>CM019118.1:20818152-22068152 GCA_009720345.1 Fragaria iinumae | reverse complement strand
GTGAAGTGTCACATCCCAGGACCCGCTCCGCCGTAACACGATATTGTCCGCTTTGGGCCCACCGGCCCTCACGGTTTTGTTTCCGGCAGCTCAGGAGCAGCTTCCCAGTAGGTCACCCATCCTGGGATTGCTCTAGCATCAACATGCTTAACCTCGGAGTACCCATCCCCTCCGAAGCCGCTGAGCCACCAAAAGGCCTCGTGTTAGATTGGAGGTGGGCATGTACATATACAGCACATAACCCCTCTCCGTTTGGCCGATGTGGGATATTACAATCCACCCCCCTTGGGAGCCCGACGCCCTCGTCGGCACACTCGCACCACACGGCAGAGTGGCTCTGATACCATTTGTCACATCCCAGGACCCGCTCCGCCGTAACACGATATTGTCCGCTTTGGGCCCACCGGCCCTCACGGTTTTGTTTCCGGCAGCTCAGGAGCAGCTTCCCAGTAGGTCACCCATCCTGGGATTGCTCTAGCATCAACATGCTTAACCTCGGAGTACCCATCCCCTCCGAAGTCGCTGAGCCACCAAAAGGCCTCGTGTTAGATTGGAGGTGGGCATGTACATATACAGCACATAACCCCTCTCCGTTTGGCCGATGTGGGATATTACATGAAGTGCTGCAGGAGGGCGTCTGCTAGACTTTTGTAGGATCCCAGGTTATTCTGGTTGGCCTTGAAGTCTCCTGCCACTTGATTGACCACAAGCTGAGAATCACTGAATATGTGGATGTGTAGGGCTCTGAGTTCTCGACAGAGCTGAATGCCAGCTATGAGAGCTTCATACTCAGCTATGTTGTTGGATGCTTTGAATTCAAACCGGAGAGCATACTCTCTCTAGGTCTGTGATTATTATTCTTGCTCCACTTAGCCTGTTGTTTGAGGATCCATCAACATGAAGTTCCCAGATGGCGTCCCGAGGGGGGGGGCGTCTGGGTTTGGATTGCCATTGTCCAAAAGATGAACTCAACAATGAAATATGCAGCTACCTGCCCTTTTATGGCTGTTCTAGGTTTGAAATGTAGGTCAAATTCTCTCAATTCGATTGCCCATTTCACCATGCGCCCTGAAGTTTCAGGCTTTTGGAGTATTTGCCTCAAGGGATGATTGGTTAGGACATGGATGGTGTGAGCTTGGAAATATTGTCTGAGTTTTCTTGCTGTAGTGATGAGGGCTAGAGCTAGTTTCTCGATGTCAGGGTAGCGGGTCTCGGGATCTTCAAATCCTCTGCCACAGTAATATACTGGAAGTTCATTGTCATGTTCCGGGCCCCAAGCCACATTCTCCTTATATTGGGTTTTTAGCAAGTGAAAGTGTTTACGCCTAAATTAATATTTTACTGGACAGTAAATGTCTATGTGAATATTAATTAACTTCTTGGTCCATGTCATATCGGCGAACCCAAGTTCTTTAATTTTGCAAGTTTTGGTCCGCCAGTGAGGCCGCGCGGACTGAGTTACACAGTCCGCATGCGGAATGGACCGTGCGAGCTGAGTTCCACAGTCCGCGCGCGGAACGAACTTCATGCGGAATGGACTTCACGCGAACTACATAGCTCGCGCGCGGAATGATTAGCTGACTCCGCCTAGGCGAGGCGAGATTGACACTCCGCGTAAGCGAGGCGAGGCGAGATTGACACTCCGCGTAAGCGAGGCGAGGCGAGCTGGCTCGCATAGGAGACTTCGCGAGGAAGCAACAGGCGGAGTCCGCTTGCACCACTTGAGTCGTTGAAGACTTTTAAAAGTCTTTGACATGCTTCGGGCCAATCCCTGTGGCTCTTTTAATATAAAAAGCCCTTTTAAGGCTCGCGAGCTACAATAGCCCATGAAATGGAAGCGACCTTCAGGAGCACGCGAGATAGCATCCTGTGACAGCCCGCGGGATGAGGATATTCCTAATTCCAGTTCGCATAGGAGTCTACAGTTGGCAGCGCGGAAGCAATGTCATATGCGGAATGAATGTGCGAACCGGACATGTGTCACAAGATGGTTGGTTCGCATGGACGGAACAGTGCCCTTGTGCTATTAGGGTTTCAGAGTCCGACTTGGATTCTAATTACTTTTCTTCTGCCACAAGTCGAACTACTATATAAGGGGGCTCGAACCCTAACATAAACTCTCTCTGAAACAAACACAAAAAACAAAATACAAACTGAAACCCAGTTAACCTTCGAGCTACTCGAAAACCCTAACCCTAAGCGCCGCCGCCTAGGTTTTTCTTCAGAGCCCTTCGGACTCTACCCTGATTTCTCTCTTACCTCCCTATTGTTGCTCTGCTCGCGATATACCGTGAGTATTGATCGCCTTGTGCTCGTAAATTCCTCCTCTGAGCTGGCACCTGGAAATCCCCCTCGCCTGATCAAGAAGTCAAGCGCACACTCATCACCCTTTCCTCGTCCGCGAGGTGGCACGCCTGCAGCACTCCCCCTTCTCTTTGCTCGCTATTTACCTCTGCTCCGCGCGCTGAGGATCGTGGCCAAAACATTGGCATGCCCAGTGGGACAGGGAGTACTAGCGATACATCATAGGGAAACCAGAGGAAGCGTCGTACCGAAAGCCTCAGCTTTCTTGCCTCAAGCACAGATCACTACGGTATAAGCCTCATAACAGCGCGGCTTGCCGATCCCTCACTCAAGAACAGGTCCTAGCTCAGTTTGGTGATCCAGACTTCAACGAGACCGCCATGGTAGGCTCTCAGCCGACCCAAGATACAGACTCTGCTCTGTCTATGGAGCAAGTCTTCCAGATGTTCGCACAACTCACGGGGCAGATACAGGGTTTGACAACCCAGAGCTCTGCCACTCAACAAAGCGTTGCTGACCTAACTGAACAGGTTAAGCAAGATAGAGCCCTTCTACGGGCCACCCACGACAAACTCGCCATGCTCGATGAGGATTACGGCCACCTCGACGCCAAGTTCACCGAAACTAAGGGCTTGGTCGAAGGTAGCCTCCAACGGATCCGAACAGATCTGGACCAGAACACGGAGACCGTGAAGCAACATGCAGAGATCCTGTCGCTCACTCGCGCGATAGTAGATGAACAGACTCGCCGCTTGGACAACCATGATGCCAAGATGCATAACCAGCAGGATGCTTCCTTCTTTGGAAGTAAGAACAGTCTGGAGAAGCTAGACGAATTCAAGGACAAACAGGACCGGCTAAACCTACGGGGTCCTTGAAATTGAAGACTGGATGAGGGCGCAGGCACCAAAGAACCCTGCTCTAAACCCTACTGGCCCAACCGCGAACGAAGGAATGTCCAAGTACATCCCTCCCAATGAATGCGCCAGGGGAAACCCTAAGGTCGGGACTCCAAAGGCCCCGCAGTTCGTGTCAGGGGCTGGAACTTCAAAGAATCTGTTCCCACATTTCTCTGCTGCTCCCTTCAAAGGATTGAACAACTCGCTACGCCAGGGAGCCGGGACACCAGATGACTCGCTTCTAGCCTACTCCAGCCCTAGTCCCAAGAGCGTTGGGCAGGCCGTCAGTTTCTCTGCATGGCCAAACCATGAGGAAGGAACTGAGTCCGCGCCCGTGAGAACAGCCGACTGGCGCCAACTCATCTCCTCCATAGTCAAGGAGCAGACCGGAAAAGGTGACGCTGACTTGCAGTATCGCGACCCCTACCCTGATAGTGTGGCGCAATATCCGTTCCTGCATGGGTTCAAGAATGTCATGTTCACCACCTTTTCTGGGGAAACAAGGGAAGATGCCGCAACCCATATGGCCCGCTTCAAAGTCCAGTGCGGCCAATATGGGAACAATGACTTTCTCAAGCTCAAGCTCTTCGGAACTTCTCTATCCGAAGCTGCATTTAGTTGGTATTCCAGGTTGAAACCAGGATCCATTGCGGACTGGCCTACCATGGAGAAACTGTTCCGGGAAACATACGGCACCATTGAGCCAGAGGTTGGCCTTGATTCCCTTACTCAGATGAGTCAGCAGAGCATGGAGTCAGGAGTCTCCTTCCTCCAACGGTTCAAGATCCAACAGGCCAAGTGCGACTTTCTCCTACCCGAGCAAGAAGCCATTAAGTTGGCTGTTAGTGGCCTCGAGCATCGCCAGCGGTTGAAGCACCATGGGGAATGCTTCACGTCTATGGGCGACCTGATCAACAAGGTCGGCAGTTATGAGCTGATCCTCAACGAAATGGACGAGAAGGCGAATGCCTCTATGGGGACATACGTACCGGGGAGAAACAGGACAGTAGGGGCACTAAACCTCCAATCCCACACGTTCGACCCTTACTACCAAAGGCAGGAGGAGACTGAGGCCACGCAGGGATATGTCGACGACGTCGGAGCAGTTGAACTGACCGGGAAGCCTTTGGCTCACAAACTGAAGAATCTCAAGATGACTCGTGAGCTAATCACCATTCAGTCTTTTGCATGGACCAAACCCGAATATAAGGCATACAAGTATGACGCGAAAAACGCCCATCTTGTCTTCAATGACTTGATCGAGGCGAAGTGCGTACATTTGGACCACAAGATCCCGCCAAAGGAGGGGCTAAAGGACAAGAAATATTGCAGTTTCCACAACGTCTACAATCATGACACCAAAGACTGTGTCCAGCTCCGCGACCAGCTGCAAACTTGGTTAAACTCTGGCGCCTTGAAAATGAAGACGCCAGAGAGTACAGCCTCTTTGGTGGATGTGGATCCTTTCCCCGTCGTGGTTGGTATGGTCGAAGTAAACTGGAACGACCATCCAGAGGAGAATAGCTGCCGCCGCGCACCAAAGCCAGGCCAGCGGAGAATCACCTTGGACCTGGCTGAACACCCAGAGGGTGATAATCCGCGCCGAGCACTTAAGTGAGACCGAGAGGATGGTAATGATGACACACGTCAGCCATCTCGCCGGTACACTTACAACGTCAACCTCGCGCACGAGGTTTTAGGCTATCTTATTGACGGCGGACTCGTCACTGTATCAAGAGCCTTACCCTATGTTGAATACAAGGAAGGCCACATCCATTGCAAGTTCCATGACAGTTGGGGACACAGAACTCGCGATTGCTACCAGCTGCGCGAGCAAGTCCAGGACTGGCTAGACCTCAAGTATATTCGCTTTGAGGACAAAGGTGGCTTCATGATCACAATTGCTGACATCGCCTGGCCCTGCATCAGCCAGCGCGCGATAACTTTGGACTTATCTCCAAACGCGAGCCAACGCAAACCGCCAGGTCGAGACCGGCGAATGACTACACAGTTCTGGCAAACCAAAACGGGAACCACTACCCAGCAAGGGAGTTAGCCACCAGACTGCAGCCCGATTGCCTTTCAAGAAAGGATAAAGGCAAAGCTACCATGCGGGACGATACACCGTCTCCAGTTGACAACTATCAACCCATGAGTCCCAGGACTCGCGAAGAGCTAGAACAGAGGATCAAGCGCCTTGAAACCTTCGTCCAATCACACTGGACTAAAGATATACCTTCGTCTCCACCTTCAAGCGAGATGGACATATTCGACTCCGGCAGCGAACACCAAGACAGCAAGGCTTCAAGCCTTCGGCGAGGTATCTTGACCGACCCCTACATTCCCCCGACATCCAAATCAGCGATCAAGGAAGGGATTTGGTACACGCAGCAAGGGGGCAAGCCGGTTACCATCAGCAGATCCAAGAAGCGGAAGCTACAGAAGAAGTATGGCAGCATCCTGCGTGCCTTGCGAGCAGTCGATGATGGCATCATCCGACCCTCGCAGCTCGCGCAGACACCCGAGAGGATGTGGAGAGAAGCTGAAAGCTTGCGCGCTCTACTCTAAAGACCACATGTCACGCCTCCACGTGTCTATGCGTAGGTAGCAGACGACCCCGCTCCAAAGGCGAATGTCTTATGTCGCCTCACCGTACCACCAAGATAGAATTCGTGCCCCGTTAGGCACAGACCATCTCCGGAGCCAGAAAGGAGAAGGGATCCACAGCCCTACCGGCATAAGCCTTCATCAAAACCTGAAAGAAGAAGGGAACTGTTACCTCCACCAACGCGCAAGCAGTCGCCGGAAGCTGAACGACGAAGGGACCCGCCACCTCTACCAAGGCGTAGGCAGTTGCTAGAGGCTGAAAGAAGACGGGAACCATCTTCCCCAGTGAAGCAAAGACTGTGCGCCACACCAAGGTCTGAGCCAAGGCGCGAGCCGCCTCGGTCATCACGTCCTCGGGAGCTTCTTCGCCAAGAACCTGAGGCTAAAAAGGAACTATCGCGACCGTGTCCGCCCCAACCACAACCCAAACAGGAGCCTCAGGTCTGAGTCCCTCCTCCGTCTAAGGCAGAGGACAATGTCAGAGCTCCTCTAGCCGCGGATAGGCATTCAGTTGAGGACAGACAGCCCTCGACCAAACTCGTGTGGCGACCACGGCAGCCAGAGAGTAACGTCTCACCAGGGGTCGAAAGTAGCACCTCCAGCCCCAACCTCGCGGAACTCATGGCTCAATGCTTCCGCGAAAATTCACTAAACGAGGAGACTCATTCCGAGCCTCGCATCAACTTGGGAGACGACCAAGCAGAAGGGCAGGGTGAATCATTCACCTGTAACATGGTTGAGGTGTCTGCAGGGCCTGAGAACGAAGAAGTCAGCCCCACATAGAATGCGTTCGCCGTGCTCGACGGAGAACACAGGAGCATTGAGATGCCACCGGTCCCAGTCCGCGAACAATTCTCTTTTCAGGTCGGGATGGTGTTCTTCATATCTGAGAGATACGCTCTCCCACCAAATACAACATGCAACACGGCAGATATTCTAGACAATAGCGAAAATGTCTGCGACATATCCCCCCCTTGCAGTAGCGAGATGCATCTGGTCCCGACGGAGCCCGCACACGCTGCACCATTGGAAGCCACAAGCAGCGGCACGAGCATGTTGACTCTGACCTTCTCTACTCCCACCCTGGACATGGCCACTCACATGAGGCCATTGTATGTCACGGCTGAAGTTGAAGGAATTATGATAAACAAAGTTATGGTCGACACGGGAGTTGCAGTGAATGTCGTCACCACCCGCACTATGGAACTCCTTGGTATCCCACGCTCGATGATCCAAACTACGTCCTTGATAGTCAAGAACTTCACTGGACAAGTCTCCAGGACTCTAGGTTTGTTGTTCTTACGGGTCAAGGTAGGACCGGCTTCAAGGGTCTATACATTCTTTGTCGCCGAGTGCGCTTCATCTTACAGCATGATCCTAGGCCGCGATTGGATCCATAGGAGTTTTTGTATACCTTCATCCATGCACCAGGAGCTCATAATCTGGGACAATGAGAGACGCGAGGCGGTCCTCATCAAAGCGGGCCCGCGTCCTTTCTCCATTTCCGCCAACTTCAATGATGCTCGCTACTACAATACCGACTTGGGCCCATTGGAAGTCCAAGGCGTCGATTCTAAAGGCCGCCCCTATGGTGTCACAGCCTCCAACTTAACGTGATGGGGACTCACTCAGGCGAAGGACAACTTACAACGTCCTTACACCATCGCGGACCATTTCCAACCTTCTGATGATTAGTACATCCTCAGCAGAGGTACGCGAGGCTGGCGAGTCCTTGTGTGAGAGACTCCTCTCATATTGGGCGGAATGCGAAGCCTACGACAGGGTTGCCACTATGGAGTATGTAGACGAGATAGTGGACTATACCGATACCGAGGAGGAAGTTATTCAGTTAGCTCCCGCTGCCTTGGACGACACGTCACCTCAAGTCCGCGACCCCACCTTACAAGTCGACGTGGGGACTGCAAAGAAGCCCTTACTACTCTCCATCAGTGCCAAGCTGGCGAGACAAGAAAAGGAAGACCTTCTCGCCTTACTGCATGAATATAGGGATTGTTTCGCCGAGAAGTATGAAGACATGTCTGGCCTATCCCCAGATTTAGTCTGTCACCGTCTGCCTACTCATCCTGATAGACGTCCAGTCCGCCAAGAAGGCAGATTCATGCACACTGAGACCCAAATCGCGGTCAAGGAAGAAATTGAGAACATGCACCGATCAGGTATCATTCGCGTGGCCAAGTACAACGAATGGCTATCCAACATCGTCCCAGTCCATAAGAAGAACAGCAAAATGCGCGTCTGTGTCGACTATCGGGACCTCAACAATGCAACGCCCAAGGATATATACCCCATGCCTGTCGCAGACCTCCTCATTGATGCCGCTGCGAGGCATGAAGTGCTATCCTTTATGGACGGAACCGCCGGATACCACCAGATTCCTGTTGCCGAAGAGGATCGTCACAAGACTGCTTTCCGCTGGCCGGGGTTTGCAGGCACGTTCAAGTACGTTTTCATGCCTTTCGGGCTCAAGAACGCGGGGGTAACGTATCAGCGCGCTATGAACCTTATCTTTCACGATATTTTGGGAAAGCTGATTGAAGTATATATCGACGACGTTGTGGTTAAAACCAAGACACGGGCGACACACGTTGAAGACCTCCGGCAGGTTTTCACGCGGATGCGAAAACATCACCTGAAGATGAACCCCGCCAAATGTGAGATCCCCAAAGACAAGGCGCAGGCGGTAATAAACGCCTCGCCTCCTACAACCAAAAAGGAGCTCCAACAATTGATCGGGCGAATCAACTTTCTCTGTCGTTTCATTTCAAACGCGGCAGGGAAAGTTCAGCCTTTTTTGCCTCTTCTAAAGCTCCAGCGGGCAACCGAGTTCGTATGGGAGTCACAACACCAGGAGGCCTTCGATTGTATCAAGGACTATCTTACGAACCCGCCTGTTTTGGTTCCCCCTCGCCCTGGCGTTCCGCTTAAGGTCTACATCGCCGCTGCTGATTTGTCTATTGGCGGACTCTTGGCACAAGACGACGAGAATGGGGTGGAACACGCCGTTTACTATCTTAGCAGGGTGTTGACCAATTGCGAAACGCGCTACTCCCCAATGGAAAAGTTGTGTCTCGCCCTATTCTTTGCAGGTTGCAAGCTCCATCACTACATGTTAGCCTTTACCGCGGTGGTGATCGCTCAGTCCGACCTAGTCAAATATATGTTTTCCCGCCCTATCCTACGGGGACGCATAGGTAAATGGATATTGGCTTTGTCTGAATTCTCTTTGCAAAAGGCAGTTAAAGGACAGGCTATAGCGGACTTCCTCGCTCATCACCCACCAACCGAACTAACAGCATTCCGTGAGTTGGAGGTCGCCGTAGTCTCCCTTACTCCATGGACTCTTTACTTTGATGGCTCGCGTAATGAACTCGCTGCAGGTGCCGGGATCGCCATCGAGAACCCTGCAGGAGACCGGTTTTCTTACTCTTTCCAGTTGGACTTTAAATGTACCAATAATCAGGCGGAATACGAGGCGCTCATCATCGGACTGGAAATCTTGCTTGACTTAGGAGTCTGCGAGGTTCAAGTCTTTGGCGACTCCTTATTGGTTGTCAACCAACTTGTGGCGAAGTTCAAGTGCTTGAGTTCGTCTATCGAGCCTTACTTGTGCAAAGCGTTTGACGTATTGGACCAGTTCGATGACGTTCACATCGAGCACATTCCGCGCGAGTTCAACTTTGCGGCGAATGAGCTTGCCCAGATTGCCTCTGACCTTAGCTTGCGAGACGGCGTGCGCGAACGACTACTCAAGGTCGAACGACGCACTCTTCCTTCTTTCATTACCAGGGGCAATCTCAGGCAGATTCTCTTGACGTCGCTGCCATAGACCCTATCGATGAAGATTGGCGGCTACCATTCATTGCCTACCTCGAGCACCCTCATGACGCTACCCATTCCCGGCAAATGCGGTTTCTCGCCCTCAACTTTGTGCTTCGCAATGGTGAGCTTCGCCGGCGCGGCGAGGACGGTAACGATTTCCGCTGCGTGTATGGCAACGAGGCTAAGCGGCTTCTGCGTGAGGTGCATTCCGGCGTTTATGGTTCGCATCAGGCTGGACCAAAGATGCGTTGGTTAATCCGTTGCCACGGCTATTATTGGCCTACTATTCTCAAAGATTGTATTACTTTCGCTAAAGGATGTCAGGATTGCCAGTCTCACGGACCAGTGCAACACATTCCAAACATTCCGTTACAGCCGATCGTTAAACCCTGGCCAAGTCGAGGATGGGCGATAGACTTCGTCGGCATCATTCATCACCATTCCTCCGAGCAGGACAAGTTCCTTATCATGGCCACCGATTTCTTTACCAAGTGGGTTGAGGCCGAGCCACTCAAGGTCGCTTCTGCGACCTCGGTCCACAACTTTATTTTCTGTAACATTATCTCCCGCTTTGGTATTCCAGAATGCATCGTGACGGACCGGGGGGCAGCTTTCATGGCGGACTCTGTAGTCACATTCCTCACCGGCTACAGTATCAAACTCCTGCATTCAACCCCCTATTATGCCCAGTCCAATGGTCAGGCGGAGGCGAGCAACAAAGTTATCCTCAGTATCCTGCGAAAGGATGCTAGAGTTGAACCCCCGCGTCTGGCATATAGAGCTTTACCATACTTTGTGGGCCTACCATACATCCAAGTGCGGTCCGACAGATACCACCCTATATGCTCTCATGTATGGCCATGACGCCGTCCTTCCCCTTGAAGTTCACGCCAGAATAGCACCAGTTGCTTGGTGACGATTACGTCCAGGCAATGTGGCAAGAGCTTGAAGACCTTAACGAACATCACATCACTGCTTTCAACAATCTCATCCTTGAGAAGCAGCGCGTTGCGCGGTCATATGATAAAATCACTAGAGGTCGGAGTTATGCCGAGGGCCAAACGGTATGGCGTGTTGTGATCCCACTTGGCGAGAAAACCGAAGGCCGCGGGAAATGGTCCGCCCGGTGGGAGGGACCCTTTATTATTCATCGCATATTGCCCAAGGGGGCATACCATTTGCGCGACCTTGACGGTACACTCCATCCCAATCCTGTTAATGGTCGTTTCTTAAAGCGCCACATCGCTGGTGTTTGGGAGTGCGCAGATCCTCCCCTTCCTCCTAATCCCGCGACCACTGTTATTAGTGTCACGCGTCGTCGCTCTTACGCTCCATCACCTCACACTAGGGGGCAACCCCAGGGAGAAGCGTGCAATTAGTTTTTCTTTGTAAACGTGCGTGGTCTAACTAACAGACCAGTACAAGATTGGGGCCTATTCCAGAGGCCTTAAATAAAGGAATTAATTCAAGTGCTTCTTAGTCATCATCTAGGCCAACCCCTGTGGCCTCCTCCAAATTTTCAAAGTTGGTTCGCCAGCTTTACCCGACCGTTCGCCGACTCCTTTGTTTGTCTTTCATTGGTACATACTGGGGGGCAGCGAAGTACATAGCCATTGTCATTCAATGTTTATCACTAAGAGTTCGCGCAGGGCCATTTTTTGGAATCTAGCAAAGAGCAAGCGAATGCAGGCGAATGCAGAAGTAGGGCAGGCGAATGCATTTGAAGTTCAAGTCCAAGGTGCCTAGGCGAGCCATACAGCAGTTCGCTACAATGCCTAGTTGAGTACGTTGGTTACACGGACTATTCACAGGCTTGTCTCCGCACACTCATTTTATGTATGACCCGAGCCAATACCAGTGGCTTTGAAGCAGCATGAACATAAACCTCTTCAGTCATTTTTGACATTCATGACTTCGAGGCTGGGGGGCAATGTTTACGCCTAAATTAATATTTTACTGGACAGTAAATGTCTATGTGAATATTAATTAACTTCTTGGTCCATGTCATATCGGCGAACCCAAGTTCTTTAATTTTGAAAGTTTTGGTCCGCCAGTGAGGCCTCGCGGACTGAGTTACACAGTCAGCGTGCGAAATGGACCGCGCGAGCTGAGTTACACAGTCCGCGCGCGGAACGAACTTCATGCGGAATGGACTTCACGCGAACTACATAGCTCGCACGCGGAATGATTAGCTGACTCCGCGTAGGCAAGGCGAGATTAACACTTCGCGTAGGCAAGGCGAGATTGACACTTCGCGTAGGCGAGGCGAGATTGACACTCCGCGTAGGCGAGGCGAGGCTAGCTGGCTCGCATAGGAGACTTCGCGAGGAAGCAACAGGCGGAGTCCGCTTGCACCACTTGAGTCGTTGAAGACTTTTTAAAGTCTTTGACATGCTTCGGGCCAATCCCTGTGGCCCTTTTAATATAGAAAGCCCTTTTAAGGCTCGCGAGCTACAATAGCCCGCGAAATGGAAGCGAGCTTCAGGAGCACGCGAGATAGCATCCTGTGACAGCCCGCGGGATGAGGATAGTCCTAATTCCAGTTCGCATAGGAGTCTACAGTTGGCAGCGCGGAAGCAATGCCATATGCGGAATGAAGTGTGCGAACCGGACATGTGTCACAAGATGGTTGGTTCGCATGGACGGAACAGTGCCCTTGTGCTATTAGGGTTTCAGAGTCCGACTTGGATTCTAATTACTTTTCTTCTGCCACAAGTCGAACTACTATATAAGGGGGCTCGAACCCTAACAGAAACTCTCTCTGAAACAAACACAAAAAACAAAATACAAACTGAAACTCAATTACCCTTCGAGCTACTCAAAAACCCTAACCCTAAGCGCCGCCGCCTAGGTTTTTCTTCAGAGCTCTCCAGACTCTACCCCAATTTCTCTCTTACCTCCCTATTGTTGCTCTGCTCGCAATATCTCGTGAGTATCGATCGCCTTGTGCTCGTAAATTCCTCCTCTGAGGTGGCACCTGGAAACCCCCCTCGCCTGATCAAGAAGTCAAGCGCACACTCATCACCCTTTCCTCGTCCGCGAGGTGGCACGCCCGCAGCACTCCCCGTTCTCTTTGCTCGTTATTTACCTCTGCTCCGCGCGCTGAGGATCATGGCCAAAACAGAAAGAATGGGTTGCATTTGTCTGTGAGGTGGGAGATGAAACGAGCCAAGGCTACCAAGCGTCCCGTGAGGCACTGGACCTCGTTCCGAGTAGTCGGGACGGTCATGTCAAGTATGGCTTGTACTTTTTGTCACACCCCGGTTCTTAAATTATTTTACAGTTATTTTACTTTGGTATTATTTTAATCTTTTACCGTGTTGAGTAACCGTTTACTACTTAAGGACCCTAAACTTGACTTTTTCTTCCGTTTGGAATTTGAGAAAACTTTCTTCATGAAAGTCGTATAAAACATTATTACGAGGCCGTAGACTTGCTATGTGTTAAAATCGGAGTTAGCATGAAAAATTTATTAATTAAAAAAGTAAATTTTTGAGTGGGTAAAAGGGGGTAAAAATTTAGTGCGTATTTTTTTGTTGGGGTTTTAAGTGTTGGACCGGGTGTGGAGCAGCCCAACACCCCACACACACACACACACTCTCTCTCTCTCTCTCTCTCTCTCTTCTCCCGTCGGAAGTTCCAAGCCTCCGTCCGCCGCCGTCCGGCCTCCACATACCGCCAGACCACTTCTGTTCGAACCCCTGCCGTCCCCTCTCTCTTTCTAGGCCGATGTCCGAGCCGGTAGCACCGTCAGAGAGGAGAAAATCCGCCGGAAACGCTAGGCAGCCTTTGCCGGAGTTCTCTCCTCCGGTCACCATAGGTTGAGATTTTTGGCTCATCTTGTAGCCCTCATCAAGGTGAATAATTCCTCAAAATGAATTGATCTAATTCGATCTTGTTAATGAGAAATGTATAATTGAAGTTCTAGGGCTCAATTTAAGGTTTTGGTTCGATTAACCTAGTTAGGCTTGGAAATGGTTTTTGTGCTAGTTAAGGAAGTTGTTGTGTAGGTTGAGAGGAGTGTTGTGCTAAAATTTGAGAAGCATTGGAGGTCGCCGAAGTACGGCTGCCGGCGGAGTTTAATGAAGTATAGTTTGGAATTTTTTATGGGATTTTGATAAGGTTTGGGATTTTATAATGGTTAAGAATTGTGGCGGTTATTAGATTGGAATTTCGGCAGTTGGTTTTGCAAGTTTTAAATTCTAAAAATGTTAAATTATGGCTTTCGGTAAGTGCGGAGTATTGTGAGCCTTATTAGATTAAAAGTGGAGAAGTTGGGCAAGAGAGATGAAATTATAGGCTTCCTTTTATTTCGGAAATTTTATTAAAGTATTATCCAACTTTGGAGGCTTAATAATTATTTATTGTTCAGGACGTGAGGAGGATCATTTGGAGGAAGCCTCGGATGGTCGGCAGGCATAGCCGAGCACTGTGAGTGGACCTTTGATTTGAATGCCATGCATGCACTAGAGTTTATTTAATTTTCAAAGGCATATTGGAGATTTAATATTTTCTTGGAGTAATGAGTACCATTTATTTTTCGGGAACTCTCTTGAGCATTTTATTTGACATGTGAGATATGTCAAGTGATTTATTTTATTACGCAATATTTCTATGTACAGTTGGGAACTGTACTGAGTTCAATAGATTTTATATTATTTTTGGGGAAGTGACATTCTTGATATTTGTTATTTTACTTCACCATAAAAGGGTTTATATATATTCATTATTGTTAGCTAACCATTATTAGCGGCTATTCACCATATGTGAGTAGGGTGCTTAGCGTGGGACGCTATTATAGCCCGAGAGGGAACCGATCGGTATTTATATTTATATGTTAGCTAGCCATTATTAGCGCTACTCACCTAGCGTGAGACGCTATTATAGCCTGAGAGGCTCCGACCTTAGCCTGGGAGGCTCATCATTATGGTGAAACTTCTTCCCCATTTTTATTGATTTATTGAGAACCAATGAGATTGGTTCATTATTTTTGTCTATAATTATTTTCGGAAAGATTTCCAAGAGTGGCATGCATAAATATTTTTTCTCAATGGAAAATATGGGAAAAGCATAAATTTTGATTTCAAGGCTCTATCATTAAGTCAGTATTTTTATTATTTATTTTTGTCCACTCACTCTAACGTTTTAAATACTTCTCCCCTGGGCCTTTCGTTTTAAATGCCCAGTCTGCAGAGTTTTATTCAGCGAGGGTAGGAGGCGAGTCATATTTCCCACCTCATCCAGTTTTCTCTCATAGGTTACTAGTTTAACATACTTGTATATTTTCTCATTTCCTAGTAGTTGCTCTGATAACCATGGAGTGTTTTAAATGAATTTATGTCAAGGTGTGTTAAGAGTTTATGACTCCACTTAGGAGTGATGAAAAAGAGTTATTTGGTTTGTTTGTATGAGAGATTAAATTCATGAAATTATTTTGAATTATTACTTTTGTTGAGGTGGTGGATGTTTATTTGGGGGAACGGGTGGCTCCAGGAGATGTGGATTTAATTGTTTTAGAAGTGTTTGGGTTGTGATGATTTTTCTTTCAGGTAGGGTTACCCATTTTCAAAGGAGGTTATGCCAAAATTTTGGTAGAATTTCCCTTGAGGTGGGTCCCGCAGGGTTTATCCCGGATTTCAAGGGGAAATTCAGGGTAGGTCCTGACACTTTTTCTGGGTTGGCTTCAATTCCTCTTTCACTGACCATGAAGCCTAAAAACTTTCCTCCCCCAACGGCTAAGATACACTTTTGTTGGTTGAGGCGCATCACGTGAGCCAGGAGCTTAATGAAGACCTTGTCTAGGTTGGCAATGTGGTCGTCATCTGTCTTACTTTTGACCAGCATGTCATCTACATACACTTCCATGACCTCTCCAATTTCTTCTTCAAACATTGCATTGACTAGCCTTTGATAGGTTGCCCCCGCGTTCTTCAGGCCAAAAGGCATGACCCCGTAACAATACAGTCCTTTGTCCGTAACAAAAGTAGTGTGTGCCTGATCTGTGGGGTGCATTTTGATTTGGTTATATCCCGAGTAGGCATCCAGAAAGCTAAGCATTTTGTAACCAGCTGGGGAATCAACCAACTGGTCAATTCGTGGCAAGGGGAAGCTATCCATAAGGCATTCTTTGTTGAGGTTAGTGTAGTCAACACACATTTGCCACTTGCCATTAGGCTTGGGGACCATGACTACGTTGGAAACCCATGTTGGGTAGGAAACCTCACGGATGAACTTAATTTCTTTTAGCCGCTGGACCTCGGCTTGTATGGCTCGATACTTCTCCGGGTTAAAGGCACGTCTTTTTTGCTTGACAGGGGATAGTCTTTGAGGATGTTAAGTTTGTGTGTGATGACATCAGGGGAGATGCTTGGCATGTCGGCATAGGACCAAGCAAAGACTGCTTGTTTATCTTGGAGAAAGGTAATGAGCTTTTGGTGGAGTTTCGGGTCAAGATTTGTGTCGATGCGGACTTTCTTCTCAGGAGCACTGGGTGACAGGGATACCCATTCTGTTTCCTCTGCCGGGTTAGGTCTCGGGGCTTGCTTCCTCTTTTATGTCCCTTCAGGGTCGTCTCGAGGGTCATCAATGGGCTCCGAGGGGCTGAGTGGCAACATCTCATAGGTGCCACGCCCCTGCTGGATGGCATTAAAGTGGCAATGTTCAATGGCTGCCCTATCTCCCTGGATTGTAAGTATGCCTCCCGGGGTGGGCATTTTCATGAGTAGCATGTGACCTGCAATAAAGCATTGCAGTCCCCAGATGATGTCACTGTTTTGGCCACGATCCTTAGCGCGCGAAGCAGAGGTAAATAGCTAGCAAAGAGAAGGGGGAGTGCTGGGGGCGTGCCACCTCGCGGACGAGGAAAGGGTTTGTGTGTATGCGCTTGACTTCTTGATCAGGCAGAAGGGGTTTCCAGGTGCCACCTCAGAGGAGGAATTTACGAGCACAAGGCTATCGATACTCACGGAGGACGCGAGCAGAGCAACAATAGGGAGGTAAGAGACAAATCGGGGTAGAGTCCGGAGCGTTCTGAAGAAAAACCTAGGCGGCGGCGCTTAGGGTTAGGGTTTTCAAGATAACTCGAGAGATAACTAGGTTTCAGTTTGTATTGTGTTTTTTGTGTTTGTTTGAGAGTCCGTTCTTCTTCAAACCCTAAAGCCCTTTATATAGTGATTCGACTTGTGGCGGAAGAAAGATAATCATAGTTCAAGTCGAAGTCTGAAACCCTAATAGCACAAGGGCACTGTTCCGTCCACGCGAACCAACCATCATGTGACACATGTCCAGTTCGCACACTTCATTCCGCGCATAGGGCATTGCTTCCGCGCTGCCAACTGTAGAGTCCTATGCGGACTAAAATTCATCCCGCGGGCTGTCACAAGAGGCTATCTCGCGTGCTCTTGAAGCTCGCTTCCATTTCAGGGGCTATTACAGCTCCCGAGCCTTAAAATGGTTTTTTATATTAAAAGGGCCACAGAGATTGGCCTGAAGCATGTCAAAGACTTATAAGAGTCTTCAACGATTAATGTGGTGTACGCGGACTCCGCCTGTTGCTTCCTCGCGAAGTCTTCTACGCGAGCCAGCTCGCCAACTCGTCTCGCCTCGCCTACGCGAAGTGTCAATCTCGCCTCGCCTACACGAAGTCAGCTATGTAGTTCGCGTGAAGTCCATTCCGCATGAAGTTCGTTCCGCGCGCGGACTGTGTATGTCAGGACCCACCCCGAATTTCATCCCGAAACCCGAGGTAAGTCCTGCGGGGACCACCTCCAAGGAAAATTTACTGATAAGCAAACCTCCCTTGAAAATGGACAACCCTAACCTAGAAAAAAAAAACTAAAGTGTTACTTTCTTAAATAAATTTGAGCATCCTCCAAATCAACCCACAATTATACGAAAGTGAGTAAAAAATTACAAACTTCGTATATTCTAAAATACAACAAAAGTCTAAGCACACCACCAGAAACATTAAACGATAAATCCCAAAGAGTATTCAGAGCTACTATACACTAGAGGAGCAGGAAAATACTCTAGTAGGTTAAACAGGTAACCTACTGGTGAAATGTGGCTAAGAAATGGGTAACTATGCCTCGTCGTCTCCTACTCGTACTAACTCGAACTCTGCAGACTGGGCATTTTAAAACGAAGAGCCCAGGGGAAAAATATTCGCAATAATTAGAGTGAGTGGACAAAAATAAATAAAGAAAATATTTATTAACATTTATGATTTCCCAATTTAATTTCCAAGAAAACGAATGCATGTCTTAAACGATAATTCTCTTATTGTTATAAATATCGAGCCTTTACTGCTCAAAACTATATATAACAAAATACAGCCTCTCAGGCTAAAATATATACATGTATATATTTACACTCGCCCATACTCCCTATATAAATTAATAATAATCTATATAGGGCTACTACGCTCGCGTCCAACGCTCATGTCACGCCTTAATGCGGTGATACACTACGCCATTAAGGTGGACAGACGGGTGTATAAATATGTGTCCATACCCCTTATATGAATTAAACACTCATATAAGGCTACTACGCTTGCGTCCAACGCTCACGTCACACCATAATGCACTTATATAATATGTCATTAAGGTGGACAGACACATATCGCTAGCTAGCTTTTATATACATACTCTCCTTAAAAATATATTATAATTTACCGAAAATCTCATTTTCGGTAACTCACCACAATGAGTAAAATCGTCAAATAAAAATGACGTCAAATGGTCCAACCAAATAAACAATTGCATGCACATTATTTAAACCAAAAGTCCACTCACAAATTAGGCCTAAGCCTAAAGTCGATCTGAAGCCTCTTCTACTTGAGCTTCCTCACGTCCTGATCCAAGAACATAATTAAATCCTCAACTATATACCAACGCTTAAATAAAAATAGGTAAAATTAAATGTGGCCTTATCTACTCTCATTCTTGCCCAACTTTGCAAATCCTAAATTGATATCGTCCAAACTTCACCACAAATATCGGCAGCCTTAAATCTACCTTCTACGGCCGACACAACAATAATCTAACGGCCGGATTCTATCCAAATTAATGGCTAAAATACCAAACTTCAAAAAATCCCAAACCTATCCAAAATTCCTCCAAAAATTCCAAAACTCACATCATAAACATCCCCTTAATATTCTACATCAAAAACCACAAAATTTCCCAAAACAGCGGCGGCCGGCGGCCGACTCCGGCGACCTGCAAAACCTACCAAATTTTAACAGCATCTTCCTCTCAATCTCCTCTACAACTTTCCTAACTAGCACAAACACCAATTCCAAGCCTAACTATGTCAATCGAACGAAAACACCTAATAAGCCCTAGAATTTCTTTTGCTGATTTCTCCTTACCTAGCTCAAGAGTGAGGGAGTCCTTTGGAGGGATGAACGCACGGGAGAAGAGCTTTCCAACGAGCTAAGCAGCTCTGGCTAAGTGCAACCACGACAGCTGTGGCTTTCGGGCTCGGCTGCTCCTTCACGGCGGCGTTAGGGGATCGACCACCAACCCAGGAAGGAAGAGGAGAGGATGGTGGTTCGAACGGGACCGGCACGGCAGTCAAGGGCGACCGGACGGCGGCGTACAGCGGTGGTGAAGCCGGCGGGTTGGGAAGCTCACGGGAGAGAGAGAGAGAGAGAGAGAGAGAGAGAGAGAGAGAGAGAGAGAGAGAGAAATGGGAGGAAGAGAGAGAGAGTGTGTTTTGGGCCTTTGACCAAAAACAAGGCCCGGTTCAACTTAATAAACAAAACCCAACTTCAAAATTTAACACCCTAAAAATATACCCCAATAAAACTTATATTTTTAATGATAACTTTTCCATGCTAACTCCGATTTTAACGCATAGCATGTCTACGAACTCGTAACAACATCCTCTACGACTTTCATGAAGAAAGTTTTCCCAAATTCTATACGGAAGAAAAAGTCAACTTTGGAGTAGTAAACGGTTACTTAAAACGGTAAAAGACTAAAATAATACCAAAGTAAATAACCGTAAAATAACTTAAGAACCGGGGCGTGACAGTGTAACTCAGCTCGCGCGGTCCATTCCGCATGCGGACTGTGTAACTCAGTCCGCGCGGCCTCACTGGCGGACCAAAACTTGCAAAATTAAAGAACTTGGGTTCGCCAATATGACATGGACCAAGAATTTAATTAATATTCACATAGACATTTACTGTCCAGTAAAATATTAATTTAGGCGTAAACATTGCCCCCCAGCCTCAAAGTCATGAATGTCAAAAATGACTGAAGAGGTTTATGTTCATGCTGCTTCAAAGCCATTGGTATTGGCTCGGGTCATACATAAAATGAGTGTGAGGAGACAAGCCTGTGAATAGGTCGTGTAACCAACGCACTCAGCTAGGCATTATAGCGAACTGCTGTATGGCTCGCCTAGGCACCTTGGACTTGAACTTCAAATGCATTCGCCTACACTCTACTGCATTCGCCTGCTCTACTTCTACATTCGCCTCGAGCAGACGTTTGCCTTGACCAGATTCCAAAAAATAGCCCTTCGCGAGCTCCTGGCAATGGTAAATCAACTTGGTGATAAACAATGAATGACATTTGGCCATGTACTTCGCTGCCCCCCAGTGTGAACCAATAAAAAAACTTTAGAGGCCATGCACTTCATTGCCCCCCAGTGCGAACCAACGAGAGGCAAACAAAGGAGTCGGTGAAAGGCCGCATAAAGCTGGCGAACCAAGTTTGAAAACTTGGAGGCCATAGGAATTGGCCTAACTAATGACTAAGACACTTGAAAAAGGTCTAAAGTCTGAAATTTCTGGAACACATCTGCCCCAACGTGCCCCCCAGTTTTGATGTCTGTTCGCCGAAGATTCTTGAGAAGAATGAAGGACATCA
Organism: Fragaria iinumae; assembly: GCA_009720345.1. Classification (NCBI taxonomy): domain Eukaryota; kingdom Viridiplantae; phylum Streptophyta; class Magnoliopsida; order Rosales; family Rosaceae; genus Fragaria; species Fragaria iinumae. Next base: position 22,047,622 of record CM019118.1, on the reverse strand, counting down.
AAACTTTAGCATGCCCCTCAGGGAAGGAGTTGTGATACCAATGCCCCCCAGTGAGGAAAGCAGGCTACGAGGTCATGAAAATACATTGCAAATTCGTGCGTATCCTGACCACGATAAAGAGTCCATGGAGTAAGGGAGACTACGGCGAACTCCAACTCGTGGAATGCTCTTAGTTCGGTTGGCGGGTGATGAGCAAGGAAGTCCGCTATGGCCTGTCCTTTAACTGCCTTTTGCGGAACATATGGCAAAGAGAATGCAGCCAAAGCCAATATCCATTTACCTATACGTCCCCGTAGGATAGGGAGAGAAAGCATATATTTGACTACGTCGGACTGAGTGATCAACACTGTGGTAAAGCTAACATGTAGTGGCGGAGCTTGCAACTCGCGGAGAAGAGGGCAAGACACAACTTTTCCATTGGAGAGTAGCGCGTCTCACAATCGGTTAACACCCTACGAAGATAGTAAACGACATGTTCCACTCCGCTCTCATCGTCTTGTGCCGAGAGTCCGTCGATAAACAAGTCAGCAGCGGCGATGTAGAGCTTAAGCGAAAGCTGCCAGAACTTGCCGTATCCTGACCTGTCTGCATTCAAGTTGCCATAACTCTCTCTAGGAATGTCAGAATGATGAACCGTAAAATCCTCTAGAAAATAGACATCCAGGGCTTTCGGTCGGTATAAGGCACACTGGCTAATTTCTCCTGGATCACTCTAGTGGAGTCCGCGAAGTTGACTGTCCAGTAGTGGCTGCTGCAACATTTCAGAATTGCAAACTAGTTGTATTGCCTCTCTGTTTGACTTCACTGGCAGTAACTCAAAGGCATGTGGAATGCCTGTTGTCTTCCAGCCTCAGGGATAGGCTCCTATGTAAAGTTCAAGCCTGTCAGAGGCAAGAACGTTGTCTTGCATTTCAGCAAGACCAAGGATCTCTTTTTGGGTTTTCTGCTATTTGTTTTTTTTTTTTTGTATTTTCTTTTTCAATGCGAGAAAGAAAGAAACTGAAAGAAAAAAACAGAAGTAAAGTGTGAAGTAAAAGCGAGTGAATCATAGCTTGATTGGTTACCCCGCGTTAGGCCACGGGCGCTCGGTGCGGATCGTCATCTTCTGGGTGTTCAGCCAAGTCCAGGGTGACTCTCCACTGGCCTGGCTTTGGGGCGGGGCGGTGGCTGTTCTCCGCTGGCTGGTTGTTCCAGTTCACCTCGACCATACCAACCAGGGCGGGGAAGGGGTCTACATCCACCAGAGAAGCTGTGCTTCCTGGCGTCTTCATTTTCAAGACTCCGGAATTCAACCAGGTCTGCAGTTGGTCGCGGAGCTTGACACAGTCTTTGGTGTCATGATTGTGGACGTTGTGGAAGCTACAATACTTCTTGTCCTTTAGCCCCTCCTTTGGTGGGATCTTGTGGTCTAAACGTATGCACTTCTCCTCGATCAAGTCATTAAAGACAAGATGGGCGTTTTTCACGTCATACGTGTAAGACTCGTATTCGGGCTTGGTCCATGCAAAAGACTGGATTGTGATTGGCTCGCGAGTTATTTTGAGATTCTCTAGTTTATGAGCCAACGGTTTCCCAGTCAGTTCTACTGCTCCGACGTCATCATACTCCTGCCTCTGGTAATAAGGGTCAAACGTAGGGGATTGGAGATTTAGTGCCCCCACTGTCCTGTTTCTCCCTGGAACGTACTCTTGGAGGCATTTGCCTTCTCGTCCATCTCATTAAGGATCAGCTCATAACTGCCAACCTTGTTGATCAGGTCTACCATAGATGCGAAGCTTTCCCCGTGGTGCTTCAAACGCTGGCGATGCTCGAGGCCGCGAATAGCCAACTTAATGGCTTCCTGCTCGGGTAGGAGGAAGTCGCACTTGGCTTGTTGGATCTTGAACCGTTGGAGGAAGGAGACGCCAGACTCCATGCTTTGCTGGCTCATTTGGGTGAGGGAGTCAAGGCCGACCTCTGTCTCAATGGTACCGTAGGTCTCCCGAAATAGTGTCTCCATGGTAGGCCAGTCCGCGATGGATCCTGGCTTCAACCTGGAGTACCAACTGAAGGCAGCTCCAGACAGAGTACATCCGAAGAGCTTGAGCTTGAGAATATCATTATTCCCATATTGGCCGCACTGGACTTTGAAGCGGGCCATATGGGTTGCTGCGTCTTCCCTTGTCTCCCCGGAGAAGGTAGTGAAGACTACATTCTTAAACCCATGCGGGAAAGGTTATTGCGCCACACTATCAGGGTAGGGGTCGCGACACTGCAAGTCAGCATTGCCTTTTCCGGTTTGCTCCTTGACTATGGTGGAGATAAGTTGGCGCCAATCAGCTGCAGTCACGGGCGCGGACTCCGTTCCTTCCTCATGGTTTGGCCATGCGGAGAAACTGACAGCCTGCCCAACGCTCTTGGGACTAGGGCTGGAATAGGCTAGAAGCGGGTCATCTGGTGTCCCGGCTCCCTAGCGTAGAGAGTTATTCATTCCCTTGAAGGGAGCAACAAAGCCATGCGGGGACAGATTCTTTGAAGGTCCAGTCCCTGACACGAACTGCGGGGCCTTCGGAGTCCTGACTTTAGGGTTTCCACTGGCGCGTTATTTAGGAGGGATGTACTTGGATATTCCTTCGTTCGCGTTTGGGCCATTAAGGTTTAGAGCAGGGTTCTTTGGTGCCTACGCCCTCATCCAGTCTTCAACTTCAAGGACCCGTAGGTTCAGCCGGTCCTGTTTGTCCTTGAATTCGTCTAGCTTCTCCAGACTGTTCTTGATTCCAAAGAATGAAGCATTATGCTGGTCATGCAGCTTGGTATCATGCTCGTCCAAGCGACGAGTCTGTTCATCTACTATCGCATGAGTGAGCGACAGGATCTCTGCATGTTGCTTCACGGTTTCCGTGTTCTGCTTCACGGTCTCCGTGTTCTGGTCCAGATCCGTCCAGATCCGTTGGAGGCTACCTTCGACTAAGCCCTTAGTTTCGGTGAACTTGGCATCGAGGTGGCCGTAATCCTCACCAAGCATGGCGAGTTTGTCATGGGTGGCCTGCAGAAGGTCTCTATCTTGTTTGGCTTGGGCCGAGAAATCCATCATCTGACCTCGCAGGTCATTAATTGCTTGGAGGATTTGCTCCGATGGCAGAGCAGATCCTGCGTCTTGGTTTGGCTGAGAGCCTACCATGGCGGTCTCGCTGAAGTCTGGATCACCAAACTGAGCAAACACCTTTTCTTGAGTGAGGGAACGGCAAGCCGCGCTGTTATAGGGCTTGTACCGTAGTGATCTGTGCTTGAGGCAAGAAAGCTGAGGCTTTCGGTACGGCGCTTCCTCTGGTTTCCCTATGGTGATCGCTTGTACTCCCTGTTGTTTTGGCCACGATCCTCAGCGCGCGGAGCAGAGGTTTCTAGCAGACAAAGAGAGGGGAGTGTTGCGGGTGTGCCACCTCGCGGATGAGGAAAAGGTTGATGGGGGGTGCGCTTGACTTCTTGATCAGGCAGAAAGGGGTTACAGGTGCCACCTCAGAGGAGGATTTACGAGCACAAGCGAATCGATACTCACGGCGGCGCGAGCAGAGCAATCACAGGGAGTTCAGAGAGAAGCGGGGATGCAGAGTTCGGAGAGCTCTGGAGAAAGACCTAGGCGGCGGCGCTTAGGGTTAGGGTTAGGGTTTCGAGGAAGGCTCGAAGGGTAACTGGGTTTCAGTTGTATTGTGTTTGTTGTTTGTATTGATTTGAGAGTTATCTGTATTGATTTGAGAGAGTTCGAACCCTTTATATAGTGGAGCTTGACCTGCGGCAGAAGAGAGAGATAATCCTACTTCAAGTTGCATTCAGAAACCCTAATAGCACAAGGGCACTTTTCGTCCATGCGAACCAACCATCTTGTGACACATGTCCAGTTCGCACACTTCATTCCTCATAAGGCATTGCTTCCGCGCTGCCAACTGTAAACTCCTATGCGAACTGGAATTCGCCCCGCGGGCTGCTTCAGGGTGCTATCTCGCACGCTTCTGTAGCTCGCACCCATTTCGCAGGCTATTGCAGCTCGCGAGCCTTAAAAGGGCTTTTTATATTTAATGGGCCACAGGGGTTGGCCCGAAGCATGTAAAAGTCTTCAACGTTTGTCGTGGTGCGCGCGGACTCCGCATGTCACTTCCTTGCGGAGTCTTCTATGCGAGCTAGTTCGCCAGCTAGCCTCGCTTCGCCTACGCGGAGAGTCAATCTCGCCTCGCCTATACGGACTGGCAATCTCGCTTCGCCTCGCGGAGTGTTGAATAGTAATTTCACGCGAAGTCATTCCGCGCGCAAGCTAAGTGAAGTCCAGCTCGCATGCAGTTCGTTCCGCGCGAAGTCTAACTCGGCTCGCGTGGTCTCACTGGCGGGCTACTGTTTGAAAACTTAGAGAAACTCCATCTCGCCGGTATAACATGGTCCAAGAGATAACTAATATTTACATAGACATTTACTGTCCAGTAAAATATTAATCTAGGCGTAAACACCTGTCCCACTGGGCTTGCCAATAATTTGGCCACGATCCTCAGCGCGCGGAGCAGAGATAAATAGCGAGCAAAGAGAAGGGGGAGTGCTGCGGGCGTGGCACCTCGCGGACGAGGAAAGAGTTTGTGTGTATGCGCTTGACTTCTTGATCAGGCAGAAGGGGTTTCTAGGTGCCACCTCAGAGGAGGAATTTACGAGCACAAGGCGATCGATACTCACGGAGGACGTGAGCAGAGCAACAATAGGGAGGTAAGAGAGAAATCGGGGTAGAGTCCGGAGGGCTCTGAAGAAAAACCTAGGCGGCGGCGCTTAGGGTTAGGGTTTTCGAGATAACTCGAGAGATAACTGGGTTTCAGTTTGTATTGTATTTTTTGTGTTTGTTTGAGAGTCCGTTCTTCTGCAAACCCTAAAGCCCTTTATATAGTGATTCGACTTGCGGCGGAAGAAAGATAATCATAGTTCAAGTCGAACTCTAAAACCCTAATAGCACAAGGGCACTGTTCCGTCCACGCGAACCAACCATCATGTGACACATGTCCGGTTCGCACACTTCATTCCGCGCATAGGGCATTGCTTCCGCGCTGCCAACTGTAGAGTCCTATGCGGACTAAAATTCATCTCGCGGGCTGTCACAGGAGGCTATCTCACGTGCTCCTGAAGCTCGCTTCCATTTCGCGGGCTATTGCAGCTCGCGAGCCTTAAAAGGGCTTTTTATATTAAAAGGGCCACAGGGATTGGCCCGAAGCATGTTAAAGACTTATAAGAGTCTTCAACGATTAATGTGGTGTACGCGGACTCCGCCTGTTGCTTCCTCGCGAAGTCTTCTACGCGAGCTTGCTCGCCAGCTCGCCTCGCCTCGCCTACGCAGAGTCAGCTATGTAGTTCGCGTGAAGTCCATTCCGCATGAAGTTTGTTCCGCGCGCGGACTGTGTAACTCAGCTCGCGCGGTCCATTACGCATGCGGACTGTGTAACTCAGTCCGTGCGGCCTCACTGGCGGACCAAAACTTGCAAAATTAAAGAACTTGGGTTCGCCGATATGACATGGACCAAGAATTTAATTAATATTCACATAGACATTTACTATCCAGTAAAATATTAATTTAGGCGTAAACAGTCGCGACCCAAGATTAGGTTATAGGATGAGGGACAATCGACAATGAGAAAGCGTGTCGTGATGGAAGAACGACAAGGATTGGTTCCCACTGAAACTGACAAGCGGTCTGTGTCACACCCCGGTTCTTAAGTTATTTTACGGTTATTCACTTTGGTATTAATTTAGTCTTTTACCGTATTAAGTAACTGTTTACTGTTAAGGACCTTAAAGTTGACTTTTTCTACCGTTTGAAATTTGGGAAAACTTTCTTCATGAAAGTTGTAGAGGACGTGATTACGAGTTCGTAGACATGTTACGCGTTAAAAACAGAATTAGCATGGAAAAGTTATCAATTAAATGGTAAAGATTTTGAGTTGGTAAAAAGGGGTAAAATTTTTAGTGGGTATTTTTTTTGGTTGGAATTAAGTTTTGGACCGGGTGGGGAGCAGCCCCAGCCCAAATTCCTTATCTTCCTTTTTCTTTCTTTTTTCTTCTTCCTTCCGCCCGAGCCCCCGAGCTCTCTCTCTCTCTCTCGCCGGAAACTGCAGCCACCAGCTGCCACCATCCAGCCAACCACCAGCCGCCGCTCCAGCCCAGATCGGACCCCCGTCACCTCCTCTCTCTCCCCGGCCAAGTGTCTGAGCCGGTAGTGCCGCCGAAGAGGAGAAAAACTAGCCGGAAACACCGACTGCCTCTTCGCCGGAGCTCCGTCCTCCAACCACCATAGGTCGAGATTTTTGGCTCAACTTGTAGCCCTCATCAAGGCCGTGAAGGGGATCATTTGGAGGAAGCCTCGGGTCGTCGGCAGGCTTAGCCGAGCACTGTTAGTGGACCTTTGATTTAAATTTCATGCATGCACTAAAGTTATTTAATTTCAAAAGCATATTTGAGATTTAGTGTTTTCTTGAGATTAATGAGTTCCATCTGTTAATTGGGAACTCTCTTGCTCATATCATTTGACATGTGGCACATGTCAATTGATCTTTTATATTTGGTAATCTATTACACCCTAAAGGGGTCGTCTGATATTATTTATTGCTAGCTAACATTATTTAGCGGTCTTCATCATATGTGAGTAGAGCGCTTAGTGTGGGACGTTATTATAGTCCTACCGGCGGTCCTTATCATATGAGAGTTGAGCGCTTAGCGTGGGACGCTACTATAGCCTGGGAGGCAACCGATCAGTATATATATAATATATTATTGTTAGCTAGCCATTATTTAGCGGTCCTCATCATATGAGAGTTGAGCGCTTAGCGTGGGACGCAATAATAATCTATTTAGCGGTCCTCATCATATGTGAGTAGAGCGCTTGGCGTGGGACGCCATTATAGCCTGGGAGACTCATCGTTAGGGTGAAATATTTTTCCCTTTTCGTTTTGTTGTATTGAGAACCAATGGGATTGGTTCATTGTTTTGGTTTATAATTATTTTCGGGAAGAGTTCCAAGAGTGGCATGCATAAATATTTTTCAAATGGAAATTATGGGAGAGCATAGATTTGATTTCATTGCTCCATATTCTTTTGTTATTTATTTTTGTCCACTCACTCTAACGTTTTAAATGCTTCTCCCCTGGGCCTTTCGTTTTTAAATGCCCAGTCTGCAGAGTTCGGTTCGGCGAGGATAGGAGGCGTGTCATAGATCCCCACCTCATCCAGTTTTCCCATATAGGTTACCAGTTTAACCTATAGTGTTGTTTATCTTATTTTCCTAGTAGATGCTCTGATAATTATGAAATGGTTTAAGTACGTTAAGAGCTTATGAAAAAGATTCATTTGTTTGTGTTTATTTGAGAGATTATATTTATGGATGTTGTTTGGGAATTATTGTGAGTTGGGCTTGGTGATTTTTCTTTCAGGGAGGGTTACCCATTTTCAAGGGAGGTTCTACCAAGAATTTTGGTAGAATTTTCCTTGAGGTGGGTCCCGCAGGGTTTATCCCGGATTTTGAGGGGAAATCCAGGGTAGGTCCTGACAGTCTGAGCCTAAGGGCTGTACAATCTCTCTCGAGAAGCTGACAAGGGGATCATGATTGTTGTACAACTTAGCTCGGTCCCGCCGGAGTCCTCTATAACAATCGGCAAACATTACACTGACTGCAGCCCCCGTGTCCACAAGGGCTCTGTGGCACCTGTAGTGATCCACTTGGACATTGATTATGAATGGTTCATTGTGGTGGCAACTTATTGTATCTTCCCTCTTGTAAAATGACACTTGATCCCATGTTGATGGGGTAGTGGTGACACCTCTTTGTATTTCAAAAATCTCCAATGGGTTCGTACATTGTCTTTTTGCAGAAGGTTGACGAGGGGGGAGTCGCGGGGCTCCGCCATGTAGGGTTAGGATCTGGCCATGAACCTCAATGACATTAGCTCCCGTTGCAGGAGTGCAATACTGGTGGAGTTGCCCGTTACGAATCAAGTGCTTTATGGCATTGCGAAGGCCATGGCACATCTCAGTGGTGTGGCCATTGTCATCATGATAAGCACAATTTTTGTTCCATGTTACGCGCTGGGGCCTTTTTGGATACTTGCTCTTAGGTGGCAGGGGAATGAGATCTTTGTGCTTGGCTCATATGTCTTCGTATGTAGTTGTCAAGGTAGTGTGGACCTCATAACGGGGTGGCGGGTAGGAACGACATTGCTGCTGCTAAGGGCTCTGCTCTTGGGACCGATAAGGATGGTCTCTTCCCCGCTGCTCACTGTGGCGACGGTCTGAACCACGTCCATGGCTGTTGTCTCGGGAGGTGCCATGTTGTTTGCCCTTGTCATGTCCTCTGTCATAATGCTCATATTTCTGTTGGGATTGTTACTTTGGGGTTGGGGCTGGGAGTGCTAATGTGGTGGTGGGAGTAGAATGCCCAAATGTGGCAAACTCAGCACGTGCCCATCAGACAGTAAGGTCCATCAAGGCATCGTATGACCCTGGAGGGTTCCTATTAATCTCCATTAGGAAGCTGTCGGGAAGCAAGGCTTGGTGGAAAGCTTGTTCAGCGACTCGGGGCTCTAAGTTGTAACAGCGTGCCGTGGCTGATTGCCACCGGGACATCAATTCATGGAATCCTTCTCTTTCTTTTTGCTTGATGTGAAACAAAGCATCTACACTTCGGTAAATACTAGCATGGAGGATGAAACGGTTGAGGAAGCGTTCCGAGAGTTGATCAAAATTGTCAATGGAGTTGGGAGGCAAGTTAAGGAACCAACTGAGTGCTTCATCTGAAAGTGTTTCTTGGAAGGCATGACAAACCATGGCATCTGTGTATCCAGTGGAACTACACAACGAAAGGAACGTTTCAAGGTGAAGATGGGGATCCCTCGTACCCTTATACTTGTCCATTTTGAAGGGTTTGGCCTCGGGTGGTCTCTTTTCCAGTTGCACCCGTGGCGTGAAGGGACTTGGGCGATGTCCATACCCGAAGAAAAGAGGTCGCTGACTTCTACGACTCTCAACCAATCCATGAGGCCAACTGAGTGACAGAATTGCTGAGCTGGAGGAGGAGTCAGGTTTGCATGTGAAGAGGTGGGTCTGCAGTGTTAGTATGAGTGGATGTGGGGTTGGGGACGGGTGGATTAGATGGATCAGGCTGGTTTATCAGGGGAATGGATTCGTTATTGATTGTGGATGGTTGAGGGGCTGGGAGTAGAAAAGATGGGTGGGTGAGTGGGTGAGTTACGTAGATGATTTGGTTAGGGCCTCCCGGGATCACGGAACTGCTCTGTCCTTGTTTAGGAAAAAGAGATGTTAAAGTGGGGTCCGGGGTGCTAGTGACCCTTGCCGCTCGTTCCAGTGTGTCGTTATAGACGTTACGATGGTCCAGCGTGGCTTGCAGTAAGAATTGTTCTTTCTCCAGCTCGGCGATACGTACTAGCATGTGCATTGTTGTTATGTCTCCACTCTTTGGGTGCCCATAGAGGTCTTGTCGGTGGTGTCTTGGTCGGAATGATCTCCGGCAACTGGGTAATAAGGTCACATTCTCGGTATGGCCAAGTGTTTTGGCTATGTATTAACAATTCCGGATTTACATGGACTCTTGATGGATCAAGAGATGTCAATATGTATCAACATCCGAAGTTAGAATGAAAAAGATCTTGGGAAGACACGGTCTCGATAAGGCACTCGATGACTATATTGATGATGATTTTCCATCACTCGGCTTAGGCGCTCTATAACTAGTGAGGCCTACATATACTCCTATGATTAATCAAGGTCTTTGCTCTGAAGAGAGATCTGTTGTTTTGTCTAAAGAAATATAATAAATATGTGTTATGAGATGGAATTCTCATCTAAGTACAATAAGACGCATCAGTGTACTCAACACAATACGAAAGACTTGACATCTCATTCGGTATGAAAAGTTATAAAACTAAGTATAGCTATGCACCTACGCAACGCCAATGTAATGATAGTAACTTCTTTTTCAATACTTAATGGTATGAAAGGTTGAGGCTTATTCTATCCCTACAAAAGAAAGACACATCAAAAGCAAAATCAGAATCTGCCAAGTTTTGTAGGTCAACTTCCATGGGACTTACAGAAAATCTCACTCATTGGAAAATGGTGAAATTGGTACCATTGGAAAGGTCTATGTGTCTGCTTTCTAAGGACACCAACCATTTGATCATACCTATCATATTCAGTGAGTTATGGCCGTTTTCGTAAAGTATGACGAATCTATCCGAGAATCTGATTTTGGCAAAACAGTTAACTTTGATTGGATTTTGTGAATAGCTCCTGACGAACCAGAATGTGTGTAATATACGGTTGGAAAGCTAAATGAGTCTAGTTTCCAAAACCGTTTACAGTTCATTCATATGTATTTCCTAGAGGAAGTTATGGTTGTTCTAGTAACTGAAGGTCATGCTGCGGGGAAATCTGATTTCATACACGAACTTATGTTTTGAGTTCACAAGCGGCCTTCTCCTCAAGATCTAAGTGTATAAGATCATGTTTGAGGACAATACGGCATGATCTAGATCATTGTCTAATGCCATATTTGAAAACATGTTAATGAGCTATGCTAAGTTATTGAAACTTCTGTGATTAGTAAAATAATCAGGAAGAGCTCTATGATTGATGTAAAGATCAGGGAGATGTGCGAATTCCAGGGGCAGTCTAGCACATGCATGTCACTATCAAATGTGAAGGGTGCGATGTACTCTTTTTCTCCTACGATTAAGGTTTAGTTTTTTCTCCCACAGGGTTTTTGTTACTTGACGATGTTTTTAACGAGACAACATATCAACACCACCGGTATACCGACGCGCGGCACAAAAGTGAGTGTTCTAAGATATTCTGCATCCTTCTAAGATATTCATTATGTGTGCATTGGCTTTATGCCATCAGGATATGTAGTTAGAATAAGACTATGTATTCCTTATCATTACCATATTGGTACTTTGTAATTCCGTATATAAAAAGTTTCTATCAATGAATAAGATAATGATTCTCTATTCTCTTACTATCTCTCTCATTCTCTACGGTTTATACTTCATCACACTTAGAAATAAACACCATTTGATACTATTTATTGTGCCTTGTTGCTTATTGTAATGAATTCCCCATTTCAATTAATCTTATTAAAATTACTTCATTTTTCGACCGGACAGGTTACATTGGGCTGTGCAACCCGGCTAATCGAAACCCGAGGAAGTCAAGCTCCAGAAGCGGCTCGCCGCCAGCGTCCTCAAGTGTGGTCTAGGGTAAGGTCTGGCTTGACCCCAATGAAGTCAGCGACATCTCCATGGGCCAGCTCTCGTAAGCTCCCACCCCTCTCTTTCTCTGTTCGATTCTCATTCTCCTGATTTCTTCAGGATCTGTTTGCTTCGTACTGCATTTGATTCTGTGAACTTTTTAGGTTTTGATGTTGATTTCTTGCTGAGATAAGGCTGAGGGTTTTGATTGTTGTGCTGTAGACTGTAAAGCATCTCTGGCTGTTTCGTTGTGGCTAGGGTTAGGATCTGTATGTGTTTATAGTAAAACTCGATTTGTTTTGATTATACGAGCTCTGGTAATCTATATCGAAGTTTTATTTTGATGCTTAGACTCTGTGTGCTCTTTAATTAGTACCGAGTTGCGTCTCCTGTATTTGTGGAAAACTCTGACCTCTGAAGTATATGTTTAGCTAAACAAGTGTTTTCGATATTATAGAGCTTTGATGTTGTAGTTGTATTGAACTGTTCATGTGTATTTATGTTTGTGCCATTGCGACTCATGATCGAGCTACTTGTGAATTTCTGGAGAAATTTGTAGTTTAGGTGGAAGTTTAGTTAGAAATATTTTTTTGATCTTGCTTGCTTAATGATGGTTTGGATTGTCAATTGCAGGCCTAAAACATAAGGAAGTTGGTCAAGGATGGGTTCATCATGAGAAATCCCACCAAGACTCACTCTTGCTCCCGTGCATGTCGTATGAAGGAGGCCAAGAGGAAGGGGGCGTCACTCTGGATACTGTATGTTGATTGAATGAGAGTTGGACATTGTTTTAGTCTTTGGTCTGTGAAGTTTTGTTCTTTGCATTTCTGCTGTGACTTGGGGCTGTAGTAAGTGACATTTGAATGTGTGGTTTCTGAACATTGTAGCGCGTAAGGGTACCAGGGAGGCAATGCTTCCAACCAAAATCCTTTGGATGCGTGTCCTCAGGAGGTTGCTTCGCAAGTACTGAGAGGCAAAGAAGATAGACAAGCACATTTACCATGACATGTACATGAAGGTCAAGGGTAATGTTTTCAAAAACAAGAGTGCTCATGTAGAGCATCCACAAGTCTAAGGCCAAGAAGGCAAGAGAGAATCTGACCAATTTGAAGCTAAGAGAGCAAAGAACAAGGCTAGCAGGGAGAGAGGAACATTTGGCTCAGGTATTGTTGAAATAATCATTCAGTTACATTTGCATTTACTTTACTAGACTTAATAATAAATTTGTCCTAAAGAAGGACTAATTCACCGAACTCACAGTATTGTCCTTTCACAACTGTAATAATACAATTTACGTTCTTACATTGCCTTTACTTCTATATATATATATTGTTTTTAGGGACCTGGAGAGAGAGCACCAGTTGCTACCCCTGCTGAACCCGGACAGTAAGTTTACACCTTTTTCTGTCTTACAATTTGTTTTTAACAGGCTTGTTGTTCTCGATTTTTTTTATTTAGTCTTATTAGTCTTACCAAACATTCTATTTTACTTGCCTGCAGTACAACTAAGCAACCAAGGACCAAATCTTCCTATGAAGATATAGATGGATTGCTGTTGATGGTCCATGTACTTCCAAGTTGCTTTGAGAGACTAGTTTTAAAAAACCAGTATCTTTGTTTGTTTTGGACCAATTACTTTCCTTTGTAGTTGAAAGAAGTTTCAGAATCTTTGTACTATGTATGAAGTTTCGTATGTTTTGTTATCTATATTTGGCGTAATTGCCAATTTGCTAGGCCTCGTTTGGTTCGTGGAAATGAAAGTGGTTTCTTCCTCTTTCCCATGGTAAGGGAAAGAGAACGGAAATAAAATTTTGAATTTTCCATTCCAACGTTTGGTAACGCAAGGAAAGTCATTGGGAAAGTTGTTAAAAAAATATTAGAATATTATGTTGTGAGTAATTAATGCAGGGTAAGTAGAAAGGAAGTAGTTCCTTTTGATTTTGGAATGAACCACTTTCCCCCACATCTTCCCTTCCATCAGGAAAGTGTTTCATTTCCTATTGCTTCCCCAAACGCATGAAAAGAACAATTTTATTTTCCTGATGCTTATTTTCCACGAAACAAAGGAGGCATGAGATTCACCTTAGTGTTAATGCTTTCTAAAATTAGTCAATTTGCTACCCTATGTTTTATTTTAGCCATTTTGTTACCCTTACGTCAAATTTATAACTCTAGACTTTCAATATTAACCAATTTACTTACCTACATATTTAAATTTAGCCATTTGTTATCCGACATTTTCAAAATGTATCAATGTTTGGACGGAGTAATGAGTCAATTGATATGGCAAAAGGTTGTAAATTGGCTAATTGTAAGAACCTAGAGTAGCAAATTGGTATAAATAAAAGCTAAAGTAACAAATCGGTTAATTTTGAGAAGCTAAGATAGTAAATTGACAGAAATAAAAACTAGGGTAGCAAATTGACACTTTAGTGATTCCTAAGGTAGCGAATTGGCAATAAAGCCTCTATTATTATTATTATTATTATTATTATTATTATTATTATTATTATTATTATTATTATTATTATTATTATTATTATTATTATTATTATTATTATTATTATTATTATTATTATTATTATTATTATTATTATTATTATTATTATTATTATTATTATTATTATTATTATATTTTTTTTTTTTTTTTTTTTTTTTTTTTTGCACTTGATCTGCTATATTATGAGTTCCCTACTTTGAAATGTTGTATTCAAATTAGCTATATTCTTAGAGATTTACATCTAGGTGTTGAATGTTTCCGAACTCACCAATCTTTTTAATAACAACCTTAAAGAAAATAATTATCTTTAGATATAGAAGCCTGAAAGAAATCTTTTATAGACTATAAATGAGCAGCTTGGTTAGGTGTTGGCGTGATGCCGAAATCACAGGTTTAATAATTGTTTTTTTTAAGTGATTCTTGCCTTGCTTTTTAATTCAGTTACTGAACATTGATATCTTTTGGCTGAAACAAATCTGTAAACATAGATTTATGCAAGAATGCATCCAGTCAAATGATAAATTTCTTCTAGCAAAAAACTAAATTCTAAATCTCCATTCCATACTGTAGGAAAATTTGTGTTTTTTCAGCACAACATTTACAGTTCAATCATAGACTTCTTTGATAACGTGCATTTGTTGAGGCTAAACCATAACCATCTTTAAAAGCTGGTTTGTATCCAATGAGATCTGCACTTCGGTTATTTGCCTCTCCTTTGGGTACTCTGTTTAATGTGCTATTGCTGTACTGCAACTATCGCACATCACGAGTTTGACGATAAATACAACAAAGTGTAATGTCAATGAACAGGCAACATACGAGAGGCTACCACCCAACTTCATAGCTCCAACATTAGTTCAAGAACCAAATACTTTCTGCAGACAGTAGTAGAAATTGTGAAAAGTGGAGAAAGTTTGAATCATACCGTTTTACAGATGGCAAGTCCTAGTCCCGCACCATCATTTACTCGACTGGATCCGTTTCTGGGATGAGTAAATTTGGTGAATACGATGAATATCTTGTGGAAGAATACCACTGCCAGAATCCTTAACCTGCAGCCCTAGGAAAATATTTGGAAAATATGAACAAGTCATAGAAGGAAATACTCTTAGCATGCAACATGCAGGCGACGTGGTGGCTCTATCCGCTTTAGATTTCGGGAAATCATGGTATCACGATACATGATTGTGTTTGTCGAGCTAAAAATACTACACCCTGCAACCACAAGAATGCACTTGTCCATAGAATACAGAAGACTAAAAGATGCTCAAAGCACAGTGTCAAAAGGCAGAGAGATGGAATTCAGTAGTGTACAAAATATTGAATGATCTGACCTGAACTCTTAAGTAAAAAAATGTCCGTCACTTGGCGCTGGATAAAATTCACGTGGTCGCCAATCTCTTGAATATTCTGGTCTTGCAATAGATGCTATAACTGAAACATAACCCTCCTTTGTAAACTTAACAGTATTACCAGCAATATTTAAACTAGTTTGCATAAGCTGGTTCTCATCTCCAACAGCACATACAGGCACAACCAGGGCCAGACCTGAGATTTGAAGAGCTAAGGCGTATTCGAAGAATGGTGCCCTTTAATGGTCATACTACAGAAGAAAAAACGATGGCCGTTACAGAAATAAGTTTCGTAAATTACAAGATACATATAAACACAGTAAATGAGCAATCTTGAATATGAATCTATGCATTTTTCTAACATTGGCCGAGTAGAATATAACATGAGAAACCGAGAAAGAAGATAATTTTTGAGGTTTTTATGAAAATTATATATATATATATATATATATATATATAGGCCGGATGTGGAGCGGACGTCCGCACTGTCCTTAAAGTGCGGACGTCCCTCCGTTCGCCACCGTCCGGCGCCAACGACGGTGCGCCTCCACCCGAGCGGACTCCAACAGCGTCCCCGACCACTTTCCCTCCCCGGCGAGTTCGCCGAATTCCAGTTTTCCGGCGAGATCACCCAAAACTTCAAACAAGATCGATCTCGCCAGAAAACTGGAATTCGGCGGACTCACCGGGGAGGGAAAGTGATCGGGGGCGCTGCTGGAGTCCGCTCAGGTGGAGGCGCGCCGTCGTCGGCGCCGGACGGTGGCGAACGGAGGGACGTCCGCACTTTAAGGACAGTGCGGACGTCCGCTTCATATCGTTTTCGTATATATATATATATATATATATATAGACACATATTAAATTTTTTTTGGTGACCTCGAATTTGTGGTGCCTGAGGCGGCGGCCTCTCAGGCTTCCCCTCAGGTACGGGCCTGCACTGGAAACTCCATGAAGGTAAAACTTTCATGAAGGTTAAGTCCACATAAATGAATTTGTTTTTAACAAGTATATAAAAGCCAGAATCGGAAAAATTACATCTGAAAACTCCATGAAAGTTAAACTTTCCAATGTCCTAGTCTAGGCATATTCAAGTCTAGAAAGATCTAGAACATCAATAATAAGTGTTTCCAAAAGATTGCTACTCTTTAGTACCAATTATATCATAACCCTATGTTCTGGTGTTAGTTCCGTTTCTAATCAAGAGAGCGGAGCAAGTCCCAAGAAAGCGGACCAGAAGGGATGGTGCTAGCTGATCATCCTTAAACTATCATAACGTCTAGGTTGACAACTTTTTTCATTTATTTATATGATGCTGAATATCTCTGTCCAGTTAGGTTATCTTAATCAATCACACAAATACAAGAGTGGGGCGGTGCATTGTATGATGGCCATCTTCCAGCTGCCACCTACTTGTAAATCAAGATAGGGTTATGTTCTTTCAGTTAAAAAAGAAAAGAAAAGGAAACTACTATAATGTAAAAACTTAGGGTTAATTCTTGATAGTTGATACATATCATTATCAGTTGCTGAAAGTAGATCATATAATATAGGTGAAAACCCTTTAACCTCAGCTAGAAAAAAGTCAGAGAAAACAGGGTAAGAGTGTGGCCTAGTGTGTACCCAATTACTAAAGGGTAACAAAAGTTCAGTTAACCCTATATTATAGTTCGTTTAACAACCCTAAATTATAGATCACAACATTCACCTTCATATATGAGTTATACTTGTTCAAAGCTTTGAAAAACTAATGTTGTTGCAATTTCCTTCATCAATTTTTAACACAAACTTCATTCTAGTTTAAAAGTTATTCAAAGAGTTTTGAATGAAACATGATTACTTAAAACGTACATGAAAAATCAAGAGTTGTAAATGCAGAATTAGCTACACCAAAAGAGAAGATTAGATAGAAATATGCATACAACTGGACCAGCAATAAGGCTAGTAATCTTTGAATATACTGGTAGGTTCTCTTCAGGTAGATTACCCAATGATTCAGTAAAGCATAGTCCTGGAGGCATTTAACCGATATATGATATGTCGAAGTAACTGTATAAGTGCAATATTGAACTTCAGTTCCTAAACAGAGTTAGCATATTGACAAGTAGCAGACCAGTAAATTTACTCATTTCTGAGAGCTTGAACACAGTTTCTGTTGCACCTCCAGTCTTTTGAACAGATCCTTCATGAATGCTGTATCTCTCCCATAAGCAATCTGCAGAATGTCGATTGCCTTGTTGAGAGAAATGACAGCGTTCTCAGCCTCTCTGAGTGCCCTGTGACAAGTGATCATCTTTTTAAATGTTGAATACAAGCCTCTGCAATAATTTAAGCTGCGAAAAAACTAACCCTTGAAACTTCCCACATCTATAGTATTCCAATCCAAGTAAATGATTATAGCCTGGATATAAGCCTACAATGAAATAGAGTAGTTTTCCATGTTAGCAACTTTAGCAATAGTACTCTATGTACTAAGAACCGACAACGCTAATTCGACCTCTAAACTAAAACACAATATATTAGCCAAAACAAAGAAAGTAAACGGAATATCACTTATACCGCGAAGGCACCAACTAGAAGAAGCCAGAACTTTGGCGTGCACTAAACTACATACTTGAAGTAATCTTTTATCTTGAAGTAATCTTCTACCTCGGAGAAGAAAAAAAAATACACATGTACCTTGGTACTGTTCAATGATCAATTTGCAATATGCTAGAGCTTCCTTCCAGTCTTTCAGGTTCATTGCAATCTGAAGACAAAGATAAATTTGTCAGTCTTTCAGTTTCATTGCATTCTGAAGACAAAGATAAATTTGCCATATCAACTACATAAAGACTGGTTTCTTTTCCAAACTCACAATCCTGACCACTCTCCTATCCTTCTTTCCATTACTAATACTATACGGTAACTACTTTTATCATTACAAAAAACAATAAACTCAATAAGCTACCTCCATGATTCTCTGCCAAGTGTGGACAAAACAGGTGCTGCGACGATTGAACACTTCCATCTGGAGTGTCTCAATTTGTTTAAGGATAGCTATTACTTTCTGGTCAAAGATCACAATGTTCAATACCAAAATATGCAATGCATTCTCTTTCCAAAGTATGAAATCTATGTCAAGCAACCACTTTGTATCCCGGTATTTGCAATCATAGAAAATATAGTCAATATTCAAAACCTCCAATCAGTAATGCTTATGAGTTAAGCCAGAAAAAATGGATACTGATATGAGAGCCTACAGTCTGTGCAGCCTCAAGAGCCTTCATCTGCAATGCAATTTCAGTTCTCAGCTTTGTTATCTCTTCTTTGCTCCTCAGACATTTGCATTTTTGGCATATGAATTCATTACCATCTGCACATCCAAATTGCAAGATGTTAGATTGACTCGTCTGAACTAGGTACCTGCTATTATCCAACTAGTTCACCACTGACAAGTCTATACCAGAGTTGGAAAGTAAAGCGCCATCGCATCCATTAGCAGAACATCGGTAGCCTTCTACATATGCCCTTTCGAGAATATCATGATGCTCGCCCTTCAATATAAACCACACCACAATAAAAACATAAACCTAAACAGTCAAGGGCAGAAACAATTAACACAATAAAAAACAGAAACAAGAATACTCATGGGTGAGTATTACCTTGATGCAACGGGGACATGTGCAAGTAAACAGGTATTCTCCCTCCAGTCTCATTTTCCGAGACATAGTGCTTCCAGAAAGGTTTATGTAACTTTGACATATCTTCAGAAATTTCACCAAACAGAGAACACAGGTATAAAATTGATACAAAGTACTGAACTATATTCTTCACACCAAACAAAGAAAACTACCTCAGCTCCCTCGGCTATGGGTTCGACTGCACGAACAAAAGCTTTCTTTCCCTCAAATACCACAATGCAATTGGGCAAGCAGCTACAACAAGACAGAAAAAAAAAGCTAAGAAGACCATTGATTAATGTTTGATATAAATCCCACATAAACTTAAATATTTACCTGTGGTTCATCAATGAAATAAGCAGGTACAATCCTTTACCCAAGTGTCCCAAATCAGTGTCTACAACTGAACTGGAGTTGAAGATGATCTGCAACAATCCAAATTCAGAAATATATAAACAAATGACTATAATTGAACCGGAGTTGAACACGATCCAAATTCAGAGAGATATAAACTCACCCTTAAAAGATTGTCAGCAACCTCCTTTTTGTTTGTTTCTCCCACTACCTTGCAGACAATTTTAGCTTTACCCAGGGTCATTTTCCCCTCATCAATCTTCTTGTCTACATAATAAAAAATAAAATAAATAAATAAACTCATGTATAAGGAAGAGAACAGAGCAAGTGTTTTGGAAATGTTGAATACTTCTACTCTCTCTTATCTCAAACAGCAAGATTACATAGACTTATATAGGAACAAAACTTGACTCTAAAACTTCTTAACTTATCAAGACATTAAACACCCACTTCATGCTAAGGAAGATGAAAAGACTCATAACAGTTGAAACTGAAAATACTGGAAACTAAAAGATTAAAAACTGACATCAGCCTTATTCTGGTTTAATTAGCCAACAACTCAATCAAGAACACCAAAGCATAAATGAAACAGAAATCATCAATTAGAAACTTACCAAACACCAGAGCCTTCACCAAGGCATAGTTATCCAGAGAAGAAGTATCAATAACCTACACATCAAACCGAAAACAAATTGGATCAATAGCCTACACATCAAACCCTAAACAAATTGAAGTAACAATCACATTACCTTGTGTAGTTGTAGCTTTGCCCTACTCTGAATTTTAATAGCCAGACGCATGGTTGGGTTAACTTCTTGGAGCTCGCTCCTTGTAAGACTCCCTATACCTTTGCATTCCACACTGTGGAGCACCCATTCAGATTCCTGACACTTCTGAGAGCAGTAGTACGCAAACTTGCAGCAGGGGCACACCAGGTGGGTCGGTTGAAAGCAGCCGTCGCATTGGTGCTGCGAAATATGATTATCTGGCACAGAAGCATAGGCATCCACGCTGAATATCAAATCCCCCGGAGAGAAGACTCTGGTGGTGTAGAGGCCCCGTCCTCTCTTCGGAGAATGCTTCAAAGTGAGCCCGAATTTCGCAATCGCACGCCGGAGCTCGTCCATCGCGTCGGTGCCGGAGATGAGAGGTTTTGGATATTTGGGGCTTTTGAGCTTTTGTTTTTGGTGACGATTTTATGAGGGTGTATAGAGGGAAATTGGGCCGTCGTGATGGACGGTCGATATTGTAAGCGAGAGTGGTGGAGATCTGACCAATGGGGTTTCAAGCTGAGAGTGAGGGGAGTAAATCACCTGTGAGAGGTGAAATTTGGGAGAGAGAGAGAGAGAGAGAGAGTTTGGACCGTTGATCAGGACTCAGACGGCTGATATTATAAGAGAAGGCAGTGGTGCTTCTGTTGTGCCCTTATGGAGAAAGATTCCCTCTTCCATCTATTCAAAACCCAAATTTCGTGACTCGAGTTTCATACAGGTTTATTTTTTTTCTTTTATTTTATTTGAACTTTATTTTATTTCTTTATATAATACTAGCTACTTAGTAGTTGCCCATTTATTTAAATATTTATTTTGTTTTATTCCTTTCCCTGGCTTTCGGCTCAAATTTGGGTCTGGATTTGAACTTGGACCTACTAATGCACATAATGAGTCCATAAACACGGGCTTGAATTTTCATAAAGAAGCTTTGGGCTCCTCTGGTGAACTCTGTTCCTATTGGGCTTGTACCACAATATCACGGGTATACTTAAGTAAATCTTCTAATGTCTAATTCCGTTTAGGATTTTCTTGTGGATAGTGTCCTCTTTACGTAGGAAATACCATGTCCTGCTTCGTTTAGGCATTTCTTCCCTAAGTTCATAGGAAGCACAATTGCACAACACGGCAACCCATGCTCTAAGAAATTTGGAGGCTTTAGAGTCGTAAATATGTATACAAATTCAAAAAGGGTAAAATTGTATTAAAAATATGTCCAAAATTAAGAGTATGTATTAAGAAATTTGGTGATATATGTGAATAAAATTTCTTTTTTCTTTGTTTTTTTTTTTTTTTTTTGAGTCGCCCAAAACCAAACTAATCTAATCACAGACCACCACCCTACTACAGATTTGAGAACTCCCAATCCCGAATCCTTAACCTCTCCCAAACTAATCTTTTTATTTTATGTTTTTTGTAATAAAAAAAATCTATTTTACGATTATTTCGTTTCCGAAACAAAATGATGAGTCATATACAAAATGAGTCATATACATATATATATATATATGTATACATATATATATATATAGCTATTGATTGTTAATTAGTTTCTAGCACTAGGTGATCCTTTTATACTAGAGCTGGCTTGATGGGATCGATCATTTATTCCATGCATTTAAGCAATAGATTCACTTATAATTTCCGTTGATCAAGTCCAACCTAAACAACCCAGATTCAAAATGCTAGCACCTGATAACTAACCTAGCTACTTGCATGCATTGTACAATCTTATACACAATGCAAGCTCCACAATTGGTGCTGCAAATTAAACCGCTCAAGTCTGTCTTCACTTGTCGATTATCTTATTTTCCCGAAAAGTTATACATATCGATCATCACTTCGAAGTCACTCCATGCATACCGAGAAAGAAACAGTCTTCCTAGCTAGTTGAACCCTTATATTTAATCGATGTCAAATTCATATATGGGTAACTGTTACAGGGTTATTATATATTCTCTATTAATTAAGCTAATTTGGCTTATGGAACTGCCAAACGTTAAACTTCTCTTAATCCCTCCAATACCCTACCTAAAATTCAATATAACAAGTGAGAAACATATAAAAGAAGGATAGAAAAGACAAAATTGTAAAAAGGGATTAGATAAATTTCAAATTTCAAAACGTTTGTTCAGTTGATAAGCACCATCACAATCCAACTCACATATATCTTCCTTCTCTTATCGTGCGCATATATCTTCCCTCAACTCTTAACGTCTGCCCAAACTACGTACTCTCCTCCTCTGCCAAAACCGCTCTCACGCTTTCCACTCAGGTAAAAAATTTCATCGCTCCTCTTTTCTCTAATTCTCTACATGTTTCTTTGTGATTGTATTTCAAATATTGGTTGTGTGATGTGTTTCATCTTTTCCTCATGATTTCGTTTCGTCTTTAACAATGATTTTCCTAAAGGTGATTCACTAAAGCTATCAAAATTGTTGGTTTCCCAGGGGTGAGATTAGGATCTTTGGATCAAAACACCAAACTAAAAGCCGGTATATGTATCCTATTCTCATCATCAAATGTATCCAATTGCCATAGCTACATCTCTGGCAAAGTTATATCGTTTTCTTAAGTCTATTATCTTTTTGCTTGATTTCTGACATATTTGAATGCTCTTTTTGTTCATTTTCTTTTTGGTTTACAATTTAATGAAAGTTTCAATCAAATAAACATCGACTTCATTACTTATATATATATATATATATATATATGATATTTGTTCCTTATTGCTCTTCAGGTGAACGTATTGATACTAGCTCTTACCTTTCGATACTTTTCTTTCATTGCAGTTGAGATGCAGGAGTTCGGGATATGATATTTCTGATCCTTTAATTTTATGAGGTAATTATATTCATGAATTGGTTAATTTGATGCCCATTGAGCTTTGTTTTATTCTTTTCTTTCATTCTTTCTCATTTGGATGCGAAAGATAAATTTAAACTAGACCTATCTAATCTGAATGCGAAAGTGAGATGCTGGATGATGTACGTAAAATTAGAAGTTTAGTTTTGGTAGTTTATTTTTTGGCTCTGATTCTCTCAACCAATGTCCGTTTCTTTTCATGTTCCTTTTAAGTTTGGCTATGTACTAACAGTCACCGTTAAACTTCTTCTTAGAGTTAGCACGTACAGCATCGATAAAATGTCTTCAAGAAGTAGTAGCATCCAATGTCTTTCTTTTAGTTAGAAGCATTCTTCTATCAGTACAATGTGTGTGGGGAATCATAGATTTGGCCAGTGGTTTTGGAGCCCAGTTTCTTACTTTTTATCTCTTTTCTTTGTCAATTCCAGGTGAATACAATGAAGTATGTCATGACAGTGCAAGGGAATGATACTTCGACCAAAAGCTTGGCATGAATCCTTAATCTTAAAAGATGGCATTTTGAGGGCTGGCCGAAGTGCAGATAGGGGAAATCCACACCCAGCGGGCCAGCGGTGCAGGAAAAATTGAATGGTGTTAATGCTGAAGGAAACATCGCCCTAGAATACGCATGCAAATAGTTAGATGAAAACAATATTTTCATTATTTTCATTGATGGTATTTGAAGACAATCCTTAGTAGTATGTATGTGCAAGATTATAAGCTAGCTAGTTGTTGCAAATACATTTTATCGAGTCATTTTGTTTGTTTCAAGGAATTGTAACTATAGTAGTACGTTAGTAGTGTCTCAGTTGCTATCTTAACACCATGAAAATTGATTTAAACGGACGTGCGAACGCTGAAGCATATAGATGATTGAGGAAGTTGGATTGTATATAGAAGAAAAATGAACATTTTCAAAGAAAAAAAAAAAGGAATGACAGGAAATATATAAATATCAAGTAGCTTGTTACCTTACTTCCGATCAAAATAAAATAAAAAACATGAAGAGGCAGAGTACGTATGCTCCTATCTGAAAACGAAGATAAGTTGTAGAAGAGGTGCAATGTTGACTTTTATAGTTGACCCTAGTGGAGGACAGCTATAATAATCTAGTTAGAGACTTTCTTATCTTTCTCTTTCTTTTATTTTGTGCTGTAATAATAATTATAAATACTTCTTCATGCTTGTATTCTGGTAAGCTTTGCATATTGTGGAAACCTGTATTACTCTTAGGACTGCAGCCAAATTACCAAAATCTTTCTGGTATCATTCAGTTGCTCATGCCACTTACCTTATCAACAGAATGCCATGTCAGTCTTTGCAGATGCAATCTCTATACTTCAGATTTTTTGGTACTCATCCTGACATTTCATCTTTAAAGATTTTTGGCTTAGCTTGTTATCCGCTTATTCGGCCTTATGCTAAGGATAAGCTTGATTCTAGATCAACTTAGTGTATTTTTCTGGGATATGCTCTTGGATTTAAAGGTGTTTTCTGCTATAATATCTCTTTAAATAAACTGTGGATGTGTCGCCATGTCGTTCACGATGAAACTGTTTTTCCCTATCACTTGTCTACTCAGTCAGGATCTGGTTCATCCTCTACTTCCTCTCCTAAGCCTTATCTTCATCATCTTTTTGTTTCTACTTCTCAGCCTTCCAGCGTTTCCACTGGACATGCTGATCAGGAGGGTAGTGGTGAGTCTAGTGGTGATGTTAATGGTGAAGATAATGAAGTCACTACTACTGGTACTACAGTGAGTGGTAATGAGAATATCTATGATGCAAGTGTTTCTGAGGCTGTTGACAGCAATGAGAATATTAACACTGAAGCTCCAAGTTCTGAAGATTTTGTTGCTCAAGGTGGAGTTGAAACTGTGAATATGAATGTGAATGGGAGTACTGATGTTACCAGTTTGTTTAATGGTATTGATACAAATGGCGAAATTCTTCCTTATGAGTTGTCTTTTGTGAATGATCCAGCTCAATGCTATAACAATCATTCAATGCTAACTAGAGCAAAGAATGGAATTGTTAAGAAAAAGACCTTTGAGTATTACTGTGCTTTTTCTTGTATAGTTCAGCAAAACCAGGTTGATGAACTAGCATACTTTGGTGGTTTTTCATCTGTTTTGCATCTAAATGAACTAGTAGAACCTAGCTGCTTCAAACATGCAACAGGAAAACCAGAATGGTATGAGGCAATGAATGAAGAGATAGCTGCTTTAAAGAATCAAAGAACTTGGATTTTGGTTCCTTTGCCTTCAAATAAGAATGTGGTGGGAAGTAAGTGGATTTATAAGATCAAGAAGAATCCTAATGGTTCAGTGTCTAGATTTAAAGCTAGGCTTGTTGCTCAAGGCTTCAGTCAGGAGAAGGGTTTAGATTATGAAGAGACATTCAGTCTAGTTATTAGACATAGTACTGTGAGAATTATTCTTGCTCTTGCAGCAATGAATAAATGGGAACTGAAACAACTTGATGTGAAAAATGCATTTCTGCATGGAGATTTAAAAGAAGAAGTATATATGCAGCAGCCTCAGGGGTATGAGGATCCAAACTTTCCAGATAATGTTTGTCTCTTGAGGAAATCTCTTTATGGACAGGCACCAAGAGCTTGGAATGAGAAATTTACCAGTTACCTTCCAGCTCTTGGATTTACCTATTCTCACTCTGATCCAAGCTTGTTCATTAAGAATTCTGGTGCTGGTGTCATAGCACTCTTATTATATGTTGATGATATTATTATCACAGGATCAGACAAAGATGGAATCAGATTTGTAGTTTTAGAACTCAGTGCAGTTTTTGAAATGAAAGATCTTGGAACACTATCATATTTTCTTGGGATAAATATGCAGTACAAGAATAATGGTATTTTCTTGTCTCAAGAAAAGTATGCTAAAGAACTGATTGCTAAAGCTGGTTTGTCTACATGCAGAAATCATAGCAAAACTCCTTGCATTCCTTATATGCAGCTTCTAAAGGATGAAGGTACTCTTCTACCTAATCCTACTTTGTATAGAAGTATAGTTGGAGCTTTGCAGTATTTAACTTTTACAAGGCCAGACATAGCTTATTCTGTGAATACAGTGTGTCAATTCATGTCTTCTCCTACATATGTGCATTTCTCTTCAGTTAAAAGAATTCTGAGATATTTACAAGGCACTCTCTCAAAAGGTCTCTTTTACAAATGTGGTTACAGTATTCCTTTTATTATAGCTTACTGTGATGCAGACTGGGCAGGTGAGATAAATACCAGAAGATCTACTACTGGTTTTGTTGTATTTTTGGGACATTGTCCAATTTCATGGCAGTCAAAGAAGCAAGGATCAGTTTCAAGAAGCTCAACAGAAGCAGAATATAGAGCTCTAGCAAACACAGCTACATAAATATCTTGGATCAGACATGTCTTATGTGATCTTCATGTAAGAATTCCAGCTCCTCCTAGTGTAAAATGTGACAATCTATTTGCTCTAGCCTTGAGTTCCAATCCAGTGTTTCACTCAAGAATCAAGCACCTAGATAATGATTTTCACTTTGTGAGAGAGAAAGTTCAAAAGCAGGATTTATTACTGGAATATGTCCCAACAGAAGAACAAACTGCAGATGTTTTTACTAAAGGGTTAGACAGTCCTGCTTTCAATACTCATTGTACCAATCTTAGCATGGTAACCCCTGCTGAGATTGAGGGGAGGTGAAAACGAAGATCAGTTGTAGAAGAGGTGCAATGTTGACTTTTATAGTTGACCCTAGTGAAGGATAGCTGTAATAATCTAGTTGGAGACTTTCTTATCTTTCTCTTTCTTTTATTCTATGCTGTAATAATTGTTAGAGTATCTCTAACTATAAATACTTCTTCATGCTTGTATTCTGGTAAGCTTTGCATTTTTTATTTGGAAAATTTCTGAAAGGTTCCACAAGGTTCTCTCTCGTTTCTTTCTTCCATTTTAGCAAAACTTGAGATTCTAAGGCTTGTTTGAGCTATGGCTATGATGTTATCACTATCCACAAAAACAAAATTTACTAGACAATTAATGTGCCATCTCCTCAAATAGGAAATGTATACATATGCTCGAGGAGAAGATATGGTTGTAATCTTTAAATAAAATGACATTTCTTCTTCGAAACGATCTTCCATATATTAAAGGACATGATCTGTTTTTTGTTGTTGCTATTTTTCACCATTGGGAAGAAATTAAAAAAAAAACTCAAAAATCAAAGAAAGTAACTAAAGCACATGATATCTACCTTGCTTATCTTACTGAACCCCCTAATCTGGCCAAGCGAGAAGTGCAAGGAGAATATTGAAGTTATGTTTTCCTTTCTTGACTTTGCATATTTACTAGGGAAAATTTTAAGAGCAATACATGAAGTATTGCTCATTAAGAATTAAGGTTAATATACTTTATAAAACATCACAATGATACCCGAAGTTGGAAACTCAATACCGTTTTGATGCACTCCGTGATTAACACCGTCAAACTTGTGTTATTATGGATTTTACAAAGGGTAATTTAGTATATTTACAATTTCCATTTACAATTTCCCCTCTCTCTTAGCTTGGTCTTCTCGATTCAAACCATAAGCCCTTAGCAATTTAGTTCATCACCACCGCTGCCGCCGACCACATCCCTCCGTCAACCGAGATTCATGCCGCCGACACTTCCTTTACTGCCTCCAACACCGTCGGGGGCTTATTTTTGGGATACTGGGTTGTTGGGATTTAAGTATGAAAACACTGGTTTCAATTTTTGTAGGGGTCGTATGTAGTTTACTTCTTTGATATGTTTTGCTTCTGGATATATCTTACTTCTGGTTTGCCTGGAATGTTGGTCATATGGTTGAAGTTCTTCAATTTGATAGTTTAGTACCATTTGTGGCTCAACTTGACTTTGATCGTAGTACATCATTGATTTAAGTTCTGGGCTTGATTCTCTCATCAATGTTTAGTTGGTTGCATTGTTCTTGGTTTACAGAAAATGTGGAAATAGAAAAAAAAAATTCTTGATTAGAATTGACAATAGCTCCTTTTTGTTTACTGATTAGTATAAAAAGAAATTGAAGCTTCGGGTGGATCTCACACTAGTGGCTCTTTTATTTTATATTTTTGAGAAGACACACTATTGGCTCTTTTATTTTATATTTTTGAGAAGACACACTATTGCAGGCATTTTGGGGACGATGAAGATGAATTTGTATTTGTGGAACACTCTGTCCTTTTTACATTTGACTTGATCGACTTGATCGATGCATTTGGTGGTGAGCTATCTTTTTCATGGTTTTTGTTGGGTATGGTTTTCGTGTGCATCTTCAGACCATGAACATGCAAAAACAACAAAGGCTCTGATTTTTGGAAAACATAAGAGAGAAAGAACTGATCGGGTCGTGGCATTCTGGTTGTGTGCTCATTTTTTTGTTCTTTTGGTCTTGTTTTTCATTATCCATTAAGAGACAAGTTTACCCTTAAAAATAAGACGGTAACAATCAAACTAATGGAGTAGTTGACAAAATGTATCTATATTGGGTCGGGTTTTCAACTTCATGTACTAATGTGATATTTTATGAAATATGTTAACTTTAATTATCAGTGAGCAATACTTCGTATACGGTTCTTAAAATTTTCCCAATTTACTATGTTTTTTTTTAATCTATTAATAAGTGAGCATACACTAATGAGTGGTGTTAGGATGTTAGTTTTCTTACATTTTAATGTCACGAAAAATACATATTCATGCCATTCTAGCTTGAGGTGAATGAATGTAACAAAACAAAGCTTGAGTTGAAATGTTGAATGAACGTATCAGAATGTGAGATAGACTCACACAACATATACTTTTTTAGAGCTAACGGTTCCAAATATCCAACTTCGGTTAGGGTAAGAATGTGAGAAACCGTTCTGAAGTTTTCTAAAGTTGAAATATCAAAAATTTGCTTATCTAAAAAATGAGATACTATTTGGACCATTTTTCCATCAGATAATGAAAGAAGTAACCTTTTAAATCAAGGCTAGAACTACGTGCCAATAACATATTACAAAAAATATGACAATTGAAACTCGTCTACTCATTCTCATTAGATAACTCTTTTATATAGGGGATGAATTCAACAGTTACAAATGGTAATTATAATGTAATGAAATTTAATAATATTTAATTGCTCAATTACATATAATCACATGATTCTCTCTTCGTCTGAAGACACGTCAATGAATTTTGCCTTCAACATTAACGATTAATTAGTAAAAAATTAAAATGAAAACCTAATACTCAAGTTAGTCAAGTAGGCCGACACAGCACTGACAAACAAACATTACTGTAGAACTGTAGTACCATACGGTACTTTATACGTAGTCTTTGCCACTGTTTGAATCAAACTTCTTTTTCCTTTATTTGGGTTGACACTTCAGACAATTCTCAAAAGGGTTGTTGTCTTGTCTCATGCTTCACTCTGTGAGTGTGTCTGTCTGAAAGAAAGAGAGTAGAGAGAGATGGAGGGTGGGAAGAGAGCAGATGAAGCAGGCCCATCATCAGAAAAGCTAGGGGAACTGAGTGAAAAGCTAAATGAGGTCTGTCATGTTGGAGAAGATGAAGAAGAAGATGATGAAGATCACAGGAGTAATGGGGTTGCTGCTGGCTTTGTTCCTGGGCCTTTGGTCTCTCTCAAGGAGCAAATTGAGAAAGACAAGGTTTTCTCTTCTTCTCTAATGACTCTCTCTTTTCATCTATGTTGAATTCGGAGTTGTTTTAGTTTTCCTTGAGTGGTGTTTTTGTTTGGTTGAATACATGTGAGGGATTATTCAGGTTTTGCTTGAACGTTTGAATTTTGTCTTTGTTCTGTTAGAATATTTAGGAAAAGATAAGATAAAGATCAAGGGTTTCTTCTTGAACCCAAAACTTCAATTGAAGTCTGAACTTTACCATATACAAGGAATTCAAAACCATGTGTTAAACTGGTAATATGAATGTTTTTATCTCTGTTATCTTCAATGTGGGGATGCTAGTCTTATTTATTGATCTAATTCCTGTTGTGATCCAAATGCAACTGTTCTGATTGATCCATTTGTGTAATTGTGTGGAATAGACAATCAAGTATTTGTTCTGTACCAATCTAATTTTGAACTCACCTATGCTACAGGATGATGACAGCTTGCGGAGGTGGAAACAGAAGCTGCTTGGTTGCTTGGAAAGCGATTTGGATGGTTTGTCTTTGTGAATCGTTTATACTCCATTGAACCTTGTTTTTTGTTCCACTTTATACACATCGGTGTGTTCTGGTTTTATGAATCCATTTGTTTTAATTTGCTAAGAATGTTTCATTAATCAGGCCAGATGGAACCTGAAGTCAAATTCCACTCCATCAGTATCATCTCTGATGATTTCGGGGAAATAAATACTCCATTGCCCGTTGATGAAAATCAGATTGGCCGTGTGCTGTTTACACTCAAAGAAGGATCTGAATATCGGCTTAAGCTCACATTTAGTGTTCTGCACAACATTGTTTCTGGCCTTACCTACTCCAACACAGTGTGGAAAGGAGGACTCCAAGGTGCATGTTACATTTTTATTGTTGCCTCTAGATGTACAGAATATGCAATAGAAATGATTGAAAGCTTATTGAAGTTTTAGTTAAACCAACAAATGCTAAGATACTGTATTATTGAAATATGTTGACAAGTTGTTATTTGTTAATGTTCCTGGAGGTGAGCTTAATAATATCTAATACTCTTTTTCACATGCTAAAACTCCTGAAAATAGCCCACTGGATTGAAAATCCATAAAGATCGATCCTTTTGGCATATTCTTTTGAAGTTCAAATTTTGTCTGATTATTTTCGTTACCCTAATGTTTAATTTTGTGTTTTGGGTGCCAGTTGATCAAAGCAAAGGCATGTTGGGTACATTTGCTCCAAACAGAGAACCGTATGAGCACACCTTGGAAGAGGAGACCACTCCATCTGGGGTGCTTGCAAGGGGACTTTACTCGGCGAGGCTTAAGGTACGTTGTGGTTTGTCCAAGTCTAAAGGCATTTGTATGCAGCAAGCTTATTTTATATCAAAGGTGCATGTATACATCTTGGGGTCGTATAAGCGGAAGCTATGCCTCTTATGAGTATTTGAAATCATACCAGGTTATAGATCTTAAGGCTACATCTCTAGTCAACACTAATGCTAGTGTTTGTATAGTAAATCAGCAGTCTTTTCTTGACGCTTGCAAAGCTGTCATTTCTCAAATATTTTCCATTTCTGCAGTCATTCTTCATGTGTACATAAACTATATATTGAGGTTTCTTCGTCTGGATTTTTTTTTTTCCCGCAGTTTGAAGACGATGACAAGAGATGTTATATGGAACTGAAATACTCCTTTGAGATCAAAAGGCGGAGTTAGCCGACTTTTTTCTGGAAGAAACTGCTTGTTGTTTCCTCCTTGTTCTTCTTGTATCCATGAACCACATTCTTTACTCATGCTTGTGATACAAATGAACAATGGAAATCTCATGACTGTTTTCATGGCTTGTGATTCAAATTTGAAGTTCGGACTATCATAACTGTTTATTTCAGCTAGGCAGTCATTCACTTTATTTTTACCTTCATCTGAACTCTTTGTTTGGTGAAGGCAAGTCGCTTGTACTCAAATGTATTAGGCAAACCCAAGTGCTTTTCAGCTCACTGGACTTACGTCAATCAACCATTCACTCATCAGGCATTTTCAACATTGCTTATGGAAAGGGCTTCAGGATTAGATAACAAACTTGGAAGTATAAAAGAAAATAATTTAGGAGTAACTTCATTATATTAATTAGCGAAAGAAAAGGGAGCAAACTGTCTTCGCCCCAATCTAATATACAAAATCTGCAAGAATAGCATTACTGTAGCAGCTATTCACTAAGTTCAATACACATTTATCCTCGTATCGTATAGTAGTGAGTTGTCTCGGATGGCAGTCACTGCTCGATTCCAAGACAACATATATAGTTACCCTTTTCAGGTGAAAAAGGATTTGATACCAAACCTCATTGTTAACATATTCAAGAAGTACTGTGGTGGTGCAATGATTCAGCAACTCTGGTGCTTGTAGAAATTACCAGAAAAAACTAGACTTGTATGGAGAGAATTTGGGGGTGCTGAGTTGGCCAAAGCAAATCTAGCATTGGTGTCCTCCAGTTGCGAAAATTGCTTGAAGAGGAAGCTGATCAGAGGAAGCTGAGCTGCTAAGTTAGATATCTACTGACGACAAAGTCGTAAAACAAGAATCAAGACTCGCCGATTGTGCTTGATACAAAAAGTACTCGACTGCTAAACTGTTACACAATACAAGTGACATGTCTTGCATGTTAATTGTAATGTGCCCTCCAATTAGCGCAAATATTGGCAACGTACCTGTTTAGTTGGATGCTAGAATCCGTGAGGTGATGAAACAGAAATATAATCAAAAGAAACATCAACTGGAGTAGATTATCCATTTCTTATCAGTAGTAGAATAACAGCAATGATATTAGAATGTTGAAATGACACAACAATTTGTATCTCTCAGCATTAATTAGTCTCCACAAAATCACATCGCATGTGCAACAAATCATAATTCATGCAAATGAGTGAGATGGCTGATATAAAACTGCGGAGAGTGCAGTTATACCAAAAATATTCAAAAAGGGATTTTTCTTTTTCAAATGTTTGACTTGTGAAATGGCAAAGCATGGTCCTAAGAACAGGCAGATAACAAAGCAAATTTAGTTACTGGTAAATGGGAATCAAGTAACTACAACTGACACTATTTCCAAGTCATAGAAATTGTGTGCATTCAGATTTACGCACAAGTGACGGTATCAAACTTTTCAGATTAGGACGATGAAGAAAAAAGGATACCTTTCAATCTACAAACAAATGCAAAAGAAGATTCAAGTAGTAGTGATATTAAGCGTGAGTAAGGCAATGAAGAAGAAATGATACCTTTCAATCTACAAGTAATTCGAAAGAAGATCTGCTCTAGAATTCTTCAACCTACAGCTCTGTCCTAAATGAACATCTCCAAAGACATACCTACATCACCAGACATAAATAGATTAAAAAGAAAGGGAGGCAGAAAGGAAGCTTTAGCTTTCTAACAAATATCTAATACTTTGAAACAGAACAAACCTATATTCACAGTATTCAGCCCAAGCACATCGAGCTTTTCCATAATCCCAATAGCAGTCCTCATTCCTCAAAGGTCCTCGTTTGGCTGTTGCAAATTACAGTTAGCGAATTACTTGAAGGTGGAGGACGGGAAGAAGGAGAACAAGATAGTGAAAATATATCAGCAGTCACCTTTAGTAACAAACTTTGACTTAGCATCGGGATGGATATCATGCCACATTTGAAGCCACAACTCTCTCATTAGAACGGGGGATCTAACAATGTTCCTATGATTCGCTACATTAAATCACTGTCAGTACAAGTTCTATTTGCTGGATCAGAATATATATATATATATATATATATATAGGATTTTTCTCAGCTGCGGACGTCCGCACCAATGGTTTTGGTGCGGATTTTCATTTTTGCACCACTTTTCGATCGAATTTCCTCATCTCCACCGTCTAGTATCTAGATAATATTGTGTAGATCATCTCTGCAAAATTTCAGCCAATTTGGTAATCGTTAAGGCCCTCAAACTCGAAAAACCAATGGACGGACTGAATTCTGTCAAACATGAACCTTTCATGTTTGTAACAGAAAGACGCCATTTTGAGGGCCTTAACGATTACCAAATTGGCTGAAATTTTGCAGAGATGATCTACACAATATTATCTAGATACTAGACGGTGGAGATGAGGAAATTCGATCGAAAAGTGGTGCAAAAATGAAAATCCGCACCAAAACCATTGGTGCGGACGTCCGCAGCTGAGAATATATAAATTGGTAATATATACAAAGCTGCTGATGATGGTATTACAGAAGGGCACCTGATGTTTTGTAACAAGAATTTACACACACGCACATATATAAAACTACAAGACACGGAAAAGAGTTCTTATGTATACGTGCTGGAAAAAGACTACTAGTTAAAAATCATAGTCGAAACTCACTTCTTTCTCTCATTCAAAACCGTGCATCAAAAAAATGGTTTTGGGAATGATTTGGAAGATCTGAAACTGAAAATAATGAAAGCTTAGAAAATGATGATATCCTTTTACCAATATCTATGCAATTGAGACTTGGAAAACGGTAATTTTTCATACGTTCCATCTTTTTAAACTCTTTCAAAACCTAGCGGATGTGATATGTGAAAAATCAAGTACAGAAAATGTTTGTCACAGATGGTGATTGGAATTTGTATGGGACATCCCATGGTGCTCAGCTTTAATAGTGCTCATGCAAATTAGATACTTACTATAAAGAAAGAACCATACACAATAGTTATGCTTCATTTTGTGATTCTATGACCATCGGTTAAGATTCACACCTTTATCTATCTCCCAAACTGCCGTCCTCCTTCCTGGTATACTTTCAGAATCTTCAAAGTAAGTTATGTACTTGACCCTGGGCAACCTTATCATGTTTGGCAAAATATCTTCTTCATGACGATGTTCTACGTTCAATTCCTCTTGTACATGAGAACCATCATGCTCAGACTACAATTTCAAGAGAAATAAAAATATGAGTCTCAAAGAAGGCCACTTTACTGATAAACAAACATAGACAAAAGAACAGTGTTCTCAATGTGACAAAGATTCTTGACGGCATCTCCTCACAGAAAAACATATACATGTGAGTAGGAAGCACATGTTCCATGGATATTCTTCTTTTCTTTCTCAGAAAAGATGACTGCACTAAATTATTGAACATAAACATGTTATGTAACTAAATGAAAAAGTACCTGTGGAGACCTAGTTATGTTAACTTTTGGTCCCAGCCAATTCTTGCACCAGGATAGAGAATGGTATGGTACCTGTTAAGTAATGAGTTATTAAGTGCCATGAATGTTGTTCATAGTAGGACCACGAAATAGTAATACTGAAGGAGAAGATTTAAACATATTCAATAAAGGGAAACATGCTTGAATGTTGTAACTCACAGTCTCATCCCCACTCGCTGCTCCTGGATTTCCTTCAACAAGATTTCCTGACCTACGGAGAAATTATAGACTGTCAAATTTCTGAAAAAAAAAAACAAAAACAAAAAAACAATAGCCTGAAAACATGGTGTGTACTTGAAAACATTAGGTTTATACAGAAACACATCATTTCTAAAAATGATTAGTGCAAAAAGTCACCACCTCATGTTTTTTTTTCTAAAAATGATTTATTTATTCCAAACCCATACATGGAGAGCAAGAAACTTACCAAAGCAGTTCACTCATGAATAAGAATGCAATTACTATATTCAAGTGACATAAGCTTATACATATTCTGCAGTAACTCTATTCAAGTGGCACGTGGATGCATGCGCACACCCACTTGTGCATGCATTCTGCGTACTGATGTAGTATGTAACTATTAGGAAATTCACCTTGAGAACAAGGAACCTTCAATCTCATATATCACATCGGTAATGATCCAGTTATCGGGGTACGGCTTTCCGCTTGGTGCAAAATAGTAACCAACCTGTTTCCCATTGCCAAGACACCAAACCAATCATTCACCACAACACTCATACCATCTAAATGTAGAACAAGCACCGACAAATACATAGTCATAAGAAAGAGATATCTTAGGATGAATATAAACTAATTCTTATTGGCAATCAAATCATAGAGAATCTAACATAATTATGAACAAAAAATATACTGAACTTGTAACAGTTGCTTATATGAACAAAAGACCATGTCTGATTCTGAAATTACCCATTCTAGTTATGCTTACAATGATCAAATCGTAACAACAACGAGTTTCAGACAATCTCAAACTAAGTGCATCATTTTGTAAGCAAAACATTTGAGTAACATGAACTAAAATTGTTTTCAAGCAAGAAAATTATTCTGAAAGCAAGCACAAAAATTTCCAATAATCCGTGTGATACCAAAACTAAATCAACAAACCAAGTAACAGATGATCAACAAGAATGCCAAGCATGAGAAGTTGCTTTAGTCATGATAGAAAATAACATATCCATTATGACACTGCAATTATACCTCAGTTTTCAAGCCTGTTCCATAGATGCAAAATATATTTTTTAAAGGTGGTCTTTCCCATGGTGAGAGTGGATTTAAAACTGGATCATCAAGATATAGCCTGAAATACAAAGCATTGCAAAAAAAAATGTCGAGTTGGAACTCTGAACCAGAAATCAACATTAATATGCTTAGTTAAACTTCAACATGTAGGAAGGACAGAAGCACATTTATTAAAAGAAAGTGTCCATTACCATTGACACTACATGACTGGAGCACATGCTACAACTAACCTAATATCGTACAATATATACTAGAGAAGAACTGTAAGCAGAGCACATCCTAAACTAGCAGCATGAAGAAGAAGAAGAAGAAGAAAAATAATATGATATTCTTCATAATTACTGACAAATTACCCACTTCTTTAATTGGTACAAAATCCTCTTCATATCTGGGTCATAATCCTCTATTGCTTTGAACAATGTCCCATCTGCAATTTCACGGGCAGAGAAAGACAACTGGGTAGGCAATCCACATTCTATGCTAGAAAAGTTAGTCGCGGCCATGTCGGTAACAGATGGATAGGCCTCATAGCCTGTAAATACACCACACGAAAAGAGTACATATATGTATTAGAATATATCAACATTGCAACCAGAAAACTTGCACGGGTCAAAATTTTACCACGGGTTGCAGGAATTTCAATGTTGACAATATTTGTCGGCCATCCAGAGAAGTTTAACTGAAATTCCCGGTTCTCACAGTGATATGTTTGATGACCTCTCTCTTCCCCCCCAGAGAAATGATTCCAGTATTTATTTTCTCCCTTACAATACTGTGAAAATGGCAACATCCATAATGTGGAAGCAAATGAATTGACCATCAACCGAGCTGTCCCCTGATCATCACGAACATTCATAATGCACTACATCAGTTTTCATCATACAAGCATACAAGTCTAAGTTTTTAAGTTCTAATATTTATATTCTTTACAATTTTTCTGAGCCTGATGTAGACAACATTATGTTTTGGAAATTTCTAGGTGCATCTAGATACCTGTTTAAAAATAACCGAGTATCTTGCCTATCCGAATTTTCATTTTCAGTTTTACATAAGTGGAATAATGAGAAGAAAAGCTGATATCTTACATCTTGCAGCATTTCGTTGGTTATAATATAATAGAAAACAAAAATATGAAAACTATAGGTCACAACCTCAGAAATAGGAAGGCCGAATGTCAGTCCAGAAAGTGTTCCTTTGACAGTCTCAGTTGCACCAAGAAGTGGAGCTCCTGGAATCAATTCACCAAAGTAAGTCCAGATAATGACATGAAACTATCAGAATCCACTAGATTTTCACAGTAGATGAATTCTGATGCATATAAAGCGTACCAACGGCAAAATAGGCATGAATGTGGTCATCCAGCCATTTGACATAATGTTTTGGTGCAATCTCCAGCTTTAGCCACTCCAAAAAGTAACGGAACACATGATTACCAAGTGAATGTGCAAACACTACTGAGGGGCCTCCGCGAAGCTTCAGTGCCGTCTCAAATGTCAATCTGTAACATTTTATTTCCCGATTAATAGATGAACATAGTTACTCTAAATCACATCATTACTATCCATTTAGCTTATCATCATCGACATATTGTTTCATCATTTATCTTAAAAGAAGCTACGAATACAGGTACTAACTTGAGCTTGTGAAAGTAAAGGTCTCGCTCCTCCAGCATGGAAGGCGAAAGCCTCCAATCATAAGGAACAGCAATGATCGCATTAGCTTCGATTCCGAATTCAATACACCATTTCACCCACTCCTTCCACACAGAAGACAGAGGACCTTCCAAAAACCAAGCAGCAAAGCTCACAATAAGCAAACTAAGCGAAAATCGAATGCGAAACGCCGAAAGAGGCAGAAATGCAAAAAACGAGTACCGGTTATATAACCAGGATCGAGCTCGGTGATGGCGGAGAGGCCGCTATCGGGGCGGGACTTGCAGTCCGGATGATCCGTTTGGTTGTGCGGGTCAAGCAGCATACACTTGAGCCAGCAGTTCACGGCGGAGAGAAGCTGCGGCACAGAATCGCCGTCACCGTCACCGTCACAAAAAATTGGAAGAGAATTCAAAAGCGAAGAGAAGAGAGAGGAGGAAGCATACTTTGGTGGTGTCGAGCCAGACCAAATCGAGAGGGTTGAAATCGAGAGGAGAGTAAGGGCAATCGAGGATGGACCAGGCGCGGAGCTGAGTGGAGGCCAAGCCGGGGATGATGATGCCGGAGAGCTTGGAGTAGTCGCCGCTCCAGTCGTCGCCTCCGGCTCCATGGAAGAGGAGGAGGAACGCCGTGAGCAGGTGGAGCTTCCACGTTGCTCGCATTGCTCTCACTCTCTGCGATTCTTGGTTTCGGTCAATTCATTATTTGATTTTGCAGGTGGTGGTGGTAGTAATGCTAGTACAGTTGGGGGAGCTGGGAAGCCTCTTTTTGCTTATTGGTTCCGTTTCGCTTTCAGACTGTTTATACCCCCACGACGTCGTTTCGCCACAAGGATTTGAATTTATTTATTTATTTATCAAAATTAAACATTATACCAATATTTCAGAAAATAAGCATCGAATTTCAAGTATCAAAAATGTTGTTCATGTTTTTCTTTCAGCAAAAAGATTTTGTCTCAACCGAATGAGTGTTTTCAATCTCTTTCACGGTTGGTACACAAAGATTCACTCTCGTTGGAAAAACAAGTTTTCAATAATACGATGCATGGTTGTTCGAGTTAATATTGTTTATAAATTCATTATGACACTCGATTTTCTAGATTTTCAGACCATTTAAAGTGCACACTACGTAAAAAATGGTGTTTTTTCTAGTAGCCAACCCTGTCCACATGTAGTAAAATCTTCTCTTATATTGCATTTGACATAAGGTTCTTAAAAAAAAATGTTCAGCAATTTTCCATCAAAAATTCAAAATGTATTGTCATATTTTTTTGGATAAAATTTTATGATTATTGAATTTTCAATAAATTTCGTGCCAACTGCCAAACGAAGAACACGGCGCCGTATAAGTTGTCCTCTACCCTTCGCATAACGGTAAAGATGAACGAAGAAACCAAAGCGCGCCAAACGACAACAACCCCCTCCTGCGGCCTCCGATTCGGTATAAGTACCCCATCAGTCTCTCCGGTACCAATGGATAGCCATTCCCCATGGAATCGTCTTCCACTTCAACCTCTCGCTTTCGCTTCCGAGACCTCCCGGAAATGGAGAACTCCACGCAGTCCGACACCGCCTCCGACGCTTCCTCCGTCGTCTCCACTGACCGCGATGACGACTCCGACCTCCAATCCATGACCGCCAGGGTTAGTCAATTACCTCCAATCGAAGCATGAGTCTCTCTTCTTTTTTGGAATTTGAGGTTCATTTCATATGTAATATGCTTTGAATTTAGGGAATTAAGCATCTTTGTTCGGAACTACTCGAGCTGAAGGTTGCATCCAATGAAGATTTCCACAGTCACATCTTTGCTAATTATTCCTCCTTTGTTAGGTAAACTCTTCTTCAGCTATATAGATAGTTCATTGTTCTTTTTGCTCTACAATTACTCAAAAATCTCGGGTTATGATATCAGAGAAATGTATAATCGTGTTTATAATTAGTGTGTGATGTTTAATCGTATGTATGATTTGGTTTCAATTGTGAGTAGAGCGGTAGAGGTGATGCTTTGATTGAGAAATTAAGTGGAGTATGTTGTCATGTATGTAGAGTCTTTGAAGAAGTAGGGCGCATGGAGACTGAGCTGATGCAGCTGAAGAACCATGTTTCGAGTCAAAAGAGGCTTGTGAGTGAACTTGTAGATGGCATATATTCGAAGGTTTTATCGAAGGAGAGCATGGACTTGGTTATTGAAGAATCTGAATGGGACGAGGTGCTTCCGATCGGAGAGTTAGAGGCTCATGCAAATGATGTTTTGGAAACTTTGGATGTTCTCTTGTGTGAGAATAGGATAGATGAAGCTCTGGCTATCTTAGAATTGGAGGATGTGAATTTTGAAAGGATGCAGTTTGAAGAGGATTGTCCGGTGGAAGAGTTGAGATTATTTGAGTCTGCAGTTTCTGAGAGGAAGGGCTTGCTTACACAACGGTTGGCAATGGTGGCTGAAAATCCAAGATTATCTGCAGCCGAACTTCAGAAAGCACTGGTGGGGCTTTGCAGACTGGGTGATGATCATCTTGCAACTAGTTTATTGCTCAAATATTACCATTCACGCATTGCTTCTGGGATTAATAATTTGAAGGCTTCGAAATCGTTGTTGGATAGGGTACACATCAGGGAACTTTCAAAGTTCGTGTTTTCTATGATTTCTCAAGCAGCAAGAAGTTTTGTGATGTTATATGGAGAAACTTCTCCTTATGCACCAGAAGTTATTAAGTGGACTCATGAAGAAATCAAAGGTTTTGCTGCTTGTTTTGATAAGTATGTCAAGTCCATCTCAGAAGTAAGTGGTGGATTGTCCACAGCAGTAGAAGCTGTGCAGTTTGCGATTTCATTTTGCTCTTTGCTGGAAACTCAGAGATTAGTGTTGCAGCCATACTTGATAAAGCATATTCGCCCTTGCATGGAAGATGTTCTAAATATACACCTGGATCATTTTACAAAAGTCATTGGAATCTTTACAGCAACTGATACATGGGTTTTGGGTAGATATCTTGTATCTGGAATTATGAATGAACGGTGCTCTTCCATGGTTGTTGGGCAACAGCCAGAATATTGCTTGCTCACTAACAGCGGCCGGAAGTTTGTAACACTCCTGCAGGTAT
Source organism: Fragaria iinumae (assembly GCA_009720345.1). Taxonomy (NCBI): domain Eukaryota; kingdom Viridiplantae; phylum Streptophyta; class Magnoliopsida; order Rosales; family Rosaceae; genus Fragaria; species Fragaria iinumae. The sequence goes on along the minus strand of CM019118.1, from coordinate 22,006,962 downwards.
GTATTAGACATATAGAGAAAAAATAGGATGCACCCACAATAGTTCGTGTTATGATTCTAGGTGATGAATGGTAATGTTATGATGCTATTCTTATTAACCTCTTCTGTTGTTTGCTTCAAGGCAATAACTGTAGATGTCAGCCCATTACTTGCCCTTGAAATTGAAGGATCAATTCTTAGTGGACTTATGAACCTCTTCAAAAAGTATATAGACATCCTTGAAATAGCCATCAACTGTGACACAACTGTTACAGAAAAAATCAGTTCAAAGATCAATTTGGCCGAGTCAGTGCAACAACAGGTATCTATCCTAGCCAATCTATCAGCACTTGAGCAACTTTTCTCCAACATGGTCAGGAGTATTTTCAAGGGTGCTAGCGACACCAATTCTGAAATAAGAAAAAGCCACCCCGATGGTTATCAACACAAGGAAATTGACAGTTGTATATTGTTTATTCAAGAAGCCTCTCTTGGGCTCAGATCTCTATTCTGCGAGCAATTCATATATAGAATAATGTCCCTCAAAACTAGCTACAGACTTCCAGAAATCTGCATTGCCAGCCATGGCGAGTCCTGCATATTACATGGAGGAATGCCATCCCTTCCCTTTCAGGTATAATGTTAAATAATTATGCTGAACTTTTTTCTCTGCCACATAAATAAAATGAACAGCAATATATAGAGTCCAAGTTTCAACCACAAGAAAGGGAAAAGTAAAAATCGAATGTGCATAAAATTATGATGGTGTTCAATAGTTCCTCATTTCTTAGTGTTGTGGAATGAGCTGCTTTAGAATTTACATCTACAACTGTTCAGTCTTATGTTAAAGTTTTGAAATTTAGAATTGACAGAAGCTGTTGAAATTGTTGAAAGTATCAGAAGAGTTCTTTCAATAGTGATATGATAAGATCCATGTCCACAGCATGTCATGCCTTCAGCACAGTCATACAGCTAGTTGGACTACGCTACATCATCCCATCTCTCTTTTCTGCAGTTTTTCTTTGAATTCCCTCAGAATTTACAGCATTAGTCAATTATATCCTCTTAGATAAGAAAAGTTGTACTGGGAGACTTACATTATATGCTGCTGATATGGTCTTGGTATTGATGTCTGATGATCAGGTACTGTTTCTAGAACTGAGGAAACTAGAAAACCTTTCCGAGGAGTGTGTTTTCGAAGTTGAATGGTTGATAGAGCTAACAGGGGATCTTATAGAGGCTGTTTTTGTTTGGATTTCAAATAACAAAGAGTTCTGGGATACTAATGAGGATAATATGACAAATGATCATCCTCGCGCTTTCAAGCAGGTTTGTGGTTTCTTTTCTTTTTCTTGTCCCTTATGCACTGTTAGACAAGTGCTAGCAGTCTGGTTACTATCCACTTCTTTTGTCATGATGCTTTTATATTTAATCCATTTTGTCTGTGTATCCTAGAGCAGTTTGTTTTGGATGTGCAATTTCTTGTGGAAATCACAAAGTACGGAGGGTACTTCTCCAACAATCCTTTGTTTCTCATGAATCTCATGAAATCAGCCTTTTTTTCAGCTGGACTAAATCCTAGAAGGTATTTCTTGAAGTTTTATTGCCATTTGATGTTAAAATAATGTGATGGTTTTTTTCAAGTATTAACAATTTGTTTAATGCAGAGATGTCAACGACGATGCATGGGCTATAGATGCTGCTGCTGAAACAATCCAAAAGTTGCTGGAGATTGAGAAGGAACAAGTGCATGTCAGTGTAGAAGAAGCAGAGGAGCAACCCAATAATGTGGCCGACTCTTTTCAGGAGGATGCTAATTCTTCAGAGGAATATGCACTGGCCACAGACAAGCCAGAAGTTTCCTATAATCCTGAATCCGTAATCTTGAACACAGAAGAAGGTACTGACCAACCAAAGAATGAGACCGGCTCTTTTCAGGAAGATGCTAGAAGCTGTCTAGAGGGTTCTGCGAAATCAGAGGAGCATGAAGTAGCCTCATATGACCCAGAAGTTTCCATTAATGCTGAATCAGCGTCTTTGAATACATCTCACTCTTTTGAGGAAGATGTTACAAGTTCTTTAGAGGAGGATTATGTGGAACTAGAGGAGGGTGCAATAGCCTCATATGATCAACAAGTTGACTTCAATGCTGAAACAACCTTGTCACTGGAAGCTGAACCGAGTGAATCAAAGTATGCTACTGACACTTCTGAGAATGATGCATCAAAGTATGCTACTGACACTTCTGAGAATGATGCTGCAAGTCCTTTAGAGGATCATATGCAATTAGAGGAGGATGTGACAGCCAGATACAATCCACAATTTGATGCAGAAACAGTATCACCGAGTACAGAATCTTGTGATCATGGAGTATCTGCCAATTTTTCTGATGTGGATGGAAATTCCAGTAACGGAACTGCCACAATTGTGACAGATACCTCCCTAGGGTCTCAAAATTCTGGTGTGGGAAGTGAATCCAGCAAGCCAGTTGATGTGTTAGAGACCATTGAAGAAACAAATGTACCAACAGTAGTGTTGCCTATGCATAACATGGATGAGGCCTCCGAGATGAAGGTCCCTGATGAGGAAGGAACTCGCATTCAGTCTGAATCCTCCGAGCAGGTATTGAACAATCTATAAGATGGAGCGACAGTTGATTTGTCAAAGCTTGGAGATACTCCTGACTTACTGCAATACCAAAATACAACAGAAAGATGACCGATGCAGTTCTCATGGTATGCTGTGACACCGTACAACCTGTAGAATTCAGCAACTGTGGTAGTAACCATTTTTGTCAGATGATAGTGACTTCTAAAATTCCTTGCGACCCAAGTTACTCAATAAAGTCAATCGGACGGCTTTGTTCTTTCTCTTAAATTTTTTATTTTTTTTGGAGATTTGAGTCTAATAGTTTCTTGTAAGTAAAAAGAAGAAAGATCCGAAAGATATTTGGATAGAAAACTTGCTGACCAAGATTCCTAGTCCAAAACTGAAAACTTGCATCCCAAGATTTGAAACCTGTTCCATATATGACTTTTGTTCTTATATATAACATCTTTGACGGTTGCAACGGATAATATGGTTATTGTCCGAGACTTAGTTACTGTACTGTGAGTCGTCGTCCTCTTTCTTTCCTCCAATTTCAGATAGAAGGCCAAGTAGCCTGAAGCAAAGAGGAGGCCGAATCGGAAACCACAGCGCCAGATTCAGTTTAGTGAGCCTCAAACGGTTATGCGTTCTAGTTCCACACTATATAATTCCCAAAGCAAAATATTCCCTTGAAAATCATCGTCACTAGCTAGTTCCACGTCCAAAAGAAAAAATTGACACCACTAATTCCTTGAAATTCTCAACTGCTCTCTGGTTGTATGAAAGCTGATCATGTCCAAATCAGGCTACTCTCGGTACCTCTTCCTCTTCTTTATACTATCGTTCTCCTTGATTGTTATTTCCTCCCAAGCCAGATGACCATTCTTGTCATTGGCCAAATTACTTGATTCTGTATTGTTGGCACCTCCATTGGTCATCATTACTCCTGCTGTGCAATGTGTGAGACAACCTATGTCATCTTCAAGCGGATAGCTCCCACTGGACAGGATCTGAGCCTTAAAGTTGGGATGATCAGCCGTCAGCACCTTCCGCGACATGGAGGATAAACTTGCAGAAGTGAAGAAACCAGTCAGGAGCAAGATTGACACAGGAATCCCAAACAAGAGCCAACTAGTGGGTTCCTATTTGGAGCAAGTATGGCTCAGTAAGATCAAGTTGGTGTCGATCAAGATTTGAAAATACGGGATGGGAAGGATCTTCCCATCAATGGGGAGGCCTTGTACTGGTCCAGGGAGTCATTTGTGCATAAACGTCTAAAGTATAACAAATTTCATGCAACGGTAACAAATTAGCTAAAATAAAATTTTGGTTAGGGTTTAGCAAATTAACTAATTTAAAAAACACATTTGGCTGAAATAAAACTTACGGTAACAAATTGACACCAACATGAAACCTAAAGACCCTAGGGTACAATTTAGCAATTATGCCTAAAATGTATATCGAGAAGGTACACCCATATAGCAATACCTAGGGATGTTAATTCCGACATGACCCGACAACGCGACTCGAAACCCACACAAAATAAAGCGGGTATAACCCGCACGATTAAAGAGCGGGTCAACCCGTCATGACCCATTTAATAAACATGTCAACCCGCCAACACAAAATGAACCCACATAACACATTTATTAGATGAGTCGAGTTATATAATACATAACTCGCGTACATGACTCATTTAAAAAGTAATATTACATGTGTATAAGGGTTCAACATGTATTTATTCACTTTAGTCTAGGGTTACTGAAACACTGTAAATTCTCTTGTTTAGTCTTGTATCAACACACAAACCCTAAGGTTCACGACTCATTAACTCTCTGTGTTCGCGGCTCATCAGCTCTTTGCAAAGGTATTTTGGTCACGTCAATGCCAATTTTATATATGAGAATTATTTGACTGATTCTTAGTTTTGCTTAATTAACTCTTGCCTTTTATGTTGAATAAAGTGAAGCTAAATAAGTTAGGATTTGAGGCTTTTACATTCAAAGTTAAACTTTAAATTTAATTATGGATTATGTCTTTCAATTTTAGATTGGGAGTGTTTGACTTTATATTGGAAATTTGGATTTGATTATTCACGAGTTATAAAATTATGAGTTTTTAATAAATATAATTAAATGATGTTTTTTTTATTAAATAAGTCACAGTTGTCATGGGTCATTTTGTCGAACATGACACGATCTATTTATTAAATAGGTTAAACGAGTAACCCGTTTAAGAAACATGTTGGGTTTGAGTTTAGATTTTTGACATGATTATTAAATAGGTTGAGTATAAATTAGTATGTTGTGACACGTGAAATTCCTTGACCCGACACAAACTGATTGACAGCCCTAGAATACCCAACTGAAAATACAAAATACGGTAGTCAATTACCTCCCCGGCGGGAAAGCCTATGAAATAAAAGAGGAAAAATGGCGCCACTCCGCTCAAAAATTCCACAACCCCGCTCTTTCCCACAGACACGTGTCCCTCACACCTCCCCACCAATAGAAACCCGCCTCTTCAAATAAATCCCCCACACTCCACAGTCCACACCACCACTTCACACTTCTCTCACCGCACGCTTCCCAATGGCCGAGTCCGCTTCAGATTCCGGTACCCGCCGCGACGGCGTCGTTTCGCCTGCGAACAAGAACCCCCTCACCTTTCACCTCCAGAAGCTCGGCCTCGAGCTCACTTGCCCTCTCTGGTTCGTAATCCCCCCTTTCCTCTCTCTGTCTCCGATTCCATCAGAATCGAACAGATCTTTGATTTTCGGAGTCTGAATCTTTCCGTTGTTGAATTGCAGCATGGGGTTTTTCAACCGGCCGACATTGCTGCCGTGCAATCACATCTTCTGCAAGTGCGTCTCTTTCTTATTTGACCTAATTTGATTAATCTGATTCTCCAAGTTCTTATCTTCTGTTTGGATTTACCTGCAGCGGCTGTGTGCCTAATCGGAACAATTTCGGAGCAAAGTGTCCTCTGTGTAATATTCAAGTTCTTGGCGAAGGTATGTGTGTTTTAGCCATCAATTTGGGTTTTGTGGTTGGAAATGGTAATTTTTCCCTAAAAGTGAATTGATTTGGGTTTGGAGTTGTTATCTTGACCTAATTAGGTTTCTGTGGTGGGAAATAGTAATTTTACATCAAGCCGGTTTCACATGGAGTGAGTTTTATCGTCATATGTGCATAGTATGAAGGGATTCTTGGAAATGGAGCCCCATTTGATTTTGATATATAATGAAATTGAAATGATTGATTGCTTTAGGGTGTAACAATGAATACATAAGTAGTCAAGGTTATTTTGAGAGTTTAGGTGATATTGTGGGAATGTGTTTTCAGAAGGCATTATCTAGGACAGCTCTTTATATGGGTGAACAAAATGAGGAAGACAAATTCTTTTTGATGCAAATGGGGAAGCCTGTTTTTGAAACAGAGTTGTTACTTTCAGTGTGTGCCTAGACTGTATCTCTTGGGTTTGTGGTCTGAAAGCTTTAGGTCTGAAATAATATATGACCCTAATGAAGCTTTAAATGGTTATTATATGTTTGGGCAGGGTTTGTGATCAAACAATGTTAGCCGTTAGGTCTTGTTTCATGGCTGATATTCCTTATTAGATACCAAAAAAGTGTTCGGGGGAAACTTAAATTAATTATCTCTCTTATAAAAGGAAAAAGAATATATAATTTTCTGATGCAATGATTTTCTGGGATGATAGATCTGAGGCATGCGCCTTTTATGGAAAGCATAGTAGCAATCTACAAAGGCATGAAGGCCACGTACTGTACCAGCTCCTCCCCGCCTATATCTTCAGGTACAACATCTCAATAAACACACTTTGGAACTCCCCCACCCACCCTCCCTGCTAATGTTCATACTTAATCAGGGGCTAATCATTGAAGCTTTGAATATATATCATTGCAGATGTTAGAACAGATTTGGCTCGCCCAGTTTCACAGGATGTCAGTTTTACTGGGAAAACAACGACTAAAGAACCGTTTGACAATTTCCAAGAGGGTAAATCAGAAAGTGCCCAGACTATTTTTTCCTCAAGGGGTAATAAGCGAGTTTGGGTTCCATGTAGTCAGAAAGATTCTGTGACAGATGGAATTGGCAAGAATGAGAAAGTAGATACCTTTAGCATGCCGATAGATGGTAACAGTAAAGAATTTGACTTGGGTACAGGACATAAATTTAATGGTGAGGTAGATCACAAGTCACCATTACCAAGTTCTCAAATAAGATCTGTGACAATGGATGAGTGTATGACTGCAGAAAGAGACATGAATCCAGTAGTGCAGTCGTTGCTGGATAGTCCTCCTTCATTTGGTGATCCCAGAGGTTCAGATAATGATAATAGCTTTGACCTGCGCTCTGAGCAAGTAAGAATTGTCTAGCTTCGGTATTTCCTTTTCATAAGTCGGTGCAAATCAGCATTAATTCTTTGCATCATATATAGAAGTAATGTTAATTGTCCAAATGCTATAAAAGTATGAAAATTTCATCTTGACAGATTCTTGATAAATTTATGTTGGAATTTGATTGTGTGAGTCTTGAAATCATACTGTTTATATCCTTTTCATGGTTTTATTTCTTCCTTTCAGATTTCAGATAGTTCTTTGATCAGGGGGTCAATTAGGAAAATTGATGATAGAACAGGGCAGATGAGGCTGGATAGTTCGGCATCTGATACTGATGGTCATTTGAGGGAACTCAAAAGACAAAAGAAACTGGACTATGGGCCAGTCTCAGGGACTAATTCTGAGCTGAAACTTGGAACACCTTCTAACGAGTCTTCCACAAATAACACCGTTTGTGCCTTTTGCCATTCTTCCACAATCTCAGAGGTTAGTTTCTCTCATACACACACACATCCTAATCTCAGTGTCTTTTTGTATACATGTCAAAAAGTTTAACTCACTATGAGTGAAATTATTCAGGTCACTGGGCCAATGTTGCACTATTCCAAGGGGAAATTAGTGGAGGGAGATGCGGCAACTGTTTCAGATGTCATACATGTTCACAGGATATGCATTAATTGGTATGTTCGAGCAGTAATTGTGACCGTGTTTGTTTACAATAGTTCTGAATAGGGCTTTTGTCCAATTTAATAGTCTCACAAATATAATGCTGTGTTTTTAATAAATAATCTAAAATGCTTCTTCAGCAAGGGTTATAAATTAAAATCGTATTATCATTATGATCTTTTTTATATTGTTATTTTTTCAGTTACTTTGTCATGATTTATTATTTCAATTCAATATCAATCAAATATGACATGTAGCTATATATTTTCAGATATGCAAGCCTGATCTAATTTTTATTCTGTTATGAATTTGAGTGTCTATTGGATATGCTTCAGTGTTTTCTTCTCCTAAATGTAAAATGGATCCTTTTGAAATAAGTTAATTATTTGGTTCTTCATCCTTTTGACCTTGGAAGTCTATATCCTATGTTTCATTGCTTTATTTGAAAGGGAAAAGATGGACCAATGTCCAAATCTGGTCTGAGAATATTGGTTCAGGGTCAATTCAGTACTTAAGAAAGATTGATATTTCTGGCTTACCTGATTGCTTTTAAAATTGTATGCTACTAGATAAAATATCATGGATTTATCATGGATTTTGAACTGCAGGGCACCTCAAGTGTACTATAAAGATGATACCATAAAAAATTTGAAGGCGGAAGTGACAAGGGGTGCAAAACTAAAATGCACTAAATGTGGGATAAAGGGAGCAGCATTGGGATGCTATGTAAAATCCTGCCGAAGAAGCTACCATGTTACATGTGCAATTGAAATTTCTAAGTGCCGTTGGGATTATGTATGTTACATGCTTTATATGCTTTACTATGTCGTTTTGCTAGTTTTAAGTCTCTTTGAGACTGAGCCCTTAAAGTATTTTTTGTGGTTTTTGGCTTGTTACAGGAAAACTTTCTGCTGCTGTGTCCAGCACATACTTCAGATAGATTTCCCAATGAGAAGTTGAATCGTAACAAGCACAAGTATGACATCATTATCTCAGCAGTGTTTACTGTTTAGTTGAGCAGATATTTTTCTGTTTTGCTGCCACAAAATGTTAATTTTGTGATTTTGACTGGTAGTTCTTCAAGCTAATCTATCTACTTACAACATTAAGTCAACAAAAGGAAGATGCTAGGAAAATGTTTCTTTGCATGCGGTTACTTTGTAGTCAGATGATAGTAGCTTGTCAATGGTTAATCTAATTCCCTACTTTCTTTCAATCTGCTCACAGGAAATGTCAGCTCTCTGACGGTACAGTAGCTTCAAATGGAGTGAACAACTGGGTTTTATGCCCTTCTGGTTTGTCTTCTGAAGAGAAGGTTAGTGCAAGAGAATTTCTCTATTTCTAAATCACTTGCTTCTGTGTTGTTAATAGAAATTATGGGAAGGACTTTGAAATATTCTCAAAGTTTGGTTGAGCTTCTTTGCTTAAATAATGACCTTTTCTTTTCTTTCGCTTTTGAGGACTTGTTGTGGTACAAATACTATGACTTTCAGTGTCTAAATTTATATGCATGACGGAAACTTGAACTTAATGATATTATAAGAGTCTTAATTGGTTGTGCTTAACTGCAAGGCTTGCATAAACTTGAATAGATTGTTAAGCTCCTTGATTTCAGGCCTAAAAGTACTTGATCTGCCAGTCTAATTTGCATATAGTGTTTTCAATGCCATGTTTTAGGTCATAACCAAAAAAATTTCCTTGCTTTATTAGAAACCTAATTTAAGTTTCTTTTTGGTCTGAATTATATAATTTTTCTAAATGGTGCAGATTCTTCTGATCAACTTTGCTGAGATGAACGGTGCAACTTTGTCAAAGAGCTGGACACCTGATGTTACCCATGTGATTGCTGCCCTTGATGGGGATGGTGCATATGTCCGGACGTTTAAAATTTTCATGGCCATTTTGGCAGGAAAATGGATTGTGACAATCGACTGTAAGTGATGCATAGATATTCAACCTTGTTGCTTCAGTACATTTTTCTGTGGACTATCGTTTTGATTAAATTACTTGTGAATTTGTTTGAGCTGGATACTGAGAGGATTTATGTGTAATTCTTTGCTCCTTAGTTTAGTATAGAGACTTTATATGTTGGCAAACCTTAGTAATGATTCTTCCAATTAAGGTATCTTTCCCTTAATTCTTGTCTTTGAGTACGCGTCTTAAATTAGTATGTGGATTCTAAGGGTGACTGTATTCTAGCCTTTTCTGGCTTATTTGTTGGAGAAATGCATGTATGGTACTACTATTCAGAGCTAAATTGTGCATATTGATGTACAATCCTCAGGATTACGAAACAAATACACTTATGCATTCTGGTAAAACAATTTTACTTTAGGAAGTAAAATTTCCTTTATTTGCAGAATTCTTGTCATGCATTTCTTCTCACGGCAATCTTAATATTCTCTTTTTAGCAAGTAACCTGGCTTCTTTTTATACTCGGTGTTTAATTACACTGCAAATGGGTGCAGGGGTAAAAGCATGCATGGAAACCAAGCATCATGTGGATGAAGAACCTTATGAAGTTAATCTTGATAACTATGGGTGTCGCAGTGGCGCGAAAGCTGGCAGGCTTAGGGCATTAAGCAATGTAAGTTCCCCTAATGAATACCTTGTTATTCTGCAAATAGGAACTCAAATAACTATGGGCATTAACCAATTTAACTTCCCTCTAATTGGATCATTTTCCTTTGCAGGATCTGAAGCTCTTCAATGGTTTGAATTTCTATTTTGCTGGTGATTTTATACTGGAGAGGATGGAAGACTACAAAGAATTGGTCATAGCTGCAGGAGGCACTGTTTTCAACAGTAAGGAAGAACTGCTGGAAGCAAGTTGTCATGAAACGGGTGCTTCAAGGGCACTGGTTGTGTACAACCTTGACCCCCCACCAGGATGCAAGTTGGGGGAAGAAGTTTCGATACTTTGGCAAAGGTCTAATGAGGCACAAGATATAGCTGCAAAAATCGGAGGCGAGTACGTCTTTCACACATGGTTGTTGGAGTCAATTGCGAGATATGAGTTGCAGCCAATTGTCTATTGACAAAATGCGATGCTGTCACTGTTGTTTGTTTTCTGAAGTACAGAACAACCATCCAGTAAAGATAGGTTGAAGATGGTAATCTGTATCCTTTTGTATGCTTCATTAGATCCATACAACCTGTGATGTCATATTTTGTATCATCACTCGTTTTGTTGTAATTGTAGTCGATAAATTTCAATTCTATTGAGCATCTTTGACAGTTCTATATTGTTCATAGTTCTGTATATTCTGAAATCCACTTCCAAGGTCTCAAATTCATACTAAAATATTACTGATAGATATGCGAATATACAATACAGTGATGGACTGAGCGAAACCTAATTCGTTCTACATTATGAAGTCCTTAGCATCTCAGTACCTTTGGAGCTTAAAGTAGCATACAGGGGAAGCAGTTATCAGCTTATAAGCAAAGGCGAAGTTTTTGACTCTACTGTGCCATCCAGAGCTGAAATACTTTTGTTTGGCAAAGTTTCCATGGCAAATTCTCCCTCGGACCGCTTTAAATCTGCATTGTAAACAAAGTACTTCGCAACCACGAGAAAGAAGAGGAAGTTGAGAAAAGTCAAGACAGCCAAAAACAGATAATAGTAGTCGAAATGAGAGGTGTTTAGGTTATCCAAAATCCAACCCTTGGGTGTATGTTTCTTGGTGAAGTTGGAAACTGTTGATAGAATAAAACTACTGAGGAAGCTCCCAATTCCCAAGCTAGTAGTGAAATATGAGGTCCCCAAGCTTTTCATGCCCTCTGGTGCTTGATCATAGAAGAATTCAATCTTGGCTGTTTCCACAAAGGAATCAGCTATACCCATCAAAGCAAACTGAGGTAAGAGAATGAAAATTGTGAGTGGAACTATGTCCTTTTTGCCATAGAGGTGCTTTTCTTGTATAACACTCAACCTCTTCCTTTCAGCCAAGCAAGCCGTGATCATGGTAATGGTGTGCAAAACAAGACCAATGCCCAGTCTCTGCAGCAATGTGATCCCTCTTGGGTTTTTGGTGTATTTCCGGACTGCTGGAACGAAGTAGCGGTCATAGAGCACAAGGCTTATCAGCATGAAGATTGTTACAAATGCTGAGAGACATGCCGGAGGGATTTCAAAATCAGGACCCATCTTTCTCTCTAGTGTTGTGCCTTGCTTGACAAAAAGAGTTCCTATTTGAGCTAACATGGTGCTTGGTATAAATGATGCAATAAGAACCGGAACCATTTTGACCATTTGCTTGGTTTGTTCAACTTGTGTCACTGGGCATAGCATCCATGGTGAGGTTGGTCCACTCTTTACTGCTGCTTTGTCTAGGAATCTGCAAGCAATGCAGAGTTAGTTGTGATTTTAGAATGCTACAAAACTGTGAAACATTTGATCGATGCACAATTCGACATTCAGATGGACTACATTGTCAGTCACATCTCTTCTATAGGTGAAATTTACATCTACGGTTTACGGTTTTACCTTAAGGAAGAGGAGTGGTCAATTCTGTATTTACCAGGTTTTGAGTACTCTTCCAAGCTTAGCTCATGAAGTTCTTTTAGGTCATCTGGGACAGTTACCCTCCACTTCCTTATAGCAGCCACAAGCACATGAGCTATTCTGCTGAAAGGACTCTCTGATGGCAATTTGTGCCTATAAAACTTGGTGCCAAATAAGAAAACCGTGACAGAGATTGCAAGACCAACTGTTGGAAGACCATAGCCAAGGGTCCAGCCAACTCTGTCTTGTATGTAAACTAAGAATGTGTTTGAGAAAAGGGTGCCAAAGAATATGCTGAACATCCACCAGTTGAAGAAGGAGAGCTTTTGAATTCTCTCTTTAGGCTCATAATCATCAAATTGGTCAGCACCCATGGTTGATATGTTAGGCTTGGTGCCTCCAGTTCCAACTGCGATTATGTACAAGGCACAGTAGAATATACCTACTTGGAACGATGAGGCTCTTTTGTCACAGTCTTCAAGTTTAACTCCACTGCCGCATGATGGTGGTCTTAGGGCATGTAATGAAACCGCTAGGGTTAATAAAGACATCCCCTAAATGGTACAAAAGAGCAACACCATCACTTGAGAGCAGTTACTTGAAGTAAGAAATGCATGAATCATGTCATATCTTTTCTATGAATTAGCTAGCATGTATGATCAAACTACCAGTATAGTTCAGCATGCTAAAGTTCAGCGAAAAAATTGAAACTTCGAAAGGTATCCATGCCTGGCTAAAGTTTAGCAATCTTCAGACTTTCACTAGTTCTGATAGTATTGCATCCACCGAAGATTTAGCATGGATGCCTTCCGAAGTTTCAAGTTTTTCAACATCCCTCTCTTCGAAAACTCTTCCGATCCAATTTTTACTTCGACCTCGTTGATACTAGCTTCTTCATAGAGTCAGGTTGGGGGTTGTTGTCAATGGAGGTAACTCAGGTAAGGTTTTAATACGAATGGATAAAGTGGAAAAAACGACTGGAGTTAAAACTTAAAAGTAAAGAAGAGAGCACTAATGTCAAAGTTGGTGAAAATCAGGTCAAGACTGGTTATTTTCAATCGTGAAGAATGAAAGGGGCTAACAACCTAACAGAGACCAAGTTCTCAAACCATGAACCTTACCATCTAAACTGATTTTCATCGAAAGAGCAAAAGAGAAAGCTATAGCTTGAGTTACGAAGGGAGTTGCTAAATTTCAGCATATCCGAAAGCTACATTCTATTCAGTGTGAAAAACTAAGCTCAGACCTTTCAACAACCAAGCATACTACTGACGTAGAACTAACTTTTTTTCTTGTTCTTCTAGTTCTATCTAGCTACGAAAGTTCACTTGGGAAAAAAGATCCTTGGGAAATGTAAAAAACTACGTTCTGCTTGGGATTAACCATTTATTTGATTCTGAACATAAAGGGTTTTAAAGTAGTGATTTTGTACAAAAATTAAGGATAACATATATAGTCGAAAATGAAGCCAGATCGAAATGTAAAGTACCACAAGATATATGGCGGAAGCAATGACAAAAGTCCAGTATCGGCCAAGATGAGCATCTGCAATATAAGCACCCAGAAGGGGTGCCATCCACACCGTCCCAACCCAGTTTGTGACATTGTTTGAAGATGTCACTGTGCCTTCATGCAGCTTCGTCGTCAGATACACCACCAGATTTGACGCGATTCCGTAGTAGGCCATCCTCTCAAACACTTCATACCCTGTGCATAACAAGAACTTATACACATGTTAATTGCAGCCTCTGAGAAATTTGAGCAAAAATCATATATTTGGGTTTATATATTGATTTGATGATGAGAACGTCCATACCTACGATGAAGGAACAAGCTGTCCATCTACCAGTGTTTGATCTCAGAACAGGTCTGCCTTTGAGATCCACAGTCCCATCTTGTGTCTGATCATCTCTTCCATATGCAGAGCCTTTCTCTTCTACCTTTGCCATGTCAATGTGTATGAAATGAATAATACTACTTGCTAGGGATGACTTGGAAGTTGAAGTTCATGTGAGCACCACATATGGTGCTTTATAAGTGATTAACCAAGAAGTTTTCAACTTAAAGTTTCCTCTCGCTTTCTTGTTCACCTGCTTTGTAGCTAGTTTCTTTTGTTGCTAAATAGTACGTGCTTCCGTACCCTAAAAACCGTGAAACATGAGAAAGCTAATCACTGTCTTTTTATACGCTGGCAACGTTTTGGAGGTAGCTACTTGGTTTCGTCATACGAAACTAACTAAGCAGCAACTAAGAGAGAATCATCACACAATGTGAACAAATGCAAAGAACGACAAAATTAGGCCGAATATGTATATATAATTACGAATTTACTTGATACTATTCGTACAAATTATAACATGATTTTTTTAGATAATTCTGTTTGTTTTAAGAAGTCTGGAGAACATATATAGAAGATAATTTGAAATTAACTAGTTCTTCTAGAGGGGTGCAATGCACTCTTTGTTGTCCGAATGTGCATGCGCGGATTGGTTTCTGGGCCTAAAAAGCTTTTGGAACATGCGATCAATCGGAGAAGAGGGTATCAAAGCCTCTAGTACTCCCAGCAGAATTTTATTTTTCTCTAATTACATGATAGCTAGCTAGTGGCCGGACTCTATACCACAACATACTTAATTTCTTATATACATACACATACATATACCTATGCTTACGCCATATTTAGGCAATGCCTATGTGATAATGCCGACCTTGAGCTAGAATCCTCATAGCATCTTCTATTTTTTCCTGCTTCTGAATCAATCAACATTGATAATCATTCAAAAAAAAACATTGATAATCATTCAACAAACTGATGAGCTAGCAGTGATAGGGAGTGATGACAAATATGCTAAAACAAGCCAAATGAGCCATGAAACTACAAACTACAAATTATCGAAGGATTTGTTCCTCTCTCTTGGCTCAAGACATCCTCCTTTTTTTTTTTTTGTCAATGTCATTGTTTAGTTGTTTACTCATGAATATTATGCCAAGCTTGATATATAATACTCCACACAACTTATACTATGATACGAGAGTCATGAAAACAACACGAAAAAAATAAATAATCACCTCAAGTCGCCACGTGTCTCTATCGATCTAACCTCATGATGTTTACTGCTAGCTAACTACTGTTTTGTTTTGCATGCAAACACTATATATTAGTTTTTTTGTTTTTTTAAATAAATAAAAGATTAGACGATATTAGCTTTTCTGCAACGACCGATCTGATGACAAACGCACTCCCACAATCCCAAAAGAAAGGGAGCCATCACATCTGGAAACCCACCGCCTGTCCCTCCATTTATATTTATTAACGAAAAAATAAAAAAAAAACAAGTACAAAAGGAAGAGAAGGGGGACCAAACCAAAACCTATATATTAGTTAATTTCATGGGTATCTAAGTTAGCCGGTTATGAATATAGAAATTTCCAAAAACTGTTGAATCCTGTTTCCAGTGTATTAATCTATATCAACTCGGATGATCCTAAAACAAAAATACAAATAAGTAAGCGCAATTTGATAAAACAAAAGTTGGTTATGTACGTATTGGTGACATTGGCATATCAACTCGGATGATCCTAAAACAAAAATACAAATAAGTAAGCGCAATTTGATAAAACAAAAGTTGGTTATGTACGTATTGGTGACATTGGCAAATTAAGGCTTATGGCACGTTTACTAACTTGGAATGAAAATTATCATGAATCGGTATCAACAAGAATCGGTATGAGAATATTTCATATTATTCTACTGTTTACTTACCATAAGAAATTAAAACATGAATGAAACTAATTACGAATGATGTTGTTTACTTACTATATGATATCGGAATGAGAAAATTACATAATAACACATGACCAAATTTAAAAACACAAAAACCTCACTTTTAATATTTTCTGTACAAATTATGACATAAGCCCATGTCCAAACTAATGGTATCAGATCTGATTTAGACTTTCATAGGTAAAATGACTAAAATACCCATTTTTCAAATAAATTTACTCAAAATGACACTGAGTTATATTCTTTCTCCTCCACATACTCTCTCTCTCTTTTCTGTCGTTGTATATGAACTTTTCGCCAAACATTGCTCATCTCTAATTGTGAATATATCAATTGTGTAGCTTCGTCTTTGAAAGTGAAGAAAAGCCGAGGCATGGGCTTGACAGTGAGGTTCCGCTCAGTTTGTCAATTAAGTCGACAATAGCACTTTGTATCACTCTCTTACTCAGCAGTAACACCTTCCTACACGGCAGTAGCACATCTCAAGTCGACATGACAGTAGTACGTCTCTCGTCGACACGGCAGTATCACGTCTCTCGTCGACACGGTAGTAGCACCTTCCTACACGATAGTAGCACGTTTCTCGTCGACACGACAGTAGCACATCTTTCATCGACACGGTAGTAGCACCTTCTTACACGGCAGTAGCACGTCTTCCGTCGACACGGCAGTAGCGCGTCTCCGGTCGACACGGCAGTAGCGCGTCTCCGGTCGACACGGCAGTAGCGCGTCTTTCGTCGACAAGATAGTCGGTCGACAAGGCAGTAGCACATCTCCGGTCAACACGACAGTAGCACGTCTTGTCAACACAGCAGTAGCACTTCTTCGGTCGACACGACAGTAGCACATCTCGTCAACACAGCAGTAGCATGTCTCTCATCAACAAGACAGTAGCACGTGTCTCGTCGACATGACAGTAACACGTCTCCCTGACACGGCAGTAGCACGTCTCCGGTCGACACGACAGTAACACATCTCATGTCGACACGGCAATAGCATGTCTCTCGTTGACATGGCAGTAGCAAGTCCATAGTAGCAGTAGAATATGTAGTGGAGGGTAGTTTGATAAAATATGTAGTGACAGATGACATGTGGACATTAGTTTGTCCTTATTTGTTAATTTTTATCCTTAAATGTGTAAGATAATGTGTAAATGATGTATTTGTAAACTGAAATTTGGTCAGTAACTAATATGTAGTTTACTATTAAAAGTAATTTGATTATTAAAATACCCCTACAAGAAATGAATTTAAAATTCCCTTAAAATACAATATATATATTTTTAGGGTTGGGTAATTTAGAAATATTATAATTATGTGAAGATATTTTGGGGAGAAAAAATTGATTCTATTACTTTGATTATGATACCCATCTCCCCCCTTTGGGTATCGAATAAGGGTTTCGTCAGGAATTGATTCCTTATAAGCAAGTGGGACCCACATCAGTTCCAATACCTTAACATGTTAGTAAACGCCGGAATTTACCAATTTCGAAATTAATTACACTACTCTCAATTCCATTCCAGGTTAGTAAACATGCCTTTAA
Organism: Fragaria iinumae; assembly: GCA_009720345.1. NCBI lineage: Eukaryota > Viridiplantae > Streptophyta > Magnoliopsida > Rosales > Rosaceae > Fragaria > Fragaria iinumae. Next base: position 21,989,530 of record CM019118.1, on the reverse strand, counting down.
AGTCCAAGAAAAGCGACCATAACGAGAAATAATTAATTAATCTGATTGATATATCCCTTAATTGTAAAGTTCTACTTTGTCCAGCAGAAAGCATCGACTTTCCCCTAGATTATGAAGACGTTAATGTTAGGGTTTAGGGGTACTGAACCCCAATATACACTTGATTGGTTCAAAACTTGCTGTCTCGAAGATGGGGACAACAGCACAAAGCATAAGATAGTGAATAAGCTCATTATGTTATTACACAAGTTCTCAGGGCATCTTCACAATGATATATTTACTAATTTTCATCGGAAAAAAAATATATTTACTAATTCATTGTTTGCATATATAGGATTTGTACGTGGGTAACGGTGGGTACATATATACGAGTTTCATATGATTCGACTTTTGAGTAAATCGTGAGTTCGTGACTCAAAATAAGTGATATATGGAAGGTTTCATTTTGCATTTATCATGCATGCATGAAAAACATTAATTTTTGAACCCTAGGGTTTCATACTTCCATATGCATTTTTACACCATATAGAAGACTAAATGTTATCAGCTCATAAGTAGACTATTTGAGGCATCCTTATAAGCTTGAGCTGAATTTTTGCGAGGCAAAGTTTCCACGGCAAAGTCTCCCGTAGATTCCGTCGTGTCTGCATTATAAACATAGTACTTGGAAACCACGAGAAAGAAGAGCAAGTTGAGAAAGCTCAAGCAGGCCAAGAACAGATAGTAGTAGTCTAGATGTGAGAGGTTTAGGTTATCCAAAATCCAACCCCTTTTGGCATGTTTCTTGGTGAACTCTGCAACTGTTTTGAGAAGAAAGCTACTGAGAAAACTCCCAATTCCCAAGCTAGTAGTGAAGTACGAGGTCCCCAAGCTCTTCATACCTTGTGGTGCTTGGTCATAGAAAAACTCTATCTTTGCAACTTCCACAAAGGTGTCAGCTATGCCAGCCAAAGCAAATTGAGGCAAGAGAATGAAAATTGTGAGAGGAACTGTGTCCCTTTTTCCAAACAGTTTATGTTCTTGTATAACACTTAACCTTCGTCTTTCAGCGAAGAAGGCAGTCATCAAGATAATGATGTGCAACACAAGGCCAATTCCTAGTCTCTGCAGCAGTGTGATCCCTCTAGGGTTTTTCGTATATTTGCGCATAACAGGAACAAAGTAGCGATCATAGAGCACAAGGCTTATCAGCATGAAGATTGTTACAAATGCTGAGAGACATGCCGGAGGGATATCAAAATGTGGTCCGATGCTTCTATCTAGCGTAGTTCCTTGTTTGACAAAGAGTGTTCCTCCTTGAGCTAACATCATGCTTGGTAAAAATGTTGCAATCAAAATTGGAACCATTTTGATCATTTGCTTGGTTTCTTCGACTTGGGTCACTGGACATAGCATCCATGGTGAAGTTGGTCCACTCTTTACTGCTGCTTTGTCAAGAAACCTGCAGGTAATTCAGTGCTAGTTTGTTTAAGGTTTAGGGTTTACGGTTTATATCAATTATCAAATAATTTGTACATGGAAATCTCGGGTTATAATTTTAGGGTTCATGGGAATTTACCCTAATGAAGTGGAGTGATCAATTCTGACTTTCTCAGAGTTTGTGTAATCCTCCAAGCTCAGCTCATAAAGCTCCTTTGGGTCATCTGGGATAGGAACCCTCCATTTTCTTATAAATGCCACAAGAACATGAGCAATCCTACTGAAGGGACTCCCTGAAGGCAATTTGTGCCTATAAAACCTGGTACCTGTCAAAAACACCAAAATGGAAAATGCAAGGCCAATTGTTGGAAGACCATAGCCAAGTGCCCACCCCACATTGTCTTGAATGTAAATCAAGATGGTGTTTGAGAAAAGTGTGCCAAAGAAAATGCTGAACATCCACCAGTTGAAGAAGGAGAGCTTTTGGATCTTCTCTTTAGGCTCAAACTCATCGAATTGGTCGGCACCCATGGTCGAGATGTTTGGCTTGGTGCCACCAGTTCCGAGTGCAATGATGTACAGTCCACAGTAGAATATCGCCACTTGGAATGGGGAGGCTCTTCTCTCACAATCTTCAAGTTTGATTCCATGGTCGCATGATGGTGGTCTTAGGGCAGGGAGGGAAACTGCTAGCGTCAGTAGGGACATTCCCTAAAACAAAGCTCTCGGTCATTTCAATTATAGGGCACAGATTAATGTATACGCATTCCGTCCAATTAGTCTATTGTATGATTATACAGATGCAGTTTACAAAGAATAACATAGGTTGATTTTGGATCTCACTAACATAAGTCGTTATGTTTCCATGCCAAAAGATCCATCCGCTATTAATTCTAGCTAGCTATAAATAACATACTTACTCAACACAGATCGACCCCAAGAAATTGTATAAAACCATTTTAACATATCGTATATAACTTTTGATTCATTTTCTTTCTATATGAATTAAGATTAAGCTTATTTTCTAGAATTTCGATTATTTTTTTTTAGCTAGTTACAAGTTTAAACTATATATTAAATCTCAGTGAAGAAGATCTACCAAGCATATGTCCTATATGTTATCATATTATATAACCTAGAATTTTACAAAATTAATTACAAGTTTTAACTATATATTAAATCTCGGTCAAGAAGATCTACCAAGCATATGTCCTATACATTATCATATTATATAACCTAGAATTTTACAAAATTAAAACAAGTAGTTCCATAGGTGGTCTAGAAAACTCGCACCTCTTGGACACCACTTAAGTGCGAATTTTAAGAGGCAGCAAACAGTGCATGCATGATGAACTTTCGTATTTTTATGTTGTGTGTGTGTGTGTGTATATATGAATTACAAAGGCTTGCAATGTATGATCAAACAAGAACTCTTCGGATGTGGGTGGGTGGCCAACTTTGAAAGAACAAATTAGTGAAGGTCGTTAGAAAGATTATTAGATGAAGATACCATTTGCACAGAACAACTTAATTATACGTGCAAATAAACACATAATTGTTTGACGAGATTTACAAATTAATAATACGTACCACAAGATATATGGCGGAGGCAATGACAAAAGTCCAGTATCGGCCGAGATGAGCATCTGCAATATAAGCTCCCAAAAGGGGTGTCATCCACACAGTCCCAACCCAGTTTGTGACATTGTTTGAAGATGTCACTGTGCCTTCATGCAGCTTCGTCGTCAGATACACTACCAGATTCGACGCAATTCCGTAATATGCCATCCTCTCAAACACTTCATACCCTACACATCCATGTATACATATTACATTGAACATCATAACAACAACATCGTTTACGCATGAGATCGAATAACTGAAATGGAGTTGGAACTTGGGACAGATCGGAGGATATCGATGCATTACGTACCTACAATGAAGGAACAAGCTCTCCATCTGCCAGTGTTTGATCTGAAAACAGGTCTCCCTTGGAGGTCGACAGTCCCATCTTGTGTGTAGTCCTCTGCTCCATATGCAGCTCCTTTCTCCTCGACCTTTTCCATATAACTCTTTCAATTAGGAAACAGATCGAATAGTATTTACTATTAGCTACCTAGCTAGGGCGTTGAAACTCATGTTATCACCTGCCTGATAATGCTTTTTATAAGGCGTTGGAAGTAATACAGGTTAAGTTAGTTAACCAAGAACCATTCAACTTTAACTCTAATCTTGAGGACGTTCCTTTTGGTTTCTTGCTCACTTGCTTTTTATGGATGATTTGAAGTATGGGAATATTGGTATCATAAACACTTACATCCAAGGTTTTTGTTCTATTCGGTAAGCATCAAGAAAATATCGCATTTTTGAGGCTACGTAGTAGTACCCTTTATTTTATCTTAGATCCTTTATACAAGAATCATTTCCGCTAATTAACCCAAAATTAACAAAAACAAAACTTGTATGTTAAGCTATTCAATTATATCATGATCTATCATTTCTCTACTCAAATACGTATGTAGAGTTTACTTATGGAAATGAAGCTCGAACGAATTCTCTCAAGACTGATTTTTATTTTTTATTTTTTATCCTTTTGTTCTTCTTATACGATCTTCGATTATCTTGGCAAACTAGCTATGTCCAAATGCCGAACTCTAGGTTCCCTTTTGGCCTTTTGTTATCTACTATTATTTCTTGATGAGTAGGGTTGATATATACTAATTAATAAGTGAGCAGTGATCGAGTGAAGTTGACACCTCTACTATGACAAGCTATGAACTAAAATCATTGAACGTTTCTCTTGGCTCAAGAGGTCGATCTCCTTGTCAATCTCATATATTCTCTTGTCCGGAAAAGGATTTTAAGCTTGATACGCCTTTGCGCAGTGACAAACTTACAATGACAAAGTTAAGAAGAAGGAAGAAAAGGTCATCATCATCACCTTTGCCCTTTGTATATACTTTCATAACAAGATTTATAACTCGAAAGCTAGCTCTCATGCTTTGTCACTGCGCGCGCATACTATTGGTGTTTGATATCTATGGAATAATATATCTTAAATTATGGAATCTAATTAGTATCCTTAACCCACATTTGCGGAACTTATAAGTTAGCCGGTCATGGATATGTGAGTACCAAAAGAAATAGAAAGCAGAAAGATTCTGAGTGAATTATCAGCACCTTGGTTTTCTGTGCGGCAACATAAGCTATGTTAACATTAATGAACAAAATTTAAAAGGAAACATAAAAGTCGGCAGAACTAATCTTTGGGTTCAAGGTATAGATTAAAATGAACATAATCTTTTGGTTCGTTAAGAAAGTTAAGACATGTACAGTGTTGGGTACGTAGTTACCCTAACCTCAGTCAGATTATCACTTCTTTTTTGTTTACTCCATCAGTGGAACAAACCCGCTTTTCTACATCGACGTTTGGCGAACTACATTAACCAAATGAAACAATGAGAAGAAATATCATGTATAGTTTCAAATAGAAAACAAGAACTGATGATTCAAAGATATTATTAATATAAAGATACTACAAATATCGAATGTGTGAGTGTGACAAGTGATGTTGCATTGTTTGTAGGTGACCATTGTTCAGCATCAGTTTCGGTTTTCAGATTGTGCGAATTAAACTTGAACAAAATTGCATACGCTTGGCGCCAATGAGTTTTCTATTGATTTGAGAGAGAAAAGACAACTATGGCGCCACGTTATATATATGAAATATGAATTTTAAGTAATAACTGACGCTTCGAATTTAATATGAGAAATGTTTGTAAACTTTTTTAGATAGTTTCTTCTATTTGATGCTATAAATTTTCGCATATCATCGTCCAGTTCATATATACCTCAGCTGAAAATTGTTGAATGCTGTTTCTTTGGTCCTTTTTCTGTCATTTGAGAGAATGTTGAACGGGTTCATGAGAGTTCAACATTAGATTGAAAATTACAATATTTTACTAACAATGTTTTCCTTCTTACACCATACAAACCACATAAAGCCTCATTCTTAATCTTTTATTCATTATCAATCCCTAGAGTTTCTTCTTTAGCATTCATAATCTTCAATGGTTTTTATGTGATGCAAACTTTTATGCCGCAAATATATAGCATATTAACACTTCTGGAGTCGGGAAACACCAACTTAGAGTTAAAACAAGGTAAATTAACGATATCCCAAGAAAGTTAGGGATGTTGATGCTAAAAGTGCAAAAACAACATTCTAAGTTTTTATGTTTATGAAATGTTGAAGTGAAACAATTGTTTAAGTCTAAGCGGTTCATAATACTAGATAGCTCAAACATAAACGAAAGTGATCCTCGTTTGTTTTTTAAGAAGAAAGAAAGATATATTTTCAAATTGGCTAAAGGTTGCTTGCCTCTTGCTACGTATACTGTAATTGAAAGCGTTCCTTTAATTTTCAACTAAAAAAATTTGCGCTTGTATCTGTTACAAGGATGTCACTTTTCCATTAAAAAGAATTTTTGATTGCAAGAGCCGTGATGGCGCCTTGTTGTCCTTTTCTCGATAACAATACTAACCCTTTCAAACACCTTCAGAATAAGATGTGTTGAAGCTCAAAGTGTTTTCCTCACAAATGCGGCTCACAAGTCGCTCACACTTAATGGGAAAACAATCCTAGTGAAGATCACATGTATACACACTCAAATACTCAGTACAGGAAAACCCCTACCATTATTACTTCTCACACTTCACAAATGATACTTATGCTTGGATCTCAACAACGAACTCCGAACTTGGAAGTTATTCGAGTCTTAAGTACACTACTTTTTCTAGTGAGTAGTATATTGTCTGAAGTTGTGTCACAAGACCGACTACCCGTAGGTATGTGTGTCACAAGACCACGATTTTAGGGCCGGGAGTGTAAATTTCATTACCTACAATTTTTTTTTGTGAGTAATAAATACAGGAAAAAAAAAGTAAGAAAGTAGTTCATTTGAATTTTGAAAGTAACCACTTTCCCCTTATTTTCCTTTTAATAAGAAAAATGTTTCATTTCCTTTTGCTTCCTCAAATGCAGGAAATAAACAACTTTCATTTCTTAACACTTACTTTCCGCGAACCAAACGATTTGACTGAAAAGTACGAGAGTTTATAAGGGTTTCATTATGCAATTACAACAAAAATTGACTGAAAGTTATCATGATCGAATTAATGAGATATAATTTTATTTTGAGTTCTTAACTAAGATGCAAGGAATTAATTAAGATACATGCAAAAAGTTCTCATCAGCTAAACCAGATCTGTCTTCACATCTTTAGATGAAGCTAGCCATATATCTTTGGCAAATCAAGCTTCCACAGCTATCTTGACTTCCGAGATGTCAACATTATAAGCAAAAAACTTTGCTACAACCAAAAAGAACAAGAAATTAAGAAACACCAAACCAGCCACCAATGCATAGTAGTAGTCTAAGTGTGACGCATTCAAATTTTCCAAGACCCAACCTTTGTGGCTATTTTTCTTAGTGACATCAGAAACTGTTTTCAGAAGAACACTACTGAGGAAACTCCCAACTGCATAGCTGCTAGTGTAGTATGATGTCCCCATGCTCTTCATGCCTTGTGGTGCTTGGTTGTAGAAGAACTCTATCTTTGCAACTTCCCCAAACGCATCAGCCACACCCATCAGAGCAAACTGAGGCAGCAGAATGAATATTGTGAGTGGAACTTTCTCTCCTTTCCCAACAATGCCGTTTTCCCTTGCGACGAGAAGTCGTTTCTTCTCAACCAAGCAAGCAAGGACCGTGATCACTATCCGCATCACAAACCCTATTCCCATTCTTTTGAGCAATGTGATTCGTCTAGGGTTTTGGGTGTAACACCGGAGTGTTGGAACCAAGAAGCGGTCGTAGATTGCGAGGATTACCAGCAGGAAAATGGTTATGAAGGCTCCGAAAGATGCAGGTGGGATTTTGAAATGGGGACCTATGGAATCATCAAGAGTGGTGCCTTGCTTTATGAAAAGTGTGTGGGATTGAGTTATGGTAATGGAGGGTATGAATGTACGTGGTGAGTAAAACTGGAACCATCTTCATCATTTGCTTGGTTTCTTCTACTTGGGTCACTGGACAAAGAGTCCACCGTGTGCTTGGCCTAGGAGTTTTCACTGCAGCTCGGTCAAGGATCGAACCTTAATGAGGAGAATTTTCAAGGAATATTCATGCACCAAGGAATATTCATTCATCGAATTGAAAAATTTCAGGCTTAAGCCCAGGTGAGAATTTCAGGTAAAAAAAATTGTCACCCTGACATGCACCAAGGAATATTCATTCATCGAATTGAAAAAATGGGAAGCTAAGTACTTGCCTACAATGAAAGAGCAAGCTCTCCATCTTCCAGTCGACTTTGATCTTGTAATCGGTCTACCTATGAGGTCTGTAGTCCCATCTTCTGTGTAATCCAGTAGTCCAGCATTTTCAAAACCTTTCTACTCTACTTTTGCCATAAGGTTGGAGCTAGCTAGCTAGCTATAGTTAGAGGCAAAAGACACTTGAAGTCTAGCTGGTTGGGATATTGATATGATTAATCTGCTTCATATATAGAGACTTGTAAAATGATTTGGTCAGATAAATAAATTATCTAAGGTTGCCCTTTCATCTTCAAAAAATTATTCCATGCATGGCTGGTTTGTGAGAGGACTGACAATGGCAAGTTTAAGAAAGGTTGCTGTGTTAGAGTTTATGACTCTGGCGAACGTGAACGTGCAATCATAAATTCCATTACTGAAAGGGATATGAAATTATGAATATACGATCACTTTTAGAACGAAGCCTAACTAATATCCTATTTTTCATTTATTTCTTTTTATCTCCAAAGTTTCACATCCAGAGCAATTCGAAATCTACATTTGTCCGACTAGAAGAAGATAAGAACAGAAAAAAATTGTCTGACTGGGATGTCTATTTGAGAAGCAATGTAGACTGTAGAGAGTAGATTGTACGTATGCAGGCTACGTTAATCCTTATTCGGGAATAGAAGTATATTCCTGTTTTCCTGATAACCAGTGAAGAACAGAAGTTGTCACTACATGTTACAGTAGTGCAGAAACCTTAATCAAACCAGTGTATACAATTGAGTCAACAGAAATAGGACTTAATTTCCACCAAAATAATTGGTGGGAATACTCCATATATTGAAAGAACGAGGACCCTTCGGCAAGTTAGTTATAGTCATAGTTGTACGAAAATATCTCATTGAGGAGCTTCTAAAACCTAAATTTAACTACAACTGTTGTTCTATTTAACTCTGGAGAAGGAAGTTTGAAGGAGGAAGTATCTTTCTTTTCCCATACATTGCAGTGTTTCTGTTTAACAAAATAACGTTTGGTAACCCTTCATTGTCTCCTATGAGCTCAACGTCATACAAATGCAAACATGAGAGAAAAGTTGAACTTGATGTCACTAGCACTCAGACGATGCTTCCAACTATTCCACAATGGGAAACTCGGTGGTTGTGAGTTGAGGCAAGTATGTGGGTTGCTATGGAGTTTGAGAGCCTTACAAAATGTTTGAGCATCAGATGAACGGCCAAGGGATACCAAGGCCATCGGATATTATCGTACTAGTAATCAATCTGATGTCCACTGCTCTGGTCCTAGGGTGTTACACGCATATAACCATATACAACATTTGAAGCATAAAGGAAACAGTATAGCTATCATTTTCACGCATTTTGAATCAAAACTGGAACCTTTCTAAGAAGGTAGCAACATACAGTACATAATAACAAGTCTGCATACCAAAAGTATAGCTGCTACAACAACATTCTGAACCCAAGAAGGTAACCAAATGCACTGCACGACACCTGAACAATATATGAACTTTGCATTCCAACTTTAACAATGTCAGAATATAGAATCACTCATGCACAGAAGGTGCAAATCCAGAGAAGCCTTTAACAAAAATGTCAGGTCCATTAGCTATGCCCCATATCAGTGATTAAGCACGATATATCCACATATATTTCTAAGTGCCTCACTAGATACCTTTATCTCCTTCAATACTAGAATTGCAACATCACAGTTGCTTGAAAGGATAAAGCATAAAATCTTAGCATTAGCCCAGATAGCAACACCAAATTGCTAGCACACTGCAACTATCGCTATTACCAACAATGATGTATACATTCAATGAGCATGAAGAACCCAGGCAGTAACATCAAAATATCAAACATCTAGAACAGTAACTAAATGACATTAATGCAGCACCAACAATAAACTATCATCATTATCCACAATGATAACTTGAATAGAAATATCTAGTGTAAACAGCAAGGGGAAGAGAGAAAGTTGAATGAGGATGAGGGTAGCTCCAAAATTAGCAAGCACACACACAGTCTAAGCAAGCTAATATTAAAGTGATTTTACTAAAAAATAATACTGCTAGAATGTAATGGTCGTGATTTCTAGCAGAAATACTTCTGCCAACTACCATCAAGAATCGAGCGATCGAACCAGCCCAAAGATTCATTGTCAACTCTTGTCATGCATAAGTTTAGGCTGGGGAAAGATCGTATGTGTAAGGATTCCTGTGAAAGAAATTCTAACTCTGTTGGACCTCTGCTGTTAAGTCTGCCTGGACTGAGAACTACCATAACCACCACTGGCTTGTGAAGGGTCTGCTCTCCATGCTGCGTTAGAGTATCCTGCATTTCCATTTGTGTCACCATATGCACTTCCCATGTAGCCACCTCGTGTTCCTTGTTGCTCTCCACCACCACTGTTGCCAGTTGGGGTGCTTCCACCACGCCCACCAGAAGTCCCATACACACCAGGATATGAACCATAACTTCCTCCATAATTGCCATACCCATAACCTTGATTTCCATAACCAGAAACCGCACTAGGCGATTGACCTCTGGGAGCAGAAGGAGCACTTCCACCTGGAGCAGCCCAGGCAGCTGCAGCCCCATAGCCGCCTGAAGCACCATAGCCAGAGGGGCTTTGGCTGCTCCAAGCATTTTTCAATGCACCGGGTGCCCCACTAACATAACCAGCAGGGGCATTTGGATTTCCATATGATCCTGCAGGACCACCAAAACCAGAATTGGCACTTCCATAACCACCAACACCATAACTTCCATAACCTCCATAACCAACACCAGTATTTCCACCGTAACCATAACCTGCAGCACCATAACCAGAATATGGAGGGAAACCACCTGCCGTAGACTGAGGCTGCATATATCTATTGCCATCCATTCGGCCATCAAATGCATTTGAACTGGCTCCCGAGGCACTATAACCTTGATAGCCCCCACCACGACCTCCACCGCCAGGATTTGCATCTTTGGGAAGTGCTCGTTTTACTTCTACAAGTTTACCATTCAACTCATGGAAGTTCTTTTGTAGTACTCTATCAACTGCATCTTCAGTGTCAAAAGTTATGAAACCAAATCCTCGTGGGCGTTGAGTGTTCTGGTCATACATTATTACTACATCAGTAACACTACCGTACTCTTCAAAGAATTCACGAAATCCATCTTCTGTCAGTGTGGAAGGCAATCCTCCAACAAATATTTTCTTAGTCTTAAAATTTCCTCCACCTCCGGAGCTTCTAGTGGCATTAAAATTTCCAGTTCTATTGGATGTTTGTTGTTCTTCTCTTGACAAAGCCTTCTTTGCTTCCACCTGCATAGTCAAAGTGGAACCTTTAAACATTTGAAGGGACAAACTGATGCTTATTCAAGACAAAGCAGAGATACATGAAAGTAGCATATGTTTATTTTTACAGAGAAATAACCCAATAAAAAGCATGTCATTGATATATGTCAGATGACAAACAACTGTTTTGTACATAAATGAACTCAGACAATATAGAAGCTTGCAAAACAACTACTTTCTCCAACAAGCTAGAAGAAATCCTCACACAGAAACTGAACGTTCAAACGTTGAATTATAAAAGTCTTACATCTACAATCTGCATATTAAAAGATTTTCAAGAAAGTAGCACACTTTTTCACGAAATATACCAACAGACACATTGGATTGAAACTTCAAGCTTTTGTCTATCCAAGTGCTGATTGCGCAGTTACCCTGAAGCAACCTATGTGTATAACTTCTCATCAACTAACAGATCAAGAATCCGAAATAACGCTTGTACAAAAGCAATGCAATGAAATCAACCTTCCTTCATTCATCTCTAAACAACTTGAATTGCAAATCAAAATCAACGCCGAAGCCACAAAGATAAACAAACAACATTTCAGCTCCAAAAAAATCAATTCTTTCACTAATTCTACAGTTCCTCATTCACCAGATGCAAAATGCAAGAACACTCAAACCAAAGCTTCCACATCAAAATTAACATCCACCGTAGCCAAGCCCATAGCTCAAAACACTAACACAAGCTCTCAAAATCAAAATCAAAAGCACTAAGCAATCAAGCGACAAGGCAATGCAGGCGAAATAGAACAGAAAGCAGAGAGAGAAGAGAGAGGAGAGGACTGACCACACGGCCGTCGATGGTGTGCTTGTCGTTGAGGACCCTATCGAGGACGGCGGGATCAGAGAAGACGACGAAGCCGAAGCCGCGGGGGCGGCCGGTGGTCTTGTCGCGCATGATGACGGCCTGGCTGACGTCACCGTACTGGTTGAAGTAGTCGGTGAGCTTCTCCTCGGTGGTGTCCCAGGCCAGTCCGCCTATGAAGAGCTTGCTCTCGTCGGAGTCCATGGCGGCTCTCTCTGAAACTGAGAGAGAGAGAGAGAGTGAGGAGAGATGAGAGATGAGGAGGAGGGAAGGGCTAGTGCCCTAGGGTTTGTTTGAAAACGACACCGGATCGAGCACGTGACAAAAGGAATATATACCTAACTGAAGGGATTCCCCGAATAGCCCTTGGATAAATAAATCATTTTGGTAAATGTGAACAGCACGGGGTGGTGGCGCAGTTGGCTAGCGCGTAGGTCTCATAGCTAAAGAAATTACGTGAGTGATCCTGAGGTCGAGAGTTCGAGCCTCTCTCACCCCAATTCTTTTTGAATATGTCTTTCATTAGTTAACTTGATTACCTTAATTATTTCAATTATGTTATATTTGAATCCCCAAGTAAATTCTGAGAGATTTTTTCTCTAATATGATAATTAGGAGATCCTTTATCTTTTAATATGATATCGGAACGAATGAATTCCTTTTATTTTAGCTTCGATGCTTGATTAATATTCAATTTTGTATGATATATATCAACATTGAATTTTGATCCTTATTTTAATATTCATTTATATTTTAATTTTTATGTTTACAATGACAAAAAAATGAGTTTCATATTTGGATCCGCCACGCCACAGGGTACGAAGACAAGTGACCCACAGGTGATCAACGGTTTATATACGTTGGCTAGATAAGGCCTCGGTCTGCACAGAAGCACACAACTAAGATGTTCAAGTAATTATCTCACCAAAAAAATAATAAAAGTAATTACAGGCTGTGATCACGCACTCATGATCCTAACGGTCACTTCCTCTTCCTGGGAATAAAAAAACCCTAGAGCCTCTCACAGGTAGGGTCCCTGGCCCCAAATCAAGCCCCTCGGCCTTCAAATTTTCATGACCGTTTTGTCCCTTTCCCTCCCCTTTTCCCTTTTTTCTCAAAGTTTCTATATTCTTTGTCACCAAAACCCAACGGCCACCGCTCTCTCTCTCTCTCTCTTCTTCTCTCACTCGCAGAGATCAAAGATGCATTGGTTGCTCTGAAAACCCAGAACCCAAATCACAGAAAGACCCAATCTTTGAGAGAGAAGCAGTGAGATCTGTGATGGGTTGCTTTCTTGCTTGTTTTGGTTCTTCCAAAGATAAGAACCGCCGGAAACAACAACAGAGGTACAGGGTTCAGCACCGGGAACAAGTAAGCCCTCGTTTCCAAAGCTTTGTTAATTGTGTAGGGTTCTGTGTTTGCTTAGAATCAAGTACAGTGTTGAATCTTGCCTACTGTTTCTTTTTTGGGTTTGGCTTAGTTTTGTTAAATTTGGGCTGAATTTGGTGTTGTTTTTTGCTTTTGAGTTGTTCTGTTTAGGCAGAGTCTTGAAGTTTAATAATTTAAAGAGCTTGGATTGCTGTTGTTCTTGACTAATAGCTATGTGTAATTGCTTTTTCCTCAGAGATACACAAGTTTTGAGCCTGTTGAATCTGCTGTGTCTGCTGTGCCTGTTTGGGAGAAACCCATCACTCCTGATTTGAAATGTGAGGAACCCATCAATCCTGAATTGAAATGTGAGAAACCCATCAGTCCAGAATTGAAAGATGAGAAACCCATCAGCCCAGAATTGAAAGATGAGAAACCCATCATCCTGCAATTGAAGGAAGAAAAACCCAGTAGCCCAGAATTGGAAGTTGTAATCAGTCCAGAAGTTAGGTGAGTGATTGAAACTTCATGGTTTTGATTTCACTAAGTCCTTATATATCTCTTTGATGCATGTGTTTGCTTTGGAGTTGTAGTTTGCTTTGGTGTTTTTTTTATATTGAAGTTTATGAGTTTTGTTCTGTAGGGATAAGCCAGTGGAACAACTGAGCTGCATTGCTAGAAAGAAGGTGACTTTTGATTCTAATGTTCAAACCTATGAGCATGTTGCAATCAACGAATCCACGGATGTTTTACTTGATAGTAAAGAGAGTCAGAAGGAGCAGGGGGAGACCTTTAAAGAATCAAGCCAGTCCAAGACTTCGTCTGAAGATGGTTCCATCACTTCTAGCTCAGGGTCGTATCCTCCTAATCATAGGTACCAGAATTGCAGGGACAGTGATGATGAAGATGAACCATTATACTATGATGAGGACAACAATCTTGATGATGATGATGATGATCTTGAGGACGAAACTGATGATGATGGGGAACTAGAGTATGAAGATGAAATTGTAGACTCGAAGAGAGGGACACAAGTAATGACTGAGGATGCTGATAGTCCAATGCCAAAAAAGCCAACTGGGCTTAACTACAGTACTCGTGAAAGGAGTGGTTATGTTCATGCTGTGCTTAACCCAGTTGAAAATATCACACAATGGAAAGCTGTCAAAGCAAAAAAGGCAACAGTAATGAAACCTCAGAAGGAGAATTTCACCCTGGATGATGAACCCCGGATTTCATTCAGTTCAGAGCCAAGTATTAAGGAAGTATCGTCGGGTTTCAAATCATGTAAGAGGCAATCTGGTCAGGCAAAAAATTCTAACCATGAAATGGCAGTTGATGCTAGCCTGTCAAATTGGTTGGGTTCATCAGAAGCTACACCTGTTAAAAAGACTAGCACAACATCTCTGGGCGCTTCTACGCCTGAGAAAAGCATGTCTTACGGATCACCACACTCAGCAACAAGCCACGAAGATAGACCAATTTTAGGTGCATTAACAGTTGAAGAGCTGAGACAGTTTTCAGCTTCATCTTCACCGCGGAAATCACCCAGCAGAAGCCCTGATGAGATGGCCATAATTGGGACTGTTGGGAGCTACTGGAATGATCGGACCGGTCCTGCCAAGGGTTCTGGCGCCTCTTCTTACAAAGGAATACCAAATACAACCAGCAAGTACAGAGAGGTAAGTGTGAAGTAAGATTTGTGAGACACTCACTCTTCCAGATTAGATCTTGGTGGTTTCTGATAAAAGCTTTGTGGATTTGCAGGATAGAAGAGTCAACTGGCATTCTACCCCATTCGAGACACGATTGGAAAGAGCTTTGAATAGAGGTGCTGCAGATGCTTACTCATCTTCTCGTACGCCTCATGGTTTGTGAGATTGTTTTGTGATTGTTGTTGTCTGTTCAATGTGTCCATTTTTTTTATTTTTTTTGTGAACTAGACCTTGCTATGAGCTGTTGTGAGATAGTTGCTTGGGTACTGTAATATTTATATGAAATATACTCTGCTTGTATCATGAACTTACACTTCCTGGATCAGTATCAGTCCCTAAAAACATTTTATAAGATATGAGAAGAAGAAAAATGAAATGGTATTATTATTCATCTTCAGCGTGCCACAATGTAGCCATTACTTTTCTAGGAAGATGAAATTTGTAGAAATTTTACAAGTAGAAATTCTGCGCTGTTTATGAAGAGGCAATATTTCAATAGTTTCTGCTTATACAAAACCTTACAGCAAGTCAAAGCAAAGGCCACCCCAATATGTCTGAATATTAATCAAAAACGTTGAAACCACATGTTAATGCCACAAGACATGATGGCTTCTAGACTAACTTATAAATTTCTACTAAACTGTTTTAGATCAAACGCCACCTAATACTCACTGGCAACACATTTAGCAAATGAGTTGCTTTTCCTCATGAATTTCACCTGACAATTGTGGCACTGAAACCAGCTGTAGTAATATGTAGCTCAAAGTTATCTCGTGGTGAACAATGTTGTGAGCCTATACCCTTATGCCATCACATATAGTACGAAATGAAAACAAGTCCCTACAACTCTTCTGCTGTTCTTACACACGGACTACTGAGATTCTTGTTGAAGTGTTCAGTTTAATATAGCCAGCATTAGAGTATTAGGCAAACTGAGTAGTTACTAATAAAGTCAGAGCTAGTCGTAGAATTCACCTTTTCATAGTTTTATTGCATCTAGACACTAGAGGGTTAGCATCATGCCATCATGTACATGGTTAATCTTGATCATGATCAGTGAACGTAACTGCTGAATATGAACAAGCAGCTACTACCTACTCGTTATACGTTCCTACCATAAATTCATAACATAGTTGTTTCTCCATTTAGCAGTTTCTACTTCTGTTTGTCTTGGACAGCCAGACTTTGATCGACAGAAAGGTTTCCGACTCTCTGTTATTCTCTTGGAAAGTTGATTCTGGAAATTTAACCATAACCAACTTATAGTCTATAGTGAAACTGTACACCTTATATTTTCATATGATGATGAGTCTCCAAACTAACTGATAGTTGTACAATTGCTTTAGTTGCAAACCAACCCATCCAAATATTATAACTTACACTGTTGCTACCTTACATTTTCATTAATTTGTTTAGGTTTTATTTTTTCATACATTACTCTGTAAGTTTGATAAATTACTCATCATAAATATTAGCAGATTAAAAATTACATATATGAAAAACTAGAAGGAAAAAAAAAGGCTACACCCTCTTATTTGAAATGATGTACTCGTTTTTCTTTTTCAGGGACTTCAGCAATGAAACTGAGCACCACATAGTGAGCCTCCATACAAACCAACAGTCTAGAGTATAGTGCATGTACACCCTACATTTCAATACCACAAGATACGATGAGCCTCCGCAGAAACTAGTCGTCTACAATTCTACATTGAAACTGCACAAACTGTTACAGCTCTATGACAGAAAGCTTGATTATCTTTATCGTACCATACATTGTTCGAGCCAGAATAACAAAATAATACTAACTGATTTATTTACCGGGAAACAAGAAAGTAATAAGTATATATTGGACGTGCAAAACGGTTCCAGTTATCAAGTAGGAATTGGTTGTTAAGATTCCATTTTATTTTAGTCACTTCCACCTTCGAAAACCTGCCTACTTGTCGATGGATATCATGCCTAAAGGCTCAGAGAGGCAATTCTGGATCCTCGCTGATGACAATTCTTTTGCCACAAACTTCATAGTAGGTCGTGAACTTGGATCAGTGCTGGTGCAGGCCAAGGACATTGTTACCACAGAAGCCACTGCCTCTGCTAACCCACCTGATGGGGACGCAAGTCGTTGGTCTAGCAAATCCCTTAAAAGAAATTCGCTGTTTCCTGATAAAGAATCCAGTAGCTCCCCAGGATGCCTTCCCATCATGATTTCTAATGCCACCACCCCAAAGCTGTAAACATCACACTTATCTGTCACACGCATTGTGAATGCGAGCTCTTCATGCACAGAACAATACAAGAATCAGCCAAGATTCTTCTACACATAGATTAAACAACAATGCTAAGTTCACCAAAGTTCTTTATATAGTGGACATACATATATTAGTTTACTAATGACTGATTACCTGGAGCCATGTAGCCATAAGACCCCGCTACAGCAGTCCAGTTTGAGGAATCCGAGGTCAGTATCCTTGCAGTTCCAAAGTCGGATAGCCGTGGCACGAAATCATGCTGCAGTAGTATGTTGTTCAAAGTTATGTCCCGGTGAACAATCGGTGGTGAGCAGTCATTGTGCAAGTAAGAAACTGCCTGTGCTACTCCTTGCACAATTTTCACCCTTGTGTCCCAGCCAAGTATCTCTTCTTCGCCTTCCACCCCATACAATACCATTTTCAAACTACCTCTCTCTGCATATTCATACACCAAGTACGAGCACCCCATCCATGAGCAGAACCCATAAAGTTTTATTACATATCTGTGCCTCACTTCTGTCAAGGTTCTTATCTCGTTCTCAAAACTCTGGCGATTCAGTTCTGGAATGTTGTCACTGGAGTCTACGGACTTCTTCATCTTCTTAACTGCAACGACTTCGCCTGTACCCAAAACAGCCTTGTAGACAGTTCCAAATCCTCCACTTCCAATGAGGTACTTCTCATCAAAGTTCTCAGTGGCAGAGACGATTTCTGAAAATTTAAAATTTTCATCTCTCCTCCAAATGTTGGAATCAAAACTTCTGGACACCTCATGATGACCGATTCCCCTAGGCTTTGATCTCTTGCAAAAATTAAGGGTCACAGAAATTATTGTCACAATCATGAATACGCCACAAATGGGAACAAGGACACCAATAAGAATTTTCTTATGAATTCTCTTATAAGATATTTTTTGATCCAAAGTGCATGGAGTTAGTCCCTCTTTTTCTCCACACAAACCATCATTTCCAACAAAAGCATTCGGAAGCTTCTTTTCGAAAATGCCACCAGTTGGGATTGGACCTGTCAAGTTGTTGTAAGAAAAATCAATGCCGACAAGGCTAAGCATTCTGGGTAATGTTGCTGGGATGTTCCCTGAGAGTTGGTTATGTGACACATTAAGAAACTCCAGCATTATGAGCTTGGCCAAGTTTGAAGGTACTGATCCTGAAAATGTATTGCTGCTGAGGTCTAAGAAGTACTGAAGGTGTAGATTACCAATCTCCTCTGGTATTCCACCTGATAATTTGTTGTGGCTTATGTTCAAACTTATTAAGCTCTTGAACGTTCCAGACTCGACTGGTAATACCCCTGTAAAATTATTAGCAGACAAATCAAGAAACTGCAGCTTACTCAGTCTGCCTAGAATCTGAGGAATTGTTCCTCCCAAGTGGTTCCTGCTTAGATCTAGATAGAACAACAAGCTTAGATTTGCAATGAAGGCCGGAAATTCCCCGCTGAATTCATTAGCGCCTAGGCTTAGATGTTGCAACTGTGTAAGCTGCCCCAGCTCTGGTGGGATTTGACCAGAAATTATATTTCCGTCCATTTGCATATCCGTGATGTTTTTGCATTCGCCCCACTGTGGTGAAAGCTGACCAACAAACTTGTTGTGACTAAGATAAATTGTATCAAGACGGGGATGAACACCAAGGGCATTGGTAATATCACCGGTGAATTGGTTTACATCAAGCCTGACTCTAGATAATGCTGAGCAATTTCTCAGACACTCAGGAATTGGCCCTGTGAAGTTGTTTTGATTTACAACTAAATTTTCCAGAGCAAATCCACTACACAGTCCCTGCGGCAATTCGCCAGAGAATGTGTTATTCGTAAGGCTAACAGTTGTCAAGTTAGGACAGTGTATGCCAAAATCATGGGGAATGGTTCCCGTTAACTCATTGCTGTGCACAGAAAAGGAAACGATGGAACTGAGGAAAGAAATGGTCTTTGGCAACTCCCCCTCAAGTCGGTTTTCAGAGAGGACCAACTTTGTCATAACTTGCAAGTTTCCTATCTCTGAGGGAATTGATCCGGAGAAGCTATTGTTGTACAGGAAGAGGATTTTGAGTTTTGTCATCAGGCCAATTTCTGGTGGAATATTCCCATTGAATCTATTGTTTTGGAGTTGGAGAGAGATCATTTCAGTCCAATTGGAGACCAGAGAAGGTAAGATTGGCCCAGTAAGTAGATTATCAGATAACCCCAACTCCTTCAAGTTGTTGAGATTGGACAAGGACAGAGGCAGTTCCCCACTGAGTTTATTCACAGCCAAGGCCAAAAAAGTGAGGTTGGTACAAAGACCAAGCTCAGAAGGGATTGAAGACATCAAGGAATTCTCTCCGAGGTCAAGGTGCTGAAGCTCTCTCAGTTTTCCAACGGAGGATGGGATTTTGCCTTCAAGGGAATTTCTAAACAGGTAAATGCTTTCCAGACCGGATATTAAGCCAATATCTTCAGGAATTGGACCATTGAAGTTATTATGTCCCAAATGAAGGTGTTTGAGCTTGGGGAGGTTATACGGCATTGGCCCTTGGAATAGGTTAAAGGTGAGATTGAGATATTCAAGCTTGACCAGATTGGTAACTACCAATTTTGGTACTTGGCCACTCAAAAGATTTGCAGCCAAATCGAGGAAGGTCAAGTTCC
Source organism: Fragaria iinumae (assembly GCA_009720345.1). NCBI lineage: Eukaryota > Viridiplantae > Streptophyta > Magnoliopsida > Rosales > Rosaceae > Fragaria > Fragaria iinumae. Next base: position 21,969,638 of record CM019118.1, on the reverse strand, counting down.
TACATTCAGATATAAATTCCGGGAATTCTGAACCAAGATTGTTGTGATAAAGATCAAGGTATGTTAACAAAGGAAAGCCTGAAAATTTAGACCAGTCAGGACTGTCTAGGTTGTTATGTCCAAGAAGCAAATATTGTACCTTTTTGAGATTGTCCAGCTGATATGGAATGGCACCACTGAAACTGTTGTTGTAGAGACTAAAATACTCAACCTGGGTAAGCTTCCCCATTTCCACGGGCACTTCCTGAGCAAAAAAATTGTTGCCCAAATCCAAAGTCGTGAGGCTGGTGAGGTTGCCAATGGCAGATGGTATTACCCCTGTGAAGTTGTTGCCGTTGAGGTTGAAATGGGAGAGATCGAGAAACTTGTCGAAGTTGAACTGTGTTAGTGCTCCAGTAATGTTGAAGTTTGCAAGGTGAATTTCAGAAACTATTTTCGTATTGCGCTTGCAGACAATGGCAGTCCAGTTGCATAGGTTGTTCAGGTTTGTGAACGACCATGAATTAAGAGAAGGTGGCGATGAAGTAAAGCTGGTTTTCCACTTTATGAGAGCTTCAGCCTGTACTTTTTGTGATGTGGTGCCCTTCAATGAAACCAAAGAGAAAAAGAAAATAGGAAGGACAAGAAGAAGAGGAGGCTTCTGAACTCCTTTCATGGTTCTGATCAGCTTTAGTGTTATATCTCTCAGATCAATGAAGAAGTAACAGGTGTTATTTGTTTTCTGAAATTAATGTTAGATGAGATTACTTATTCACAATAGCATATACATATATAGCCTGCAGAATATGAAGAGATCGAATAAATATACTGCAGATGGATTCTTTAAAATTCAGGTCATTGATTATTGTAATTCGTATAGAATATGAAATCAAAAATAGTCAAGTTTTGTTCTCTAGCATAAATCAATTCCTTTTGTTATGACTTAAGCGTCTTCAAGCAGATAGGATTTTTCCAATGGATTTGAAGATTATTGTTGTAATCAAATTAATTTCTGGACTCTTGGAAGATGATCGACTCATAGTTGTTGTAATCAAGTTGATCTCTGGACTCTTGGAAGATGACGGACTCATAGTTGTTGTAATCAAGTCGATTATTTCAATATTTCATTCAACAAGCGAGTCTAATAATTAGTCTTTGATGAAGGATAAAGTGTAGAAAATGAGAGATATCAAGAGAATAGAGAATCATCATCTTATTCATTTATATGAGCCATTTATATAGAGAAATACAAAGTATCAATATGGTAATGATAAAAAATACATAGTCTTATTCTAACTATATATCTTAATGGCATAAGGTCAAAACACACATAAGGAATATCTTAGAAGGATGCAGAATATCCTAGAACACTCATTCTTTTGCCGCGCGCCGGTATGCCGGTGGTGCTGATATGTTGCCTCGTCAAAAACCTCGTCAAGTAACAAAAACCCTGTGGGAGAAAAACTAAACCTTGATCGTAGGAGAAAAAGAGTACAACACACCCTTCACATTTGATAGTGACATGTATGTGCTAGACTCCCCCTGAAGTTTGCACCTCCCCCTAATCTTTACATTAATCATAGGGATCTTCCTGATTTTTACTAATCACGGAAGTTTCAACAACTTAGCATTTCTATGCTCTTTAACATGTCTTCAAATGTGGCATTGGGCAATGATTAACTAGATCATGCCGTATTGTCCTCAAACATGATCTTTTACACTTAGATCTTGAGGAGAAGGCCGCTTGTGAACTCAAAATATAAGTTCGTGCAGGAAATTAGATTTCCGCACAGCATAACCTTCAGTTACTAGAACAGCCGTAACTTCCTCTAGGAAATACATATGAATGAACCGTAAACGGTTTTGGAAACTAGACTCATATAGTTTTCCAACCGTATATTACACACATTCTGGTTCATCAGGAGATGTTCACAAAGTCCGGTCGAAGTTGACTATTTTGACAAAATTAGATTCTCGGACAGATTCGTCCTACGTTACGAAAACAGCGATAATTCACTCAATATGATAGGTATGATCAAATGATTGATGTCCCTGGAAAGTAGACATATAGACCTTTCCAATGGTACCAATTTTACCATTTTCTAGTGAGTGAGATTTTCTGTATGTCTCGTGGAAGTTGACCTACGAAACTTGGCAGATTCTGATTTCGCTTTTGATGTGTCTTTCATATGTAGGGATAGAATAAGCCTCAACATTTCATACCATTAAGTATTGAAAAAAGAGTTACTGCCATTACATTGGCGTTGCGTGGGCGCATAGCTATACTTAGCTTTACAACTTTTCATAGCGAATGAGATGTCAAGTCTTTCGTATTGTGTTGAGTACATTGATGCGTCTTATTGTACTTAGATGGGAACTCCATCTCTTAACACATATTTGTCATCTTGCTTTAGACAAAATAACGGATCTCTCTTTAGAGCAAAGACTTTGACTAATCATGAGAGTATATGTAGGTCTCACTAGTTATAAAGCGTCTAAGCCGATTGATTGAAAATCATCATCAATACAGTCATCGAGTGCCTTATCGAGACCGTGTCTTCCCAAGATCTTTTTCATTCTAACGTCGGATGATTGATATGTATTGGCATCTCTTGTTCAATTAAGAGTCCATGTAAATCCGGAATGAACACGCAAAGGCATAATTCACCATATCTCTTTCAAATCAAGTAGAGTCCATGTGCGTTTCAATACATTTAGCAAACACATGCTCTTGTGGTCTGGAGCCACTTGATTCGAATGAATGAAGTATGTTTAAGACCTTCATATATATCTCTGATTTCATAGAAATGTTATTATGACCACATTCATAGGCTGCATGTTCAGTTATTCGGAAACTACCAAACTGACAAAGTAGTGGAGTTCAATGACTTCTATTACGAGAGCATATCTCATTGTAGTCGACCCCAGTGTGTGTTAGTGAGAGACCTTGCACCATAAGATGAGTCTAAGTTCTTGTTCTCACTACACTATCTAACAAAGGCATAGTTGATAGGGTTTAGCTTGCGGTGTCGGCATCACCTGCCCAAGGACCTATCTCTTTGTTAATGTTGGATCACATATTTCCATTAGGACAATCAACTAAGTTGATATCCATCAACGAATGATGGTTCGATAATAGACTCATTATCCCACGTCCTCATGTACACTAGTGTAATACTTGTAGAGATCTCTATATGGATTAGATTTGACATTGAGGCGTCCCCCAACGATAATCACAATTCAGATTTCATAAGACGAATTTGAGTATCACTGATCAATGGATCAGGTTATGCCAAGCTCGCTTTCTTCCTAGTGCGAGAATGTATTGAACCTAAGGGCCTCCTTCTTTTTTGGGGAGCCACACGGCCTTATGACACCAATTTTGCCACTATATGGCGTCATTATATCACCATCCGTGGTGATGGCATCAAGACCAACTCCTTTTGGTCGCGCCATGTTCTTTTGATAGGACATCAATCCTTGCAAACATATTTGCAGCATGTGATCTTGTCACTTTAACACTTTAAGCATTTGGAATCAAGATGAGACTTAGTGAGGACAAACCACGACAATTCACGTCGTTCCACTTGAACACTTGTGTTCTTATCTCCCCCTAACGGCGAGAATATTGTCTCATCAAAGTGACAATCCGCAATTTAGCGGTGAATGAGATCGCCTGACAAAGTTTCTACATATGAGGATTAAGTAGTTGGAGGTTCATATCCAACCAACCTAAGTACTTATTCATCTCAAATGACCCATCATTGTACGCAGTGACAGTGCGATTTGACACCTAGAAATAATATCTAGCCGAACTCAAGGATTGGAGATCCGTTTCAATCCTGTTTGAGCTCAATGATTGCAATTTCGTGTCAATCCTCGTACACAGTCACGAGTTGTAGTACAAAAATATTCAATGATGGTGGGTCGTAGATGAATAGTAAAGCTGCATGCAAATATTGCATAGCCTCAAGATGCAATAGAAAGATTGGTGCGCATCAATAATGTTCGAGCCACAAGCTAAAGTTGATTAGTCGTAGCCTCGGTGAGACCGTATTGCGTGTGAACATGGGGTACATGACACTTCAACTTATATCCCGATAAGCTTCTTTGGGTAGTGAGCCCATTGAAGTATAAGCAGCATAAGCAGTAGATAATGGTGTAACACGTGACCGTTATGTTAACACTTCAACCAATACCGTAAAACATAAAAAGGTGTCCGCAAGTTGGTTTTATCTATCTACATAGTTTGATGTAAGAATGTTCATTTTTGTGTCATTTAGCGTAGGAGGGTCTCGCTCTTAATTTAATTAGCTAAAAAATAGGTTTTCAAAACAAGTAATGAGCATTGTAGGGGGCCAATGAGACATCGAGAAAGAGCCAGTGCACCTCAATTGCTTGAGGAATTGATCGGATGGTCTCCAAGAAGTTGGAGCCGTGTTCGGGTGACGTTAATGTCCCTCGGGTGCCGCCATTTACAACCATGGCGTCACCATCATACTTCACGGAGAAGCTAGATCCCGAATGTCTTCGTTTTGAGCAGAAGAATGGATGTCCATGAGAATTTCTCAAAAATTTGGACCATTATATCTCTTTCAGGATGATCGATTTGGTCAAACCAAAGCCTATATGAGTCGGTGTCCCAAATATCATGTTTGGCGACAACATGTGATTCGATATTCAAATCATAGTGACATACAGTCCACTAGATTGACTTATAAACTTCTCTAATATGCATTTCAGTCGGCAATCATGAGAAGGTATACACAAAAGAATTCTTGTTCATTCTCACAATGTGTTTTCAAATAAAACTATTAGCAGAAACGTCTTTAAAGCTCAACATGGTTCGGTTGCCTCTCAATACATAAAGGGCATTTGTGACGTTGATCATGGTGCCATAAGACATCAAGATGCAAGCTAAACCGCGGCCCTGAATGACCGGTATGATTCAATCATTGTAATCAGAGAAGATTTACAAAGACAAAAAATCCAAAGATAGTTACCGGTTCCTTAGAATGTTGTGGATAGTTCCACTATCTGCGAGATACTCAATGTATCTATGAGACAAATCTATGAAATAAAGTAGATAGGAGAGTAAATAGTTCCACTTGAACCATTTAGAGGGATTGAAAGAAGCTACGAAAAGCTGCAATCCCGAGAGTGTATAAAAATTTCCGCGCAGAATGACCTTTGCGCACTAAAACAGCAATAACTTCTTCGTTAAAATAGATATAGACAAACCGCGGAAGGTTCTGAAAACTAGACTCGTAGATCTTTCCAATGGTATAAAGATCATTGTCTGGTTCGTCCGGAGCTGTTCACAAATCTCAAACTAAGTTGACTGTCCAGAAGGGATAGATTACTGTTTTTCGCAGAATTGGCATGTGCGAAGCTGTGAAGCTTGCAGATGGCGTGAAGGCTTTTGTCTTTAGCCAAAAGTGACGTGTGTATGATCAAAACCAAGTCCTTTTGATCGTTCTAAGGTCGTAAACTTCATGACTAGTTAGCAAAAGTTCCCTGACATGAACATAAACTAACTCAGAGGACCTCGAGGATTCGATCATGATGATGATTGTCCGGTTTTGATAAGTCTTCAACGTCTTTTGCATGACAACAATTGGTTTAATAGTGTAGGGGGATCCAAAATCAAAAGCTTTCGGTAACTCCAAGTCAGTATGACCAGGCATATCTGTCACGCCCCGACTCTTAAATTTTACCTTAATTACTAGCAGTGTGGTAATAAGAATTTTACCGTCTTCGTCATTGAATTTATAGTCCTAAAGTCCCTAGAGGTGTACTGAGGGACGAATATTTCGAAAGAATTATTCGAAGGAAGAAAATGTGACGACGGTAAAAATGGTAAATTTTAGCTAGTAAAAGGTAATTTTTATTAGGGTATTATTTTGGGGTGTTAAATTTTTGGAATTTGGGTTAAAAATGGTGTTGGATCGGCTGGGCCGAGCCCAACCCATTTCTTCCTCTTTTCTTTCTCTCTTTTCCTCCCGATTCTCTCTCCCCGAGCCCTCCCGACCGGAAAACTTTCCCGACACCGTTCGCCGCCGTCCGGCCGCCCCAGACCGCCGCACCGGTCCCAAACGATCGGTCTCCAACCCAGCTACAGTTCTAGATCGGTGGCAGCCTCCCTAGCGCCGCCATGAAGGAGGAATCGACGCCGAAAGCCCCGACTGCCGAAAGCTACTTCTCGCCGGAACTCCTTCCTCCGGCCGCCATATCCGGCGAGCCTTGGCTCAAAAGGAAGCCCTCATCCCGTGCTTCAATCCCTCCAAATGGCTCCCTCCATCTCGAGCTAGGTAAGGAGAAATCGGTATTTGAAATTCTAGGGCTTTATTGTGTGTTTGTGTTCGATTGACTTGGTTAGGCTTAGAATTGGAGTTTGTGGTAGTTAGGAATGTTGTAGAGGAGGTTGAGAGGAAGGTGCTGTCAAATTTTGGTGAGCATCAGAGGTCGCCGGCCGCCGCTGCCGGCGGAGCCGCCGCCGAGAAAATGTTTTTGGTGGAGAATATTATGAAGAGTTTATTGGAATGAGTTTTAGAATTTTTGGAGGAGTTTTGGATAGGTTTTGGAATTTGTTAAGTTTGGTATTTTTGACGGATTAATAAGTTAAAATCCGGCCAATGGATTATTTTTGATGATTAGGACGTTGGAAGGTGTTTTTGAGGATGTCGGTATTTTTGGAGATTTGTGGTTGGCAGTGAAGTTAAGATTTAGGACGATAGGCATGGTTGAGCGCGGGAAACTCATATTTAATTATGCCTATTTTCTTTGAACGTTGGGATTTTATTTGAGGAATTATTTATGTTTTGGAACAGGACGCGAGGAGGCTCGAGCAGAGGAGACCTCCGACCGACGTCAGACTTAGGCCTAAGTTATGAGTGGACTTTGTTTTTAAATAATGTTTTATTGTGAATAATTTCTTTTGTTGGAATTTATCCTGAATTGAGAATTTCAGTGATTTTACTCATTTTATTTAACGTTTATGAGTATAGTATGTATACGAGAGAACGCTAGCTAGCAATACGTGATTTCCCCTCATAATGAGGAAAAATGCCATTATGAGGTGACGTGAGCGTTAGACGCAAGCGTCGTAGCCCTGTACGACTTTCTACTTTTTGAATTCATTCTATGTTTTTTAGATTCATTAATAGAATTCGTACAAGGAGTAAGCACGTATTTATACCACCCGGTCGTTTCCCCCATACTGAGGAAAAATGCCATTATGGGGTGACGTGCGCGTTAGACGCGAGCGTAGTAGCCTGGTATGACTATCTACTTTCAAGCTTATTCATAGATAGCATACATGGAGTAGACGGGTGTGAATACATACTGATATAATTATATAATTTTAGCCTGAGAGGCTGTATTGTTTAAGATTTGGAGACTAGCCAGAACTAGTCGTGTCCTTGAAAGTTTTTCTTGGGGAAATATTATTGTTGTCGAGATTAATTTGTCCACTCACCCTGACGTGATTAAATATTTTCCCCTGGGCTTTTCCTTCGCTTTTAATTGCCCAGTCTGCAGAGTTCGGGTGGGGTCTAGAAGGAGGCGCTGAGGCATAGTCACCCACATTTCTACTACTGTTCGCCAGTAGGTCATTTGTTTAAACCCACTAGGATTTCTATCAGCTTCCGTTGTCTTTCTTGTAGTAGCTCTGAATATTTTCGGAAAAATAATTGTGTATTATTTTATTCAGTTATTTGGATTAAAGTGAAGATTATTATTTTGGTTAAGAGGGTGTTCTATATTTTTTCCGGGTTAGGGTTGTCCATTTTCAAGGGAGGTTTGTCGAGTCTTTCGGTAAATTTTCCTTGGAGGTGGTCCCCGCAGGACTTACCTCGGGTTTCAGGGTAAAATTCGGGGTGGGTCCTGACAGTTGGTATCAGAGCTCTAGGTTTCATTTCCTGCCTCCATAATACTATTATATTTGCCTAAGAAGCACGTAGTTCCTATAGAGTGGTGGTCCGACCGCGGCGGATTCACTAGCATTTTATGCTTTGGATACTATGTGTTATTGGGTATATGTGATAGTTCTGCTAGTCTTATTTTTAGACTACTAAATATCTCCTTCCTCATGTACTATGCCTCCTAGACGCCGACCCCGGGTAGCTACCTCGACCAACGCGAACGAGGGTGATGAGGTCTGAGGATTAGTTGATTCCATTGGGAGTATGCTGAGGGGTGTTTTAGACATGGTTCAGCACCCACATTCTGTGAGGAAGAAGGATGTCTTCGATGCTGGGGCAATTGAGTTCAAGGGTGCCAAGGGACCCCTTGATGCATATACGTGGGTAGACAAGATGGAAAAGGCTTTTGAGAGCATTGATATACCGGAAGAAAAGAAATTGAAGATTGCAGTGACTTTTCTGGATGACTCAGCGCATCATTGGAATGGACTTTTTGGAGACTTACAGAACTATGGTAGATTGTTTCCGGAAAGAAGTAGTACTTCGGAGTCCAGATGGATTTGAGGTTGTTTTTCAGGGGGAAAGAGATGTGATTTCGAGCTGCCTGATATCAGCTGTGGCCACCAGGAAATTGTTAAATAAAGGCTGTCAGGCATTCCTAGCTCATGTTGTGGATACAAGAATAGGAGTGTTGGAAGTAGGGGATATTCCTGTAGTAAGAGAGTTTCCGGATGTGTTTCCCGAGGAGTTGCCTGGTTTGCCTCCTGTAAGGGAGATAGATTTTTCTATCGAGTTACTTCCTGGAACTAGACCTATCTCCCAGACACCTTACAGAATGGCTCCAGCGGAATTAAAGGAGTTGAAGACTCAACTGCAGGAGTTGGTGGACAAGGGTTTTATTCGGCCTAGCATGTCTCCATAGGGTGCCCCGGTGTTGTTTGTCAAGAAGAAAGATGGCACCATGAGACTATGCATTGATTATAGGAAGCTTAATCAAGTCACAGTGAAGAATAAGTATCCGTTGCCGCGCATTGATGATTTGTTTGATCAGTTGAGGGGTGCTTCTGTTTTCTCAAAGATTGATTTGAGATCTGGGTATCATCAGTTGCGGATCCGGGAGAGTGATGTGGCCAAGACTGCCTTTCGATCACGGTATGGTCATTATGAGTTTGTGGTGATGCCTTTTAGACTTACTAATGCACCTGCGGCGTTCATGGATCTCATGAATAGGGTGTTTAGTCCATATCTTGATCGTTTCGTAATCGTATTCATAGATGATATTTTGGTGTACTCAAAAAGTGAGAAGGAGCATACCAAACATCTAAGATTGATATTGCGGACTTTGAGAAATGCTCAGTTGTTTGCCAAGTTCAGCAAGTGTGAATTTTGGCTGGATAAAGTGGGATTCTTGGGTCATGTAGTTTCAGCGGAAGGTGTTAGTGTGGATCCCCAGAAAGTGGAAGCAGTGTCCAGTTGGAGAAGACCCGCCTCTGTGACGGAGATTCGTAGTTTCTTGGGGTTAGCAGGTTATTATCGGCGATTTGTGCAAGACTTTTCAAAGATTGCAGCTCCACTAAAAAGGTTGACCAGGAAAGGAGTCAAGTTTGAATGGTCAGATCAGTGTGAGCAAAGTTTTCAAGAATTAAAGAATCGCCTGACTAGTGCTCCTGTGTTGGCGCTTCCAGATGATAGTGGGGAGTACGTAGTTTACTGTGATGCTTCTAGACGAGGTCTAGGCGGAGTGTTGATGCAGCATGATCGAGTGATTGCCTACGCTTCTAGGCAACTGAAGCCGCATGAGGTGAATTATCCCACCCATGATCTAGAGCTTGCAACAGTAGTTTTTACTCTCAAGTTGTGGAGACATTATCTTTATGGAGCCAAGTGTCAAATTTTTACCGATCACAAGAGTCTTCGGTATGTGTTCACTCAAAGGGAGTTAAATATGAGGCAAAGAAGGTGGATGGAGTTGATCAATGACTACGACTGCACTATTGAGTATCATCCTGGAAAAGCTAATGTGGTAGCTGATGCTCTTAGTCGAAATCCCACTATATCTTTGTCTCACCTAAGGATGGTTCGAGTTCCACTTCTTTGTGAGTTGCGAGCTACATGGGTGGATTTGGCGGTGGATGAAGTAGGTGCCTTGGTAGCTAGTTTCCATGTGAGGCCAGTTTTGGTGGATAAAGTGCGTGAGGCGCAGTATAATGATCCTTCCATAGTTCAGTTGATGGAAAGAGCAGCGAATGGAACAGCCGTGGATTTTTCGGTAAGAAGAGATGGAACCTTGTTGTTCAAAAATAGGCTTTGTGTTCCAAAGAGGAATGAAGAGTTAAAGAAAGAGATTTTGGAGGAAGCTCATAGTTCTGCATATGCTGCTCATCCGGGTAGTACAAAAATGTACCGGATTTTGAAGGATTATTACTGGTGGCCTAACATGAAGAGGGAAATTGCAGCTTTTGTGAGTAGGTGTCTGATTTGTCAGCAGGTGAAGGCTGAAAGGCAGAAACCTTCAGGATTGCTTGAGCCGTTGCCGATTCCAGTGTGGAAGTGGGACCACATCACCATGGATTTTGTTTTCAGTTTACCTCGTACCCGTGAAGGGCATGACGGAGTTTGGGTGATTGTGGATAGACTCACTAAATCTGCACATTTCTTGCCGGTGGGAAAGAAGTATACACTGGATAGATTGGCGGAGCTTTATGTGAATGAGATCGTGAGACTTCATGGCGTACCTGAATCCATAGTGTCAGATCGGGATCCAAGATTTGCTTCGAAATTCTGGGGAGCTCTTCAGGCAGCATTAGGTACCCGACTACACTTCAGCACTGCTTTTCATCCTCAGACTGATGGACAATCAGAGAGGACTATCCAGACTTTGGAGGATATGTTGAGATCTTGTGCCTTGCAGTTTAGGGGGAGTTGGGATAAGAACATATCTTTGATGGAGTTTGCTTACAACAACAGTTTCCATTCGAGTATTGGTATGGCACCTTTTGAGGCACTGTATGGGAAACAATGTCGTACACCTTTATGTTGGAATGAAGTCGGAGAAAGAGAGCTTTGTGGTCCTGAGATTATCCATGAGACAAATGAGAAGATCAAGGTGGTTAGAGATAGACTCAAGGCCGCTCAGAGTAGGCAAAAGAGTTATGCAGATGTCCGAAGGAAGGACCTTGAGTTTCAAGTGGGTGATTGGGTGTTCCTGAAACTATCTCCTTGGAAAGGGGTAGTACGTTTCGGTAAGCGTGGGAAGCTTAATCCGAGGTATATCGGGCCTTATGAGATAATAGAGCGAGTTGACTATCTGGCCTATCGGTTGGTGTTGCCTCCGGAGTTGTCCAAGATACATAATGTGTTTCATGTATCCATGTTTCGCAAGTATATTGCCGATCCTTCTCATGTGCTTGAAGAGCAGCCGATTAGTTTGCAGAAGGATTTGTCCTATGAAGAGGAGCCAGTTCAGATTCTTGACCGAAAGGAGCAAGTGCTTAGGAACAAGACAATTCCGCTTGTCAAAGTGTTTTGGAGAAGCCATCAAGTAGAGGAAGCTACTTGGGAATCAGAGGAGCAAATGAGACAACAGTATCCCTATCTCTTTGAGTAGTGTGTTTGTAAATTTTGAGGACGAAATTTTTATAAGGAGGGGAGAATTGTCACGCCTCGACTCTTAAATTTTACCTTAATTACTAGCATTGTGGTAATAAGAATTTTACCGTCTTCGTCATTGAATTTATAGTCCTAAAGTCCCTAGAGGTGTATTGAGGGACAAATATTTCGAAAGAATTCTTCGAATGAAGAAAATGTGACGACGGTAAAAATGGTAAATTTTAGCTAGTAAAAGGTAATTTTTATTGGGGTTGTTTACGCCTGAATTAATATTTTACTGGACAGTAAATGTCTATGTAAATATTAATTATTTCTTGGACCATGTCATACCGGCGAGATGGAGTTTCTCTAAGTTTATAAGTGATAGCTCACCAGTAAGTCCACGCGAGCCAAGTTAGACTTCGCGCGGAACGAACTGCATGAGAATTTGACTTCACTTAGCCCGCGCGCGGTATGCCTTCGCGCGGAATTACTATTCAACAGTCCGCATAGGCGAGGCGAGATTGCCAGTCCGCAGAGGCGAGGCGAGATTGACGCTCTGCGTGGGCGAAGCGAGGCGAGCTGGCGAACTAGCTCGCGTAGAAGATTTCGCGAGGAAGCGACATGCGGAGCCCGCGCGCACCACGACAAACGTTGAAGACTTTGACAAGTCTTTGACATGCTTCGGGCCAATCCCTGTGGCCCATTAAATATAAAAAGCCCTTTTAAGGCTCGCGAGCTACAGAAGCACGCGAGATAGCACCCTGTAGCAGCCCGCGAGATGAGGATGCTCATAATTCCAGTTCGCATAGGAGTTTACAGTTGGCAGCGCGGAATGAAGTGTGCGAACTGGGCAGGTGTCACCAATTGGTTGGTTCGCATGGACGAAGCAGTGTCCTTGTGAATTAGTGTTTCAGAGTCCGACTTGGATTCTAATCACTTTGCTTTTGCCGAACCACTATATAAGGGGGCTCGAAACCTAACAGAAGGCCCTCAACAACTCTCTCAAAAACACACACAACTTTACAACAAACAACTCAGAGACAACTCTCAGACAAACCCAAACTGAAACCCAGTTTCCCTTCGAGCCCTCCTCGAAAACCTAACCCTAAGCGCCGCCGCCTAGGCCTTTCTTCAGAGCTCTCCGGACTCTGCATCCCCGCTTCTTTCCGAACTCCCTTTGTTTGCTCTGCTCGCGCCGCCGTGAGTATCGACCCGCTTGTGCTCGTAAATCCTCCTCTGAGGTGGCACCTGTGACCCCCATTTCTGCCTGATCAAGAAGTCAAGCGCACCCCCCCCCCATCAACCTTTTCCTCGTCCGGGAGGTGGCACGCCCGCAACACTCCCATCTCTTTGTCTGCTAGAAGCCTCTGCTCCGCGCGCTGAGGACCGTGGCCAAAACAGGGGTATTATTTTCGGGTGTTAAATTTTTGGAATTTGGGTTAAAAATGGTGTTGGATCGGCTGGGCCGAGCCCAACCCATTTCTTCCTCTTTTCTTTCTCTCTTTTCCTCCCGATTCTCTCTCCCCGAGCCCTCCCGACCGGAAAACTTTCCCGACACCGTTCGCCGCCATCCGGCAGCCCCAGACCGCCGCACCGGTCCCAAACGATCGGTCTCCAACCCAGCTACATTTCTAGACCGGTGGCAGCCTCCCTAGCGCCGTCGTGAAGGAGGAATCGACGCCGAAAGCCCCGACTGCCGAAAGCTACTTCTCGCCGGAACTCCTTCCTCCGGCCGCCATATCCGGCGAGCCTTGGCTCAAAAGGAAGCCCTCATCCCGTGCTTCAATCCCTCCAAATGGCTCCCTCCATCTCGAGCTAGGTAAGGAGAAATCGGTATTTGAAATTCTAGGGCTTTATTGTGTGTTTGTGTTCGATTGACTTGGTTAGGCTTAGAATTGGAGTTTGTGGTAGTTAGGAATGTTGTAGAGGAGGTTGAGAGGAAGGTGCTGTCAAATTTTGGTGAGCATCAGAGGTCGCCGGCCGCCGCTGCCGGCGGAGCCGCCGCCGAGAAAATGTTTTTGGTGGAGAATATTATGAAGAGTTTATTGGAATGAGTTTTAGAATTTTTGGAGGAGTTTTGGATAGGTTTTGGAATTTGTTAAGTTTGGTATTTTTGACGGATTAATAAGTTAAAATCCGGCCAATGGATTATTTTTGATGATTAGGACGTTGGAAGGTGTTTTTGAGGATGTCGGTATTTTTGGAGATTTGTGGTTGGCAGTGAAGTTAAGATTTAGGACGATAGGCATGGTTGAGCGGGGAAGCTCATATTTAATTATGCCTATTTTCTTTGAACGTTGGGATTTTATTTGAGGAATTATTTATGTTTTGGAACAGGACGCGAGGAGGCTCGAGCAGAGGAGACCTCCGACCGACGTCAGGCTTAGGCCTAAGTTATGAGTGGACTTTGTTTTTAAATAATGTTTTATTGTGAATAATTTCTTTTGTTGGAATTTATCCTGAATTGAGAATTTCAGTGATTTTACTCATTTTATTTAACGTTTATGAGTATAGTATGTATACGAGAGAACGCTAGCTAGTAATACGTGATTTCCCCTCATAATGAGGAAAAATGCCATTATGAGGTGACGTGAGCGTTAGACGCAAGCGTCGTAGCCCTGTACGACTTTCTACTTTTCGAATTCATTCTATGTTTTTTAGATTCATTCATAGAATTCGTACAAGGAGTAAGCACGTATTTATACCACCCGGTCGTTTCCCCCATACTGAGGAAAAATGCCATTATGGGGTGACGTGCGCGTTAGACGCGAGCGTAGTAGCCTGGTATGACTATCTACTTTCAAGCTTATTCATAGATAGCATACATGGAGTAGACGGGTGTGAATACATACTGATATAATTATATAATTTTAGCCTGAGAGGCTGTATTGTTTAAGATTTGGAGACTAGCCAGAACTAGTCGTGTCCTTGAAAGTTTTTCTTGGGGAAATATTATTGTTGTCGAGATTAATTTGTCCACTCCCCCTGACGTGATTAAATATTTTCCCCTGGGCTTTTCCTTCGCTTTTAATTGCCCAGTCTGCAGAGTTCGGGTGGGGTCTAGAAAGAGGCGCCGAGGCATAGTCACCCACATTTCCACTACTGTTCGCCAGTAGGTCATTTGTTTAAACCCACTAGGATTTCTATCAGCTTCCGTTGTCTTTCTTGTAGTAGCTCTGAATATTTTCGGAAAAATAATTGTGTATTATTTTATTTAGTTATTTGGATTAAAGTGAAGATTATTATTTTGGTTAAGAGGGTGTTCTATATTTTTTCCGGGTTAGGGTTGTCCATTTTCAAGGGAGGTTTGCAGAGTCTTTCGGTAAATTTTCCTTGGAGGTGATCCTCGCAGGACTTACCTCGGGTTTCAGGGTGAAATTCGGGGTGGGTCCTAACAATATCCGTGGAGGGTCGGTAGTACGAGACACACTTGAAACCACTATCTCCTTAATTTTGGACAATTCTAAGACATCACACTGAGTTTGGATGAGCCTAGTTGAACAATTGATGATAAAAAATCCGCTATAGGGTAGAAGACTTAACCGGAAACACGTTGGCTATCCTCCTTAAGGATGCAAGGCCGTGTGTCATCTTCAGTTGGAAGAGACCAAAACGGCACAATCTAACCATGTAGATCGTAAATATGCCATGTTTCTAAGGACGATGTAAAAATGTAAATCTTGTTTGTAAATCAATACGAACCATAAGAGGAGAATAATTTCATAACTTCGAAAAAATTCTCAATGCATTCATTATTGCTAATGTGAGTACATCGAGGTCTTAAATAGACGAATGACGTTGATACGACGCCTTATTACATATAGCTTGGAAAGAAAATCAAAGTCGATCTAGCCAATGACGTTAAAGTCAGGGGTACCTAGAGCTGGATCCGAATCATTGAAATTCGTGATCATGAGGATGACGTTCTTGTCCTCATATTGATTTTCGTACATTTTTGTAAGCATTCACGATTTGAGGATGAACTTGACAATCTTAAACCAGTGATCCAGAGATCCACAAAGGTTGCATTGTCATGAGCTGACATGAGTACTTTTGACAGATTGGTGTCTAGACTGGGAGTGTCGCCATTAGGGCCGGCGACATCTCCCCCTCTTTTCTAGACATCGGCACGGCGTTTTCTACCGTTGTCGTGACCCATATTGTTGTCCCCACATTAGGGGATAATCCTAAATATATTTATCGCATTAGCGTATGTACAATTCCTGTTTGCAATTGTATAATCAAAATCAAGTTTCGTTAGTAATTCCAAACCAACTTGGAAGGCCTAGAGAACTTGATGATGATCGAATCCGCTAAAAGATTATGGATCATGATGCCACAAAATTTCATTGACAATGTGTAGTCATAAAAAGGTGGTAAACAATCCACATGACTAATAACTCAACAAGTTGAGTTAGATGGACGTTTCAAGAAACGCTCCATGAGTACAGTCCACAGTACTTTGTGGTCATTACTTTTTGCATAGATTACCATTGAAGGCTTTTGTAGATGTGACGCGTCAAAGACTTTGAGCGCGTGAGATGTGAAATCTCGGCATCTAGGCTTGTTAGCCTGGGGATCAAAACATGTGGTTTAATCATTTCCAATAAAAGGCTCCACAGTTACCAAGCGAAGATTCGCCTTAGGCATCGAGTACGTCAAAACTCAAAGGAGCAGAATGTGACATTGCTCTTGCATACAAAACCAAGCTGTTATGAGACTCGATAGAGGTCACAAACGATGCTTTTAATGGTTTGTCCTTAGGATTGATCATACACAATCTGGAAAAGCCGCGAATTGATCAAACACAATTCAGAAAAAGGCATCGGATTGATCAAACACAATCCGGAGAAAGGTCGGGGTCACTACAAAAAAGAATTCAATTAGCCACCGGAAATCGCCACGGCTCGGATTTGCCGTCGCCATTGGTTCAAATTTCGCGACGGCGTTGCGACGACAAAATTCCTTGGCTAAACTAAAATCATTTTGCAACGGTAACTCTGCGCTGTGGCAAAAAAAATTATTTTTTGCGACAACAACTTTGTGCAGTGGCAAAAAAACTTCATGTTTGGCGACGGCAAATTTCTGCTGTGGCAAAAAATTTAAGTTCTGCGACGACAGAAAGAAGTCGTGGCATACTATAAATCAATGGCGACGGCATGTTACCTCCGTCGCCAATTTTTCATTTTTTTTTAAATGTCAACTCAAAAATAAGATTATGCTTCCATAAGGAAGCCCTATCATGGGGACATAATGTCCCAAAATTTTTGTATGGGTTGATACATCTCGTCCCCACGAGCGTATGAGTGTTGACAAATCAAGAAAATAATTTGCGAGGAAGTAGATACAAGCGTTTTTGTTTGCCGGTTATTTAGTGTTTCGAGTTAATCGCGTCGATTGAGACCAAAACGATGACAAAAACATGTAATTTTTTTTACCATAGTCATATTTCCTTATAATGATCAAATCCAACGGTTGAATTTGTCAAATTATTTGTGCTCCATCTTGTTCGTTTTGAAATGTATGCTTTCTTCTATAACCAATAAACATGTTATACAATACTAGTGGGCATACAATGATTTTGAGTGATGCCAATAATAAAAATTTTAAAATGATTAATTTGACATCACCCATTTATTTAACATATATTAATAAGTGTTGTGTAAAAAAAAAACGGGACGGTCTTTGTTATCATATCGGTCAATCATGTTAACTTAATATGTATTTATGTTTATCCAAATGAAGCCCTTTCACAAAAATATAAATGTCCCGAAATTTTTACATCGACAAGCGCCTGAGAATTTTCATAAAAAATTTTAGATGACGATTGATATACGTTGTGATTGGAATGGTTCATGACGTTTCTAAAACGTCATGAAAGTTTAAACCCTAAGTGTCATAAACCCAAATATGAGTCGTGACATTTTATAAACGTCACGAAAGAAATTGACCCAAAATTTAAAAAGCCCGCCCTACCTATTTTGGGCCAAAGTATGAACCCCAAAGCACGACCCAACCTCTTGCCGACCCCAACTGCGTCCACCTCCGACCGACGGAGTCTCAAATCTCTCTCAAACAAAGCCTTCAAATTTCTCTTACTTTAGCTTTCATTCTCTAACCTCGAAATCAATGGCGTCGTTCGCTGAAGCCTGACCGAGGGCGGAGAGAAGATCTTCAAGATCAAGTGCGCTCAGTGCCACACCGTCGACGAAGGCACGGACCACAAGCAGGGTATTTCGTTCTCTCGCTTCTCCAATTTCAATTGGTTTTGGTTTTGATTGTACGGATCTAAGAATTTTCTTGTGATTATTGATTCTTGTTTCGATTTCTCTTATTTTGTTGTGGATTATCTATTGAATTTGAATTTGTAGGATTTTGTTTTGTTGTTTGTTCCGCAGAATTATTGAATTTTATTTAATGAATGTCCTTTTTGTGTGCAGGAATTAATTCGGCAAGGAAGAGCTCCTTTGGATAACCCCATCAAAATCAATCTGATAATAGTCATACCATTGCTCTTCAATTTTCTAAATATTGGTACGGGTATCCTATCTGAATTGTACATGAATGTAAAGACTTTGACACATTTATTTCGTCTTAAGAATATAACCGTTGTTACTGCTCAGACCCCTAACTTTGGGTAAATCCCTTAAAGGCAAGGGCATCAAAAAGAGAACTAGATCCAGAGTTCACAACTTGGCTATTTATCAAACTATACCCTGCGGTAATTAATTATACTTTATCCTGCTTGTCCTGTTTCAGAGCTCTTTGAAAGATGACGGTACAGATAAAAGCAGAGTAAGCCTTGATGAGGGAAATATAGTACCAATAAATGAAGCAACCTGAGAGGAAGCAAAGGAAGGATTGGTGAGCTGGTTGTTGTGAAATAGAAATTGTTAATGACATATACAGTTTTAAATTCTTCAAGTTTTTAAATCTTAGTCCCCTCTTTCTTTGTTATTATTTTTCTTACATGGCTTTATTGGGTTGAGTTGTAATATTGCAGGGTGAATCTGAGGTGTGTGCTGGTTCTTGTGATGATGTTTTTGGTGTTAAAGACAATGTGGCAGCTGAAAATGATGGCAATGCTGGATTGGGTGAAAAAGAGGTATTTGATGATCATCAGATTAACAGTGAAATAGGTTCAAAGGAGGAACCTGGGGCGGCCTTGGTTGATGGAACACCAATGGCATCCGAGTTGCAGGTATGTCTTAACTCGGTTACTCCTCAACAAAGTTAAGTTAACTCAAAGATGGTTATTTCATGTGTAATGGGTATATAAATTTATAGTTACATTTGAGTTTTATACAATGATTACAATCAAATGATTAAAGGCTGAACCTGAGAAACATGTGGATAGTCCCAATGATGATCTGAATGTCTTTTTAGAGAATTTAGAACCCCTGTAACATCCATCATGTTGACATACTTCAGTGTTCAAATGTCATCAATGTTCTATCAATTTCTGGTGAGTTCCAATTCACCTAATTAATCAATTCTTGGCAGTCATGCAAGTTTCAGCTTGTGATACTATGTTGGTAATATGTATTTTGCCTCAACGTTATATCTGAGTTCTATGACATGGCTCCAATAGAACTATGCAGGACAATCGTGTGATAACTCCATGATCACAGTGAATGCGAGCTCTGGTAGCATTGACACTTCTGTTTTCCATCAGAATGATGACTTAATGAAACATAAATTGCTCATGTGATTGTACAAGACTAAGGTCATAATGAAAGAGGTTTTCAATGGTGTAAACACATTCTTTTCCTTTTATTGTTTCAGTTGATTACCAGCCTGATCAATTTGTGAAAAGAAATAGAATTAGTGAATTGGGGTGCAGGGGCACAGGAAATAATAATGTAGAGGTCAGTAGAGATACCTAATACGAGTCTCAAAGAATGGAAATTCATTTGTATAAATTTATAAATACAGTGTTGTTTTCAGACAAATATATCAAGTATATTACTGAATGTTAGAAGTTTATCTGTTTTGAACTAGGTACAGGTCCACATTGTTTATAAACATTCTGGTGATTGCTGCATTAGCATGGTACATGTCCAAAGTTTAGTTTTGTATTACCCTTTTCCTTGTCCTGCTTTCATATTTATGGATGTTTGTACTAACTAATCTATTGAGTAGTTATTTATACTATTAATCACTGGTAATGATTATATTTGCAGGTTAAATCTACATCCCGCAAGAAATATTGTGTATGACCAAATGTAGGTGTTATCTTGCCAAAATCAGCTTGTGAATTCTCAAGTATTGATCATGCACCTCATTGAGTACACTGAGAAATGTTTGGATTTGCATGTAAACACTAACTTATTAGTGGATATAGGAGCATTGAGTACACTCTGAGAAATGTTTGGATTTGCATGTAAACACTAACTTATTAGTGGATATAGGAGCATGAGGGTTCCGTATGCCCCATTCTTATAGTGTTCCATTTTTTATATCTAAAAATTTTATTTGCTTTAGAAACATCAAGATATTGGCATTCTCTGGGCTCACAATGTTAATCAGATATGTTGTTCTTTGCATTGTGCATTTTGATTGTTTTCTCCTATAGCTGAAACGCTACTGCAATATTAATTTCTTATAATCACATATTGAGTGTATGATTTGTATGTTCAAACTCAAGTTAAATAAGTTTTATTTTTCTATGTGCAGGAACTGGTGCAATACTCATATGTTAGGTCAAGGCTGCAAAGCAACCAAACTTGTGGAGAGGGAGTCAAGATAAACCCCAGGTCTGTTGTAGCACATACAATGGCAAATTAGCAATGACATGGACTGAAGAACATCCCTTTTTCTCAGACCTGAAATGTTGCTTCTGATGTCAGTGTTATTGCTTGAGGTCTTTCAATTGGAAATGTAAGAGTTACTTAAACAGTCAAATCTGTTAAGTGGAGGCTTGCAAACACTAGAGTAATTGGTTGAGGAAAATCCTGCAAAGCTTATCTTGAAGTAGAGGAACAAATGTACATTGTACTATCTTGTAAACTCTTGTGTAAGAGCTTTCATCTTTTGTAACATTCATGGGTGAAATTAAATGCAAGAATTTTTTTTTTCAGTATGTCTGATTCCTTTTGTACAGCTTTAATTCAAAAATAAAAACCTGTCATGCAATTTTTACATGCCAGGTTTTTTTTTAATTCATGAAAAGAACTTTGCGACGAGAATTTTACCGTGGCCAAAATGGGATTTGCGACGACGCAAGCAGTAGCCACTTGCCGTCGCTTAGTTGGCGACGGCCTTTGCAGTCGCTGCGTGCCGTTGCCAATAAGGTGGCGATGGCTACAGCAAGCAACGGCGACGGCATTTTTGCCGTTGTTACGCCGTCACCGTTGGTCTTTTGCGACGGCAGAATGACTTTTGGCGACGAAATTATGGTGTGGCTAACTGAATTAATTTTTGTAGTGGGTTGATCATACACAACCCTGACAAGGAAACAAGAGTGATCAAACAAACTCTTGACCCGCGAATAAAATTCTGGGATTTTGGTACCTGCACGCACAAAATCTCAAGCATAGAATGGAGATGAAGAAGGGAGGAAAGGATTTTATCCTCCCCGAGTTACTGAACTTGGAAAAGTTTAGGGTTTCAAAACATACCTTTCGAAACTTCAAACGCTTGAAGAAGTCGAAAATTGTAGTCGAAGGAAACCAAGAATCGTCGGCAGGCGGCGGCCAAGGGATTGGCAGCCGGTGATGTCGGACGGCTACCGAGAAAACTGGCGGCGGCGGTAGTCCGACAGAGGAGCCAAAAAATAACACTTTTTAGGGTTTCGGAAAACAAATGGTGGGCTATTAGTTCTAGAGTTAGAACAAAGTGCATGATAACGTGATGAAAGATAAAGTGTAGAGAATGAGAGATTGCAAGAGAATAGAGAATCATCATATTATTCATTGATATGAGCCATTTATATAGGGAATTACAAAGTACTAATATAGTAATGATAAAAAATACATAGTCTTATTCTAACTATATATCCTGATGGCATAAAGCCAAGGCACACATAAATAATATCTTAGAAAGATGCATAATATCCTAGAACAGTCTTCCTATTATAGGCTTAGTGGATTATGTGGTTTTTCTGTGGTTGTTATTACTTGTTTGTTAGTTATGTGTATTATAATTGTTTTATGTGTAAAGCTTGCTATTTTTAAGTTTAGGTTTGATGAGCTAATTATAGGCCTAGAGTTTCTATGATGAATGAAAATCCCACTGTTTCCACTTATGAGAATATTGGTACTTGATAAGGATTCTAATGGGTGTGGAATCTTAAACACAAACTATATATACTGTTTATAATAGTAGCAACTGGAAACTGATGATATAGCTAATGATCTGCCCGAGGCTCCGAGCTTAGTAGTTCTAGAATCTCAAACAGAAATATTGGAAGAAGGAAATCGAGTCATATATACAACTAGAAACTGGCATAGCTAGAGACTAGCATATGATATATCCAGGATTTGTAAACAAAACCATATATGGGCACCTTGAACAGTAAATATATAGTCTTCCACGTTACTAGCTACGACGTCTTTTCATCTAACAAAAATTACCGTTTTATATTTTTATATAAATCAAGCTCATATACTGTTGAAACAAAAACATAATTACAGTGACAGTTTAGCTAGCTGCTTAATTCTGGATTAAAAATTCAGCACATAATTAGAATGATTGAATGAAGCTTAGAATAATTTATAAGAAATTTTTTGATAAATGACCATATTTTGGTCTCCAAGTTGATTTATAACCTTATTTTCTCATTTAATTGAAAAACAACCTTTTAGCAGGATAAAAAAGTCATTAAAATCCTTACTAAACTATTTACCTCTTGCAATTCTTTTCTCTCATTCTTTATTTTTCTACAAACAACAACCC
The DNA here is from genome assembly GCA_009720345.1 of Fragaria iinumae. Classification (NCBI taxonomy): domain Eukaryota; kingdom Viridiplantae; phylum Streptophyta; class Magnoliopsida; order Rosales; family Rosaceae; genus Fragaria; species Fragaria iinumae. The sequence continues at coordinate 21,947,250 of CM019118.1, read as the reverse complement.
AACTTCTTTTATGATTAAAAACTTAAGCTCTCTTATTGATTTGGAACATTATCGAAAACCTTCTTGTTCAAGGTAAGTACATCGCTAATCTCTTTGATTTTCTTTTCTAGAATTGAATTATAATTTACTAGTCAAATAAAAGAATAATCATAGAATTTTGAAATTTCTTTTTTGAAGATTTAGGATTTAAGGGTTCTTAAGATTGAAATTGAATATTACAAGTTTAATTTATTTGCAAGTATGATAGCAGCACAATGCAAGTATGGATTGGTTGCTTCTTTCGTTTGTTGAAGCCAATTAAGGGGTGAACCCCATATACATGCTTCTTCATTATGTAAATATTAAATGGAAAGGATTGTCAAGGATTGAACACAAGGTCCGAATTCTGCACCAGGTTGTATACAAACAGATATAATAATCTTATATGTGGACATTAGTTTGATACTTTGATGTATATTAATTTTCACTCAGTACTAAAAGATGAGTTTTCATATCCTCTCTAATAATGTAGGAAAAATATTGAAGATGGAAGAGTCGTTTTTCAACACCAACAAAAATGAAGGTATGAGTTTGTCCATGACCTTTGATTCCCTACGTTTGACAACATGCTTTCAATTTTTTTCCTAAATATATAGGCAGATAATATGAGATTTTAGTAAGGGTCTTAATGACTTTTTATCCTGCTAAAAGGTTATTTTTCAATTAAATCAGAAAACAAGGTTATAAATCAACTTGGTTACCAAAATATGGTCATTTATCAAAATTTCTCAATTTATAATTACAAAAAGGGTCATAATAAGCTAGAAATTGTTTCCCAACAAAGAAAGAAAGACATTACCGACCTGGTTGTAATACGAAACAGCATTGGCTTGGTCAAGCAGTACGTGATAGCGAGACTAGTCATCTTTTACAGTGTCCATGAAGTAGCACCACCTAGTACACACAAATTTGAAAATGATTAACTTGCTTGGTCTTCGGTCCAGCGATACTTGGTACTCCATTAAGGAAGCTGAGCACTGCTCCAGTACTCTTTCAAAACATACAACATGAACACATACAACTTCATTCAGGCATAGAGATATTGTTTGGTCCATGATTCAGCCACACCAAAATCTTGCATTAGATATATATCTCCCATACAGCGATCGATTTCCCATGATGATCCCCCTTCTCAAAACTTCAGTTATCAACATACTTTTCACACAAATGATTCAGTGGACATACGAAACATCGAAATGAAATAATGAAATAATGTTGTTCTGGATCAAACCAAACCGTTGAACCCAATGCAGAGACCATTGACAAGAGCATGTGCATAATCAGTAAATGTACCACCAGGAAGAAAGGAATAACAACAACACTAAGTACCAAATTAATCTGAACTTAAAATGAACTTATTGATAATATTAATTACCCTCAAAGACGTATAGTTATCGGTACTCGGAACACAACCAAAGACACAGCTTGCTCTACAAGATCTATTTAATTTGATCAAGGTAACACTAGGGCTTAGGATCCATGTAAAAGTTCTGATCATATATACACATGCAGAGCTAGATCGATTTCTATTTTAGAGAATTCAATGTAATTAGTGGGTTTATAATCCCTGGGATACTCATTACTCACCGGATGAAAGGCTATCCAAACGCAAGGCTTTCATCGTCGTTTTGGCTGCTGGGTTGTTGAGGTGGGTGTGGATGACAGTAGAGTTCTGCATTAGAAAGTGTCATTGCTCTCTTCATTTGAGAAAAGATTTGACGGGCAACCTTGTGTATGATTTCTTCAGGAAAGGAGGCGTGTGCGATTGGTTGCATGGATCGATTTTCCAGTAACATTTTGCCCTAATCTTTCAATGCAATAGTTGGGATATGAGTTGCTTCAGAGTTTTGAATATAGTGATGATGGCTAAATGCGACGACTGGATTTATGTTTACAGGGAGAACATTTCGGTTTCGCCAATCGTTGTCGTCCGCAATTAAGAGAATTGGGTAGCCAGAGGCTGATTTGGTGCGGTAGTGTAGGATTTGTGTTATAGAGTTCTTTCACTATTGTCCATTGGATTGCTTATAGATGATGTGCAAGCCTAATGGTGATGTCCAAGCAGATCCTAGCATTGTTTGTCCAAGCAAAGAAGCTACATCTGTATCACTGTATGTAACGATCAAATTTCCCTTCTTGAAAGCGAGAATAATAACCATTCTCAAACAAGAGAACGAAAAAAAAAAAAAAACGAGAGATTACACCTTAATATAATATGTAACAGCTTTCCTTCTTGATCGAAGTTGCTGGGTCAGAACTCAGAAGTTAGAGCTAGAGGCAAGCAAAACTTGTTCTACCGATCGAGGGTGTTATATTTGCAGTTATTTGGGGTTTAATGGTATAGCTACTGCATAAGTGCGTGTGTGTGTGTATATAGGCCTCTTCCATTAAGGGATCTTTTTTTTTTACATATATAAGGGATGGAGGATTACACCAATTTTTCGATCACAAAATCACATCTCCACCATTCAATATGTAATTCTATATAAGTAGATTACTTCTGTAAATTTTCAGAAAGTTTGGTGATTATAAGCATGAACGGTTCATGTTTGGCAGATTTGGTTCGTTCATTGATTTAATCTTGTTTGACACCTTAACGATCACCAAATTGGATGAAAATTTGCAGAATTAATCTATATATAAGTGTTTACGCCTGAATTAATATTTTACTGGACAGTAAATGTCTATGTAAATATTAATTATTTCTTGGACCATGTCATACCGGCGAGATGGAATTTCTCCAAGTTTACAAGCGATAGCTCGCCAGTAAGTCCACGCGAGCCGAGTTAGACTTCGCGCGGAACGAACTGCATGCGAGCTGGACTTCACTTAACCTTCGCGCGGAATGGACATAGGCGGACTACGCAGTTCGCGTGGAACACTTAGTCTGCACGCGGAATGCCTTCGCGCGGAATTACTATTCAACAGTCCGCATAGGCGAGGCGAGATTGCCAGTCCGCAGAGGCGAGGTGAGATTGACGCTCTGCGTGGGCGAAGCGAGGCGAGCTGGCGAACTAGCTCGCGTAGGAGACTTCGCGAGGCAGCAAACATGCGGAGTCCGCGCGCACCACGACAAACGTTGGAGACTTTTACAAGTCTTTGACATGCTTCGGGCCAATCCCTGTGGCCCATTAAATATAAAAAGCTCTTCTAAGGCTCGCGAGCTGCAATAGCCCGCGAAATGGACGCGAGCTACAGAAGCACGCGAAATAGCACCCTGTAGCAGCCCGCGAGATGAGGATGCTCATAATTCCAGTTCGCATAGGAGTCTACAGTTGGCAGCGCGGAATGAAGTGTGCGAACTGGACATGTGTCACGAGATGGTTGGTTCGTATGGACGAAACAGTGCCCTTGTGCAATTAGGTTTTCCGAATCCAACTTGAAGTAGGATCTCTCTCTTCTGCCGCAAGTCAAGCTCCACTATATAAAGGACTCAACAACTCTCTCAAAAACACACACAACTTTACAACAAACAACTCAGAGACAACTCTCAGACAAATCCAAACTGAAACCCAGTTTCCCTTCGAGCCCTCCTCGAAAACCTAACCCTAAGCGCCGCCGCCTAGGCCTTTCTTCAGAGCTCTCTGGACTCTGCATCCCCGCTTCTCTCCGAACTCCCTTTGTTTGCTCTGCTCACGCCGCCGTGAGTATCGACCCGCTTGTGCTCGTAAATCCTCCTCTGAGGTGGCACCTGTGACCCCTCTTTCTGCCTGATCAAGAAGTCAAGCGCACCCCCCACATCAACCTTTTCCTCGTCCGCGAGGTGGCACGCCCGCAACTCTCCCATCTCTTTGTCTGCTAGAAGCCTCTGCTCCGCGCGCTGAGGACCGTGGCCAAAACAATAAGGACCAACAAACTGAACGATGGAGATTCAAAAATATAATTGAAAAGTTGGTGTAATCCCTCATCCCTCATATATGTCAAAAAAAATGATCCCTTAGTGGAATGGTCATATATATATATATATATATGACCATTCCACTAAGGGATCATTTTTTTTGACATATATATATATATATATATATATATATATATATATATATATAGACACACACACACGCACTTATGCAGTAACTAAATAAATTAACAGAACAAAAACTGTCCAAACAGAATCGTTTGTGTAAATCACGATTACGGAAGCTCAAATGATCTTCAAATTGGATGAAACTTTGCATAAATGATCTACACACTGTCTTCTAGACATTGTACGGTTGAGATGTAGAAATGCGACCTGAAAGTGAGCGAAATAAGGAGGTCCACACTTTAATTTCAAAGTGGGATCCCGCTCTGGAAGGAGACTGTATATATATATTCACGTTTTATAACGTGTTTCTTTTGGTTGGATTCACAATTCTGAACAAGAAAATTGTAAACTTCTGAACGTTCTAACCCATGACCATGCATGGGTGCATGTCTGTGAGTAGGTTACATCTGAACTCTAAGCTCTAGCCAGGGCTGTCCCGTGGCCATGGGTAAGGCCACCAAGGCGGTCGCCTAGGGCCTCACTTTGGGCAAGGCCTCGTTTCAAAAAAAAATAAAAAATAAAAACTGTAGATCTAATGCATATAAGCCTCGTTTGGTTGATGAAAAGGAAATTGGTTCCTTGGTCTTTCCTATAAATTTCCTACTAATTTTCCTATGAGGTATTTGAGAACATCGGGAAAGTAACTAGGAAATGTATTTACTTTCCGGGCCAATGTTTGGTTTATGCATGGATAGGAAAACAAGTAACATTAATTTACCAATTATATCTTTAGTATTAAAATATAAAATATTCAAGATTTAAAAAATTTATGGATAATTTGGTAATAACATACATTAAAATAATATTTGAAAGATGCAATTAATGTTAGGAAAGTATGAGGGAGATTGAATCCCATAGTATGTGGGAGGATCCAATTTCCCATCTATTTTCCCATATTGCAATAAAGTTTTTCCTTTCCTTAGGTGTGCTAAACAAAAAAAATGAATAACTTTCTCGTCCCAACCTTTCTAATCCATGAACCAAACGATGTCATATAGAGTCGCAGTCGGCAAAAGATGGCGAAGACCTGAAGAGGAGTAGACCAGACTACGCTAATCAACTAATCAAACCCGTGACCCTTTGACTCTGAGGCCTAAAAGTTTTCCCGTACATTCATCAAATTGGAATGGAAACCTTGGCTACTGCATTGCTGATTCTCATGAGTTTTGTGTGCTTACAAACAGTAATATCTCTTCTAGTCTTCCTCTGTTTAAGCTCTCTCAAACTCACAAAGCGATCTTTCTTCCTCATCTCTTCATTTTCTCTTCTACTAGCCTTAACACCCGCACAATGTGCGTGTAGTAAGATTATTACTGTTTTTATACAAACTGTTCATAATGGTTATCTTGCTCCCTTGATTTTTGCTTATTGCGGATAAGCTTCTCAATCAGTTATTCCCATCCTCCAAATCTGTTTCATCTACACGCTACGATCAACTCCTCTTTTTTTTCTTTTTTCATCTTTTTTTGTATTTGTCTTTTACTATAACACCCCTCTTGTTTGATTCTAGAATTGACCTCAATTCATCGATTATCAATTCCAAATCAGGTTATTGAGGAAAAAGGCCAAAATTGAAAAGGCCTCTAGCTCTCTTTTAATGACGGGACGGCATTGGCTCTAGGCCTCTAGCTCGCTCTCACGGTTTCCCTTTCACCGCCAAAATGGCAGACAGGTCCGGCCGCCATGAACGACCTTAAATCGAGCTTTATATGGTGATCGTCAAAGTTCAACCTTTGCCCTATTTTCTTTGCAATCAGTTCAAATATTGCGTGGTACTGTACTTGCAACTTGCAAGTATCGAAATCACCAAGTCACCAAGCATGCATATCGACATTGTTTTAGGAAACACAAAAAAAAAAAACAATTATTGTCGTCTTACATATTAGCACTGTGTGTTTCACTCATCACTCGAGTCTGGCCATCCTCTTCTTGCAGCAGAGGATATGGATTAATTTGTCCTAACACACCATGATCATGATCATCGTCCTTTTTTCCCTGAAACTATTTCACCAAACTTGATCATGCATGGAGTTCATATATGTGGATCAGTGGATATGCTACAATAGTGATCACATATGTCATGCATACATAGAAAGTCAAGGGTTCAAGTGACGTATTTATAAAAAGTTAATTACATAAGGATAATATTATGTCAATCATCTTCTATACGTACAGCTAGCATTCACATCGAGATGGGAATAAGGTTTCTCATATGCATGCTATCACGAGATAGGGAGAACGGGAGTCTGCGTGTTTTATGGTTATAGACTTATGACATGTTTACTAACCTGTAATGAAATTGAGAGTGGTGGAATTGATTTTAGAATGAGTGAATTTCGGCATTTACTAACATGTTAGGGTATTTGAATGAGTGTGGGTTTCACTTGCTTATCAGAAATCGATTCCTTATGAACCCCTTAATCTGATACCCAAGAGGTGAGATGAGTATCAGAATCAAGCTTATGGAATCAACTTTTTCTCTTCAAAATTATAATATAATTATAATAATTCCAAATTACTCACATCCTTTGAAAATTACAAACATTCTAGCTTCCTTTCTTATAGGGGTATTTTAGTAATCATAATAGTTTTAATTCTGATTCCATATGGTAAGTAGACAACATAAATCGTAATTAGTTTCATTTTTGTTTTGATTCCATATGGTAAGTAAACAGTATAAATCATATTGATTCTTGTTGATACCGATTCACGATAATTTTTATTCCAAGTTAATAAACGTGCCCGTAGAGAATAAGTCTCCTTAGTTTATGTCAACCATCTTGTATGATATAGTTCGAGGGATTTGAGTACCCTACACCATGTTGTGCCTAGTCAGAGTGTTGGGAGTAAATTCAGTCTCATGCTTTGTAATGCTTTCTCGTAAGGAATAAAATCATTTTTTTTCTTCAAAATCTGTGTGCCACTAAATAAACAAATATATCGTCTATCAAATCATCGATTAGTTAGAACATTCATCTTTGTATCTATTTACGGATCTCATAGTCAATTATTTGAGAGATGATAATTTTGCAATTCGCGCTCCAATTTTATCATATAGATCGGTGTTAGTGTGTTACAAATGTTAGCACTAAGCAAAATATATATATATATATATATATATATATATATATATATATATATATATATATATATATATATATATGATACTTCCATTTATAAGGGTGCTCCTCATCCCACGTTCGAAAGTAGATAAGTGCTCACTTATGCATTAGGCGAAACTAATAATTTTTCAGTTAAAATACTCAAGTGTCCCCAAATTTCTAATCCTTAAAATGAGTTTCCATTTGACAGACTAATCATTCGAAGCAAGATTATTGTATCTTCACTAATGATCGAGGCCGGCAAAACCTAGCCAACTCCATCAATTAATTTGATGATGATGAAGAGGCCCTATTTTATAAACTAATTTGAAAAGACTTCGGGAAAATATTTTTAGAATGTAGTCGTTAATAATATCGACAAACAATGTGAATTATGTGATACACATATACGTACATACGATTTATGACATGACTCGTGTTTTACACAATACATAACGCACGCTGCTTCAATTCAACAAATACAAAAATATATTTAATTAGTATAGTAAAAATTAAATCCTAATAACAAATACTTCACAAGCTCAGTTTGATAGTTTGATCAACTTGAATGAAACTAGGATGAAGAGTAAAAATAAAAAATGAAAACCAGTCTGACAAGCAGTGGCATGGCATGGGACAAATTACATGTTTAGCAGTATCCAGTTACACACTGTAGTAAAAGCTTAGGGATGGAAGAGCAACCCAAGTTGGTTGTTGGTTGGCTGTTGATATTCAACATTTACTAGCACAAGAATCTTCACAGAAACTGCTGGGCATATAAATCCACAGCATTAGCATGCCTTACTTAAACTTTCCCTAAAAGTCAATTCACCTAACTCTTTTTAAAAATCTTAAGTATCACAAGTGGCAATTTAGCTAATCTATGAGACCATGATCACTAGAGTCCCCTTTGATGTAGTTGGACAATAAATTTAGGACTGCAGCCTTTATATAGATTTGATCCAACATACCATCAATTGGTAAACTTTGCAAACCATGGGAGGTTTTCCAAGACCTCATCCTCTTCTCCCTCTGCTTCACATTCTCTTGCTTTCCTGGCTACCATTGCTGGCAACCTCATCCCCCACAACACAAGCAGAGGCTTTGGTAAGCTGGAAGAGCAGCTTTGATTCTCCACCACCTTCTCTCAGTTCATGGTCCCTCACAAACATCAACAGCCTTTGCAACTGGACCTCCGTTGTCTGTGACCCCAAAACCAAAACAGTTTCCCAGATTGACCTCTCAAACTTCAACCTCACTGCAACACTGACAGGACTGGACTTCACCCAGTTTCTGAATCTCACCCATTTTAACCTCAATGGCAACAATTTCACAGGGCCAATTCCATCTGCCATTGGCAACCTCACCAAGCTCACAACTTTGGATTTGGGCAACAATCTTTTTGTAAATGAAGTTCCTGTGGAAATGGGGAAGCTAAACCAGGTTGAGTATTTCAGTCTCTACAACAACTCTCTCACCGGTGCCATTCCATATCAGTTTGACAATCTCAAAAAGGTACAATATTTGCTTCTTGGAAGTAACTTCTTAGAGCCTCCTGATTGGTCTAAATTTTCAGGCTTTCCAGTGTTGACATTTCTTGATATGTCTTTCAACAGTTTAGATTCAGAATTCCCAGAATTTATATCTGAATGTAGGAACTTGACATTCCTGGATTTGTCTCAAAATAATTTGACTGGTCAAATACCAGAAGTGGTACTTACCAATCTAGACAAGCTTGAATATCTCAATCTCACCAATAACCATTTTCAATCCCCAATGCCATATAAGTTCCCCAACCTTAAACACCTTTATTTGGGAGTAAACAACTTCACAGGTCCAATTCCTGAAGGTATAGGTTCCATATCTAGTCTTGAACTTATTGAACTGATAACCAATTTCCTTGAAGGAGAAATCCCATCCTCTATAGGCCAACTCAAGGAGCTTCAGCACCTTGATCTTTCAGGGAATTCCTTAAACTCATCAATCCCTTCTGAGCTTGGTTCTTGTAACAACCTCACTTTCTTGGCATTGGCTTTGAATAAACTCAGTGGGGAATTACCTCTGTCATTGTCTCAACTGACCAACTTGGAGGATTTGGGTTTATCTGATAATCAATTAACTGGACCAATCTTGCCTTCTCTGCTCTCCAATTGGACTGCAATGGTCTCTATTCAATTCCAAAACAATAAGTTCAGTGGGAACATTCCACCACAAATTGGCCTATTGAAAAATCTTGATCTCCTCTTTCTGTACAATAATAATTTCACTGGCCCAATTCCCCCAGAGATAGGAAACATGCAAGCTATGACAAATTTAGATCTTTCAGGAAACCAGCTATCTGGGCCGATTCCTAAGTCATTCTGGAATCTCACTAATCTTCAGAGTGTACAGCTTTTTTCCAATGACCTCAGTGGCACAATCCCCACAGAGATTGGGAACATGACTTCATTGACTGTCTTTGATGTCAATACCAACCAACTTGAGGGGGAGTTGCCAGAGACCATTTCTCTCCTCACTAACCTCCAGAGCTTTTCTGTCTTCACCAATAAGTTGTCTGGAACTATTCCTAGTGATTTTGGGAAGTATAGTCCTGGCTTGGTATATCTTAGCTTTTCGAACAACAGCTTCTCTGGAGAATTGCCACCAGAGTTGTGCAGTGGATTTTCTTTGCAACAGTTCACAGTGAATATCAACAACTTCACAGGGCCATTACCCGAGTGCTTGAGAAATTGTACTGCATTAACTAGAGTCCGGCTTGATGAGAACCAATTCACAGGAAATATTACCAATGCATTTGGTGTCCATCCTAGTCTTGAAGAAATTTATCTTGGTCACAACAAGTTTGTTGGTGAACTCTCACCAGATTGGGGAGAGTGCATAAACATCACTGACATGCGTATGGATGGAAACAGAATTTCTGGTCAAATTCCAGCTGAGCTTCTGAAGTTGGCAAACTTGCAGTATCTAACACTAGGTTCTAATGAATTCAGTGGGGAGTTCCCAGTTGGTATTGGGAATCTAAGCTTGTTGTTCACTCTCAACCTCAGCAGGAACCACTTCACAGGAACCATCCTGCAGATCCACCAGTTGACTAAGCTCCAGACTCTTGATTTGTCTGATAACAATTTCACAGGGGTAATACCAGTCGAAGCTGGCACATTTGAGAGCTTAACAAGCTTAAACTTGAGCCACAACGAGTTATCAGGTGAAATACCGGAAGAGATTGGTAACTCGGAATTGAGGTACTTGTTGGATCTTAGCAGCAATTTGCTCTCAGGAGACATACCTTCAAACTTGGGCAAGCTCACACAGTTGGTGATTCTCAATGTCTCACACAACAATCTGTCAGGAGAAATACCATCAGCATTTTCTGACATGCTTAGTCTAGACAGCTATGATTTTTCTTACAACAACTTGACTGGTCCAATCCCAACTGGTGGAATTTTCCAAACAGCACCGGCAAATGCTTTTGTTGGCAATTCTGGTTTGTGTGGAGGTGCAGGACTAACTGCATGCAATTCCTCTAGTGGAAAGTCCAAGAATAACAACAAGAAAGTTCTTATTGGAGTCCTTGTTCCTATTTGTGGTTTAATAGTGATTGTAACTGTTATTGCTCTGATCCTTATTTTCCGTAAGAAATCTGAGCTGCATGATGAGGAAACCAAAAGTTCTAAGAAGTCAGAGAGTTTTGAGTCGAACATATGGGAAAGAGAAGTAAAGTTTACATTCGGGGAAATTGTGAAGGCCACAGAGGACTTTGATGAGAAGTACTGCATTGGAAAAGGAGGGTTTGGAAGGGTTTACAAAGCTGAGCTTCTTTCAGGTCAAATTGTTGCAGTCAAGAAGCTTAACATGTCTGACTCTAGTGACATTCCAGCAATAAATCGACAAAGTTTTGAGAATGAAATTCGAACTTTGACACATGTCAGGCACCGGAACATCATCAAGTTATTTGGATTCTGTTCAAGGAGAGGTTCCATGTTCTTGGTTTATGAATATTTAGAGAGAGGCAGTCTCGGAAAAGCATTGTATGGGGTTGAAGGGAATGCAGAACTTGACTGGGCAACAAGGGTCAGAATTGTGCAAGGACTAGCTCATGCTCTTTCTTACCTGCACAATGACTGCTGTCCCCCGGTTGTACACCGGGATGTTTCAATCAACAACGTGCTGCTGGAGTGGGATTTTGAGCCCCGGCTATCAGATTTCGGAACAGCAAGACTGTTGAGCCCGGATTCATCCAACTGGACCAGTGTTGCTGGTTCTTATGGCTACATGGCACCTGGTAATGTAACACTCAAGTTTGTTTATTATTGACTCATCTTTATGTGACTAAAATATTAATGTGGCTAATTGTGTTTCTTCTTTATGCACAGAGCTCGCATACACTATGAAGGTGACAGATAAGTGTGATGTATATAGCTTTGGAGTGCTAGCACTAGAAGTCCTGATGGGAAGGCACCCAGGGGAAATGCTAGAAGCTCTAATAGAGTCATCAAAAACATTGCAGGACAACACAGAAATGCTTTTGAAAGATGTGATAGACCAAAGGCTGGAGCCTCCGACCGGTGAATTGGCAGAGGCAGTAGTGTTTGTGGTGAGCATAGGCTTGGCCTGCACACGTTCTCGTCCAGAGTTACGACCCACGATGCGGTTTGTGGCACAAGAATTATCAGCTCAGACACAGCCTTACATTTCTGAACCATTTGGTATGTTAACCATCAACAAACTAACTGGACTTCAAAAATAGAAGGGAATGGTACTAGTGTAGCTGTATTTTTGTCAACATAATCTTTATGTCTCTGTATTATAGATGTCTTGAGAAAATAATTTTTGGGGTCTAGCCCAGGTTAAGTATTGTACTTGTACTGTATAGTGTATAACCTCAGCTTAGAGATAGTTTCATATACAAGTTGCTTCTACATTTCACCTGCTAAAACTCATGTCCCCTACATTTCTGCAAAAATCCTATTTCCAAATGGTTTCTGGTGAATAATTGGCTTTCAAACAGCTTGCTCCCACTGTTTCTCATAAAAAAATGTAGTAAGAAATGTGTAGATACTAAGGAATCACATCATACCTGTCTTTTTTTTTTTTGACTAACCAAATACTTTGCACCTAGTCAAACCTTTTGTTATTGTTCAAAGTTGACTTTTAGAAACAATATTTCTTCCATATTATAGGCTGGTCTCAGTGCTTGTAAATTTTCTAGAATGCTTCTAATAAAAATAATATATCATCAAAGAAAAAATGAGGAACACTGATTTGGAAATTCCTCTGAACATTAGTGAATGTATGGAACTATGGATAGTGTAATATACAAATCACAACCTTAGAACATTTAAAAAAAACAAGCAAAATTTGTATTACTTCAAAGACAATCAATGAAGAAGGTAAACAAGACACCAACAGCATTCTCATGATTCAGCAATCCACCCCACATTGTTTAAGAATTGGTCCAGTTTGCTTAGCCAAGAAGGGATCAATTCTTACCCAAACCAATGAGAAAATGGAAGCAAGTAGAACTGACCAAAGTACCACAATGGTGGGAGTCCTGTTTTGCCTTCCCATCAAACCTTTGAGGAAAGGGTAGAGATGAACAATGACCCAGAAGGCAAAGAAGAGCTTTCCAAACAACGGACCCCATGAGCCGTAGCCATTGTTAATAGCATCAGAAACTCCAGCCACAACTCCCACCATGTTCAAGATGATAAGGGTTGTTGGTGGTATAAGAAGCGTAGTCCATTTGAACAGGTAGAGTTCCCCAAACTCAGCATCTTCTGCTGCTTTTGATGTGACTGTAAAGTTGGTGTCGACACCAGCAAGGACTTTGAGGAGGCCTTGGAAGACGGCAAAGAGATGTGCAGAGACACCACCAATCACCCAAAACTGCTCATTACGCCACAAGTCTTCAATGCTAACACCGCTCCATCTGAGCTCTAGCACACTGGTTGCAATGATGGAGATGAAAAGAGCCAGGAACCACACACTGGCAAAGTTGTTTAGCTGCAAAGAATGAAATGTTAATTAGAAAACCAAAAAAGATATAATGAGATTTAGTTTGATTTCCAGTTGGCCTTTCTCAACTGATGTCCAAAAGTACTTACTGTGGGGATGATGAACTTTCCAGTTAAAAGACAGACAGCTGGAATAGTACAATAGGCAAGTAAAGGAATGGAAGTGAAAGGGTAGACTATGGTGTTAGTGTAAGCAAGCCTCTCCAGCAATTTCAGCTTTCCTCCCCATGCATACCATAAGGGACAGTGACGACTGAGGAAGATTTCGACAGAGCCAAGTGCCCATCTCAGAACTTGGTGCAGACGATCTGACAAATTGATAGGAGCAGAACCCTTGAAAGCTGGTCTCTTTGGCACACAGTAGACTGACTTCCATCCTCTACAATGCATTTTGAAGCCAGTCAAAATATCTTCTGTAACTGAACCATAAATCCACCCAATCTGCAAGGTGAAACCAACAAAATTAATCATTTTAGTTTATGTAGTCTCCACATGAAATATTTTGAATTTGTATATATAGAGAAAAGTTCATCATAATGCTAGTCACCTCTCTTCCCCATTCAGTTTTTTCTTCATAGCCACAACTTATAACATGAATGGCCTCCTTAACAAGTGCTGTGCTGTTAATCCCTTCAGGAAGCCCACCATTTTCCATGAGTGTGGAAGCAATGAAAACCGGGGATTGCCCAAATCGTTTCTCGAAGTTTTTCTGTGACATGAGAGATGATTTCTCCAACTCATCATAACCTTCAAACCCTTCTTCAATCTCTTCAAGATCAAACATTGGTTCCCTCCCTTTCCTCACATAGTTCTTCCCCATCATTTTCTTCTTCTTTTTTGAGTAAAGTCCCCCAAGAAGACTTCTTACTCCACCCTTCTTAGACTTGGACTTCTTCGAATCCCCACGACAGCAGCCACAGCAGCACCATGAAGGCCAGCAGTCACATGTCATCTTAGGTCTCTTTTCTGACACTGGTGGATCATAACCATACAATGCCTGCCTATTGAAGACACACCCCGTACCAACATATACCGGTCCTTGGATCCCATCTAGCCCTTTCATGTTGATCTATCACCAAAACATAGTCAAAGCTTTGAGCTAAGTATTTGCAGGCAGTGAATTCTGTTTTCTAATAAAGAATGTTAATTTTAAATTGAAGCTTTAGTGTTGCTTACATCGAAGAAAACAATATTCCGATTTGCATATCTGTCATGAAGATCAATACCATCAAACCTTTGAGGGAATTGGACATAGCAGAGCTTCTTTCCAAGTTGAGGATCCATTAGGAAGCACATAGCTTCTCTTATAGCCTTGCTGTTATTGATGTAGTGGTCACAATCCAGATTCAACATGAAAGGTGCATTAGAAAGCACTGCAGAAACTCGAACCTGTTGATCATTTCCAAATTTTAAACATTGCTGAATGCACCAGTCTCACCTCAATAGCATTACCCAAGTTAAATTTACACCAACTCACCATAGCATTCATTGCACCAGCTTTCTTGTGATGTTGATATCCAGGACGCTTCTCACGAGAAACATACACAAGACGTGGCAGTTCCTTACCATCCACATCCAGAGCTCCCTCACTTCCCAGATAAACCTGCAAAGCAAGCCAAATGTTGTCAGTGACTAGTGAAAGCAAGCCGTTTTGTATGCATTTTCTCTACCTTTCCCTCTCTCTAATTTTCTACTGATATAGCTGAAGGCCAACTTAAAAACCGCATTGGACAACATGGATATGCTGGGAAAAAAGAGAACCGGGATAACATTGTTATACCTGAATCATTCCGGGATGATCACGAGTGTTGTTACCAGGCCATGGAGTACCATCCTGCATCACCCATCCTTCTTCAGGTTTCTTCAGAGCATTTGCTACCAATGCATTAATTCTCACTTTGAATTCTTCATACTCTCTCTGCAGTACCACACACGAAAAAAGATCTTTTATATTAGACCATACATGTTTGTTGTCAAAATTTTGCAACAATATAGCAAAAGACTAAAGTAATTTCTTCATCTGTTGTTTTTTGCTCACCTTCATGGCTCTGCGCTCCTTGACAAAGTTCGGATGAACCTTGTCCTTCAAGTAATCAATCTTCTGAGAAAAATAGAACTCAGGAGCCCTTGGCTCAATGGTATGCTTTTTGCAAAATGGCACCCATCGTCTTGCAAACTCAGCAGTCTCAGACAGTGCATCAAAAAGAAGCATTGAAGCGCCATCATCCGAAACATAGCAGCACACCTTGTCAACCGGGTAGTCAACGGCTAATATGGATAGAACTGTGTTTGCAGTAATGATTGGAGGCTCCTTGAGAGGGTCCACTGAACTCACGTAGACATCAACTGGAGCTAGAGTGTTAGGCTCACCCTCACGCTCAAACCTCAAGGACAGGCGGTCCAAGTAAGTTTCTCGGTTGATAGGTTGCCATTTAGGGAACTGGTCAAGTATCCAAGAGAGTGCAAACCATATCTCACAAATCACAGATATGAGCCACAGGGGAAAAGCATCATAGGCTGGAGTCAAGATACGGAAATGAAAGAAGAAGGCCAGAATCACAAGCCGCACGACAATGACTATGCGGTAAGGGCTGATTTTGCTCGAGGGGATGGGGACTTTTCGCCATAGTGGTTGCCGAGCTTCAGCCATTCTGCACAAAAGTTACACTTGAATAAATGAGAACTACTACTATATCACTCGGTCAACAAAATTTGGTAAACAATTCTGAAGTGTAGCTAAAGTTTACAAAATAAGCTTACAGGAAGTCATCTTCTAGGCCTTGATCATCATCATTTCCATCATCTTTGTTCACCAAGCCTCTCTTTTCTTGCCTCACTTTCCACTTCTCCACTCTGTCTTTCCATTCTGCACTACCCAAGGCTTCTTTGTCGCCTTCAAAATCCTTAACTACAGAGACCGAAAATACACAAATTAAAATATGTAATTTCCTCGAAGAATTGAAGTCCCTTTTGATTATAGGAATATACAAGTTTCTATATCCTCACCACTTCCTTGAACAGAGAAGGGTTGATTATTGGTTTGCCATTTCTGTTGATTATGGTCTCCATTCTCCTGCAAAAGTCACCAAATGATCACTTTGGCACCTTATGATCACGTCTAGTGCTCAAAATGAACTATAATATCTTCGAAAACAGCAACTAGACTAGATTAATTACCGAAGGAATATCAATGGCATGATTTTTCTCCTCAGAAGAGTCATGATCATTGTGATTCTTGACAATCTGAAACTCCTCATCAAAATCATCTGCATCAAAGTCTTCGTCGTCTCCAGCAACTCTAGGACAACCTACAAGTTATATGATTGAAGGTCCAAGGCAACATGTCATTAGATAGAATCATAAGAAAATCAAATAGAGGTGATTTACTCATGAGATTTATCTGTACACTAGGTACCTTTGTGACGCTTATATCGAGTATTGCACTGAGGGCAACACTGGGTGCCTTCACTCCTCTCATAATCATAACAAGGCCTACAAACTGGGAAGCCACACACATGACATGCTACAAACAACTCCCCATCTTCTTTGAATCCTATATCATCTCCACAAACTCTGCACACTTTCGACACTGACTGCCGCGTTGGAGGCCGGTTCTGCATCAAAAGCAACAAGTTAACATGGACAGACACAAATGATGATATCAAGAAGGCTCATAGGCTATAGTAGTTGTACCTCTTCAGTGGCGCGCAACGCATGGAGTTCATCTTCACCTTGGTTGTGAGAACCAGTATACAAGCCTGCCATGGAGTTTGAGGCCATGGCAAGCAATGCAACCAAAACCAAGGAGATACTGCTGATCCAAAGATGGATGGTGAGAGAGGAGGAAAGGGAAGGAGGGCATTATATTGGTATGTCTGGAGCTTGTAAAAGAATAATATTGAAGTGTTGAGTGTGTTGTCTCTACCAACTGTGAGTTGGGAAGTCATAGGTTTGAGTCTAAGAGACGTTATTCATGAAACCACAGGTAGAGAGTCTTTGGGTTTGCTTGCTTTGTTTGCTTGGTATGTTAAAGATCTCCATGGCTAGTTAGCTTAGAATCAAAGGTGTCTCTGAAGTAGACACCAAACTTTTTTTTTCCTTTTATTAAATAGACAACAAAACAGACCTTCTGTATCCGTCATGTACCCAAGTTATCAATTCCTCTCAAAAAAAAAAAAAAAATTATCAATCCTTACTGTGCTAGAAAGGTAACTTGTCATTCATCTATGATTTATGACACAAAATCTAACCAAAAATTCATAAGGATTCTGCATTCTCAAAATTCTTCAACTGTTTATATGCTCGTATAGCCACACAAGTCTGTAGATTATTTGTGCATAATCGTGGTCTCCAGTAATCACATGAAGTGATAGAAATGATGAATTAACAATAGATAGCTAATTAGTCATAAGGTTAAACTGCATTAGGATCAAGACTCTGGCTAATTAACTTAAAACCATCAGCAAGACAGAACAGACTGCTGACTGCATAGGCATTATTCAATGCTGATGCGAATATTATAATATTAAAACCAGAAGATGAAAAAAGAAAAAAGACCAGAAAAGCTCTTTTTCTTAGGCAACCAAGCCTATCTTAAAATTTAAAACCATCTATAATCAAGAATGATTGGTCAGTCTAATACTGGTTTAACAGATGATACTGCTATTCTTTAATTTTGGGACGCTTAGGAGGTTGGGAACTGGACATACAAACATCCGGCTCAGATTCCTTGGGAGCTTCAGTTTCAGGGGACTTTTGCTTTCCTTTAGGCTCCTCATCACATTCTGCTGACGCGACTATGGATTTGGCAGGATCATGTTTGGTCTTGTCATGCTCCACCTTGGAGGTCTCCGATTCACTTTTATCAGGAGAAACTTGCATTGCCTCAGAAGGCTGAGCAGAAGGATTTTCCACACCGGATGACGACGCATTCATATTGTCAATACTGGATTTGCATTGCTTTTCAAACATCATTTGAAGGTACTTCCCTTGTTCTTCAATTCGTAACTGTAGATTTCTCTGAATCTACAGAGGGGAAAGTCACAAAAATCACACTGAAAATTACCCAGAGAGAAACACAGGAAAGCTCAATAATACACGATAAGACAAACGGTCACTGAGAAGGTGAAGTTTCATTACTATATGCAAGTGAGAAATTAGGGATCAAATAAGTTACCAAGAAAATCCTTTTTTCTTTTGTTTGAACGAGCAAATTCATACCTCAAGCTGTTCATGCAGCCGCTTCTGAACTTCCATCTGCAGTCGCAGAGCTTCAGTGATCTCGATACCCCTATAACAGAAATAAGAAATAATGGATAAGTATGGGAGAGAAAGATGAAATGTCACAATTAAACCTGTACTGACAGTCACAAATAGTCCAAGGTTTTATCATATGTGACATTTGGCATTCTGTTAGACCCTAATCATATCTTAATTGCATTCATATTGCTCGTTATACTTGAGCAATTGAAGCAAATGTTAGGCATCTTTTCGGATCTACTCCCATCCCCCACCAACTGCTCTTAGTGAGTGAACAGCTACTTAAAGGAAACCTTTAACGCAGAGCCCTAAAGCTTTGGAAAAAAAAAAATTATGATACACTAGTATACACAGTAAATGGGGAAGAACCTCTGGTTATGCAAAATTAAGATTTGTAAATGTGTAACGTGTGTAATCTGACAAACAACCTACACCCCAGTAACTGGGTAACCACAAGGGGTTCATCAGCTGTTGCAATGAATTCAGTTAAAAGTGTTCTTCAGATGCTTACGTTTTCAAGTCTAAAGATGTCATTTCTTCGAGAGGAGTTAATTTTTTCTCCAATGATCCTGCAGAAAGACATTGAAAACACAATACAATGTTAAATATGGTCATATACAAATGCCACTTAATTGAGTATAGCATGAAACTCCAGGAAACAAAAACAAGCATTTCAACATAAATATGGTATTGGTGGATGGATTAATAAGAAAAACTGAAATAGCTAAGATTAAAAAGAGACACAAAATGAGAAAATTCTAGCAAACATAACTTTGCTTAGAAATGATGAGATAATTTGATAGGATAGTGTCGTCCATAAAATGTGAGAATAAAATGAACTAGTCCATAAAGGACAACAAAAAAGTCGGAGAACTTTGTTATTAACAAGAAACATAGAAGAATTTGTAATTAACAAGAACAAATCTTTGTCATTTTGTATCAAATTGCTGCTTGTTTGTGTGAGCCCTTTACCTCTGCCCCACACTACAAATATTATATTATATAAATGGTGCATTGACATAATTTCACCTAGACAATTGAATAAAAACCAGTGTCCAGAACAGTTCAAAATTACAGGTTCAAATATGATGAGAGAAAAACAAAGCATCATGGGAAACAGACCACAATCATGCCTAAGTAAATACAGGCTAAGCAAATATCTTTTAACGCATAATATATACAAAACATCAAACAGAACTGAGATATAAATTCATGCATGTACATTACAAAGTCAATTACTATATACCTTCTGATGAAAGAAACAATTCAAACTTACAGGTTCAAATATGATGAGAGATAAAAGCATAATGAGAAACAGACCACAATCATGACCAAGTAATCACATGTTAAGAAAATATCTTTTAATGCAAAATTTATACAAAACATCAAACAGAATTTAGATAAAAATTCATGCATGTATATTACACAGAGTTAATTACTATATACCTTCTGATGAGTCTGGTCTGTATCTAGCGGTCCTATATTTCTGCAAATTAAATAACTCCAATTAAAAACAAAGTTCCTTCTTAAAAAATGCATATTCCAGAAAAAATATCAGCAAGAAACATGGTAAAGGAGACTTTTTTACCTGCAAGTGACTTTTCACATGATAGATAGTCAAGCCTTCCACTTTCATCAGCTTCAGCACACCCTTAGGAGTTGCTCCTGTAAGAAATGAAAAGTTTAACTCGGGCAGAATATTTTATCTTGGGCTAATAATTTGTGAAGCCAGATAAAGTACTCACTTTCACTACCACCAAGTTGGTTAACAGCTTCGACAAAAGACTCATGAAGTTCTGGTGTCCAACGCATACGTGGCTTCGCTGCGGCACTGTTAGCCGAGGAAGGAGTAGTAACAGAAATTATATCCTTAGATTGACCAGGAAGGATTTCTCTAGATGGAGCAGGAATGATTTCTCTACATGAAGCAGGATGTTGCTGAGAAACTTGGGACTGCTGAGCTGAAAAATTCAAAGATGGTTTGGGAACCTGGTATGTCATCTGAAATAACAAAATCAGATCCAAATTGGTTTTTCGGCCATGCATTATTCATTTCAAATACATATAATGAACAGCCACATGAGACAGTCTTAACCTTTGGTTCCAGATCTGTAACATTGTTGTCAACAAGAAGGTCACTCCAGTTAGAAGTCAAAGCATCATCATCAGTAACTAGCTGGCTTGCCCACTCCTGCCACTCATCTGCAGCAGCCATAATGCCACTACAACTACTGCTCTCTATTTGACTATTCTGAACAGGGGTATTTACAGGAAAATCAAGGAACCCTGGCAGAGAATCTGTACCCCATGAATGACTGTTTTCTTTGGAATAGGCACAAGACGCGGTAGATTGAAAAGCTTCTGAAGGAGAAGAATGTGATAATGGCATAGACGCAGAGCTTGAGGACTGTGAAATGAAAGGACTCTTTCTTGACTGCTTCTCACGAGGCGAAATAGATGAGTAGTGAAGATCTGTTGAGAATCTTGATGGTGATGAAATTATGTGACCAATTACACCACTATTAGATGTCAAGTGACCTGCATGTACAACAGGTCTTTCCATCGAAACCTGTTGTGAGTCTTGCAACTTGGGGTATGTCTCCTGCGAAGGGGATTGAAGGACTGGTGTAGATGAAGATAGCGCTCCAGAGACTCCCATGTGACTATTTGCAGTTGATCTCCGAATGGCAGGGCGTGCCTCCATTGCTAGTTCTAAATCAGAAAACTGAGCATCAGTGAATACTCATACTCATTACTAATTAGCTAATAGCAAAGCTTGTGAAAGCGGTGACGCTTACCAACTTCAAAACCTACAGAACACGCCCTGATTTCTTGTTCTTATTGCTCAACCACAGAAACCAATCATCAAATTTTACCTGTGAATAATGAATAAAAGCAAGTCAACACCAACACAAACCATGACAAAATAAAATCATTTCACGGCCATCACGGCCACAAAAATGACGGAAATTCTCCCATATCTTTGGAAAGAAAAAAAAATTGACAAATAGAACGCACACCGCCTTTACAATAACACAAGAACTTCTCCAATAAAAAACAAAAAAACCAAAACCAAAGGAATCTCTTCAACATATTTCCGAGCCAGTTCACGAGTAAGTTGTACTGGTACATAACACAATCACATATTCACATTCTGGATTAGCTTACATAATCTTACAGCTACAAATTCATGTTTTCCGATTAAAAATTTCACAGTTCTACCTCTCAAATGTATCCTAAAGCTATATTACTGAAAACCAGCTCGCAGAATCAGAATTTCATCAAATAATTTAACACAAAAGAACACAATACTCATCACCAAAACGATAAGAGCACCAATTCAATTCAGAACCTAATAATCCTAATTGAATCGAATTCCAATTGAGAATCCCTAACCTGAAGCAGAATTATCATAAAGCAATATTGAAAATTGAAATTGAAATTGAAATTCGTACCTAAAATTTTGAGAGCGAGCTGCACCGAGAAAAGAAAGCCGAAACGAACCAGAAAGGCGCAGGAGAAGAATCGAATCGTGAACCGAGAGAGAGAGAGAGAGAGAGAGAGAGAGAGAGAGGTGTCTAGGGTCACAGGCGGGTGTTTTTGAATTCCGTCACCGGCGATTAAGAGAAAGAGAGAGGACGACGAGTGTGTGCGCCCCCCTTTTGGGTATCTCTCTCTCTCCTTGATTCTAATAAAACAAAAATAAAACAGTGATTTACTCCACGCGCTTCAAGGTGCGTGCTGACCAGTCTTCCTCCAAATCGACGGGCATACGTGGCTGGGCCCACATATGGCGGCTAGTGATTGGGTGTACGGTGAGTTTCAGATGGGGTGAACGTGGGGCGAGGTTTTCAGCGTTGCACAGATTTTTTTTTTTTTTTTGAGAATTAATTGAAATGGTCTTTGGAGTTGCCCAAACGACCAATATGTCGACATTTTTTCTAATCAGTCTGTTTCTTTTTTTGTTACATTAAATGGTAGTATTAAATGGTAGTCGAGTGAGTTACCATTCTGGAATCGGGAACAATTTGTAGGTATGATCATTTTCTTTTTTTGTTACATTAAATGGTAGTCGAGTGAGTTACCATTCTGGAATCAGGAACAATTTGTAGGTATGATCATTTTCTAAGGAATAATTTTTACAAGCTGGAGTTCGAACTAAGGACCTCCTATTAACAGGATAATCTTTGCAGCGTTCGCTCCATTTGCAGTCTAACATGCTTTCATTAGACCAACATCATTGGGTCAATTCATCTCCTTTTGCTCCATGATACGAAGTGCATCTTGATAATAGTGAATAAACATAACTTTTTGTATTTATTTAAAATTTAAATTTAAAAATTTAAATAAGAAGTTTCTAATTTTATAAGGCTTACGGCATGGAATTGACCTAAAATGTAGCGTGAGTTTATAACTAAAATGAGTAGTTGTATGAGAGTGAAGTTCTCTAATGTTACAGTTTTGTGAATTATTTGTTCTGATGAAATCGTTCTAAACACAACTTTAAATACTCATGTTACAAAAACTATCAACCAATAACGATGGATAACAAGCGACATTGAGTATTCTTTCTATTGTTAGAAACTTTGAAAAGAAAATTGTGCAACATGACTTACTCCACTATAACTCTATAAGGCCAAGAATGCATTATAGTAAGGATGTTTCTCGGAGTTTTTTAAACTTACAAGTGTTTTTTTAGTGAAATGCACAAATACATGCTCCTAAAACAAAAGTCCATCAAAAGTCAAATTTGGAATTGGGTTATTAGGCCTGATTTCAAACTGATTGTGGCTTAAGTCGCATGTTTGGATAGCTTGGCAGACTGAGCAAGCTAGCTGCAACTAGATGGATTCATGAGGCTTGGAGTACCACAATTGAGCGTCTTACCTCCAGTTTGTATGTTTCTTTGGTATCTTGTTTTGTATCTAGTTTAATCATCTGTTAAGCTAGCTTGAAAAAGTGAGCTAATTGTCTAATGTAATGGTGTTTTGATGTTATTCTGGCATGAGTTTATCAATGAAATATTTGGGGCTGCTCCCCCTTTTCCCTTTCAAAAACATGCTCCTAAAACAACTAAACAAACTATATTCTATTCATACGTAGCCTTCAACTCGATGTTGTAACCTCAACAAAGTAGCTGATCGGCAAAACTTTTGCTTGGCATGAAAGCTTGTAAAGGGTGAGCTGGTCTTGGCATGAAAAAGCTGTAAACGATGACAACTGCACGCCTTCAATAGCTTCTAGGATTATAACATCAATGAGAAAATTCAATTTTCTTTTTCATTTTCGCTTTCTTTAATTACCGTACGTGTTGCAAGCAACTGCTTGATCACCTTGATGAGCCAAAACTATGCATGCCCTATATTATGAGTCCAATTCAAACAAGTTATACCATCTCTGTTCTAAATTGCTAAATTAAGAGAGAGGAAGCATTCTCTTCTTTGGTTTGGGAAAGAAAGACAATTACACAAGTTATCAAATTGCTATAATTTATGCTCCTCCGACTAATTCAAAGGATTTTATGAAGGGATACAATACAACTCATACAAGATTATGACCAAGTTGTCGAATTTGCAATGCGTGGATGCAAATGCAATATGGGAGAATATACTTTGATACTCAAAAACACTGAACTGGACAAAAGGACAAAGTTTATGCTGTTTAGCCTAATACAGCAATGATCTGTGGACTGAAATTGCAAGTTAGATATAGTACATGGAATTGGGTAGTTTGAATGTTCTTTTAGCAGCAGGAAGGCCCTCGAAACTGCTCCACTGGTCTCCGATAATTCCCCGAATGCGGTAACCTTCATCCATCAGTCGATGCCTTGCCTTGGACTTGTACTTCTGCACTTCCATGAATTCATCTTCGAGACCCCTGTAACGTGTTAGAGGTATACATCATGAATCTAGCCATTGTTTGTTTATGTGTTCATCCTAAGAATGAGGGATTTGAGATCTTAGTAGTAGCCACATACCTTAGTACAAGACTAGTCCATCCATGGTATCCAACCTTAATGAGGTTATCTACACTTGAAGATCTAAGGGTCTCCCTCCTTGTAGAGATGATAAAGATCTTAAATCCTTGGTCTTTAATATCATGGAAGAGCTTTAAAGTGTGCTCTAGAGCTGGTGCCTTGCTCTCTTTCATCCATGTTTCCAAAGACGTTGCATTCAGCTTCTCTCCCCTAGTTTGAATTTTCCAAAACAAGAATTACCTAGTCAGTCATTCCACAGTAGAAGAAGAAGAACAACAACCGTATAATATCTAGTATGTAATGTTTCCTTATCAATATCGAGTCTAACTATGTTGTAGGCACAAATAAATTGATCATTCATTTGGCAAGAAAACACTATTCATAAACATAATGCGTACGTTGATAGCTAATGTTTTTTCATTTTACAAATGATATGTTAAATGACATATTATGTTGTCAGATTATGAATCTAAGACCACGTGCATATTCAAATTAATAATAATATATTTATTTTTAATTTTTGGTTACAATAAGAATTTATTTGATTCGGAATGGCGACACAACATTCTGATCTAAGATGGTGGAATAACAACATTCTGATAAGATGGTGGAATATAATTTGAAGTTGTACTTACCCAAAACCATGTTTCTTGAAATAAGGAATAGTGGAGATGAGTGTATCATCAACATCAAAAATCCAAGCATCTTTACCATCACCCTCCAAAGTGCAACAGCAACTACTGCTCAGGTAGAGAGTGACTTCCTCCAAGGCCCTCTCTGAGTCAGCTTTGTACTGAGAAGATGTCATGTAATTCCTTATGTGCTCAACACATTCTTGAGGCACCACATCAAACCCTCTAATGTTGTTGACCTCCACATTGATCCTCCAACTCTCACAGTACTTCTTCAAGCCATCTCCCACTGCCCCATTGTTACTCTTCTTCTTCTGGTTCAAAATGCTCCAATCTGCTGCAACCACAATGAAGAGGCTTGAGATCAAAAGCAGGAACTCTATGAGCTTTCCCATTTGCAAAATGAGGGACTGAGGGAGTGGAAATGGGTGAGTTTAGAACATTTGATAGGCAAAATAAAAGGGTGGCATAGGCGGTGGGGTATGAATGTTATGGTCTTTTACTGGAGATCACATGGTTTGTAATCAATTTTGGGGATTAATGAATGTTTATGATGGACAAATGGACAAAAGCAAAATTGAGAGGCAATCATAATTTTGAGAGTTGTTTGCTATGGTGTATGGACTATCTGATATATTAAGTAGCACCCATTCTGCCTCATCATTTTTGGAACTTCAATATCATACAGCATTGTCAGGCTCAGGCATTCACATCATACTGATGAAGAACATGATGGGTCTCAAAGATGTGTTTGATCCATCACAAGGCTCACCCATACTGAATAATTAAACAGTGATTCTCATCGAGCTTTACAACTTCTAAAGGATTTTGATGCATGGTGATGAAATGGATGGTATATGTTATTCAATGAATTGCTTATGAGTAGCTAAACTCATTGCATTAACATAGTGATGACATGGTTTGAAAGTTTGATGCAAGCTATTTGGTTTTCTATCTGCCTCAGGAAACAAAAAACAAAAAGTTTGATGAAGCATGATGGTTTACTATAATATTGAGTAATCCATTAGGAATGTTTGCCATGTTGAACTGTTAGTGGTGAAGATTGGATTCTCTGGCATTTTTAAAAGAGGAGGAAACACAATTTAGGTAAAGTTTGTGGATGGTTTCGATCTTGTAACACAAAAGAATCATGGAGATGAATGGTGGAGGACCCAAGACCAACCAATATGCAAAGCTGACTCATCTTTCATTATCTTTTTCACAGTCGGTGATAGAAAGATTGAGGGAAGAAAGATACTTCATCCACTCCTGAAAGAAAAATGGAGAAAGTGAGATAAGCATTACTAAGAACAGAACTTTCAAGGTCAGTTTTCTCTCCATCTTATCAACAAAAATGACCAATGAAAAAGGCCATTGCAGAGACAACAGGTTGACATTGAAACAAAATTTGGCATGCTTTTAACAGCCAACATTCTACATGGAAATGGAAGTTGCATGACTATACAGACTCAAGTAAACTCGAAAATATCTAAACATCTTGAAGGAAAACACTGTGCCTTCTATGGTCTCTGGGAAACTACTCTTTTGAAAGCACAAATCATCATCGGAAGCTATGAGGTAAGACATGATCATCGAAACCATTGTCGAAGTTGAGAGAATAGCTATGAATGTCATAACTGAACTGGCTGTAGCTCTTTCGCCGTCCCGAAGCTTTTCTGCATTGCAACTTTAACTTCCGAATCAGCTGCCTCAAAAGATGAGATCCGCGGAAACAACCCAATGATGCTCTACTTTCAACACTACCAAGTGTGACTGCTGGCCTGGTGCTGGCAATTCTCCTCCCCAACTTCAAACACTGCATTCTCCAAAGGCTAGACATTCTTGAATCCTTCATTTTTAGGCTCTTGTTATCTACCCTCAGCTGTTGAGTTGTTTTATAGAGAGAATATATGAGGAGGAGCGTAAAGGCAAAAGCGTCAATTGCTCACAGAAGAACATGCAGGTGAAGCTTTCAAGTATCAATTCCCACCAGCAGGCTATCTGTATGCTGTCACATTCTCATTGGCCGAAGTTGATAAACATTATTATCAAGCGTCCAATATGCTTTGCTTTGATACCATATCCAGGTCACCAAGGTCCCATTCTACAGAAAGGTATGGAAACTTGCCTCTACTGATGCAATGTCGGTATAGATGACCAATCACTTTTGGAGTAGATTGATTTCTGCACAGTCACTGATGCTTATGGGGTTGTATTTTGCTTCTGCTTCGACCAAAGACTGATAGTGAACTTCCCTGGAAGCTTGCACGTAGAATGAGGTCCACTCCTACGTCAAAAGATCACACCGTCCATCCCCAGATAACGATAGTAACCTAATTAATCACACTGCTGTTAGCTTTATGTAGCTTTACACATAGTTGATCACGCTTTGTACACGATATCAGATTGGCCTACAAAGATCACGAGGATTTTCGAAACCGTGTTCGACACGTGTATGAATGAAAAGATACTATCAAAAGTGTTCATTTTACCCGGAAAAACAGTTCTGCAGTGAGAATAAACCACCTGCAAGTTGAAAGGAACCCCAGCTGGGCACCTGGGAAACCAGAAATGAATGAAAACCACGTTCTTGTAAGGAGGAAAGAAGATGATGTTTTGTAAGACCCTTTGGCAAAGCAAGGCTTCCATGTATCATATAGTTTCCAAAATCATTATCTAGACATTTAAACTTGAGATATTTCAGTCACAAGTTTTGGAAAAAATAAATTACTTCATGACAAACATCACATCCTTCCAAATTTCAAGCTTCAGCCACTAATTCAAAATTTAACCTATATATTCAGTTATATAAAGTCCGACTTTACGTCGAGATGATTTATCCAACATTTTTAAGAACATAAATCACATAACTGACTACTAGTAGCAATTATTCACTGTTATGGAGGATCAATATTCTCATCAGAAGACTGACCTGATAGTTCAAAACAGCCTAGCAGAACCATCAGCTATGGGCAACTGGACGAGAGCCATAAACATGAAAAACGTAAAGGTACCAAATTCTCTGAGCAAGTTCACCTGCAAATGAGTTTTGCAGTAATTATTTGCTGGCATTTTTTTCTGATATGGTTTCTACAATGGATACAAACATGCTTCTTTACTCAGGGAATGGAGTTACTATGGATTTAAGTCAATATACTCACAGTCAGTGTGCTCCTTCCTATTGTGAGCACAGTCACAACATCTACAACAAGGAAATGACCATGTGTTAACTGCTACTGACCCAGAATTGTCTTTGTGCAATAAACATATAATCTGTACAAATAGTCAGTTCGGAGAAAGGAGTTAAAACACAAAACCTCATTGTCGAAAGATCTCCCCTGACTTGAATCCCAATTTCGCTCAAATAAAGGCTAAACAAAGGTGTCCTGCAACATAATTATTGCCTTCTTAAATTGGAAAACATACAGACTGAAAACAAGTGTTAGTGCGTAAGTATAAACATGGAGAGAGGGTGATTTTAGAATCTCATAGAGACTAAACCAGTCCACTTTCATCTGATACATCATCAATGAGTCATGTATTCGTGCTTTTAAGAATTGTATACTATTTGGTAAAACTATTCTAATGTGCTTGATAGCAAATAAAGGAAGGTGTTATTTTTTATCGCAGATTGAATGGAGAAAAGAATCATTTGAAACCAAATCACTCATTTCAGGTCCTGCGTTAACAAGATGATTGATTCAAAACCAAAGCATGGCATAAAATAGTGTTTAAATACCAGAATGGAATTGCAACGGCTCCAAGAGCTGGGCAGATTTTCCATAACAGATGCACATGCCCATCCAGCATTCCACTCAGATACTCAAGAATGTCAGTTTCCTAGTTCCAACACAAAAGCCAACCATGATGAGCAATGGAAGATAATATTATGAAGATGTAAGAAAGACCTCACACAACACAAAACTGCACAGTAGCAGACAATGGTGGTGAGAGATTTACTTGAAAGGAACGGACACATAAACTAACAAACATGTCATGCTTTTCAAAATCTGCATGTACACACATACTTGGAAGTTAATAACTAACCTGGCTGATTGCTTCCTGTTTAGATCTAAGAGTTGTAGATTTTCCCTGGAGTAAGTTGCATACTTCGTGATATTGCTCCAAAATCGTGCGGGAATCATAAGAAACTGACACCAAATGCTGGATTACAGAAGTCCATCTGCTTGCAATGCATCCTAGTAACATGAGCTCCTGTTTGAAGAGGGGAAAACCAATACACATAGTGCAAGTACAACAAATTAATATATTCAGCTTTCATAGTTAACATCACGACTTTATCAGGTGAAGAAATGTAATGCACACAACACAATTATAGACAACGGAATTGACTACATGATAAGGTACACTAAATTCAAGCACACTATATAATGCCCATATGTGCAGATGTGTGATAATACACAAGTCTATAGCAGCACATGACCATGAAACTAGAAAACAATTATTACTGAAGAGATTCAAGCCTTCAAGGAATCAATACAACTTTAATGTAATTTATTTGAGGCATTGGACTGACTTACAATTGTTTCGCACAAACCATCATCACTGCCTCCTGCTAAATCATTGAAGTTCAACTGTCGGAAAATTTGTACCCACTGAATCTTAGGGGTAGAAAATACCAAGCTGGCACCAGAGACCAATTGAACAGTTCTCTTATCAAGAAAGTAAGAGAGGCTATCTGACTTCCAGCGGTTCCATGTCAGACAACCAACCAACCAGTCGACAGTCCTGAATAAGCAGCCACAAGATATTTCAGTTCAGGCCATAGAAGTGAGATCCTGAAAGCATGAAAATTTAACATTTTGATTTCTCATGTGAAGTTTTGTAGATATCTAAGAAATATCCATGACTTAATTAACTGCAACCCCAGAGAAGTCAATAATGTGACTAGAGACTGTCAACCAAGAAAAATAAAGGAGACAAGACACTCGCTATTTTAACACACTGACTTACTAATACTACTCTCACGCATAGGATAGAACTCACTTCACCAGCTCAATGACTCACTTTTCTAAGATACAAATACACACACTCACACACTTCCACTTACACTGGAGTATTTTCACACTTCAGCTGCTCTTTCAATAAGTTATCATCAAACTCACTCCAACTGCTATGTCTGACACTTTGAGAAACAGCATCCAAGCCTGTCTCAACCGTTTCCATCAAAGAAACCACAGACCACCTCTTCAAGATCTCATGAACCGCATACTTAGTCAAACCATCACCACCGCAATCTCCAAACTTTCTAGCCGGCTCAATGCCTTCCTGAATTGGTGCATCCTCCAGCTTCAACTTGTTGAGATACACATTCAGAAAATCACTATCACTTCCTGATAACTCCTCAAGATCCATTTCCACAGTTGCCGTCAGCAAAGCTCTAAAATGTGCGTCTCTCAAAGGTAAACTATGGATGAGATGCTCCAACACAAAACGCCGTGCTGTACCAAGAGTCACACTTGACATATGCGCAAGACCCTGAAGTAAAACAACTAATCTATTAAGACTAGACTTAAAACTTCTCCATAAACCAGTAAACACCAACCAAAACATTAAATTGTAAAAAGCTATAACCTTAGGGAAAGAAGCAGCAGATGTCATTTCAGAAATAGCCCCATCAAGTTCCATCACAGAGTCCTCATAATCATCAGAGCTGCTAAAGCTCCCAAGAAACTAACCACACAAAACCAAAAATCAAAACTTTACACCAAATAAACTTCAAGAAATATGAAATACCCTTGAAATTGAAACTAAATAAGAATTGGGGGAGCAGTGAATAGCGAATACCCACATTTTCGAAGAAGAGGCCCCACTGAAAAGCCTTCTTGATATTCTGGGAGTCCCAGTGAGCGAGACGACCAGAGGATTGGTACCCAGAAAGCAGAATAAGTATATCCACGAACCCTTTAACCAGTTTCATCAATTCCTGCAATGAAAGATCTGGGTGGCTCCAACTCATCGTCTTCTTCGCCTCTGAAAAGTTTCACCAGCGCAATTTGTTGGGTTTTTTTTTTTTTTTTTTTGGAAATTTTCAAGGACTGAAAGGAAGGCCGAGATGTGTTTGATGAAAAGAGCGAGCGGGAATCGTGGAGGGTGCTACTCAGAATTTGTAAAACCCTTTGATCGAGCGCGGCGTTGTGTTGATTTGGCTTTTCTGATTTTCCCGCCCTCCGGCACTTTTCTTTTTTGTTTTTTTAGATCACCCATTTTCAAGATTATGTATCATAGGCTCATAGCTAGCTCAAAACTAGGGTTTAGGGTTTTGATTTTGAGCTACAAGATTTTGGTTTGGACATTCATGTACCGATATGTTAAGTACATCAGTTATGCATAATGGTAAAATGACTTTATTTAGTTATAGACGAATTGGTTTTCGATTTAGGCTAGTTAAAAGTTTTACAGAGTTTATTTGTCATTATAGACTGTCAAAAATGTTGATCTCTAATTATGTACGTGTTTGCTAATTAACGAGCCATGCTACTACTACCATCCATACAGTTTAAAACAAGTAATAATACTCGAATTCATTAAACTGTATATATGGTTTCAGGAGAAAGAGCACATCCCTGCATTTCATGGCGCCACGAGCCACCGTTGCAGTACTCCAATCTTCCACGAAATTACACATCTAATACAAATATACATATGAATTCGATGAATTAAGCAAAAGTGGTTCCTCATAAAAGATTCTGTTGTCCCAAGACATGCATCTCAAAACGATGGTGCTCAAATATACGCATATTTCCGGCGGGTCTTTCACAGGCCTGGAGACTTTCAACTGGAATATGATAAGCTACATTGTGATGATTGCAAAGGAAGTATGTGCCCGGCCAAATTTGATACTTCGGTGCCGATACATGTCCGATGAGAACACCCTGGCTCCAATGAGGTGCCTCGTGTTGAGTTGCAACACCTACATCATGATCTGATAATTGCATACCATTACATGCCTTGCCCTCATTTTCATCATGCTCATGCTCATGCTCGTACACAAGTTGGACTGCAATCTCCTTTATCAAGATCGGAACATACATGTAGTCGGTATCCACAGAAACACGCAGTTCTTCCCCACACTCTAACTCGTCATTCTCAAACTGCCAATGGCTTAGCCACGACATCTTTTCATTCTCTTTTGGAAGACCTACACTGACAGGGCAATACGATGACCACATAACACCTTTCCCTTCGTTACTGACTTTTAGAATCGGTGAGGTGCAAATATCCTCAATTTTTCCACATCTTGTGTATACGACACAGACATTTAAGCCTGTGATCTTGAGTTTAGGATGGGAAGGAACAATGATAGACATGGCGGTTTCACCCCTGTACTTGTACCAATTAGGAATCTTGTTTCCATGAAGGAAAATGCTGAATATACCACATTCATACAGACCCTGTTTCATATGTTTGAACAATATAAACCTAGTTATTCAAAACGATAATTCTATATATATATATATATATATATATATATATATATATATATAAAATGAGTGTCAGCAAGAATGTTAGAATGAGAACCTGGAGGGGACATGTCCTGGTTGTATGTGACATGCAATTGAACATTTCAAGCTCATCGGTGCCTCCAAAGGGTTCCAAATTGTACAACCCCATATTTCTTATCATTTCCACATCAAGCTCGCTGATCAATGGCTTTATACTGAAGAGGTTTCTTACTTCAACTAATTCGCGACGACCGTGGAGTTTCCAAGTGAAATTACTTGGTGAATATATTTTCATTGCTGTACACTCGCTTGCAAACAAAAAATTTAAACTTGGTGGAACCTCCGGAATCATTATGAGGTTTGTGCATCTGTATAGATTAAGAGACTCGAGCGCTGTATGACTCTTCATGTTTCCAGGTAAACTCGCAAATAGATTGCCACTTAGATCCAGCTTCTTTAGTGAGGAGAAGATGCTAAGATCGCTGAAAATCTCTGATAGATTGCAATAAGCCAGGTTCAAACTTACTAAAGAATGTGGCAACTGTACCAATGAGAAACCTGTTGGTTCAACACTTCTGCTTGGTGATTCCCGCGACCAAATTGATTGCCAAGATTTATTTGATAACAGAATGAAGAAATTCCTCAAATCAGTAGCTGTATTAGCATGAAGAGAAAGGTTTGAACAACCAGAAAGGTTTAGTTCCTGCAGAGATGTCAACCTGTCAATTGTTTCCGGGAGCTTCTTGAGATTTTTGCAGTCTGTGACATTCAGGAAAACGAGTTTCTCGAGTTCACCAATGGAGTCATCAATCTCAGAAATGTTCGTGCAACCTTCAAGGATTAATCTCTCGAGGTTAGAGAGTCCTGACAAGTCTGAAGTTGTAACAAGACCAAGTGAATGACTGAGATCAAGGATTTTTAGTTTTGGCAGATGCTGTTTCCAAAAGAAGATCGAGTTTTATTAGCTAGTCTCATTGAAAATATGATGATCCAAGTAGTTAAATACTCTTTTGTTTGTTGGCCTGACAAGTAGTTACCCGAAATGTTGTTCACTTGGCATTATTCTATCCAGTAACTAGTTGTGTTTCTTATATTACACGGAGGCACATAATCACACTGGTTATATTGTCATATACAAATGTAATCCAGGCATATACGTACGTGTTTCTAATTGGAATTGGAATCAAATTAATCAAATGGGCAAATGACTTCCTATTTGCATACCTTTTTACTTTGGATTTATAAAGAAATATGAAACTACATATGAATTATGAGGGTCCTCAAAACTTGGAGTAGTCTTTCGAACATCTATATTTATTTGTGTGTGTGTGTGTGTGTGAGAGAGAGAGAGAGAGAGAGAGAGAGAGAGAGAGTAATTAGTGACGTACCTTAGTTCCTTCCCAAACAAATTTCAGGTTGCTATTCTGCAACTCAAGAACAACTAGATTTCCCAAAGGAAATTCCTTTGGTATAGATTCCCAAAGAAGCCCTTGCCAAGATAACCATGATAATTTCTTCGGAAACTCATCACAGGCACCACTGAAACATACATTATTGAGCAGAAGTAGTTGAAGATTGTGCATCTTTTTAAACGCCTCTGTTTTGAAGTTCGCCTTATATGAATCTAACTATCTGGAGGAAAAGTTATTTGATTTCCATGAGAAGAAACCAGGCCGATGCCTTTTTGAACAATTCACATCATACTCTTCAGCATGATATCGTTTGTTCTTACTTTTGAAAATAGTCTTGGAAAGCTTAGTTTCCGTAGTGATTAGGTTGAGCATGAGACCCTCAATAGTTTTTGTACCCCGCCAACAAATCAGAATATTAAGTAATAGTGCAACTGAACAACATAATCACATATGCATACACATGAAGATCGAGAACGTTTCTTACAGATATTTTCTCCAAGACATCAGATGCATCCTTCTGCCACACTCTACTACGTTCTCCAGGGTCCTTTGACTCTTCGCGAACAATTCCTCTTGCCATGTCAATAAGTAATTGATGCATGATTAACCTGTCACGATCAATTTGCACTAAACATCGATTGACTAGATTTTGAATTCCAATTCTTGTATAAAATTCAAGGTTGCTCAGTACTGTAATTGTAAAATCTTTCTCCCTTCCTATGAAAAAACATGCTATATGAAGGAACAAACTTTGGTCATGACGATCTAGTCGAGTACCATAATAGCTTACTCTTAATACTTCCTGAACTTTTTCATCAAGAATCACGTCCAATTTTGCAATTGCCTCTTTCCAAAGATCCACATCCAGTCCAAACAGAGAAGACCCCAAAACTTGAATAGCTAACGGAAGGCCTCCACAATGTTGTGCTGCAGCTGTAGAAAACTCCATGTAGCTTTTGATAGGATGGGCTTGTCTAAAAGCATGCCAACTGAAAAGCTCAAGTGATTCTTCCTCATGTAACTTTTCAACCATGAACATTTCAGAAATCCCATTTGTGATTAGTAAGTGTTGATTTCTGGTAGTTATGATAATCTTACTTCCGGGATAAAAAGATTCTCGCATTTCAAGAATTGCACTGAATTGGTCTGAATCGTCTACATCATCAAGAACAATAAGAACTCTTTTGGAACATACAAAAAGCTTGATCCGGCTCTTTCCTTCATCAACATTGTATATCTCCTTTGGCTTCCGCTTCTGGATATCCGATAAAAGTTGCATTTGCAAGCGAACCAAACCATTAGGGTGTTTTGAAGTTGCTCTAATATCTGCAAGAAAGCTACTTCCTTGAAAGTTAGCCAAGTTCATGTTATAGG
This sequence comes from Fragaria iinumae, assembly GCA_009720345.1. NCBI lineage: Eukaryota > Viridiplantae > Streptophyta > Magnoliopsida > Rosales > Rosaceae > Fragaria > Fragaria iinumae. The sequence continues at coordinate 21,911,952 of CM019118.1, read as the reverse complement.
CAGCTTTTGCAATGGTGGTTTTGCCAATCCCACCCATTCCATAAATCCCAGCTACACCAACATCAGTTGATCCATCTCTTAACCACTTGTTTATATCTTTCACACGATCATCTATTCCAATCGCATGGGGGGCAACATTTAGTACTTTGGATTCGAGTTTATTTCCAATCTCCTCAACAATATTTTGGATCAGCTGTGATTCATACCTATTAAAGATTGATAAAAAAAAATTTCAAAATAGGAAGCGCAGTAACGTGAACAAAATTTATATATTCTGCTAATTAAAATGGGTGCAAGATTAATTAAATTATTTTATGTAATGCTCAATACTATATCTATTAGATCTAAAAAAAACAAAGATATAGTATAATTGACGTTTCTTCTAAAAAAAAGAAATACTTACTGCTCTCCTAAGACCATCCCTCCCAGATCGGCAACATCTCTCAGAGATCTTCTCCACTCTTCCACCTTGCCAATCTCCTCCTTGAAACGCTCTTCAAGTTTGGCAAACGCTTCTCCGAAAGTGCCAGTCTGCTTCCTAACATGGGATGGATCCACCTTATAAAAAACTGGCAAGACCATGTGTCCATCATCTCTATTACGTTTCATGATCTTGGCAAGCTCGTCCAAACACCATCTTGAGGAAGCATAATCCTGGGAAAACACGATTAGTGATACATATGATTCCTGGATAGCCTTCTGCAGCTCTACTGCTATCTCTGCTCCTCTCTCAATTTCATCATCGTCTCTGAACGTGTGAATTCCTGCCAACTCCAAAGCTCTATAGAGATGATCGGTAAATCCCTTGCGTGTATCTTCACCCCTAAAACTCAAGAAGACATGATAGCGGCATCTGTAAGAGGAAGGAGAAGCAGCCATTGACAAAGAAAAGAAAAGAAGAGAAAAGAAATAGAACTCCCTTGCAAATCACTTATGAAATGCAAGACGTGCGTAGACGAAGCTTCTTTTAGTACTTCATATATAATCGCATCAGTCTTATTTATGAAATTGCACAACTTGTTCCTAAAATTGAAATGAAGATAATCTATACTACTCTAGCTTGCGTGTGAGCTTCAAGGTACATGTATACCTACAACACTTGCCGTATATGATGGTTGGCTTTAATTAATTGCTGATTAGTAATTTAGTATAAATTTAGCAAGTTCATGTTACTTTGATCATCAACTTGTGGGATGATCATCATGAAATATCCCCCATCAAGTTCCATCACAGAGTCCACATAATCATCAGAGCTGCTAAAGCTCCCCAGAAACTAATCACACAAAAGCTCCCCAGAAACTAATCCCCAGTTTAGGGTTTTTGATTATGAGCTACGTACAAAATCTTACCGACATGTGTTTGTTTTTGTTAAATTCATGCACATCGCATCATAGTAGGTTTTCGTTCATTTGTCATTATAAACCGTTAAGAAAGTGTAACAAGTTGGTTTCTAAATATGTGTTTTGCTAGATGTTACTATTTCCGATTGCTTATTTTGAAAATATATCTTCCACACTTACAAGTTACCACCAACTTCTTCAAATGTATTTGCTGAAACTTGACCTTTGTATGTTCTAAAGTGGTACCGATTCATGATGAGTTACAATCGAGTTTATTCTGCATCATGAAAATGTTAAAGCTAGCGGTACTATTTGATGAAGACCATATCTGATTTTGATCTTAGCATAAGCACAGTTGAAGATCGAAACTCGGTTTAAGCTTTTCCCAATAACATATACCAAGTGCAATCAAAACAAATCAGTCACAATGATAAGATCAGATCGCTTGGGATCGTTACAAAAATCCAGCAAAACGTTTTAGCAAAAATTCTTATCCAAAATTCATTACTGCGTTATTCACTTGCAATCTTTTATAGACTAGGTTAGTCCAATACAAGATTTAAGGTAAAGAAATAATTGACTATTACTATAATTTTTGGGTCAAATGCTAGGACTCAAATGGAAAACATTGAATCTAAAATGATATGATTCAAATGCAACGAATACTAGAATGCAGTAATGAACATACCATACTACATCCATACAGTTTACCAGAACCTTGCATATAAATTAGAGCTAGTCCTTTCTCACTTTGCACCTCGATCATCATATACAATACGAGCATTAGTATGAAGAACTCTATTGTTTTGTTCATCCTTGTGGCAATATTCATGGCCTTGAGTGGCCGTGGAAATGCTACTCCCCCGAGTAAGTACCACCTGGCGGGTGTCGACAGGTGGTACATCCACGTCGTCAATAAACTCGGGGAAGGTAGATGGCTCGCCGTTCATTGCAAGTCCAAAGACGATGACCTCGGAAATCATGATCTAGCACCAGGGCAGGACTATTGGTTTACGTTCAAGTCAAACTATTGGGGAACCACGCTTTTCTGGTGCAACCTGCGTACCGAAAAAGAAGACCCTGTAAAACAACATGTTGGTTTGAAAGTGTTTTGGCAGGAATGGCTACATGTTTGGCTCACGTATCATTGTGGCCAAAAAGAAAGGAAATGCTTCTGGATTGCAAAAGATGATGGGATTTACCTGAGAGTCAATCCTGAAAATCGTGATGAATTTGTTGTTAAATGGGAACCGGGGTGGTAATTCAGCTATATCTATCTCTATTGTAATAAAGCAAGGTCGACTGACTCGACTCTTTGATGATTCATTTTCGAATTCGATATTTAGGTAACAAGACTCCTTTATCAGCTACGATCTCACTCCTTTATGTAACTACAAACTTGTTCCTAAGATTGACATGAATAGAATCTATAAGTGTGCATTTGAGCCTCAACGTATATGCATACCTACATGTCTACAACTCTACGTCGTATATAAATCGTGAAGTAATCGTGATTGCAACTCTGTTCTATCACAACGGAATTGAATGTGTTGAGAAATTCTAAGGAGAAGGCGGCATCAAATGAACCTCCTCATAAAACACAACAAACTTGACATCACACAAAAATCATAATGTCCTCTAACTGGAATGAGGTCCAATTTGCTAATAGAATCAGGGAAGTTTAACTGGAACCATTCCAATTAATTGGGAAAATGTTGCAACGAAGTCCGTGAGTGATAATAAGGGCATTTTAAGCTCAAAAATTCAGGCCAATCACACGAACATGGCTCTTTCTCGTCACTACAAAATGCAATTTCAATCTCAATCAGAACATACTAAACACAACCTCTAGAGGACAATTTATTCCATCAGCTTCAATTCATTCAATTCACACCATCCACATAATGAAGAATTGAAAAGAACAAAGCTATAAAATACATATCATCTCGAAGTCTCGAACCATAACACTCGAGAATGAAATGCAATGCGTTTCACCAAAGCCGCTTGCCTAGATGTAGACACTGGAGTGGTTATGTTCACAATAGACTTGGCAATAGCAATCTCTTTATGAACAATATCAGAACAGAAACACTGTCTTGCTAATATCCCAACACTAGCGACTACCAAACACCAGATAAAGCTCCTTCCTGTCTTTCCTCGAGCACTCAAAGGGAAAGCTATATCACTAGACATTGCATACTCCACACAAGCCATACACAAAACCACATGTAATTGTCAAATTGTTCTTCCTCGCTACTTCATTACTACACTCTGTGACCAATATCGAGCAAAGATGCATAATCTCTACCATGCTCACCAACACATTTACTCAAACCTATGCACAGTAGATCTCTAACATAAGACCAACCAAGCAAGCATAAAGCAGAACTCAAATTGCAAAAACCGAAAGAACAAAAAGCAACACAAAAATTCCGAAAAACTCAAAAATTAAGCATAACTGAGATTATCCATCACAATATAACATCCGAAACATAATAATAAGTCTTCCTAGATAATAATCCAACACCGAAAAACATAGAACCAAAATCAACACCTACTACTCTTACTATGACTCCTCAGACAATAGCATTGGCAGCGCTGGCGATTCTGGGCCAGAGATCCGCGCACTCCTTCCCGATCGGCCCAGTAATCGCCGATCCCTTCATCTCTCCCTTGGGGTTCACAATCACGCCGGCGTTGTCCTCAAAGTACATGAACACTCCGTCCTTTCGGCGCCACGGCTTGCGCTGACGGACCACCACGGCCGGCAGCACCTTCTTCCTCAGATCCGGCTTTCCTTTCTTCACGGTGGCCATGACCATGTCGCCGACGCAGGCCGACGGCAGACGGTTGAGGCGCCCCTTGATCCCCTTGACGGAGATGATGTAGAGGTTCTTGGCTCCGGTGTTGTCGGCGCAGTTGATGGTCGCCGCCACCGGAAGACCCAGCGACATCCGGAACTTGTTCCCGGCCGATCCTCCCCTCCCTCGCTTCGACATTCTCTCTCTCTCTCTCTACCGCCGCTCAGTCGCAGTCTCGAACTGATTTGCTAGGGCGTTTGATATCTGCTATTTATAGAGCTAGGGTTTGCCCATTTAGTTACGCCAAGCAACGACGTCGTTTTGTAGAATTGTGATTTCCGACACGTGTCATGGGCTTGGTTTGTAGAATTTTGCATCGAATCACACTTGTCTTTTCTCTTTCTTAACCGTGGATAATTGCACCTCACTAAACCCACACAGAAATGAAGTGCTCGGCAGCCTTCCTCCCAACTCCACCACCCAACACCTCCTCCTCTTCCTTCAAACCTATACTCCGCCACGTCACCGCCAAAGTGTCCCTCAACAAACCCCCGGACCCAACCTCCCTCCTCACCTCCGTCACCAACCTCCTCTGGGGCCCATCCCTCCCTCCCGGCCTCCTCATCTCCACCGTCCGCGTAGCCTGGAACACCACGTGGCGCCTCATGATGTCCCAGCTCGCCCCCTCCGACCCCTCCCTCGCCTACACCCGACCCCCTTCCCGCTTTCGCGCCACCCAAATCCCCCGCCAAAACCGCGCCTCCCTCCACCTCTACGTGGGCCTCCCCTGCCCCTGGGCCCACCGCGCCCTCATCGTCCGCGCCCTCAAGGGCCTCGAATCCGCCGTCCCCGTCTCAATCGCCTCTCCGGGCAACGACGGCTCCTGGGAATTCAAAACCACCCCCGACCCGGATCCGGATACACTCGACCCGACCCGGGACAAAGCCAACGGGTACAAAACCCTGAAGCAGGTCTACAAATCCAGGCCCGGCGGGCACGACGGCCGGTCCACGGTGCCGATGCTGTGGGATTCAAACAACAAAGAAGTAGTATGCAATGAGAGCTACGATATAATCGAGCTGTTCAATTCGGGTCTAAACGAACTGGCCCATAACCCGGGTTTGGATCTTTCACCGCCTTCTTTGAAGCCAAAGATTGAAGAATGGAACAGCATTATCTACCCCAATGTAAATAACGGAGTCTATAGGTAAATCCCCTTGTCCTATTTTTACCATTGCTTAAATTTGTAGTAATTGGTAAGTGACATCTTGATTTATGCAGGTGTGGATTTGCTCAGTCACAAGAAGCGTATGATGTAGCAGTGAATGACTTGTTCAACACGCTAGACAAGTTGGAGGATCATTTGAGCCGATTTCGCTACCTCTGCGGAGACGAGCTGACGCTGGCCGATGTCTGCCTCTTCACCACTCTCATCCGGTTCGATCTCGCCTACAATGTCTTGTTCAAGTGCACCAGGAGGAAGCTGGTCGAGTATCCCAACCTTCATGCTTACATGCGTGACATTTACCAAGTACAGTGCTGCCCTGTTCTGCTATTTTAACCATCTTAGTTTGCGAATATGGTAGTGATCCGATTTGTTGATATATTGTCAACAGATTCCAAAGGTCGCAGAAACTTGCAATTTTCAACTGATCATGGAGGGCTATTACAAAACCCTTTTCCCGCTCAATCCGGGCAGCATTCAGCCTATCATTCCAGTTGGATCCGAGCATCAAGAACTACTGAGACCACATAACAGAGATTCGTTGTGCCTTAAAGGCACAAGGGAATCAGCATCGACACTTTCAGTTTCTTAAGAGATACAGCGAGGCAGTACATATGCCTGCGTGAACCTACGAAATATGTAATGACAGTGTTTCTTTCGATGGTGCATGTGAGCTGTATATTTTGGTGATGCATTACTGCATATATAATGTCAACATCACATAAGCTAATCACAAACAATTCAACGCAAAAGATTTCCCCCTTCAGAATTACTGACCAACAAGAGCAGTATATACTGGTATCAGACGTTAAAACTATCACAAAAGCATCGGATCGTTAACTGGCCTAAACATGTGTACCATAGCATTATACTTCATGTGCAAACAACATCCATGCAGTAGCCACTACTGACGAACAGGCACTGTTAGGACAGCCAGTTGAAACCAAAACTAGTCCAGTAAAATCTGCTTAGTTAATAATTCTTTGGGGAGGGAAAGACCTTGCCTTGAAGCACTCAAAATAGTCTCGAAACTCATCTTGCAAGTGAGGCAGATCTAGATCCTGTAATGTCGAAATGAAAATGAAGGTTAGCATCAGGATCAAAATGTAATTATAACAACCAACAAAGAGTGGCTCAATCAATTACCAAATTTAATGAAAACTTCAACTCTGAGGTTTACAACAGATATTACAAAAATGTATCGTGATAAATGGTAAAAAAAAACTAAAAAACTGTCGCAGCATAGGCAGATTTTCTGTACACTTACTATTCGCTCGTGTCATATTCCTGCAGAATTTACTACCACATTGGCAGTTGAACACCTTAACAGGATCATCATGGTCGTCAAAGTCAATGCCATAATCCTGCAGACAGAGCATGAATAGCAGAGTTTAGTGTGGAGTTGTGGGCACATTTCAACTTGAATAAGAATTTCCAACATATAATTTACTGAAACTTGGGACAACACACTGTTTCATTCATCAATCATTCAAGTGTTTGAAATTGATGATATTAAATCTCACTGTGTCCTCATCCAGGGAGACCAGCAATATGCATAGCTTAAAACTTTGAAAGATAAAATTTTGAAAGAGCGTGTTAGTAAACCACCAACAACCAATACTGTTAAACCTACTCACCCATGTAAGCTCTTCCAAGGCATCTACTTTTCTTGTTGTGAAGAAAGCAACCTGGACAATATGGTAAATCATAAAAATAGAAATAATTATACATTCAGATGAACAAAAAACATACAAATGAAGGATCACAATTCCCATACATGATAAAAGCGACGATCAGGAGTCTCGACTTCAACTGGGATCAGAACCAAGTTTGCATCCAAACATCTAGTAGAATACAAAACATGTCAGATATTCGGAAGCTTAAATCAGAATTATGATAAAAGAAACAGACACACACACACACACACATGATAATATCACCTCTGATGGTATTTGAAGACATTTTCCCAACATGATCTTAACAAGATTAACATTTACCAAGCAAAATATTCACTGACCCTTGCTATTTAACGAGTGTTTAATTCTAGAGGTTTATAGCCACTTCATACATTAGAATGTGAACTCTTGCTATTTCTCCTTAATAAGCATCTAACATGTAAGTTAACATCCAGCTTGGCCTACATCCAAGCATGAGATAAGTTCAATGACAGGCAAAACATTTAGGGCAAACTCCAAGTACTGTAAGTTGTCTCATCCTCTGCTCAACCCTCTGGCATGTAATCCCTAAAATTGCACAAGGTATGTAACCTTTCCGATTTCCGGTAAGTTTCGACAAGCCTTTGTACTGTGAATTTCAATTACCCAAGTTTCTTTTTTGGTCTTATTTACAGAAGTCCAGGCTATTGTTGCATTCCACATTGACCCATTCTGAGCTATTTTTCATACTATATCATTTTTGTATAAGTTCAAGCACATATAAAAACAAGGTATCAAGAATTCCTCAAGTTTCATGATTTCTACTTAAGCATTTATGTTATTGTTGCAAACAAAGCCTAACAGATCAAAAGAATTAAGGATATGAATAGCTGAACCAAAAATGAGATGTCTGCAGGGCAAATGACATGTCTGTGAACTTCACACTTACCTGTGATTAATAAACCTAGCAACATTTCCATATTTTGTTGCATCCAAACAGAGAGCGTCTTCATCTTTCAAATTGGCTTTAGTACCCCAATCTGCATCCAGTAATACTGGATAAGGACGTTTCCCACTTCTGGTGCTTTGAATTTTCCTTTGATGCCGCTCTTTGTTGGTTAATATTTCACCGACAAACTCGCACACAAAGACACCTTTTGGCAGGTCATCTAAGGTTCGAAGACCCCATCCTTTCCCTTCTCGAGTAAAAAAGACCTGGGATACATGGGGCGAATTAATTAGAGAAACTGTGAGAGAACTAAGGTAGTGCAGAAGCAAATCTATAACTCCACAGAATATAGCATTACAACTTATAAAACAATTTACTTGTAAAAACTAACAATACAGAACTAGAAACACAAAACTCCAATAAACGACAAATATAATATTGCACAGATTTCCACCTGCAAGTTGCAATTTAAGCCTCTCTGGACTACCCTGTTGCCACATTGCCCATGGCAGCCACATTTGATCCAGCATTCTTTGATGAAATTCCTCCTTAAATGGCCTTTGCATGACTCTAAACAATCGTCATTCTTTATTCTTTCAAGCGGGCAGTTCTTACAGTAGAAGAGATGGTCTGGCTGCGGATTACGTGTCATAGAGATACACTCTTCCAAGAGATCATCTTTAATGAGGCCTTCTGGTGTGTAAGCAAACTTACCCCCAGTTTGATGTGCACATGCACAAGGTATAGACGCTGATACACAATCACCAAAGCAAGTTGCACAACAATTCTTGTCTTCAATGCTAGATAGACATATTTTAAGATCAGCATCTTTGGAGACAATGTTTTCGGAGATATAGAAGAAGGATGGTGGACGACTCCTGCTCCATTCATTTACCCATGATATTTTGACTCTTTCTTCTCCTCTAGCTATATCATTTATATCATGAATAGTCCTTAGATCATCAAGAGTTAGGTCAGAGTTTTGAACAACCACCAGACTCTGAGAGTCTTCCACGTTATCCTCAGAAAATCCATTAGAAACAATAGTACCAGAGACTTGTGGACAATCACCATTCAAAGGGAAGGGAACTCTTGGCACTTCAGGATCAGTAACAGCATCCCAAGCAGGAGATTTTTGCAATAAATCCAGATTTGGTACTACATTAATTGGTCCATCCTGTGATTCATCATTAGAATTAGTTGCCAATTCCAAGAAGCTCTCACACATATGTCCCAACAGATTTTTCAAAGAGAAGTTAGGGTCAGTGATTCTGTACGTGTGCAGACATTTTTCCTCCGTGAGTTTTAGAATTGCATCTAGATTAGGCATATGAAAACCTGGTCTTCGAATAGCTGAACTGCAACTCAGAGAAAGCTTTACCTCTCCTGAAGGTGATGAGGCAACCTCTAAGCAAGAAGATTCCCCTAAGTTAGAAGGAGTGCCCTCTGGAATAGTTGCAAGCTCATTATTCATACTCCCCTCATTAGATAAAGCTGGAATATCATTTCTACTTTCTCTCTCTTGGGAAGCCACAAGTTCAGCATGTTGGATTCCAGTTGCACCTTCTGTTGATAAAGGAGGATTTACTTGACTTGATTCATCTGCACAGGTTGGATCAGGACAAAGATCACAATGAGAAGATTATTCAAGGCGCTAATAATAGAAAAAAGAAGGTTCAGCCATTGGGCCTTTGATGTTAACAACTGGCAGCCATTGATATACTGAGTGTACTGTATACATATTTTTAGTTCCTAGTTCGAACAATCTATCTTTTAATACCCATGACAACACAATACAAGTTATACAACAGAAACAAAGATGTACCTGGATGGATCACAGCAATGGGCACCTCGTCTTGGGCCATGTCATCAGTGAAGGGCTCATCTTTAGGCTCAATTAATGCTAAACTGTTAACATTCTGTTTAGGCAAAAGAACAATGCATGGTTCAACCACTGTCTCTTTAAAGCGAACACCATTAGATGAATGTTGTGATAAACTCTTCCCTTGCAGTGCCAACGGTTTAGATATAAGAGGTTGCTTGCCCTTATCTTTAATACCAGACTGAGGAGAAACAGGTGGCCTTGACTCGGGTGAATGTGAAGTATTTTGGGGCTGCTGTGCAGAACGAGCATCAAGTAGTTCCTCTGCCTCCACTTTTGGCTTTATGAGCAAAGTACCACCAGACATAGGATTGCAGGTATTTGAGGAAGGTGACACCTGACACTCTTGATTTTGTAGGCGTAACCTTTTCAAGGGACGATGGGGAACCAAGAAATCTTCCTCTATATTATCCACCGGCTATACAATAGAGCAAAAGGTGTATTAGCATATATAAGTAGAAGGGTGGAAATGCAAAAGCAGCAGGTAATGGAGCCAAGTGCACACACTTCTTCATCTGGAGATTTCTTCTTCTGTGATGAACTCTCATCTTGACTTCTTGAACGTAACCTCGTCAATGGAAGTTCAGGTTCAAGGTTGGGCTGTGATTCTGCGTCAATATCTTCCTGCTGATATTTCATAGATATGTCAAAAACTATAGCCTTTAATTTTTCGAAAATGAGAAGGTATAGCAGGATAATGAGAGAAAAAAAAAGTTAAAATTACATACATCATAATTGTTGCATTTCTTCTTTTCTGCTGCAACCTAACAGATGAAACAAAAATTAAGTACTCATAAGAATAACAAAATACACAAGGATAGAGATGGAATATGCCTCACAATCGAGAAAAACATAACACATACACACACACACCTTAGCATCTTCTGCCTCAAATATAGCATCAGCAAGAGCTCTATATTCCTCTGCTTCAATCAGTGACCAATCTTTGTTATACAACTTCAAGAGATTCTTCAAAACCGGTTTAATCTGTTGTTCAGTGAGACCAATAGCTGTCATTGCCTGAAAGGCTTTTGCAACTTGTGGACTTGGTGGCGCCATCACCGTCTAATGTGTCCACTCGCCACTGAAGTTAACTATGAGCTTCCCAAATACCAAATGTGCCTACATTTTCCAACATTTTTCATAGGATATGATCAATATGAGTCTAAAACACTACATATGCAACACTTAGGAATCCAGATATATACCAAATTCACTAACAGGGTCCTAGTTCCACACAGAAAACAAATTCTCACTTGTCACTGTCTAGCCAGCCTAAACTACATAACCAGACTCTAAACCATGAAAAGTAATGCATCTTTATACTACCGAAAACCACGACCAGGACAACATGAAACTGAACCACATGTACAGCCCATTAAAACTCAAAATTTCTAAAAGACAAACCATTCATCCATTATATGAACAAATAGAATAGTAATTTCAAAAGCTATCAAAAACTTCACACACAGACCCAGATGGCAAACTCTCTCCAGCCATCACACCCAGAGCTCTCAGAATTGCAAAGAAAATAAAATTACAAAGAAGAACATGAACCACAGACATACATGCATGCAAAATAGAGCACAAAAACACACAAGAAAAAAAATTAAAAACTTACCAAAACAAAAGTCTGGAGCTTGATTCAAGCTATCAAGACCTGAAAATCACCCATAACAACAACAGTAAGAGCCTACCAGTAAAAATCACAACCAAAATTTAACCCACAACAACCAAGAACCAAACTTTGATCCACAATTCTCAAGAACGAAACTTTAAGACCAGCTCAAACAATGCACAGAGCTTGAAATATTTTGGAAAAAAATTACAAGAAACAGAGAAAAAAGAAAGCGTTTTGGGAGAAGTGAAAAATGGGAAATTGGTTAAAGGAAGAAGAAATTAGGAAGATGGGTATTTGAGGATTACCAGCATTTTGAAGAAATTGGGAGACCCAGAAAGAGAGAATGTGAATTGTGAGAGAGTGAGGAGAGGACTGAGAATTATAGGGTTTTATGAATTTAGAAAGGGAGGAGGTCAGGTCCTTCTCTGACTATTCTGATGCAGGCGCGTGAACACGCGCAACTAGGCGCGTGAGGGAAAGGACTCCGGTTTGACTCAGGATGGCATTCGTGACGCGCTTGGTGGGGTGAAAATTACGGTAAATATTCATTTAGCTCTCTGGCTTTTTGGTACATAATTTATTGTTTGAATTGTTGTTTTGTACTTCCCCACCAAATCAACGTCGTAGACATTTCAATTCTTCCTCTGCAAATCTGCGATGCAAAGCCTTTGAGTCTCCATTTCGCTTCTCCGAGCTCTCTGTTGGATCTCAGGCTCGTCGTTCTGCTTCGATTCGGACTCAAAAGATCCGACCTTTTCAACGTGTCGGTGATTTGCCATATCTCTTCTCCTAGTTTATATGTTTAAAGATTCAATTTTTATGAATTCAATATACTAGATCGGCTTGAATCTTCAGTACCCACATGTCAGATTTCGCTATGAAGCTTTACCCTTTTCATTTTGGCTCATTTGCCTTCCTGGGTTTCAGTCCTTCACTGTTTCTATAGCTGTTTGAGATTGTTGAACATCTTGTACTACATTTTGGTATTGAATTTTGATTTGGGGTGTTTCAGTTAGTCACAATGTCTGTGATTAGAGTTGATCCTAAGCAGTACTACGCCACTAGTAGTCTTCTGATTGGCTATGCACTATGTTCTAGCTTGTTAGCTGTGATAAACAAGTTTGCCATCACCAAATTCAACTACCCTGGTCTTTTGACCGCTCTGCAATACCTCACTTCTGCTTTGGGGGTTTGGGTTTTGGGCAAGTTGGGGTTTTTGCACCATGATGCATTCACATGGGAAACAGCTAAGAAGTTCTTGCCTGCTGCTCTTGTGTTTTATCTTGCCATTTTCACCAACACTAATCTGCTTAGACATGCCAATGTGGATACTTTTATAGTGTTCCGGTCGTGTACGCCTATTTTGGTTGCGCTGGCTGATACGGTGTTTAGGAAGCAGAAGTGCCCGTCGAAGCTTACATTTCTGTCTTTGTTGGTGATTTTGGGTGGAGCTGTTGGCTATGTGGCCACTGATAATGGGTTTACTTTGACTGCTTATTCATGGGCGTTTGCGTATTTGGTGACCATTACGACTGAGATGGTGTATATTAAGCATATGGTGACGAATCTCGGGTTGAACACTTGGGGTTTTGTGTTGTATAACAATTTTCTGTCCTTGATGATGGCTCCGCCGTTCTGGATCATTACAGGGGAGTATGTTGAGGTGTTTGCTGCTTTGGGATCCAAGACTGACAACTTCTTTGCACCTGGTGCATTCTTTGCAGTGTCATTGTCATGTGTGTTTGGTTTGCTCATCAGCTTCTTTGGGTTTGCGGCGAGGAAGGCAGTGTCTGCAACAGCGTTTACAGTGACTGGTGTTGTTAACAAGTTTCTTACGGTTGCTATCAATGTTATGATATGGGATAAGCATGCCAGTCCCTTTGGTTTGATCTGCCTCCTAATGACAATCGTTGGTGGTGTCTTTTATCAGCAATCCGTAACTGGACCTAGCAGTGCCCCATCAAAGGGTGAATCATTGTTGCCTAAGCAGACTCACAGTGAGAACGATGGTGATGGTTTTGAAAATGAAAATCAAGGAGTTTCTGGTAAACTAGTCACATGAGAATTCCTATCTTTGCATGATCATTTTTAAGCTGCTGAAGAGGTATTGTATCTATAAAAATTATCTTAAAGACTGTGATTTACTGGTTATATTTATATGCACAAAGTATAATGTTACAATATGATATCTGAGAACTACAGCTGCACTACAGCTGCTTTGTCACTAGTGATAAATGATAAAGCTCTTTCCTTTTCATCCGGCAAAAAAAAAAGAAAAAAAGCTGCTGTTATTTGCATCAGAATGAATTCAGTAGCAACTAGCAACAAGAATGAAACAGAAAGAGTATATATATAGATGACATCCTTAGCAGCAATTTTATATTTCAATATCATCAGTTGCTGCACTATTCTGTTTCTATATTAGCTAATTATATCTCTTGGAAAACAGTGAGACCCCACCAAGGAGTAGCTAAAAATAAATAAGATGTTCTATTTACAAAGGTTCAAATTGCAGACATGAAACTGTGTTAACAGTCTAGCACCCGTTGCAGCAAACCAGCAAGGAAATGCCAGTTAACAGTCTAGCACCCGTTGCAGCAAACCAGCAAGGAAATGCCAGTTCAATAGTATTGAAAAATGATACCAATCCTAACAAAGCATAGCAACGGTATGGCACTCCTAACAATGTCAAGACTCAAAACACATTCTGGTACAACAAGACACACGTCTGGATGTGGAGCAGAGTCATAAGAGCTCTCAGAGCACATAAATATGACCCTGGATGTGGAGCACTTGTGACTCTACTCCACATCCAGTGCTGTAACTCACACAAGTCTTTCTGTTTACATGTCAGATGGATATAACTCAAAAGCTCTCCAATTGCAAAAATAACAATTTATGACATAAGAGCATGTCCACCGGTGATAAAAAAAAATCCAACCCAAGTTGGATCCACATAAACAAAGCAACACAGCCCAAAATTTTTTGCTTCCACCGATGAAATGGGTTATCTCATTTTCTAGCCCAGGTTACTTTGTTGGGGAGAAATCTAGCCCAGATGAGAGGAGAAGACTGACCTAGGAGAGAAAAAGCCACCTCAGCCCAGCCCACGCTCGTGGCTTGTGTCAGCAACGACGCCTGCACCGACCCACGTGCCTGGAAGATGTGTTTCGAGCACAAACCAACTGCAGCGACGAGCGAAGCCCGTGTGATGACGACATGGAGACGGGGACCACGCCACGCGTCGCACACTGAAAGATGTCTGAAAACCGACCGTTGCAACCGTAAAAAAAAATCTGATCGTTTTGAATAAATCCAAAAAAAAAAAAGAGGTAGGTTGAGAATAATTCCAAAAAAAAAAATCCAATTTTTTTTTTAAAAAATTGTAATATTTCTAACGGTAACATAAAAAAATCTCCTATATATACATAGTTGTTATAAATATTATAATATATGTGGATGTTTTTGTAAATACTTATTAGTTATGTCCTTACGATGTAAATCATACTCCTATATAAAGAAGCATAATGAGAATTAAAGGAACACTTCTTCCTCCTTCTGCATTATGTTCTCTCTTTTCTCTTTATCTCATTTTTAGTTTATAACACGTTATCAGCACGATATTGCTCATTCCGTTACATAAACTCCATGATGATCTATGAGATATTGGTGCAACTTTTGTTGCTTATTATTCATACTCACGATCTATGAGTTCACTTATATTTTGATTATATCTTGTCTACACATATACTTTGTTCGTATTGCTCAATTTTATATTTACAATTGTTTATATTAGTGAGCCAGAAGTTTCACTAATAATACTCGAACCTGAAATTTTTCGAGATTATGAACCTGAAGTTCAAATATTACATTAGACTTGCATTTCTAATTATTTGCATAAACCTGAAGTTTTGTGCATGTACATGTGATCCATTTTTCACAAGATTCGAACATGAAATTTCGATATTGATATTTCTTTCTTATGAACATGAAATTCTAAACAGCATAATTGGATCCATGATGATCGATGTGGTCTATGATGCAAGACTATTGCTTAAAACCATGAACCATGATCTATGAGATTATATGTGGTTTGTATATTATTGATTTAGATAAATAATCTATGGTTCTTATTCCTATTTGTTTGGATGAGTTTTGCAATATCATGGTGCAATTTCATGCACCATGACCAACAGTTAATTTGTTTAGAATTCTATTATAAATACAATTAAATATATTTAATATGCTTAATATGTGACACACATTTCTATATGATTAATATGTTTATTATTGCAATTAGTACATATTGAATTAATGATGCAACCATTTCAAATTCTTTGACTGTTAACATGACTAATTTTGAGGTCATTATTATGAGTGATTATGGTTAGTTGATTACTTTACCTTCCAAATACTGTTAAAGTCATAATTTTGACAATCAAAGGTAATTTTTGACCACTCTGTGCACCACTTAATAAGCATTTAAGTCATAAATATGTCTACAAATTATATATATATATATATAAACAGTTATATATATATGTTCTGTGTCTATTCATTGATGTTAGTTATCGTATTATTACGTTTAATTTCATTTGCTGCGATAATATATTCATTGTTGCTTATCTATTTTCATTTTATTATGAAGGTATGAAAAAAGATCATGAACACGCTCAACTTATAAATGGAGAAGATATTTGTCTTGCGGACAATGCCACCACACATACAATCCTCCGTGATCGAAAATATTTCTCCATCTTAGGGCCTTCTTAAACTAATGTGACCACCATATCTGGAACTGCCAAATTTGGTTGAAGGCTCCGGATGAGCCCACATTAGTCTTCCAAATGGAACACAATTGTCTATTAAATAGTCCTTGTAATCTCCTAGACCAAGAAGGAATTTCCTAAGCTTCAAGGATATTTGTTTGAATGGATTTCATGAAAAGGCCACAAATGACATGAATGTGAAATATCTTTACATTAATTTCAATGTATGCAGTCAAATGTGCATATTGAAAAGTTTGTTTGAGCTATCATCTGATTTATATTACACCGGCATTTAAGTCTATTCAGCCGTAACATGTCATAAACCAGAAGTTCAAGGACAACAATACATTTATATTTTGGCATGACTATTTATGCCACACCATATCTACAATGATGTGTAGAATACTTGCAAATTCCAATGATCATCCATTATTGACAAAAAATATAATTTTGTCAAGCGACAACCCTTGTCAAGATTGTTCTCAATGAAAGATGATAATTACACCCTCTTATGCAATATCATTATCTATTTGTGAATTTTATGTTCATAGATCGAGACATGATGTCTCTTGATTGAACTATAGAGGCCTAAAGTTCCTTAAGAATGATCTAATCCTAAAGTTCCTTAAGAATGATCTAATGAAAATTGTGATATGAAGTTTCCCAAAGCTTATGCAATTAACGAGGGCCAGAAGTTCCTCATAGTTAAATGATCATCGAAACCACATCTTATGATCCCTAATTATATGAGGGTCTGAAGCTCCTCTTTATTTTGATGCAATGTTATTGTGAAATTAGAGGAAAGAAACAAGATTATCATATTCGTGAAGGTAACTAGACCAGAAGTTCTTACACTTCTTATGGAACCAGAAATTTCAATTGTCACATTTTATTTATACTTGTTCCTAACCATTTTAGAGTTTGTTAATTATTTTCCTCTTCTAAACTTTATTGTTACTCATAAGGGCTAACAGTCATATATCTCGAACATGTAAATTTCGAGTGAAATATTTTTTTAAATTTCATAAGAGTTACCGGGGTTCTAACAGAAGAAACTCAAACCCGAAGTTTTAAGTATAATATATCAATGAATTTAAAGTTTCACTTGAGCCTGATGTTTCGAGAAACAGTTAACTTGAAGTTAACATTCTGAGAACTTGTAGTTCTAACATTATAAAATTGAGCCTGAAGCTTCAATTACATATATGAATGATGGCTCCAGAAGAGCACATATTATCCCCTCTTTATATTAAGTGCCCCTAGTATGTCTCTAGAATATATAACACATACTGTGATGTGAGATCCCACCTCACCCAAAGGATGGCAGGAAATGTGTCTAACATGTTGCAAACACACCTCCCCATATTGTGATGCATTTTGGGTTGCAACTCAAGAACAAAATTGTGAGGCGAGGTCCAAAGCACACAGTTGTTTACGCCTAAATTAATATTTTACTGGATAGTAAATGTCTATGTAAATATTAATTATTTCTTGGTACATGTCACAGCCGGCGAGCCCAAGTTCTTCAAGTTTACAAAACGATGGCCCGCCAGTGAGGCCGCGCGGACTGAGTTACACCGCATGCGGAAAGGACCATGCGGACTGAGTTATATAGTCCGCGCGCGGAACGTACTTCGCGCACGCTTAAGTAGACTTCGCGCGAGATGCGGATCTCGCGTGCGGGATGACTCCGCGAGGTGACAAGCGGATTACGCGAGGCGAACTGGCGAACTGGCCCGCCTGCGAGGCTCCGCGAACAAGTCTTGACATATGCTTCCGCGTGCACCACTTTTAAGGCTCACGAGCTGTAATAGCCTGCGAGATGGAAGCGAGCTAGAAAGGCCCGCGAATTGGAGTCAAAAGCCTATGCGAAGTGTGCGAACTGAACATGTGTCACAAGATGGTTGGTTCGCATGGACGAAACAGTGCCCTTGTGCTATTAGGGTTTCAGAGTTCGACTTGAACTATGATCACCTTTCTTCCGCCGCAAGTCGGATTGCTATATAAAGGGCTCGAAGGTTTACAGACAATGACAACTCTCAATACACTCAAACAAAAAACAGACAAACGTCTCAACTCTCTCTCAAACAATACACAAAAAACAATACAAACTGCAAACCAGTTACCTTTCGAGCTCCTCGAAAACCTAACTCTAAGCGCCGCCGCCTAGGTTCTCCTCTTCAGAGCCCTCCGGACTCTACACCCCAGCTTCTCTCTGAACTCCCTATAGTTGCTCTACTCCTGCCGCCGTGAGTATCAATCGCTTGTGCTCGTAAATCCTCGTCTGAGGTGGCACCTGAAACCCCCGTCGCCTGATCAGAAGTCAAGATCTCGCACACCATCAACCTTTTCCTCGTCCGCGAGGTGGCACGCCCGCAACTCCCCTTTCTCTTTGTTCGCTAGAAACCTCTGCTCCGCGCGCTGAGGATCGTGGCCAAAACATTGGCACGCCCAGTGGGACATGGAGTACAAGCAATTCACAATAGGGAAGCCTGGAAGACCTGAGATTCCGCCATGGTAGGCTCTCAGCCGACCCAAGACACAGGTTCTGCTCCGTCTATGGAGCGAATCTTTCAGATGTTCGAGCAGTTGACAAGTCAGATTTTGGCTACTCAACAGAGCGTCACAAGCCTCGTTGAAAAAGCCAAAGAAGGTAGAGCCCTTTTGCAGGCCACCCATGACAAACTCACCGCGCTCAGTGAGGACTCTGGCCACCTAGAAGGCAAATTCATGGAAAACAAGGACATATTTGAAGGTTCTCTCCAACGAACCCAAAACGAGTTGGGGCAAACCACGAATGCCTTGAAGATGACCCCTGCTATGACTGATAAGCATGTCCTTGCCAAAAAGATTGAGTTTCCTAGCAGCCAATCTACTGGCGAAGATTCTCCTTTGGACGAGCCGACGTCCAAGGAAGAAGCTCCTTTGTCAATCAATGACAAGGAGCTTGAGGTTGAGGCCGGCGAGATTATGGGTAATAATCCCATCTCGAAATTTCACGGTGTTCCTCAGGAAGATGAACTGGAACCACACTTCCATAGCTTGAAATTTCCGGTTCAAACACTGATGGCGAACGACACTTCCATAGGAGGTTTTACCAAGCAAACAATCTTCCTGTGCGGGATGAATATGTGGACACAGGTCAAACACGTGGGGGGCAAACCCATGTCCTCACACGTCCTCACCAAGGGGATGAACTTACGTCCAAGGAAGAGACTGCTTTGTCAGTCAATGACAAAGAATCTGAGGTCAAGGCCGGCGAGACTTTGGATAATGATCTTATCTCAAAAACCGACGTTGTTCCCCAGGAAGATAATCTTGATGGTAGGACAGAACAGTCCACCTTAGAAAAAGAGAGCGGGTCAAACACTGATGGCGAACCGTAAGTTCGCATGCAAGGTGACCCAGGAGCCAGCTTTCCTATACGAGATGTATATGTGGACACAGGTCAGCCGCATGGGGGGCAAGGCGGAGCTCGCCTGCCTTCTTTATCACGTCATGACAAGCGAAATGAAGCTGAACCAGAGCCTCTTCAGCCTGTACACGCGGGGCGTCAAGGCTGGCAAAGTCAGCTTCTCCTAATGATTCATCTCGCCAATCTTATGTTCACCAGTGAGATGACTCAGTCCGCTTCGCCAAACCATGGTCATATTAAGCTTAACTATATATGGCGTGGTGGTATCCCTAGGTCAATCCGTGGTTTCACATTGCAATATACTTGGAGTCTCTCCATGCAATTCCAGAGGCCTAAAGGGGACTTTGGCTTATGTGCGAAGTACGTACATGTCTCATATATGCCTATAGTTGCAAAGAAGGTCGAACCACCGACCTTTGTTGAATCGGCATTTGATTTTGACACAGCACCAACTTATGATGAATATGATGAAGACTATATGTTGGTGCATCTGTCTCATAATCGTACTCCACAAGAGTTCAAGCCCTTTGAGGCTCTTGATATGGTCTCCTTTCATGGTCAATGCATGGCTTTTCCCAAAAACACCATGCATTATGACATGATAGTTGGCAACAAGGCTGAGCTCAACAGCATACGGTATACGAGAATGCAGTTGAAGATCTTGCTCTTCCAAAAGACAAGGATGCGTGGGGGGCAGCGAGACATACCCTACAAACTACCTTGCTCACATTTTTGATGCGAAGCCCTGCTCAACACTTGGAGATTCTCAACAGCGACAGTCTCATTTTGGAACCATGACGACGTCGAGACTTGGAGTGAAGCATTGGTGGCCTCCCCCGTGGCCTAACAAAGGGTACCTAATCAAGCTATGATACCCTTTGTTCTTTGTTCCTAGATTTCCTTCAGTTTTTACTCATGTTTGCTTTCAGTTTCTTTCTTTCTCGCATTGAAAAAAGAAAATACAAAAAAAATCAAATAGCCAAAACCGCAAAAAGAGATCCTTGGTCTTGCTGAAATGCAAGACAATGTTCTTGCCTCTGACAGGCTTGAACTTTACATCGGAGCCTATCCCTGAGGCTTGACAACAACAGGCATTCCACATGCCTTCGAGTTACTGTCAGTGAAGTCAAGTCAGGGAGGCAATACAACTAGTTTGCAATTCTGAAAGTTGCACCAGCCACTACTAGACAGTCAACTTCGCGAGCTCCATTGGAATGATCCAGGAAGCATTAGCCGGCCCGCCTTATACCGACCGAAAGCCCTGGATGTCTATTTTCCAGAGGATTTTACGGTTTGTCATTTCGCCATTCCTGGAGAGAGTTATGGTAGTTTGAATGCAGACAGGTCAGGATACGCGCGGATTTGCAATGTGCATTTTCAATGTGTTTTCATAACCTTGAAACATGCTTTCCTCACTGGGGGGGCATCGGTACCACAACTCTATCCCTGGGGGGCATGCTAAAGTTTTGATGTCCTTCCTTCTTCTCAAGAGGCTTCGGTGAACAGACATCAAAACTGGGGGGCACATTGGGTAGATGTGTTCCATTTATCTCAGACTTTGGACCTCCTTCAAGTGTCTTAGTCATTATTTAGGCCAATCTCTGTGGCCTCCAAATTTCCTAAGTTGGTTCGCCATCTTTATGCGCCCGTTCGCCGACTCCTATGGTTGCCTCTCGCTGGTTCGCACTGGGGGGCAGCGAAGTGCACTGGTTCGCCGACTCCTATGGTTGCCTCTCGCTGGTTCGCACTAGGGGGCATCGAAGTGCATGGCCTTTAAACTTTTTTCATCTCTCACTAGTTCGCACTGGGGGGCAGCGAAGTACATAGCCATTGTCGTACCAAGTGGTTCGCCATTGCCAAGAGCTCGCGAAGGGCCATTTTTTGGAATCAAGTCAAGTCAAACGTCTGCTCAATATACATCCATGCGAGCTACATTCGCTCGTGGTATGTGCAATGTACTATGTCTTTATTTGATGCAGGCGAATGCGAGCTAGGAGCAGGCGAATGCAGGCAAAGTTCAAGTCCATGGTGCCTAGGCGAGCCGTGTAGTAGTTCGCTGCATTGCCTTGCTGGGTGCTTGGGTTTCAAGGCCCATTCACAGGCTTGTCTACTCATACTCATTTTGTATGGCCCGACCCATACCGCAGCATGAACATAAACCTCTTCAGTCATTCTCGACATTTCATGACTTCGAGGCTGGGGGACAATGTTTACGCCTAAATTAATATTTTACTGGATAGTAAATGTCTATGTAAATATTAATTATTTCTTGTTCCATGTCACAGCCGGCGAGCCCAAGTTCTTCAAGTTTACAAAACGATGGCCTGCCAGTGAGGCCGCGCGGACTGAGTTACACCGCATGCGGAAAGGACCACGCGGACTGAGTTATACAGTCCGCGCGCGGAACGTACTTCACGCACGCTTAAGTAGACTTCGCGCGAGATGCGGATCTTGCGTGCGGGATGACTCCGCGAGGTGACAAGCGGATTACGCGAGGTGAACTGGCGAACTGGCCCGCCTGCGAGGCTTCGCGAACAAGTCTTGACATATGTTTCCGCGTGCACCACTTTTAAGGCTCGCGAGCTGCAATAGCCCGCGAGATGGAAGCGAGCTAGAAAGGCCCGCGAATTGGAGTCAGAAGCCTATGCGAAGTGTGCGAACTGGACATGTGTCACAAGATGGTTGGTTCGCATGGACAAAACAGTGCCCTTGTGCTATTAGGGTTTCAGAGTTCGACTTGAACTATGATCATCTTTCTTCCGCCGCAAGTCGGATTGCTATATAAAGAGCTCGAAGGTTTACAGAAAATGACAACTCTCAATACACTCAAACAAAAAACAGACAAACGTCTCAACTCTCTCTCAAACAATACACAAAAAACAATACAAACTGCAAACCAGTTACCTTTCGAGCTCCTCGAAAACCTAACTCTAAGCGCCGCCGCCTAGGTTCCCCTCTTTAGAGCCCTCCGGACTCTACACCCTAGCTTCTCTCTAAACTCTCTATAGTTGCTCTGCTCGTGCCGCCGTGAGTATCGATCGCTTGTGCTCGTAAATCCTCGTCTGAGGTGGTACCTGAAACCCCCGTCGCCTGATCAGAAGTCAAGATCTCGCACACCATCAACCTTTTCCTCGTCCGCGAGGTGGCACGCCCGCAACTCCCCCTTCTCTTTGTTCGCTAGAAACCTCTGCTCCGCGCGCTAAGGATCGTGGCCAAAACAACAGTATCTTGCTATGCGGCCTATTACGTGTCAAATTCTACAGAAAACTGAGACACATAATGTCATGAACCAAAAGTTCATTGAACAAAATATACCTTATTTTGATATGACTAGTTACATCATATTTTACATAAAGTGTTACTTGGAATCAGTAACAAATCTTGATGACCGCTAGCTAACGCTACTCTAAGCAAATTGTTCATTTGCCGCATATATGTTTTGGTTTGTCACCTTAATGAGACACTCCTAGGCTTGGGCACTCCTCTTGTTTTGAGAGGGAGAAAAATTGTTCTTTAAGAACAACATGAAACCTACCGTTTCATTTTGAGCTGGATAAATATCTCAGCTAGTGATTTATTAAAGCTAGTGATGACAAAACTATATGTTAGCGCAAAAACATTTGCTTGAGTTAAAGTCTATGAGACTAACCATATTAACAAAACAACCTTGACCCCATTTAATTTGTGGAAGGAATGTGACATGGTTCTCCTGACGAGAATGTCATTAAAATTGTCCGAGTTCCTAATATGGCGGCTACAATATTACACATACAAAGATTAAAAGTACACCATTAGATGATGATATCTTGGTGATACAACAATACATCAATATGGTTGATACTCATGAATTTAATGTTTTTGACCTTTAACTTGGTTTGGGTTCGCCACCAGCCAATGAACATCTTCACTCGAAAGGAAGTGATAGACATTTAAACGCATTTTTATGCATGGTCATAATGAGACAGTCTTCCCGCCGTTAGGGGGAGAAAAAAGATTACTGTCATTTAAATAACAGCGTGAATTTGAGTGTAATGTATCCAACAGGTCTAAAGTTTTAAGCTCCTGAAAATGGAAGATTATACAAGTCCGATAATGTTTTATGATATTATGAATATAGATCCACATTCGCTAGATATAATTCATTTATGAGAGATGTTTGTTGTAGAAGTGACAGTATTTGCCCAGAAGTGGCATGGGTACCCAAAAATCAATAAGCTTATAGTAGTTAATGCATGCATATAAGAATGTGTGGGATCTATGTATAATGATCATCTATGAAAATTTACATATGGTAGCTGCCAAAGACCATTAAAGGATTGTATGATGCAATACCACGTTTCATTATGAATGTCGACAAAGTATATTATTGGTCAAATCAGATAGAGGCAATTCCAATTAAACTAAATATTTAAAACGTGATGAGATACTTAGACCTTTAACCCTACATGATACAAAAGGGTATTAATCACAATGAAAATAAATCACTATGGCACAATGTCTACAAGAGACATGGGGATTATGAATATCTTTCCTTAAACGTGACAATTTTCTGTAAGTACAGTGTTACATATAGTTATTGATGAGAGACTTACGGCAATTGTCATCGTATATTATGAGAATCTTAAAAGACTTTGCTAAAAGCAAAATCCCAAAAGTAAAGCGTCATTATAAGCGTTTCGCTTATCAAATCCTTAAAGAATCCAAGTATATGAATCATTCGAACCTAAATCGATCCATGAATACTCGAGAGAGTCTGAATGTGAGATTCCTCATCGCCTAAGAGAAATGACATAATGTGTCTTATACATGCAAACATAACTCCCATTAGTGAGACGTGTCTTGGGTTGGAACCCAAGAAGAAAGCCATGAGGGGGAGGCCCATAGACGAGCATATCTCGTTATGCTGGGTTGTTAAACTAAAGTTAACTCATGCAATCGATAGTCTAAAGTTTGCTCATATATATTTATTTTGTTATAGTTAACGTGATCACAATTGCCTCAATGAGTATTATGATTGGACTACAAAACCGAATTCGGATTATGTTGCTACATATTCTAACTTTTGCGAAGTTATAAATTGCTTAGAGCTCTTAAAGAGCATATACGAGACATATCAATAAACAAAGATATTATATGAGTTGCTGGATATGCCAGGCTGATCTTCCAATGGTTTGAACCATACATAATAATGTGTTAATTAGCTTCTACTGCTTAGTTATTACATAGTGTATGAATTTGAACATGTGAGGTTGTTTCTAACATTAGTAAATGAGGTAAGACCTATTAAATTGTATAACTTTGTTGGTATTGCTTTCACTTTGCAGGTATGAAAATCTTGTAATGAGCTCCTGTATTCAAAACGAACAAAATCTCACTTCAGTGATAGACAAAACAAACCGTTATTTACGGTACATGAAGATTGCAACAATCAGGGGGAGAATCTCATCAGGGGGAGCATACAGAAGTATGTTATCTAGGACATATGCGCGTTGCACTCTTTTTCTCCTTCGACCAGGGTTGTTTTTTCCCACAGGGTTTTTATTACCTAGCAAGGTTTTTAACGAGGCAACAAATAAGTGCGTCCAACACCGTATCATTCATTGGTGGACATCCAAGGGGAAGTGTTGTAAATATTATAATATATGTGGATGTCTTTGTAAATACTCATTAGTTATGTCTTTACGATGTAAATCATACTCCTATATAAAGGAGCATAATGAGAATGAAATGAACACTTCTTCCTCCTTCTGCATTCTGTTCTCTCTTTTCTCTTTATCTTATTCTTAGTTTATAACAATAGTCAATTTTACATATCTCACACACAAAAAAATTCCAACTTTGATTATTAGTTTTTCCTTTCCACACTATATTTCTCATTCCCTTTCTTCTCATTCCTTCTCTTCACAATGAATAATTTGTGGGTAAGGATCCGAAAATCTCAAGAAGAAGACAACGAAGATGATCTAGCAACTAAGAACATTGTTATCACAGCCGTTGCTCACCTTGAAGCTGAAAATCAACCTCGAGATCGCGGATCTCGTCCAGGTCGTCATCTAAACCAACCTCAAGAAAGGGAGGACAGAGGCAAAGGTATGCTTGAAGATTACTTTGTCAAACGTCCTATTTTTAATGATGAGGAATTCCGAGTTCGCTACAGGATGAGCCATGGTGTCTACGATCAATATTTTGTTCAAAAAATCAATGCTGCCAAGAAGGTCGGTTTACTTCCCCAGCAAAAGATGACACCCTCTTTACGGATGCTCGCCTATGGCGCATCCGCAGATCAATGTGCTGAGTATTGTCGGATGGCAAAATCTACCTGTATCGAGTGCCTCCAACGATTTACAAGAGGAATTGTTGCTCTTTACTCAGCAGATTACCTTCGAGTTCCTAATCCAGCCGATCTAAAAAGACTTCTTGCTAAAGGTGAAAGGCGAGGCTTTCCAGGGATGATTAGGAGCATCGACTGCATACATTGACAATGGAAGAATTGTCCATCCGGTTGGGCTGGTGAATATAGTGGTAGAAAACATATCCCCACTATCATTCTTGAAGCGGTCTCATCATACGACACTTGAATATGGCACGCCTTCTTTGGAATGCCCGGGTCATGCAACGACCTCAATGTCTTAGCAAAATCCCCGTTGTTTAACGAGCTTATTGTCAGTTGAGCGCCTAAGATCGAGTTCCAAGTGAATAACAAAGTCCACAAGTTGAGCTACTATCTTGCCGACGGTATATATCCTAGGTGGGCGACTTTCGTCAAAACTATTCCATATCCCACCCGTCCTAAAGATATTACATTTTCCAAGGCCTAAGAGGGGTATAGGAAGGATGTGGCATTGAGAGGTGTTTTGGTATTTTGCAGTCACGCTTTAGTATTATTAGAGGAGCTACTCGCGGTTAGGATAAAAAAGATCTTTAATACATCATGTTGGCTTGTATTATTTTACATAACATGATAGTGGAGGACGAACGCCATGCTGATGGTGTTGATGATTTGGAGTCCGATGAAGAAGAGGAAAACAATATAAGGCCTAGAATAGCCGAAATTTGGGATGGACCAACCGGTCGAGACTTTTATGAAGTTGGTAGAGATAGTCATACCTTCGAAAGGTTCATGGAGCAATACAATGCAATTAGATGTTCGTACCAGCACTCCGACCTTCAAGCAGATCTCATAGAGCATTTGTGGCAATTTCAAAGCAACTTGAATGTCTAGATTGTCTGTTTTTTATTATGTTTGTGTGCTTTTCATTAGGAAATTTCAAATAATTGTATCTTTTTTTAATTTCCTAGGCTTGGCCTGTCAATTAAATATCATGGAATAAAAAAAATTCAATAATTCATATTGTTTATTTAATCACTATTTATTTACGATTGAATCATTATTCACACTTAAAAACATTTTAAAAAAAATCAATAAACAGTCACTACCACGTGGCAGCAATCTCACATTTCAGACGCTTGGAAACTGCTGCTCAGTCACAGTAACCCAGAATGACCCAGGTCACTATGTTCATTATAACCCAACGGGTGAACTTGCTCTAAGAGCTAAGCTAGATACCTTTGAAAAAACCAATGCAGAAACTTTAAAAGAGAAACAAGCTAGATACCTTTGAGCTCTTCATAAGTGAGGTGGTGAATTTAACTCACAAGATACTAAGTTAACCAGGCTATGCCTTCCTGGACTTGCATGCAACTATCGTGGCATGACATAGAGACTTAAATCAGCGGATTGCAGGGGCGGATCCAAGAATCGAAACCGGGTGGGACTCGAATTTCCACTATAAAAATAAAAACAAGACTATGAGACAACAATTTATACCGTAAAAAGAAATATACACCTAGACAAAACGTAGTAAACTTTTCGACTCAAATCCATGCTTATATAAAACAAGAGAGCCTTTCTAGTGAGGACTCTTAAGTTGATGACTAGTTGATGACTTTTCAGTTTATGGTTTAAAAAACTCATTTTTCGATCACATTTTGATATTTCATCCATTCAGTTTTTAGGTTTATATGAGTACATCATTTCTACAAATTTTTAGCCAAATTGATGTTCGTTAAGATAACAAACAAGATCAAATTAATGGATGAACCAAATCTGTCAAATATGAACCGTTCAAGTTCATAATTGATAAATCATACTTATGAATGCCTTAATAATTTTCAATATAGCTGAAAATTTGGAAAAATGATCTATTCATAAATACCTATAAATTGAACGGTTAAGATGTGTATATAAGATCGAAAGGTGGGATAAGCTGAAAAGTCATTAAGAAGTCCTAAACTTAAGAGTATTCGTTAGAAAAGCTTCTTATAAAACAAGACTCATAAAAATCTCTAGATGTAACAACAAAAGAAGCTAAATCTAACTAACTTTAACACTACGAGTACCACCAAAAGCTTCAAATCTGTTTATAAGATTGTACATATATATACCTCCCTCGAGTGCGACTTGACTGAGTAACAATCTATATAACGTTTCTGCATATAAGCTAATTATAGGTGGTGATTTTTCCCCCAAAGAATTTGAGTGGGACTGGAGTCCCAGTCTCTAACACTCTAGATCCGCCCCTGGCGGATTGTGAAGTTTAATTTGTTTAATATCTTTAAATGAGCGATAAAATCTTCAACGACGAGAATAATCCACCCAAAGAACACCAAAGCCACCATTGAATTAAGGAGGAACAATCAAAAGCTAACCCTATTTAATCTTCATATTAACATGCATGTAAACAGCTGTTGCACTCCTTCTCATTTCCCTGTAACTTCTGGGGATTATATTTGCTTGGAAATTGGAATGCGGCTAGTATGGAGAAATTAGTGCTGGTGGTGGAGACGATCGGCTTCAAGTTTAAGGGTTCGGCTTTTCAGATGACACTTATCATTAGTGAGTTTGGAATTGGGAGATCACTCTCATAGAATGTCTATGTTGAAATTATTCTATCCCCTGCTAGCATTTGATCTCATTCTCTTCATTGCATGTATACTAATCCAGCCCAACCTGCATTAGAGATGATAAATTGGTACCTATCATACTCTAGACTACAATTTTTCTTGAATTGTTCATCTTTCACATAATCAAACATTCAATGCTAGTGATGAGCTTGACTGGTGTTGGGAACGCACTTGGATACACAGAGAGCATATATTGATGCAGTGAGAAATTAAAAGGTTTATTTTTCCTTATTTTTAGTTATTTGTTTAATTGATGTCTTGTGGCTCAAGGAACTGAACTGGAGTTGACTACTTGACTAATATACATATGGTTTCCAGCGAACACCTTCACTTCTATGGTATCAATATTCTGGATAAAGTTGGCCAATTCAAGGATCTTTTCTGCTTTCTAACTTTCAGAAATACCAAAAAAAAAAAAAAAAAGAACCCTAACACTTGTTTTGACAAAATTGTTAGTTATAGTACCACCCTTAATTGGTTTTCACAGAATTGACACCAATAAGTTTCAAAATCAGCCATTGTTAAATCGTCAAAATAAGGTCACAAATATCTTTCTGCCTTATGTATAGGCACTACCAGAGTTGAAAAGAAATGTCACAATGAGAAAAATCTATTGCTTTATAAGCTGGAACCTCAACTCTCGTTCACTACTATAACTTTTCAATACTGTCAAAATGTTGAAAGTTTCAATATTACAACTAAAAAGTAGTTTAGGAATTAATGGACTGCCTTATGATCAGCTGCTTCCCAAATTCTGTAATCTTTACAAGAATTCGTTACAGTTCTATTGCTTCTTATCCTACTGTAACTGCAAAAACATAAGAAAGAACCACCAAAACAAAAATATTAACTTTGTAACTAGAAGTTCACTGGAGCAACTTGTGCGTCTCGACAAAAAAAATGATATGAACTTTTCATCCCACACTGCTCTGTATCATATACTGCAACAATAATTTATGACATCTTCAGTTTAGATAATATAGTCAATTCACAAACAATTTTTTTAGTTCAAAAATCTTTCCTACTCCCCTTTAAAACATGCTCCATTTGTGCTTTACTTATATTTAACAGTGATCTTATATGTATTGGCCAAAAGAAAGGAAAAAAAAAACAAAACAAAAGGAACGAAATAAAATAAAGAGCAGTTGCAACTTCAGTCAATTTCACAGGGTACAAAAGGAACTTACATGCTCCATTTATCTCTTCAAAAACACCGCTGACAAGATTGCTCATTCTTTCAATCACTTCACCAGTTTCAAGGTCAGCCTCAAGCTCTTGTTGGCATGCCACGGTTACGATGGAGGAATCCCCAGACCCATCAGGTGTTATGGAAAAACCAAAAGGTCTCAAGGAACAACATTCTTTCCTAAATCCCGAAGCACTATTAACTTCTGATTGGTTGATCTGTGATGAAATAATGAAAGAGCAAAACTCATCACTGGAAGCCTCTTGTAACACATATTCAAAATTCTGTCACATTTAAAAGATTTTATGTTTAGTGTAAGTCAGTCAAGATAGCACCAACATGAAAAAGTTGGAGCATATATCACCTCTGTAGACTCGGTTTGCATAACTAGTTCTGGATACTCGGTTTTCATAACTCGTTCAGCAGACTCAGTTTGCATAACTTGTTCTGCAGACTTGGTTTGCATAACTTGTTCTGCAGACTCGATCGGTTTGCATTACTCTCTTTGCATGTATAGTAATACAGTTGCTGTCATCATCTGTGACTAACTTTATCACTTCTTCAGGCTCTGCCATCTCTTCTAAACATGACCACTACCATACATAAAACTGTTAGCAGTTCTTACTATAGTGATTCAAAACAACTTGACACAATATTTAATTTAGCAAAGTTATAAGGGTTGCTTCATATATACCTGCAGTTGTCGATATTTTTTTACAAGAAAGTTGAAAACTGAGCGTGGTGTTGCTTCAACTCGGGAGCTAGTCACTGCCACGTAATTATCTTTTCCTTGTGCATCAGTATCCTTCAAAATCTTGATTCCTGTATCTTAAAATAAATCCCATTTAATTTCATCTGGGATGCTCAGCTATGTAGCTCAAATATACCATCTTCAACCTTCTAGCCAATGTCAGCAAAGCATCACGAACCGATAATGCTACATTTTATTCAAACAGAATACACAATAAGAAATCACAACATATTTAAATCAAACTCATGAGAAGGATTCTTTAGTAGTTGTCTCCATTGATTCATGGTTAGCAATGAAAATGGACCTACTACAGCCATGGTTAGCAATCATACACAAAAATATAAAAACATTTACATGGATAAGACATTACCATGATTCCATTGATTCATAACAGGCAGTCTAAGAGTGGCAAATTTACTTTGGATCCTCTTTCCTTTGGTTGATAGCATATTAATCCAGCGCTTTGCACCGAATGCCAGGTTTAAATTGACACCAGAGTATATACTATCTTCAACATTGTATTTATGTACTTCCATATTCTCAATCCATATAACCTGCAAGGATAGAGCAACTCAAAAGTTGGATCAAAAGTTCCATATATACGACCACAAGATTTTACCATGTATATAATTGGAATCTTTTGCAGATAATATATCATCTACCTCAGAATGGTCATCACGCCTAGCAGATAGGTTAGCAATAAAGTAACAAAACACCAGTAAACATATGTGATAGACTGATAGTGTTTACCGTTTTTACACACTTGAAAATGTCCCTGCTATGTGGTGGTGGTGTATTAGGCGCTAAATTACTCATAACACCAGATGACACTTAAGCAGTTCTGCTATGAACGATATTGCAAAAAAGTGAAGCCCATTCGTCCTGGAAACAATGACACAAAACAAACACATGCACTTAAAATTAAAGTAAGAATCGAAGAAATAGCAAACCTAAACTACAATTCCATACACGAAATTTAAACAAAACCCGAAGAAAATAATAAAAGAAATATCACACACCACATTTGTCATGGTAGTAACCACATTATCTAGCCTCAATGGAACAACGCTGCTCTCAATGGAATACTCAATCTCCATCCCAGGAGATGGCGGCTCCCTAAACATATGGTGGAGTTTCTCAATTGAACCGAGTACTGGAATATCCACAACCCAAGTGTTTGCCTTCAAAGCCAAAGTCATGATCTCTTTGTAAGCTGCCATGCATATGTTATAGCACTCTTGCATTTCTAGGAACTTAGGCACTCCTTCCTTCACCACCCCATTTGAAGATGCCTCATCAAACTTGACAATGACAACACATTTCAATCAATAAAACATAAAATTCCGTTAACACCACATCAAGACTCAAGAACTTCAAAATCAAACACAGAGAACTTGAAATCTAATTTCAATCAAGAAAAAAACAAATAACTTGAAATCTAACTTCAATCAAGAAAAAACAATAACTTGAAGCATAAGTGGAAGAATGATGTGACTTTGTAAATGGCTGGGTGTTCAACTAATCTAAAGCTCTTTGGCTTATCAGGCGCTTCATCAAGCCTTCAAGTATATTATGTTCTGTAGGATTTCAGTTTCCAAGTTATGATCAGTAGTTTTTCTATCTGGGTTTTAATACACTCCGCTGCGTTGTCGATGAGCTACTTGCCTGAAATATCCTGCAAGAAGAGCCTTTCTTATGTTGATGTAGTAGTCAGGACTACTTAAGTCAGTACTACATAGCTTGAGGTTAAGACGAGTCATGATGCGCATCAGCTGCTGCCTAACATTGTCTGCAGCCTGAAATGCCTTATGACTAAGATAGTTGTCATAGCACCAGGATGGATCCTCATTGTGTTGCTTGTATGCATGATACACATTGAGCAAAGTGAGGTGATCTCCATCAATATGCGCAAACGCAGATTTGGCTTGTCGGCTTCTTTAGTCTCATCTCTAGGCCGGATAAATGGAGTGGGAACAGAAAGCATTGCAGAAATTGACAAAATCTCATTGGAGCAGTTGTACTGAGGGCTGACAATGAGCATCTTTGACATCTGAGGGTCTAATGGAAATTCACTCATAGTCTCCCCCACCTTGGTTAAGTTACCATCTTCATCAAGGTCTCCCAAAAAATACAAAACCTCTAGTGCATCCATCATTGTCTCAGGAGCAGGAGGATCCATGAAATCATAACGACACAAATCCTCTACTCCTAGTTTTTTCATGGTGAGTACTGTATTTGCAAGGTTTGATCTCAAACTTTCTGGATATGTCTCTTGCTGCAGATCATTCTGGAAACTTTTCTGTGTGTAGAGTCTATAGCATTTTCCGGGTTGAGTTCTTCCGGCACGCCCTGACCTCTGCCGTGCACTTGCCTTGGAAATTGGAGACACCAACAAGGACTCAACATGCGCTCGAGGGTTATAAACCTTCTGTTTGGAAAATCCCGGGTCTACAACATAAACAACTCCATCTATGGTGAGAGAAGTCTCTGCAATGTTTGTTGACACCACAATTTTCCTCTCAGGAATTTGCTCAAACACTTTCTGTTGCATAGCAGGTGGGAGAGTTGAATACAATGGCATCTCTTTCACAGGACCAATGTGATTGATTCTAGTAACTTCTCTATTAATTATGCGACATGCTTCTTCTATTTCCTCCTCTCCAGTTAGGAAAAGAAGCACATCTCCAGGAGCCTCACAAGTAAGAACAGTTCGTATTGCTGCCTCCACGTAATTCCTTTCGGGTTGCTGAGTGTAAAAAATCTCCACAGGAAAAAGTCTGCCAGGAACTTCTATGAAGGGTGCACCATTGAAATAATGTTGAAACTTCTTGGCTTCAAGAGTAGCACTCATCACAACCAGCTTCAGATCAGCTCTAACTTTCAACACTTCTTTCAGAATCCCAAATAGAAGATCAGTAGCCAAAGTTCTTTCATGAGCTTCATCAAGAATTATGACATTGTATCTCCCAAACAGTGGATCTGTCAATGCTTCTCTTTAAAGCATACCATCAGTTAAGTACTTCAACAATGTCCTCTCACTGGTGCATTCCTTGAAACGAATACTGTAACCAACCTCTTCGCCAATGGCCACATCCATCTCTTCGGCAACACGGCGTGACACTGACATTGCAGCCACCCGCCGCGGCTGAGTACATGCGATCATCATCTTCTTCTTGCTTCTTGTTAGTTCTGGATATACATTATCAGCAACATCTTCCAAAACAAATTGAGGAATCTGAGTTGTTTTACCACTGCCGGTCTCACCAACTAAAACTAAGCATTGTGTGGCCTTGAGGTCCTGCAAGAACTTCTGTTTATGTTGCCAAACAGGCAAAGTTCTCCTCTTCTCAAGGATGTCATAGTACCTTTCTGAGTAAGGCCTTCCACTCCACCTGTTGTTGATGAGATCAATACTATTGCTTACAACTGTGTCGAGGTTCGATGAGGTTGCTCCTGCACTACTATATGATCTTCTCCTCTTGGAGTCGGATGAGACTGACTGGTTGAACAAGCACAGCTTCCTCTTCCTTTCGGTGCGGACTATAGAACTAGCCATCAATGAGAAAACTACCTGCTAGCTAGTTAATCACTTAAATGTAATAATCTCTGAAAGGGTGATGATACTGTCTTATTGAAGAATAACCTCAAATAGGAATTTGATTATATCTTTCAAATTAAATCCTAAATCCTATATATGCAGGATTCATATCAAGGCCTTTCTTGAGGGTAATGGCCGGGTTTCTATTCCCAATAGGAATAAGAAAGTTTATGGCTATGGGAATTTGATATGGATCTGGTTTGTAGCTGTGGGAATTTGATACGGATCTGGTTTGCAGCCACTGATCGAGAACCAAACCTTTCTTTTGATTGCACAAACTCTGGTATATCAGTCAACATCACTCGAATTGTAATGGATAAGTTGCTTTGGCATTCAGTAAATATATGAGGAACATGACTAGAAGTTCGACATTTGGTTTTAATAGACTTGCATGTATGCATATACGAAGGTGCCAAGAAGATGTATACAACTTTCAGGCACCAACTACATTTGTTCATGTACTAAAGTTGATATAGTATCCACATTATGCATATTTCACATGTGTATAAGAGTTATCACAAAAAACAACTTTTATATAACAAAACATCTAGTCTTGTGTTATACATTTCTATCAAAAATATAAATGCTCCAATTGTTTTGATTTGTACGTATACAAAGCAGAAGAGAAAATGACAGAAATAGTTCCGTGAAACAGCGGGGTAATAGATTAAAGGGTATTACTATTAATACACACATTTTTGCTATTAACACACCCCATCTATTTTCCTATCCACACATTTTTATTTTATTTACAAACTTGTCATTTGAATTTAATTGATGATTGGTTCTCACTATATATAGGGTGTGTTCATAGCAAAAATGGGTGTATTAATAGCATTACACATAAATTATCGCGGTAATATATTAATATCTCTAGACTCTTCTGCTTTGTGAGAAATGTTGGAGCTATTTCGAGAACAGTCTAGAGAGTGTGAGAAAGATGGAGAAATGTTGGGCGAGAGAAAGCAAGAAGCGGTGAAAAAAAATAAAATTTATACCTAGAGTTGAAACGAAGGATAAATACAGAATTACACAGCTCATCAGCAGGGTAAAAAGGTCCGCACACTGTGCACACTGTTCACGGTGCCAACATCGGTACCTAGATCGTTCTCGATCATTCACGATGAAAATCATACTGATTATATATATATATATATATATATATATATATATATATATATAGTTAATGGTAGTATGGTGGTTTTCTAAAAACAGTAGGGGTAAAATGGTCAGCACCCAAAAATGCATTGTTCACTTACTTGTGAACCGTCAACCAAGCTATAGTATATACTAGAAAAATACCCGCGCGTTACTGCGGGATAGAAAATTGTAATGTTTCATGGTTTGATTAACAAAAAAGGAACTAAACCTACTTACATAAAATGAGATATATGAGAGATGAAGTAATATGAAGACTAATCAGTCTTTCTCTGAATTACAACAATGATTTTATGCTCCTAGCTTGCAGATTCAGGTTATTCACATCTTCTTTCGGTCTCTTTCTACACCAAAAAATCAAACAGGTTATAAGAGAAAACAGTGTTAAAAGAAGAAGCGCTTCTTCTTAGATTCAAAATGATATGTACCAAATTTGAATGACCATTATCAAAACTACCAAATTTGAATGATGCTAAAAGACATTACACATACTCATGAATTTGTAAAACTACCCACATATGTTATCAGTTTCTTTCCTTTTTGTACAAAGCAAAAAACTAATCAACCATTACCGGTGCAACTAAATCAACGTATGTATCATGTAATGATATCCAAGAAAAGGAAAAAGCCAAACCTGAAATGCATATCCTCTAAGAGATCAGCCTTGAACAGACACACCAACAACAACCAACACCTGCCAACAAAATTATATAATACATAGTTAGCCTTCAGTTAATACAGTAACCATTTCAATAAACAATTGCTTGAAAGTTGAAGTGGTTCTTGTTATCGGCTCTTCAAGCAATTCTGGAACCTTCTGGGTGTGGTAAAATGAAATACAAATTTGCACACCATTATAGGGAACCTTTGACAGATTGATGATAATGGCCTCTTCACTTTTTTCCCTTTTTAAACTGTGAGCTGAGTCTTTGATTACCATAGAATAAAATAAAATATATAAATCAACAATAATTGCGTCCCTACATTGAAAAGCCAAAGATAAAGTAACAACTATATTGTCAAAGATAGTTATGGAATTTCACAAACCCAAACCAGGGGTAAATCAAGGAAACGCACTGTTCCTACACTGTTCCCGTGAACAGTACGACAACCAATAGATATATAGTGTGTGTGTGTATATATATATATATAAATTAGCGTGCCCAAGGACTAGCACTTGAAAAAATACGAAGGCACCATCAACACTTTGTTCAAGTATTTGAGTGCTTGGCCTAGTGCTTGAACAAAATACGAATATCGATCGATATCTTTCTGAAAGCATGAGTTTTCTAGCTTCAAGATCTAAACCCAAGCTCACATCCTTGTTTTCAACTTGAACCACACCACCAGTGAAAAATCCTTACAGTAATTTCTTTTAATTGTCCCTGCTTACTTGTTCAAAGCTCTGATCGGACCTTTGGTACGTTTTACTTGGTGAAAAAGCAGCCAATCACACTGTTCTTCCTGTTGGTCAATCACTCTGCGTCTCTGTGGCTCTGTGCATGCAGAGAGCATGTGTCATCCCATTTATGTATATCTTTATAAAATTGCAGTCAAAGTGTCAAAATACAAACAATCTCAGTTAACTTCCCAGTCCAGGTTCACAGATTACTGCAGAACCAAATCAGATAATATTCCCCTTTTTTCTTTCAATTCTTGATCCCCAACCAAATTCTGATATGATTTTCCTTAACCCATCTCCAGAAAACTTCAAAAACCACAGAGAAACTAAGCAAGTGCTAAAACAAATCACAAATTCACAACCATAATTGTTACCGTAATAGACATAGTGAAAGTAAAAGCAACAAACTCTTTCTGTGTCAGCAATCTAATAAATCACACACACACACACTTTGTGCATTTACTCCCTCTACAAAACCTTCCCCTTTTCCCTGCTCTGTTTCACTCTTTGCTTCAATTCCAATTCCCAAAATGGATTTCCCCACAAAACCATCCCTTTTGTTCTCCTCTGCTCTGCTTTTCCTCACAACCCTTGCCTCCTTCTCCTCTCTAGCCACAGCTGCGGACTACACATCCTTGGTTTACAAGGGCTGTGCTAATCAAAAATTCCAAGACTCAACTGGGATATACTCCCAAAACCTCCAATCTCTATTCAACTCTCTAGTCTCTTCAGCCCAGCAGAAAAAGACCTTCTTCACCACCACCTCTGGTGACTCCCCAAATGCAATCACAGGTCTCTACCAGTGCAGAGGAGACCTCTCCACAGCTGATTGCTCCACCTGTGTCACAAAGCTTCCATCTTTAACCCAAAAACTCTGTGGAGAAACCGTAGCAGCTAGAGTCCAGCTCAGTGGGTGCTACTTGCGCTATGAAATTTCTGGGTTTAAGCAGGTTTCAGGGACACAGCTGCTCTACAAGATTTGCAATAAGGCTAGTGGGTCTAGTGATTTTCAAGAGAAAAGGGACTCTGCTTTTGAGAAACTGGAGAGTGGGATCAAGAATGGTAGTGTGTTGTTCTATACTGGGAGCTATGAGTCTGTTTATGTTTTAGGCCAGTGTGAGGGAGATTTGAGCAGCAGTGATTGTGTGGATTGTGTCAAAAGTGCTTCTGAAAAAGCTGGTTCAGAGTGTGGTGATTCAGTTTCTGGGCAGATTTATCAGCACAAGTGCTATATCAGCTACAGCTACTATGCTAAAGGTGTCCCAAACTTAACTTCTTCTTCAGGTAAACTCACAGAGCAAATAATCTCATCTTTGTTTTTTAGTAAAAAGGGTTTGTATTTTTCTTTTTGGGTCATTGTCTAAAATTTCAAATAACTCATGATATATATATATATACACACACACATTATTATGGATATATAATCAATTTCAAGTAGGGTTTTGGGGACTACACAAATTTCAAGTGGTATATGAGAGAGAGGATCAGCAGGATCCTCTTTATAATCTTATGATTAACTAGTAAAATAGTAAATAAGAGTCACTCATTCTTTTGTTTATTGGTTTTCCTTATGGTATGATGAAGGGTGAAAAGGATGTGTATGGGGATTGAACAGATGGCTTTCTTTGTTTCCCTCTACGTCTACTAGTTTTGTGTTCTATTTCAACACTTGTTAAATATTGGTAATGATTTTGATGTGCTTTAAATGGTGTAGGGACTGTAGGGTCTAACCATCACACAACACAGAAGACAGTGGCCATTGTTGTGGGAGGTATTGCAGCTGTGGGGTTCCTATGTGTATGCCTGATGTTTGTCAAGTCCTTGATGAAGAAGCGTGGTGCCAACAAATATGGAGACTACTACTGATTTGGTTGCTGTCAATGAAGATATACGAGGATTTTTGTATTGCATTGCAGGGGGTGGGGGGGGGGGGGGGGAAGCTTGAGAATTTAGTGAAGGTTATATATCAAGGGGCTTGAAATGGGTTTTGTAGTTGGGGTCTTTTTTAAGATGGGTGGGATTTAAGTTTAGGGATCAGCAAACACTAACTTATGGTGGAATTTGTTTAATTAATCATGTTTAGCAGATATGGATCATATGGATTTTCAAATTGTTTTCTTTTCCCCTGCAGATACACCTTTAGCTTTTGATTTCATTCTCTTTTTTTGCATAAATGTTCACTTGCTTTGCTTCAATGATCAAAGTTGGGTAAAGGGTTTGTTTCTTCCTATTTTATTTGGGTTCCTTGGTTGTTAAGCCATAAATTAGTATTTGCGAAGGAAAATATCTAACCCCACTTTATTAAAACACATTTGCATTATTTAGGATTGGACCCACCAAGGTGATGCAGCTAGCTTTCGAAAATCATAAGAACAACCTGGGTGTGTTGGTATTTGTTGGTAGAAAATTCAAGTGCTAAAATCCCTTTTTCTTTCTGTTTCAACTAGCTAGCTTAATCCCTTTAGTTATCTGTTTTAATTCTGTTCATCAGTTTGGAGTTGAAATGCAAATGTGTTTTTACCACACAACCTACAATGAGGAAATCATAATTGATTCACGAAAAATATAATGATCAAGTAATTAACTATAGCACACGGTTAGTACTATTTGATCTAGCGGTATAGTCTCTTTTTAGTAAGTAAGAGGTTGTGAGTTCAACTTACGAAGTTGTAAAACCTGATAAAAACAAAAACACTATGGCACACGCATTGTAGACTTGTAGTTGAAATTTTTTTTTACTCAACTCGTAACGGCGCCTCGAATCAAAAGTCTTTCTCCGTTCCCTACGATTTTTCTTCTAATTAGTTCTAGGAGAAACCGAATCTTTCATAAATATATACATGCACAGTCTTCTTCTTCTTCTTCTTCTTTTTATTTTTTTATTTTTTTATTTTATTTTTTTTATTTATTTTTTTTGGGAAAACTCATACATGCATAGTATTCCTTGTGCGTGTATGACTTAAATCGGACATGTTACTCTATATTTCCAGATTTTATTTCTCAACATAATATACTTCCAGATTTAAGCCTTCACTAAATCAACTTGGAAACCAAGGATGCTCACAATATATAAGTCGATCACGATATATAAGTCCATCACGTCTAAAGGTTTCACGTACTACTAACTAACAGACAGTGGAAAATAATGGAAGCTGCAATGCATGCTGAACAAATAATGAGAATCGAGAGGAGGCACCCTACGCAAATGCAGTATATTGGGAGCTTGAAACAATATAAGCAGTGATGTCCTTGTGCTTGGTAATCTACCACAGTTCCTAAGTAACACATTCGTCGATTTCCAGATGAATCAGTCTACTGCAATATTGTTCATGTCACCCCGGGTTGTTCAGACTACCTTGACGCTCGGGAGGGATGGAAACAACATGCATTGTTTGAGAGGTGGCTGGTTTAGGGTCGCGCATCGTGAGAATTTCCAGGTCGCCGACGTTGTGCAACTATGGTCTTACAAAGATCGCCAGAACCGGCTACGCTTTGTTATGCAGCACCAGGAGGCAGCTGATTCTAACTAATGCTAGCTAGCAAGTTATAGATTGATGGATCATCGGTTAAGAGTTTTCTTTTTGGTCAGTGTTTATGTTTTATTTAGCAAGATTGTAGACTCGAATCTCTCTATATGATTTATATACTTCTCTTACGTACTCTTTTATGATTTATATACATGGGGTATGATTTTCTTTTTTCTTATCAAAATCAGAATCTTACTTGGGGTAAAATCTAAACCAAAACCTTACGTATATCCTGTTTGGGATCATTTTCTGTCGACTATGAAAGTATGAATGTCTTTGTCTACTAGGACTTGTGGATTACTTAATGCTGCATCAGGAGTATAATCACATCAGGGCTCTATGTAGTA
Organism: Fragaria iinumae; assembly: GCA_009720345.1. Taxonomy (NCBI): domain Eukaryota; kingdom Viridiplantae; phylum Streptophyta; class Magnoliopsida; order Rosales; family Rosaceae; genus Fragaria; species Fragaria iinumae. Next base: position 21,871,362 of record CM019118.1, on the reverse strand, counting down.
GGCACTAACTGACTAAAGTAGAAGAGTGGCCACAATAAGGAGAAAATTAGGCGGTTCTGAGTTTCATAGGGTTTATATCTGGGTCACTGAGCATGCGTCTTCATTGAGGAACCTGAGATTGGTTAACAGGTTTCATATACGTGTATGCTTTTACAGTACCCGCCAATCTTTTTCTACTTCTTCTGCAACTCTTTGCAATAAAAGAGCTGTCCATTGAGACGCTGCACATTACTATGCAACCGATCCAACATACTAAAATTTCTTAGTCTACTCAATTTTGAGGGAGATTCCTTGCATCTCTTAGGTGCATAGGATTCTGTACATTGTGGGGGTGGGGAACTTAGTTATCCCACAGGTTCTTTATGATCCTTTTAGGGCGAAAGAGTACATAGTATATATAAGATACTAAACGTATATCAGAATATGCTAATCTTGAGAAATAAGAGAAAGCAAAACATCAACATAAACTAAATCCCTCATAAGCAAGACAAAATTTAAACAAAGCACCAAAAAAAAATTAATTCAAAAGAATCTTTGAAGTGACTTGCTTTCCATAAATGTATGTCTCAGAAGTCAGAATCCCCTAATCAGGGAAAAGTGGAGAGAAATCACTAGGCTAGCTCTCTCGTTCAAGGGGGAAGTTTTGGTACTCCTACATATTTCAAACCTACCACTTACCAACTTAGAAGTCACCATATCCGACTAGCATAGGCAAAATCAAGCACTATTACAAGAAGTGCGCTTAACCAGCATATCAACACTCAATCGATCTGAATAGCATAAGCAAAATCAAGCCCTATTACAAGAAGTGCGCTTAACCAGCATATCAACACTCAATTGATTACACTGAGGGATATAATCCATAGCACAGCAACCAAAGGGATCTACAGACTCAATCTTTACATATGTGAAGGTGGTGCCTACAAAAGGTGTTGGTTGCTACATTCATCACATTCAAACAGTTTACCTGGCTGTCTAAACCGAGTGGCCAAAAACCAGATAAAAAAGGAACAAGACGCTGGAATGGTTTGTGCAGTGAACTTAACATTCTAAAAGAGTTTATGATCAAATACTGCACACTGAAATCAGTCCTGATACCACAAAATAAAATGCACAACACGATAAAGTTCTCAAAACTGTAAAAGGTTATGGTTCAATTCAGCAGTGAAAAGACAACTTTGAGTGATGTTCCGAGTTTGTTGAGTCTCATCATCTACAAACGACATGCATTTGCTATTCCTTATCACCTAAATTCTGAAGCAGGAAACATATGCATCATCTAGGTTTGTATTTTAAAAAATTTCCTCTATAAACTCTTAATCAGGTATGGGTATAGAACACACCCAATGTAACACAGGGTTTTGGATCCCTAAAGAGGATTCACTTATCTGTACTGTACCACTAAATGGCCTGGCTTCACCACATATCTTGGTATTCTTCTCATGGCACTGAAGAGTGCTCTTTGCAGCAAGGGACTACAATATGAACCTAAACTACAAGTTACTTCAGTTTTACCACTACGCTGCCATAAAATTAGAAGCCCCACGCACCCACCTCACCCATATATCTAAGATCCGACCCTGAACAACATAAACCACCTTTCTTCTGCATAAACCCTACGAAGCTACCTAAGCCGAAAACAAAATCATAATCATGCTCACATGAGAAAATGAACCTAACTGAGTCACAGCAAAATGAATTGCACATCGAAAATTTCTACAATCAAGCAAAACACATGTAAATCCAATCTGAATAAAAACCATAATTATTGAACCCTAAATCAATCTCAAAAGAAAATCCATCTCCAAAATGACTAATACAAACGCATCGGTAGTCCGTAATAAAACCCTAAACTTACTGCAATCAAGCACATAATCTCCAATTCCAAACCCTAAGCGACACAGAAAAAAGCGATATACGGTACCCGATTGCTCCGAGCCAACCCGGTTTCACTTGGTGCCGAGGATGTTGGCCTGCTGGAGCTCGAGCTCGGTGAGCTGCTGGTCGCGGTCCATCTCGATGATGAGAGGCACGACGAGGATGAGGAAGGTGGTGCCGAAGATCCAGGCGGCCTTGCCGGTGCTCTTGAGCAGCTTCTTGGTGACGAACATGGTGTCGGAGCTGTACTGCTTGCCCTTGGCGACGATTGTGGACTGGGAGATCTTGGCGAGGACGCCGTCGTCCTTCTTAGGGTTCCGCCGCTCCGGGAGGGAGACGCCGCCTTTGCGAGCTGGGGTGGCCATCGGTGTGTGAGAGAGAGATGAAGAGTCGTCAAAGAGGGTTTTGGGGTATCAGTGTGTGTGGTTGCTGCTCTCTCTCTCTCTCTCTCTCTGCGGCTTTTGTTATGTGTAGCAACGACATGTCGTTAGGATTATTGAAGGGTTTTAGAGTTTTCTTTTTGAGTCCTTGTGGTTTGGAAATGTACAGACTTTGACCCCTGTAGTTTGATTTTTGTTACAATTATCGAAATTGCCATGAGATTATAAGAAAAAATGATCCAATCTAAGAAAACACAAAATTAATCAAACGGATAGGGATAACATCAATATTCACAATATTTGCTTCTCTTAGGGGGGTGTATTCAATCCAGATTTTAAAAGATTTTTGCTGATTTTTAATAATCCATGGAGTCTGTTAACTCTATGGATTGTTTTGATTCCATGTAGAGTTAAGCAGATTTCATTAGATTGATTTATCTCTATTTGCATAGACTTTATAAGTCCATAGATTGTTGTAATAACAATAAAACAAAATAAAACTCCTATATAGTGACATATGAATCTACTTTTTAATCAAAATAGTTTCTCAATTCCATATTATCTCACATACCGAAGATACAAAGGTAATTAAAGAAGAACATTATAATGTTGCTTACTCCTCCATTTCAACCTCATTAACATCATAAATCTCTTGATTCTCACCAACCATGTACTCCTCATTATTCATAATGCCATCGTCTTGATCCTCGTTGCTATCCTCTTCATCTTCATCATCATCATTCCTCGGCCTCCTAGCCCACATAGCATTAGCAATGCTAGTTCTCCAAGCATTAGCTTCTGTTGTTTGTTGTAGTTGGCTTTGAGAAAGCAATTCAAGATTTTCATCTTCCATGTCAAGATGTGATGGAGATTGGTCATCTTCTAGTTCAATTGGGAATTCATCGGAGCGACACTCTTTTCGAAGAAAGTTGTGTAATCCAGCACAAGCTAAAACTAACTCCGTTTGTGTTTGAAACGGGAATGGAGGAGCGACTTTAAAAATTGTGAACCGCGATTTAAAGATACCAAAAATTCTCTCAATCACATTCCTCAAAGATGCATGACAAAGGTTGAATAACTCACTTGCATTTTTAGGGTGACGACCTTCACCCCCAAAATCTTTAAGATGATATCGGACACCGCGTAATGGAGCTAAGAATTGGCGGCGATTAGCAAATCCACAATCCACGAGAAAATATTTTCCTGAAAATATTTTTAATTAATTAGTAAGTCATACACAATGAAAGATAACAAGTTATAAACCAACACGAAAAAAACGAGTAATGCTCAAGTCTCAGCCATCAATAATTTCTATACATTGGAAGTTCATGAAAAATGAAAAGAGTGTATTACCTTGAGGCACTTCAAGTCCATTTCTTCTTGATAAGGCATCATTTAGCAATTTTGAATCATGTGCCGAACCTTCCCACCCACTAAGCACATATATAAATTCCAAATCAAAGTTGCAAGCTGCTAAAACATTTTGGGATTGAATACCATGACGGTTACGGTAGCTGCTTACATCTCGACCTTTAATCATGGCTGGAATATGGGTTCCATCAATAGCGCCAATACAATCCTATAATAAACAAATATTCAATTAATAGAAAACTACAAAAATTATTTAGGTCATATAGTGAACATATTATAGAAAACAAACTACAAGAATCGTACCTTAAAGAAAGGGTTATACTTTGTATTTTCCTCAATTTTAGAGGGCATCCTTCTAGGCGGCTTGACCATCATTTCTGGTGCTATAGTGTTCAAGGCCTTCAATGTTTTGTTGAAGTTTCGACTAGTAGCAAAATGCGAACGACCAAACCTTTGACGAACATTACAATACCGGTCATTGTGGCCTACAATGATCAAGAATGTTGCTACCATTTCTTCAATACAAATATATGTTGTATCTTCCAAAAGAGTACTCTCTCTAATAATAGTGCACAATTTTAGAAACACAACCGGATACATTCTGTGTAACTCCCGGAAACTTTGTGGGTCTCCTTTCAGCATATTATGTATAAACTGATATCCCACTTTAGTGATGGGTCGTCGTTTGAGAGAAGGTTCAATACGTGGATGCATCACAATCATATTCTCTCTTAGCATGATAATTGCTGCTTGAATTGCCGTCAATAAACACTTAACCTGTTCATAAAGCTCTTCTTCCATTTCTTCTTCAATTTCTTCTTCCATTTCTTCGTCCATTTCTTCTTCTTTTAATTCTTCCCTCCATATTTCATCTGTTTCCATTACTAATTCTCTGCATTGACAAGTAAATGAATGATAAAAACCAAGTGACAAAATATAAACAAAGAAAAGTTAATTTCTACTGGTTTAGGAACTATAGCCTTCCAAATCCAAAATGCAATAATTTTTTTTCTGTTCTGACCCTCCCTCATTCCAATCAATATTCCAAAAGTTTTAGGACTCCAAAATAAAAACTATTTCTCGGGCATATATGAGACATATAGGTATAAGTTTCTGAAAATTATCAACCTCAAATTCCTACTGGTTTTGGAACTACAGTCTTCCAAATACAAAATGCAGTAATGCAAATGAAACAAAGCCATTCAATAGTTCAAATTAAAGAAACACTCAAAAGATTAATTATTCATAACTCAAATGTCATACTATAGTTCAAATTAAAATAACTCAAAAGTCATACAATATAGCTCAAACCAGAGGTACTCAAATAACTCAAAAGACAATGTTTAATGCAAATTTGAAATCCTCAACAAAATATAAGATATTCATAACATAACTAATACATGACTCAAATAACTATTGCCTTCGCATCTTGTGGAATATCCAATTTGCTCGTACTTCAGGGGCCATCTTTAAGAAACCATCCCTTTTTGATTTAGTGTCAAGCAAGTCAAAAACCTTAAAACGAATGTCTTCATCCAAATTTGGGATCTCCTCGATAGCATCCCAAATTGTATATGCTCTATCCCTTTCTCTTTTCTCCAATAAGCTTTCTCTTTTCTCTAATAGGCTATAAACTCCTTCAAAAGTGGTCGTTAGTTTATCAAGTTGTTCCATAATGCCACTTTGAGGGGTATTTCCAGTTGAGCTAGAACTTCCTTCATACTCGTTTCTACTTCTCTTGGATCGGGTTCTTCTTTGATTGGGAACCTCAGAAACTTCAGGGAATCTTAAAGGGGATGTAGAGCGAAATGATGGATCATTTTGAGTTGGTTCTACAAACACCTCATTCTCAACATCATAATCAAGGTTCTCTATGCGTACATCTCTACCTTCATCATCTCCTAATGTCCTTGCATCAGTAGCACTACCCAACCCAATTGAGTATTTTCCAACAGCAACACCATTCCCAACAGCAATTTCCAAATCCTCATAATCAAGAGTCACCCCATAGCGTAAGTTGGCATCTTTTGGGTGAGCCTAAAAAAAAAAAATCAGAACTATTGTTGCTCTAAATCCTCAAAATATTTTTGTTATGTATATATAAATGAAAAATGTAATTTTTAGAAAGCTCACCTTTAGGTACTCATCCCATACTTCATCTGGAGCAGTGAACTTTTTAGTAGTATAGTCATATCCAAAGCCAGAGCTGAACCGCATAAGTGTTGAATAAGATAACCAACGACCTTTAAACCATTTCAACCGGCTTTGGTAATTGTTGTAGGTCTTATGACATCCAAGTTTTGAATTAAGAATGGGTAGTATTCTCTCTTCCACTGTTGTTTTGCCGAAAACACCACTATTGTCACGCCATCCCCGAGCCGCAGCATCAACCATGAGTTCTAACAATAAATCGCTCTCTTTCTTGGTTCACTGCTCATAAGCTATCCTTTTTTTGGTATCTTGTTGTGAATCACCCATGGTACTATTACTATATATTAATACATAGAATAAATTTTATTAGCATACTTATATATAATCTTCATTTCAATTACTGTTTCAATTGTGTACTTTCCTAATTAACAAAAAGTACTATGAACAACAACAAAAACCATGCATGGTTCAATAGTACAAGTATAAATTGTTACCTTATCAACTTAAAACAGAAAAGATGGCTTAAATAACTAATGAGATAGGAAGATCACTCGTAAGAGTACCTGAAGAAGGCAAGTCGAAGTACCTGAAATGCCTTATCACACTTGTCCAATTGTTACCCAAATGTGAATATGTGATGGTGCTGTAAACCCTAGACAAATAAAGATACGTTATAAGTACAACCAAACATCACAGTGCAACTATCAATTACAGGATTACATCTGATGAGTAATAATAACATATAAGGACAAACTGAACTCTCTTCTAGCACAAGAACTTCAACTACATTTGCTAGACACATAGAAATATACAGAAAAGCAAGTAGCCAGGACTGTGGCTATATATGCTTCAGAGCTGCACCCATATATTTCATTATCTGTAGAACTTGAAAACAGTATGACGCACCAACTGGAACAAACAAACTACCGAAAGATATTCCCTACAAGGAAGCAACATAAGAGAACTTGCACCAGCTACATAAAATTTTATAAGAGAAGAAAACCAACAATTTTGGTTCTCAACTTTGAGAGCATAGATGGGTTAACACACTACTTATTGCTTCAATTACTTAAACTTTACTAGTATACTATCATTAGAATATTTTATCTTTTTTTCATAATATATGTACACACTGAGTCAGATTAATCTCTAATGATAAAGCTTAAAAAATAAAACGAATATCATATGCATACTACTTTCATAATCATATATATTGTAATGAAATCAGCCATATCAAAATCAAAGTAACAATATTGACCACATGCACTTGTATTAGGTATTCCAATATTTGCTCAGACTACTTAATAAAAGGAACAAACTGATATATATGGATCGACAATATTTGACGAAAAAAACAATTTGATATTGATAAGGTAGCAATCTAATATTTTACTACTTCAAGCATAAATAAGTTATCGTAAATCTTTGTATTTAAGCACAAATTGATTTGAAATCACAGAAAGAAAAAATAGCTTCAAAGAGTATCTTAGGATTAGGGGGTTTAGGCTAGGGTTTATAGAGAAACCATCTTCATTCAAGGAAAAAATGTATCGTGGATTAGGCTTTGCTCTCAAACAACAAGAAAAATATAGAGAAACAGCTCCATTGCTCCAACCATCATCATCACCAATAAATCCAAAACCTAAAAGAGCATAATAACAAAGAGGAAATCAGAATGAGAAAGTACCTTTGTTATCAGAGAACAACAGAGAAACGTTGAGGGAGTGGTCGTCAAGGCCAGTTCGTCTTCTTCTGATGTTGACGTTTCATCTTCGATAGGAGAGAGACAGAATACGTGAAAATCTCTTGTGTTGAGGTGAGATTTCTCTAGGGGTTTCGTATTTATACCAAGGCACAAAGAATCCTACAAAGTCGTTGATATAATATAATCCTTGAAAATCGACCAACTTTTCAATACCACTAGATTTGGAAGGATACTTGAAAGTCATGATTGAATACCAACAGATTTTTAAGGACTTTTTCAAGTCTGAATTGAATACCTATAGAGTTTAGAAATACAAAAAAATCCTATAGAATCTTAATTGAATACACCCCCCTTAGAATGATGTGAGATCCGGAATTTGACAACAATAAAAACTAAAAAGGAAGAACAAAATAATCTTAGAAGAGACCAGTGAGGTGATTCACCAATTGAGAATAAGAAGAAGGACAAAGGCAAACAAAGGGAAAAATGAACAATACCTTCAACAAGGTTTGTTTTATCAATAATTCATCTCTCAAAATTGATTCTTCCTTTCTCTACAGCTTACATATAAAGGGAAAACAAAGACTTAAAAACAAATAAATGCTAGAGACAAGTCCCAAGCATGAAATAACCAACTCAGAGATTTCCAAGGCTAACAGCTCTATTTTTTATTGGAATTTGTTAGGCCTCTTAATCTCCCTCCTAGACTTATCTCTTGCCAAACAATAGTCTTTTAAATCTTCTGCACAAGGATTAGATGTGCCAGCTGTCTCAACAGATGTCCATTCACCAGTCTCCCATTGTTTGAAATGACTCGCCCTCGAGTCAAAGCTCTGCGAGCTAACAGACTCATAATAAAGTTGCAAATTAGCAACATTGAAAGTTGTTGATACCTCCATATCTCCAGGTAACTCAATCTGCTAAGCATTCTCACCTATACGCTTAAGCACCCGAAAAGGACCATCAGCTCTAACATTAAGCTTTCCATACTTCCCTCTTGGAAACCTTTCCTTACGAAGATTAATCCACACCAAATCTCCTTCTTTGAACTTCATATATCTTCAATGCTTATCCGCTTCTACTTTGTACTTCTGATTACTCTCCTCCAACCTCTTCTTGACTTGTGAGTGTAACTCCTTAATGTGTTCTGCTATGTCTTCAGCATCACCACTAAATATGTTCGAAATTGGCAGAGGAAGTAGATCAAGGGGGCTATTTGGAATCACTCCATAGACTATTTCAAAAGGACACTTTCCTATTGTTCTATTCTTGGACATGTTGTAAGCAAACTCAGCTTGAGACAAAGTGAGGTCCCATTTATGCTTTTCTTCTCCAGCAAGACTTCTTAACAGATTTCCAAGAGACCGATTCATCACCACCTCCGTTTGACCATCAGTTTGAGGGTGATGAGAACTACTGAATTTAAGATGAGTTCCCATTTTACGCCATAGTGTCCTCCAAAAATGGCTGATAAACTTAGGATCACGGTCAGAGGTAATAGACTTCGGAACCCCATGAAGTTTGACAACTTCTTTGAAATACAACTGAGCCACATGAGTTGCATCGAAGGTTTTGGAGCAGGGAAGAAAATGTGTCATCTTGGAAAATCTCTCTACCACCACAAGAATAGAATCAACCCCACGTCTTGTCTTTGGCAGCCCCAAAACAAAGTCCATAGAGACATCTTCCCAAGGCGATTCGGGAACCGGCAATGGAGTATACAAACCTATGTTTTGAGACTTACTCTTGGCTATATGACATACTCGACACCTCTCCACATGCTTAGTAACATCTCTATGCATTCCAGGCTAATAAAATTTTGCTACAACTAACCCCAAAGTCTTGTCGCGCCCAAAGTGTCTTCCCAAGCCTCCATCATGCAATTCAGAGATTATAACAGTACGTAAAGAACACCTTGGTATGCACAAACGGCTGCCATAAAATAAGTACCCATCATGCAACAAGAATTTGGAAGCCTTTCCTTCTTGACATTCTTTCCAACTCTTTTCAAAATCAGGATCTTCGGCATATTGAGCTTTTAGGACATCAAACCCAATAATTGAGGCCTGCATAGTACTCAGCAAAACTGACATTCTACTCAAAGCATTAGCAACTTTATTTTGGATGCCAAATTTGTGACTAATTGAAAAGGTGAATTCCTGCAAGTAAGCCACCCATTTGGCATGTCTAACATTAAGCTTATGTTGGCCATTTATGTACTTCAAAGCCTCATGATCTGAAAATAAAATGAACTCTCTGTGAATCAAATAATGACGCCAATGTCGCAAGGCCTGGACAATAGCATAAAACTCCACATCATAAGTTGAGTAGCGTCGCTTTGCTTCATTGAGCTTTTCACTAAAGAAGGCAATTAGTTTTCCTTCTTGACTGAGAACAGCTCCTATTCCTTTGTGGGAAACATCACAATCTAATGAAAACACCTTCTCAAAATTTGGCATTGCTAACACAGGGGCAGTAGTCATTCTCTCTTTCACCAACTCAAAGCTTTCAGCAGCTTCTTTACTCCACTCAAAATCACCTTTCTTTAAGAAATCAGTGATGGAGGCTATAATTGAGCTAAAATGTGGAATGAACCTCCTATAAAAAGAAACTAATCCATGGAAATTTCGTACCTCAGAGATATTAGTTGGAGTAGGCCAACTTCGTATAGCATCCACCTTGCTTGGATCAACTTTAATCCCATCTTTTGAAACAACATAACTGAGAAACACCAAGCTATCGGTTAAGAAGTCACATTTCATAAGATTGACATATAACTTATATTCTCGGAGGACTTGCATCCCTTGTCTGAGATGTTCAACATGTTGTTCTTCGTTCAAACTATACACCAAAATATCATCAAAGTAAATAACCAGAAACTTACCAATATATGGTTGAAATAATTGATTCATGAGGCGCATGAAAGTGCTTGGTGCGTTTGATAATCCAAAGGGCATGACAAGCCATTCATACAACCCATCTCTAGTCTTAAAGGTCGTCTTTCATTCATCTACTGGTCTGACCCTTATTTGATGGTACCCACTCCGCAAGTCAATCTTGGAAAACACTTAAGAGCCACTAAGCATATCAAACATATCATCTGGACGAGGGATAGGGAACCAATACTTTATTGTGATTTTATTGATAGCTCTGCTATCCACACACATCCTCCAAGTCCCGTCTTTCTTTGGTGTCAAAAGGGTCGGCACTGCACATGGGCTCATGTTTTCTTGGATCAGTCATTTCTCAACTAACTCTCTGACTTGCCTTTGCAGCTCAAGATGCTCGGCTGGGCTCATATGGTAAGCAGCTTTGTTCGGTAAATTAGATCCTAGAATGAAGTCGATTTGGTGTTGTACATCCCTCATAGGTGGTAAGCCTTTTGGTAACTCCTCAGGTATAACATCAGAAAACTCTTCGAATAAAGGTTCAAGTCGTTGAGGAATTGGACTTCCAGCATTCACCTCTTGCACCACCAACACATACACTTGAGCCTCTCCTTGAATCTCTTCTACAAATTCTGTCATGGTAAGGAAGGTAGCCCTCTCTTGAGTGTTGCACTTGGCTACTGTCTGATCACTTCTTGAAGCCCCAAAATCACCTTAACACCATCCTTCACAAAAGTATAAGTGTTCTTGTACCCATCATGGAAAGCTTTTTGATCATACTGCCATGGCCTCCCTAACAGTAAGTGACATGTATCCATAGGTACCACATCGCACCACACTTTATCTTGATACAATTTGCCAATAGAAAATGAAACTAAACAACGTTTATCAACATTTACCTCACTTCCTCTCTTGAACCAAGCAAGCTTGTATGAAGTTGGGCGTTTCCCGACCCTCAACCTTAGCTTGTCAACCCTTTCTTGTGACAACATTTTCTGAACTTCCACCATCGATGATTACATTGCATATCTTCCCATTGGCAGTGCACCGAGTATGAAAAATGTTGTGGCGCAACCAGTCATGGTCCTCAACTCTTGAAGCATTCATGTTTCATGGAATGACTAAGGCCTCTCCATGATCACTCCATGTAACATTGTCATCATCATCAACATTGTATTCATCATATATAGGAGTATCATCTTCTTTGATTGAGTCATCCGAAACCAGAGCCTCACTTGCAAAGTTGACAAAACTCTTATTTGGACAATCAGCTTGCACATGCCCCAAACCTGAGCACTTGAAACATTTCACCATTCGGTTGCCAAAACCGGTTGACCGACTAGAACTAGAACTGCCATCCCTCTTACCATTTGCTCCCTTCTCAAAATTCCTTGGAATCGGCTTTTTGGGTTCTCGAACAAATACAAAAGGCTGTTCCTTTCTAATAGGGTTGCGAGGACCAAATCCACTTGCCGTGAGACTAGCCTTCTGCTTCAATTGCTTCTCTACTTTGACTGCAAGCTTGTAGACATCATCACATGATCATCACATGACCAATAAGGCTGCAATGTTACCACATCATGAATCTCCTTCCGTAACCCTCCCAAATAACAAGCAATAGTCTGCTCTTCCGGTTCATCAATACCGCAACGAACCATGAGCAAATCAAATTCCTCAGTGTACTCATCCACCGATTTGTTTCCCTGTGGAAAATTGTAATTTTGAGAACCATTCTTGAAGATAGTTGTCTGGTAGAAACTTTCCTCTCAAAGCCTTCTTCATCTTCTCCCAGGTAGTAATTCTTGATTGTCCCATCCTCAGCCTCCTCATGTTCAATTGCTCCCACAAAGCTGATGCATTTTTTGTTAACTTGACAGCAACAAGCTTCACCTTCCGATGGTCTGGCATCTCTTTATAGTCAAAGACCCTTTCCATCGTGTTTAGCCAATCAATAAACACCTCAGGCTTGATCTTCCCTTCGAACTCAAGAATCTCCACCTTCATATCGAACTGACCAGCCCGATCATACCTGCCCTCTCCACCTGGCTCTTCATGCGGAGCACGAAAGTGAAAGAAGGGATTTTCATCGCCATCGTTGGAGGTCGACTCATCTTCCTCACGACTCTTGGTTTCAAAACGTTCCAATCGCTCTGTCAATTGCTGCACTTGTCTCCTTAATTCTTCATTCTCGACATCACTGGGGTCGCGTCCTTGATGACCGCGCCCACCACGACGTCCACCACGAACCATCAGGATGCTGTTGAAAATCCTAAGCCTTGCGGCTCTGATACCACTTGATGTGGTTCAGCAATTGAGAATAAGAAGAAGGACAAAGGCAAACAGAGGGAAAAAGGAACAGTACCTTCAACAAGGTTTGTTTTATCAGTAATTCATCTCTCAAAACTGATTCTTTCTTTCTCTATAGATTGCATATAAAGGGAAAACAAAGACTTAAAAATAAATAAATGCTGGAGACAAGTCTCAAGCATGAAATAACCAACTCAGAGATTTCCAAGGCTAACAACTCTATTTTTATTAGAATTTGTTAGGCCTCTTAATCTCCCTCCTAGACCTGTCTCTTGCCAAATAGTCTTTTAAATCTTCTGCACAAGAATTAGATGTGCCAGCTGTCTCAACAGATGCCCCTTCACCAATCAGGACACAAAATAATGCAAAATTTTGAAATTTTACAACAGTAAGAATTAAAAAGGAAAAACATAATAACCATAGAAGAAATTGGGACACAAAAATACTATCTTCCTTTAGTGGGTTGGGCCACCCCTTTAATTATGAGACACGAGTTTCAGGTGTTCAGGGCTAGGTAACTTGAGACTTTGATATCAACTTAAGACATATGAAAGAAAAACTACCTACCCATTGTGGGTCTCTTTAATTATGGGACACGAGCTTCCGGTTTCAAGTGTTCAGGGCAACCCCATTGTGATACCCCAAAACCCTCTTTGACTAGTACTGTATCATGCATCATGCAAATAGAGATCACATAGTGTTGCTTCCAATTAGAGGCGGAGCTAGAAATTTTTCTTTAGGGGGGCCGGCTAATATATAGCCAAATAAAAATCGATCTAATCCTTACCGATATATTTTATTAAGCATAATTGTCAATGTACGTTAAGCTTACCTGCTTGCTCTTATTTTTCCCATAACTTCTCCTTCATTTTAAATAGGTAGTGATTTATAAAGCTTTTTCTTTATCGATGGTGATCGGTCATGGTATACATCGTGTTACTTGGTTATTATGTTAATTTAAAATAAAGATTGAGTAAATAATTGAATCATGTACCAAAATGAAGCTTTATTGGTCTTTTATTTTTTCGGGCCAAATTGTTCTTGCATTTTATTTTTTATCTATCTATGTCATTGCATTTTATTTACACAAACTGATAAAAAAATATATTAAACTTTTGTTTTTTGAATATATATTAAACTTTTACAACTTGAGGCTTTGGGAGAATAAAGCTAGTTCCTTGAGTAAGCTTTTTTATCAAATCCGGACCTATTTTCTCTTGATGCGTTCTATTATGCATAAGAATGCACCTCACAGAAGGGTACTGAAATCTTGGGTTCCCCCACCAGTTGTTTGGTTGAAGGGCAATTTGGATGGAGCTTTTCAGATTGGTACTAACCAGACAGGTATTGGTGTTGTGTTTCGGGATTCTACTGCGAGTGTGGTAGGAGGAATTTGTTTAAAGGTTTCTAATGTGTATACTCCATAGATGGTTGAGGCCTTTGCCGGGAGAGCAACTTCAAAGTTTGCTGCAGAGTTTCACCTATCCCCTTTAGTGTTCGAGTCTGATTGCTCCAAAGTGATTAAGGCTTGTTTAGGATATATGGAGGATGAGTCTGCATTTGGTCAGATGATTGTTGATATCAAAACTGATCTGTCTACTATGCCTTGTTCTTTTTTTACTCATGTATTTAGAGAGTCCAATTTAGTTGCCGACAAATTGGCTATAAATTTAGATCTTTCCTTTCGTTGGTATGGTCCTATTCCTATGGAACTTGAAGGAGTTCTAACTCCTCTATGTAATCAGTAGTTTTTAGTGCAATAAAATTTTGTCTTGATTCAAAAAAAAAAAAAACTTTTACAACTTGAAGTATAGTTTTTTTAGTTATGAAATTGGAAATATATTACAGATTGAAATTAATTCATCTATTTCATTCATTTAAGAAAGTAAAAAGCCAAGAATTAAGTGCAAAGTTTGCCACGTCCCATTTGTGTTCCATGCATGAGTAGTTTCCACATTTGTTTTGGGGGTGTCATCAAGCATAATCAACTATAAGTTTTTCTTAAATCAATAGCTTCCTAGTTAGTAATCACTTATCAACCAACTGTTTGCGAGCATTCTAGGGAGAGTGAGAATGTTTCATGGTTAGAGGATGAGTCACCTTAGCTTATGTCTACCATCTTAATTTAATCATAGTTTGAGGGATTTTAGTACCCCACACTAAGTTGTGCCTAGTTAGGGTGTTGGGAGTACACCAATTCAGTCTCATGTTTTGTAATGTTTTCTTGTAAGAAATATAATCATTTTTCCTCTTAAAATACTAAGCGCCACTAAAGTATCATCTCTTAAATCATCGATTAGCTAGAAAATTCATCTTTTATATCATATGAATTAGGATCTCATAGTTATCAATTAGCTATGGATCTCATAGTCAATAAATTTTATGGAAATGCATCGATAACAGGAAAAGAGGAATGGTTCTTCCATTTGAACTATATGAAATTTCATACTCGGTGGACATGCTACAGGTGATATGTAACAAATGTCTTACACTAGAAAAGCTTGTGCAACTCAGTTTCATATACATTGTTGGTAACTAAGCTAGAAATCTAGAATTAAGTCCCTGGAATGAACATTAAGGGCACCCACTAAGGGATGCTGCAAACTTATAATTCTATCGTAAGGCGACTAATCTACCTCACAGAGAGGTTTAATGAAAGTGGGGTAGTTGGTTTGGAGGTTTGGGCAGTCCAACTTTATCATCTTGTTGTTTTCGTCCCTCGGATCGTGGACAACATCATTATCTCGCACATGCGGCTTGGCGTACCTTTCAATCCCTCCTTCATCTAGATGACTCTCTATGAGAGCTTTCACTCCTATGTGCAATGACATGGAACCAGGAAATGACCAACAGTGACAACCTGGTGCCCAATATGGTTTGGTGCAAGGTCTTAAATATCGAATTTATCGTCGATATTTCGGCGATAATTTTGTTTTTTTTACTCAACGATAATATCTTAGCATACCAACAGAATTGATCTAGATGTCTCTCTATGAGAGCTTTCACTCATATGTGCAATGACACGGAACCAGGAAATGACCATGGCCGAACAATGGCAACCTGGTACCCAATGTGGTCTGGTGCAAGGTCTTAAATATCAAATTTATCATATTTCGGCGATAATTTCGTTTTTTTACTCAACGATAATATCTTAGCATACCAACAACATTTCGCGAGAAATTTCAAAATTTTCGCGAGATTTTAGGTAAATTTTAAATTTACCCGAAATTCACGAAATTAGCTCATTACTTGGGCCCATCTTTTCCAAATCACATCGAACCTGGGTTGCCTCATATATGTCCAAACTCCCTAACCAACACTTCTAAGCTGATATATGGTTCTTAGATGGAACATTTTACTATATAACCAGTACACACATTTACACATTATTTTTACCATTTATTTTGAAATTTTGACTATATCGACATTTCTCGATATTTCCTTTGAAATATCCAATTTTTCGAAATATCGAAGGAAATATCCAATTTTTAGAGCATCGAAATATCCTCGATAGGCGAAATTTTAGTCCTTGGTCTGGTGTGATTCGATACAGCGGTACAGACTTTGTTGGTAGCACCATTGGCATGGCTAGTATACTATGCCACCAAGCATAAGTAACACCCTCGTTGTGGGTCCACGAGCCATAACAAGATCCGATCGCAACATACATCTTGAAGTCTAACATACAAGCTACGCAACGGTACCAGAAAGTCGCCTCACTAACATGCCTTCATACAACAATAGAATATGACTCTTTGTCCCACATTGGAAAACATGTAAAGGAAGGAGCCTCATTCCCTTATAAAAGGAAACTATTTCCCATTCACTCAACATCTCATTACAACCTCTTGTAATACTATGAGGGTCATTTAAGGCTTCCAACACATAGTATATGTTTAAGTGGACGTAGTCTTGCCCACCGATGGCAAGACGAACCACTATAAACCTTGTGTCTCTCTATCTCTATCCCTCTTATCACTATAAACGACAAACAACATTTGTTAGTACGTAGGATTATCAACCCACTAGTCCACCGTACAAACATTGGAACCATTTGTGGGAAGCCGATGCAAATGGCTTCGTCACCTTCTATTAAATATCATTCAAATTTGTAAACGGCAACTTGTGCCAAGTTCAACCACCGCCTTTCCCTAGCGGTAGTTGAAAGAAAAAAAAAACTCTAGTCCAAATTTGATTACAACTAATTGAATGCTCAAACCACCACATGTGGTGGAGTTGGTAAGAGCCTAGATGTGGAACCCTCATACCCAGGTTCGAATATAAGCCGACATTAATTGGAGTTAAATCCTAACTTATTCTCGGTGGCCGGGGGGAGGAAACGTTCTGACATGATCCCTCGGCGCGGATTAGTCTTTGGACCTTGAAAGCCTTTGAGGATACCGTCGTTGATACTCTCGAAAAAAAAAAAAATGAAGGAAGCTACCATCTCACTCAAAGCGGTTAAAAAGAGAAAAGGGAGATATGGCACATCTCAAGCGGTTCAAAAAAAAAAAAAAAAGGTTTTGAACAAAACTTTGAGCCCACGTCATTCCATCTCGTTGTTTCACATTTGCTTCTTTAGTCAATGCCAGGAGACTTGTCAACGCCTAGAGACCAAAAAGTTATACTGTCGTCTTCTTCACAAAAGAAGAAACCCGCCTAGCTTGGCAAGTTTCGTCTTCTCCATAAAACAGAGAAACCCGTTCCAGATTATGTTCAAAAAAAAAAAACTTATTTGCTCTAGACACCCAGAACCGCTAAGCACCACCACAAGAGGTCAAACCGCCCAAAGACTTTCTCATGATTTGGATCAGAAATTGTGATTTGCCCGAAGCCACCTCTCTTCTTGTTTGAGTGATTTTTCTTTAGAACGTTAAAGACCAACATCTCATTCTTGCAGAAAGACAATTTTGGGCCACCATATATTCTTGTTAAGTGTTAACCACCGCTAACATCAATGGCCTGCCAAGGCCGCCAGCGCTAGAGACTAGCGCCTTCACTCCTCTTAGCCGTTTAACTCTCTTATGGGCGGTTCATCAACTAGCATTTGAACCTAACAGTGAACCCAGACGACACTAGCGCGCCCTTGCGTCAACCCGCTAACATAGGCGCCAGCATCCCATCACCCAGCCGCCAGCGCTCACGAAGCCAGCTCGGTTGCATCGCTCAACCTTGACCCGCTTAAGAAGTTTAACCGCCCAAGAAGCTAAACCACTCACCGCTCAGGCGCTCACCACTCTCCAAACTCAAGCTGCTCAGACTCGAGCAACCCGCTCACCATCAACCGCCGCTCAACCGCTCAGCACCCATCGTACACCCTTGAGGAACCCGCTTAGCACCTAGCGTGCACCCCGCCAGCGCCCTAGCACACACCCACTCAAATTTGAGATTAGGGCACACCGCTCATCTTCTTCTTTCGTCTCCGTCAAGGGAAAGCCGCCAAGCTCCCAGCCTACCTCTCTCCCTTTCTTTCTCTAACGTTAGTGCGTAATGATGGCGGTTAAGTCGGATATGGGTTAGGGTTTGTCTTTGATTCGCCAGTGCCCAAAACTTCCGAGTTCGTCTTTGATCCACCAGCGCTCGAGCACCAAATGAGCGAGAACACCGCTCAGACAAAGATGCCCATTGCATCAACCGCTCAACCAATCCGCTCAAGGAGAAATCCGCCAAGGAACAATGCTGCTGAAGGAACACTTCGCTCAGGGATCAATCCACTCAACGAGCAAATCTCCAACAATTCGCTCTTTGTCTCACCAGAAAGATAAGTCATGACGAGCTATTTGCGGCCATTCCCCAATCACATGGAGTGTTATGCTTGGACAACTCCAGCATGATTTGGGTACTTATAACGATTCTACTCTTCCTCTCCTTCAAATCAGCATAAGATAAGTACAATGCCTCATTACATACTCTTGTAATTAGAGCTCTTGCCATGATTCTACTAAGCATGCCTAGCCATAACGTTTTGTAGATTTAGCAAAGACACTTGCCATGATTCTCATATCAATGCCATGGTTTAAAATTGACAAACTCAATGACCACTTAGCATGTTTACAAGACGCATAAATGTTACTAGCAACATTACCACAAGTACTTGCTATGTACATGCCATGCTTCTACTTAAATTGCAATTCAATTAGATAAACATGAGAAATTTTTGTAAGCAAATCATGTCATGCTTATAGATGTTGTGAAGTTAAGACTTTAAACTAAAATAGTAAAATATGATGGGGTTAGAAATTGTTAGCGGTTACGAGCATGGATACGACTTGATCGAGCCATGTCCCACAAGAAACACAACGCCTACCCGCTCACAAAGGTTGGTATTCTCATGAAGGTACCAGCAGGGCCAGGACAGTCACTTTCTTCATCTAAAGGTTGGTATTCGAAAAGAAATTATCTAGACACACTTGCATTCTGGTCATTAATATACTTCATATATAGCTAGCTTCATATTACCATGTAAATTTATCTGGCAAAGCCATAACTTGTGATTGACGGCAGATAAAAGCAGACATCTTGGCAAGCAGGATGCAAAACCAGATGCAAGAGCTTGTTCTTCAGTACCGTTGTGTCCTCGTGCAGTCTTATCTAGTCCTGGTATGTAGTTTGATCAGTAATGTGGTTGGTAAATGTGACACATATAGAGTATCATGATTCTTCAATATTTAAGCTGGAAGTAATTTTGTGGTGTCAGACAATGATTGGATAATTGGACTAGTAAACAAGCTATTTGATAAGACCTTCTGCTGTCAAGGTGCACAACACAAAGGAGAAGGTACCTGCTGCCCAAAGACAACAGAGTAAGACATCCCCGAGTCCTATGAGCATGACCAAAAACTCCAATAGAACAATGTCCAACAAGACTGGTCTTGTGCAAAGTAAACTGCAAAAGAACATAATAAGAAAACAGCAGCAAGCAAGTGTTGGAATAGGGAAATCAAGTTTCACTACTTGAGCTTCTTTATTTCACGAATCAAATTGAGGAGAATCAATTTGGATGTGTCAAATGATTTGTTTCCTTCTTGAAGTGAGCTCTGAAATGTGTGGTTGTATGGTCCTTTTTTTTTGGCTAACGGTTGTATGGTCTTTTGGAGTTGAGTATTTTTATGTTTATCAATAATGATTAAGCAGGCTGCAGAAGTTTATCTTTGACTTACAAAGGGAGAAATAATAATGAAATAACATTGTGAAAAAAAATAACAAAGAAAAATGAAGAAAAAAATGGGTAAAGAGAAAAAAGAAAATAATGAAAAATGGAGAGAAAAACAAAAATGGGTAAAGAGAAAAACAAAAATGAGAAAAACAAAAACAAAATTGAAAAATGGAGATTAAAATTGGGGAAAGAGCAAACAAAAATAACATGAATTGCCTTAACTAAGACGCAAACCCTTGAAGAGATGATCATATGGAAACACCTAACCAGCTGAACTAGACTCAGCTTTGTGTTTGGATAACAAATGTGGTATATATTGGAACAATTTTGGTCTCTGAGCTATAGCCCTACTAGCCTTTCACGTGGTTCGGCACCTGCATATAGGGATGTGTTCAACCTACACCAACATAACACAAAGGAGGCGTTCATTTACCTAGAGATAAAACGCTGGATTTGATTAATTATTTCATGTCTGACTGTAAGATGTGTTTAGACTTATGGATACTCATAAGCAGATTACTCATATCTTGTCATACCTTCATATACTATCCTGTTAAAAATGTGTTATTATCCTTTTGGAAACACACCCAACCACAACGTTTCGTCTTCACCCTTATCACTTCATCTCAGTTCAAGCTACAATGACAGGACCCTTGAGATATTTATATAACGCAATCTCTTATATCAACTTTCCAGTGCTCAACAATAATTTTGCATCGTTTAACCGTATCAGTGTTTGTATGAAAATTGGATTCATCAACCAAGGCAAATGTATCCTCTAGATATCAACTTTCTACATATGCTGCAGCTCATAGTTTTTCTTGGACTAATTTTGTTTTTGTTAAAAAATAAAAAGAAATCAAAAATTAAAAAAGAAATAAATTTTGGACGGGTCTCTATCGGCCCAAATCCAAAAGAGGGAGAAAGAGATAGCATACACCGCGGGTGCACCGCCCAAGCCGCACACGCATAATAAGCCCTACGCCTACCACTAGTACAGAAACTTCTCTTCCCTTTTGGTTCAGTTTCAGCGTCTTCGTTTTACCACCAAAAGTTCCAACTACACAACCCTTTCAAATTCTCTCTCTCTCTCTCTTCCTCTTCCGCGAAGCTCAGTCACGGAGCTCGCCGGATACGGCGCCGTTTTCCGACCTCAAGGTTAGTCTTCCGTCAGCTCCTCCAGTTCCAATTCGCGTTCGGTTTCTTCCACTTACGCTTTTCAATTAGGGTTTATGTTGCCAAACCCTAGGCCTAGGCGTGGTTAATTTCTCTTATATTGTGTTAATTTCTGGTAATCTGTGCTTTATTGCTTTAATTTGACTTCGATTTTGTATAGTTTACAAATCTGTAGCTAGAGGTTTTTGTTATTTCGCCTACTGATTCAGTGTGTAGATTGAATTAGATAATTAGTTAGAATTAAAGGAATTTCAATTTC
Organism: Fragaria iinumae; assembly: GCA_009720345.1. Taxonomy (NCBI): domain Eukaryota; kingdom Viridiplantae; phylum Streptophyta; class Magnoliopsida; order Rosales; family Rosaceae; genus Fragaria; species Fragaria iinumae. The sequence goes on along the minus strand of CM019118.1, from coordinate 21,850,091 downwards.
AATTTTCACTCTAGTTCCGGGATTCTTCTTATTTTTGACTTTCCAGTATCGTTTAAGACTGCTAAACGGCACACATTCTTGTTCTTCCTCTCACATTTATGTAATAGGTTCTAGATGGTTGCGATTGTTTAGATGAATTAAATCCCTTTGCATGTGATCTTGTTAGTGGAATCTTTGATTTTTGTTTTTCGGAGACTTGTTTTTGATATGAGATGAAGTATTTTGAAAACTACCATTTAGTGTGAAGAGGAGATGTGCTTATTTGTTGCGAGTGTATAAACAACAAAATGCAGAACTGAAATATTCAAGGGCTGTGTAATATCTAATGCCCAACTATGTTTAATACTTGTTAAAATTTCCTGTGTGATACACTGCCCTATTTTACAGTAGCCGTTTTCTCCCCCTCTCATACCTCTTAAGATGGTTGGACTGAATATAATTTTATTGTTGGTGTTATTGTAGTTACAAACTAAGGGAAAGGTTTGATTCTCAAGCATGGGAGACAGTGAGACAGTCGTTGCTCAAACAAATGCAGTGATGGGATATCCATCAGCAGCCTATACAACGACAGGTTATTCTGATCCCAGCTCAAATATTTCTCAGGAGCCTACCACAGAAATTTCTGCTCCTGTTGATGCATCCCATCCAATGCCTGGTGATGGAAATGCATATTCTGTGGATTCTGATTCTGTCATGCAAGAATCACATACATATGCAACATATGAGGCTCAACCAGCTGTTGGTGTTACTGATGCTGGTGGGAATGTTGCTGGCAGTGAACATGAAACCATGGCATCAACACAAGCTGCCAGTTATGATGCTTCTGCTAATGGTGTTGCTACTTCTGGGGTGGGAACTGTTTCATCAGTTGGGAATGGAGATGCTTCAGACAACATGGAGGGATTAGTGGATACACAACAAGTTGTGGATGGTTCTGGTATGTGCTTCTTGCATTTTGTTTCGGGCTGGGTTACAATTGACTTTTGTATAATGTTAAACTTAACTGCTATACTAATAGTATGATACTGAAGTTAGGTCTGTGATTATGTAATATGACTGTTCAACAATCAAATATATGTAAACATAATCTGAACCTGGATTAATTTGTAGAGTAAACAATCTCATTTGAACCCTTTTTATGATCTTTGTCTTTGCCAATTTCTCTTCCTGTATTCTTATGTTATTTTCTTTGGTTTTCTCTGTTGCAGCTGTGTCTGCAGAAGAAGATAGACTATGGAACATTGTGAGAGCTAACTCTTTAGATTTTAATGCCTGGACTGCTTTAATTGAAGAGACAGAGAAGGTTGCAGAGGTATGTTAGCTTTTGTTTTGTGCCATGAGTTGGATCACATGGATGACTGCTCATGTCTATCTTGTGGTTATTTTATACCAATTGAAGTTTCAGTTATCTTCTGTCAATTTTCATGATTTTTGTTTATAATATTAAAAGAGAGTGATCTGGTCACGCCTCTTGCTCAGTCATGAATCATTCATAAACTTTAGAATTTAACAACAAAATCTCTGTTTTAATGCCTATCGTAATCAGGTGCTTGGGCATTTATAATGGTTTTCCTGTGGGTTTTGATGAGTGGGGTCATATGAAATTCTGTAGTGTTGCAATTCTGTATAGCACTGTGAGGTGTTATCTCACACACAAAGCTCTCTGTTTAGATAAATAATTTAATATGCGAAATCTTTACTCAGATTCTTGTTCTTAAAAGGTCAACCTTGTCTGCTTTTGTTGGTTCTTCAATAGTATATACTGCCTTAGTTGGTGCATCCAAAATACCAGCTATCTTCAATAGTATTGTTTATCCTATTAAAAAGAATATGCTTATGTTATTTATTTTAATGTGAAAATAGTTCCTGGTCCTTTAATTAGCATTATCCTTAAAAGGAACATTTTTTTTTCTATTGGGTTTGATGTTTAGTGGTGTCTAAAGTTTCCTGTAATAGGTATTGTGGGCATTATCAGGGGTCATGCATTGTTAATCCCGTCCGATTTGAATTCTATATATGTTTCATCTGTGGCCAATCCCCTAGGAACTAATATATTTCTCTTCTGCAGGATAACATTCTGAAAATTCGAAAAGTTTATGATGCTTTCCTGGCAGAGTTTCCTTTGTGTTATGGGTATTGGAAAAAGTATGCCGATCATGAGGCACGTTTTGGTGTTATTGATAAAGTTGTGGAGGTTTATGAACGAGCAGTTCAAGCTGTTACCTATTCAGTTGACATTTGGTTGCATTACTGCACATTTGCCACAAGTACATTTGGAGATCCAGACACTATTAGAAGGTAATAACTATTCTTTATGCATTCTTGCTGTTAGTCATGCTGGGAGTTTATGATTGCATGGTTTTCTCAGTTGCAAGGAACTGGTGTCCTTGCTTTCTAACCTCACTTCGGTATGATTGCAACAGTGGTTCCTCACATGTATGACGGAAAGGTTTGGTGGGAATGCATTTTACAAATACTTTTGTGATGTGTAATCCCTTGGTTTTGAGGCTGCTATTCGGCTTTATTTTGTTTTGTTTTCTTCTTCTTCTTTCCTTACTAAGGATCTAATTGATTCTCTGGCCTCAATATACCCGTTCTATCTCCCTTACCATGAAGACACACAACTTAAAAAATTAGTGGTCAATGAATACTGGCTCTATTTAACTTTGATACTTTGAAGTGCATCATTATGCAAATTGCTGCTGGGAAGATCTCGTCCAGTTAAGGGCTTAGATGGCCTCTAGCACTGCTCCATTTGACGGACATAGTATGGTTTTTTTCAGGAAGGTAAATGCAGCGTTTAGATGTGTCATATGGTGTAGAGTCAATTCTGCGGTGTCTCCCTTTAATGGATGTGCTATCTCAGCTGTATTAGTACTTGTACCCATCTCATCAATATTGTTTTTAAATATTCATGTAGGCTTTTTGAGCGAGGATTAGCGTATGTTGGAACAGATTACTTGTCATTTCCTCTTTGGGACAGGTACATTGATTATGAATTTATGCAACAAGCATGGGGCCAGCTTGTCGTGATTTACTCACGAATATTAGAGAATCCAAACCAACAGCTGGATCGTTATTTAAACAGGTAATTACTCTTTAAATGAATTATTTCATTCGAGGGTTTTGCCATTGTTTTGTTTGTATTCCTGACGCTAATGGTTTTAACAGTTTTAAGGAATTAGCCGGAAGTCGCCCTCTCTCAGAATTAAGAACTGCTGAAGAAGCTGCTGCAGCTGCTGCAGCAGCAAGTGCATCTTCAGAGAATGGTGAGCAAGCAAACGGGGAAGAGGCTCAACCTGATGGCGCAGAACCATCTCCTGCTATCTTAACAGAAGCGGAGGAGCTGGAGAAGTTTATCGCCATTCGAGAAGAGACGTATAAAAAAGCTAAAGAGTTCGATTCGAAGATAATTAATTTTGAAACAGCTATTAGGAGGCCTTACTTTCATGTGAGGCCCCTTAATGCTGCAGAGCTTGAAAATTGGAACAACTATCTAGACTTTATTGAAAAGGAAGGTGACTTTAACAAGGTAATTTTCTTTTTTAAATTATATTTATTGGTTAATTTTAGTTTTCCTGCTTGTAATATGTTGACTCACGGTGGGATTATATGCTTTATTGGCTAAATCGTTGGATGAAGCAACTTTTAAAACGGGAATTTGAACTGAGACTAAAGATGGGCCTTCGATTTGGTTTCTTTGAGGATAAGTCTTTCAAACCCTTTTTGTCAGTGGACGTTCTAGGTTCATGATGTGTTGGTAAATTTATTCTTTTTGAAGTTCCAATGTTATGCATGCAGGTCCCTTCTTATCTTCCTATCCTAAACATCTGTCTGTCAGGCAAGGAGGGTCCCTCCTTTCCTATTTAGGGGGCCTCTCTGTTCTGCTAACGGAGTATTTCTTGTGCATATCTCCTTTTGTTTCACTTTTTTTCATTGGTTACTGTTATGGCGATTGGATATCTTGTTATATCATTACTTTTTTTTTTTTTTTGAATCAGGTGGTCAAGTTGTTTGAAAGATGCCTGATTGCGTGTGCTAATTATCCTGAATACTGGATTCGTTATGTCCTAAGTATGGAAACTAGTGGAAGTTTGGATCTTGCCAATAATGCTCTTGATCGTGCAACCCAGGTCTTTGTGAAGGTACTACCCCATTTGATATTCCAGAGTATTAAATGCCTGGTAAATGTAGTGAATGAGATAGCTTGATTTAAAATCAATGGCCTTTAGGTATTGGAGGGTTTGGTGTCTTGTAGAAATGATCATCAGTATTTCCTGCCTTTTATATTTCACTCCTCTATTGGTTAGTACTTAGAAACCTCATCTTTCTGGATTCAAGAATGCCCATTTTCATCATTTTTTTATACCCCTCGCCTTTTTGTTAGCGTTTCTTACTCTCTTTATTATTAGTCATATATTACAGAATTTTGTGTATGACCTTTTTTGTCTTGAAATAACAGAGACAACCAGAGATTCACCTTTTTGCTGCTCGCTTCAAAGAGCAAAGTGGAGATATACCTGGTGCTCAGGCTGCCTATCAACTCGTACATTCTGAAATTTCACCTGGTCTTCTTGAAGCAATCATTAAGCATGCAAACATGGAACACCGTCTGGTAAGAAGTTGGTAAAGAGTATGGACCTCATCAGTTTACCTATAAATGTTGCACTAATAACCTTGTTATTTTGTTATATTTCACAGGGAAATATGGAAGCTGCGTACTCCTTGTTTGAACAGGCCATTGCCATTGAAAAAGGAAAGGAGAATTCTCAGACGTTACCCGTGCTGTTTGCTCAATACGCTCGGTTCACATACTTGGTAGGTTATAAGTTATATAAATTGTAACTTGGCAGTATGGCTGTGAATTCTTGTGGAACAATCCTAGATTCCTTTCTAAGCATCCTCTACATTTTAAAATCATGAACTTGATGAAACGGCGAAAACCAAATATGCACATTGTATCCATGAATTTGACAGCAATTTTCTTTCCTTTGTTTTCAGGTAACTTTGAATGCCGAAAAAGCCAGAGCAATCTTTCTTGAAGCGGTTGAGCATGTTCAATTGTCAAAAGCCTTCCTTGAGGTTCTCTCTCTCTCTCTCTCTCTCTCTCTCTCTCTCTCTCTCTCTCTCTCTCTCTCACTCAGACCATGGACTAATTTCTGACATATCCTTCAATATTGCATGCAGGCCCTAATACATTTTGAGTCGATACATCCGTTGCCAAAGCAAATTGATTATGTAGATTCCTTGGTTGTCAAGTTTGTGGAGCCCAATGTAGAGAACCCCAATTTTGCTAGTGTTGCTGACAGAGAAGAGTTATCTTGCATCTATTTGGAGGTATATAATTTTGTCTTTGAAGAGATTTGAGTTGATGACTCTCTCTCTCTCTCTCTCTCTATATATATATATCTATTGCTTAACAAAAGTCGAGGGAAGGCTAAGGTGCTTGAGAATTTTAATGTTGGTCTACCATGAGAAGCGTTACTTACCATGTCTTCTCAACCGGTCTAATTTGGCTGACAAGTAGGCTGTTGGGAAGAGTTTTGGTTTGTGTGTGTGTGTGGTAAGCTTTAGATTGTTGTCTGGCCCTACGTTTTATCTTCATTCTTTTCATGAAGTCAAGTATACGTCGAAGTTGATGTAACCTTTTGTTGCCTGAATGTCTCTTTGCCAAGGTTTTTATTTGTTTGATCTGCAATTCTGATGTGTTAGGAATGATTTTGCAGTTTCTAAATCTCTTTGGAGATGCACAGTCTATCAAGAAGGCTGAGGATCGGCATGCTAAGCTATTTTTACTTCATAGGAGCAGCACATCAGAGTTAAAAAAACGGCAAGCTGAAGATTACCTATCTTCTGACAAAGGAAAGATGGCAAAATCCTACTCTGGTGTTCCTTCACCTGCCCAGTCTATTATGGGAGCATATCCAAATGCACAGAATCAGTGGGCAGCTGGTTATGGTGTGCAGCCTCAAGCTTGGCCACAAGCTACACAAGCACAGGGACAACAGTGGACCCCTGGTTATACCCAACCGGTAGTTTTCTGATATAATGAAATATGTCATTGTTCAAGATTGAAAATGCTGAGGGTTTTGTTCCCTCAGATATTTTAGTTATGTGGTTAATATAGTGATGTTCCTGATAACAATTTTGTTCGAGATAAGAGTAGGCCCCTTTGTATGATTATCTAATTCGTTTATTCATTTTTTCTTCTAATAGGCATACAATGCATATGGTGGTTATCAGCAAGTACCTGCAGCGGTGCCACAGACGGCTGTTTATCCTGCTACATATCCCGCTGCCTATCCTGCACAGGTACCTATTATGATTGTTCAATATCTAAATGTGTTGCAACAATGTAGTAGGGTCTTTATATGTTGCACTCTATGGTTAGGTTGTTTATCTTGTTAAATACTCAAAAGATATGTAAACTATTGGGTAAATAACTAAATATTAACACTGTCCGAGAAGAAGAAACTGTTTTAGAAAACAAGATGGAAAAGGTCTTAATTTTGTTTCTCCTTTATTTCCTAGTTGCCCACATTTCCTTTAGCTAATGGTATAATTATAATTTCAGCCGGCGGCTTACCCCCCACACAGTTATGCACAGCCAGCAGCAGCAGCTGCCAGTGCTGTAGCAGCTGTTGCACCAGCTCAGCAACCTGCTCCGGCTCAACAGGCATATTATGGGACCTACTATCAGTAATTGAGGTCGCAGGACTAGCCTGCTATATTTTCCCTATGTAAACTAATTTTCTCCTTTTGTCAACCTGAGCAATAGATGTTTCTCTTTGGGGACATGTACTTGTAGCTTACAAATATCGTGGTTTTGATCACTCGGCTTTAGTTTTCAATGACACATGTATTTTAGATATAGTGTTTTTCTTCCTGATATAATAGTATTTGCGAAGGTTTCTTGTCATTTTTTGTTTCTATCATATCTGTGAATACCATTGCTTCTTTGTGTACTTAGCACGCCGGTGGCATTCAGGTATGACATTATTCATTGTTACCCTGTCGGCCGAAACAGTTTCTTTCTGACAAGCGGAAGTCGATAATTGGAAGCCCTGTCCCGATTCATGTCTTTAATAACTTTGCCGTATAAGCCTGAAAGGACTTGTTTGTTTCCATCCTTTGTACTAGGCGGGTAACATGTTTCCTTTTCCTCTGTTTTACCTCCGAGTAGCCAAAAACCAAGACTCCGACTGGGTCTTTACGTGTATGGTACGAGGGTGACACTCGTATGTTAAGTCGGTGTCTCCTTCGGCTGCTTGCCATTCTAAACCATGTTCCGTGTTTGCGAATAACAAAGCCCAATCACATGACTTGACCCGATTCGAATACCCAAGATTTGGAGTGTCAGAAAATCAAACCCACCTGGAGTGTCTCATCACCGCTCGTTTCCCTCCATCCAACAACAGCCGTCCGTTTGGTAGAATCATCACGCGGCACTTTCATCTCTCTGCATTTAAAAATTTAACACTCACACGCTACCTCCCGAGGTTTTCAACGAACGGCCACGATTGGATGTTGAACCAACGACTGTGATGGGCTCCTGCAAAACCCTTTTAAGGATTAGCGAATAAGGCTAAAGCCGGAAGAGGAAGAGGAAGAGGAAGAGGAAGAAGCAGAAGCTAAGTAGCAGAACCCTGTGGAGTATTTTACAAAGCCTCCCCAAAGCTCTGAATCCGACGGCTCTTCGCTGGTTTTGAGGTCGGTGAGGTTAGGGAATCCCGAGGCGCCGCGAGGCCGGGGTTTAGGGTTTCGGATTATATAGCCGGATCTGCTGCCGATCAGTGAGTTAGGGTTTTAGCGAAGAGTTTTCGAAGTCGTGTAGTGCGATTGCATGCTTTGAGAGTTGGAGGAAGCAATGGCGAGTTCGTATCCTGTACCTGTTAGTGCTGTTCAGGTCAGATTCAGTCTCTGTGTACTCTTATTCAGTGCGTTTTTTTTTATGTATTTATTTTGTATTTGTGTGCGTATTTGAGCAGGTAGGGTCGTACTTTGTGGGACAGTACTACCAGGTGCTTCAGCAGCAGCCCGATCTTGTTCATCAGTTCTACTCTAACGACAGCACCATGATTCGTGTCGATGGCGATTCCACAGAATCCGCTAATGAAATGCTGGTAATTTCTTTTCGGCTTATGTTCATTGAATTTTGATTGATTTAATTATTTTTTGTTTTGTATGATATCAGAATCGATGATGTTGTTTAGAGTGGAAAACTTATGGTTGAGGTGTTGTTTGTGGTTTGTGCAGCAAATTCATACGCTAATATTGTCGCAGTATTTTACTTCGATTGAGATCAAGACTATCAACTCCATCAATTCCATGGGTGGAGGTGTTCTTGTGATGGTCACGGGTTCTGTCAAGTCGAAGGAATTCCCTGGTCGGAGGAAGTTTGTCCAGACCTTTTTTCTGGCTCCTCAGAATAAAGGTTACTATGTTCTCAATGATATCTTCCAGTTTCTCGAGGAGGAAGTTGTTTTACAGCATCAGTCATCCATGATATCAGAAGGCCAATATGATATTCAACTAAATGCTTCTAGCCCTCATCCAGACCCACCAGGTATTTTGACTCCGTTCTGTTGGCATATATTTCTTTGTTGTTGAGCTATTATTTGATTTTTGTTTATTTTGAGATATCCTGGTCATTTATTTACATGTGTAGTCCTTTCTCTAAGAGATACATATATCCTTTGCCAGTGTGTCATTAGCGCTCGATCTTTGACTAGTTTTTCAAAGGTGTGGTGGTTAAACAAATGGTAATATTGCTCTTACAGATGGATATACTCTTTTGCCTTAACTATATGCATGTGTAGCTTGAAGGTTCGTGCATATGCATGTTTGGAAGCTCAAAATTATTTTCTTCATTTTAGAGACGTTCTCTTTATCCGCCATTCAAAAGATGTTGAGAATTTGTTTCAGCAGAAAGTTTGGTCTCTTTGTATTGGATATAATTGGGTGTTTCCCTTTGCAGTTTCTGACTATGTTTTGGAGGAAGAGGCCCGGGAGTATGTGAACTCTGTTGACATAGAAGACGATCCAGTTGATAAGTATAGTCTCCCAGAGCAACAGGTGCAGCACGAATTTGAGACTGAAGTTGTGGTGGAGGAAACTCCTCAAGAGGAGACATATGCTTCGTATCAAAATTCTGTGAACAATGTGCAAGACACTCCGGCTGCTTCTGTGGAGGAACCAGTGGGAGAACCTCAGAAGAAAACTTGGGCTTCTATAGTATGCCCCTAAACCCCCTCTTGTTATCTGTCGTTGTGCATTATTTTGCTTGTTTACTCTCTGGCTTCTGCTCTATTGGGTTTGCTTGGATAACTTACTATTTGCCCTTTTGTTATGTATGTTTGGTAATAACAGTTGCGAGTCGCTAAGGGACCGTCCGCACCAGAAGTAACTCAACAACCTTCTTTTAGAAGTGTTCAAACTGCTTCAGACTGGAATAGCACCTCTCAGCCCCCTGTTGAACAATCTAACTCTACTTCAGACTGGAGTTACACACCTCAACCCACTGTAGAAGCGGCAGAGGAGAGTTACATGCCAGATGATGAAGGTAGCCTTCTTAACCAGTTTGATGCCTCTGTGATCTAGTATGATTAGATTTAGTCAGTGCTCTTTGTTGAATGTTGTTTGTTTCTCTTGGTTATATTGCCTTGCATGTTTTTATTTTGGTGGGAAATATAAGAGATTTTTTATTTTCTGATGGTGCTATTAACACACCCTATCTTTCTATTCACACACCTCATCTATTTTTCTTTTACTATAATTCAATTTTATTTACAAACTACACCCCCTTGAATTTGCTTTATGATTGGCTCTCATCATAGATGGGGCGTGTGAATAGAAGAAAAAAGGTGTGTGAATAACACGAGCCTTATTTTTTTTATCAGTTCTGTGGGTTTTTGAAATGAGAAGATAAGAGCTTGTTCTCTTACATTGTAATTTTATGTGCTTCATACTTGTTGTGGTTTAAGTGTTTATAAGTTGAACCTTATGTTGTCATTTTTCAGGTGAAATGAAATCTGTCTACGTAAGAAACTTACCTCCTACCGTTACCGAAGGAGAAATTGAGGAAGAGTTTAAGCACTTTGGTCAAATTATACCTGATGGTGTCTTCGTTAGGGCTCGCAAGGTGACTTTGTTTCCGTAGTTGTGCCATTTATTTATGATTTTGAATGAATCTAAAGTATATTTTGGTGCACACAGGAAATTGGAGTCTGCTATGCTTTTGTTGAATTCGAAGACATGGTTGGTGTTCACAATGCACTCAAGGTTGGCCTTTTCTATTCTTTAAATCATTGATGTAATTGCTTCACCTTGTCAGTTTCCTGTTATGTGATTAAAGTCATGCTTCTCCTATGGGTAGTCTTGGGAATTTTGCACTTCTGTTTGCCCATTCATTAAGTAGAGAGTTTCCGTAAGTGCATGATGCTATCTTTCATGTGTCTGTCTTCCTCAAGGAACCGAGTGTTGTGAGAAATATATGAATCCTGTGGCCTAGATCTAGAATAAATGTTTTGTATTCTTTTTCTGGTTGAGCAGAACGTACCTTAAAGAAATATGATTTTCTCATGTCAATTTAAAGCTAAGATCTTGGTTTTTATTCACATGTTGCTAGTAGTATCGCATGACATTAGCATTGCTGTCTGTCAGCCTCCTCTTCCTATCGGGTGCATTAGATTTAGTTTTCATAGACTCCAGTGTCAATTGCTCTATGTAGTATTCGTATGGCCTGAAATTGCTTTCTTTGCTGTAGGCATCTCCAATTCATTTGGCTGGAAGACAAGTGTACATTGAGGAGCGAAGACCGAACAGCGGTGGTGCTGCTCGAGGAAGTATGTATTTTCAGATGCTGCACAATATAATTTAAGTCTTTATTTGCATCCTATGAGTCTTTAAACACTAGTTTAATTTTTGGAATGGTATTGAAGTTGATCACGGGTAAACTTTAAGCGCATGATAGTTGGATTATAGGTCCTGGGAAATCTTGGTGGTTGAAGACAATAAATTTCTCATTTTTAGTCTCAGTGAATTAATTCTTTAAATGTCCATTCTGAAGTGCATTGGCTTGTTTTATTCAATGTCCTTCTGCAACATAATTTACTAATTGCTTTATTAGTTACAAGTTTTCCATGGAACCAAATGGTTGTCTAGTTCAGTGTATATGTTGGTGCATTTAGAGGATTAAATGATTAATTAAGCCATCTACTTTCCAGGTATTATGTAACTGCATGTTTCTGGTACCCCTAACTTGCTTGTGATACGATGCATTTGTGTTTTCTTGACCAGGAGGAAGGGGGAGAGGCAGAGGCAGCTACCCTATTGATGCCACAAGGGGGCGTTTTGGAGGTCGTAGTTCCGGCAGAGGCGGTTACCAGGACAGTGGTGACTACAACAGAGGGAGAGGCAATGGCTTTTATCAGCGTGGCACACGATAAGGCTAGTTTTGGAACTCTTCTGAATCCACACAGAATATATCGAAAGAATAGTTTGTCAAGGTGCGGATTCCAGGTCCAATGTTTTCCGCTAGATGTTTCATGAAATTGTATTTGTACGTTTTGGAGTGTCATTTTACATGAGCTGAGAAGTTTATGTGGACAATTCAGTCTCTGTTTCTGGGTATATGTTTTCTCCCCCCCTTGGCTTGTTTTTATCATGCAACTCAAGTGGGAAATTTTGGGGACTTTGTATCCCCAAGTTGTGAGGGAATATGATCACGATGTTTGTTTCAAGTTATTTTTCAAGTTAATCCTACAAGAAGCGTTTCTGATTTTGATTTATTTTGCTTTTGTTCAACCTCTTCTGGATTCCACTTTGTCATGACTTTACATTTATTTTCCCTACCCTTTTGGTCTCATAGCACAGCCTATGGTGGTAGAGATATCTTTTTGTGTTTTAGAGAATGGCTCATTTGGATTATGTAGTATCCAAAACGACTACTAGAGGATGATTTAAACCATTTAGCCGTTTAGGTGATATAGTATTTGAGTTTTATGTATACTAACCAGTATTCCGCTTTCCGCACCCCTTTCGTTTATAGGAGGAGCTATTTCACCCGGGGAAAGTATGATTGGTGTTTATCAGATAAAACATGAATCTCATGTTACTATTTTATTATCCAACATTCTAGTTCTCCCTAGTAGTCTGGTAGAAGCTTGTGAAGTATTTCAAATAGACACAAAACGCATTTTAAAATACAAACCGGAGATGAAAGTAACAAAAATCGGATTTCAAAAGAGTCGCTAGACAATGTTAGGGTTACCCTCAATGAAATTGTTGGATTCCTAACTAGAGTTTGGGGCCAATTTTATGTCAAAGTGTCATTTTCGTGAAGAAGTGAAATGTTGTTGGTATGTATGAACTAGGAAAATTGAAGTTCACTCAAATATCATCACTGTCTGGTACCAATGAAATATCCAACCTCTCCATAAGGCCTTGTCATCACAGGATATGCATAGCCAATGAACCAATAGTTCTTGGACTAAACTTCACAAGCTTCTACCAGACTGCTTTCAAGCATGTTTCTGGTACCCTAATCTGCTCTTCAAACGATGCTTCTGTTTTTTTCTTGACCTGGAGGGAGGGAGAGAGGCAGAGGCAGTTACCCAAGTGACGCCCCAAGGGGGCGTTTTCGAGGTTGTAGTTCTGGCAGAAGTTACAAGGATAGTATCCTGGTGACTACAACAGTGTGGAGAGGCAATGGCTTCAAGTTGGAAATTTTGGGGATTTTGTATCCCCAAGTTATGAGCAGCGTTTCTGATTTTGATATCCTACGCTCTTGTTCTTCACTTCTTCTGGATTACACACCTTTATTTCAAGACCTGTTAATTTTCTTTTCTAACCATTATTGATCCTTTACACACAGAAAAAAAATGCTTATACAAGTTATATGTAAAATTGATCAGGCGTTTATAAATAGGTTATGAGCAAATTCTTATTCTCATCTAAACAGGTTTCATCTACTGAAAATTTCCTCTTTAAACTCTCAACTCGAGACTAATATATTTACAACGCAGTCAACTCTATTACAAAACTTCTGCGATCTACTTAGGCACTTGCAGAAGTCATGATTCCTCCATGAATATAAGGCGACATGGCGCCAAGATCATGTCGCCGATCTGCTTCATCTTCATCGTCTTCCTCTGTTGCCCATAGGAAGCTAGCATATGCTGCATGGACAAAGCTGAATCAAGAAGGGAAAGTCATGTCAGACTTTGGCCTTCAAATACATAGGATACAACATTTACAGTACAGCATTGGAACTCTTTATTTCAAACAATGATGTGTTACATACCTGTCTTGAGGTGCAGCCTGGACTGCTTGTTCATAGTAGCTTAAGGCTCTATCTTCATCATGGTGCAACTCCCATATAACCTTGGCGTACTGTGCCAAAATTTCACCATCATTCGGGCCTGCTAGGATCGAACGCGAGTAGTATTCCTCTGCTAAAGGAAGGTCTCTCTTGGTCTGAAGAAACAAAGCAAGTTAGTATATATATAGTCACAAAGAATTCTCAAATATGTACAACACAAAGTTACACAAAGCAGAATAGGCTCACCTCATACAAGAAATTAGCATAATTTCCTAGAAACAATGGGTTTCCCGGATATTCCTCCACCATCTTCTTGTAATGCTCCTCCACACCCTTGTTGTTGTCACCTCCATCTCCACCACTTCTTTCCCATTTAGCCTCACGACCGCCCCGGCTGCCGCCACTTCCGCCATCAATCCCAAGTCCCTTTGCAAGATGCATTTCTTGACTTTCTTGACCTCTCTGTTCTTCAAAACTCCCGCCCCACATTTTCTGCATAGTTATCATATCCTCAGATAAACTCACCTTCTTCACCTTCTCTTCCAAACCAACATTATCACCTCCAATAGCCTCAACCTCTTCTACTTCCTCTTCATCATATTCCCTATCACTATCTTCTTCTTCATCATCTTCACCCAAATCAGCCGAGTTATATGTCGAAAAAGACTGTATAGTCTGCAATGTTATGCCCCTGGATCTTGAATTGTTGTGTTGGTACAAATCACAGAAGAAGGGATCATCTTCATTTTTCTCACAAGAAGTAGCATATGCCAGACCTTCCAAGTTCCCATCAGACTGAGCCCTCCGGAGAAACCCGGAGGAAAGATCCAGGGAGGGAGAGATTGGTGAGGAACTGTGTGAGATGTTGAGAGCCCCAGGTGTGTGAAATGAAAACTTATTGGGTGTGCTGTGGATTGAGCTTGGTTTTGGCTCAAAGTGATTGCCAAGTGGACTCTCGGCTGAGAATGATGCAAGGAGGGATCCAATGACTGGTGTTGAAGAGCTTCTTAGCAACATGATTGAACCTTTGATTTAGATTATGAAACTCTGCAAAGAAAAACACAGTATATATATGAGTACATGCAAATGAATCAAAGCTTTATGCCCATGAATTTGCATTCTATAAGGGCAAAATTGACTAGCTTTTGGCAAAAGGAGGAGGAGGAAGAAGAAAGCATACCACTTTATGAAACCAGGACTTGCAATCTCCAATATGACAAGGAAACAAGGAGAGGCTGGCTCTACTTATAAAGGGTGCAGAGCTTACAGCTGGGAATGTGTCTTGTTATTGAATTTGAGTTCTGTTTTGTTGTGAAAATGAAAAAGGAAAAAGAATTATGATAATTGTATGAATGGTGGGGAAGAGAGGCAGATTTAACTTGGTGCAAAATATCATGAGCAATTTGCAGTAGGGTTTGATTTTGATATTTATAGGCCGGAAAGGAAGCAAATGGGAAAGGCCAAACAGGAACCCCATGAAAGATTGAAAGCTGTGTCTTGTGTCACATGCTCCGTTGAATGTTTACATCTACCTTATGGAGACTATTGGACACTTGACCTGTAAATATCTCAGGTACAACAACTGTGCCATCGTCATTCTAGTTTTAGACTTTTCTACACAACACCACATGAAAAATGATCAAAATAATGGAAAATACAAGGGAAAATGGTTTTATGGGGTAATTTTGGAAATCTAGAGTTGAGGCTCAAAATGATGAAAGTGCATGAATCGGTTCCTCAGTAGTTACCTGCCACACAAAGTTTGAAGTGACAATTCTAACCAGGTGTTGTTTCTTTTAGGTAGGTTGTTCTATTTAGACTAGTCACTTCTTTATTCAAATCCAACTTACTCATTTCATCCTATTTTTTAATTTCAATACTAAACTTGCTTATCTCACTCATTTGTTTTTCCAGAAATATCTATGTATGACATATGTTTGTTTTAAAGAAAATCACTCATTTTGGTTTATAGAAATAAAAAAAAATTAAAGTTTCCTAATTAATAAAATCATAATCTGATTTATTTCCATGTTTTACTTTTAGATCAGTTTTGATTTTTGTCTATTTTGATTCATGTCAAAAGATTCGTATGTTAACAGTTGTGAGCATTGTACTAAAAAGAAGATGATCTTCGAGCAATGTACTGAAAAGAGAATGATCGCCCTACCTCTTTCATTCCATTATGCTTGTAAAATTTAAACTTCTAAATCTCTCTGGAGTCGGTTATCTCAAATAACCGACCGCTCACAATACAACAAGTAAACGATTTCAATAAACTTTTTATTTTCGATTGTCGATGTAACTAAAGAAGAAAATAATACAGTTACAAACAGAAATGGGTGATAAAAGAAAAACAAGGCATGTGTTTCATCACTTCATGGAAGCTCCAAAAGGAACAAGAAGACGCCCGCGTTGAAGAACCAAGGCATTTTTCAAACACAAAACATGTGTGGTTTGTCCATCTTCTACAACGCAAGTTGTAACCGTACACGTAGCCATGTAGCCCCTAACCTTACGTTTGGTGAATTAACGAGTGGAACCGACCCTTTGCCATTATACACCACATGCTTCACAAACACGGCATATTAGTCGTGATCAATGAAAGAGCAAAGCTCATTGAGCTAGGCAAATTCTGTTGAACTAAGATTGGTCCATATTGGTTTGTGGAATGTTTAGATCATTATGTATTGGATTTGTAGTTATATAAGTATGTGTGGTACTCTTTATTCGGTTCAAAACGTAATCTAGAGAGTGTGGTACTCTTTCTTCAATTAAAATTGTATCTACGATGGGTGTTCTACAGGATTTAGGGTTTAAACTGGCAGTTAAAATTGTATCTACAAAAATGATATAGTTATCGGTGAGTCTTTGTTTAATTTAATTTTTATTGATTATATAAAAATAAATCCAAACATTACAGCCATGAGAGTTACTGGTGGTGGACATAAATTTCTCACTCATCTTCCTACTCAAACACAACCATTACAGTGGACAAGAACCGATAAGATTCAACTGTAACATAATTTATTCTAGAAGCTTTGATACATCTTTACAATTAACCTGGAAAAAAAAAAATCTCTTCAAGCACTATATACTAAAACCACTAGTCTACATCGAGAGATAACCTCCCTATTACACTGACTACAAAAAATAACTGACTTTTAAAACCAATCGTCCCTAAAAATGACACAATAACCATGTCACACCCAACAACACGATCGACGATACCACCAAACCAAAACCACATACCCTCGCTCAAACAAGAGGAATTAACAAAACCACAGACAAAAAAAAAACTGTAGTCGGTAGTCAGTAAACTATCTTCTCTGCCCATAGACCAGTCATGAAACTTGTAGACCGACGTCCAGGCTACCTCGCCATGGTGACAGATCATCGGTACCACGTCGGGAAGATGCTCCTCCAAGCTCCACAAGAAGGCACCATGATAAGATGAATGTGTAATCAGTCCCACATCGGAAATGTATAAATAGAGGAAACCTTCCTTATCTATAAAAGGAAGGCTCCCCCTATGTAGAAAGGACCTTTAGTCTCTCTGACTTCCCCATCTCCCTCTTCCGGGCGGGATGGGTAGATACTCTTGTAACATCAAAGGCCTATTGGCCATGATAGTGAATTCGTAAGTGGACGTAGCCATGTCCTCCGAGGCATGGTGAACCACTATAAATGTTGTCCTTGTATGTGTTCTCATTCAATTATGTCCTTATACAGCCTGCGGGATCTTGCAGAAACCTTGCGGGATCCTGTAGAAACAATTGGCGTAGATACTCTTGTAACATCAAAGGCCTATTGGCCATGATAGTGAATTCGTAAGTGGACGTAGCCATGTCCTCCGAGGCATGGTGAACCACTATAAATGTTGTCCTTGTATGTGTTCTCATTCAATTATGTCCTTATACAGCCTGCAGGATCTTGCAGAAACCTTGCGGGATCCTGTAGAAACAATTGGCGCCGTCTGTGGGAATCATTACTAAAAGTCATGTTACTCTACCGCCCGAGAGGCATTTCATTCAAATCCCTTAGCAATAGGAAGAGGCGAGACACCTCGCGTGGATGCAAGGCAAGATAGCTCGCGTGGAAGCAAAGCGAGATGACCTCGCGTGGAAGCGAAGTGAAATTGGCATTCAGAGGCATTCCACCGAGAGGTTAGCATTGACCTCGCAGGGGAGCAAAGCGAGATGAATTCGCACGGAGGCGAAGAGAGATTACCCGCCCTGGGTTCCATTTATAACCGGGTCATCACCAAGAGGCCAACTGGCCTGCGACCGACGCCTCCAGCCTCCCGGAGATGATTCAACAAGGCCCAAGGGTTGCTCTCTCTGTCGGCACCGTAAGGCCCCTCCCGGACCCTTGTTCACTCAGTCCAAGGAGTGACCCACCCGGGTTCCCGATTGGAAGCTAGCGCCCGGGATCCACCGGCAGCGTCGGTCAGTTGCCCGGCCGGGATGGGAACCGCACGAGCAACTCGGTCAAGGCTCGTCTAGTTTCACCTGCAAATCAACATAGCACATGGGTTCAACCCGGTCATAGTTGGGATCAGACCCGATCGACTTGGAACTTGGGTCACTCGATCTGTTGGCATCATTCAAATGCAGAAGAAACTTGCTATGGACACCCGGCTCGGCAGTAGCATCATCTCTCCGGGTTTCAATCAACTTACCCCAATGACCCAGGTTTAGAGAGTTAGCCATCCGGGAGCAGAAAAGAAATTGAACAAGGTAGCCCGACCATACTGGCAACAAGGATTCATCGTCCGGGAGTAGTACGGGCCAGAATCTGCACCTCCTGTGTGCACCCATTCGGCAGCTATTTCACAGATAAGTCTCGTCCAGCTTATGATTATTATAACCTCATTGGTTTGTGAAAATTCATAATATTCTACTTGCAAGTCAACCTGCATGTTTTGGCATTCCACCGAGAGAGAGGTATTCCACCGAGAGATGGGCATTCGACCAAGATTGGCACTCCACCGAGAGAGTATTACACAATTGCATGAACCATTTTGCTTTTCGATAATTATTATGCCATAACCATACTTGGCTAGCCCCATAATTATGTCGATCATTTGTTTATTGTGAAGGTACAACAATCCTCACCCCGCCGAGAACTCACCTCGCGCGTAGTTTACGCAAGCGGAGCGAACTCTTCAGTCCGCGTGGAGCGACCACAGCTCGTGCGTAAAGCTATGTACGCGGAACGAACCCCACAGCTCGCGTGCCAGTCATGGCGCGCGGAGCGAAGTCAGCAGCTCGCGGGGCAGTCCTGGCACGCGGAGCGAACTCGCGTGTAAGTATTGAACACGGAGCGACGTAATCAGCTCGCGTGACTTGTTCAGTCGTTTTGCGCGAGGCGAACTCCTCACCTCGCGCGGAGGGGACCCCTCAGTTCGCGTGAACCCTGTGCGCGGAGCGAACTCCACAACTCGCGCGAAGTCCTTGTGCGCGGAGCGAGATCCAAATCTCACGGGGTAGTCATGGAACGCGGAGCGAACTCAAAAGCTCGCGTGATAGTCTGGGCATGCGGAGTGAAGTAAACAGCTCGCCTGGTGGTCTTGGCACGCGGAGCACACTTGTCAGCCCGCGTGACCTGTTTAGTCTCTATGCTTGAGGCGAACTCCTCATCTCGCGTGTAGCAGGTTTTGGCATTCGACCGAGACGCAAAATCTTCCCCCAGTAAGACCAGGCGGGATAGGAATTCGACCGTGAGGCATGACACAGAAACACCGAGGGGGATGGGTAATCCACCGAGGCATGTCATTGAAATCCCCAGTAACACCAGAGGGGATGGTTAATCCCCCGAGAGGCATGTCATTGAAATCCCCAATAACATCAAGGGGGATGAGTAATCCACCGTGAGGCATGACACTGAAATCCCCAGAAACACCAAGGAGGGGTGGGTAACACCCCGTCACTCGAGTAGTAACACAGGATATGGAAAGGGGCATGCTACCCTTGTCCATGAAAGTATAACACCGAGAATATCTCGCATGTGTCACCAAGATCCATCTCGCGGGACCAAGATGAAATTCTCGTGTGTGACCGAGCTAATACTTGTGCGCGGAGCGGACTCAACAGCTCACGTGAAAGTATTGTTCGCAGAGCATACAGTACTCAGCTCGCCCGAGTGGCCTTTCTATGCGAGGCGGATTCCTAAGTGTCACCGGGAGGAAGCATGCACCAACTGCTTAGAAAAATCTCGATTCCCGGATAAGAACTAACGGGAAGAAACATACAACAACTGTTGCATTAGATTCTTATACCCGAGCAAGAACCAACGGGAAGCATGCGCACGAACTAGAAGGCATGCATACAACCCCGGAAACATATCACCGGGCAGCATGGACGAAACAACTAGAGCCATGAGAACTGTACGTCCCTTGTACAGCTCCCGTAGAGTGGGAGTTGGGCAGTTCATATCATTCCCTTCACACGGAGAATAATGGCCTGATAACCCACGCTGGGATAGTACCCCGCGCTCGAGCAGTAACACCAGATGTGTAAAGGGTTAGGTACCCTTGTCCATGAAAGTAAAACACCAAGATCCACCTCGCGGGGAACAAGATGCACCTCACGCGGTCATCATTACTGTGCGGAACAGACTCCTCAGTCTGCATGGTCACTGTGCGCGGAGCGAGATCACGCGGAGCGAACTCAACAGCTCGCGTGCGTCAGCGAGACTCATCTCGCGGGGAACAAGATACATCTCACGTATGTCACGGAGATAACATTGTACGCGGAGCAAACTCTCCAGTCCGCGTGAAAGTATTGCACGTAGAGCGAACACAGCTCGCGTGAAGTTGTGTACGCGGAGCGGACCCCACAGCTCGCAGGTAGACTTTGTGTGCGGAGCGAACCCCTCAGCTCGCGGGTAGTCCATGAGCACGCGAGATCCTCAGCTCGCGCGGAACGAACTCCTCAGCTCGCGTGGTAGTCGGGGCACACGGAGAACTCAACAGCTCGCGTAACAATTTCAGTCTTTATGGCGCGAGGCAGACTCTTCAGCTCGCCCGAGAGTCAACCCTTCTGTGCGAAGCGAACTCCTCAGCTCGCCTGTTAGTGTCAGCCTTTCTGTGCCAGGCGAACCCGTGCCACACACGCCTTGAGTACGGACTTGGGGGGACTGGGACGGGTCCCGTTGATAAATAACTGGTCTATGGGCATTTTGTATATTAAGTCCCCACTCAAGACGTGTCTTGAACGGGAACTTGGGGGGACTTGTAGTCGGTAGTCAGTAAACTACCTTCTCTGCCCATAGACCAGTCATGAAACTTGTAGACCGACGTCCAGGCTACCTCGCTATGGTGACAGATTATCGGTACCACGTCGGGAAGGTGCTCCTCCAAGCTCCACAAGAAGGCACCATGATAAGATGAATGTGTAATCAGTCCCACATCAGAAATGTATAAATAGAGGAAACCTTCCTTATCTATAAAAGGAAGGCTCCCCCTATGTAGAAAAGACCTTTAGTCTCTCTGACTTCCCCATCTCCCTCTCCCGGGTGGGATGGGTAGATACTCTTGTAACATCAAAGGCCTATTGGCCATGATAGTGAATTCGTAAGTGGACGTAGCCATGTCCTTCGAGGCATGGTGAACCACTATAAATGTTGTCCTTGTATGTGTTCTCATTCAATTATGTCCTTATACAGCCTGCGGGATCTTGCAGAAACCTTGCGGGATCCTGTAGAAACAAAAACAAAAACTAAAAAAGAAAAACCATAGACGTGGGCCCAAGCCCCATCCAATAGAATTCAACGTCAGCCCACTTCCGGACCCGCCACCAGTACCGACTGCCATCCAAATAACATCGTCAACACTGGGGAGGCACCACCCCACATGACCTGCAACCAAACATGGTAAGGAGGTCGAGATCAAACCGGGACGACCTAGACCACCACGATCTCCCCTTACCCTTTACACCACCAATCATGTTAGACAGAATGGCTACGCTTGTTCGCCGCCGAACCCTTGCTAGAGCAACCGCACAGCGACATAGCGACAACAATAGCTTCTTGGTTCGCCCCCATCACTAAACGTCCTCTTTCGCTCCACCACCACCACCACCAGGTATTAGGGGCACGACCACCATATGACCACCCTCAAGCTCCTATCTGACAACAACATCAATGGATGCGCGGCGGGACGAAAAGGAAAATAATTTTGTCAAAACCCTAGAAGCTTCGAGTTTCGCGTCCGCTTTAATTTTAAGCTTGTGTTAAACATCAAAAAACACATGATATACAATTGTCTTTCATCTTTAACATATCCCCACGTGCAACATAATTTTTCAGGTCTGCATGTGAATTGAGACACAAGTTGCACAACTTGGTCGATATACAATCAATGGCCCATTAGACACTTGGTAAGATATCAATCCGAAACTTTCGATGACAATGAGAAATTTTTAGATGCTACAGGAGGACTATGTTGCAGTATGACGTGGTACTACATTCCAATCAAATATGGACACGTGGATTTATTACAACTATAATATAAACTAAAGTTTTCTATTTTTTGTGAAATGACCTTCATGGGTCTTTGTTGATTTTGGACTAAGGTTTAGGGTTTGGGGTAAAGATTTAGGGTCTAGGTTTAGGGTTTAGGGGTTAGGATTTTGGGTCTAAGGTTTAGGGTTTCGGGTCTAGGGTTTAGAGTTTATGGTTTAGAGTTTATAGTTTAGGGTTAAAAAGCAACAACAAACCCAAAATTGTCTTTGAAAAAGTAGTTGATGTAATTTTTTCTTAATAAAATTCATGTGTCAATATTTGATTGAAAAACAGGACCACGTCATATTTAATTTGAATTCATGCGTTAATATTTGATTGAAATATATGAGCACGTTTTTCTAGCCCCTGCATACGTGTTGGTATCGAATTTGGACACTGTTACGTACCTTTAGTCACCAGAAAAAGAAGGGAAAGCCAGACCTGCTTTGCAACTCTCTTGAACCATGGACACAAGCTGATAAAAATATCACCTAATCATTAACACTCCTTTCTTTGTCGAGCTATTCAATTGTTCTTGGTGGCAGACTGCCCCACAAAAATGACTGTTTGCTGTTACATGATTTTGGGATACGTCTGCTTCAACAACAAGAGGAAGTACAGAATCAACCTATCATCAGTTCCAGAACCATCTGAAATCTACGATCACAGATTCAGAGCCAGGCCTTTGTTGTTTTTGTGATCAGACTGACTTGGGTCTTTTGTTTGGGGGCCAATTATGTTTATGTGCAAGTGTTTCTATAGGAATCAACTCAATGATTTATGCCCACCGGAGCCTGAACCCTTCTCCCTGCCTGCTCCAATTCCTCAATGGCCTCCAGGTATGAAAATTTGACTGCAAAGGTTTGATCTTTGGAAATTCTGAATGTGGGTTTTGTTTAGTGTTTGGGTTGTTTATGGATTTTGGATTGAAGGGTTTGTGGATTGTGATGAATGCATTCAATTGTAGTGGTTACATTTGTTTCTTTTTATTCTTGATGAGTGGAGTATGTATCAATTAGTGATTTCTGGGTTACTTTGATTCTGTGCAAAAATTGAAATTGAAAATGAAATTATTAGACTCATGTAAATTCAGCATATTATGGTAATTATCGAGTAATTTGAACTTTATTGCTGACATGCAAATCATAATCTATGCAAGAGGCCGTTATTGAGCATCATCAACTCTCTTTACTGTCTGCATATGTGAATTCGTATACTCTATGTTCGCAATGCTCACATGAGTTATGGAACTTTGTAATTTCATGTTTAGTAGTTGCTTTGGTGAGCTATTTCTTTATGTGGAAGTTTGCACTTGGATACAATGAGCCTGGCCATTGATTCTGTACTTTTAAGTTCAAGATAAGTACATATGATGCAGAAAGGAGTGCACTTATCTTGAGGCTTGATGGCAAGTATAAGATATCTTGCTTGCTTATTTAGCTTCTGTTCATTGATCATGT
This sequence comes from Fragaria iinumae, assembly GCA_009720345.1. Classification (NCBI taxonomy): domain Eukaryota; kingdom Viridiplantae; phylum Streptophyta; class Magnoliopsida; order Rosales; family Rosaceae; genus Fragaria; species Fragaria iinumae. Next base: position 21,826,808 of record CM019118.1, on the reverse strand, counting down.
ACTTTAAATTGAAGATAAGTACAAATGTGGCAGAAAAGAATGCCTTTTGTTGAGGGATAGCAACTATAAGGTCTTTACTTGCTTGAGTATTACCTGAGTTTCTATTAATGTTTGTCTTAGCTACTTGTTTGTTTTATTTTCTGAGTACTTGATTTCTTACTGAAGACTCCAGCACTTGTGATCTCTTTGCTCTTCCTTTACTTGAATGATGAAAATATGAGTTAGATATTCGCTTGTTATTTTCAGTTTGTTGCTTCTTGGCAACTACAGAAATCTTTTATTTGCTCCATTGAGTTATTGTTCATATAGACATGCTATTAGAAAATTTACCTTTTGGTTTTTCTTACTACATGAAAGCTCCAGCACCTGGTATTGAAATTTACTTGAATAAAGAAAGATCTTCTTAGTTTTGTGCTGAAACATACTTTGGCTTCATCTTATAACTGATGATTTATTCCTCTTTTTAGTTTTGCGTGTTCCTATAAAGATTTTAGATTATGCTTCAGCCCTCTTGATAATATATAAATCAATCATGCTTATGTATATAGCTCGTGTGTTCGTGTTGGGTTCCATTTCCATAAGTAGTTCCAAAGTTCATTTTTATCTCTTCATGTTTTGTTACTAAAGGATATTATCACCTCTATGTGCAAAAATTATCCTCTTACATTATATTGAACTATCTCCATTATCAGGATAAATTTGGTGTGCTGGTTCTGAAAAGTTTAGTCTTTTTATAGCCTCATATTCGCCTTTCTCGCAGCTGACTATGATGAACTTGCAAAGTTTTTGAAGTTGTACAAATTTAGTAACAATATTTTCAAGTATAATAAAGTATTAACTTTATAAAAACAAAGATATAGAAAAGAGTCAAGGAGGAACTGAGTGCTGTTTGGTGATTGACATTATATATTTGACATGATAAATTGGATTTATGGATTACCTTCTAAATGGTTTAAGCATTGTGTTTTCTTTTTCAGGTGAAGGTTTTGCTTCTGGGAAAATAATTATTGGAGAAATAGAGGTTTCCAAGATATCCAAATTTGAAAGAATCTGGACCTGCTCTCTGCCAGAGGACAAGAAAAAATGTATTACATTTTATAAGCCAGTGGGAATTCCTGATGGATTTCGTAGCATGGGTCACTATTGCCAACTCAATGGTAAGCCTTTACACGGCTATGTTCTTGTGGTTCGAGAAGTAGAATTGCCAGAAACAGCTGTTGTTGGGGAGCATGTCAAGTCAGCAGCTCTTCGAGAGCCGCTTGATTACACATTGGTGTGGAGCCCTGATGATGGGACTGAGGAAAGTTATGGTTCATGTGGCTACTTCTGGCTACCTGATCCACCTGAAGGTTACAGAGCAATGGGCTTTTTAGTTACCAACAAGCCAGGAAAACCCGAGTTGGATGAAGTAAGGTGTATTAGAGCTGATTTGACTGACACATGTGAAACTCACAACCTAATTTTTAATAGCCGTACCAACTCTACAAGTCTTCCTTTCCAAGTTTGGACTATGAGACCACGTCATCGCGGAATGAGGGGAACAGGGGTTTCTGTAGGTACATTTTTCTGCAGTAGTCACTGGAGTAATGGAGAGGACCTGCAGATTGGGTGCATGAAGAATCTGAATCCTAAGCTATGCGGAATGCCAAATCTTGATCAAATTCATTCACTTATCAATCATTATGGACCTACTGTCTTCTTTCATCCAGATGAGGTCTACTTGCCATCTTCTGTGGCTTGGTTCTTCAAAAATGGAGCGCTATTGTACAAAACTGGCACAGATGTAGGTGAAGCAATTGATGAAAGCGGCTCATATTTGCCTGGTGGGGGGTCAAATGATAGGCAGTTTTGGATAGACATACCTAGTGGTGATCAAAGAAAGAATGTTATATATGGAAACTTGGAAAGTGCAAAACTCTACGTTCATGTGAAACCAGCTCTTGGTGGGACTTTTACTGACATTGCAATGTGGGTATTTTGTCCCTTTAATGGACCAGCCACTCTCAAAGTTGGACCAATGGATATCGCTCTCAGCAAGATTGGACAGCATGTGGGTGATTGGGAGCATTTCACACTTCGAATATGTAATTTTACTGGAGAGCTTTGTAGTATATACTTCTCACAGCACAGCGGTGGTCAATGGGTAGATGCATATGCTTTGGAGTACATAAGAGGGAACAAAGCTATTATCTACTCGACCAAAAATGGACATGCGAGCTTCCCGCATGCTGGGACTTACCTTCAGGGGTCTTCAAAGCTTGGGATTGGCATTAGGAATGATGCTGATCGCAGTGAGTTTTCTGTGGACTCGAGCATCCAATATGAAGTAGTTTCCGCTGAGTATCTTGGAGATGGGGTTGTTACTGAGCCAGGTTGGCTGCAGTTTATGAGAGAATGGGGACCAAAAATTGTATACAATTCAAGGACTGAGCTGGATAAGATCATCAATGTTTTGCCTGTGATGTTAAGATATTCAGCGGAGAGCATCTTTTCAAAAATTCCAGTTGAGCTTTCTGGGGAGGAAGGTCCTACAGGACCAAAGGAGAAGAACAATTGGGTGGGAGATGAAAGATGGTAGCATTGCTAGGTTTGTAACATAACCCTACTTCAAGGATCAGCTACTGTTTCTTTATCCTGCAGATCATGTTGTTTTTATATGCTTCTTTCATCCTGCAGGTCATGTTGTTTCTATATGAACGGTTCGAGAAATCATTGAATTTTAAGGCCAGCCTTATTGTGGTTGTAACTCTTCATGTATTTTTGCCATTCTTGTGTAAATAACAATGTAAGTTAGTGGTTGAGAGGGAGGATGGGGAAATAGAACTAGAACAGATTAAGGGTTTGATCCCTTCTAAGTGTTACCAGTGTTGCGGAAATACAATAATACGAGATTGTGAGGTGTTGCTTATTTTCTTCTGAAACTCACTTGTGTTCATGTTTTTTGTTTTGGTTCATGCTTATTTTGCCCCATAAGGCCATAACAACGGGAAAAAAGGAGGCTAGGAAGTGTAAAGTAAACCGCTATAATCACTAATCAGCAATGCGAAAATCATAACAAAACAGCAGTCTCCAACAACAATTGACACAGAGAAAGTATCTCAAGAGGAATGATCATCCAAAGAAAAGCCTTTTAAATTAAAATAAAATTCATATTTCAAAAAAAAAGGTTCATATTTCAGATCCGACCCGGCCCATGTTTCTCATTGTTCGGGTGTCAGACCCGACCCATCTTCTCTACAGGTAAAAGGGGAAGAAGATTCAGTCGGTGATTGCTTGGAAGCAAAGCGCACCACATCATCGCAAAACCAGAGAGAATGCTGGCGAGGAGGGCCGTCTCATTCTTGAAGAGCTCCTCAGCTCCACAGTTTTCCAGGTATTTTTTGTCTTCATAAAATTCTGATTCTGTAACTTCAATTCTGTGCAAGATGGAATCACCAAGCACAACCATTAGTTTCAATACCAGTTATAATAGCATCACTCTGTTATTTAACAATGATTCTTATCTGGGTATGTGTTTTATCAATTCTCTGATGCTGTTAGGAACTAAAGTTTCGAACTTTTAACTGTTAGGAACTAAAGTTTCAAACTTTAACTAGTTTTTGATCCAAATGTATATGTATTCACGGTTGCAAAACTTGCAATTTGGATATGGTGATGGGAGTCGAGGAGGAGGTTGGGAGGTGGAAGATGAGGGAGAGAGATGGAGGAGTCGCGGCGGAGGAGGAGGAGGAGGAGGAGGTGGTGGTGGTGGTGGCTCTGGCAAAGACAGAGTTGATGCACTAGGTCGATTATTGACACATATATTGCGCCATATGGCATCTGAGTTGAATTTGGATATGCGGAGTGATGGATTTGTGAAGGTTCATGATGTTTTGAAGCTGAACTTGAAGACATTTGCTAATATTCCATTGAGCTCACATACTGTTGATGAGATTAAAGAGGCTGTCAGAAGGGATAATAAGCAGCATTTCACCCTCTCGGAAGAACACAGGGAACTTTTGATACGAGCAAACCAAGGCCACTCAACTACGATAGTTGAAACTGAAAGATTGTTAAAGCCAATCCTTTCATTTGACGAAGTTCCAGTGTGCGTGCATGGAACTTATAGGAAGAATTGGGATTCAATATTAGAGTCTGGTCTGAAATGCATGACAAGATTGCATGTACACTTTGCAAGTGGCTTGCCAACAGATGGGGAAGTGATCAGCGGTATGAGACGAGATGTTAACATTTTGATCTTTCTTGATATCAGAAACGCTTTAGCTGAGGGAATGAAGTTTTACAGTTCAGACAACAAGGTGATCTTGACTGAAGGCTTTGATGGTTTTGTTCCAGTCAAGTATTTCGAGAAAGTAGAATCGTGGCCAGCCAGAAAGCCTATAGCTTTTTGAAGTTGGACTGTAGCGTGGTCACATATTTATATTCCATCTTCCCTTGGGCTTTTCTTCTTTGGAGGGTTGTTTTACCTTGATAAAATGTTGCACTTCTCTCTCTTTTTTTTTTTTTTTTTTTTTGTAAATTTGCAACACTTGCTGCATAAGCTGATTTTTTTATTTTTGTTAGCAATTCCCTCTTTATCAATGGAAATGAAACTATTGCTTGTGATGTTTAAAAAAATGTACATATTTTCACTATTGACTTGGTTACAGAACTTATGCTTGGAGAGTTAAATGAGGTTATATGACATGAGTGATTGTGTTTTGTGATTCTGAACTGGACCCTTTTTGGTATTTTGAGACTGAATGCATCTCTTGTTGCAATGAGCGTGAATTTGATGATGATATTGATATGCGAGTAATTGGGATGGATTTACTGCAGTGTGGCTGCTTCGGCGAAAACTCTGAATGAAGGGCAGACCAAGTGGTTTGGCCGCAAGGCTGTGAACTATCTTTTGATTACTGTTACTGGCGGCGTGGCTTTGAGTGCTCTTGATGATCTTATTATTTATCAGAGCTGTAGCAGGTATATCTTGAACATTATGACAGATATAGGGAACTTTAGATAGCTGCTTTAGGTATTTTCAGTAAACAATATATTTCAGTAGTTGTTATAATTCAAAAAAGTCTTGGGGGTTTAGCGGATGCTTGGATAGTTAGATTCGGTAGTCTGTACAGCTGTTCTATTCTTAGACCCCAAAATGAAGAGCTGTACTATAGTTTAATATTTAAGCTCTTATTTGCAAACATGGTCTTAATTTGTTGTGTTTGCCACTAGTTTGGACCAAATGTATTACTGGTTATACCATACTTGCTAGTTCAGATGCTCAACCAACATATGTTTGTTTATCTGTATATAACATTATCTTAATGATTCATTGTGATGCACTTGAGAAATATTAAATACTTACCATTACAAACTAGATTATAGAAGAACCTTGCCAAAAGGCTACTTCCATTATTTTAGGTTCCCCTAGATAAGTTTGGTGAGGAATTGGTTGTGCGTTTTTTAGCTTGTAAGAAGAATGAGGGAGACAACAACTTTTCTTGTAGGGGAAGAGGTGTAGAGAGGTCAAGGAATGATCCTAAACCATTTCAGTGTCTCATAAGTATGTAAAATTAATGTTTCAATTTAACCTTTTTGTTGAAATTTTACAGCAAGGCCATGGAGAAAGCCAGTAAGGACCCAGCCATCCAAGAGGCTCTAGGGGAACCTGTTCTGAAGGGCCCATGGTACAATGCACAGCTTGGAGTAGCTCATAAGAGGCAATCTGTATCTTGCAAATTTCCTGTGTATGGTCCAAAAGGCACAGGAGTTCTCAGTGTGAAGGCTGTACGCGATGGAGGTTAGTATTGATTTACAAGCATACATATAGTTGCGTGCATCCCATGAGCACAGGCTCATGAAGATATACATTCTTCACTTCAGCATTATTGGTGTTTAGATTCTTCTTCATAGAATGCCCACTTATTTGTTCATCCAATACCATTCAACAAATAAGCAAACTTTGCTGATCTGTAATTACTGTCCTTGCTAATGTTCGGTCCTTTCCAGATTATTTTGTCTCGTATAACCATTCTATTTGAGTTTGTGTTTCAAATTTTATGAGAAGGATGAGTTTGAGCTTATGCAAACTATATTGTGTTGTGATGCTTGACATGAACTCTTTATCACTTGAGGATTGGATAGCTCTACGAGTACATTGATCAGCTGGTTTCTTTCTCCTCTCAGATGACTCATGGATGTCATATTTCATATCTCGCAATTGGGATATTCTAATCATGGATGCTCTCCTCCATATTCCTGAAAATGAAGAGAAGAAACAAACTTTACGGATTACCATCCCAGAGCCTGCTTGCACGTCTCCAGCATGCAGCGGCCCTAGTTGCAGCACCCAAGAATCTCAGAATCCAGTGAAGAAATAGAGCACTTGATGCCTCACCACGCAAGAATGTTTCCCCCATTTAGGTATTCTTTTTCGTGAAAAGCTTGGTAGAGGACTAGAGGGTGATAATAGTGTGAGAACCCTGAGAGTGAATTACAAGTAGGACAGTAGTTCTTGACAGCTCGTAAAGCTTCTGGTTTCCTTTTTGAGCTTCAGCTCCTCAAAATGTCTCTTTTCTCTTCAATAACACATGGCTAGAAACTTGGTCACGGAAAACCAAGTCATTCTATAATTGACAAATTTCTGAATCCTTTAAGACAATTGCTCCAGTACTTGTCCATCCAGGCATCCATGAAATGACAAAGATTGAAAACGTGCTTTAATTTGACTTACTTTGGCTCACAAAAGTATAAAGTTTCACCATCTTGTGTATTTTTATTTATTTTTTCTAGTTGACCATCAATTTCTTTAAAACCCTCAGAGTTTGACATCCTTGATTTCGTCGATGAAATGGTAATTTGAACTTGAGAGTTGAGACCTGTTCAAACACTAAAATACAACTTTGATCATAAGCTTGTTCATTTGAGGCCGACCTTCTAACAAAACTGCTTTATAACCAATTATTCTACAACCCTAATCTTCATTAAGCTTGTAATTATCAGGGTAATAATTCACAGTTCATAATTCATGTGGGTTTGAGATGAAGATGGCATCAACTTCTTGGGTTCATTTTGTCATAATTCAATTCTGGTTGGCAAAAATTGCACATCATCGTGATTATTCCTCCCCCTAAGGCACAGTGTCACCGTTTCACCGGATACGTGGCGCAAGGTGAGCGGTTAAGATTTAACGGACTTTGTTCCCAGTCGCAACGACACCGCGATCGCCGTCGCCACGTGGCGGTGAAGAAGCGTTTCGTTTAAACCTCTCCAAAACCCTGGGGGGCCAAATCCGATCGTTCGTTGAGCTGTCAGCACGAAATTTAATGCAAGAATGGTCCCCACGTGTCGCTATTTACGTGATTAGCAAGACTGGGTCCCCCATTGCGGTCCTAACTCCAACGCCGTGTCGAGAATAGTAAGACGTGGGCCCTCCTTGTCGGGTTGTCGTTTGGAACGTATGGCTTGTGGGTCCCCCTCCCTCAGATTACCACCAGAATCTCATTCTCTCGCCATTCATATTTCTCTCCATTTGTTTGTTTTTGGTAAATGGTAAAATAACCGGTAATAATCAACTTTCAATCAAATTTGTTATTATTAACGAGTTTGTATGATTCTAATATAGCACGTATGGTAAAGATGAATGTACAACAGACATTGTCTGAATTTTAGATTATTGGCGTGATCAATAACATGTTTCAATAGCTTCCATTAATTCTCATAAGCACTATGCAATTTGATCACAAAATCGTGATAATAATGTGTATGTATCATCTCAATTTCATGTTAATAAATTTAACAATTGAAAATGTTAAAAAAATTACTACAATTTGCACATTTATTACGAGCATGACTCAATCTCCACTTAAAATTGAGTGGAGACATGTATGTGTTGTCAACTGTCAGTCCGATCCATGTTATTTGTTATAGTAATCGAATTGAAAAAACTCGCCGCAAATCAACAACAACAGAGTCTTACTTTTCTGACACTTATAGATTGATGGATAAGAGTGTGTGTGTGTGTGTTGTTTTTTTTACATCATGTAGCTGAGTCAAGAGAGAAAGAACAGAAGAGTCGAATCTATAGAAAAGTGAAATATGGGAAGAATAATATTGATTGTATTAATACAATAGGTTTATACACAGAGCAAACTTGGCGTGCATCCAAGAAATCCCTACAAACTAGGGATATAATGCAATCTCCTAAATATACAAGAAATATACAGGAAATCTATGATATTAAATACAAAATATTCTCAACACTCCCCCTCAAGTTGGAGAGTGAATGTCAAGAACTCCCAACTTGCACAATAAGGATTTGAACTTGTCTTTGCCTAAAGCCTTTGTAAACACATCTGCCAGTTGCTGCAAAGTACCAACAAATCGGGTTCTAACTAAACCATCTAATATTTTATCCCGAATGAAATGACAATCCATCTTAATATGGTGTGTTCTCTCATGAAAAACTGGATTCGCAGCTATATGAAGAGCTTCTTGGTTATCACAATGCAAGATGGCTGGTCTAGAAATAGGAATATGCAAATCAGCAAACAAATACTGCAACCAAGTAAGTTCACAACATGTACCAGCCATGGCTTTATATTCTGCTTCGGCGCTTGATAAAGATACTATCTTTTGCCTCTTGGTGCGCCATGAGATCAAGGAATTGCCTAAGAAAACACAATATCCAGTCGTAGACCGATGAGTAATAGGGTAGCCTGCCCAATCAGAATCACAGAAAGCCTTTAAACTTAAATCATTGCTGGAACTCAAAAACAAACCTTGACCAGGAGATGATTTTAAATACTTCACCACCTGAAGCTCAGCTGCCATATGAGGCTGGCAAGGGTCGTGCATAAATCTGCTAAGGATATGAACAGAATAAGTAATGTCCGATCTGGTGATTGTGAGATATATAAGTCTTCCAACCAAACGCCGATATATAGCAGGATCCTTGAGCAGCTCTCCTTTACTTGACAACTTGGATTCTTCCATGGGAAAATCAACAGGTTTAACACCTAAGAAACCTGTGTCTTTAATAATCTCCAACGCATACATACGCTGAGACATGTAAATCCCTTTCTTGGAACGAGCCACTTCAACGCCTAGGAAAAATTTCAAATCACCAAGGTCCTTGATACAAAAACGAGTATGAAGGAACTGCTTCAAGGCATTAATAGACTCCATATTGTTCCCTGTGATCAGAATATCATCCACATAGATTAACAAGACAGTCAGAGATGTACCATTTTTGCGGACAAACAAAGAGTAGTCTGATTTGGACTGGGAAAAACCAGCAGTAAGAATGACCTCGGTAAACTTAGAAAACCATTGACGGGAGGCTTGTTTCAGTCCATATAACGACTTGTGGAGGCGACACACAAGATACTCCCCCTGTCACCGAAGACCAGGAGGAGGAGACATATAAATTTCTTCCAACAAATCACCATTCAGGAAAGCATTATTAACATCTAATTGATGTAAAAACCAATTTTAACTTGCAGCAACAGCAAGAAGGCAGCGGCCAATTATCATTTTTGCAGTAGGAGAAAATGTCTCATGATAATCGATACATGCAGCCTGAGTAAAACCTCGAGCAACAAGGCGAGCCTTATAACGCTCGACAGAACCATCAGCCTTACGCTTAATCTTATAGACCCATTTGCAACTAATGGGGCGTTTGCCAGTAGGTAAAGGAACTAGACTCCATGTCTGATTCTCAATAAGAGCTTGAAGCTCAGAATCCATAGCTTCCTGCCATTTCGGATACAGCAACATCATAAGATGTCGGTTCCTCATCCCGACTCACATTAGCAACATAATTGAGATATGTAGGAGAATATTGATCATAAGACAAATAATTGCATAGAGGGTACCTCGTACCTGATGGAGGACTTGGTGAGGCAGATAAATGGTGGTGTGGAGGCAGAATCACCTGCGAGCAGACGAAGTCCCGAAGACAAACATTGGGCTGCCTTGTGCGTTGAGAACGTCGAAGAGCAGATATGGGTGCAGGCTAATCGGGAAAGAATGGAGGATTATTTGGAACAATTGGGAGAATATTGGGTTCGGTGGCTTGTGGGTGGAGAAGAAGGGGATCAGCATCGCTGCCGTGAGTGACGTCACTGCTGTGATCGGCGTCGTCGCCGTCAGGGTCGCCAACAATCACTGGTGGAACATAGACAGGAATAGGAACATCGTTGTTGTTTGGGGCAAGAGGAGACGCATAAGGAAGTGGGTGGAGAGGAATGGGTTCGACACCGTCACCGTGAGGGGCGTTGTTGCCGCTGGGAGAGACGGTGTTGCCACCGTGATTGACCGGCGAGGAATCAGAAGAGGTCGGCAGAGATGAAGAGAGATTGGGCTGAGAACATAGTGGAGGCGTGTTGAGTGAACTGAAGGGATCATCATACTCAAGTGAGCAAGAGGAATGGGATGGGCCCGTGAAACAATTTTTTCTGGGTCAGTATTTTGACCCGACGAATAATGGAAGGTATGCGGTGAATGATGGAAAGTATCTTCAAGAAAAATCACATCTCGATTTGTAAATATCTTTTTGGTCTCAATATTGTACAATTTGTAAGCCTTTTGACCCATAGGATATCCAACAAAGATGCATTTATTAGCACGAGGAGAAAATTTTGATGATGGTTTGACAGAGGTTGCAAAGGCAACGCAACCAAAAACACTCATACGAGAATAATCAGGAGGCTTGTTGTACAATATTTCAAATGGAGTTTTTTTGTTGAGTAACAAAGTGGGAAGATGATTAATAGTATAGACAGCAGTGAGAACACATTCACCCCAAAAAGAAATAGGTAGATGAGATTGAAAACGAAGAGCACAAGCTATTTCAAGAATGTGTCTATGTTTTCGTTCGACGACACCATTTTGTTGGGGTGTATAGACATAAGAATGTTGGAAAATTGCCCCTTGTTCGAGGAAATTTTTTTGCAAAGAAATGAACTCATCACCATTGTCAGAACGGAATTGTTGGATTTTGGTGTTAAACTGAGTAGCAACATAACTGAAAAATTGATGAAGTATTGTTTGTATCTCACTTTTATGACGCATCAAGAAGACCCAAATAAAACGGGAAAAATCATCAACAATAGTTAAAAAATATTAAGCACCAGAATGAGAATGTGTTTTATAACGACCCCAAATATCACAATGAATAACATAAAAACACTTCGAGGTTGAAATTGAACTAGGAAAAAAAGGTTGACGAGTTTGTTTTGCCAATGGACAAACGTCACATTTATGACTAGAATCAAAAGAAAAATTTAGCTTACTATTGGCTAAATACTGTAGACGAGCAGAAGAAGGGTGCCCCAAATGACGATGTCAAAGATCAGAGGAAATCATGAGATTACAAGCGAAGTGGGAAGAAGGAGAAGCAGAAGCCAACGCCACAAGGTAATAGAGGTCACCACGTCGCTTACCCACACCAATCATCGTCCTCGTAGCCAAGTCCTGTAAAATACACAAAGACGGGAAAAAAGTCACTGAACAATGTAAGTCATCAATTGTCTTACCAACAGACATAAGATCAACTTTAAAGCTCAGCACACAGAGAACATTATTTAATTGGAATGAATCATTAAGCCGAATGGAACCGGTCATAGTAGTTCCGGCCGTGGCTCCACTGGGTAAAGAAACTGGTGCCAGAGAAGGATTTTGATCAATATTCATCAACAATTTTGAAGAAGAAGTAATGTGATGAGTTGCTCTGCTATCAATAATCCAATTATTGGGAGCGACCCGTAACAAATTTGATGAAGAATGCGGTAAACCTGTACCGTTTACTTGAGACGAAAAAACACGCTTACTCTTAACTAGTGTCATAATTCGTAGGGATTGTTCGGCCGTAAGATGAGGAGCAATTGCTTGAAGTTTCAGGATGGTAGAATGAATCGGAGCCATAATAGATAAAGGAGAAGTTAGAAACTTCTCAAAGTAATATCAATTCAGGTCCAAGAGCGTTGCGCTCTGATACCATATAGAAAAGTGAAATATGGGCAGAATAATATTGATTGTTTTGATACAGTAGGTTTATATACATAGCAAACTTGACGTGCAACCAAGAAATCTCTACAAACTAGGGATACAATGCAATCTCCTAACTATACAAGAAATATACAGAAAATCTATGATATTAAATATAAAATATTATCAACAGAATCTTTCACTTGAATAAAATTAGTTTCAAACCACACTACAAGTATTGCACGTAAAATCAAAACGAAGTAAAATAAAATCTAACAAAAACCTGTTAAAACCAATATCTCGCACCCCAAGACACGAGAAATAGAAATGAGGTCGGAGGGGGTGGAGGGAAGGGAGGGCTAGTAGTGCATAGAAGCAAGCGTAGATATTGATGGAGGCGCACAAAGGAGACAGTCATCCAACACAGGTGGGTCCATCTCCTACCCACAGCAAGCTTTTCACCCCCCCCTCTCTAAAAATCCCAACCACACCAGAAACCAAAACCACCCCCAAAAACCTAACCCCTCTTTCCCAAAACCGACCAGGCAATCACCAAACCATTCAAACCCTTCAATTCCCAAAACCCCCAAAACTCAAATCTCTTAAAGCTCTGAGCTTTTCTTCAAGATTCGAATGCCTTCAGCAACTGGGTCTGTCACTGACATGTCGATTGTGTCTAAAGATGACAACTTGGCCATGTCTTCCGAGGATTCTTGCAGCCCAGATGAGTCTGAGCTCGAGCTCAATCTTGGGCTCAGCCTGGGCGGCGGTGCTGCCAAGGCGGCGCCGGCCCATCAAGGCCCAATTGGGAACTACGCGAGGATTTTGACGGCTAAGGATTTCCGGTATGTGGGTTCGAACAAGTCGGATAAGTCGTCGGCGGCGGTTGCTCATTCGTCGTCGTCTTCGTCTTCTTCGTTGAGCAGTGTTAATGTGGCGGCTGGGACTAAGCGGAGTGCTGATTCTGTTGCCAAGTAAGATGATTTCTTTTTGAGGTTTTTGAATGTTCAATTTTTTGGTTCTTGTTTTAGGTACTATAGGGTCTTTGTTTATGCTGGATCAAGCTGTTATTACTTGCATAGTTTTAGTTTCTGATTTGATGCAGTGTTTAGATGTTAATGACCAACAGATATAAGGGGTAGTCTTTGTTTTTATTTCAAATAACATACTGCCCCAACAAGGCAACGAGGGAAGTGTTTAGCATTAATCGAAAATTGATTTTAGTTCATACGAGGAGTGCAGAGTGCCAATAATGAAGAGATAAGATCCAAAGTCTTGTAGTAAGAACCTATTAAGTTTCCATCTTTGTGGCCATTTGGGGTTATTCTGAATCTGTATATGTAGGATATAAGGTCCTATATGGTACACCATAGCGTCAGGACAACACTATAGATCTACATATCAACGATAACACAGACAATTAGATGAAGTAGTTATAGCGGTTCCATTCAGAGATTCCGTTTCGAGTATGCTAACATTAGTTATTTCTGATCTTGTGATCTTCAGGGTTTTCTTTCATTTCATCTTTGTATGAGATATATGGATCATGTTGTGGTTGTTTAGATGCTACATTCATAGTGAAATTATGGCAGTTCTTCTGATGGTATCTAGCTGTGCTATTGTTTACTTGTCTGATTGGATTATATGTTTGTCTTGTGTTGAAGCAGTCAGCCTGTAGGATGGCCTCCTATCAGAACTTATAGAATGAATTCTTTGGTTCATCAAGCAAAATCTTCAGCCACTGAAGTAGTTAACTCAGAGAAAGGTGAATGCAAGATTGTTTCGGGGAAGGCTAAAATCGGTGGTCAAGAAAACAATGGAAATGCTAAGGAGAGACCGCGCCTCACAAGTTCCCTGTTTGTAAAGGTGAATATGGATGGAAGTCCAATTGGAAGGAAAGTCAACCTAACTGCGCACAGCAGCTATGAAGCCCTAGCACAAACGCTGGAGGATATGTTCCAGGGATCGTCTTCAAATGCGAAATTGATACGTTAGTACTCTTAGCCTTTATATTCAGTATTTAAATTGAAGATAGGTTAGTCATATATTCTATTTCTGAATCTGGGTGACTCGAGTGAAAATTGCGCAAAATTCTTCTGTTGAAGTTGGTGCCATCTTTCTGTGCTTTCTTGGAATGTCAATTTAATGTAGGAAAAACAATCCAAAAGTTATGTTTCTTCACGACAGTTTTGTCAAAATTGTCTGTAGGAAAAGTAAAAAGATTGGTATGTTAAATAATAGATGTGTTGGGATTTGAGATAACTGTCAAATGTATAGTGTTGTGTCACTCAATGTCCATTTACTTGGACTAGAGAATTGAATTTGTCTATATTGCTGACTAGTGATAGAAACCTTTTGTTTTTCCTTTGAGTAATGGTGTTCCATGTATCTATATTTAGGTGCTGGTGGTCAGGAGCATGATATGATGGTGGGAGAAACTACACCCTCGAAGTTGCTTGATGGATCATTTGATTTTGCACTCACTTATGAAGACAAAGAAGGTGACTGGATGCTTGTTGGGGATGTTCCTTGGGGGTAAGATTCTTCAATAACAGTCTCTTTGTGTGCCACACAAATCTCTATACTCTTCAGTAATAATGTGCTTGTTTCTCTTGGACTGATCGGATATTTCTTTCGGTCTTTTTTCTAATATCTTATGCAATTTACTTATTTTGCTCTCAGGATGTTTCTTAGTTCCGTGAAGAGGCTAAGAATCATGAGGACATCTGAGGCTAATGGACTTGGTATGTTGATGTGTAAGAATAAGCTTAAAAATTTGCCTCCAAAAGCTGGAATGAGCATGATACTAACTCTGTTACTTCCATTTGCAGCTCCGAGGCTGCAGGAAAGGAATGCAAGGCAGAGATGCACGGGCTGATACAAATCCATTTGTGAGGACTTCAGTAAGGATACAAAACAACCTATGTTGTAAAGTGTACAAAGTGGGTAAGACGTATAATTGGAGCATATGGAGAAGCAGAGAGAAGCTATGGTGTTCTGTTTCATTTTTGGTTGATTTGATGTGATTGCATTTCTTTCTTGCTGTGCCTTCCCTAGGAGTTATATCCCTACTTTTCAAAGCCATAGCTATCTAATATTTTAGTGTAATACTTATATGATACACATGCCTATGATAAATTTTGTTGCTGATGTATATATGGGGGTTACTCAAGTGCTTTTGCTTGCTCAGCTGTTGTCTCGTTTCCCCTCTTTTTAATGAGAGAAATTGTGATCTGAAGTTTTAAGTTGACGTGCTGAAGGAACTGTATTGATGGTTCTATCCTAAACATCCTAATGTAACCTTTCAACTTAAAAACAAGCCCCTTAATCAAATTTGTGGAGAACTTACAATTTACTTTTCAAGTGACTCTCAAAATTACTTTTTAAGTAGAGATCAAATTGATTCATCGAAGTCGTGTGATATTTAGCCTAATCCACTAATTCCCAGAAACTCAAACTTGGACGGCCTAAGAAGTCGAGGTCAGCGCCAATTGTGGGGAGGAAATGATAAAGGTCCAAGAGATGGCCAGGGAACAGGGACTCGAGTGCCTTCACCAAATCAGCTTGACTCGTAACATTTTGCAGATACTCCGCGGCGTGTATGGTGATATATTGTACCAAGCAAAACACAACTTGATCAACCTTCTGCCCCTTCTTCTTGTTTGAATCTTTCATCTTTTGTTGAATGACCATATTGATAGCACTATCCTTAGCTGTTGATCCCATGATCCTAGTAAAAAATTCTTCATAAGGACAAGCCCGTGTACCACTGGTGTCTTTGCTTGAGGTTTCTCCAATCTGACTTCCAGCCACGATGATTCCAGTTCAGCCAAATCTTAGCTTCAATGGGAAAATAGAATTTTTCCCCAGTTAGCTGTAAGTAAGGATGGGGATAAACGTTCCTAATCCTGGAAGGAGGAGGAGAATAAACAGTTAAATGGGGTTAATTATCGAAAAGAAAAGAAAACAATTCATACAAGAGATGTATAGTAAAATACTTACGGTCCTTTGGACTGAAGAGCATAACAGAAGTGCTTATACTCTGGATCATTAGAATCCCTTGGTGAGCCTAGAAGCTTTTCAATCACATTGATCTTCATGGTATGCTTGAAAGTCATACTAGACAGTAATCCCTTGCTGCAGGCTCTATTAACAAGATTAAACATGCCAACAGTGGGCATGTTGATGGTGTTGTCGTCGTTGATCGTGATGTTATCGGTGTTGATTTCGCCATACACGTATCCATTGGACTCTAGTAATGCTAGCTCAAGAATAACGCACCTTCAAAACGAGCAAATTGTAACAAGAAAAGTTAGAGTCGATAATAAACGTATGATTTTTCTTAACATAAAAAGAGCAAACTAACAAGAAACGTTAGTCGAAAATTATTAGTATGTTGTGTTGGCATTCCTATACCGATTACAACAAAGTGCATGGCAATGTGATCTTCACTTATGTCATTGATCCTAATTGCTATATGCATACATGTGTCGTTAATAAAACTCTTTCTTATATGTGTTTATTGTATATTAGTATTCCTTGGTTGAGTTTTATTGACAAGATACTTCTCTGTGTGTAATTGGAGTCCTAAAACGTTTAGGATCTCATTTCTATGATTTTAGAAAGGAAAGGTATGCGTGTGTTTTAATCTGATATGGTTGGTATCTTGGTTAATTGATACAGGAGGTACTTGTGAGGAAAGAAGTCCTCGTTTTTGTTATATAATAAGATAATATCTTGTGGTATAATTGGTGATTCAGTTCTAATTGGATTTCCTCTCTTGAACTCTATTAGGGTTTTACGGACCACTAGAGTAGGCTGGCAAAACGAGAAGGACATCATATATAAATAGAGATGCGTAGGGTCTGAATGATATCTTTGCACGCTTAGCGTTTGAAAGAGAGTTGTTTTATTCCGCTGCTTATCTGTGTGTACAAGTTCAACTGTTCCTTGTTGAGTTGAACTTGTTGTGTGAGTGATTGTGATTCTCCTGTGTGTTGAGAGAAGATCATTGAAGAAAGAAGAATAAGATGTTCTGCTAGTGATAGGAATTTGTAATAGTTTAGGGTTTACAATGAAGTTGTAAGACTACACAAATTCATCTAGTTGAGTTTGTTTTCTGAGCTTGTGCTCCGCTGTGATTTTTCCCCTATTTTGAGGTTTTTACACAGCATCAAAATTTAGTGTTCTTGTTAACTTTCTGTCAGTTCATCGAGAATTGAAACGAATGTCTGTTTCAATCCTTCCTACAAGTTCCAGTACCTTTAAAAATGCCACGTGGTTCTACGTAAGCATTGAAAAATTTCTCCTTACCGTAGAATGGGAATATGGTTCCTGTGTCGTTGGTCTGGTGTTGAGTTGTGAATGTAGTCGCGTAGACTACGACAACGAGCGGCGAGAACTGAAGATTTTAAGCGAGGAATGTCCTTTGCCCGTTGGGGTGGTGTCGATGGAGTACCCATAATATTGTCTTCTGCAGTTGCTCTAAGTTGGAGTTTACTTTTAACAAGGGAACGACTCTAGTAATCCGAACGAGGGAACAAGCCTTATATATAGACACAAGATATCATAATTCTCCTGTTAACAAATCCTAATACTTAAAGTAATTACCTCTATCATTCTCAAAAAAAGAAAAAAAAGAAAAAAAAAGTAATTACCTCTATCTTTGTATCAATATATTACCTGATTTCACAAGTATATCAAGTTCCCTAAATAACAAGGGTACAGACACAATTCCTTATAACAACAGGGTTAGAAGAATCTAATGCAGCTCTAAGTGAACATTGAGTATTGGTTTCAAATAAAAAAGAATTGAAGCCAGGAAATTTACCTTAAACAAAAAAGAAGAAGAAGGTAAAAACAAGAAGACACTTGCGGCCCTCAGCTAACAGACCACAAGAACTTGCAGCCACTGATACCGAAAAAAGAAAAAAGTAAAAACAAGAAAACCTCTACAAAGTGTTCAGTTATTATGCAATTTTATTAAAAACGCTTCACATTTAATTCTTTTATGTCGCATGTTTCATGTATGTGTAAATGACACTTTTGTGCGTCATAAAAAGAAGTCTTCCACGACGTGTTTTTCAGATGCGTTGTAAATATCAGGAAATTATTCACGTTACTCCTCACCCAAGGATTTCTCCTCGACTGGATTCAATTGAGGAGATTTCGTCTCACCTAAAGCTCCTTTGTGACGTTTCACCTTGTGTTGGTGAAGCTGGCCCTAAAGAGAAAAAGAACAAACTGCATGAAGTGACTTGATTTTTGTGAGAAAGATTATGTTGATGGGATCCCTGTGAATCGTCAACAAGTTCTAAGAAAATTAAGCTCGAGGCTTCTGTTAAACTTAATTGGTTATTCTGGTATTGGGAACAATATTCTCTGATTACAATCCTCCTTTCTTCATACACAAATATGACACTGATTACAGACATTAACAAAAATGCAATCTTAATCTTACATACAGCATGAAAATTCAAAAAAATGATGACCAAAATAGGGAACTCAAAATTCTGTCCCTATAGAAGACCATTTACAGGTGAGGTGCTAAAGACAGGTTGATCTTTGTTAGTTGCATATGCATCATTGTTGTTGCTACTGCTTTTCCTTCGAGGCCTTGCTTCTCCAAGCATGGTTATGACATCTCTCATGGAGGGTCTGTCCTTGGGAAGCTTTGTAGTGCAAACAAGTGCTATTCTAAGGACTAAGAGCATCTCCTCTTGAACATGCTTGGAATTTCCTACACTTGGGTCTAATACTTCTTCTAAGCATTTGTTGTCCCTAATCTTCCTTCGAATCCATTCCACGATGTCTACTGACTCTCCAAACTCAGGGTCTAATGGCCTCTTTCCTGTTAGAAGCTCCAATAGAACCACACCATAGCTGTAGATGTCAATCTTCTCATCAACCTTCAATGTGTATCCATATTCTGATCAACAGTCACAAAATCTCAATGTTAGTAACAGAAACATGTTACAGCATAACATGTAAGAAACAGTACACAAGGCTAAGATGTGAAACTCACCAGGGGCAATGTAGCCGTATGAACCAGCCACCATGGAAACTGTCTCATTTTTCCGGACCATCATCCTTGCCAACCCGAAATCTGCAATCCTAGCTTCAAGGTTTGCATCAAGTAGTATGTTGTTGGACTTGATGTCTCTATGAATGACTGGTGGGTGACAATCATGGTGGAGATAAGCGAGACCTTGCGCAACTCCGACTGCTATGTTATACCTTGAAACCCAATCTACAAGCAACCTTGCAGCTTGCTTGCCATGAAGGGCTTCTCCAAGGCTGCCATTGTTCATATACTCATATATTATCATCAAATTGGTGTCATTGTTCAGAAAACCTAGTAACCGAACAATGTTTCGATGCCTTAGCCTCCCCAAGAGATTCACTTCCCCTACTAGATCACCACTGCTACCAGTTTCAACATCTGTTGCTGGTCTCCACAGCTTCTTAACAGCAACAACTGTGTTTGATCTTGTTATCTCAGCCTTGTAGACAATGCCAGTAGCTCCCATCCCAATCACATTTGATTCCTTCACACAAGCCAGAATGTCAGCAGTTGTAAACCCAAGCCTCTGGAATGCCATTAACCTCCATGGCCACTCTCCATTTCCCACATCGAACCTATCTTCGAAGCAGCTTCCATTCGCATACCATCTCTTGTATACGAACCTTGCACCAAAAAGTGCAATGCAGACTGCTAAAGCTGAAGAAATCCCAATCACCCACCCTGCAATAATCTTCTTTGTATGCAAGCTCCTATGCCTTGATGCCAATGCTGGATTTCTAGCACAAGGAGGCAGCACACTACCACAGAGACCGGCATTGCCTACAAGGTCACTCGGATTTATTGTTCGAAGCACGCCATTTGCTGGGACAGCACCCTCTAGCTTGTTGTATGAGACATTGAGAGTTTCCAAGGCTGGAGAGATACCGAAATTTTCCGGTATACCTCCAGTGAGAGAGTTGTTAGACAAGTCCAAAATGGACAATGTGGGCATCATGGCAATAGACTTTGGGATTTCACCAGTCAACTGGTTGTTAGCAAGATTCAAATTCACTAATCTCTCACATGAAGCAATGCTTGCTGGAATGGTACCAGAGAAACTGTTTGATGAGAGATCAAGCACAGAAAGCGAAGGACAATCCTGGAACTGGTCTGGAATCTCTCCTACTAAGAAGTTATTGGAGGCCATGAAGGTTTGCAAACTTGGAGCAGAGAGAATGGTGGAAGGAAGAGAAGAATGTAGGCGGTTTCGAGAGAGATCAATAAAAGAAATTGAAGTAGAAGAAGAAATGTCATCTGGTAGTGCACCAGTGAGATTGTTATTAGCCAACTCTAACCTTTGAAGCCTCCCAAGCTTGCCAAGACCAACTGGAATTGTCCCTGAAAGAAGATTGTTCTGCATTCGGACACGAACAAGTGAAACACAGGTTGAAAAGCCAACTGGAATTGGACCTGTGAAGGCATTGTTGAAGAGGATGAGCTTGGTAAGATTGCCCTTGTTGCACAATGTCGCTGGAATCTCACCGGTAAATGAATTGGATGATACATCCAACCACACCAATGGAGCACTTTTACCAAGATCACTTGGTAAAGACCCTGATAAAGAATTGTTCCACAGCTCAAGCACCGCCAACTGAGTCAAGTTTCCAAGTCCCAATGGCACTGAACCTGACAGCTTATTGCACATGAGATTCAGAAGCTGCAGATTCTTCAGCTCACCTATCTCAGCTGGGATTTCACCTGATAACTTGTTATCGGAGAGATCAAGCAACTGCAACGAAGGAATGGTGCCAATCTGAGGAGGGATTCTACCTTCAAAGTTGTTCTTGTACAAGAACACTGTCTCTAGGAGCTTCAGCTTCCCCAACTCAGCTGGAATCTCACCACTGAGATTGCCAACTGCCAAATCAAGATACTTCATGTTGGTGAGGTTTCCAAATTCCAATGGAATCCCACCTTGGAACTCATTGTACCCCAGAATGATGCTCTCCAATGACATCAGCTCCCCAAGCTCTGATGGGATTTGACCTGTGAGGTTATTCCCAGAGAGGCCAAGAAACTTCAGCTTTTGCAACTTCCTGAAGGTCTTGGGAATCTCCCCTTCAAAGAAGCTCCCTCGAAGATCCAGAGTCTCCAGCATTGTGGCATTGCCTAGATCCTCGGGGAGAATCCCCGAGAAGTTGTTGCTAGAAGCATTCAGATATGACAAGCCATCCGCATTTCCAAGTCCCACCGGAAAATCACCAACAAAAGAATTCTGACTCACATCAAGGCTCTTCAGTGCTGTGAGATTTGACATGGATTTCGGCAATGCTGAAGAGAATGCACTGCAGCACAGGTTGAGAGTAGTGAGACTCTTGAGCCATTGGATGTCACCTGAGACTGAACCACTGAGATTCATGTGGGAGAGATCAAGCTTCTCTACATGACCATCAGTGTTGCACCACACACCAGTCCATTTACAGTGATCAGATTCAGCCTTCCAATTCTTCAGACTCCCCAATGGATCAAGCAGGCCTGCTTTTAGTGAAAGCAAGGCAGATGCTTCATCATTGTTGGCCACAGCAGCTGAACCATAGGAAGCAAAACCAATGGAACAGTAAAACAAGAAGAAGATGAGCAAAATCTTCATACTCGGTTTCTCTGACTGACTGGCTACTGTGTCTGGTTTTCCACCATTTTCAGAATCGGAAACAGAGTGAGACACAGAGAGAGTGAATCTGAAGTAGTGGAAAGGAAGAGTGGATGAAGATTATGAGTTGGTACATAAATAATTGTTGTGTGATTGATTAGTTGCTAATAATTGCCTGATGGGGTAGCTCGTGAGATCTTGAGCAATGCAGGAACAGCTGGGAGTGTTTTGGAGTTATTGGAAGTTTCTCCGACACCAAACATGGGAGAGAATGTGGTCTAAGCTGTCTCATGCATTGCTTCTTTTCTTCTTCTCCGTTATCTTTTATATCAATCGCATATAGTCAGCTTGAGAGTAGTGAGCTTTCATAATCACTAGAGAGCACCTCCACAACTTATCAATTTTGGGGAATATAAAATTGTTTTTAGGTCCAACAGTTTCCTCGTCTCATTCCCTAAAATGTGGATAAAGAAGAAAGAGAAGCACAAATTCCTCAAATTTGCAGCAAAGTCTTTCTTGCCAAAATTATCGAAATTAGCATTGTCATAGATTTCTCACATGCTCCAATAAGAAGAAAAAAATATAAAATATATTATTGAGTATTTTATTGTTATAATAAGGTATAGAATATTTATTTTTTTGTTATAATTTAAAATGATGTAGAATATTTAATTGTAGTAATAAATGTCAAAATCTTCAAAATGAAGAAGCTGTTGGAGTTAGAGCAATTTTTTTTTTTGGAGATTTTGATTTTAGCTTTCTCAATTTAGAGAAATTTTGAAGAAACTGTTGGAGATGGTACAATAAGATAATTCTTTTCCTTCTTCACAATTAATAATAAATCTTTTTTTGTAACTGTATGTTCATATATAACTGGTCTTGGGACTCGGGTAAGTGTTGATCCCAATGAAAAATGGATCATATGTTTCCCAATCCAAAGCAACAAAAGCAATTGACCAGCACTCTTTTTCATCAATCCTTCTGTTTCCTTGTGATGCACTCATCTTGGACGCCCAAATCTTTGGAGCTTCCAAATTTGTTTTAGATGTTACGTATGGTACGTGTTTTATTTATATTTTACGTATCTAAAATTTCGAACATCGTTATACATCTCTAAATATTTCATATTGAGATAGCAAATTAAGAACACTCTAAATGTTTTATCTAGTGTACTTATCATTTCACGTGAATGTATATGGAAAATCGAGAGTCTTGTATCTATTGTTCACATTTTGATTAGGTTCTCAAACCCTCATATGCTATTAAGCGTTTTCGTCGATTAATTTGTTTGTATATTTTAAAAAGAAATATTCTACAACCTTAAAAGTTCAAAACATCAAGAACATTATTTGTACAGGTTTTTCTGAAAAGCCACTTTATCTTGAACCTCACACAAAGATATATATGGAACTACAACCAACATGCTGGAATGATATGGGGTTTCCATGATCCTAGGTTTTTCTACTTGGAAAGGGTAACTTCTAAGTATGACAAAGATTTGGGTTTCATCATTGTATCAATTAAAACAAGTGGTACAATGCGTGTGTATACGGTAACATCAAACCCATATGATGCTAGTTACTACTAGTTTGTTGAGTTTCTGAAATTTTATATGCTGCAGATTAACAAAAGGATTATGAAATGAAGCTTCGTTTTTCCAGTTGTGGATGAAACAATATAAAAGCACCGCCAGTTCATACCCATTATCTACCAAGTTATATGCTTAATCAGACTCGATAATTCGAAGAACAGGTCAATTATTCCTCATGATTGATATGAGGGAATCTTGGCATGTTACAGGGTGAACCAATACACTAAAACAAAGACAAAAAACTCTGATCCATTTATTTTATTAAAAAACACACACACACATCTCATTTGGGGCCATACCTCTGTTAATTTGCAGGGTAGGTTTCTTATGTCACTATTAGTGTCCCCTTATTTTTGCCAAGGGCCAAAATCTAAAGGGATAATGCTCATTTAATTTTGACTATCAATATGAGGGCAATTCAAAATCAGAATCCACTTCGACCAAAAAATAATAATATCAGAATCCACTAGACAATGCGTTTGTACAAAATTGAAACAAAAATACTGATAAGTGAGTGACTAGCAGCTCTTGATTTGACTGATTTTATTTGAGTCGGCATAACAAGACATGAAAGAAAGAATCCACGATAAACATGAGCTTAAAAATAGTTTTTATGACAAAGCAAACTAATTTTTGTTTTTCTAGATTTTTATGCATTCTTGCTTAAGAAAGTAGGAAAAATTGTGACAAATATGATGTGTGTGGTGCCCCAAAGTGATTGAACTGAAAAGAGAAAACAGAGAACAAAAGGGGAGGATCAGATCAAAGTAGGAAGAAGGAAATGAAAAAAAGTGATGAGAGGTCAGGCCACCAACTACACATTTCTGCATCAGATTAAAATTCTTTGTTTTTCCTTTTCATCCTGCCCTTTGCTCCCTTTGTTCATAATCTGCCTATAGCTAGTTTCACATGCACATGTAGACGTTTAAAATAAGTGATAGTGGCACCTTAGTTTATAACAATGGCTGTACTATTCTGCTACATTCAGAACCAGATGGGGAGAGAGGCCATGTGAAAAAGCAGCTTCCCTAAGAAGTGCCTCCGCCCTATTATTGGACAGAGAAGAAGAAGCAGAAGCAGCAGAAGGAAGAAGAAGAAGAAGAACAGAGATAGTTGGTGCTAAATGCCAATGAGGGTTAAGGGAATTTAGGGGTGTGATTACTTCATTTGGATCTGTAAAATATAAACCCTATATTTGGGAATGAAGAAGGGTTATATGGGTGCTTACGTGCTTTCACATGGCTTTATGCCGAGGCACACCAAAGCCAACCTTTCACGATGTGCTGGTGTCTGCTACACGTGTGGCACATGCGTGAGTTTCTGGCATCTTTGATTTTGATTAGGTACACTAATCTGGAGTGAAATGCTAGTGCTTAACACTAAGCTGGAGATATATTATGCCAGTTCATGGCCTTTGACTCTTAGGGGAAACCAGTGTTTCGATGCTTTCATGGGTCCAGAATCATTGCCTAGGAAAGAACCAAAACATGTAGCCAACAAAAAAAGACCCACAACAGCCAATAACAAGCCCAATAGAGTACCCACAGACCCGAAGCCCAATCTGAAGATCAAATGCCAAACTGAGTACCATGATAAAAGTAAGTAATGTATCTGTATTTCGAGGGAAAGCAAAGATGAATCAATAACAGTACGATATGATTCCCGATATCACAAAAGAATACCCAAAACGCTTCTGGAAAATATATCAGCAGAAGCAATGAGGTGGGTGAAAGAATAGAGAATCTGTGGATATACAAAACAAAATTTATAGACATGTAAAATCATACTACTACTCTTCTTCTCTTTCTCTCTCCTGTCAGAAATTTTCCAGTGAGATCTTTCTCAGCACCAGCATTCAAAGCGATGATGCTACTAAGATTTTATGGTTTTTTCTCTGGCAGTTACTAAGGAGAAACGAAAAGAGTATGGCTAGTGGCACTTGAATTAAAACTTGGCCGCCAGCTGTCTGTATATGGTCTAGCTACTACCACGAATTTCTCTTTGGGTATGTTCTAACAAGTAAAAGATTATGATGGGGAGAGGTGCTCATGTACCTAAAATGAATGCGTGTATTTCGGCCCAGCTAGAGACTGTGTACAGAGTGCCAGACAGTGGTTTCCATTGACAGGAACCTTCTTCATCGGCAGCAAGGTTTCTTTGTCTCTTCACCAAGCCAGAGAACAATGGGACAAAAGAGACTCCAAAATGATCACCTAGTCTCCTTAGGGATGAACTCGAGCCAATTACGATACCAATATCTGCTTGAAGCAGACAAAGAAAGTCGCCCACCGATCCTCCAATGTAAACTGTTAAGTGCTTGTGCTCTTCTTCTATACTCTTGCAGGGACCCTTTAGGATGCCATTGAAAGCTTGAAGTTTTTCCAATGGAGACTCCAACTTCTTAATAATCTCTCCAGTGGTAACCAATTCCTCATAAGCCAATTCATTCGAATGTACAGTCAAGACATTTAGGTCTCCTGCACAACGGATCCCAAAATAAATTTCATGATATTTGACTGAATTCAAAGCTAAGACTGCCATACTGCATTATCAATGCATGATGACTCTGAAATGTATACAGTGAAAAATATATAAATGCATTTTCCAAATAGTATACCTGAAGAAAAAGCTGATGCAATGAGGTCACTACACCAGCAGTATGAAAGTACATGAACATCAGTTTTCAGGTTTTCATTCTTCAAAGTCTTCTGAAAGAAGCTTCTACAACCATCCTGAAGAATGAGAGCCTGGCCAGCACGTTTTATATCCTCCAAACTTAAACCCTTTAGTACTCCTGACTGAACCACCCTTTCATTTGCCTTTCTCTCAAACTCCGCAAGTTGTTCAAGGGCTTTGCATAGATCTTCATAACGAAAACCTTCCACTGCAAAATTTTGGAACAGAGTCTTTACATGCCATGTTACATATGAAGACATAAACCAAATACATTTCCAATATTAATTAGCTAACAAACCTTTCTCACTGGTCACGATGGTTTCTACACACTGTTCAAACTCTTCTGTATATTGGGTGGAAAGAATATCCCATGTGCTCTTCAAGTCCGCTGAAGACAACCGAACAAGCTGGGTTTCAGATCCATGAGATTCAGTCTTTGGTACAGTTCTGATGGCAATCTCTGCTAATATGGCAGAGGAATCAAAAGCAGTGCATGCCAAGTCAAAGTCACAGAGTATGGTAAGATGGCAGTCGGTAAAGTCATGCACCCGAGACAAAGGAACTACATCTTTCTGAGGAATTGGCAGTCCACTATTAAAGATGAAATCTACTTCGAGTTTCATGGCTTGATGATACAGCTTCTCTAAAATCTCAAGCTCCTCTCCAGTCAGATAAATGCTAAGCTTATCTAGCATCTCTTCATTTTCTAAAGCTGTTGCCTGAATTCAGTGTAATGAATAAAAAATATTCATGTTAAAACAGTAACTTAAACAAAAAGGTATAAGAACAGATATACAAAATCAGAATCAGACATCCATTTATACCTCAAAATCTTTAGACGAAAAACTGTCTATCCACCTCTTGTAGATGTGACCATTATCATCAGGATCCAGAATACCCTGAATCTCATTGCTAATATGTGCATAGAGTCTTATAAAAGGAGCAACAGCAGCAAGCGTATAAGCGGCAAGTTTTGTCTTTTCAAATGGTGTAGCAATTTTACCCGGAACTCTTTCTCCTTCAACCTTCCCTGATGCTGTTGCAAGCAAGAAATCTGTGTATTTGGTTGTTGCATCATTAGAAATACCCTCATCCGGCACTTCAAGTCCCCATTCCTACATACCACATTCATCCAACTATATAACTAACAAGAACACAGATTGAAGCCAAAAGAAGCATGACATTATAACAAGCAAGTGGAAATTCTTGTGAATAGTAATCACATATATCTAAAAATACTGTTCCCGCTTCTAGAATAATGATCAAGAATTCAAGATCATCATATCCAAAAATCCTATTCCCGGTTCTAGAATAATGATCAAGAATTCAAGATCATCATTCTTGGTTTGGTTGGAAATACTAAGCAGATAACAACACTAATATCACCTAAATATGGCAATGACTATGCTATGAGTCCAAGATCACTAGACCTCAATCATCATATATAAAATGATAAAAGTCATAATTCCTGCAACTATTCTCGCATAATTACATTACATAAACACCAAAACTCCACTAATTACGGAATCAAAAGTCTGACATTTTTCAACCTCAGTCCAAAATTCTTAGCTTAGCAAGCACATAATCACTAATCACAATACATTAACGAAGCAAAACAAAAAAACACAAGTCAAAAGAAGAATTAAATTACCTGCATTAGCTTATCGTGCAATTTAAGCCTCAGCACCACGCGCTTCCTCAAAGCGCGTATCCCGACTTTGTCGTCGTCGTCGCCGGCGCAATCCTCCGCCATTTCGTACCTGAAAAAAACAACAACCGCAAAATTCAAAGATTCAGTGCTTGACGATCGACTAGTGCAAGAAAAGTAAAGAAAAGAACGAAAATCTTGAAAATCTTTGATCGGAGAGTTGAAGCTTACGCAAGAGCAAAGGCCTTGAGGAAATGGCGGTCCTGGGAGACGAAATGGCGGAAGGTTTGAGAGTCGAGAGTGGCGGAGGCGAGGCTGACGAAGAAGGGAGAGTAGAGAGCGAAGACGGAGTCGTGTTTGAACTTGATCCAGAGCCGCCGTGCGAGGCCTGCTTCGTCCACCATGGTCGTCTCTTTCTCTTTTTTCTTTGGGGTTTTGATTTGGACCGAGTGAGAGAGAAAGAGAGAGAGTTTGGTGAATTGGATTGTTGTGAAATCTTGTTGGGGTATTTATAGGAGGTGCAAAAATGTCCAAATTTTGCGGGAGAAAGAAAATATCTTTAGGGCTTTTTGGTTCGGTCTAGTCTCTATTAGGCCGCCGTTAGTCAACTCTCTTCTCGATTGGCCTATTGCCCCTTCATCGCTTACGTCATTATTATTATTATTATTATTTCTACAAAATGTTTTTTTTTCAATTATTATTTCTACAAAATGTTTTTTTTTTCAACTTTTTTAGCTTTTTTTAGCATTTCACTAGGGTTGTGTGCCGAAAATAAGGCGTGTTTATTTTCATGCTTGTATACTATTTATTTTATAAATTTTACAATATATAAAATATTACGTATAAAATAAAATAATACATCTAACAGAATTAGAACAATAAAAGACTACAATTTAGTCGTCACGGTACAAGTCATATTTATCATATTAAGTGGAGGAGCAACATGATATATTGAAATTTGACCCCCGTAGATTTTGACCTTGTTATATTGCCAAAAGAAGGAAGGTCAAAGTGTATAATGAACTTTTGTTCATGGAAAGATGTTGGTGAGTATCATCAAGCCTTGATGTCTAAAATATCTTTGTATCGTTTCTATGAGCGGCCATCAATATCATGTAACATTTGCTTATTTAGTCTTTTAAGTAAGAAATGAGGTTCGAATTAAGCTAAATCAAGGGTTTAATCCTTTATAATGTAACGAAAAAGATAAAATAATTGACAATTTTTATGACCAACGTACCCGCAAGAATGGTCGAACAAAATGTCATTGGAAGTTAGATATGACATGATTTTCTAGTGTGGTACCTCATTTATAGGTGTGGCTTGACAATTTTTGGTTTCTCATAAATAGAGAGCCAGAAGGAGATGGTAACTTGACTAATGACATATTCAGAAACATGTTCATAGAACCAATCTCATTTTTCACACCAAAGGTGGATCAATAGTGAAGAGACTGGTAAAACAACTCAATATGATCCATCTGTAACACTTGTGTATATATGAGACTACTCGTGGAACTAGTGCTTTAATGGGATTCAGTGAACCATCGTTGTTACATATATACTGGACCATATATTGGTAGATGACTAAATGCTGTGGCAAATTATGGTTTGTAAACTTGGAATAGAAGTATAGAACCCATGGAACTTTTCAACTCTGGCTTTGGGACACCGGAGAAATGTGGAACACTAATACTACTACTCATCTTGGACCTTAGAATATAAAGCTAGACCAATTCTTCTTATAAGTTGTGCTGAACTATATACCTTTGTGAATATTCTATGTAGAGTCGCCAGCGATTCGGGTCCGGCTGGATTTTATGACCGAAAGTGTGCTGACCTGAAAAAGTCAGTTGATAGTTCTCGAACACTACAAGTAGAAACCAACATCATGGCAAAGATGGATCGTATGATTTCGTAATATAATGAATACTATGTGATGACGAACGAGCCATACTTAGTTATCTTTCGAGATGAATTTTCTCATAATCTTAGTTCTTTTGAATTGTTGAACTAACAAACAGTCCCATCAAATCCTTTTCAACGCCCTAACGGTCAAGTGTGGCAAGATAGATATACAACAGCTGCGTCTAGAGTTTTGTTGTTTGATAATGTAAACTTTGGTTGTCCGATAAGTTTTTCTTTGTAATCGTTTCGTTTTTGTATCAAAAAAAAAAAAAAAAAAAAAAACCTTAACGTGGAGATGTTGCCTAACCAGGAAGCTATCTCCGGTTGACTTTGACAAATCAAAAAGGAAAACTGGGTTCTGGGGAGAAAGACATGTCTCATGATTCTTGATCACAGGGGAAAATTGAATCGTTCCTTTCCAATAAATTTCCCACGGTTCAACTTCACAAGTCACAACCAACAAAATTAACTCACCGTCGTCTGACTCTTGGAAGAGTCTACGAGCTTCTTCTATATTGATCACCAACGTACTACTATCTGTAGTATCATGTTGCAAAAGTTGTTTATGCATGGTTTGATGAGACTCCGCCTCCGCATTTTGCTGCTTCTCTTTGCAATAAGAATTTTATGAGCTAGCTAGGCTTTCCTAAATTTTCGTTTTCGGTACAATGTCTTCAGTCGGATGTTCGAGGAAGACTCGTGTCGTCTATCTATCTACTCTAGTCATTTTATCTTTTTAAATTTATTTCACATGCATGCACAAAATTTTGCCCTCTCAATGAAAAAAAGAAGACGAAGGGAATCTCATGTATTCCATCAGTCATGC
Source organism: Fragaria iinumae (assembly GCA_009720345.1). NCBI lineage: Eukaryota > Viridiplantae > Streptophyta > Magnoliopsida > Rosales > Rosaceae > Fragaria > Fragaria iinumae. The sequence continues at coordinate 21,796,537 of CM019118.1, read as the reverse complement.
TTTTATATCATAAGGTTTAAGTATTGCATGCGTTTTATTTTCAATAATTTTCATCTTCTAGTCAGAATTTACAACAACAAGAAAAACAAAGGATGCGTCTATAGCCACCCCACAAACCACTTTGTTTACCCCGCGTTCTCTTCACACCTCATTTATATATTTTTAATTTTAAGTTGACTTTGTTCACCCGTTTACAATACCTGAAATACCATTTTCTCATATTTGCTTTGTTCACCCTAAATTCTTTTTTCACCCTATATATATTTTTTTCAATTTCAGATTTGTTTTGTTCACCCTACATTCTATCTCTTTTCACCCAGCCTATATATTTTTTAATTTTTAATTTACTTTATTCACAGATTTACAATACACACAATATTAGCCTCTTCCAATAGCCATTGAACTCCAAAAACAAAATGAAATTGAAGAAATCATAAGATTAATATCATTTGGGTAAGTGGAATCGCAAACTGAACAATAAAAATCACATTAAAGTATAAATCTTAATTAAAGAACAAGAAAAAACTCTCAAACTTAACAACTCATTGATATCCGTCGATATCAAGATGCACAATGTCTGAAAACTCTACTTGGAAAAAGCTCTGACGCCGATGATAAAAAAAATCTTTTTTTTATTACTCTGCATAAATCTGAACACGTTAAAAGCTCTGACCCAAAATTCAATCTCTTGGTTGTTTCTCTCCTTTCTCAATCTATTCTTTTTTGTTTTACAACACGTTATCAGCACGAATAGTTCTAACATTATCTTGTTTTCTGTTACATGTGAAGCTCTAGAAGCATAGGATGATCTTTTAATTTGATTCATCGATTCGCTCTACGTTCACATGGAAAGATCATCATTTAACCAAGTTCTTGTATTGGCTGAGAAGCTCCACAAATGGCCTTATCAGTTCTACACATAAAAGATGGAGATTATCCGTTCTACAATGAGTAACGTTTTCTTATCTTAATTCCAATTCATATTTGCTAGCCTTGATTATATGATGAACAAATCACCATGAAGCATACACCATATTTCGTTTATCCTTTCGAAATTTATATATATATATATATATATGCTTATTAATTTGTGTAGCATATAGAAAATTTCATTTGATGCATGAACCGCCAAATTCATATTATTGATCTATCTCTGTTCATGTTTCGATTTTGGAATGAAAAATCGGCATTGAAAATCATTGAACGGCTAGTAGCCTTCGTAATTAGCCACCGCCACCTGCTTAGTAGTGCAAACCAAAAGGCGCATGAATCAACAAGTACATGTATCAAATTCAAGATCACAGTCAAATTCAAATATATGCATGTGTTCCAGAAGTAACGCCCATAACCATTAATTTGGTCGTTTATGATAGACATTACATATATGGAATATTTATGCCTGAAGCATTTAATAATACAAATGAATTAATATTGCTCTTAATGGAGTTTGAATAAATTCCGTTTAGAAATGTAACGTCATTTGAATAATGACGCATAACACTGATGATGTTATTTACGTATAAATTAACATCTACGTTTTGTCAGTTACTAATTTTAATTGTGTCAAATTCAATGTCATTTAAGGGTATGTAATTAATGCCAGAAGCATTTACCAAGTTATAACCCATACATTATGGTACAAGCATTATGGGTCAAATTATTACACAATTTATGATAGAAACGTTATGGTTACACCAATTTGAATAATGTCATTATAATCCATTATGCTAGAAGCATGAATTTTGAGTTTTAATTACGCGATTGTTACATAAACGTTATGCCAAAAGCATTTATCTAATTTAATACTTATGCGTAATGCTAGAAGCATTAATGAGATTTGAACTCATTGCATTTGGTACTTAACCGCTGCATAAATGATAGTTATTTAGTAATTTATGCCATATATTTAATGTCGGTTACCAAATTCAAATCGCGTCAGTTTTATTTAATTAGTTCTTAATTATGTTATCATTTATATCGGTAATTATATGAGTATGTAATGACACATTAATGCCAGAAGCAATTGGTGATGCAAATGAGTTAGTTTTGCAAGTAACCGCTACGTTATTGACATTCATTGGTTCAGTAAATACCAATTTTATTGCATATACATTATGTCGATGAGAATTAAATTGTTTCCGTTATAATTTAATTTATTTCGGTTTCATATAATTACTTTCACATTAAGTTTTTCTGTTATGATTTAATAACATATATTGCATTGGTTTATATTATATTGGTGAATATTAATGATGTTAAGTCAAAAGCTTAAATCAAGCCTGAATATATATGAAATTAAGCCAGAAGCTCGACGCAAGCTGCAAGGCTAGAACAGAAGCTCGTCATGTGTCGCCTTGAGTCCATGACTATGATTATAACTCTTCTCAAACTAGGCTCACCCAGTTTGATGCAATGTCTAGGCAAGTTTTTTTTGAGGATGTGTACTTAAGTGACCCTCGCTCCACCACCCTATCATGTCTTACCTGGTCGTATACAATTGGAGTTACCGAAAGGGTTGACTAATAACATTGCATTTCTTGACAGACAATTCTGAGCCCAGTAGGCCCACTCTCTCTCTACGGGACCTAGAAGCCCAACATACCTCTCAAATTGTGTCCCGTAAGCTTGTAAAGTATGTAGAGGCTAGGTTTATTTCTTTCACTTTAATTACAATCAATTCATTTGGTCCAACAGAATCAAACAAAAGGAAAAAAATTTAATGACACTGGTTTTTCGTACCTAGTCATTATGTATGTTTATAAGACTCTCCAAATACTTTCTCATAATGGCTGTTGTTAATATATTCACCATATTTAATGTGTAGTTAATTGCCAGAAGCATTTACACATAGTTACGTGACATATTCACTATGTTAAATTAGTAGCATAGAATTAATATCATCAATTGCTACATGATTATAATTTGAAAATACATGTACCTAATGAATCAGTAGTTCAAAAATGAACCGGTAGTTCAGAAGTGAACCAGTAGTTCATGTATAAATCGAACTTGTAGTTTCGATAATAACCCCCTTAAGAAACTTGAAGTTTCATTCATAAATTCACCAGACATGATAAAATCAATAGCTTTTATTCATATCATGTTAATTGGAAGTCTCTAGAATAAACAATCTGAACTAGACATCTTCCTTGCATGAAGCAAGAGAATATTGAAATGAAAAGGCTTGATGTCTTAGAATCTAAATCAAAATTGATATGTGTTATCAATATTAAGGAACTGAGCGTTCTTGTCTGGATGACGAGGCAAAATATCTCTACATTTCAGAAGAACGTTATCGAAAGGTAAGTTCATTGAAATCAATGCTTAAACATTGAAACCACCAGAAAAGTGGTGTAATATCTTTGCATAACCTTTGGATGTGCGTCTAGAAGCGTACATTGAATACATTCAAATTTATTAGCTAGAAGCTAAATGATTCGAGCAAATACTACTTATAGTATTGGTGTTTGATGCACCCGAGAAAAACATATGATGTACCGTATCCTCAACTCAATTATCACACGGGCATCCCCTCTCAGAATAAGAGTCTTGTCTTTAATGACACATTATGTCAAGCTGCTCGTTAAGAATGTTGAATACTAGACCATCACATGTAAAAACTAGAATATACACTATCTCTTTATGCACAGAATGCAAGGGAAAATATGTGGACATATCGAACCACCATACAGACCAGTTAAATATTAATGGTTTTGGTTGATGTATCGACAAAAGTGATCAGATGTCACACTATTGTTCACAAGAAAATGCTGCGTTTGCTAAACTCTCACCCATGAAATAGAGGGCACACCACTCGGATTATCCCATAAAGTCTATAAGACTTGATAATGCCGGAGAGTTTACATCGAAGGTTTTCAATGATTATTGCATATCTCATGGGTTTTGTAAAACATAAAGTTTCCTATGTTCAAACCCAAGATGGTCTCGCATATAGAACCTTGGTAATGCATACCAAGCTTCTACTGTTTGCGTCGGGCTATGGAATCTTGCATGTAGCCATGTCGGTCTAGTTGAGGCCTACTGCTACCCGTCTTACTTTGTGTTACAGTTGGTGACTGGGTGTGAACCTGATGTTTTTGCACTTACACGCATTTGGGTGTGCAGTTCTCGTGCCAATTGTACCACCACAATGTACAAAATCGTGTCCTCAACAAAGGATGGGCATACATGTTGATTATGAACCTTATCCATTATGTGCTCCTTAGAGCCCTTGACAGGCGATCTCTATACCGCTAGATTTGCGGATTGTCACTTTGATGAGACAGTCTTCCCGCCGTTAGGGGGAGATAAGAATGTCACCGTTCCTAATGAACGACATGAATTGACGTGAAAAATATCCACTATGTCTCATCCTCATCCCCAAAATGCACATGTGATATTGAAGTGCGAAGAATTTTGGATCTACGTAGTGTAGCCCAAAAATATGCTAGACTAAATAAAGTGATGAGATCACATATATCTACTGCAAATGTGCCTGCAAGGATAAACATCCCCGTAGGACATGTCGTTCCAGTTGGACGAGGTACGGCCATGGCGGCTAAGCAGTCATAGTCCCTGCCCAGAAGCGAGGTAGACCATTAGGTTCGAACGATTCTTATCCCTAGAAGAGGGTAAAGTTGACACAAATGAATCTTCTTGCCATCGTAATCTCAAACTAATTCAACTCACAAGATAAATCCGGATTATGGGTTCGTTCTAGAAGAGACGAAGTTGGGGGACGCTCCAACATTTAAACCCACTCCCGAGAATAGAAAATCTTGGTAAATTTAGTGAGATATTGAATAGGAATGAGATTTCATTGATGATATATTTATATTTGCGGTGGCCACCGAAATTATAATATGCAATGATGTTGAACTTTGGTTTGTTGATAGATCTCAACGAAGAGACGACTGGCTAAAAAGGAAAGAAACAATCCAGGTCAAATCAGATTCCTTAACTAAGAGAAAGGTGTGATGGGCATGTTGTTCCCACACCTACCCATATTAAACCTATATTATTTAGATGGGTATTTGTAAGGAAGCGTAATGAGAAAAACGAGATTGTGATATAAGTCTCGTTTAGTGGCGCAAGGATTTTCTCAACACCTTGTGATTGATTAAGAGGAGACGTACTTTCCCGTAATGGATGTCATAACGTTCCACTACCTTATCAGTTTGGTAGTTTCCGAATAACTGAATAAGCAGCTTATGAATATGGTAACAACTTATCTCTATGGGGATTTGAATATAGAGATATACATAAAGTTTCCTTAAGGACTTCTGTTACCCAATGCAAATAGTTCTAGACCACAAAACATGCTCTCCATTTGCTAGAGTAGGTCACTTTAGGGGTTTAAACAATCCAGACGGGGTTGGTATAACCGTCTAAGTGAATATTTGCTTGGGATGAGATATATGAATAATGGACTATGCCTATGCGTGTTTATTAAGAAAACAAACTTCGGGTTTGTAATTTGTGGTGATCTACGTTAATAGCATGAATTTGATTGATACTCTTGAAAAGAAAACAACAAAACACCTGAAGTCGGAGTTTGAGATGAAAGACTTTTGGAGACCAAATCATTTTCTCGACCTGGAGTCGTGCAAAGTGCAAATGGAATTTTGGTCCATCAATCAAATTACATCTAGAAGATGTTAAGATGTTTTAATGAGGATAAAACAAAGTGTTCAAACTCACTCATAATCGTCTGAAATCTAGTGAGACTCGTATCATCGTGCAGATGATAACGAAGAGATATTAGGACCAGAAGACTCATATCTAAGTACAATAGGCGCATTATTGTACTTGGCTAAATGCCGTAGATCGGACATCTCACCTGATGTGAATTTGTTAGCTAGATATAGCTCTGCGCCAACACGCCGCCTCCGGAAATGGCATAAAAGACAATTTTCCATTACTTTAAATGGATGACGGAAAAGTGCTCATTATATCCCTAGGCATCATGGAATGGATCAACCGCCTATGATCCTTGGAATGATGTTTGCCTTGTTAAATATGGTGACATGAGTTATGTAAACCGACACAAGGCTTATTCCCGACTAGTTATGTCTTTACTATAGGGAATACAATAATCTTATAGGTATATGAAACAAAAACCTCTTTAAGTCATGTTGACTATTAAGTTATTCAAGAAGCATGATCAATGTAGCAGTTTTACGTAATGTGTAGTTTTCAGGGGGAGTATCCTGAAACATACTCTTGACCATTGTGTACTCTTTTGTCATTCGTCCAGGGTTATTTTGTCCCACTGGGTTTTGTTACCTGGCAAGGTTTTAACGAGGCACACATTAAATTGGTCACCCTACTCATATTTCATCTTGAAGATGCCTTTATTTGAAATATATGCATTGCTCATCTTTTCCCTTCGACCACGGGTTTGTCCCACTGGGTTTACCGGGCAAGGTTTTGGTGTAGCAACTATTATGTATCTATCTCCCACGGACTCACATCTTATGATCAAAACTAAACCGCTTCACCGAAATCAAGGGTTCTGACTACCACCGCTACGTGTGTGTTGTACTCTTTTCTCCTTCGACCATGATTGTTTTTGTCCCATATGGTTTTTATTACCTGGCAAGGTTTTGACGAGGCAAAACTGGAACACATATCAGAGGAAGCTAATAACAGAGAATACTCAAGGGGAAGTGTTGTAAATAGTTTATTTAATGGGCATTTTTGTAATTAGCTTACTAAGGGATATTCATGTAATTTACATACTGATTACATCTCTATATAAGAGATGATTTCCTACTCAATAATACACATATTCTCTCATTATCTTGATTGTTTCTCTCCTTTCTCAATCTATTCTTTTTTGTTTTACAACAGAATACATATAAGTGAGTGATTAGACATGAAAATTTACATACAAAATCGATATGAGAAATAATGAGTAAAGAGATAGACAAAGCATCAACAAAGAATATATATATATATATATATATATATATATATATATATATATATAAACAGTTCACCTGTTCTTCTTCAGTTGAATGCTTGTGTCTTCTTTAAACTTCATAGAAATATCAAATATGATAAATTATGGGTTAAGGTTTATGAAGTTCGTGTTTATCTTAAAAAAAGAAGAAAAGGAAAGAAGTTATATGTTAAACGCGGTTTATTTCCATTTCCTACATTAGAATTCTTGTTGAATAGCTATGTTGTCTCTGCATGTATTTTCTATATTGCAGTTCCTGTTGTTTATTCGTGTACCTTGATCAAGACGTTCGAGAAGTTTGATAAGTGCCTAAATTTTGAAGAAACATGTACATTCAAACATTGGATATGCATGAAAAGTTCATTGGTTGAAAAACAAAGAGAATCAAACAAGCCTATATTCCTGAAGATAATTAATAGATGTTTCCCCGGCCAAATTATTTTTTCTGTTTGATCTCATCGTTTTCTTATATAATTGTAAAAAGAAATTATTGAATTGCCGTGAAGAGTGGAAACTAGCTAGAGCCGTAGACGACACACAAAATTGGGATGATTGCTATGTACATGATTGAACAATTTATTTCTTAGAATTAGTAACTTTTGAACAAGTGGCAAATCATAATGGAATTTAGATTATGATCTTGAGCAAATTATCCAATCCCATATAAAAAAATTCTAGAATGATTACCTCTAATCCTTTCGTTCGATCATGACACTCGTAATTTAGTAGGGAAGACTGATTATGTGTAGGCTACACCTCGATGTTTAGCAACTAAAACTATGATATGAATACTAAAGGTGATCATATAGTGTAGAGAAATTATGATTGATTAAGATCTCGTAAACATGATTCGGAGCCCAAATTCAAATAACTTTATCTTTTATACTTAAGAGAAGCAAGCCGAAGTTTACCATATATTTATTTGTGTATGACATATACTCATTCGATAGTAAGTTTTATATTTCAAAGTATTGTCAATCAGTTACATGTAATCTTAGACAATCTTAAATTTCATAAAATGTCGTGAAACCGTCTTTTTAAAAAAAATAAAAAATTCGTAAAACCGTACATTCAAAGATGTCGGATGTTGCTTATAGCCTGCTACTTGGAATTTTGACGAAAACTTATGTCATTCCCTTAAACCATGCTCATTTTAGAATACCTAGCATATATTTTCTTCCCTCTATGTTTTGTACTACTTGTCCTCATGGTACATATATTTGCACTCTTTGCCCTTGAGAAGATAATGAACATTTATATGATCATTCTCCAAATCTCAATTGGGTAGTTGTAATCTGTAATTGGTTAGCTACATCTCTTGGGTCCTGACCCAATTCATTGTATGGGATGCCATTGGCCCAAAGCTGCATAGCAGGCCATGGTGGTAGTGATTTGCAGGGTGTTCATGGACCATGATCCACAGTCACAAGGTTCTACAATCTAAGCATTGAGTTGAAGTGACAATCCCTCTCTCCGATTCCAATATATCACATCCACCACCAGTTCACTGAAAAGCTAGATTGTTGTCAAGAGTGAATGGCTGTCCTTGTTACACACACCACTCTATCCTCAAACCACTACTCCTCTCCTTCTTAACCAACACTATCCACCTCTAAGTCCCTCTCTTTCTTTATCTTTGCTTGCAGTTGTGCAATGGCAACCTTGCAGTCTTCACTTGCATTCTCCTCTCCATCCTCCCACTGTCTCCAGCAGTCACGCTCTCATTCTGGTAATTCAAGCTTCTTGCTTGTACTGCATGCCCTATAATTTTGATCTCTTTCAAGAACCCAGTACTTCACTTTAGTTACACCAAGCTTTGTCCTTTTTATGTTTCTGGGATATGTAAAGGTGAAGAAACAAAATTGGATACAATTTTTTTGATTGGGTTTGTATAAATTTGTGTCAAATTTAGAACTTTTAAAGTTGATGAGATTGGGGTTGTCAGTTGGTCAGAAAGATCAAGTTCTTTGGATATCATGTGTTGATGAACTGAGGCTGAAGAAGATACACTAAAACCAGTCTCGTGTTCTACTGTATGAATTAATTAGTCCTATTGTTGTATTCCTTTAGTTGATACCAAAACACAGAGGCATTTTTGAATTATGTCCCCTAGTTACTGTAATACTAGAGAGAGCATTATTGATAAGAGAGAGCATAACTCTAACACTAGCTTTGATGAAATGTGCTATTTTTGTTGGATAGGGTTGTTATCATGGGCGGTTCATAGAAGTGCAGAGTCCACATTCAATGGCCAGTCTTTGCGCGTTTCTCGGCCCCAATGGGTGCCACTAAGGCGGTCTATTCAAGCTTCTAGGTCCATCACAATGATGGCGAAACCAAAAATTCAGTTTATCCAGGGAACTGATGAGCAGACAATACCAGATGTGAGGCTAACCAAATCGAAAGATGGTACCAATGGCGTGGCTATATTCAGGTTTGAGCAGCCTTCTGTTTTTGACTCATCTGGCGAATTTGGTGATATCACTGGCTTTTACATGATTGATGAAGAAGGGGTCCTTTCATCTGTTGATGTTAACGCAAAATTTGTAAACGGAAAGCCTGCAGGAATTGAAGCAAAGTATATCATGCGGACACCAAGAGATTGGGACAGATTCATGAGATTCATGGAGCGCTACGCTAATGACAAAGGCTTGAGTTTCATTAAAAAATGAGGCAATGTATAAAGTAATCTGATATCTAGTTCTTCCATGGAATCTTAGCATTGCTTGCCTTCTTTGAAGTCAAACGAACCTCGAGAATTATAGTCCACCAATGTAGCTTAATGTAAGTACACCATGTTCCTTCTGATTCAACCAATTTTTCTGTCATTAAGATTCATGCATTCAAGTTAAAGAGGTGAGATAGTTTATATTTCAAAGCCATTCTTTCTTTTGATTACTCTACTGTAATTTGAAGAAATGATACAATGATGGCGGGTTAAACAAGTTATTCAATGTATGTGATCATTTATCTTTTTGTTTCAGAATTCTGTCTTGTTTAAGGCACTAGTTACTTTGTAAGCTTGTTTGTTCAAATCACAGCTTTACCTTTTATATACGTCAGATTCTGCTCAACCAAGAATGTAGATGATATAAAACAGGGATAGTATGATGGATATTGAGTTTTAATGAGGTTAACATAAACCTACATCACCACTGAAACATTACAAAACATCATTGAAGACTAGTAGTTAATACAATGAAATTCTATACTTTTATCAGATGATAAGTATAGTTTAAGTGTGGGGTTTTCTTTCCTCACAAAACCAGGATAGAATATTCACCCTTGAATCTTCATAATTGTAAATCCAGTGAATCACTAACAATGGAATGTTGAGTAGAGCTTTCATGAGCACTACCTGTACTTCCAAGTCACAGAAATGGGACTTTTGACCTTGTGAAAGCTACTATTGTTAGAACTCACCCATGCCAATTGTCCTTGTGCAAAGCTCATCTTATCTTTTCCGATTCTCTTCCTTGTTATAAACCATACCCTATAACTCAAGCTCTGGTTGATGCCTGTGAAAACCAACCTTCGAGGCTTCACTTTCACTCTAACTCCCTTAGGTGCCATTACTTCCAGCAAGTAAGTGGAATGAGGACTCCCCACGTTTGTTACTCGTCGTCTGACCATTTTACTTCTCATGCTATGTTTGAAAGTTATTGAAATGGAGGGGTAATTGAGGCCGAAACCCCTATTCTTCTTCAAAATTTCCAGGCAGCTAACATTCCTGTGAGTGATTGTTAAGATATCCGATTTCTTGTATCCAAGAGTGCACAAATGAGTGACATACTCCTCTGGCCTGATGTCATAGATCAACCCCGGATCAATAGCTCTCACAGGGTTTACTTGTCCAGCTCCAATTGCGAAAACTCCCGCTGGTTTGCCTCCATCCATTATCGGATTCCCTGAATGATCAGTTACATCAGCAGTTGTCATAATGGCAGATTTGATAGCTGCAGGGCTCCATTTCGGATGAGCTGAGTGCACCAGTGCAGCTATTCCACTGGCATGAGGGCATGCCATAGAAGTCCCTGACATGATAGTAAAATTCACTCTCCTAGTATCTTCAGGAAGGCCGGTGGGGCCCATGTTTTGGGGCCAAGCAGCAATTATGTTGACTCCTGGAGCAATCACATCAGGTTTGAGGATTGAAGGGTTTGAAAAACTGGGTCCTCTAGCTGAGAACTGAGCTACTGCTGGTGCTCTGGACTTCCCTATAACTGTGCCTTGAAACACAATCCTAGCCGTTGGTCTCCTAGTAGAGTTTATGTAAGCCTTCAAGTGAATGGACTCTTTGTAGCCAATCAGAGTTGCTGGCAGGACATGAACATCAACCGAGTCCTCCTCCAGGTTTATCTCTGTATTGGCCAAAATCATTCCTGCCCCTCCAGCTTCCTTTACCACTTCACCTTTCTCCGCCCTGCCGTTAACACCACGGTCACAAACCACTATCTTGCCTCGTACTTTTGCCCTTGGGAGAGACCCCTTGAAGCAAAATTCACTTCCTGTATTTTCACCAGTCACATAAACAACTTCAATCTCCTTTTCGGTTCTTCTCATCAACCGGTTTCCTGGGTACAGGGATTGTCCATAAAGGACTTTCCCATTACCCATTTGAACTATAGCTGGGAATCTCCGGTCTAATGTGCTCGCGCCGATCGTGGCAATCCAAGGAGCTTCATTGGCGACTGAACTTTCAATTGGACCATTGTTTCCTGCTGCACATACAACTGAAATTCCATGCTCCATTGCTCGGAAACTTCCAATGGCAATGCTGTCATCGAAAAGTGGAATGGGGAAGCCGCCTAGAGAGAGGGAGAGAATGTCTACTCCATCTATAATTGCAACATCCATTGCAGCAAGAATATCAGAGCTATAACAACCATCGAGCCAGCAGACTTTGTACACCGCTACATGTGCTCCGGGAGCCATCCCTCGAGCCACACCAGCTGCATTGCCCAAGACATTTGCCATTCCGACTGAAGCACCCCCTGCTGTTGATGATGTGTGAGTACCATGCCCATGAGTATCACGAGGAGACGCGTACTCTTGAACACCATCAGGTGAGTTTGGCATGGAAGCCACACGATGGCCTCTGGTGAAGAACCTGGCACCAATGAGTTTCCTGTTGCAGTTTGAGGAATTGAAGTCTACTCCGTGTTGGCAAATCCCCCTCCATTTCTTGGGAACCCGCGGCATTCCATGATCATTGAAGCTTGGACTCTCAGGCCAAACTCCAGTATCAAGCACCCCAATGATGGTTCCTCGACCAAATGAGGACTTGTGCCAAGCACCTTGTTTCGAAGCAGGGTTGAGCCCCAAGAACTTGTAAGAGTAAGTGGTGTGAATTTGATGGATTCGGTCAGGCCTAATTGCAACCACATCAGGCAGAATTTTCAAGGACTCGAGCTCCGACTCTGACAGCTGAGCCGCAAAGCCTTCCATTGCAGATTGGTAAGAATAAACAAGGCGAGAAGAAGGGTCTTCATTTTCGGAGGAAATGGTTTGTCCAAGAAATGAGAGATGCCAATCGGCTTTGGATGCGAAAGAAGAGCTGGTTACACCTTGTGGGTGGAGCTGAACTATGTAAGTTTGGAGAGTGTTTGCCCGAAGAGAAAGCAAACAAAGAAAGAATGTCGAAACAAATAGATGGGATATGGAGTACTCCATTGCTGGTGCTGTGGATGATTTGGTGAAACAATGATGGGGGTATTTGAAGGAGATGGGAAGAACTTGTAACGGGGCTGGGGATTGGGAGGCATTGTTTCTGTGAAGTCTGAGTTGAAATACAGAACTCGTGAAATATAAGAGCTCTGCATCACGAGGATCTTTTGAGAAGCTGGCTCATGTATATATGGTTTCAGCTGGGAGGAGCTGAACTAATGTTGTAGACTGTGAAGAGCTTTGAGCTATGAATCTTCACGGGATGTTATGGTGAAGCTTTAATTCGTTTATATCCAATGCAAGCAGCCGTTATGTTCAAAAAATCCTATGAATCTCTGTTTCTCAATTTCATAAGCTATGGAATTTTCAGTTGGTCTTTTTATTTTGTTTTCTTAATTATCCTTTTACTACGAATAGAAAAACTAACTTCGTCATTTAATGCATGCCTCTTGTGGGAGCTCTGCATTTATGTACAGGCTCTCTAGCTAGATTTGGTTTCCATGGCTCCATCCACAGCAATGCAGCATGCAGCTTGTGGACTACTGACGACGAGACATTTCTCGGTTTCGACTTCGAAGCGCACGGAGATAATTTTTTTATATTTTTTGATAATAAATACAATATACAGTAGATAACATATCATAACTTTTATCGATTACACAATCGTTTAGCATGACTTCTTGAATAAGTCTGAGAGTATGCATAAGAGATATAAAATAGCTTGAAACTAAAGCTAATGTAACAAGTACATCAAAATGTGTACTACATCAATAACATGTGTCTATAGCATGATTAGTCAAACGCAATTCACCAAATTTTTCAGGCAGCGCCACAGTGGTATAAGAATTATTTCTCTTAATCAAAAATTTTGAAAAATGCTTGTTGATCTGTCTAGTTTTTATTTTTTTAAGTATATGTCTTGCATGTTGTGCCTTGTCACGATGATGACTTGTATCCGCTTAGATTTTCATTTAGTAACTTGAAAAATGAAGTATATCTAACATTATTATGTTTGTAGAATACTTTTACAAGAGTAGTGTTACTCTTTCTTTTTCAATTTTAAATGATATACATATATATAAAACTTAAGAGTCAAAATCAATTTTATAAAAGAAAGAAACACGTACAATATTTAACCTTACACGCACAATTACTATATGCATTAATTATAGTGGTTGTCAAGTCCTCATGGGGACTTCGAATCCTTGCTCATACTTCAACTACATCACATTATTTGTCTCTACGCGTCTTCTCGAACAAGATAGCAAGGGCGCCACAAACACAAAACTCTTTGATTCGATCTTCAGCATTAGAGGCTTGATGAATAAGAGTAGGAGGAAACTAAACATGTTTGAAAGCACACAATGGAAGACGCAAGGAGAATGTGAGAGAATGGTTGTTTTTTTTTTCCGATGGTGTGTGAGAGAGTGGTTTGCTACTACTTGATGAACAAAGAAGATAATGATCTAGTGGGAGAAACTCCTATTTATTCAAAGACTTGGTGCGCGCACCCAACCTAAACATGCATGTTGGAGACTCATCTTTTGAAAAATCATATGTGTGTATGTACACAACACTTTTGTTAATCATAACCATATGATCAACCAAACAAAAGATCCAAAAAGCAAACAAAACCTTTCCTCACTAACCCTCTGTCCCTCTCTTGGCCTCAGTTAAGAGTTTGAGGGGTCACCATCTTCCACAGTTGGCAGGGCATGGTGACACAAGGGGCACAAGTGACTTCTCTCCAACCACAGAGAGATGCAATCAGCATGAAAATAGTGTGCGCAAGGCAAAAGACTAATTAGTCGATCCAAACCGCCTTCCGCAAATTCATCCATACATATACTACATGTCGATATCTGTTCCATAGTAGCTTGTTCCAAACTATCAAGCCTCACTTTCAGCAGACTCTCAATTGATGATCTAGTGGCAGGAGTAAACCCAAGCGTAAGAGCTTCAAAGGATTCCTGTAAAATTGTATCATAGACCCCAATCACCCCATGACAGTCCAAACCGCAGAATTGATATGTTTCGAAGCCCCGTTCACTCGGATCACCATCATCACGAAATCGAATAGAAAAAATAATATTGGGATCTTCTGTAGACATAGAAAATTTAACGATAAAAATAGTCGTTGAAAAATCCAAGCAAATTCGTAGCTTGTGAGTCAACAAAATTGGAAAGCCGTCAGAAATGACACATGGCAACGTGGGAATAGTTGGCTGACGACAAAACCTCAAATACCGATTGAAGTCAATTATCAAGTGTCAATTGATGATTTGACTTCACCAGGTGAACAAGGCTTCGCGAGGAAGAAAATAGACTTCGCCAGGCGAACAAGACTTCGCCAGACAAAATAGACTTCGCAAGGCGAAATGGACTTCGCGAGGCGAAATGGACTTCGCGAGGTGAGCTAAGCTTGGCGAGGGGAAATAAACTTCGCGAGGTGAACTTGACTCCGCGAGGCGAAATGGACTTCGTGAGGTGAGCTAAGCTTGGCGAGGTGAAATTGACTCCGCGAGGTGAAATAGACTTCACGAGGTGAACTTGACTTCGCGAGGCTAAATGGACTCCGCGCGCGTCGATTTACATGAAGACGAGGCGAGATGGCTCCGCGCGCGTAGATTTACGTGAAGGCAAGGCGAGATGGCTCCGCGCGAGTAGATTTACGTGAAGGCGAGGTGATATGGCTCCGCGCGAGTAGATTAACCTAAAGGCGAGGTGAGATGACCCCGCGTAAGGGGGAACCTCGCGAAGGAGCTAGGCGACAGAGTTCGCATGCATGCGGGGATATACGTCCAAGAGAAGTCATCCGCGAAGGGAGACCAGAAATCACCGGTTGCTTGGAAATCAAGGTGCCTCGCGAGATACCTTCCATATCCGCGGGATGGCTCGCCCCTGACTAAGGATTTTGATCAAAACGGGACATTTAATCCAAAGGGATCTGGACATATCTAAATCTTTAGATTTGATTGATTTGATTATGTTGAAATCGGCAAGTAAATCAATCAGTCAAGATTTAGTGATTCGATTAAGGAAATATCATTGATTCAGTATCTTCATTACTTGCCAAAAGCGAAGGCATGTTAACACTATAAATACCCCTTCTCATACCAAGAGGAGAGGGGGCAGAAATAAAAAGGAGCGGACTAGAGAGAGAGAAAAAATCCCTCAAGAGCTCAGAAGCCTCCCCCAAATCCTTGAAGAACTATCAAGCTCCTCAAATAGTCAGTTCTTCACTAAACCTTTGAAGAACCATCAAGCTGCCAAATAGCCGGTTCTTCATCAACCTCAAACGTAGAAGTTGTCAAATCCTGAAGAATCATCAAGCTGTCAAATAGCCGATTCTTCATCAACCTCAAGTTTAGAAGTTATCAAATCCTGAAGAGTCATCAAGCTGTCAAATAGCCGACATCTTCACCAAATCCAAATCCCAAATACCCGTTACGTGATCAACCCGCGTAACCCTCAAGAACAAGTGCTTGTCACCCTTGAGTTAAACCTAAATTCGGAGATAGAATCAGAGGAGTTCATAAAGATTGTAATCCGCATTCGCATTGATTAAATTAAATTATTCTTTGTACACATGTTGTTTTGTTATTTGTTACAGATATTTTCGTGTTTACATCTTCCTTTACAAGTCTGTCGACGGTATCAAGATCATGAAAACTTCCCAATAAGCTTACAGCCACCCGAGCTACTAACACAACAGTACGCCGCTCGGGGCGGGACACTTGAACCACCTCAAACAGTTTGTCAAGGATAGTTGGTTGTTCCTCTCGTGGCACACCCAATATGAAAAGATCTCTAGCCATGAGTGATCCTACATCTTGTCTGAGGTAGTAATTAGAGAAAGGAATGTGAGTTGACCTTTGACTCTTGGATTCATAAGTGCAGAGGTCGTTTATATTATCAAAGTAATCTTTCTAAAGAGATTTAGGGAACGTTTACTTATATGGAATAAAATTGAAAAGTGAGTGAATGATTCTGACATAGTAGAATTATAGCGTTTACTTATACATAATAGAATTAGAATGAGTGTGGGTCTCACTTCCTAATAATTAAGAAAAAGATTCTTTGACAACCCTGAATTGTAATACCAAAGGGGGTGGTGGGATTAGGAATGATACCATCAGGAATGAACTATTTTATTTTGAAAATACTCTCTTTAATTTTATTATGTTAATAATATTGAGGAATTTGTTTAAGATGCTAATAATTTCAAATTTTTTTTGGGTGGTGTTATTAACACACCCTATTTTGCTATTCACATACCCCCTTCATGATGTGAACCAATCATAAAACAACTTTAAGAGGCAATTTCGTAAACATAATCAAATTTGTAATGTTATGAAAATGCATGAGGTGTGTGAATAACAAAATAGGGTGTGTTAATAGCAAGATATTCAACCCAAAATTTTGGGTAGAATATCTTTCTTCTACAAATCTGGTTATTGTAGGTCTACAAATCTGGGTAGAGCAAGATATTTATGTTGTGAGTAAAGTGCTCAGTAAGATTAAGTAATTGGTGTTTCTAAATTTGAAGTTTTTAAGTAATTGAAAATGTAGTTTTCCTACCTCAAACAGTTGGATACAATATGTTAAATTCTGAGATGGTATTTTTGTCTACAGCTTCCATCTCCCTTGGACTCATCAGATGTTTGGGTGTACTTGACGTGTGCAGTGTGATAAGGGCCTGCAGACCTGTTTGCAAATGGAAGCAGTCACTAACTCTTGAAGCATGGAATGTTTTATATCATTTTGTAAATATAGAAAAGCTTATTATATCAAATCTCTAATCTATTATTGAACTGAATATAGTTTAATGGCTAATATCAAAAGTAAAAGGAAGATTTCTTTCTTTATTTTATTGGCAATACACTGTAAGATCGTCTTCCCTCACTAACACTAAAAAAATAAGGGCAGTCTGGAGGAGTACCTTCTGAAATATCAACAATTTAGCATATATTAAGAAATATTAGTAATATCAGAAAAGGGACATACATCCATGTAGGTAATATCATGAATTATTACCTCCGGTAAACCCTAAACCATAATAATTCCCCCGGCACGATAGCATCCTCGCTCACAAGCAAGAACAGAATGTCACCCTGAAAGAGATTCAAATGTCAAATCCCATACAAAACATTTCACTGCAATATGTGACCCATCCATATTAAGAAGCCACAACACCTTTCCAATCAATATTCTGAAATGTAAGACACTATGTATGTCGACCCTTGAACATTTGAAAAACAGTTAGCATGAAACTTCACCAATAAACTTAAACCAATGCATTGCAAGTCCATCTCACCATTTAATAAACTCTTGATTTCTTGAAAACCTGACCCAGCCGCTGCAACTGCAACTTGTGTAAACGTGAGTACTTTCTTACTTGTAAAAACAATCCAGCTATCATTTAACCAAAACTATCCTATCAAGTTGAGTTATACATATAACACTCCCAGATTAAATGCATTGCATTCATTATGAGCCAATATATAGAATGAAGTCTAGAAGCCTAAAGTTTTAATGAATACAACAATGGTCATTCACTGAGAAGAAAACACAACTATTTTTTTTTGTTCTGTTTAGAATCTCATATTTTGCTGTTTCAAGTCTGGAGTTCCATAAATCCCCAACTGTAGGGATTTACATATAAGGAGAGAGCAAGGCAAGAAAATTCATTATACCTTACATCAGAAAGACAGAAAGTGTATGAGCCTGCTAGAAAACATCAAGCAAACCTTCAGCATGAAAATAAACATTTTTCTCTATTGAATCCCAAACGTCCTGCGCATATGCAGAGGGTATTTGAAATGATGAATTTCTTATAGACAATAAATTTCAGCAACTATCGTTGGGTTTCAATTGGGAATTGGTAAAGGATATGCACTTTCCAAAGTCCAAAACAAAGTAGGACATGAGTCCCATGACCCTCCCAATCCTAATCGCATTAGATTTCCTATCCCACACACAAAAAGGAATCCTGACTCAAACTTTACCTTGTGCAGTATAAATAGAGGGCAGAGGGGTCCTTGTTATTCACATCAGCAATTAAGAAATTGGAGAATTCTCATAACAATGTCTACTGAAACGAAGAAGAAACTAGTCCTGCATACCTCGGACAATGAGACTTTCGAGATTGAAGAGGCGGTGGTCCTCCAATCCCAGGCGATAAAACACATGGTGGAGGACGAATGTGCCGACAACGCCATTCCCTTACCTAATGTCACCAGTAAGACCCTCTCTAAGGTGCTCGAGTACTGCAAGAAGCACGCAGAGGATTCCGGAGAGGAGGCTCTCAAGGCATGGGACGCAGATTTCGTCAAATTCGACATGGACACACTCTATGATGTCATCATGGCAGCCAACTATTTGAACATCAAGAGCTTGCTGGACCTGACCTGCCAGAGAGTAGCGGACATGTGCAAGGGAAAGACTCCTGAAGAGATTCGCAAGACTTTCAACATCAAGAACGACTTCAGTCCTGAAGAAGAAGAGGCGGTGAGGAGGGAGAACCAATGGGCCTTTGAGTGAACCTAAACCAATGTTTTTCTTTACAATAATATGTAGTTTCTTATTTGCCGTACGTCTAGGGTTTAAAGGAATCTGTGTTTTCTTATGTGTCTCAACTCTTAACAATTAGTGAGATTTTGTTAACAAGTTGTATTAGTTTGATATATTTGATGAGATATTTGTACATTTTTTTTAGATTTTATCAGATTGGAGAAAATATATGTACGTATCATAATCGGAAAAAAAATTTGGTTGGTTTTATCCAAAATGTCTCTAAAAAGTTAGGGAGTGAAACCATCCAAACAATTGACATATATCGACAAGGTAACTCCATCTCCTCTTGCTCTCTCGTAGCTAGCAATGGCTAACAAATTTACCATTAAGATTGGTTACTTGTCTCTTAACACTTCTACGTGCTCGTTCCTAAACTGTGGAAAGCCTTCAACCAAATGCGACCGTAAAAAGCCTGCTGGTGCATTGCGTTGTTTGAGCAAGCCATGTATTGTTACTTCATGTATATTTCTTACTAGGCGTCATGTGACTCATCGTATCAAACCAAACCCTCGATGGGGTGCCAAAATATGAACCGTTGAGCTTCTAGTATTGGGTCTATGAACAGTCAAATATAACAAGGTTTGAAGAATGAATTTTTTTGATATCTATTCATCTTACAGAAGAGGCTATTTATAGAGATACTACATGTACAAACCCTACGTACTATGTACTACATGTACTACATATATAGAATAGGAAAGCAATAACAAATTAATTTACATTCCTAAACTGTCCCTTCATGACTCACGCTAACACTCCCCCTCAAGTTGGCGCATATACATCAACCATGCCCAACTTGCTAAGTGAGTCATAAAAAGCCTTCTTAGAAACTCCTTTTGTGAGTATATCTGCAAGTTGCTCTTCTGTAGGGACAAAAGGAAAGCTAATGATTTTAATATCTAGCTTCTCCTCTATAAAGTGACGATCAACTTCCACATGCTTAGTACGATCATGTTGCACAAGATTCTGTGAGATATCAATAGCTGCCTTGTTGTCACAATATAGCTGCATAACACTCTTGGATTTAACACCCAAATCTCGTAACACATTCCTCAGCCACAACAACTCGCACACTCCATGAGCCATACCTCTATATTCTGCTTCAGCACTAGACCGAGCCACAACCTTTTGCTTCTTACTCTTCCAAGTAACAAGATTACCTCCCACAAAGGTAAAGTATCCTGATGTAGACCTCCTGTCTGTAATATTTCCAGCCCAGTCTGCATCTGTAAAACCGCATACCTCAAGAATATTGTTGTACCTAGAAAACATTACTCCTCTCCCTGGAGCGGACTTCAAGTACCTCAAAATCCTTACAACAACATCCATGTGATCTACACTGGGATTATGCATGAACTGTCTCACAACACTTACTGCGTATGCAACATCAGGTCTGGTGTGTGCTAAATAAATCAGACGTCCAACTAACCTTTGATATCGAGGCTTGTCGGTAGGTACCTGATCAGGATACTCTGCTAATCGGTGATTCTGCTCAATAGGAGTATCAATTGGAGTACAATCCAACATACATGTTTCTGTTAATAGATCAAGTATATACTTCCTCTGACACAGATAGATGCCTTCACTCCCCCTGGCTACCTCAATGCCCAAGAAGTACTTAAGTGTACCTAGGTCCTTCATCTCAAACTCTGTGGCTAGCTGTTTTTGCAATCTATCCATCTCAACAATATCACTACCAGTAACAACCATATCATCAACATATATGATCAGAGTTGTTACCTTCCCTTGTTGATGTCTGAGAAACAATGTGTGGTCTGAGTTACTCTGCTTATAACCAATCTTCCTCATGAACTGTGAAAACCTTCCAAACCAAGCACGAGGTGATTGTTTAAGACCATACAAAGATTTCCTCAATCTGCACACAAAGTTACCTGAAGGAGCAGTTTTATATCCAGGTGGAAGATCCATATACACTTCCTCTATAAGTTCTCCATGAAGAAAAACATTCTTGACATCAAACTGTTTAAGAGGCCAGTTCAAGTTAGCAGCAAGATAGAGCAATACCCGAATAGTGTTCATCTTTGCAACTGGTGCAAATGTCTCATCATAGTCAATGCCATATGTCTGGGTGAATCCCTTTGCTACCAGACGTGCTTTATATCGACTCACTGACCCATCTGGATTATGCTTCACTGTAAACATCCAGCGACATCCCACAGCCTTCTTTCCATGTGGTGGAGATACAAGTTCCCAAGTATTTTTCTTCTGTAATGCTTCCATCTCCTCATCCATTGCTTTCCTCCATTTTGGATCTCCCAATGCATCCTGCACTTTGTTAGGTACTGATACAGCAGATATTTGATTCACAAATGATTCATATGACTTAGACAATCTCTTGGTAGACATAAAATTTGCCACAGGATATTTAGCTTTGGCTTGAAGGGTAGGTTCATACTTTTTTGATGGTTTACCCTGAGTAGACCTATTTGGTAACACATATTGTCTACTATTAGCATCACTAGCCATCACTAGTATCAACCCCAATAGAATTACTAACCTCAGATGGAAGATCTTCTGTACCAGGGAGACATGAGTCAGGGGTATTAGTAACATCAGGCAAGGAAGGAGGGGCAGTAACGCTTTCAGCGTCTGACTCTTGAATCTCTGGAGCAATAATACCAGAATCATCTGGTGGTGCCTGTCTGTCATCTTCTTGTCCCTGAACCTCTAGTGTATTGGTAACTTCAACTGAATGACCCATCTCCCCCTCTCCATGATACAGCTCTTCAAAATATGAGTGCTCCCCCTGAAGAGCAGTATCAGAAGAGGTGTAATAGCTCATATCCTCAAAGAAAGTAACATCCATAGTGACATAATACTTCCTAGTAGGTGGATGATAGCACTTGTACCCTTTCTGATGGCCCCCATAGCCAACAAACACACACTTAATCGCCCGGGCATCCAATTTACTTGATCTTTGACTCTTTGGGATATGAACAAATGCAACACAACCAAAAACACGAGCTGGGAGATTATGAAAGGAAGATAAAGAGACATAAGAAGCTAGTACCTCGAATGGTACTTTTCCCTGGAGAACAGTAGAAGGAAGACGATTAATGAGATGGGCAGATGCGGAGATAGCATCACCCCATAGATTCTTGGGACAATGGGCACTAAAGAGAATACAACGAGCCAAATCAAGTAAATGACGATTTTTCCTTTCAGATACCCCATTCTGTTCAGGTGTGTAAGGACATGTTTTCTGGTGGATAATCCCATGTGTTTGTAAGAAAGACTGAAAAACACGATTGACATATTCCCCCCCCCCCCCCCCATTATTAGAGCGAAGAATTTTAACTTTGACATTGTACTGTGTTTGGACTTCAGAAAGGAAGGCTTGAAAAGCCGGAAAAACCTCATCCTTAGTTTTAAGAAGAACAACCCAAGTAAGACGTGTACAATCATCAATAAATGACACATAGTATCGCATACCAGACACAGTGGATTCCTTTGAAGGTCCCCAAACATCAGAATGAATTAATTCAAAAGGAATGACACTTCTATTAGAAATACAAGATGAATAAGTTGAGCGATGACTCTTGCCCAAAACACAAGTTTCACAATGTAAGACTGACTCATCCACACCAATAAACAAAGAAGACATGAATTTTTTCATAACACTAAAAGATGGATTGCCTAAGCGACGGTGCCATAACCAAACTTCACTTAGCTTGTCAGAATTGGGCATTAAAGCCACCCAGGACTGTGCTCCTGGTTTCTCCCCTACGTACGTCTGATTCAGATGAAACAACCTGCCCCTCAGATACCCCCGACCTAGTAACTCCCCAGTGAGAAGATCCTGAAAAATCACATACATAGGAAAAAAGGTCACAGAGCATTTGGATTCAACATTCAACTGTGGGACATATATCAAATGATGGGATAAAGCAGGTACATATAGCACATTTTTTAGCACTATTGTAGGAGTGATACGAACTGACCCATTTCCTAACACAGGGAAGGCCTCACCGTTAGCATTAGTAACATAAGGTACGGGTGGAGATGATAATTCATTAAAATAAGATTTGTCATAAGTCATATGATCGGAAGCACCTGAATCAATAATTCATGTATCACCACCAACAAAGTTAGAAATATTTAAGGCCATACCTATCTTGCCACGACCAGCGACAGATGCTGAGGGTGTGGCACCTCCTGCTGTATGATGATCACATCTGACCACACCATAGATGTCTGGTTCCTGGACCAACTGGATAGTTGCTTTCGCTCTGGGACGATATGTAGGCCTAAGATGCGGGTACAACTTCCAACAAGATTCACGAGCATGGTCACCATTGCAGTAAGAGCAAGGAGAACGAGGTTGATTCCCAAAGCCTGGTGGTGGTCCTTGCTTGTGGAAAGGAACGGAACTTGATTGCTGAAGGAGTGGTGCTGGTGCTCTTGTCTGAATAGTGAGACTGGAGACTTCAAGTTGTGCTTGAGCAAGGCTGTCCTGCTGAGACTCATCCTTACGGATATATGCGAAAGCTGTAGTCAAGCTAGGAGGTTCTGTCATTCTGAGCAGCTCTCCTTTGACACTGTTATGTTTTGCATCAAGGCCTCTCAAGAAGTGATGAACTCGCTCAAGCTCCTTTTCCTTCAGGTACCAAACAAGATCCTCCTGATTCTTGATCTTGCAAGGACGCTTCACATCAATTTCAGCCCAAATGTTCTTCAGTTTGGTGAAATACTGCGCCACTGGCTGCCCATTCTGTTGCATTGCTGCAGCAGTACACATCAACTCATGAACCTGTATGAAATCAGACTCATTAGTATATAAATCTTCCAATGTCTTCCAAATTTCCTGCGCAGTATCACATTGCTCCACCAGGTCAACTATTTCTTCATTCATGGCCTTGTACAAAACTGACATCACAAGACCATCATCATCTTCCCACTTAGTGTAAGCAACAACATTACTTGCACTAGGGACCTCAATCACCCCAGTTACATGTCCCATCTTGTGCATCCCTCGGAGATGAGCCGTCATGATTTTCTTCCATTTTCGGAAATTGGTTCCATTGAGTTTGGTCCCCCCAAAGGAACCACTTTCAGAATTCTTGATTGATACTTCAAACTTCTGAACATCATTGACCTGAGAACTTTCCTCTCCAGAACCCATTGTAACACAAATGCCAAATCAGTAGTTTATGCAGCGACAACAATAAAGCAAGGATGAGAAAACCTGCTTTGGGTGCACCTGCACTGTCAGTGCACTGGCACTGCCAGTCACCAGCAACTGAAACCGGGTCGGGTCACAACAGACGAACCGGGTCGGGTCGAGTCTGAGCAAGAAGCAGAACCGGGTCGGGTCTGAGCAAGAAGCAGAACCGGGAGCAGAATCGGGTCGGGGAAGGCTTGTCGGCCGCGTCGTCTGCGTCGTCACGTCTGGGTCGAGACGACGACGGAGATGCGGATCAGGCCGGACGTCGGACTGGACGGGATGACGTCTTCTGGGCGGAGATGACTGCCAAGGCATGGCGACGGCTTCTGGGATCGGCGGCAATCTTAGGGCAGATGATGGCACGACGGAGATGCGAGTCAGGCCGACGTCTTCTGGGCGGAGATGACAGCCAGGGGACGGCTAGAGACCGGAGACCTCATGGTCTCCCTTTCTCTTTCTCACTCTCTCTGAAGAAGCCCGCCGGAGACCGGACCCTGTTTGGAGAACGTGAACAGTAACCGTGATAGAAAAAAAAACAAAACACCCGAACGGAAAAACGTCGTCCGGAGAATAAAAAATCGTTGGGAAAAACGTCAACGAAATCGCAGCGGAAAAACAAAGAGACAAAGTCCTTTCGGATCTTTGCTCTGATACCAAGTCAAATATAACAAGGTTTGGAGAATGAATTTTTCTGATATCTATTCATCTTACAGAAGAGGCTATTTATAGAGATACTACATGTACAAACCCTATGTACTATGTACTACATGTACTACACATATAGAATAGGAAAACAATAACAAATTAATTTACATTCATAAACTGTCCCTTCATGACTCACGCTAACATGAACTCTACTACATAAGCCACTCCAAGGCATGCAACTTCCACACTCAGAAACTACCATTCTTCATCTTCAACTTCAAACAAAGCTAGCATAAAAAATAAAAAAATAAAAAAATAAAAAAAAACCTTCAAACAAAGCTAGCTTAATCATCTTGAACCTACAATGGCTGCAACATCTGCTATGCAATCGATCCTCGGAAGTTCAGTCGCTTATGGAGCTGCTGGCAATAAGAATAGATCTGTGAACCTGCAGTCTACTGTTCCTGCTAGTTGTGCAGTTTCAAGCTATCTTAGGGTTCGTTCTATGGCCGATGTAACTAATTAACTACGAAAATTATCTTATAAGAAAGTCTCGTATATGTAAAACATTCGTGTGATTATATAGCATAATCATGTATCAGATATTTCCAGCGTGTGATTACTCTAGGGTTAGATCATTTTCGTCTTAACATGCTGTAGTACAAGAGTGATACTAACTGTGTCTGTTTATTTGTAGGATGGTCAAAAGAAGCAACCAACAACTGTAACAAAAGCCTCAAAGAATCCACCACCAGCTGCAGCTCTTTCTCCTTCACCTCCTCCTCCTTCTCCCAAGCTTTCAGACGTATTGGCTTTCAGTGGACCGGCACCGGAGAGAATTAACGGGAGGCTTGCAATGGTGGGCTTCGTTGCTGCTGTAGTAGTCGAACTATCCAAGGGGCAAGATGTGTTTGCTCAGATATCCAACGGCCCCGAAGTACCATTATTGTTCATCGGCACAAGTGTTTTGCTATCAGTGGCGTCCTTGGTTCCTCTATTGAAAGGAGTGAGCGTGGAGTCCAAATCCGATGGGATCATGACCTCAGATGCAGAGCTCTGGGATGGAAGGTTGGCCATGTTGGGTCTTGTAGCTTTGGCCTTCACCGAGTACGTGACCCGCACTACCTTAGTGTAGACAACTGTCTTACTGATCATTACAACTCAAGGGTGTTTGCTAGCTTAGATATATAAGAACACCCTATAAGTTTATGTAACTACACGTACATTTTATATAAGAGCTTCACGTAAGTTTTTAGATTCATGTTCAGTGCTCAGTTTATTTCAAATATCACACTCTCTGAGTCTTTATAATATATCGATTTCTATCTCACCGCTCAATATATACTCTCTTTCAATATACATCTTTGGATATGGTATATACTTCAGGCAATGTCAAACTCAAATGCTTAATTATCACTCTTTTGCATTATCCTGAAATCTAAAATGAATCACAAAAAATTACTAGCCAAATTAAATTCACAAGTCATCAGATAGCATGTAATATCCGGTCTATTGGAAAAATATTCAATTCACTAAGGGTGTGGCTATTTCTACCCCCATTAAATACTTAGTTCACCCCACACCTTATTTTTTACATTTAACGTTCTAATTCTGTCCTTAAAATTTTGAAAAAATAGGGTTTTTATTTTCCTCAATCTGATAAAATCTAAAAATATATACAAATATCTCATTAATATATTTGACGCATACCTTCATTCTTCTCAAACCACATCTTATATATGTTCTCCTCGATCTCTTTCTTGAGTTCATTCTTTACGATTATGAATATATATATATATATATATACAGTCTTTCTCAGGTGCGGAGGTCCGCACCAATGGTTTTGGTGCGGATTTCCATTTTTGCACCACTTTTTGATCGAATTTCCTCATCTCCACCGTGTAGTATCTAGATAATATTGTGTAGATCATCTCTGCAAAATTTCAGCCAATTTGGTAATCGTTAAGGCCCTCAAACTCGAAAAACAAATTGACGGACTGAATTTTGTCAAACATGAACCGTTCATGTTTAAAACAGAAAAACGCAATTTTGAGGGCCTTAACGATTACCAAATTGGCTGAAATTTTGCAGAGATGATCTACACAATATTATCTAGATACTAGACGGTGGAGATGGAGAAATTCGATCGAAAAGTAGTGCAAAAATGGAAATCTGCACCAAAACCATTGGTGCGGACCTCCGAAGCTGAGAAGGCCTGTATATATATATATATACACCCACACACACACACACACGAAGGCGTTCCAAAGAGGACGTCCACACAGCCCTTAAAGTGCGGACGTCCCTCCGTTCTCCACCGGACGGCTCCAACGATGGCGCGCCTCCACCCGAGCGGACTCCAGTGGCGTCCCCGACCATTTTTTCTTCCCGGAGAGATTGATTTGAAGGTCTAGGCAGCAACCTCCACCCAAAATTTCAGACAAGATCGATCTCACCGGAAAACTTGAATTCAGTGGACTCGCCGGGGAGAGAAAGTGATCGGGGACTCCTCTGGTGTCCGCTCGGGAGGAGGAGCGTCATCGTCGGCGCCGGACGGTGGAGAACGGAGGGACGTCCTCACTTTAAGGGCGTGCGGACGTTCGCCTCTGATCCGGACTGTATATATATATATATATATATATATATATATATATATATGAAAAACTACATTTGAAGCCATAAATAAAATAAAAATAAGAACAAACAATCTCACCACACTGTATAACCACCATGTTGAAGACTGAATTGATTCTCAAATCTGATTTGAAAGATGTAGAGAAATATTTTTTTTTTCCGATGTAAAGATGTAGATAATTGTTGCTGTTTGGATTTTATAGATTTTAGTTTAATATTATATTTTCACAAAAATTCTTGATTGTGAGGTTAGTATTGGAATATTTAGTTTAAAATTGAAATGTGGGGTGAACAAAGTATCTAGTGAGGTGGCAATAACAGCACCCATTCACTAATTGGGTGTCTGTGTTTTGGGGCTTCCCCAGTTATCCATATATGGATTTTCGGATTCCGTTGCAGATTAATAAAATTGCATATTATAAGGAAGATGTATGAGTATAAACTCTATATTACAATAAGTATATATACAAAGATTTTCTACAAAATTTATGTATTTTAACAAGTATCAATTAGCAAAGAGGGTACGAATGACTACGTACCCCTATTTGCTTTGACATAGTGGTGACATATCAGAAAAATAACCCTACTGAAGAAGCATCATTACAAATAGTATACCGATCAAACTATCTTGTCATCGAGAAATAAATCAGACAGACACTCAATTTCAGTGATCCTGAAACTAGGAGGTTGCGTAAATTTGATCAAACACCTCGCTAGGTCAGAAAAAGGCTCATAAAGTGTGCATGCCAGTACCAAACCAACATCGCCTACCACAGAGGTCTTATTACCGGCATACAGCCAAATTTGACTAATAACAATGATCGAATACAATAAAACATAAAAATAAAAAGAGAAGAGAATTTAAAAGAACATTATATACTATAGCTAGCAAAAACACCATTTATCCACAATGCCTAAATGTGTGTGAAATGAGACGAACATATTTAAACATAGATTCTAATGTATAAATTTTAACAGCCTATATACGCATGGGTTTTTTTTTTTTTTTTTCATGATCTCTAGAGGGGGCGCTAATTCGGTAATTCCCTTCTCACACGATTTTGAAGTCCGTACATGCAAATATTTCAAAATAATTTTAATAGGGTTAAATCACTTTGTTGGAATGGGTTAGGTTAGTAGCTATAATTTGAAGCCGAATGATCAAATGTTTTGTTTTTTTTTTTTTTTTTATAAAAATTATGGCATAATCTTGTACTTATGGAATATGGAATTTGGATCTCATTTCTTGAACACTAATCCATTTAGTAATAATGGACGAGGCAGAGTCTCTGTGATATATGCGAATTAGATGGCAACATATACTTGAATGATATAAATAAGTTTTTTTTTTCTCCGCAATGGGAATGATAAAAATCAGCGAAGCAATCTCTTCGTGCCCAACTTATCAAAAAAATCACTTCATGCTCTGGACTGTCAGAGTCGTCTATTCATGTAAAGATCGCAACTCCAATTACGTCGATAGACAAATGGAAGTAACTAAGCGGACACGTCCCTGTTAAGATAACCTGCTCACCATAGCGATTCGATGCTTCTCTTACATGTTGTATTGGCCATTAGCTAGCAGAAAAGTCTTAGCAGAACACTCAAATTGTGCTACGTGCTGGAAACTAACTGTGAAAACCTTGCAGCAAATGCAACCTCAGAAAAAGAACCACTGCACTGGTGAATTGCGTTGTGGTAGCAAGCCACGTACGTCTTGTGCATCTCTTACTACGAGTCATATGACTCATCACTAAGAAACAAACCCACGATGGGGTGCCAAAATGTGAACCGTTGAGCTAGCTCTACTGCCTCCCAGTAGGAAGTACTATATAAGTCGCTCTAAGGCATGCAACTTCCACACTCAGAAACCAACCTTCATTCTACGTCTTCAGCAAACTTCAATCAAAGCCTGCTCAAATATTACCTTGAATCTACAATGGCTGCAACAACTGTTATGCAATCGATCCTTGGAAGCTCCGTCGCTTACGGAGCTGCCGGCAAGAACAGATCACTGATGAAACTACAGGGTATTGTTCCCGCTAGTTATGCAGTATCAAGCTATCTCCGCGTGCGCTCTATGGCTGAGGTAATAACGATGATCCTTCTTTTCTATGCATAATGTTTATCTTATGGTATAATCTCTGGCCTAACCATGTGTCTACTTTAATTTCAGGATGGTCAAAAGAAGCAACCAACAACTGTAACAACAGCCTCAAAGAATCCACAGCCAGCTGAAGCTCCTTCACCTTCACCTCCTCCCCCTTCTACCAAGTTTTCAGACGTCTTTGCATTTAGTGGACCAGCACCGGAGAGAATCAACGGCAGGCTGGCGATGGTGGGTTTCGTTGCCGCTCTGGCTGTCGAAGTATCAAAGGGGCAAGATGTGTTTGCTCAGATATCCAGTGGCTCCGGAGTTCCATTGTTCATTGGCACTAGTGTTTTGCTATCAGTGGCATCGTTGGTCCCTCTATTGAAGGGAGTAACCGTGGAGTCCAAATCCGACGGGATCATGACCTCAGATGCAGAGCTCTGGAATGGAAGGTTGGCCATGTTGGGTCTTGTAGCTTTGGCCTTCACCGAGTACGTGACCGGCAGTACCCTAGTGTAGAGAACTGTCTCATTGCTCCTTACATTTCACATGCCGGTTGCTAGCTTAGCTGAGATGCACTCCCCTCTATCTTTGGTCTTCACCACGTATGTCTGTGGAATCCTAGTATAGATCTGTCTCATTTCTCGTTACAATACATAGGGGTGTTCCATAGCTTATAGCACACCCTGTAAATTCATATGTAATTACACATATACTATGTTTTGAAATTTCAATATACTAATAATACTATGCAATGGATCTGTGCTTGCTTTTGGTTTAATCTACCTTCGGTTCTTTCGTTCAGTTGACCCAGTTCTCATTCTTTTCTTGTTAAACAACAGTACCAATTGAAAAAGGACTCCAGCTCATTCTACCTCCTACTAAATTAAGGAGTAGACTTTAGAGACGGAAGGAGATCTGAATCTAGAAATGCAATTACAGGGCTTCACATCCACCTCTTCCTTATAGGGAAAGGAGAAGTGGGGAAGCATATCCCAAAAGCTGTCTTTTCTTGTTTCAGAAATGACTGAAAGATATGCAAAAATAAGCCCCACAAGCAATAACATGTGGTAACATATTTCTCCAGGTATGGAATAAACTGAATGCAAGTGGGCAATATCAAACTCAAATATAGTTTGCACAACAAAGTAAAGGCTTGATAATCACTCTATTATTATTTCCTGTAGATTGATAACATGAAAAACTCTAGCTAAATACATCAGAAAGAATTACTGGCCAAATACATAAGAGATATATCCTATAGGAAAATTTGCACTAGAAACAGTAAATATGTGTCTGTGTTTTGGTTTTAAACAAGAATGTAGGCATGGAGATCTTGAAGGTGAGTTCTGTGTTGAGTAATCATTGCAAAGGTACCAGCTAGAACTCGTACCTGCCCAACCTCGCTGCAGGATGCATTAGCCATTGGAATTCCACTTGCTCTGCTCCTATCTTCCACTCATGAGTGTTGGCGCTGTTCATTCTCCCAAGAATTTTTAGCAGCTTCACCAGAATCACCATTGCCATCCTTCTGCTTTGCAAAGAAAGGATCCCATTCATGAGGTCCGACCTCCCGCTGTCCCTCCTCCAACAAAGCATACTTCCAACTAATCTCCTCAATGAAGTAATCATCTGTACGGCCTTCAACCATGTCCCTCCTTGCCTTAGTAACCTTGTCGATTATTGCTTGTACAGAAACATCAAATGCATCTTTGAAAATCTCCAACTTCGAGCGGGGATCAGCATATACTAGCCTTGGAATAAGGTTTATAACTTCCTCTCTCATGGCCTTCACCTTCTCGGGAGGAATTTGACTAAGCCTTTCCTCTATGCTAATATTCTCCTTACGAATATCATTCTCTGGGATGAACACTGAATATGTTGTGTAATCTCTTGGAAGATGCCAAGTATATTGTGCGTATGCTGACCCTGGATGGAAGAAGACAGGTATGCAACCGGCCAACATCGAATCAAAAGCAGATCTTCGCGTGTATGAATCACCCTGAGGTTGCAGGCAGAAAAGGGAGCTCTGAAACATCTGCATGATACTGCTTGGTGAATGACACTTGCTTTCACCGAAATCGCACTCCAACAGCTTACCAACCTTTGAGCTCTTGCATTGATCAATAATCTGCCCTCTAATCGACTTGGCATTGCCAGGACGTGGGGCACCAGCAAATGAGAAGAGCCATTTACGCTCTAACTTTCTCATGCGATCCTGCCAAATTAATACATCAGCATCTTTTGCCGGATGGAAGTATGTGGGATATGGAATACCAAAATCATTGGCATTCCATGGGCTTGATTCCACCACAAGCATTGACATATTTTTAGCAGCCGGCAAAAAGAGAAGCTTATTACCCCAATCCTCTTCATTTTCCGTGAGCCTCCGGAAATCCCATGTAATCCTGCCTGCAACAAGAAAATGATCTTTGCCACCCATAACGCTCCATTCTGGCCTCTTCATAAGCCAATCAACCAGATCCAAAGAAGCTGCATCCCTCCTCGATATATTGAACCCCCAAAGGTACCGTGCAATATCAAACCCGGCGTAAAAAGGAACAAACACAGCTGCAGCAAGAGACGAGTCATTCGTCAAGCACTCATACTGCTTCATCCGGTTGGTGAAAATAACATCCACAGCAAACTGGTTGGTGGCATACCAGCTCGTATTCTCAAACACCCCCTCAACATTCTCAAGCGGAGGACCAAGCCCGGCATTGGTTGTGAACTTACACATATTCGTCCACAGGCTCAAACTCCTACACTCCTTGAGCATATCCTCATTGAACCTCGGTGGGAGGTCATGAACATAAATGTACCTCCCACCACACGGATCACTCTTATTCTCCACCGTCCTCAACGCCCTCATAAACGGATACTTCTCAGCCTCTTGACTTGGGGTGGTCTCCACAAGGGGACCAATTTTACGAGTAACAGGTACAATGGTGGGTTTTGGTTCACTGTCTGCCTGCCCCACCTCAGCATCACTCGGCTTCGGTTTCGGTTTCTCCATCTGAGGAGGAGGCTGCGAATCCGAATACATAGGACCAACCTCTAGTTTACCGGATTGATCCACAGCACTACTACTACCAAGCACAATGAAATGAAAATACAACAGAAGCATCCAGAAGAAAATCGACAGTGACGCCAAGAAACAGATCCTGGTGTTCTGATTCTTCCCCGTCCCCTTCTCCATTTGCTCCGACGGGAAATTCGTCGGCGACCGCCGCCTCATTTGACTCCAAATCCCAACTCAAAACCAAATCAACCACTTACAAAAAACACCATTCTTTTACAAACTCCGCAAGCAAAACACAAACCCAAATCCCAAGTCGACAATCACAATCACAAAAACATTGAGCTCAGCAAGACAGAATGATACTCACAGCTCTGTAGTGCATGAAGTGAAGCCGGAAATCGAGCCCGAAGAAACCGGAGCGGAGGCGAAGTGGGTGGGTTTGATCTGTGTGCAGGGGACGAAAGCAAGAGACTTTAGAGGAGGGGAGGAACAGTGAGAAGAGCAGGGAACGGGCAAAATGGTCAATTTGGGGAGAGGAGACGGAGGACTCACAGTGAGGTTTGATTTGCGGAGGAAAGATCGAAACTTTAGGCTGAATTTGCTGCTGGGTTTTTGTGAGAGAAAAGTGATGGAAATTGCGAGCGAAGAGGGGGGATATTATAGCGGCGGTGCACGTTAGCTTTGTCGGTAGCTACTAGGATTTCGCCGCGTGGAGATAGATGACGTCACTTACGAAGAGAAGGAAAATTGTGGTTTTTGTTTTAACTTTTTAGGTGGAAAAGGAAAGTTTATAACTTTTTTCTCGTAGGAGAAGAAAAAGTAGCGGTCTGTTTTGACCATATGACCAAACATCCCGATTGCAATTTGGTGTCTTGAGTTTCATTTCATTTTTGGTAATATCGAATGAGGTAATGAAAATGTGTGATTGATGAGTCATGGCACTCAGGAGGGAATTAACAGGGAAAAGAGAAATGAAGATGCACGTAAAAACGTAAGGAAAAGATAGAAGATGATTGAGGGAAGCTATTAACCTCTTTCCAAAATATTTCTTACTGTCATTTGACCTATTTATGATCAATTTCATTGTCATTTTGACCTGATTTGTGTTCAAATTGTAATGAATGAAAAAGGGTAATACTAAGTTTAACACAAAAACAATAAAAGCAAAAAGAAAAGGTTATATGCTAAGAACAATGTCTTGCCTCTTGAGAATTGAAATTAGAAGGATGGATGGAGTGGGATGCACCACTTTCCAGACGGCGGTCTCCTACGCATGTGAGGAGCAGGATCCTTAATTTCATGATTCTTAGCTTTGGCATGTCGCTAATCAAATCAATCCTACTATCCGCTTTAGTTACCTCTGCTCTATACCGTAGACTACAGAAGGATTAACATCGCAAGGCAGTGAAAACATGTAGCAATTTCAACAAACTCTCTATTTTAGCTTTTAATTATTTTAGAAAACGTGTGTAGCTTTTTTTGATATTATTGGAGCTCCGGCAGACTAGCCAAAGTTTAACAATTATAACTTTTAGCTATCTCGCTAACTAAATATAAAGAGCGAAATAACTCATACCTATAATTTAATACATTCCTTATAAGATATTTTATGTGATATATAAATATATTTAAACTATTTAATCTTTATTTGAAGAATAATGTTGATGTAATGCATTGATACAGCCACATTTTTAAAGTGGCTAGCCAAAATAACATTTTAGTTAATTTGACAAAAATTTAACTCAAAAATGACTAATATTGCTAAAGATGCTCTCACAAGTTTAAGATTAGAGTGATTTTAATCCTACACTTTCCTTGGTTGGATAATTGGGTGCTTTGATGTTGTGCCACCATCTACTTTTCTATGTAAAGCACCAGGATTATGACAATGATCATGATAGCCACCACTAATCTGTCTCTAGTAACATTACTTTTGGGAGGATTTCTAATTTGAAGACTAGATACAATTGTTTTTATACGTGTGATTGAATCGCAATTGAAATTCACAAAAAGAATTTTGATGTTACATCAGGTTGGCCTCATTAAACCATACCATAATTAAGTAGAGAAGAGTACCGCACTCTATTACAACTACATGAAATAACTTACACTTTTGCTCTTTACTTGTATAAGCTCATTGAGCTAATCCGGCGTCATCTTCCACCGATTGGTAGGAAGTAGCAAGGAAAGTGCCGTTTTAGTAGCAAAATGCTTTTAACTTCAAACTTACAAATTTTAATACCAATCGAGTGAAAAACAAACCTCGGTATTTCAAAATTACCATCAACACGTTGAACAACAAACAGAATTATGAAAGAAGTCGGCATTATTCTCTACAAAAGATTGATCACATACTTTATATATACTCATCACCCAAAATTTGTTGGGTTTAAACCGGGGACGGAAGATAGTAGTGTTTCCTTTGGGTTGTAGCTCAGAGACATTTTTTCATCTTTTCAAATAGTTTAGCCGAGGGATATATAAAATAAGGTAATATATAAGCACTAGCCCATATAAAAAGTTAAATAAGCTTCTCCTCCTCTTCTCATATCAGTAGCTATTTAATCTCATGATCTGATTTTGGATTGCAAAAGTATTATCTTCATTACAATTTGATTTTTTTTTTTATCAAGGAAAAGTTTAACCCGGACTATTTTAGAATCCCGCCTCCGTCCCCCTGGTTTAAACAATGTCTACTAGTTACCTCTCGGAGACTATAACTAATCACATAAATTGCTATCAGGCCACCATGTTCCCTAAAACCAAAAGCTTTCTTAATCTGCAACAAGGACTGGTCGAAGTCGACAGTGACTTGCATATTTTTCACATCAGAAAGTTTCAGAAACACAAAGAAAATGACTAGTGGTGATTGGTGAAGTGACAATATATGCTTCAATGCTTCATATACAAATAGCATCCTCCATTGTCGTTTTTTACATATGAAGTTGCATTATTGAATCTAGGAGCTATTACATCCCAGCATGTAAGGAAGCTTAATATCTACTATGTGCCAGAGTTTGGAAGCATAGTTTTAATGTGCAGGCCAAACAGAGTGGGCAACAACTAATGCACTAGTCTTTCATATATCAATGACCACATGCACTAGTCCTCTTTGTATCCTACAATTGCATTGTGATGGATTCATGACCCTTTCTACATACATTACAAAATAATTTCATCGTTTCAGACAGTAAAACAAAATATCTTAAAACATCTCTAATAGATTAATTGAACATTATTTAAACCAGAACTGTAAAAGTTTTTGTCAAATCCAAACTTGATAGATCCATTTCTCCCCCATTTTAATTCAGGGAACCAAGTGTATGATCAAGTGAAAAAAATTATTTTGCCCATTTGTAAACACGAAAATATCTGCAACAAATAACAGAACAACACGTGTACAAAGAATAATTTAATTTAATCAATGCGAATGCGGGTTACAATCTTTGTGAACTCCTTTGATTCTATCTCCGAATTTAGGTTTAACTCAAGGGTGACAAGCACTTGTTCTTGAGGGCTTACGCGGATTGATCACGTAACGAGTACTTGGGATTTGGATTTGGGTTTAGTGAAGAACTGACTATTTGGGGAGCTTGATAGTTCTTCAAGGGTTTAGTGAAGAACTGCCTATCTGGGGAGCTTGATAGTTCTTCAAGGGTTTAGTGAAAAACTGGCTATCTGGGGAGCTTGATAGTTTTTCAGGGATTTTGGGGAGACTTTTGAGCTCGCGGAGGGATTTCTCTCTCTCTAGTTCGCTGCCTTCTTTATGCCCCCTTCTCTCGGTATGAGAGGGGGTATTTATAGTGTTAACATGTCTCCACTTAAAGCATGTAATGAAGATTCTGAATCAATAATATTTCCTTAATCGAATCAATGAATCTTGACTGAATTACTTGCCGATTTTAACATAATCAAATCAATCAAATCTTGAGATTTAGATATGCCCAGATCGCTTTGGATTGAATGTCCTGTTTTGAGCAAGATCCTTAGTAAGGGGCGAGCCATCCCGCGGATATGGAAGGTATCTCGCAAGGCACCTTGATTTCCAAGCAACCGGTGATTTCTGGACTTACTTCACGGACGACTTATCTTGGACGTACATCCCCGCATGCATGCGAACTCTGTCGTCTAGCTCCTTCGCGAGGTTCCCCCTTACGTGGGGCCATCTCGCCTTGCCTTTTTGTTAATCTACGGGCGCGGAGCCATCTCGCCTTGCCTTTATGTTAATCTACGCACGCGGAGCCATCTCGCCTCGCCTTCACGTAAACCTACGCGCGCGGAGCCATCTCGCCTCGCCTTCACGTAAATCTACGCGTGCGGATCCATCTCGCCTCGCCTCGCCTCTGTTTACTTCTACGCGAAGTCCAGTTCGCCCCGCGAAGTCAAGTTCGCCTCGCGAAGTCCAGTTCGCCTCGCGAAGTCCAGTTTGCCCCGCGAAGTCAAGTTCGCCTCATGAAGTCAAGTTCGCCTCGCGAAGTCTACTATCTAGCTTGCCTGACCGCTGGCGAATCATCACCAATTATTTTGGGGGTGTCCGATTAATTTAATTTAACTGGTATCTGATCATCAATCGACACTTGATAATTGACTTCAATCGTGATTTAAGGTTTTGTTGTCGGCCGATCATTTCCACGTTGCCACGTGTTATTTCCGACGGCTTTCCAATTTTGTTGACTCACGAGCCACGTATTTGCTTGGATTATTCAACGACTATGATTATCGTTAAATTTTATATGTCTACACCATTTTTGGGATGTAGTATCCTCGTAACAAGACATTTCAGGATCTGCAAATTAAACTGGAACCTAACAGTTGCATTGCAAAGTTGATCATTCAAATTACAATCACCCTTTACCAACAAAGAAAAAATTACAATCATCCACGTTACAGTTTACATACGCAAATATCAAATACTTGAATCAAGAGAAGCTTATACATAGCAGCCAAAATTCCTATCTCAAACAATATCAGGGACAAATTACTGAAAGCAACAAAAGGAACGGAACTAAAATTGCAAAGATTAACATGGGAAAAGCCCCTGGCTCAGAAGAAGATATAGACTCTTTCTTCTTTCTCCTCTTCTTGCTCGTTCTTAAAGACTTACTCAACTTGATGTCTCTGAAGACCAAGTGAACTCCAGGATCTCTCATTTTGACACAGCTCCCATGCAATAGGGAATTGTTGGCACCCTGGACATTGTTGTTTATGTAAATGTTGATGCAGCAACAATGATGCGTGGGAGACTCAGCTTTGGTGCCGGAATGTATGATGAATGCTGCCCCAGTGTTCTTTCCTTCTAAGCTGATACGTTCAAAAGATTCATGTCCAGAATCTGGCTCCATAGTAGTCTGAGAGATTTGCCGTATGAGACTTTCTTCAAGTTTGAAGGAATGCTGCCCCCTGTAGGAGTTTTTTCCTTCTAATTCATGCTTATGGATTCCTTGCTTCCATTATGAGCTTGGTATTTACAGTTTTACACATTTCACTTTGCAAGGAAAGCCAATATTCTCATTCAAAAGACTTGAAACAAAGTCATGTTGAATCCAATTTGGAATTTCAAGAAACGAATCATGTAGAATTCAGTTGGAAGTACTGCTAAACAACCAAGGTTCAGTTCCTAAATTGGGCTATAAAACACTTCCTCATGTAGGAGTTGCAGTCGAAGAATTATTGCAGTTCGCATTTGGTATTGTGCGGTTTAGCATTTTTGCTTCTATCAGGTTGAAAAAGTATTGGAGCATTTTGCCAATCCCTCCGAAATAAGATCTGGTGCTGGCTTGTAGTGCTGTAAGACTGATTCTAGTTCAAGAGGAAAACACTTCTTTACTAATGTAGAGCAAAAGGTCATGGAATTCCCCTATACTCGGGGCTTATGAGCAATCAGCGAAAATGAAAACAAAAAATCCATGCTATCTTGAAATTACAGATGGGTGAAATTCAGTCAAATGTTTACGGATATGAAACTGTAAAATACTAACTCTCCACATCCTTTATTGTTTCCTACAATTTTTCAACAGAAGGCAACCCTCTCTGAAAACCTGCCAGACCAAGGATAACATTACATCAGTCCCCAAAAAACAAATTTTGATAGAGATTAATTACAAGAAATCAGACATAGATTTAATAAGTTTTGCAAAATCCCAAACCTGATTTGAAGATTCCGAGTGGGTTGCCCTCCTGGACTAAAAGCATTTCAGAATTTGAGAGCCTGAGAAACTCATGGATAAGAATCTGGAGATACTTTTTCACTGACTGTAGAACCGAAGTTTGGTCCGCCCTTCCGATATTGGATAAGAAACTCAATAGGGTAACCCTTGATTTTATGGGGCAGAATTCCAAGATCATTGAACGTCAAGGCTACAGAGCACACCACACAATTGAGGAAAATGAGAATATCAACTGTAAAAGAAATGACAAAACTATGGGAAAGGAACACCAAACCTCATCCTAATATTTATCTTACCATTTTCTGAGACAACTGTATCTGGAGCTTGGGCAAGGATTTGATCTAGGTTGAAGATTTCAGGATTTGGCAATGGAAACGGAACTTTTTTAAGCAGGATTTCTCGAGGCATTGCAATTGCCTGCAACATTAAAACATCATTAATTGAGGTGTAACACTTGGGTACAAAAATCATGTGATTGAAAAAATAAAGACATGGATGTATACACCGTTCTGAAAATTTTCAAACAAATTAAGATACCCCTGCAGGTCCTGTATATTCTGATTTGCAGTAAAGGGAGAATGCTAAATAAGTAAATATATTTTTATGATTTTGACAGAACTCAAAACCCTCAAAGGTCAATGGAAGGTACTTTTTGATATACATAACAGATTCCCTTATGGCGACTCTGACGTATTATTTAGTTAATGTTTAAGTTATCATAATAATTGTACTGTATCCCATTGCTTAGAAAAAGTGATAATGAACTCTCAAAGTAACTACTGCATCCATTACAAAACATAAGAAACTAGATACATATTTCCAACATCAAGAGCGTTGCACTGTTACCTTTGCGATTGGGATTGGAATCTTCACGTAGTGAGGCCATTCCCGGATCATGTCAAACATAAGCTCTGCCTGCATTACTCAGGGACCTCAGTAAAAGTAAATTTTGCATTCACACAACATCAGAAAAATAGATGATAATTACCAATTGATGCACTGTATAGACATCAGGCCCACCAAGTTCATAAACTTTTCCCATGCTGGTGCCATCATCTTGCAGGGCCGAAACAATTGCACCAGCAACATCAGCAACATACACAGGTTGGATTCTACAGGGCAGGTAATACAAGAAAAGTATTTAAACAATATACCCTTTATAAAGCTGTTTCAAAACAGAAACTAATTAAAACTTGTAATTTATATATGTAAAACATACTTGGTAGACCCATCCCCTACAAGTGGAAGAAAGCCATATTTTTTTGAAACAAACGCCCATCGATTCAAAATTCGATCCTCTGTACCAATCATCACAGCAGGTCTCATAACGGTGGCCTATTGAAGATAAGAGGTTGTCAAAAGATATGCTCCTGGAATAAACATGGCAAGATATAGGGATCAAAATACATAATCCTACCTCTGGTAATGCACTTAAAACAGCACCCTCTGCAGCAGCTTTAGCCCTTAGATATCTGGATTCTGATGAGGGAGATGCCCCTAAGCAAGAAACTTGAATAAATCTCATGATACCCCCATGCTCTTTGGAAATCTGCACACATTCGAAAGATTAGCTGCTATAAGTAAAACAAGAAAAAGATCAGCAAATGAAGTACTGTGAAATGAAAGAGTGAGTGGATGATACAAATGCAGCTAATGAAAGATCATGGTCAGAAATAACAAATATTCAACATAGAGAGTACATGAATAAAATCACATCTTCAAGTGCAAGTTGACTGTGTTGCAATATTATATTTATTCTATACTTCTTAGCCAATGATGATGGTATAATGTTTGTATACAAGAAAAGGTCACAGCATACTTCAAAAGTCACATATTAGTAAGACGTTCTATGCCAAATATCTCTAATTTTATTGACAATATTGCAATCTCTTGGGTCCCATCCAACTTCTATATCTCCACCAAAATAACTTTTTTCCAATTGACTGCACACAAGTCAGATTTGGGCAGACTAGACTTCCATATCCCATGAGACATTTCTTGCAATCTTAAAAGAAATCTGCAGTGTCGTGTACTACCACTATACACTACAAAAGTTTGAATTATGGCAAGATGACTTGTGCATATCAACACTTGTTGTTCCCATTATATGGATGATGTTTTGTAGAACTTATTCTCTAAGATAAATAGATGACTAAGCTGAAAAGCACAGGAATGACGGTCACTGCAGGATACCTACCATTGCGAGTTGTTCAGCCATGGAATGATTCACTTCCTCAAAGCTAAAGTTTCTTGTCTCATACTCTCTCCCTGCAAAACTACACAGTGTGATTTCCTTCATTGAATCCAAGATTTAGAATCTATAACATGTAACTCAGGAGTAAG
Organism: Fragaria iinumae; assembly: GCA_009720345.1. NCBI lineage: Eukaryota > Viridiplantae > Streptophyta > Magnoliopsida > Rosales > Rosaceae > Fragaria > Fragaria iinumae. Next base: position 21,755,242 of record CM019118.1, on the reverse strand, counting down.
CATTCATACCAATAAGATTGATAACCACATTAGCTTTCGCCATTACCGCCTTAATTGAACTTTCATCTCTTGGATTGTATTTCATTGGTACTATCTGAGTAAGTGAATTTTAAGAAGTTTAGAGACATAATAGATCATATTAACAACAAATTCAAATAATTTAAAAAAAAAGTATACTACTATACCTGCCCCAAATCTCCCATCAACTTGAGATGACGATGAGAATCTTCAGAACCACGGAACGGTACTAATACCTGGCTTCCCATTTTGGCTGAAGAGATGTAAGAATCAGCACACTAACACACTAAAAAGGCTAAAAGCAAATTCTTTTTGTATAGAGGAAAAGAGCCTAGAACATAGTTGGATCATTCAACCTGCTACAATTATGCTCAACCATAGCCAACGCAAACAATACACATCAACGAATCAAGTTAAGTCCAAACCCTCCTACTAGAAATGTAATCGCGCTCTAGGGAATGCCAATAAAAATATTTGAAAATACATATACTCACCAAGTTGTTGTACAAGATAACGACCAAGGAACCCAGTGGATCCAAAAACTGCTGCTACAATGCCACTGAGACAACATAATTTCAAAAATAGTATAAACATCACAGATATAGGCAGTATAAAAGTACAAGCCACGCCGACTGAGTACATTCACAATTTGCATAACTTCATCTAAGACAACTGCTCCACTAAGCAGCATAAATGCAGAACAACAGGAAGAACACAACAACAATTAAACGATTTTAAATATCCATGCCATCTACATTTTCTTTCCTCTTTTTTCTTCCAGCAATTTGACATTTTAAGCTCTTCATTTGCCTCAAATCAATACCTAACAGATGATCTTCCACCAGTGCCCTTGCGAACAAGGTGCCCCACTCCCTTAGTGGCGAGGGTAGATCCGTACTTAGGACGCTCGGCTCCATAATCTGCAAAAAGAACCCGAACGAATTTGAGATTGAGAATCCCGAGGTCGAAAACCTAAAAAGTGGGGAGGAAATGAGGGACTACGATGATCGGAGATAGGGTAGATTGACTTGAGCGACGACGATGAGGGGCTCAGATATCGATGCCCAGCGCGCCTCGTAATGGCCTGCATCGTGTGCTCAGCTTCACTTTCAGACTCTGAGAAAGACGGAGAGAGATTGAACAAGAAGAAGAAGAAGAAGCTTCTGTGCTACTTGGGCATGCTTCCCTATTACAGTGGGTATTTGTTACTGGGCCCAATAGCATGTTTTTGGGCTTTCTATTTTCACTTGACCCACCTTACTAAATCCGATCATCCAACACAATTCACGTTACCGTCGGTTATTATTTTATCCAACAAAAATGTCTTAATCATTCGGCAATCTAACGTTGTTGGTTTAGTTGAAGCATGATAGGCTGAAAGTGGGGCAATCGCTGAGGCCCCTCAGCTTGTGAAAAACATCCTTTGTGAATGGACCATAGCTACATTGCTCACGGTCTCACCATTTTAATAACAAAAAAATTACTAACCAAACTTTTGTAACAACAAAAAATTACTTAATTTTGATGACGGGCATGAATCTATGACCCAAATATGCTCATAATGAACATATAATTGAACGATTCTCAAGCTCATTAGTTTTCGATAACAATAATCTTCAAACGATGAATCGTCTAAGAAAAATTGTTATGCAGTGTGTGTACAAGGGCTGATTAAGCCTTTTTTTTTTAATAAAAAATAAATTGATGAAGCCATGTGGTTGTACAAGGAGTGACTCCATCTTAACTTGCAATGCATAAACTTCTGCAATGTGCATAACTTATAAGCATAAACTTCTGCCGGCTCATCACTATTGATAAATATAAAAATACAAAAACTCCAAAGGACCATACAACCGTTGGCCAAAAAAAAAGGACCATACAACCACACATTTCAGAGCCGACTTCAAGAAGGAAACAAATCATTTAACACATCCAAATTGATTCTCCTCGATCTGATTCGTGAAACAAAGAAGCTCAAGTAGTGAAACTTGATTTCCCTATTCGAACACTTGCTTGATGTTGTTTTCCTTTCATGTTCTTTTGCAGTTTACTTTGCACAAGACCAGTCTTGGTGGACACTACTATATTGGAGCCTTTGGTCATGCTCATAGGACTCGGGGATGTCTTACTCTGTTGCCTTTGGGAAGCAAGTACCCTCTCCTTATGCACCTTGACAGCCGAAGGTGTTTTATCAAATAGTTTGTTTACTAGTCCAATCATCCCATCATTGTCTGAAACCACAAAATTACTTCCAGCTTAAAAATTGAAGAATCATACAATATATGTGTCATATTTACTAACCGCATTATTGATCAAACTACATACCAGGACTGGATAAGACTGCACGAGGACGCAGCGGTACTGAAGAACAAGCTCTTACATCTAGTTTTGCATCCTGCTTCCCAAGATGTCTGCTCTTATCTACTGTCAACCACAAGTATATGGCTTTGGCAGATAAATTTACATGGTAATTATAACATGAAGCTACATATGAAATATATTAATTAATGACCAGAATGTAAGCGTCTCAAGGTAATTTCTTTTCGAATACCAACCTTTGGATGAAGAAAGTGACTGTCCTAGCCCTGCTGGTACCTTAGGCACAGAAGCCTTCATGATTTTGGGTTTCAATGGTAGAGAACATCCTTGTATCTCCTTCACTGCAAATATATACGTCTGTGATTTACATCTAAACTAGAGGTAATTTGTGGGTTTAAACTGAAAGCTTAACTTATCTGGAAAAATATAAGCTACCTGGTATAGATAGAGATTCATCAGAGACTTTTGTTTCTGGTACTCTTGTGTGATCATTTTGTGAAGGAATATGATTTTCTTGTTGATGTACCCTCACTCTCACCTTAGGATACACTTCAAAATCCCAAACAAACAAATCAAAATCACATATTGATCGAGCTCATAGAACGAATTGTTAGAAAGTAGAAACTTAGAGCAGAAATGGATTGGAATAACATACTTTGCTGTATGTGCCTCAAAATTCGAACGATGATTTCCCGCAATGAGAAACTGGAACTAAACGTACTTAACAGAAGTTTTTGTTTATAAAGCAAAAGACAAAAAGCTCAAAAGAAGAAAGATATGAAAACTCACTTTGCAATTGTCGTCTGTTTTCAAATTCGAATGACTTTGGGTTTTGGCTTCTAAGTTCCTCAGTGAACATATATGCTTTTGAAGCAAGAACTTTTACTCAGATTTGTGTCTTGAGTCTGGGAGAAGTAACGAGTACCAAATAAACTGAAGAATGTCAGGGATTTATTTCTCCTCCATGTATCTTGACTTGAAAACCAAGCAGAATCGATTCTTCTGTCATTGCAAACACATGGTTTTGCTTTCTTCAACTCGCGTATTATATGTCCTACTCTTAAAAGGAATTTTTTTTTTTGACAAGCACTCTTAAAAGGATTTTAATAACATCCCATATCGAAGAAAAGTAAATTATATAAATATTTTATCCCCAAAAAAAAAAACATAATTTTAAGGAATTGACCTATGTCTCATCTCGCATGAATCAATTTCTGAATACTCAAGAATTTTATTACCCATAGGAATATGAGTTTAAGAAGCAACCGTTCAGAATTGATACCAATACATTTCTTCTCACATTCCACTTACACTGAAACCAAAACAGAGTTGCATGCAACTTTGGCGAAACAAAAACGGATATACAAGGTTGTATAAGTTGCAGTTCAAGTTTTGATGTAGTGCATCCAGTACCATAAAGAGCAGAAGAAAAAGTTGGACTTGTGATTCTAAAAGACAAACTGTACTCTTGCCACCAAAATTGTGGAATAAACATTAACTAGTCCTTCAGATCAAAAACATTACAACCCTGCTTCACCTATTCACTAACTACATTGACCTACTGCTTTGATCTAATGACTACCAGGGCCGGAGGCAGGATTCTAAAATAGTCCGGGCTAAACTTTTCCTTGATAAAAAAAAAAATCAAATTGTAATGAAGATAATACTTTTGCAATCCAAAATCAGATCATGAGATTAAATAGCTACTGATCTGAGAAGAGGAGGAGAAGCTTATTTAACTTTTTATATGGGCTAGTGCTTATTTTATATATCCCTGGGCTAAACTATTTGAAAAGATGAAAAAATGTCTCTGGGGTACAGCCCAAAGGAGACACTACTACCTTCGGCCCCGATGACTACATTATTAAACATGATTGGACACAACTACGCCCCCAATTTTTGCCTCTTCTGTCTACTTTTATTTATCATCAACCTCACTTACCAGACTTATTTCTGACCAAGTACACTGACCATGAAACAATTCCCCAATTTGTCTTGGGGGATGAATTAGCGCATAATCCCTGTAGATTGGAAACAAGTTTCCTCTTATCGGGTTTTGGGTTGATAACATGACCTGCACCTTTTATCTTTCCCACCATTTCTTTTGCCGAATGCAGCAGCAGCAAGAAGGAAAGTGGCGCGAACTGCTTCATTTTGTACCATCTGTTCTTGCTGCCGTTGAATCAAAGGTTCCATGGCATGACATCTGATTCAAAAATCTGATATGCCACTTGACCTTGATGAATACTCAGTTACCAATTTTAGAAACATGGACGATTTATCTTCTAATAGCCGTTGAGGAGTATCAAACTCTGCAACTCGACCTGCACAAACATTGAATATCTCAGGGAATATGCAGAGTCAGATAATGGAGAGTCAATGCAGATGATGTCCAGAGACACATGAATGAATAACTTCCTTTTCTTGAATATTCAGTCTCTAGTAACTTAATAAGATGCAACTGTACATACCATCACTCAGGACCAATACTAGATCACTGTCAATGACGGTTGGTATACGATGCGCTATAGTGCACACAGTACAGTTCTTAAACTCTGTTCGAATAATTTTCTGGATGAGATTGTCTGTCTGCGTATCAACCGATGCTGTTGCTTCATCAAGCACCAATATTTTGGCTTGCTTAAGCAATGCACGGCCCAGAGAAACAAGTTGCCGCTGCCCCACACTCCAATTATCTCCATTTTCTAGCACTGTAATTGCAAGATAACAAATCAACTCAATGAAAATCACACAAAAACCAAGATATTTTCAAATTTCTTCCTTTTGTTGGAGAGGAGTGGGTGCTGTACCTGGTGAGTCAAGCTTGTGCTCTGTTTTACGGATTACCTCTCCAAGCTGAGATTTGTCAAGTGCCTGCACCAAATTAAACGCAATAAATATACAAAGAGAAAAGGTCATAATACAATGACTATCCGTCCGTCCAACTGAGTGAAATGATTGATTGATATGTTGCTAGTGAGCTGCATAATGTTTCCAAGGGTTGCTTAGAATTAGTACAAAGGAGCACTATAGCATTTTGATCTATGAACATGGTATACGATCATATTAAACAACATTCTCTGCTGCTAAGTAAAGAATATTACTTCGTTCCAGAGAAATTAGTTATATACCCATTCTGAATTGGAGAGAACAGAATATCAAACAAAAATAATACCTGCCAAACATCATGATCGGAATGCTCTTGAAGAGGATCAAGATTCTGCCTAATAGTTCCTTCGAATAAGGTAGGATCTTGGGGAATGATACTGAGACGGCTACGAAGATCATGAAGACCAAGTGTTGAAATATCTATTTTGTCTATAAGGATCCTCCCACCTGCTGGTTCAATCAGTCGAAATAAGGCCTGGATCAGAGTGGATTTGCCACTTCCAGTACGGCCAACAATTCCAATCTTCTTTCCACCAGGAAAAGTGCAAGTTACCCCATGAAGCACTACAGGAAGGCTTTCCTTGTAACGAACCTTCAAAGGGAAGAAGGAAGCAGAACTGTTAGCATGTTCCAATCAACGGAACCATTTAATGATCTAATCTCTATTAAAAGTTAAAGTTTCACCCAACACTGAGCATAACCAAATTTATCACTTGAATCATAGGCACAGGGAAAAACTTATCCCTACCTTTAAATCATGTAGTTCAATCGTTCCATTCTCTGGCCATCTAGTTGGAGGCCGAGAGTCCTCAATAACTGGTGGAGCTTCACCTGGGATTTGACTGTACTGATAAATCCTTTCTATGGAAATAATTTTGTTTTCAAGCTTGCAGAAGCTAAGTATCCACCGTGATAACCGTGCGTTTAGATTCAAGCCATATGTTACAGCAAGACCCGCCATGCCTACATGGAATACCAATCATTTTAAATATCTACTCTTTACATTTTTCCATCATGTCAACTAAAATTTTGAGATATAGCGTGACTAAAATTTAACATATGTGAACACCAGATCCAGCTTATACAACTTCAGTTTATTAAGAAAGAAAAATTAGCATTTTACATACTGCATTGCACACTGAGATGTCCTACTGAATGAAAAGGTCACTGAATTGAGCAAAGAATAAGATAAGAAAGGATACTTGCAAGTACAAAATTATGAGCTCATAGACTCCAATCCGGTTATGAGTAGTCATGCCAAATGGAAAATGTCAACATGAAATAGATAAGGTGTCATACTCTGATTTACACCAACTAGTTTAAAGAACTTTCGTCCTTTTCAGTACATTGAAACAGAAGTGTACATATAAGCACCAGTTACCCTCGACATGTTTTTACCAGACTCAGTTCCTCATGATAACATAGAGATAACTTTAAGCAACAGAAAACATGAACTTACTTGGATCAATGGTTCCATGTGGAAAGCTCACGAGTAAAAGCATACAGAAAGCAAATACAAAAGTCGAGAGTAACTCCATCCGTAGGCAGAGCCACTCAATAGCAGCAATACTGCAGAAGAATGGGCGAGCAAAACAATCAAGGAAATAAAGATTCCTCTTCATAAACCTTTTTTCCTGTCCAAATCCTCTTATTGTGGCCGCCCCTGCAATTGACTCACCGAAAAGATGGATAATTGGAGATTTCTGAATGCTAACAATTCGGACTAATTCCCTTGATGACGCCATGTAGTATTTCTGCATCAAGGAATGCTGACACTCAGGTACAATATTCAATAATTCTTCAGCTAGAAATGGATGCTAACATTGCACAACACCATTTTTTTTTTTTCAAAACACGAAATATTGTTCTTAAAGTGAAATAAATTTAATTACCTGCATCCACAAACAAGCAATGGCCATAGGAATAACAAGAAGCAAAACTTGCCAGGTTACTTTTGTCATGACACCAACAATGCCTATAAGCTGTATTGTTGTTGAAGCGAACCCACCAAGTCTAAAAGGAATATCAAGATCCACCACACTTTGATCAATTGATACCTAAAGATTATAAAATGATTCATGAAATTATATATGCCAGTGAGAGGAAGTTGGTGTAATTCATATCTGTGACAAACTTAAATTCCAGATAAATAAGGAACTTACACGATTCAAGATCCGTCCAGCAGGAGTAGAATCAAAGAAAGACATTGGTGCGCGGAAAACACTCCTAAGCATCCTCAGAAACAATTTCTGTGCAGCTTCTAGACCAAAGGTAGCAACCAACACAGCCCTAATAAATATAAACCAAGAGCTCCCAAATGCAAGGGCCATGTAAACACCAAGAAGGACCATAGCAGTCACTTTAGGCTGATCTCCCTGTGTTTGGGGATTGGCCCAAGCCATCCACCAACTACTAGCAATTTGAAGGAATTGAAATATTGCTTGTGCAATGATTATGAGTGGAATCAGTGATCCTTTATATGCTGCAGCCATATATGACAAGTAAACCTTCATGCTGACTCTTCCTCTTACCCTTTCCTCATCTTGTACAAGCTGCTTTTTTCTTGCACGCTTTGCCTTCTTTTTCTCTTTAATTGCTTTCTGCTCTGAGGCTGATGGACCCTCTTGCACTTCCTTTGCCAAAGAATCAATACTGCTGCTTGGTGCACCATGCTTTTTGACAAGTCCAACAGAGCCATCTGGACACAAGCTATGATCTGAGTCACCTGATGAATAATTGGGAATATCCATAGCTTCAATTGCTTCATTGTGAGCTGAGACTAGTGTCTTAAAATCAGTTCCCGCCTGTAAAAGATCATCATATTTTCCTGCTTGTATGATGCGCCCTTCTTTAAGAACCTATAGATATTGAAATGAAGGTTAGAAAAGACTTCTCATACATTACGTAAAAACAGATTTAGGAAGAATGAGATACCCCAAAAAAGAAAAAGAAACATGGGTATAAATTCTCCAACGAACCAGTGAGATAATACCATCACTACAGCAGACATGTATGAAACACCTCAAGAACTGAACTCAACAGATGCTACCAGACTAAATTATACGCAAAAACTACAGAGTGAAGATGGCAATGTGGACCTTTCTTTGCAGAAACAATATATTAAGTTAGAAGACTATACCAGGATTAGATCAGCAGAAGGCAAAAATTCTACTTGATGGGTCACAAAAACAACAGTTTTGTCTTCTAATGCAGTCAATATGTATTCCTGCATTGCCATATTTATAAATTTCAGGCCATAGTCAATTAGCAGAAACATGAAATCAATGACACTATGAGAAAGTCTGACCTTAAACAACTCTGATCCAGTGTGTGCATCAACTGCACTGAAGGGGTCGTCAAGTAAATAAATGTCAGCATCTTGATAGAGTGCCCTTGCAAGCTGCACACGTTGCTTCTGGCCACCACTCAAATTTATGCCCCTATCACCAATTATGGTCTGATCTCCATGTGAGAAAAGTTCCAAATCCCTTTTCAGTGAACAAGCATGGATAACCTTCTTGTACTTTGGTTTCTCCATAGGGCTACCAAAAAGAATATTTTCTTCTATATTACCGGACTGTATCCATGCAGACTGAGAAACATAAGCAGCAGTACCGCATAACTTTACCTGAAATGTTACAAAGAGAAACAAGTATTATGAAATATGTATGCTTAACAGTCATACTCAGGCACAAGTTCAAAAGTAAACTTCAGATGCAAAAAAGAACTAAGGGTTCATTATACCAACTTACTTCACCAGAGATTTTCGGGATCTCCCCAAGGATGCAAGAAAGAAAACTTGATTTTCCAGAACCAACCATTCCACATACAGCCACACGCATCCCTCTTTCCACTTTCATTTGTACTCCTGATAATGTTGGTCTTGTAGAGGAAGGGTCCCAGCTAAACATACCATCTTTAATTTCTATTGATGTGCTTGTGATACCCTGTGGCAAGACAACTGTTGCATCTTGCTGTAACTCTTCGTCCTGCAAGAACCCAGAAATACGATCAAGGGAAACTTTTGTCTGAGCCATCATTGATACCAGGTCAGGGAAATTCCTGAGTGGTTCTTGGAGGATCCTGAAAGTGGCAAGAGCAGAAAGAACACTTCCTGCAGTGAGACGAGTACCCAAAAATATAGAAGTACCAAAGGTGACAGCTGAAACAAATATAGGAGAGCTCCAGAACATGAATGTGATAAAAGCTTGTGAGTAGAGAGCTTTGCGTAGATACTTAAACTCCACACTACGCATCTCCTCTAACATCAGGCGGTATCTGTCCTCCCAAGCTTGCAACTTGAGAATTCTCATGTTCCGCAGGCACTCAGAAGTTTTCCTCATCCTCTCATCCTTGGCAGTCATCAACTTGTCTTGATAATCTTCTTGTATCTTTGCCAAAGGAACAGTAAGAACAATGGAGATAATGGTGGCAATCAATGTAGCAACAGAAGCAATTCCAACATTCTTGTATAAAATTGCAAGGGCAAGAACAATTTGCATTGGAAGCATCCATATGTCATGGAGATACCAGGAATAGTCCCCTATCCTCTGCACATCAACAGCCATGTAGTTAACAATCTCTCCACTAGTGTGACTTTGCTTGGCTGAGCTGGAAAGCCGGAGGCCCTTTCGGTATACCATTGCTGTGAGAGCCGATCTTACATGCATACCCAAAATGTCCACCCCAAGATACCACTGTCTGGTTGTTAAGGTCTCAATTAGCTTCGCTGCAAAGAAGGTCCCAGCGAGGATATACCCTTCATGAGGGAAAGTCTCTATTCCCCCCAAGTAATCAACGAAATAGCTGATCATATACGGACCCACATATGAAACAAGAGTGTTCAAGCCAGCAAAAATGGCATTACAAGCTGCCTCCTTCCAAAACGACTTGAGAATTGCCCAGGCTAAAGAAGGCTGCTTTGAAGGATTTTCAGCCTTCAATTTCTCCCAATTCGAATTCAAGACCTTGTAGTTGGTCTTGGCTCGATCTTCTGGTGCCAGTAGAGGAATATCCTTAATCTCAAGCGGTCTCTTTGCCCCAATTGAAAGAAGAGGGTTTATCCAAGATAGTGTGGCCAAGCTGAAAATCCCAGCATCACTATAAGGAGTAACCTTAAGACACCCTGCTTCTTCTTCAAGCAATGGCTCTTGAAGCTCAGAATTTCTACAAACAATCACACCTGTCACACCCCTGATTGCAAGGAAACAGAGAAACGCTAGAGCCGGTGTGACTGCGAAATTAGCCACAACATGAGAATGAAGGTGTATCGAGCCTTCTTCTACAAAACCTCTCCCATCAACATACAAAGTGCACAAGCACATGACAAAGGACACAACCCACCAAGCCCTCATCAGGAATGGCAATTTCTCGGCCTCCTTGAACTTACAATGCAAAACCGAGAAGCTCAGCACAGACCAAGCTAATCCCTGTGCAGCTGGTAAGCAAAGCACAGACCAATCCACTACCTCCCCTCCTCCTCTAACCAAACCAACCCCATCAAAACCCAACACCCCAACTTGCACAAACAACACATAGAAGCAACAAAAAACTGAAAATTTAAAGTCTGTACCAACTCTAACCTCCTGAATTCCCCCATCAACACTACTATCATGCCGAATTGGGTTCACATTCGAACCCAACTCATCTTTCACCACCCTAATCCTTCCCAGACAGACAAACATCCGCCGTGCCGAAACAACTAACAGAAATGCAAGAACCAGAGCCAAATTGATGAAAATTGAAGAGAGCTCCAGAAAGGGCAGACCTTGCACAGCTCCCAAAAGGGTCATCCGGGATTGCTGAACTGGGTTTGGAAATGATAAGAAGGATGAAAAAGCTGGGATTTTTTGAAGCAAGAGAGTGAAACCCATTGTTGAAGAGAGCATAAGGATTCAAATTGTAGCAGAAGAAGAAGTGAAAGTGGAGGACAGCTAGTGTTAATAATAAGAAGAAGAAGAAGCGATCGAATCGTGGGGGCATTTCACCATCTGGGTTTTGAGATGCAGAACAAAACCTGCACAGGAGGACACATTGCACATGGAAACAAACAGATTTTTATCTCATCATCACGGAAAACGAAGACACACATAGAGATGAAAAACGATTCCTTTCTCAATTTTGTTATCTAAGCACAACATGACAAGGAACCATGACAAATGGGTTAAAGCAATAAACTTTGATGCAAAGAAAATAACAAAAGAGAGAACTGACCTCAAAATAGAGGAGGGGCTTCAATGGTGGTCACCAGCGGTGGAGGACAACAAAGCCGATGAAGAAGACAAGTTTATGAACAACAACAAGCTCTGCCTCTCCTTCTCTTACACCCAGAATGTGAAAATGAAGTGGAAAAAACCCAAAGGTGGATACTTTGACGTGTTAAGAGTCCCAGAAGAGACTCTCTTCTTCTTCCTCCTCTATTTACAAAGAATTGTTTTTAAAACTCTCTGCATGTTGGTGTGTAAAGTGATTTGGGGAGGGGTAGTTTTGGGTGAAAGGGAATGTTGGGTTTAGTTTCCAAGATTGATCAAGGTTTTGATGTGCCTCATTTATTTGCAGAGGACAATGATGTTGGTGAGATCAAAAATTAATATTTAGGCACATAAGGGTTTGTAGGTGTTTGATGGAGATGAGATTGGTAGGGATCTCAGCATGATAATGTGGTTTTAAAATTGAGATGAGCAATCCCATTTGTTTAAGAGTTTGTTTCTCTGTGGGATCTTGTTTGTTTATACTTTACAGTGTGTTTGTATAGTTTGTGGGGGCTAGTGGATTACTGGATTGTAATGACATTGTGACTGAGATGCCATGATGATAAGCTTTTTGGGTGTTTTAGTAATCAATTATTCAAAAGATTTATAGCAAGATCATCATGAAAAATTGCAACTCAATTTAGCTTTGCTTTACTGAGGTTGTGGAAGAAATGAGAGTTGTTTTCTCCCTTGTTGGTAATGAGACAGGGGTACTTTGTTATGTTTGGTAAAGTGGAATGGGAGAAAATGTTATATGCTACATAAACACATGACAAAATGGTGCCAGCCTTGAGGCTAGGAAAGGAGGAAATTAAAAATATTGAGTTTTTTAAGAAGGGAAAATACTTGTATCCAAGATAGTTTGAACGCATGCGTCTAAATTCTAAGATACATATGTCGGGAAATGTAATTTCATAATATAATCATTCATACATTATAAGTTTTGAACAAATAACGTATGTGTATCGATTTAGTCAAACAAAACACAAAATGTTAAGAATTGTCTAATATATTGAACAAACCTCAAGTCAGGTATATATACAAGCACAGTTCTAACCCTAGAAAGAAACTAATTACACCGAAAGATTTACATAATCTTAGTTGATTACAGGATATACATCTTCCCAATATACTAGGATTTGGACCCGCGTTAACACTCCTTCTCAAGTTGGCGCATACAAATCTTGAATGCCCAACTTGTCAAATGAGTCACTGAACGCCCTAGACGACATAGATTTGGTAAGGATGTCAGCTAGCTGCTCCTCCGAAGGAACAAATGGGAACGAGATTATGCGAGCATCTAGCTTTTTCTTGATGAAGTGTCTGTCAATCTCTACATGCTTTGTCCGATCATGTTGAACATGATTATGTGCAATTTCAACCGCAGCAGTATTGTCACAGTGAAGAGGCATTGACCATTCCTACTTGAAACCCAAACTCTTTAATAAACTTCTCAACCATAACAACTCACAAACTCCTTGAGCCATACCTCTGTACTCAGCTTCTGCACTAGAACGGGCCACCACATTTTGTTTCTTGCTTCTCCAAGTGACTAAGTTTCCACCAACAAATGTAAAATAGCCAGAAGTAGAACGCCTGTCAGTGATGTTCCCTACCCAGTCTGCATCAGTGTAACCACTAGTCCTCAAATGTCTATGCTTACGAAACACCAGACCTTTTCCAGGAGCAGACTTTAAGTATCTCAAGATTCTCATCACATCATTCATGTGATCTTCACTAGGATTGTACATATACTGACTCACCATACTAACCGCATAAGCAAGATCAGGTCTAGTATGCGACAAGTAAATTAATCTTCCAACTAACCTTTGATATCGAGATTTGTCAGTCGGAACTTGATCAGGATACTCTACAATCTGATGGTTATGTTCTATCGGTGTATCAACTAGTGTACAATCAAGCATACCAGTCTCTGCTAGCAAATCCAAAACATATTTTCTTTGACTCAGCATGATACAGTCTTTGTTTCTGGCTACCTCAATTCCCAAGAAATACTTTAAATTCTCAAGGTCCTTCATCTCGAATTCAGAAGACAACTGATCTTTCAATCTTCTAATTTCACAAATGTCATCACTTGTCACTACCATGTCATCTACATAAATGATCAAGGCAGTAAGCTTACCATGTCGGTGTTTCAGGAACAAAGTATGATCTGAGTTACTCTGCCTATACCCAATCTTCTTCATGAAAGACGTGAACCTTCCAAACTAAACTCTTGGAGATTGTTTCAATCCGTACAGGTACTTTTTCAATCTGCACACCACCTTCTCGACCGTAGAAGTATTATATCCTGGAGGAAGATCCATGTAAATTCCTTCATTCAAATCTCCATGAAGAAATGCATTCTTCACATCAAGCTGCTGCAGGGGCCAATCCAGATTAGCTGTCAAAGACATGAGGACTCGAATGGTATTGATCTTTGCCACAGGTGCGAACGTCTCATCATAATTCACCACATATATTTGAGTGTATCCTTTTGCAACCAACCTTGCCTTATATCTGTCAACTGAGCCATCTGCATTATGCTTCACAGTATAAACTCATCTACAACCAACGGTCTTCTTTCCAAGTGGTAATGGCACCAAATCCCAAGTACCGTTCTTCTTGAGAGCATCCATCTCAACCTCTATTGCTTTGGCCCACTTCTCCTCCTTGATTGCATCCTGTACTTTACTAGGAAGAGACACAACAGACAATTGATTCACAAAGGCTACATAAGGTTTAGACAATCTATGAGTTGACACGTAGTTGGCTATAGGATACTTGGCTTTAGCTGACAAGAAAGACTCATATTTTTTAGGAGGTTGACCACGGGTTGACCTAGCAGGCAAGACCCTACTAGATTCGGGGATATTGGAGGATGACAACGGAATAGTACTACATACCTTAGGTGATAACAAGCCAGGAGAGATCGTTGATGTAGGGGGAGAAACTGAACTTGCATGTACATCTTCAACAACTGGCGGTTGATTACTATTCAATTCTCCTCCTTTCGAAGTGTCGGACAGTTGTTCGTCATGTCGAACACTTTCAGAACAGGGAACAGACACCTCAACTTGAGCAGGTTCAACAGATTGAACCACTTTTTGAGGTTCCAGAGTATTATCTCTCGGATTCTGGATCTGGTCGGTGATAAGCCGAAGATCCTTTTCAGCGGGGTTACTGTCAACAATTACACAATCTTCTAGTTCTCCAAATTGATCTTCATAAAAAACATGCTTCTCCTCCTCATTCGAAGATATCGTAGGAGAAAAATAGCACAGGTCTTCACTAAATGTGACATCCATGGTGACATAGGATCGTTGAGACCGAGGATGGTAGCACTTATATCCTTTTTGATGGGATTCGTATCCAACAAACACACACTTAAGGGAACGAGCCTCCAACTTAGATCTCTGATTTTTGTAAAGATGAACATAGGCCACACAACCAAAGACACGAGCAGGAAGTTGGTTGAGAGATGAAATAGTAACATGTTCAGACAATACCTTAAAGGGAACCCGATTCTGAAGAGCTGCAGAGGGTAGACGGTTGATAAGGTGAGAGGCACACAACACAGCTTCACCCTATATATATTTGGATAGATTGGCACTGAGTAAGAGAGCTCTTCCAATATCCAAGAGGTGTCGATTTTTCCTCTCAGATACCCCATTCTGTTCTGGTGTCTAAGGACAAGTAATGTGATGAACAATTTCATGTTGCTGAAAATAGTCTCGGAAAGAGTGGTTAACAAACTCTCCTCCATTGTCAGATCAAAATATTTTCACACAAGCATCATACTGAGTTCAGATGAGACTATGAAAAGCAGTGAAAGCCGAAAACACAGCATCACTCTTTTTCAATAACACAACCCAAGTTAATCTTATAAAGTCATCAATAAACAAAATAAAGTACTTCATTCCTGTCAATGTCAAATTCTTCGAAGACCCCCATACATCAGAATGAATCAACTCGAATGGTGCAGAACTAGAAGAAAAACTAGGAGAATAACTGGACTTATGACTCTTAGCAAAAACACAAGTTTCACAATGGAGACTAGACTCTTTTATTCCAAAAAACAAAGATGGCATCGACTTCTTCATGACTCCAAAAGATGGATGACCCATTCGGCGATGTCATAGCCAAATTTCTTTTACTCGATCAGAACTCAATGTCAGGGCAACGGTTGGTGACGGTGCTCTTGCTTCCCCGTTGTACATGCAATCCAAGTGAAACAGTCTCCCCCGCAGATCCCTCTTATCTATTATCGCCTGAGATGACAGGTCTCGGAAGATAACATACATCGGAAAAAAGGTTACAAAGCATTTGTTTTGTGAAATCAATTCAGAAACAGACAATAAGTGATGTGATAGAGCATGAACATAAAAAACTTTGTTTAACATAATTGTTGGAGGAACTTGAATTGACCCTATACCTAGGACCGGGAATGACACCCCATTTGCATTAGACACTTCAGGTATGGGAGATGGGAACAGACTCGAAAAAAAAGACTTATCAAATGTCATATGACCAGACGCACCAGAATCAATTATACATGTATCACTACCAGTAAAGTCAGAAATTTTTAATGCAATACCAATTTTACCTCTTTTCTCCTGAGAACACATACATATAGTGAGGTCTTGTCCTCCTACTCCATAGAAATCAGGTTCATGAGAAACTTTAGGTTGATCACCAAAGATTGCAATATCCATTGCAAAGAGGATTTGATGACAGAGGAACAAAACAAGTACGACATAATTCGACAAAATCGAAAGTTTCCTTCAACACGTCGAACAGATCAAATTGGGACAGGTTTATAACAAATTTGCAGTGGAAAACAATAGGGTCAGATTACCAAGATTGCCAGGATCGACTTAGGCTCTGATGTCAAGTCAAACAGAACACAAAAGGTTGAGAATTTTCTAATATATTGAACAAACCCCAAGTCGGGTATATATACAAGCACAGTTCTAACCCTAGAAAGAAACTAATTACACCGAAAGATTTACATAATTCTAGTTGATTACATAATATACATCTTCCCAATATACTAGAATTGAGACTCGCGTTAACAGATTTGACATTTTTTTTTTCTTTTAATAAGGACTAAACGGCTGCCCTTATGCTTGACCTTAAATATTAATAAAATTTATTATTTTCTCATCACTTGACCTAAATATCAATAATAATCTAGTTTGGATGAGTACTTTCCTTATTAGAGTGCTTATAATGAGAAAATGGTGAACTTTATTGATATTTTATGTCAAATCTACACACATGCAACATTTCTTCTAATTTAGAATCAACTTGCCAAAGCACAATTTATCTCTTATTTATTTGGACTACTCACCCCGGTAAAGAATGTCTCATTAAACAATACTTATGTGCATTAGTGCTTGGAGGTTCATTTCTTCGATTTTTTTTCTCCCAATTCCTTTTCTAGGTGCATCAGCAGTTATCGACTCTTCTTCAAAGTGCATTAGTTTATTAGCTCATAATAGCAAATGCTTGCATACATGAATGTGTGAGATCTATAAACGATGATCATCTATGATAACTTACATATGATAGCTACTAAAGACTATTAAGAACTGTATGACGATATACCACGTTTCATTATAGATGTCGACAAAGCATTTATTTTTATGACAGTTTTTCTTATTCACAACTCTTAAGGGTGCATTAGTGGCTCGAATTTCATTTTCCAACTCCTTTTCTTCTCAACTCCTCTTCCTGGTGTATTGATATGGTTGAAGACTTGAAGGTACATTTTTGGACTTATTTTCTCCTCGACTCCTCTTCAAGGTGCATTAGTGACTAAATCTTCATGTTCGACTCTTTTTCTTCTCACCTCTTTTTTTAAGAGTAGTATTTTCAAATTCTTAAGGAGTTCCATTTGTTTTTCTATTGTTTTGAAGGGATTTCCATACTCATTTCAATTTCACTTCATTTGACAAGTGAGGTCAGATCCCCATTTCTGCCCTTATGCATGAAAACTTTCTGCTTCTTCTCTGTGTTGATCGAACATATCAGGTACCTTACTTATCACCAACTTTGGCTTCTTCTACAAAGACATGAAGATGGTGACAAGATCACCAAACGCCTTTTCTGGTGGGCACTGGAAAACTTATGGTCCATTATTCCCCGTGACTCCATGAGAGGATGAAACCAAAACTCTCTAACTAAGCTGACATGTTCATTTGGCCGTGGGAGTTCGCAGCATTGTACTTCACTTTTCTAAATTCTACTGGGAGCATGGTGATCTGTGATGCACTCAATTTTAGAGGAGATTGATAAGTAAAGTGTGCAGCTTCAAAAGGCAAATCCCAACATTTTGATTGCATCTAAAAGGCAGTACAACGAGGAAAGTACGTAGCCCCAAAGAAAAGGAGTTCTTTCTGTGTCATGAAATCAAAAGTTCAGAAGGAATTGTAGGTAGAAGGATGAAAAAGTTGGAAATTGAGTGTAACACAATGCAAAGCACTTCAAAAAGGAGATCATCAAATCTTATTCCTTTTGAAGTTAGGTTTCCTTTTTACTCCAACTTTTGATTTGCGGTTAAGAATTTAGCAGCGGTACCTTTTAATGCAGAAAGTCTGAAGATCAAATGCTATTATGCAATGAGAGCACTAGTGCTTTTTCATCAAAACGTACCGACCTCTAATTACATATGTATCTTAAGCTTAATCTCGAAATCGCTAGGAGCGTTTACAAACCTAATTCATCTAAACATCGACGCTTACTTCTTCGACAAGGCAGACTACTCTTTAAGTCCTTTGGATTAATTTGTTCTTCTTTTTCTTTACTTTGGGTTTAATTTTAGGAGTTTAGAGGAAAGCTTGTGAAGTACTGCTAGCTATATCCTAACCAAAATTTCAAAGCTTCAAGAACCCTATGTTTGTTCATGCTTGTTAAACCACCAAACATTCAATATATGTTTACAAAAGTTAGCTTCTGGGTACCTATCATGAAAATTGTTTGTTCGACATCAAAAATCACATGAAACTGTATGTTCAAATTGGCATTCAATTCTGGCAAGATGAATCTCTACTATATTAGAAAGCCAGGCCTTTTTGATGTCAATGACTTCACCAATTTTTTTGAACTCTCCATAATACCCATTAATTATGAAAAAATTGTTCATATAGAAAATATGTTGAAAAGGTACTACGGTAAAACAGAAAGTAAATAAATCAAAAACAGAAATTATAAAATTACAATGAAGAAAAATATAGGACGTGATGATAAGTTGGTAGCAGTTTCATTCCACTTTTAGTGGAGCATTTCAAGTACGACTCTTCTTTAACCACAGAAATGCTAGTGCTTGATTAAGCTAACCTACTTCACATAAACCCCACCAGAGTTTGGACCCCTTTTTATTTAATCAATTTAGACGGCTCCTATGATTTTCAACGCTGTAATTAATTATAGTCAACTAACGTGATGCGATCAATTCATTCAGGAGGAATTCTTCCGTGGGGCAAATGCACCACGTGTGTACTGCGACCAACCACTAAAAAATGACACGTAAGACCATTTTCCCACTAAAAAACTGACACGTAAGACCATTTTCCCATGTCATGACTGCTGAGAAAAGCACCAAATTCTCAATTAAACTTCAATATCTCGCCGTCGCCGAGCTGCAACACCGTCTCCACAAATTCAACACTCTCCGGCCAACTGACCAATTCACATCCCAACCCAAATCTCCATGGCTGCCGCCGCTGTCACAAGCGCTCAGGCCGGCAAACCCAAACTACCAAATTCATTTCTCACGAGATATCCCTGTGTGGTAAGCAACACCACCAAGATAGACCTGCCGGAGAAGTCACGACTTGAAAAGGAGGTCATCAAGTCGCCGCCGATCAAGACCAAGACGCCGCAAGGCTCGCCGAGAGAGGAAAGCAAGATCTGGGATCGGTTATAAGTGGGTCGTCGTCCGGGTTCTCGGGTTGGGGCTTGTTGCTATCTTTGATCAAATAGAGTTGAATTGAATTAGGTTTGATTTGTTTGATAGGTTGATTAGACGAATCTGGGAACGGAAGCAATATTAAGATGAATGAGAAGGGAGGGATTACTGAGAAGCAAATCGGCGAGAAATTGAGGGTCTGATTGAGAATTTAGAGCTTATCTCAGCAGTGATGACATGAGAAAAAAAAGTCCTACATGTCAGTTTTTTAGTCGATGGTCGCAGGAAACACGTGGTGCGTTTGCCCCACGGAAGAATTTCTGTTCAATCAGTTGTGACGTGTCAATGTTTCATAACTGTGTTTGTTTCCTCGTCGGTGTTTATAAGGAAACAAATTAAGATATTTGAGATTTTTTTTTTATTTTATCTAACGAACAACTGAATCCTGTTACAAAAAAAAAAAAAACTGAAATGCTACAACAAATCTATCGTGAGTCAAACTCACGAGCTCACACTTACAAAAAGAAGACTAATGCCGCTAAATCAAATAGTATTGGGCATTTAAGAATAATTTCATTATTATTTTTTGAATAGAATAATTATTTTTCAAGGAAAGAAAATAGGAATGTGATGAAGAATAAAGTGTAGAAACAAAGAGATAACAAGAGAATCATGAAAGATGATATCTTATTCATTAATAGGAGCAATTTATATATGTAATTACACAATACCAATTAGGTAAGGAAAATGAATACATAGATCTAGTCAAATTACATATCCTATTGACATAAGGCCAATGCACACATAAAGAATATCTAGAAAGATACAATATATCCTAGAACACTCCCCCTTGTGCCGCGCGCTGATATGCCGATGATGCTGATTTGTTGCCTCGTCAAAAACCTCGTCAAGTCATAAAAACCTTGTAGGAGAAAAACTGAACATTTATCGTAGGAGAAAAAGAGTACAACGCACCCTTCACATTTGATAGTGACATGTATGTATGTGCTAGACTTCCCCTGAAGTTCGCACCTCATCCTGATTTTTATATCAATCATAGGGCTCTTCCTAATTCTTACTAATCACGGAAGTTTCAACAACTTAGCATGTACATGCTCTTTAACATGTCTTCAAATGTGGCATTGCGTAATGATTAACTAAATCATACCGTATTGTCCTCAAACATGATCTTTTCCACTTAGATCTTGAGGGGAAGACCACTTGTGAACTCAAAACATAAGTTCGTGCAGGAAATCAGATTTCCGCGCAGCATGACCTTCAGTTACTGAAACAGCCGTAACTTCCTCTAGGAAATACATATGAACGAAACGTAAACGGTTTTGGAAACTAGACTCATTTAGCTTTCCAGCCGTATATTACACACATTCTGGTTCATCAGGAGCTGTTCACAAAGTCCCGTCGAAGTTGACTGTTTTGCCAAAATCAGATTCTCGGACAGATTCATCCTACTTTACGAAAACGGCCATAACTCACTCAATATGATAGGTATGATCAAATGGTTGGTGTCCCTAAAAAGAATACACATAGACCTTTCCAATGGTACCAATTTCACCATTTTCCAGTGAGTGAGATTTCCTGTAGGTCACATGGAATTTGACCTACGAAACTTGGCAGATTTTGATTTCGCTTTTGATGTGTCTTTCTTATGTAGGGATAGAATAAGGCTCAACATTTCATATCATTAAGTATTGAAAAAGGAGTTACTGCCATTACATTTACATTGCGTGGGCGCATAGCTACATTTAGCTTTTACAACTTTTCATAGCGAATGAGATGTCAAGTCTTTCGTATTGTGTTGAGTACATTGATGCGTCTTATTGTACTTAGATGGGAACTCCATCTCTTAACACATATTTGTCATCTTGCTTTAGACAAAACAACGGATCTCTCTTTAGAGCAAAGACTTTGACTAATCATGGAAGTATATGTAGGCCTCACTAGTTATAGAGTGCCTAAGCCGATTGATGGAAAATCATCATCAATACAATCATCGAGTACCTTTTCGAGACCGTGTCTTCCCAAGATCTTTTTCTTCGGATGTTAATACATATTGGCATCTCTTGATCTATCAAGAGTCCATGTAAATCCGGAATAAACACGCAAATGCATAATTCACCATATCCCTTCTAAATCAAGTAGAGTCCATGTGCGTTCCAAAGACATTTAGCAAACGCATGCTCATGTGGTCTGGAGCCACTTGATTCGGATGAATGAAGTCCGATTAAGACTTTCATGTATATCTTTGATCCCGTAGAGATGTTTATTATTACCACATTCATAGGCTTCATGTTTAGTTATTCGGAAACTACCAAACTGACAAAGTAGTGGAGTTCAATGACATCCATTACGAGAGCATATCTCATCGTAGTCGATCTCAGTGCGTGTTAGTGAGAGACCTTGTGCCATAAGGTGAGTCTAAACTCTTGTTCTTACTACGCTAACTAACAAAGACATAGTTGATTGGGTTTAGCTTGTGGTGTCGGCATCACCTGCCCAAGGACCCATCTTTTTGTTAATGTTGGATCGCATCTTTCCATTAGCCAATCAACTAAGTTGATATCCATCAACGAAAGGTAATTCGATAGTAGACTCATTATCCCACGTCCTCATGTACACTGGTGTAATACTTGTAGAGATCTTTATATGGATTGGATTTGACATTGAGGCGTTCCCCAACGATAATCACAATTCAGACTTCATGAGACGGATTTGAGTATCACTGATCAATGGATCAAGTTGTGTCAAGCTTGCTTTCTTCCTAGTGCGAGAAAGTATCGAACCTAAGGGCCTCCCTCCTTTTGGGGAGCCACACGGCCTTGTGACACCAATTTTGCCATTATATGGCGTCACCATTTCACCATCTATGATGATGGCGTCAAGACCAACACCTTTTGGTCGCGCCATGACCTTTTGTAGGACATCAATCCTTGCAGACATATTTGCAGCATGTGATCTCGTCACTTTAACACTTTAAGCATTTGGGATCAAGATGAGACTTAGTGGAGACAAACCACAACAATTCACGTTGTTCCACTTGAACATTTGTATTCTTATCTCCCCCTAACGGTGAGAATATTGTCTCATGAAAGTGACAATCCGCAATTTAGCGGTGAATGAGATCGCCTGACAAGGTATCTACATATGCGGATTATAGGTGTAGGTTCATATCCAACCTGTTTTGGCCACGATCCTCAGCGCGCGGAGCAGAGGTAAATAGCGAGCAAAGAGAAGGGGGAGTGCTGCGGGCGTGCCACCTCGCGGACGAGGAAAGGGTGATTGTGTATGCGTTTGACTTCTTGATCAGACGAAGGGGTTTCCAGGTGCCACCTCAGAGGAGGAATTTACGAGCACAAGGCGATCGATACTCACGGAGGACGCGAGCAGAGCAACAATAGGGAGGTAAGAGAGAAACCGGGGTAGAGTCCGGAGGGCTCTGAAGAAAAACCTAGGCGGCGGCACTTAGGGTTAGGGTTTTCGAGTAGCTCGAAGGGTAACTCGGTTTCAGTCTGTATTGTGTTTTTTGTGTTTGTTTGAGAGTGAGTCTTTTCTGCAAACCCTAAAGCCCTTTATATAGTGGAGTTCGACTTGCGGCAGAAGAAAGATAATCATAGTTCAAGTCGAACTCTGAAACCCTAATAGCACAAGGACTTTGCTAATCCTGCGCGGGCCAAAAGAAGGCTTTTTAATTATTAAGGGCCACAGGGATTGGCCCAAAGCATATCAAAAACTGGTGAGAGGATTCAACGATTAGTGTAGTGCACGCGGACTCCGCCTGTGGCTTCTTCGCGAAGTCTCCTACGCGAGCCAGTTCGCCAGCTCGCCTCGATGTACTCCGTTTGCCTCGCCTACGCGAAGTGTCAATCTCGCCTCGCCTACGCGGACTGTCTCGCCTCGCCTACGCGAAGTGTCAAATAGTAATTCCGCGCGCGAACTGTGTAGTTCGCGCGAAGTCATCCCGCGCGCGAAATCATGTTTCCACGCGAACTGTGTAGTTCGCCTATGTCCATTCTGCGCGCGAGCTGCGCGAAGTCCAGTTCGCACGCGAACTCTGTAACTTAGCTCGCGTGGTCTTACTGGCAAGCCATCACTTGTAAACTTAGAGAAACTTGGGCTCGCCGGTATGACATGGACCAAGAAATAATTAATATTTACATATACATTTACGGTCTAGTAAAATATTAATTTAGGCGTAAACATTGCCCCCCAGCCTCGAAGTCATGAAATGTTAAGAATGACTGAAGAAGTTTATGTTCATGTTGCTCCAAAGCCACTGGTATTGGCTCGGCTCATAAGATGAGTGTGAGTAGACAAGCCTGTGAATAGGCCTTGAAACCCAAGCACCCAACAAGGCATTGTAGCAAAGTTTCTGTACAGCTCGCCTAGTGCCATATTAAACTGATAAACTTGACATAACTAGGCACCTTGGACTTGGACTTTTAATGCATTCGCCTGCCCTACTTCTGCATTCGCCTGCTCTTTGCCTGCATTCGCTTTCTTTTTGCTTGCATTCGTCTGCCTCTAGCCCGCATTCGCCTGCTTAACTCAGAAGACATGGAACATTGCACATATCGCGAGCGAATGTAGCTCGCATGGATGTATCTTGAGCAGACGCATGTGACTTGAGTAGATTCCAAAAAATAGCCCTTCGCGAGCTCTTGGCGATGGCAGACCAACATGGAATGACAATGGCTATGTACTTCGCTGCCCCCCAGTGCGAACCAGTGAGAGACAAACAAAAAGAGTCGGCGAACGGCCGTATAAAGCTGAAAAATTTTAAGAGGCCATGCACTTCGCTGCCCCCCAGTATACACTTCACTGCTCCCCAGTGCGAACCAATGAGAAGCAAACAAAGGAGTCGGCGAACGGCCGCATAAAGCTGGCGAACCAAGTTTGAAAATTTGGAGGCCACAGGAATTGGCCTAACTAATGACTAAGACACTTGAAGAAGGTCTAAAGTCTGAAATTTCTGAAACACATCTGCCCCAACGTGCCCCCCAGTTTTGATGTCTGTTCGCCAACGATTCTTGAGAAGAATGAAGGACATCAAAACTTTAGCATGCCCCCCAGGGAAGGAGTGGTGGTACCAATGCCCCCCAGTGAGGAAAGCAGGCTATGAGGTCATGAAAACACATTAAAAATGCACATTGCAAATTCGCGCGTATCCTAACCACGATAAAGAGTCCATGGAGTAAGGGAGATTACGGCGAACTCCAACTAGTGGAATGCTGTTTGAAAATTTGAAGGCCACAGGAATTGGCCTAACTAATGACTAAGACACTTGAAGAAGGTCTAAAGTCTAAAATTTCTGGAACACATCTGCCCCAACGTGCCCCCCAGTTTTGATGTCTGTTCGCCGACGATTCTTGAGAAGAATGAAGAACATCAAAACTTTAGCATGCTCCCCAGGGAAGGAGTGGTGGTACCAATGCCCCCGAGTGAGGAAAGCAGGCTATGAGGTCATGAAAACACATTAAAAATGCACATTGCAAATTCGCGCGTATCCTGACCACGATAAAGAGTCCATGGAGTAAGGGAGATTACGACGAACTCCAACTCGTGTGTTTGAAAATTTGGAGGCCACAGGAATTGACCTAACTAATGACTAAGACACTTGAAGAAGGTCTAAAGTCTGAAATTTCTGGAACACATCTGCCCCAACGTGCCCCCCAGTTTTGATGTCTGTTCGCCGACGATTCTTGAGAAGAATGAAGGACATCAAAACTTTAGCATGCCCCCCAGGGAAGGAGTGGTGGTACCAATGCCCCCCAGTGAGGAAAGCAGGCTATGAGGTCATGAAAACACATTCATTGCAAATTTAACTGCCTTTTGCGGAACATATGGCAAAGAGAATGCAGCCAAAGCCAATATCCATTTTCCTAAGCGTCCCCGTAGGATAGGGCGGGAAAACATGTATGTGACGAGATCGGACTGAGTGATCACCACTGTGGTAAAGGCTAACATGTAGTGGCGGAGCTTGCCACCCGCGAAGAAGAGGGCAAGACACAACTTTTCCATTGGAGAGTAGCGCGTCTCACAATCGGTTAACGCCCTGCTAAGATAGTAAACGACATGTGCCACTCCGTTCTCATCGTCTTGTGCCGAGAGTTCGCCGATAAACAAGTCAGCAGCAGTGATGTAGAACTTAAGCGGAAGCTACCATAACTCGCCGTATCCTGACCTGTCTGCATTCAAGCTGCCATAACTCTCTCTAGGAATGTCGGAATAATGAACCGTAAAATCCTCTTGAAAATAGACATCCAGGGCTTTCGGTCGGTATAAGGTACACTGGCTAATTCCTCCTGGATCATTCTAGTGGAGTCCACGAAGTTGACTGTCCAGTATTGGCTACCAACGTTTCAGAATTGCAAACTAATTGTATTGCCTCTCTGACTTGACTTCCTGGCAGTAACTCGAAGGCATATGAAATGCCTGTTGTCATCAAGCCTCAGGGATAGGCTCCTAAGTAAAGTTCAAGCCTTCAGAGGCAAGAACGTTGTCTTGCATTTCAGCAAAACCAAGGATCTCTTTTTGGGTTTTCTGCTTTTTTTTTTTTTTTGTATTTTCTTTTTCAATGCGAGAAAGAAAGAAACTAAAAGAAAAAACAGAAGTAAAGGCTGAAGTAAAAGCGAGTGAATCATATCTTGATTGGTTACCCCGCGTTAGGCCACGGGCGCTCGGCGCAGATCGTCATCTTCTGGGTGTTCAGCCAAGTCCAAGGTGACTCTCCACTGGCCTGGCTTTGGTGCGCGGCGATGGCTGTTCTCCACTGGCTGGTCGTTCTAGTTCACCTCGACCATACCAACCACAGCCGGGAAGGGGTCTACATCCACCATAGAAGCTGTGCTTCCTGGCGTCTTCATTTTCAAGGCGTCGGAATTCAACCAGGTCTGCAGTTGGTCGCGGAGCTTGACACAGTCTTTGGTGTCATGATTATGGACATTGTGGAAGCTACAATACTTCTTGTCCTTTAGCCCCTCCTTTGGCAGGATATTGTGGTCCAAACGTATGCACTTCGCCTCGATTAAGTCATTGAAGACAAGATGGGCATTTTTCGCGTCATACGTGTATGCCTCATATTCGGGTTTGGTCCATGAAAAAGACTGGATTGTGATTGGCTTGCGAGTTATTTTGAGGTTCTTCAATTTATGATCCAATGGCTTCCCAGTCAGTTTGACCGCTCCGACGTCGTCGACATATCCCTGCGCGGCCTCAGTCTCCTCCTGCCTTTGGTAGTAAGGGTCGAACGTGAGGGATTGGAGGTTTAGTGCCCCTACTGTCCTGTTTCTTCCCGGTACATATGTCCCCATGGAGGCATTCGCCTTCTCGTCCATTTCGTTGAGGATCAGCTCATAACTGCCGACCTTGTTGATCAGGTCGCCCATAGACGTGAAGCGTTCCCCATGGTGCTTCAACCGCTGGCGATACTCGAGGCCACGAACAGCCAACTTAATGGCTTCCTGCTCGGGTAGGAGAAAGTCGCACTTGGCCTGTTGGATCTTGAACCGTTGGAGGAAAGAGACTCCTGACTCCATGCTCTGCTGACTCATCTGAGTAAAGGAATCAAGGCCAACCTCCGGCTCAATGGTGCCGTATGTTTCCTGGAACAATTTCTCCATGGTAGGCCAGTCCGCAATAGATCCTAGCTTCAACCTGGAATACCAACTAAATGCAGCTCCGGACAGAGAGGTCCCAAAGAGCTTGAGCTTGAGGATATCATTGTTCCCTTACTGGCCGCACTGGACTTTCAAGCGGGCCATATGGGTTGCTGCGTCTTCCCTTGTTTCTCCAGAGAAGGTAGTGAACACAACGTTCTTGAACCCATGCGGGAAAGGGTATTGCGCCACACTATCAGGGTAGGGGTCGCGATACTGCAAGTTAGCATCACCGTTTCCGGTTTGCT
The DNA here is from genome assembly GCA_009720345.1 of Fragaria iinumae. Lineage (NCBI taxonomy): Eukaryota > Viridiplantae > Streptophyta > Magnoliopsida > Rosales > Rosaceae > Fragaria > Fragaria iinumae. Next base: position 21,727,932 of record CM019118.1, on the reverse strand, counting down.
CCTTGACGATGGAGGACATGAGCTGGCGCCAGTCGGCTGTTGTCACAGGCACGGACTCTGCCCTTTCCTCATGGTTTGGCCATGCAGAGAAACTGACGGCCTGCCCAACGTTCTTGGGACTAGGGCTCGAGTAGGCTAGAAACGGGTCATCTGGTGTTCCAGCTCCCTGGCGTAGAGAATTATTCAGTCCCTTGGAGGGAGCAAACGAGTCATGCGGGGGCGGACTCTTTGAAGTTCTTGTCCCTGGAGCGAACTGTGGGGCCTTCGGAGTCCCGACCTTAGGGTTTCCCCTGGCGCGTTCATTGGGAGGGATGTACTTGGACGTTCCTTCATTCGCGTTTGGGCCAGTAGGGTTTAGAGCAGGGTTCTTTGGTGCTTGCACCCTCATCCAGTCTTCAACTTCAAGGACCCGTAGGTTCAGCCGATCTTGTTTGTCCTTGAATTCGTCTAGCTTCTCCAGACTGTTCTTACTTCCAAAGAAGGAAGCATTCTGCTGGTCATGCATCTTGGTATCGCGCTCGTTCAAGCGACGAGTCTGTTCATCTACTGTCGCGCGAGTGAGCAACAAGATCTCTGCATGTTGCTTCACGGTCTCCGCGTTCTGCTTCATGGTCTCCGTGTTTTGGTCCAGATCCGTCCGGATCCGTTGGAGGCTACCTTCGACCATGCCCTTGGTTTCGGTGAACTTGGCGTCGAGGTGGCCATAATCCTCACCGAGCATGGCGAGTTTGTTATGGGTGGCCTTCAAGAGGTCCTTATCTTGCTTGACCTGTTCAGTTAGGTCAGCAACGCTTTGTTGAGTGGCGGAGCTCTAGGTCGTCAAACCCTGGATCTGCCCCGTGAGTTGTGCGAACATCTGGAAGACTTGCTCCATAGACGGAGCAGAGTCTGTGTCTTGGGTCGGGTGAGAACTTACCATGGCGGTCTCGCTAAAGTTTGGGTCACCAAACTGAGAAAGGACTTGTTCTTGAGTGAGGGATCGGCAAGCCGCGCTGTTATGGGGCTTATACCGTAGTGACCTATGCTTGAGACAAGAAAGCTGAGGCTTTCGGTACGGCGCTTCCTCTAGTTTCCCAATGGTGATCACTTGTACTCCCTGTCCCACTGGGCGTGCCAATGTTTTGGCCACGATCCTCAGCGCGCGGAGCAGAGGTAAATAGCGAGCAAAGAGAAGGGGGAGTGCTGCGGGCGTGCCACCTCGCGGACGAGGAAAGGGTGATTGTGTATGCGTTTGACTTCTTGATCAGACGAAGGGGTTTCCAGGTGCCACCTCAGAGGAGGAATTTACGAGCACAAGGCGATCGATACTCACGGAGGACGCGAGCAAAGCAACAATAGGGAGGTAAGAGAGAAACTGGGGTAGAGTCCGAAGGGCTATGAAGAAAAACCTAGGCGGCGGCGCTTAGGGTTAGGGTTTTCGAGTAGCTCGAAGGGTAACTCAGTTTCAGTTTGTATTGTGTTTTTTGTGTTTGTTTGAGAGTGAGTCTTTTCTGCAAACCCTAAAGCCCTTTATATAGTGGAGCTCGACTTGCGGCAGAAGAAAGATAATCATAGTTCAAGTCGAACTCTGAAACCCTAATAGCACAAAGACTTTGCTAATCCTGCGCGGGCCAAAAGAAGGTTTTTTAATTATTAAGGGCCACAGGGATTGGCCCAAAGCATATCAAAAACTGGTGAGAGTCTTCAACGATTAGTGTAGTGCACGCGGACTCCGCCTGTGGCTTCTTCGCGAAGTCTCCTACGCGAGCCAGTTCGCCAGCTCGCCTCGATGTACTCCGCTTGCCTCGCCTATGCGAAGTGTCAATCTCGCCTCGCCTACGCGAACTATCTCGCCTCGCCTACGTGAAGTGTCAAATAGTAATTCCGCGCGCGAACTGTGTAGTCCGCGCGAAGTCATCCCGCGCGCGAAATCATGTTTCTACGCGAACTGTGTAGTTCGCCTATGTCCATTCCGCACGCGAGCTGCGCGAACTCTGTAACTTAGCTCGCGTGGTCTTACTGGCAAGCCATCACTTGTAAACTTAGAGCAACTTGGGCTCGCCGGTATGACATGGACAAAGAAATAATTAATATTTACATAGACATTTACGGTCTAGTAAAATATTAATTTAGGCGTAAACACAACCTAAATACTTATTCATCTCAAATGACCCATCATTGTGCGCAGTGCCATTGCGATTTGGCACCTAGAATAAACATCTAGCTCAGCTCAAAGATTGAAGATCCGTTTCAATCTTGATTGAGTTCAAGGATTGCAATTTCGTTTCAATCCTAGTACACAGTCACGAGCTGTAGTACAACAATATTCAATGATGGTAGATCGTAGATGAATAGTAAAGCTGCATGTAAATATTGTATAGCCCCAAGACACAATAGAAAGATTAGTGCGCATCAATAATGTTCGAGCGACAAGCTAAAGTTGCTTAGTCGTAGCCTCGGTGAGACCGTATTGCATGTGAACGTGGGGTACATGACACTTCAAATTACATCCCGATACACTTCTTTAAAGAATGGGTAGTGAGCCAGTAGAAGTATAAACAGCATAAGCAGTAGATAATAGTGTAACATATGACCAGTGTGTTAACACTTCAACCAACACCATAAAGCATAAAAAGGTGTCCGCAAATTGGTTGTATCTATCTACATAGTTTGATGTAAGAATGAAATGTTCACTTTTGTGTCATTTAGTATAGGAGGGTCTCACTCCTAATTTAGCTAAAGAATAGGCTTTCAAAACGAGCAATGAACATTGCAGGGGGCCAATGCGATATCGAGGGAAGGCCGGTGCACCTCAATTGCTTGAGGAATTGACCGGACGAACTCCAAGAAGTTGGAGTCGTATTCGGGTGACGTCAATGTCCCCCGGGTCACCACCATGCTTCATGGTGATGCTAGATCTCGAATGTCTTCATTTTGAGCAGAAGAATGGCTATCCATGAGAAAATCTCAAAATTTGGACCATCTCTTCCAAGATGACCGATTTGGTCAAACCAAAGCCTATATGAGTCGGTATCCCAAATATCATGTTTGGCGACAATATGAGATTCGATATTCAAATCGTAGTGACATACAGTTCACTAGATTGACTCATGAACTTCTCCAAGATGCACTTTAGTCCGCATTCATGAGAAGGTATACACAAAAGAATTCTTGTTCATTCTCACAATGTGTTTTCAAATGTAAACTATTAGCATGAATGTCTTTAAAACTCAACATGGTTCGGTTGCCTCTCAATGCATAGAGGGCATCTGTGACGTTGATCATGGTGCTACGAGGCATCAAGATTCAAGCTAAACCGCGTCCCTGAATGACCGGTATGATTCAATCATTGTAGTCACAGAAGATTTACAAAGGCACAAAATCCAAAGATAGTTGCCGGTTCATTAGAATGTTGTGGATAGTTCCACTATCTATGAAGCACTCGATGTCTCGATGAGACATATCAATAAGGAGTAGATAGGCGAGTTAATAGTTCTACTTGAACCATTTAGAAGGATTGAAAGAAGCTACGAAAAGCTGCAATCCTGAGAGTGCATAAAAATTTCCGCGCAGAATGACATTTGCACACTAAAATACCCATAACGTCTTCATTAAAATAGATATGGATGAACCGCCAAAAGTTCTGAAAACTAGACTCATAGAGATTTCCAATGATATAAAGTTCACTATCTGGTTCGTTCGGAGCTATTCACAAAGCGCAAACGAAGTTGACTGTCCAGAAGGGACAGATTGCTGTTTTTCACAGAATTGGCATGTGCGAAGCTATGAAGCTTGCAGGTGGTGTGTAGGCTTTTGCCTTAGCCAAAAGTGACATGCGTATGATCAAAACCAAGTCCTTTCGGTCGTTCTAAGGTTGTAAACTCTATGACTAGTTAGCAAAAGCTCTCTGACATGAACATAAACTAACTCAGAGGACCTAGAGGATTCGATCATGATGATAAGTTTCCAGTTTTGATAAGTCTTCAACGTCTTTTGCAAGACGGGCAATTGGTTTAATAGCGTAGGGTGATCCAAAATCAAAAGCTTTCGGTAACTCCAAGTCAGTATGACCAGACATGTCCGTGGAGGGTCGGTAGTGCGAGGCACATTTGAAACCACTATCTCCTTAATTTCGGACAATTCTAAGACATCACACTGAGCTTGGATGAGCCTAGTTGAACAATTGATTATGGAAAATCCGCTATAGGGTAGAAGACTTAACTAGAAACACGTTGGCGATCCTCTTTGAGGATGCAAGGCCGTGCGTCATCTTCACTTGGAAGAGACCAAAACGGCACAATCTAACCATGTAGATTGTAAATATGTCATGCTTATAAGGACGATGTAAAAATGTACATCTTGTCTGTAAATCAATACGAACCATAAGAGGAGAATAGTTTCATAACTTCGAAAAAATTCTCAAGGCATTCATTATTGCTAATGTGAGTACATCGAGGTCACAAACAATGCTTTTAATGGTTTATCCTTCGGATTGATCATACACAATCCGGAAAAGCCGCGAATTGATTAAACACAATTCGAAAAAAGGCATCGGATTGATGAAACACAATCCGGTGATAGGTCGGGGTTGATCATACACAACCCGGACAAGGAAACAAGAGTGATCAAACACACTCTTGACCCGCGAATAAAATTCTGGGATTTTTGGTACCTGCACGCACAAAATCCCAAGCATAGAATGGAGATGGAGAAGGGAGAAAGGATTTTATCCCCCTGAGTTATTCCAAAGTAAATAACTGTAATATTAAAGCTTACTTGCTAATTTACCAAATAAACTGCGTTTATAGGAGCTCTGATGAGTTTGAGTCGATTGCAGGCTTCGACCGAGGGTTGGGAACCTTTCTGGTTTTCCTTGGAAGACGAGCAATCTTGAAATCTTTGGTTTCTAGAGGTTACCGAGAGGAGAAACAACGTTTCGCCTACTTCTACTCCGAATTTGGGGCTGGAAATTTGACAGGAGGAGAAGCTCTGGATGGGGAAGCTTCTGTCAAACATTCAGGTTGATCGGAGCAAGGAAAGATGGTGAACCGGTGGTCGGTAGTGGCGGCGGTCTGGAATCTTTTGGCGGCCGGTTCGGAGACTTTCCGGCCAGTTCTCAGGATGAGGCCGGCGGCGTTGGATCCGAGACGGAGAGAGCTTTCTGGGGATATAAAATTCCGGCGGAGAGCAGTAGGAATTTTGGTTGGAAATCGGGAAAAACAAGGCTGCCCGATTTTAGGGTTTTGGAAAATAAATGGTGGGCTATTGGCTCTAGGTTTAGAACAAAGTGCATGATAATGTGATGAAGGATAAAGTGTAGAGACAAAGAGATAACAAGAGAATCGTGAAAGATGATATCTTATTCATTGATATGAGCCATTTATATAGGGAATTACACAATATCAATTAGGTAAGGAAAATGAATACATAGATATAGTCAAACTACATATCCTATTGACGTAAGGCCAATGCACACATAAAGAATATCTAGAAAGATACAGAATATCCTAAAACAGAATGTTTATTTTCCATACACATAATTCTCTAAATAACAAATTATTATTAATTAAAAAATAAAAAATAAATAATTATTTTACGTTCAATTTAATTTCGAGGCGAAAAATAATGTCACCATTGTTGGATGAATTGTCACTTATAGTTATTGTCTTTAGATATCACATTACGTTTATTGAATCATGATTGGTAATTGCAATTGTACGATCTATGCACCTCGCTAGTGGAACTCACCAGGTTGCATCCCCTTACGTCCGAGATGCTAAGGTAAGAAACATAGTTACGTCACATGCTATACCATGAAATATCGTTTAGTACAAAAACTACGTATTTTTTCCTTAGCAGCCAGAGCATCATAAATACAATCATTTCATTTTTAATATTTGATCTAATGTTAACACAGCTATTTATAATGATGGTTGATCACTACAAATACTAATACTAGAGCTGATTTAGACAAATTAATAAGATCTATAAAACTTGGGACAATAACGCAGCGGGAAACACGGGGGCTAACAAGCGTTACGCTCAAGAAAATATGGAGAGTTTACAAGCGTAAATTCATAGATAAAACTCTAGAATTTACTAGAAAATAAGAAAAAATCTCTTAAGTTTGATTGATAACAATATGATTAAATAATAGTTGAATTTAATACAACATAGAGGCTGTCTTTATATAGGCTCTAAAATCCTATTTATAATAGAACTAGGAAATAACAAAACCTATTAAAACTAGAAATCCTATAATAATACTAAATGTCGAATCAGAATATCAAACCGACATATTTTAGCTTAAATCTGACGGGGCTCACATTAGTGAGTCTTGTAGATCTCGTCGTTCCCATTCCGGAAAAGTATCATGTCTTTCAAACGAACGTTCTGGCCAAAATCTGCTCCAATCCTATACAATATCCAAAATCTGTCTTTTTACTCGAGAATCCTGATATAACCAAAAGAGTGATTTACGGTTAATTCACTCATTAAGAAGTCTATTTGAATTCAAATTTCCAATATTTAAATCATTCTTTTTAATGTGACGACGCTTCTTTCATTTCGAGATTCTTTGCTGAATTTGGCTAAACTCTTGTCTTGCATCAGACTCCTCCACTTGAAAAGAACTCGACCTCAAGTTCATCTTGAACGAGAAACAAGAATATGTAGACGAGAAACCCAATACATTTGACAGATGAACCTGTGGTTTATTTGCATGATTTGCTGCGAACTCTAACGACACAATCATGAATTCAACGCTAAAGATGAGTTTGTCATATGCAACTTGGACAGATTCTTCTGGGAATTCAGAATTGCATTTTCTATTGAGATCCGTTTCTGAATGATTTACTTGAGGTTGCAAGTCGTCTTCCACATTAATAACCATGTCAACACAAGCAATTTCTTCTCTAACCTGTTCTTGGATAATTTCTTTCGGAACTTCTTCCGCTGCAAATTCATGTGCAATTTCTTGTGTAGCTTCTTTCGTTGGACCTTCATGGATAATTTCTTATGAACTTCTTCAGTTGGAGATTCAAGGATAATTTATGGTGGTGCTTCTTCCGTGGAGAATTCATTTCTTGTGGAGCTTCTTCAATTAGGAATTCTTCTAGATTTTCTTCGGTCAAAATATTACTCTCAACGGGCCAAGAAAACCGTTTAGTTTTCAATTTCCTCTCTTCAACCCTCGAATGATACTTCTTGATCGAAAAATCTCTAGGTAGAAATTTTCCTCTAAGAAGACCTTTCATCTTCTTCCATGTTCAAACAGGCTCTTTACCTTGCATCTTTCTGGCTCTTTGCAAATCATCCCACCAATAAGCAACAATGCCCTTTAGACGGTTTGAAACAATCTTTGCCTGCTTGTGTTCAGGAACCTCCATAAACAAAAAGAATCTATCAACCTCTTCCAGCCAATCCAGAAAGTCCTCCCTATGCATATAACCCAGAAAAGTTAGGAATTTCTGCCATGGTTTTGAAAGCATGATTAGCAACCTGATTTTGCCACTTGGATGCTCCTCCTCGATCTCTCTTGCAATTCGTTTGAAATCAAAATCTTCCTATTTGAGCTTGAAGGTTAGGAATTTCTGCCATGGTTTTGAAAGTATGATTAGCAACCTGATTTTGCCACTTGGATGCTCCTCCTCGATCTCTCTTGCAATTGTTGCTATTCGTTTGAAATCAAAATCCTCCTATTTGAGCTTGAAGGTTGTTAATAGTAGCAGTTATCTGAGCGAAAAGGCAATCCAAATATGCTCTTATAACTGGTTTATAGATCATGGATAATCTAGTAGGTAAAAGAGACAGGAGAAACCCGCTCTAATACCAACTAACGCAGCGGGAAACACGGGGGGCTAACAAGTGTTAAGCCCTAGAAAAGATGAAGAGTTTACAAGCGTAAACTCATAGATAGAACTCAGGAATTTACTAGAAAATAAGAAAAAATCTCTTAAGTTTGATTGATAAAAATATGATTGAATAATAGTTGAATTTAATACAACATAGTGGGTGTCTTTATATAGGCTCTAACTCCTGACTAAATCTTATTTAGAATAGAACTAGAAATCCTATAATAATACTAAATGTCGAATCGTAATATCAAACCGACATCTTTTAGCTTAAATCTGACGAAGCTCACTTTAGTGAGTCTTGTAGATCTCGTCGTTCTTATTCTGGAAAGATATCATGCCTTCCAAACGGACGTTCTGGCCAAAATCTGCTCCAATCTGATACAATATCCAAAATCTGTCTTTTGCTCGAGAGTCCCGATATAACCAAAAGAGTAATTTATGGTTAATTCCATCATTAAGAAGTCTATTTAAATACTAATTTTCAATATTCAAATCATTCTTCTTAATGTGACGACGCTTTTTTCGTTTCGAAATTATTTACTGAATTTGGCTAAAATCTCGTCCTGCATTAGACAGCTAGGACAAATACAAGTCTTTTATTATTAACCGTTCCATGTGTGTTTGTCAGTGAGCCGTGGCTTGGTTGGTTAAGGTGTTTAACTGCCACATTTGAGGTCATGAGTTCAAACCTCACTGACATATGTAGGGTGTGAGTTATTAATAAATAAATAAAATATTTATAAAAAGAAAGAAAAAAAAAACCATTCCATGTGTCCTGATTTACAGCTAATTAGAACTATCCTCGGTGCCCTTTCTTAATTTGGCAATAAGATGGTGTCGTATTATAATGCACATACAAGAGGAAATCCGATCCATTCCAACATCTTTCGAGAGGAAAAAGAAAAAATCATTTTCTCATCTCATCTCTTCAACTTTGATGCAATGAAGTTGTAGATCCAAATCGAGCCGACTTTATGACAATTTTTTGTTACACAGTTTCATCTTGATCTTCCTTTTCTTGTTTTATCCTCCGACTAGTACGTAAGATGGACAAATGTATTTACTGCCCAATTAGATGGACAATTCTCATATAAATGTTGCATTTCATTATATTACTTCTGCATACCATGGTCAATAATATTAAAATGAGTAAAAACCTATAATGGTACGTGAATTTTTGCGAAAGATATTTTTTGGTACCTACAAATTTTTATTACTTGACATGGTACCCCAACTATTCTACCGTTACTAAATATGGTACATACTGTTAGTTTTGCAGTTAAATCGATGACGTGGCAAGTGTTTGGACTATTTTTGCTTAATAAGCTATATATGGGTGAAAGAATAATTTTAAAAATTAATTTTTTTATTATTGCTCTACACATTATACACTTTATTTTTTATCTAGTATTTTCTTTATTAAAATATATACTTTATTTTTTATTTTAAGTTTGCTACTAATACATATCATATGTTTTGTAGCTTAATTTTATACAAGAAAAATATGTAAATAAATGAAGATGTACTAAATTTATAAATCAATTCTACTTATCCTCAATTAGTAGCCTTATGCAATTGGTGGGTTTGTGAGAATTTTAAGGGAAAATAAAAGTTGTAAGAATTTGGAGGAAAATTTTTAGAGGGGAAACAACGTGCATAGACCATTTTGCCTCACCCAACGGCAGATACCATATTTGGTAACGATGCAATAGTTCATGTACCATTTCAGATAATAAAAATTTGTATATACCAAAAAGTAGCTTTTGTAATAGTTTAGATACTATTTTAGGTTTTTACTCTATTATAATTCAGCTTGTAATGGTTAATTTGAAAACCAATCACATTCACATCACATCATCCACTAGTTTTTGTTTTTTGGTACAAATTTTGGTAGAATCTCCAGAAAGACAATAAGCTAGAAGAAAAACTATCTAAAAGTTCGTACCGGTGAATGGTGATGACTCTAGAACGTAAGAGCAACGCCAGCTATGTCAATATGTCCTGAAGATTCAAGAAGAACACCAACCATAAAGGCCGGCTGTTAAGACATTTTCATTTTCTTCTTCCTTCTTATTTTGTCGTCCGACAATTTCTGGGATGGACAGAAACAAATACAAAACAAGAAATTTTATGTAGGCAATATTGCACATAAATAGACGAGTGGTAGCTAGAGTATGAATTAGCTTGCAGAAGCCATATGAACCAGCACCGAGCTTAATTGTGCTGGCATCATATATTTGATCCAACAGCTCCAAACGGTGGTCGATCAGTTCCGGCCGGTAGACAAATCGGAAGTTATTAAAGCCAACTTAAACAATGGCCTTGCGTGCTTGAGTTCGAGTTCTCTATAGAAAATGAGGGAAGAAAGTGAACTCTGACAAACCAAAAGTAACCGTAGTTGTGGTAGTGCAATTCATAATAAATTTAGTTGCATTATCAATATATAATCCTTCATAGTCTTCAACAAGATCACAATTTCTGAGATGACTCAAAACCATTGTCTCCTTGTGGTTAAGGCCACTAATGATGACTCAGAGATCCCGGAAATAAGACATCTTCCTTTTCTCTGCTATCATGATGTGCAATTGTGCAGCTAGAAATTAAGGTCAAGCTAGCACTCACCCCCATCCGCTTTGCCTTGTAAACGCCTTCCATGTGTGCGGTGTGGCACAATTTTTGATTGTGATGGCCAGAATGGAGCTCGACCATTTCAAAATATGGTACATTTGTGGTCCAAGGCTAGCAAAGCAACAGATTTTGTATAGTAGGATAAAAGATGTATATAGGACGTTCATCTTCCATATGTCACATCTTCCATACGTAACAAATTTTAAGCTCATATACACGCGTACGTTTGAAAGGAAGATGTATATAGGACGTTTATCTACCGTGCATCACGAATCTGTTAAAGTTGGAGTAGAAACAAATTAGCTACAGCCTTTGAGGCCATTGGGTTATGCAGATGTGACTAGCTAGCTGAGTGTACCTTTGTAGGAAAATAAAGACTAGGGCCTTTTCTTTCAATAGAAAATGTTATGGGTTACGAATCAAACAAAATAGGGAAAGTAGAGAGAGAAGCTCTGCTTTCTCTCTAAACTTTCTCTTGCTAGAGCCTCCATGGTAGATTTGAGGCTTGTGTTTGCAAGTGCTATCTCAATTCTACTTGGGTCGGTTGGTTTTTTGGGTATTGTGGAATGACTATTTCAGATTGGGAGCGGTTTTGGTCATTAGAGCAATTTTCCATGCAGGTGTGCGGCAGTTTGCGGCGACAACGGTGGGTGGCAGCCATCGAAAGTTTCTGCTATGCCGAGGTTTCTATAGGGTTTGCTTCTGAGTTGGGCCGTTTTGATTTTCTTTTGTTCTTGTTCTGGGCTTGTATTTTACTTCCTGAATTTTGTATTTGGGCTTGTAATTTGCTACCCTATTTTGGGTTTTAATGGAATGCTTATTTGTCCAAAAAAATAAATAAATTGTTATGGGTTTAAATTGGCATTGTAATGCAACAGAAGAATAGGCATAAAAAGCTGTGGGAATTAAGAAAGGTCATTCTAAACAGGTTGCTAGCAGTGCAGAGGCCTCATCTTGTAAAACCGTCCATGCTGCAGTCACATGCTTCTCCTCAGTCAATGGAGCTCCTACTGCAAAACGTAATATGTATGCACCAGACAGGACCTGTATGATAATTTTTCAACAGGTACACGTTATCATAATGATCATTTAGAACCGAAACCAACACACAGCATCAATGTGACTGGAGGTGTTTAATTGTGAGCTTACCGTGTGAGAAATGTAAATCTTCCCTGTTGAATTTACAGCATCTAATAGGTCATGGTTCAATTTGCTTGCACAGGCCTCATTGCCATGAGGAGGCAGAAGGCGGAAACAAACTAACGAATAAAGTCGTGGAGTAACAATCTGCCAGTTATGGTGAATTATCAGCAAGCAACATAGTTGAAGAAGTCAAACGAGTTAAAAGATATAGCAGTCCACAATACAATTCATGGAGAATATGGTTACCTCAAACCTAGGGTCTTGAGCAACAAGCTCTTCGAAGTGTTTGGCCAAATTAATATGGTTTCTTATGTAGGACTGTAGGTTCTCTAAACCATAAAGTCGTAACACCATCCATAGCTTCAATGATCTGGAGGCATCAGTCAGTTCATTTAGATAAATTACACTTGGTTCATTCTTAAGGATACAGCTTGATAATCATTAGAAATGACATAAACCTGCTAGAATGTGACATGAAGCTTTTTTATCATTCAAGCAATCAAGCTCTAAAAGCAGCTTACAGGTGACTACCTTCTCATCTCTCAAACACTATTTTTGTAGTGCAGAAATATGTTCAAAGGCATACCTAAACCGTCGTCCAAGTGGAACTTGCCAATCTTTGTAATCCACAACCATGTTTGCTTGAGATGCCTGCAGTATCAACATTATCAAGTATACAAATGCGGTCTGTTTGCATGTTGAACTTCCAAAATATAATAATGTGGAAACAAATTTACCTTGTTTTTCAGGAACTCAGGATTTGTGGACAGGGATTGGACCAGAGCATTTCTATCCTGTTATCGGAAATAAGAACTGTATCAATATGCAATATGAACGGACAGATAAGAGCAAAGTGTGTGATGTAAAGCAAATTAAAATGCTTCATTTCAATTTACTCCCACAGGTACTTTTTATGTAAAATTTTTTGTGTCAGTTCTTAAGTTTAATTTCATGTTGAATGCTTCTTAAAATGGCGCATACGGTTCAGATGAGCAGTGGCAAAAAAAGTACAGGATGTTTAAAGAAATAGGCAAAAAAAAAATCACACAACTAGAAAATTGGCATACCTTGATCCAGAGCACCGAACAATCAAAGTTCGTGAGAAACCATTTATGTGCATTCATGTTAAATGAGTCTGCTTTCTCGACACCATCAATGTAGTGGCGGTATTCTGGACATATACAGGCACTACCAGCATATGCAGCATCGACATGGAACCACATTTCGTTGTTCTGGGAAATGCAAAGCATTATCCCCATGCTAAAACTGGATAAGTCTTTAATGTGTGTTGATCAAATGTGTTCCAATATAAGGAAAACTGACTTCCAACACCACAGCACTACAAGCAGGAAGTTGGGAAGAAGCACAAAAAACTAATCTGCTAGATCTTAATATCTATTGAGTTATTTGAAAATTTGGTTGCTATGCAGAACCAAGCTTAGATACTTGTAAGATCTTAAAATATTTAGTTACCTTAGCAATCTTTCCCAGTTCTCCCAAAGGATCAATTGCTGTTGAGGAAGTAGTACCAACCTGTAAATACAAATGCAAAGTTCCTGTAGTTGAGATAACAAGGCAAAACCAATTTGGAGGTTTTGAAAAGAAAAGGTATGATCAAGGACGAATGACACACAACAAACTAGTATAAAATGTGTTTTTCTTACTGTTCCACATAAGAAAAAAGGAATTAAACCACTGGTGATGTCATTTGAGATTGCTTCATTAAGTACGCTGGGGGAAAGAGCATAATTAGTGGTTGAGTCGGTATTCAGAATCCTGCAATTCTCAGGATGGATTCCTGCTATCTGCCATTAAACAACAAACATCAAGAAAATTGACATACATAATCAATATGCTTGAACAATCTATACAACCCTTAATAATATGTTGATTAAATCAAGCAAACACCATGAAGTAGAGATCAAAAGTGACAAGGAACAAAAGAACTGAGGGGATGCCTGCAGAATATATGGCATAATGTTTGTACATACATAAAATGCTTACAGTTATTCTCACTATCCATCTACTGAGAATTACAAGTAGGTTCTGAACAATATGCCCTGAAAAATTTCAAGTGAAAAAATAAGTACAAGAGAAACTAGAGCAGACTAGTAGCATACCTGGCAGGCTTTCTGCAAAGCTGAATGTGTTTGATCAGATGCATAAACAACAAGCTTCTCAAGGGCATTTTTCCCTACCCTTCTCAGAATCTTATCACGAGCAGCCAGCATTACAACTAGAATAGCTTCACTTGCAGTGCCTTGTATCACACCACCACCTTGTCCTGCAACAAAATTCTCCAACTATAAGTCCATATGCTGAATGCAATTGAATTACAGTCAATTTATATGTGATTCATACCACTAAACGCAGTAGAAGAAAAGTTATCTGATATAAGCTTTATATTCTTTCTTTGGAATAATATAAGCTTTATCTTAAGAAGATACTTTTGTTTCCACATTATAATAGAGGGTCAAGGCAAAGACCACATTATAGTAGAGGGTTGAGGAAAAGAAGCAAAATGTTCACACAAACACTTTCATTCACAACATATTCACTAGAGCCACACCTGCTGAAAGAAACTCGTCGGGAAGTTTGATCAATTTAGCAAGCCAATCAAGAACGATCATTTCAAGTTCTGTCGCTGCAGGAGAAGTTACCCAACTAAAACCCACAATGTTAAGACCAGCACTGAGCATCTCTCCCAAAAATCCAGCAATGCTGCTATTGGAAGGATAATAAGCAAAGAAATTTGGACTCTGCCAATGGGTCACCCCTGGTAGTATCTTAGCCTGAATGTCTGCAATCACATAAAACCTTGTTCTTCACAAACCCAACATTTTATACATTTTAACAATGGCATACTCATAATGAAGTGCACTGAAAGTTGCTAACTCTAGAACATGAGAACCCAATAACGAAATTTCACCATCAAATATATGTTGTAAAGATTCAGGTTGAGTAGGCGCAGAATCAGGTAGAAGCTCTCGGAGATATCCAGGCTGCAAAATGTGGCTAAACTAAGTAAGACTAATGGAAAACTCTAATCAACAGAGCCATCAATCATGATCTGGGCCAAAAATATTAAGCATTCAACTGTTGAGTAATTTACAATCAAATTATTGGGTCTAATTAATTGACAGATGATGGAAGATAAATGGTAACCTGAACTTGGCTAAGAACAGGGAAATCCTCAATGGTTTTGTAGTAGTCAGCAATGAAATCCACCATCTTGTGAGCATTCTCTCTGAGCTGCTCAGCATCCATTGGCTTCAATCCACCCTCCCTATTTCACAAAACCCACGTGTCCAAAAGTGAATAAAGTCTCATCTTTTGGTATGATCACATGTAGAACAAAGACAGAGACAGAGATTGTGACTTACATGTTCTGTGTTTTGTGTGAAGATTAGAACAGAGGTGGATGAAGACTGAAACACTGAACTCGAGACTTGAAAGGAATGAAGGGGTGAGTGAGTGACGAGGCGGCAAAAGGTTCTGTCTTTTCCTGTGGACTCTGCTGAGTGGACGATATGTGACCGCGAATCACTAGCTGGCCCTTGCAAACATTCGTTTTGCGTCCATTATTATCAAACTTACTGTTATGCCCTTGTTCAAATAAAAACAAAGCAAAGAAAATAGAATGGTTTTGTCGAAGCCATTGTAGGTTTCCACAGTTCGGGTTTGATCCAGAGGAGCAGACCCAACTATAAAGGATGATACTTTCTGTTTGTATTTCGTTATCCAAACTGTTTCACTTGTTCACAGTTTATATTATAGTCTGAGATCGATGGTACTATTTGTATCATCAAATCTCCTTATTTAACAAACGAAAAAACGAGATGGAGATGATCGACACTGCTCTTCCTCTTAAGGAGTATAAGGTTATGGCAAAGAAACTAGGGAAATAAAAAGGGTTCTCACTGTTGAACTTTATTCAGAGGGAAAAAGATCCAATCAAGTAGAGTTTTGTAATCTGAAGTCTGAACTATGATTGGGATGCATGTGATGAACTGCATGACGTGAGCAGAACCAACTACAATCTTCTTAGTCTGGTCTACAATTTATTTTCACAGGAGTGACAATTCTTATGTGATACACGAAAGGGCTTTAGTGATCATCTCTATAGAGCTTTGGAGTTGGCAGGAATTCACACTTTCAGAGATGATGAGGAAATTGAGAGAGGGGCAAATATAGCTGCTGAGCTACATAAAGCTATACAGGAGTCACGAGTAGCCATAGTAGTCTTCTCTAGTGACTATGCTTCCTCAAGTTGGTGCTTAAACGAACTTGCCAAGATCATGGAACGATGGATATATGGTAGTGCCCGTTTTCTATAAGGTGGATCCATCTGTTGTTAGGTGGCAGAGCGGGTGTTTTGCTGAAGCATTTGCCAAACATGAAGAGCGCTTCAAGGAGGAGAAGGACAAGGTGACCAAGTGGAGAAAAGCTCTCAAAGCTGCCGCCGATCTAAGAGGGGTGGTCTTAGGAGATCAGTAAGTAAATTACTCCCTAACTTGCTCTACCATGGACTTCAAGTCTTCAACTTCAAATTGTTCACTTTTTCTTCATAAGCATATGCAATTTGAGAATCTTACATAATTAAAGACCCTTTTACAGTTCAAAATCTATAATGCTAACTAATTGAGTGCATTGTGGATAGAGCTTTGTGGAATTGTAGGACTTTAGTTTTGCCTTCTGTCATGTCATGTATTCAATTTGCATTGGCATAAGGATTATCATTGCTTAATATGATGCAAAATAGTCATTGTATCTCTCTATTAACGAAATAGATATGTTAATTTATCTTGCTTTGTATCTTTGCTGGATTTAGTCTGTTGGAATAAACCATCGTGTGGAAGACCTCAACATGTGGTTAAGAGATGGATCAGTTGATGTTGGTGTGGCTGGCATCTATGGGATGGGTGGAATTGGCAAGACCACTATTGCTAAAGCTTCTTATAATCTGAACCAGCATAGTTTTGAAGGAAGAAGTTTTCTGGCAGATGTTAGAGCAACTACAGAACAACCTGATGGTTTGGTTGATTGTACGCTGCAAAAGAGTACTGATTGTTCTTGATGATGTGAACGACTTGGACCAGTTAAATGCGATTCTTGGAATGCGAGAGTGGTTTCATCCCGGAAGCAAGATTATCATAACAACTAGAGACAAACACTTGTTAACGGCTAATGGGGTTTCAAAAATGTTCATGGTTCCAGAATTGGATGAGGATGAATCACTTCAGCTTTTCAGTTGGCATGCCTTCAGACAAGCTCATCCTATCGAAGGCTTCATGTAGGTTTCAGCACTCGTAGTAAAACACTGCGGAGGGCTACCATTAGCCCTCCAAGTTCTGGGGTCTTCTCTGTTTGGAAAAATCTACTTGTTTGGTACGATACATTAGAGAGGTTAGATGAGGTTCCTGATGGAAAAATTCAAAGAATTCTTAGAATAAGCTATGATTATCTACAAGACGATCGTGACAAAACTTTATTCCTTCATATAGCATGTTTCTTCATAGGAAAAAAGAGAAACTCGACAGTCACAGTACTGCACCATCTTAAGCTTTTCGCAGCAAGCGGAGTTCAAAATCTAGTTGATAGATGTCTACTGAAAATTGATGATGATAAGTTGATGATGCATCAATTAATCAGAGACATGGGAAGGGGAATTGTTCGCGAAGAATCAGTTGATGACCCTGGAAAACGCAGTAGAGTTGTGCAAAAAGATGCCTATGAGATTTTGAAGAACTCATCGGTAAGAAGCATTCTGTTATTCTTGAGTATATTATACGAGTGTATCAAATTACTAACTAGTTAACCAATCTTCTAATATGTAAGCGGGGAACGGAAACTATCAAGGGTCTCTTGCTCAACTTCTCTATGCTAATGGATGGCATGTCTTCCAAGGCAATACTTAAAGATAACAATAAACGATGGCATGCCGAGGAGTCTGATGGAACTTGTTCAAGACGGCGTCGGCTTAGCTTCTTCTCTTGGGAATCAATCAACTATTCCTCACATAATTTAGCTTCTACATCAAGTGTGGCAGACTTCAAAACAGAGGCATTCAAAAGGATGACCAATCTTCAACTTCTCCAGCTCAATAATGTAAAAGTCAGTGGTGGCTATAAAGAGTTTCCAAAAGCACTAATATGGTTGTCTTGGAAAGGGTTCCCCATGAAATCAATACCAGCTGATTTTTGTTTGAAAAATCTAGTTGCTCTTGAGTTGAAGCATAGCATCCTGCAACTTGTATGGAAGGGAATCAGGGTATGTCACTCTCTTTTTCTGTGTCATACATTTAGGGGGTTATTTTACATGCTAATTACTTCTCTGTGAAACAGTTTGTTCCAGGATTGAAAATCCTTGTCTGGCTGGTTGCAATGTATCAAAGATTTCCGATGATCTAAGTGTTCTATCCTCGCTGAAGTATTTGGATGTAAGTGGCAACCCAATTCTGTGCCTACCCGAGAACATAAAAAGTCTTACTATGCTAGAATCTCTTTCCGTAAACGACTGCACAAAGCTTAAAATGCTTCCAGAGCTCCCTCCAAGTTTAAAGAGTTTGCAAGCAGAAGTTTGTACTTCGTTGAGAAAAGTAACGAACTTACCAAACTTGTTCATGTCCCTAACACCATTTCTTACAGATTGCGGAGAATTAGCTGAAGTTCAGAGCTTGTTCACCATAAAACCATTGAGAGGCATTGACTTACAGATGATAAAAAATATGGGACTGTGCAATTTGGAATCCATCAAAGGCATTGAAGTCGAAATGGGCAATCACTTGACGGATACATCCAGGACAGGTCCCCTCCAGGTTTTCCTTCTTCCTTCTCTTTCATACGTTACACTTGACTGATTAGCTTCATGCTTTCTAAACATGTGATCTTTATGAATTAGGGACTATATGAATGTGGTATATTCAGCATTTTCCTTCATGGACACACAATTCCTGATCAGTACATCTACAGGAACTTGGGTAGTTCTGTGTTGTCGATTATTGTACCTTCCGATCCTAAGCTTAAGATCCGAGGCTTAAATGTATGTGTTCTATATGCACTAGGCTCATATAGGAGTGATGTTGGTTCCCAGATTCTTAAAGTCAGTAACGAGACGAAGGGTCTTATGTGGACATACAGCCCAGTTTCTCAAGGTGTTCCGAAAGAGGATGGACTAATGTTATGGCCAAGTCATTGGCTGGTTGAGAACAATGAATTGGAGGGTGGGGATGAAATACGTGTCTCAGTGCATAGTGGGTCTGCATTCATGAATTTTCCAGAAGGTCAAGACAGTCTTCCTGCAAAGGAGTTTGGAATTCAACTTGTGCATGATCAGGAAAATGAGGGTGTTCCATCCAATAGTCAAGAAATTGCACTACAAGATGAAGTGCCTTATTGGAGCCACAATGCCATTACTGGGAGTGTCTCATTGTCATGGACATTTCAGAAGCTGCAAGGAGAATCCATCTCATCTTGATTTTTCATACGAGCCCAAAGATCGTGTAAGCGAGTATTGCCATCATTTATTTAAGCACGCTATCTTTTCACACGAGAAAATCGAGTACATATCAAGTAAAAATAATACTTTATCTGTATAGAGGGACATGTGATATGATTGAGTTTGTGTTTGAAATTGCCAAGTGCGAGATGGATGTTATTCATGAAGTACTCAGCAAAGATCGAAATCAAAAATATTGTGCATATTGAGCTGCTCGACATAAGCTTGTGATTGAGTGCTTCATTTCTAATGAATATTTGGGTTTGATTTACTAAGAGTATAAACGAATCATGTCACTTATAAACAGGGGTGTGCAATTCCTATCAAGATGAAAGCTGAAGAGGAGACTAATTCCATGGGCCATGGCTGATGTACAAATTGAAATGTTTACTGATCGAACAAATTAAAGCTACCTATCTCCTCTGGAAATTCAACATCTTGATCGAAAAGGCAAAGACAAATGCAAAGAGTACTGCAAATCCAGCAACTGCTGCTGCAACCACTCCTAGAAATTCATGTTTGAAGCCAAAGTAAGTCCTCATAAATTCTTCCACAGTTTCGCCCGACTCAAGCTCGTTCTGTAGATCTCCAAACTGTGATGTAGCCAATCCATACAAGCTCCAAGCCATTGGACATGCCCAATAGTACCATCTCCACCATATAGGAATCCTCTGTACCAAAAGAACAAGACAAAGAATTGTAGCATCAGAAAATAAGTACATTCCAGGCACTAAATAAAACATGCACTAGAAATTAGGAGTGAGCAAATCTTACAGTTCGTGGGATTAAGAACCCCGAGAAGACATTCCATACTGCATAAAATGCACTAGAACTTATAGCAGCAACGTGCTGGTTCGGTGTGAAGGCCACTCCCATCATACCATAAAAGGTGAAGTACAGAAATGTGAAATACATGAAAAATAGATACCAGAAGAATTTAGGTACAGTCCACTCAAATCCGATCATTGCATAAACTATGACACCATAGAGAATTGTTTGGGCGAAAATATAAGGCAGCTCAATTGCAACCTGCAAAAATATGAGGATCGTGTAAGACAAATAAGAAAAGTAAATCAGTTTTCACTTGGTAAAATGTTATATAGGTCACCTACCTGTGAAAATGCATACGCCAATGGAGAATACATTCCAGCAGCACGTTCTCTATAAAAGACTGTTCGTTCGATAGAAACTACTGGCTGAACTGTTGTTGAATTCTTAATACCGAGAAAGAGGACAGCAGCATACATGGAACCAATTGCATTAAAGAGATCCTGTTGGTTTTTCCTGTAATCAAAGTATACAAAATTACACAAGGAAGCAAATATGTTTGCAAGACTTATCAACCTGTATGATATCAATATTGTACTTACGTTTTGGAGCCGAGGTCCCAGAACATTGTTCCCAACATTAAGGCTATGATGGTGGTGTATATCAACTTTATGGCAGTGTATGCTGGATTTCGCCAATACGACCAATGTTGTTTCCATAAGCAAGCCATGCATTGTGTGACAAATGGCTGAGAATATTGAGTAGGGAAATACAGGTCCTTCGAACCAGGAGGAGGGGTGCTCAGTTCTTCAATAAGTGTTTTATTTCTCCTGAAATATATGCACACAAATAAGAATAATTTCCATCACCAAATCTTTTTCAAGTGGAAAGGTTTTGTCAACCTACCTGTATAGATCTGATGTTTTATAAATATCAGAGAAATCAACACCTAAAGCTATTTCTTTGGCGGAACTGGTGACTTCCAACATCCAAGTTGCTGGATTATAGCCATCCTTAATCTTACTGACATTATCAATTCCCTTCATGTAGAAGTATATGTATTAGTAAACCTTCACTAGAAACAAACAGATATGAGATCAGACTTTTGATTTCTGAATACCTCAAAATACTTGATTAAATGGCAAGAATGACGCCCCAATGGCCCTACGTATAGCTCTTGTCCTCCTTTCTTCAGTAGGAATAACTGCAACGACATGTTAAATAATAAATATATCAGACTTATGTATTATAGATGAAACCAATATATGTAAATTTATCTATGAAGATTTTGATCTACCTCATCAAAAGATTCAAATATATCGATGCTTGGTTGATGAATGGTGCACACAACTGTTCTTCCGGTGTCCACAGTATTTCTAACTGTTCTCATAACAATCGCAGCAGCTCTTGCATCTAGGCCAGAAGTTGGTTCATCCATGAAAATTATGGAGGGGTTAGCCACTAGTTCAACTGCAATTGTCAGCCTCTTTCTTTGCTCAGTTGAGAGACCATTGGCACCAGGTAATCCTACTAGTGCTTGCCTTAAGGGATCCAACTCCACAAGTGCCATTACTTCCTCGACAAACATCTACAAGAATGTATCAATTCATTAGACACTAAAGAAGTTACACTGGTAGTTCCCTACAAAATCTACTTTGGAAGTTAAAATACAAACCTTCCTTGTTTCTGAATCAATTTCTGCAGGTAAACGCAACCATGCTGAGTACATCAAGGATTCATAAACAGTAACATGTGGAGAGTGGATGTCATTCTGCTCACAGTATCCAGAAATCCGAGCAAATGATTCTTGCTTCTTGGGGTGGCCAGAAATTGTGATATTTCCCTCAATGTAGCCTCCAGTTTTCCTACCAGCTAGTACATCCATTAGAGTTGTCTTGCCAGCACCACTCACTCCCATCAGAGCTGTGAGAACACCTGGCCTGAAAGCACCACTCACTCGCCTGAGGAGCACCAATTTATCCTCAGGAATACCTTGGTTCTTCATTTCCTGCCATTATATATAGGATTCACACAAGTTATGTTGAGAGAGTTGCATAAGCTTGTCGAGTGTTAGACATATATTAATTTTGGTTGCACATATCACCTGTGGCATGTCCACCGAGTATGAAATTTCATCAAAGGTGATGGAATATGGTTCAAATGGAAGAACCATTCCTCTTTTCGTGTTATCAGTAGTACTTCCATCTCCTTTCTCTGCCTTTCCATAAAATTTAGTTCATCCTAGTGAAATGTAGACAAAAAGTATACAACAGAACTTTTATATAAGATACATCACCTTTGCTGATTCGAGGAGTCAAGCTCTTGTCATCATCTTTATTGCCTTGAGATTGTGCTGATTTAACACCTTGTGGCTTGTCCAAAGCTGCAAAATCATTTTGGTATCATGAGCTAAACCTTTTCTCTCTCTTTTTTTTTTCTTTTAAAGTATAGTTCAAATGTACTAGGTGAATGTACTCACGGTTTAGAAAAGTGAGGGCCAGAGCGTAACAAACGTTGAAAAAGAGCATGTATCCAGCCAATGCTCCTGCACCAATCCAATACCAATATGCGTGTGTACGAAATCCCCGAGACTTCAGAATTTCAACTCCTAACGATTCATTTGAGCCGGGAAGAACCTTTAACAAGAGTAGAGTAAAATCAGAGAATTAGTCAGGGATGAACAACTACAAAATGTTTGAAATGGTTCAATGAAGGACTTACATGTGACCAACTCTTGCCCAGGAATTCATTGACTACAATTGCATTTTGTCCATACATCAAAGGTGATATCCAGTAGCCCCATATCCACCATTTCTTTATATCATCTGTGGAATCAACCAAAGAACATTGAGAAACATGGAATAAATTGATACAGAAATTAAGTTGCTGGAGATCAAGTATATTTACTTAGTCTTTTACCTCTTGACAGGACAAATCCGCCCAAAGCGAAAAGCATGACTAGTGCAAATGAGCCAAATGTATTAGCAACAGTCAAGCTTCTACCTACTCCAGCAATGAATCGGAATAATCCAGAAGCCATTTGATTCATGAGTAAGAGGAGAAGATATTGCTTAAACAACCTGCATCACACGTTCATGACAGTACATGATTCGAGATCATAACCGACATATGTTTAAGGAGAAAGTGACTGAAAATTTTGTTACTTGTACATTATTTTTACCTTCCAACATTTGGATCAAATCCAATGACATAATAGGTGATAAACACCCAAACACCAACTTCAACACAGGTGAGAGGGATCTTGAGGAGCCATGATGGAAGTGCATATGCCCATGGTGGAAAGAAGAGCAGCTTTCTATGCTTATAAAATACTGGAAGCTTGGCTATAGTCATTGAGAGCTCTGCCATTCCATTGAACATAACAGCAACCAAGGAGAAGAATAATGCGCCAGCATAAATTCCTCCATTAATTACTGAATCGCGGTGCATCTCAGTTCGTAGGAATAGTGTCATTGTAATCAGAGACAATATTGAGAACTAGGGAGGGAAGGAAATGATAATGGATTAGTTAATACCATGCAAAGAAAATAGATAGATTGGTTACAACATCAAAGAAAAACTTAAGTTAAAAACTTACTTGGATTAGCTTGAAAAGGTAAACAAATGAATTCCTCTTCATGAGCAAGAACTCCCTTGAGAAACAAGCTTTAAATAGTTCTGCTCTTTTAACACCATATTTTTTTGTTGTTAATGCAGCTGAATGGCTCTTGGTCTTGTCAAATGGAGTTGCAAGTTCATGTGTAATTGCGCGCCCTACATGGAAAGATTGGAATGCTTGGGAAAATTCTTCGACTGTGATAAACCTGTAAGGTTCATCTCTGCTAGCCCAATACTGCTCCTGATCTTTCCTTGAGGTTACCTACACCACATCAATTACAAACTTCAGCAAGTGTCATTCTACTTTTGATTTGTGTCATAATAGCAAACATAATCTATAGATGGACTTACTTCTTGCAGGAAATCGGCCACACCTTTTCTCTCAGGACATCTGAATCCCATAGACTCAAAAAAACCGAGGACATGTTCACGGGGTCCTTGATACACAATCTGACCATCAGAAAGAAGTATAATATCATCAAATAGATCATAAGTCTCAGGGGCTGGCTGCAGTAGTGAGATGAATGCAGTCCCTTGGAGAATGTGAACATATTGCTTGATGGAATTCACTATTTGATAAGTTGTTGAACTATCCAGACCAGTCGATATTTCATCCATAAATAGTGCCTTCGAAGGTCCAACCAACATTTCACCTATAGATGATTCACTAATCAAACCTTTGCCACTTCATATATTCATACACAAATTAGTGCACTTCATATATTCATACACAAATTAGTGCTGATATAAGAGTTAAGACTTTGTTTACCAGTTGTGACTCGCTTCTTTTGTCCTCCGGAGATACCCCTTAATAATTGATCCCCTACCAAGGTATCTGCACAGCCATCCAATCCCAAAACCTGCAAACAGAATCAGTTAGTCATCATTAAAGAGTGTTATTCAGAAAGTCCTCTTATTACAGAAAAAGTAAATCAATGTTACCTTAAGAATGTAATTTGTCATAAATGTTGCCCTTTGGCTTTCTGATGCTATTCCCTACAATAGCAGAATGATGAATTAAAATCACATTGCATGGTTAATCATTTCAAAAACATTCTGCAAAGTTAAGGAACATAAAAAGTCTGTCAATTTTATATCATCATTTTCTCACCTTCATGTAGATATCCAAGTCTGGATCTGGCTTAATACTTGCTTCTTTCTCTCTTCTACTTAACTCTACTAGCATCTCTGCAAAAATTCAACATTATGAATGATTATCTTCTCAATTAATGAAGTTTTGGTCTAACTCAGCAAACTAAAGGAAACCAAAGAAAAATACAGTCCTATAAACGAACCATAACGAGCTCCGACCCCTTGGCATCTTGCTGAAAAAGCCAAGGTTTCTCCAACTGTCATTTCTGGAATATGAACATCATGTTGACTGATATATACACCAGTTCTCTGAGGCACAAACTCATGCATGCCATGACCATTGTAAGTCACATTTCCGGAAACCTGCAGAAGAATTTTCACCAAAACACATTAGAAACAAAATCCAATAGTGATTCCAATACCTAAACATCAAACAGAAAAACCTTAATTTCATCTTATATAACCTTGAGATCCTTATCAAGCTCTCCGGCCAAAGCCAGCAACAGCGTGGTCTTCCCCGAACTTGGAGGACCCAAAAGCAATGTCATTCTGCAAAAACAATAAGTGAACCCAGTTGAGTATCCATCAGGCAATTTAGGCAACACAAACTATGATAATTAACTAGAACAGACAAGTTTCTTCACCTGCAAGGCTTGATGATCCCACTGACATCTTTGAGTATAGAAACATGTTCCTTCTTTTGAGGAAGAATGTGCAGGCAATTCAAGAAACCCTTTGTACCCAGAAACAAAAATAGCTATGTAAGAACAAACTAATTAACAGTAAGAATATATATGCCAAAACTTGAAATGTACACTATTAGTACCTCCACTACATTAACACAATAATTGAAGACAGAAGGCAGAGCCCTGCCCCCAACATGAGTTTCAGCTGCAATTTTCAAATGCTCGAACCTAACTTCAATTGTAGGAAGACTAATTCCAACTCTGAGATACAAATACCAAGAAAGAAAGAAAGAAAAAATCATCAACACCACATTATATTCAACAACAAAGAAAACTGAACAAAATATAAACTTAGAAACTACACATTACCTATCGATCCGGCTCTTGAGCCTCAACAAGAATTTCTCATGATCCTCCTCAGCAACTCCCACCAGCCTCTCAATCAAGTCTTTCCTTTCTTGCAGCTCAAGGTGATGCAGGTCGACTTCGCTGGCATGGCCTTGAGGAGAAGTGAGCAACCCTTTTTTCAAACGAGCGAAGGTAGGCAGCCTCTGCAGAGCTGCCCATTTGAGAGCTTCCTCATCGTCTTCTCCAACTGAAGATGCTGAGAAAACTGCCCTGCCATTGTCAGTCCAAAACGAACCGCTTCTGGTGAAACTGTGACCTGCTCTTTCAAGGTCACAGCTGATGATCTCCATTGGAGAAGCTTAAACAGCCAACAAAACCCAGGTCTCTATAACGAAAAGGAATACAATGAGAAAGTAGCACAAATGAGTTTGGCTTTTTAGCTGGCTACTTTGTCTGAGTAGGTATTTATAGGAAATGTCTTTGGTCTCGGGCATCATGGATGATCTCACTTTGCATTCGATTTTATATCCACTGTGTGTGCCCCTCTTACCTCATCAGTACGTGCAAATTGAACATGTGTGGGGATACGTCTGATGATGACCAATTAGTGTAAGTCTGTATTCCATGGATATAACACTTTCAAGATTCAACCTTTCACTGATTGTTTTGGCAGGAACCACCTTGTCAAAGTTAAATGGAGAGTTTCAATTCACAACAACCTTGTTGACCGGATAAAATTCAACCGAAAAAGGAATGCAAAAGGAGGAACTTGGCTTTCGTGATTTGTCTACTTTGAACAAAAATGGATGCTACAGAATACTACAGCTCACAATTCACAGGTGTGTACTTTTGGATTTGCTCACTACAGTCGTAAGCATCATAGGGCTTAAGTTTTGATTTCTTTGTGTAAATGTTGTAAATGCATATCAGGTCTTGATTTGTCTTTAATTAGCATTTATTCTCTCTTTGTAACATATTGTAACAGTAGTGACTGCTATATAGATGTATGATTGTAAACTTCAAACTCAATGAAAATCACTTTCAACAATATGTAAATCAGTTTTGTAAACTTTCAATCAAACTGATAATCATTTAAACTATTGAACTAAATTAGATCAATAGACGAATCAAATCTTTCAAACCTAAACGGTTTGTCTTAGCCATAATCAATTTTTCTGAAAACATGAATAAGTAATCTACGCTGACTGACTACAACGTAAAAACTAAATAATTAAGATGAAATATGACCAAGTTAGTATAATGTCTTGCCCATACAAAAGAACCCTACTGCATATAGTGAATACATATGCACGTGCAAAGGCCTAAAACCAAGCATTGGAAGAAAAAATGCCAGCAGTGCTGAAATGATGTTCATTATTTATTCAACTCGCGCGACATTCCCTGTATGTATGGAGATCGGCCAAAGTCCATATCTATGATATATCATGAGAGCAAAACAAACAAGGGTCACCATCGACATGTATATTCACGGGATATATACCGCCGCCGGCGGCGTATTATAATCCGCCAAAAGTGGCTAGAGGGACCGCCGGCAAATAACGACGACCGGGAAAACCAGACAAGACAGATGAATGGCCGCCAGCGAATTATTACATTTTTCATGATGATGGAAATCTCTCAGCTAGTGAGCTAGAACTAGAGCTGGAATACTTGCATTATTGTCACAGCAGATGCACCAAATTAAACCTTTGCTTTACAGGAGGGTTCTTTGTCCGTTGTGATCTTTCTGTTGCGGTTAACACTTCACACTTCAATCTGGGGATTTATAATTAGAAGAAGGGGAGGAATACGATACAATGTGGATGAGCAGGCTGCAGATATTAAAGGATAAGGATGGGTACGTGCTAGCATAAGTTAACATGAGATATTGACCATAATGTGATGTCTCGACTAGGTGACAATTTTAAAGATGACATGCATATTGTTTGAAAGAGTTGAAATGTCAAAATTGTGTCGACTGAAAATGATACATGTTTGGCATGTATATTACGTAGGATATAATGTCAATGAGGGCTACATCTGACGAAACATTGTTTGATCATGCAACCATGAGATTGTTTCTATTAGATCGTTCAAATGGCTCGCCGTCTCCATCATGTGAATTTTATTTATTTTTACTAAGTGTGTGAACAGTTTTAAAAAGGAAATTATAAAGTAAATCAATTCAGCTAGTCATTTGAAAGTTGATAGGTCGATTCCAGACCACCGACGAGAAGACGAACAAGAAGTGACCTAGAATGGCTTTTATAGTAGATCTTTGTCCTAAAACCTATAATAGGTTTAGGTTTTTCAATTTTGCATCTCCAACTTGTTTAAACCTAAACTAGGCCTAACTTTCCCTGCATGAAAAATAAGGGTGTGGGTTTTGACAAATAAAGGTCGGAGATGCAACCCATATGAAATAATAGGTAAAGAAAAACATCCAAAAATAATAACGAGGAAATCGATCAGTAAATCAGATTACACATCTGATCGAAGCATTAATTTTTTTTTTTGAGTTAAGATATTTTATTCATTAAAAATAAAGGATACATCATGAATCGATTCATTGTCTTACATATAAAGAAAAAATAAAATCAAGTGATAGGTAGCACCCTCATTACACTTTGCTCGCTCATTATCTGATCGAAGCAATTGTTAACTCTTTTTTTTTTTTTTTTTGTTGTTGAGGAAAACAAGAATTTCGTTAATCGAGAATATAATATTACAACCATGAGGGATATTGGTGGTGGAAATAAATTCCCCACTCTCATTCTTACTTATCCAAAACACCAACGATTACAGTGGACAAGAACCGAAACGAGTTTGTTAACTCGATGCCACAATATAGTGAATATACTAATATCTGCTCTGTTTAGTTTGGGCCTGCTGGTAGGAAATAACGTTAGCTATGTGGTCAAATACATTAGTTGGGCTCAGCTTATCTGGGTCTGTTGGAACGAACCCGAACCCGAACCCGAACCACGACCCAGTTCTTTATCAGCAGCTCATGTTTAAACCTCCCATGGCGGTAGAGCTCCGCCATATATAACCACTCTAGTCTAGAACCGCCTATACTTCTAGCTCCGGCCAAACAACAAAGAATTAAAATTGAAGTCATGGCGGACGACCCGGCTGAGATCTACGACGGAATCAGAGCCGAATTTCCTCTCTCATTCGGTAAGCAATCCAAATCTCAAACCCCTCTCGAAGCCATCCACAATACGACACGTCGTAACCAGAGCCTCCACCAACAACCACCCTCCTCCTCCTCCGCCGCCGCCGACGCCAACGACCTCCCTTCTCTCTCCTCCTCCTCCAAAACCTGGCTCAATTCCCTCCGCTCCGCCAAAACCCCCAACCCTAACCCTAACCCTAACGATTCGGATGCATCCCTTATCGGACCGCCTCGTCCGCCGCAGCCTAATTCGGCTGCCGAAGACGACGGCGACGCCCTTATTGGACCGCCTCCGCCGCCACCGGGGGGCGCCGAGAGCGACGACGATGGGGAGATGATTGGGCCGCCGGCGCCGGCGCGGTCCAATATGGAGGATTCGGATTCCGATGCGGAGGAGGAGAACAAGTACCGGATTCCGGTGAGCAATGAGATTGTGCTGAAGGGACACACCAAGGTGGTTTCGGCACTGGCCATTGATCACACTGGTTCTAGGGTTGTAACTGGTAGCTATGACTATTCGGTGAGAATGTACGATTTCCAAGGAATGAATGCAAAGCTGCAATCTTTCCGGCAGCTGGAGCCGTCGGAAGGTCATCAAGTCAGGACTATTAGCTGGAGCCCCACGGCCGACCGGTTTCTTTGTGTCACCGGCTCAGCTCAGGCAAAGGTGAATCCTCATTAACCTGTTGTTATCTGCATTGTCTTGCTTTGTTTATATCTGTATGGAGTTGAGGTGTTTTTGATGTGAAATGTGGGTTGTGTGTTTGTTTGCGATTTTAATTTGGTATATGGTGTCTGAAAGCATTTTTGTATTGATCAGATTTATGATCGTGACGGACTTACTCTCGGAGAGTTTGTTA
This sequence comes from Fragaria iinumae, assembly GCA_009720345.1. Taxonomy (NCBI): domain Eukaryota; kingdom Viridiplantae; phylum Streptophyta; class Magnoliopsida; order Rosales; family Rosaceae; genus Fragaria; species Fragaria iinumae. The sequence continues at coordinate 21,698,279 of CM019118.1, read as the reverse complement.
AAGGGGACATGTATATTCGTGATCTTAAGAATACCAAGGGGCACATTACTGGATTGACCTGTGGACAGTGGCACCCTAGGAAGAAAGACGAAATCTTGACATCGTCGGAGGATGGGTCGCTGCGCATTTGGGATGTCAATGACTTCAAAACTCAGAAACAGGTAAGAAAATTTTTACTTATGGAACAATTTTGTAATGCGTTTTAGTTATCACACATAACCATGCCAGCACCGCATACTGTGTTGTTCTCTTTAGATTTTGGGAGCGGTTTATGTTAGGCTGAATTAAAATTGATGAAACAAGTCCTGTTTTGCTTTTAGTATTGAGAATAGTCTTTAACTGAGCAAGAGTTTTGGACTAAATTGTGCAATTCTTCAATAACTAGGTAATCAAGCCAAAACTTGCTAGGCCTGGAAGAGTTCCAGTCACCACTTGTGCTTGGGATCATGAAGGCCAACGGATTGCAGGTGGTATAGGAGATGGTTCTATACAGGTACATGTTGGCTGAATATCTCTTACTCAAATAGCCTTTCTTTTTCTATATGTTCTTTGAGAGGGAAGTTTGTCTTGATTTCCTAGATGAATACTTAATGCTCTTATATCTCGGCCTCACATAACTCTGCTGATTCTCTTAGGTTTGGAACATTAAACCCGGATGGGGAAGTAGGCCGGACATACATGTTCCAGGAGCTCATTCAGATGATATTACTGGGCTTAAGTTTTCTAGGGATGGGAGAATCTTACTCTCAAGAAGCTGTGATGGCACTTTGAAGGTAATGCATTATAGTATATTTGCTGTCCACTACCAGGCTAAATGGTTCCTATGAGTATTTTATCTGTGATGGATTTACTTTCTAACGTTCATAATACGTATCAGGTTTGGGATTTACGTCAGATGAAAGATCCTCTCAAGGTGTTTCAGGATCTCCCAAATAATTATGCACAAACCAATATTGCATTTAGTCCTGATGAGCAACTCTTTCTGACTGGAACTTCAATTGAAAGGGAGAGCACAACTGGTGGATTACTATGCTTCTTTGATCGGGCAAAACTGGAACTTGTTTCAAAAGTTGGGATATCCCCTACTTGTAGTGTTGTGCAATGTGCCTGGCACCCAAAACTGAATCAGGTACTACCCTCATTGATACAATCCTTGTTTTTCAATCATTATCTTTAAGCGTTCCATGCAATGTTGATCTATTTCTGCACAAGACATGTGCATAATCTGAATTATACCTAGAAGGCTAGAACTAACCTGCTTTTTGTCTTTGAAGATCTTTGCAACAATGGGGGATAAAAGTCAAGGCGGAACTCATGTATTATATGATCCGACTCTTAGTGAAAGAGGAGCTCTTGTTTGTGTTGCACGTGCACCTAGGAAAAAATCTGTTGATGATTTTGTGGCAAACCCAGTCATACACAACCCTCATGCTCTACCTTTATTTAGAGATCAACCAAGCCGTAAGCGTGAGCGAGAGAAAACATTGAAGGATCCAGTTAAATCCCATAAGCCTGACCTTCCCATGACAGGACCAGGCTTTGGTGGAAGAGTTGGCGTAAGTAAAGGAAGCTTATTGACCCAGTACCTTATGAAGGTAATGCTATTCGCCCAATTCTTTTTTTTTTTCTTTTTTTTTTTGGTTATTATTTGCCCAATTCAATATTTATCTTTCCTTTACAAATTGAATATGCTTAAGAAATGAACACAATAAAATGTACACTCATCGTTTGTTTCCAATCTCAGCAAGGTGGTATGATCAAGGAGACGTGGATGGACGAAGATCCAAGAGAAGCCATACTGAAGTATGCAGATGTTGCAGCAAAAGATCCAAAGTACATAGCTCCAGCTTATGCAGAAACCCAGCCTGAAACAGTTTTTGCAAAATCAGACTCTGAGGATGAAGATAAATGATCTGATTATGGTTCCTATGGTAGCCATTACTGGAATGACTGTTGCTTGACCAAGGACAAAACCAAAGGCTACTTGCCACAACATTGCATCTGCAGAAACATTGTGAGCGCCATACTAATGGTCACAGAGGATTCAATTCTTGAAGGAAAATGCTAAACTATGGTAGTTGGTAGAATGAAATGTGACGCGTTGAATTTGCTATATTGATTGATGTAGTCCTTCGAAATGACACCACAATGTAAATGTAAATGCAGTAAAATCTGTAATACATTTTTGAAGTAAAATTGTGTTGTACTCTTATTACTAATTAGGTATTCTAGCTTCCATTTTTGTTGTCTATCAAGTTAATCCAAGCAGGACAGCCGCAAAAACAACGAGAGAACATGCCTGCCTACGTACACTAAACAAAATCAATCTGTGAGCCTCCCAAAGACAAATTACTGCTTTGATCAAGCAGAGCAGTGACAACATTTCGAGAAACTGATCAACACCACTAGGATACACAGGCAACTCGACCAACATACTACACAAGTCAAAACACCGATAGAAAAAAAAAACATGCAGGAGCATGAGAACAAATTGAGGAAAAGCATTAGAGCGCACACAGATCAAACACACAGCAACATACATCAAAGAACACACAAGGAAGCATGAGGACATATAAGAGAGGAGATGCAATCTTGATGGAATGGAAAATTGTATAAATGCAAACAGAGAGCATATGGACAAAATGTCTTTGCCTTTTATTCAACTTAACAACTATAATTAGAAAACAGTCATTAGATGAGCCATCCATTGGCCATTTTAAAGAGTAAGAATTATTGAGTACATAACCACATAAAACTAAAGATAACAAGCAAACAACCAAATAGAACTGGAAACAAAGCAGAATGGATAGCACCTCCACGATCACATAGAACTTAAGAAACCACCACGGAGGCGAAGGACAAGGTGAAGGGTCGACTCCTTTTGAATGTTGTAATCCGCCAGAGTCCTCCCATCTTCAAGCTGCTTACCAGCAAATATGAGCCTCTGCTGGTCTGGAGGAATGCCTTCCTTGTCCTGAATCTTTGCTTTCACATTATCAATTGTATCAGAACTCTCTACCTCCAAGGTTATGGTCTTTCCAGTAAGTGTCTTCACAAAGATCTGCATCCCACCACGTAGACGGAGCACCAAATGCAGAGTCGACTCTTTCTGAATGTTGTAATCTGCCAGTGTCCTGCCGTCCTCAAGCTGCTTTCCTGCAAAGATGAGCCTCTGCTGGTCTGGGGGAATGCCTTCTTTGTCCTGAATCTTTGCCTTGACATTATCAATTGTGTCTGAGCTTTCCACTTCCAAAGTAATGGTTTTCCCGGTCAAAGTCTTCACAAAAATTTGCATTCCACCACGCAGACGGAGAACCAAGTGCAAGGTAGATTCCTTTTGAATGTTGTAGTCTGCAAGAGTTCTTCCGTCCTCCAACTGTTTACCTGCAAAGATGAGCCTCTGCTGATCTGGGGGGATACCCTCCTTGTCCTGGATTTTTGCCTTGACATTGTCAATTGTATCGGAGCTTTCCACCTCCAAGGTGATTGTCTTCCCAGTAAGCGTCTTTACAAAGATCTGCATTCCACCACGCAGTCGGAGAACCAAGTGCAAGGTTGATTCCTTTTGAATGTTGTAGTCTGCAAGAGTTCTTCCGTCCTCCAACTGTTTACCTGCAAAGATGAGCCTCTGCTGATCTGGGGGAATACCCTCCTTGTCCTGGATCTTTGCCTTGACATTGTCAATTGTATCGGAGCTTTCCACCTCCAGGGTGATTGTCTTCCCAGTAAGCGTCTTTACAAAGATCTGCATTCCACCACGCAGACGGAGCACCAGGTGAAGAGTAGATTCCTTTTGGATATTGTAATCAGCAAGGGTGCGGCCATCCTCTAGCTGTTTGCCGGCAAATATGAGCCTCTGCTGATCTGGGGGGATGCCCTCCTTGTCCTGGATCTTTGCCTTGACATTATCGATCGTATCAGAACTCTCAACCTCTAATGTGATGGTCTTCCCTGTGAGAGTCTTAACAAAGATCTGCATGCCACCACGGAGTCTGAGAACTAAGTGGAGAGTGGACTCTTTCTGAATGTTGTAGTCAGCGAGTGTACGCCCATCCTCGAGCTGCTTGCCAGCAAAGATCAGCCTTTGTTGGTCCGGGGGAATTCCCTCCTTGTCTTGGATCTTTGCTTTGACATTGTCAATAGTGTCAGAGCTTTCAACCTCGAGGGTGATGGTCTTGCCTGTGAGGGTTTTCACAAAGATCTGCATCTGCTGACACAAACATATTATATCAGTCATCTGAATCAATTTATCTAAAGAAGGACAAGCAGATTCATACATTTTACAATCAATCAAAGCTTGTTATAGAAGGACGTTCTAAACAAAATACAAAACACTTGCAACATGTAAAACAAAACACAGATGAATTAGCCTTGTTGAATCAACTAAGCAAGGACTTTGCCTAAATTTATATCCATTAACAATTGAACCAACAGAACTGACACAAGGAATCACAAAACCCGAAACTATCACCAATAGCCAATAGCAAAAGTGCATAATTGTATGTATGTCTCATGGCCAGTCCCAACTGGTAAAGGCAGCAATGCCACTCCACAAAGCAATGGAATAAAATACCATCCGCTTCAACGTTACCGAGCTTGCCGCTTACAAACAAAGAAATTGTTTTCTCCCACTAAAAAGCTTGAGATTTCCACAAACAATCTCACATGTTCAATAATTACCGAGCACAAAGAAACCTAACAAAATCAATTTGCTCAGGATGCTACTAATTACCACTGTCAAGAATCAATCAAGAAAATAAATCGATTCAATCAAAACACAACCAAACATCTTCAGAAACTTCAATATTCGCAAACAAATTACAAACAAGAACAAACCGAATTCGTAATCTACAATCGGCCTAATCAAATTCTCATCCAATGATCTCTAGATCTATTTCAAAGCATAACCTCGGTGTTGTTCCATTCATCGCAGCAGAAGAATCAAAATTCGCTGTAAAATTTATACATGTTGCAAACAAACGTACCAGATCTAAAGGAAACACAAAATAAATTGATAGATCAAAACGAAATACACAAGATATTATTGATAGATCAAGATTGAAGAACAGAGGAACGAACCTTGACGGAGAGAGACGACGAATGGGGTTTGCCTCTGGTTTCTGAATGATGAACGATTTGGGGATCAAGCAGCCTTTTTATATATGGACCATTCGACGTGGAGCTATCCAATGAAAGCCAGCCACGTGTTGTGCACGCCAAGTTTAGCTTCCCTGTAAATTAATTGTTTACGAAAGCCGAAGGAAACTGATTTTAAAAAAAAGTCCCATGAATAAACTGATTTTGCCGTTAAAGATTTGAAGGGTAAACTGAAATTTTTTCTTGAAATAATTTTACGTTGTGTTTTTAAGAAACAACCTCATGACTATTAATTTACTCGTCAATTTCAATCTTAATTTTGCACCCTAGTTTTTGAAGTTTTTGCCTTATTTTATATGTCAAAGAGAAAAGAAGGTGACTTCTTCAATCTTGTAAAGGGGTTTATTTGAAGTTTTGAAAACCTTATTTTTCACTTGCTTTCCTATGTCGTAAAAACATTACAACTTGTTTTAAGAGCATGAATCCTTGGAAGTCAAGAGGAAGAGTACCCCCTAAACCAAAGAGTTATGGTCAAGTGAGAAGATTATATAAGACCCTATTGCTGAATAAAGGTCAAGTGACAAGATATACAAGACCCTATTGCTGTCCCAAATCGAGCTCTATTTCCTTTTCATTGAAATAAAGGTGAAGGTGATCAAGAAGAATCATGTAATTAAGATGGTGAATGAGACCAACTTTGAACAGTAACAACAGTAGCTTAGTTTCACAGAAATCACTACTACAATGGGTTGGAATCAAACTAATGGTTAAAAACCAAGAGAACAAAGTTTTCTTCTTTGGCAGGCATCAACAAGTTTTGCAGGCATTCTTCATTTTTACTGAGGACACGATTCCTATCAAGAGAAGGAAAATTGGTCATCCTTAATTAGTAATACCCAGGTGGCAGTCCTAATTAGTTTAAGAAAGGAATGGATCTTTAGTAAACAATATTTACTGTTAAGAGCTCATATCAGTTAACAGATAGAAGAAAATACAGAGGCTTGTTTCAGAAAGACTTTCCATTTGGTTTGAGAAAGTGGGAATGTGTTGCAATGGAATGCAGGGGTGTGACCAGGAAAAAGTGCATCTTCCTTTGATAATAGGAACAAAGGTCTATTTACATGTACAAGATTTCTAAGACGAAAAACATCATACAGACTGGTGTGGAGATTGATTTGCATTTATGACTAACAAAACACTGTTGCAAAAGTATTTGCCACAAGTTGTCTTAGCAGCTGACAAAAGCATGAGGCTCCCAAATCGCTGGGTTGATGAATCCCTTGAGAGGTTATATGAACAGCCATTATCCTTTCACTTGTCCTCATGAATCATCAAGACGTCTTCGCATCGCTGACAGTGGCAAAAACCAGATGACTAGTTGCATTGCAACTTGGTATCTTAAAATGGTGCGCATTAAGTTGTAACAAGACATGATGGTCGTCATTTAACTTAAAAGGTCGCCATGCTCTAAGCTTGACAAACGAGAGTCGGATAGAACTGAGAACATTTGTGTGTCTACCAACAACTGCAGAAGTCAGAAATTGCAAAATAAATGAAAGGTGACAAAAAAATGGCTTTCAGATATGACTTAAATAACCCAAATCACCATAGATGATGAACATCAACCCTTCTTTGGGAAGAATCGAATGGCTACCTTGATAAATGACCGGTCCTTACTAGGAAAGGATTCAATGAAGCTATCTTTGAGAAGAATCGAAACCTGCAATGAAAAGTTAGATGTTACAGAAGTATAATGAACCAGGTCATCTATGATTTGTACGGAAGTATAATTAGCCGTGGAATGAAATTCTCTACCCTGTCATTATTTGATTGTACACTTGTAATGGTGTAAGATCTTAGCTCTGAACAAAGTGACTCAATGTAGTTCTTCATGACTTTCAAAAACTGGGCTGCAGCTTCAGCCTGCAAATATATTACACATCAGCATCTTCCCAAATCAGCTAGCACAATAACATTAGATATTTGTGTCATAACATGCAGTAAGGATCAAATTCTTTGTGCACACAATGGAAAAAGGAAATCCCCTTAAAAGTTGGAACCGCTTATAGAAGTTTCAAAGACACTATTTGATAAACTTAAGACTCTCACTTGTCTCTCCAAATGAGAAAAGAAAGTTTCCATATGTAAAACCCGCACAGTTCAGACTTCAGAGCAAAGGCAATAAGCATGCAAGTATGTAAGTAAAAACCTGCACTTCGTTGCACCTATATACAGGATGCTTTCTCGCAAATGAACCTTCTTGAGACATTTTGGAATGGATAGGTGCAAGTTCAAGGGCAAGATCTTTATATCGTGGTAGTGTTGGCAAGTGATGAGGCAGTTTCACCTGCATAAACCATAAACTACAATTATAATTTGGTGAAGAAGTCCATATACAATTACTTCACAACTTCAAAGATATAGCACACATCAACAAACAACTTCTGATCCACCAAAGTAGCTGCAAGCAAATAAAATATAAAATAAAACTATCGCCATTTTCTGCAAGAGACTATCAACCCATGTCTGGTAAGGTAAACATAGACATATATAAAATGGATAAAATAATAAAATTAAAGTACCTGATCCCTGACCACATTAACTACAACAGGATCTGATGTTTTCTTCTTTAGATCTGCAGGAACTTGCTCTATCCCTATCTGCATAATGATAAGGAATAAACAATTAGATCAAAATGATGAGATCATTTCCTTACAAGTTTCCCTAAAATTTAAGTTTAAACATAGTTATATAAATATATAACAGCATAGAAACTTTACAGTGTATATAACATTTAGGTATAAAACACAATTCCAAGAATTTAAAATTTCCAAAGAACACTACACATTGTTACCATTTAAAGTCTCTGAAAGCATAATTTAATACTCTAATATTACATAATAATCAATAATTAACATCTAAAAAAAACACAATAATAGGTGACTAAACTAATCAAAGAGCAAAAATTTACCCCAGTAAAAAGTAAAGACAGAAGCATAGTTAACTAATAAACAATACATATCAGAAATTTCTCAGTATTGGAATATCTGTATATATTAAGAAGGATCTTTCAATGTCAACATACGAGAAAAAAAAAAAAAAAAAAACAATGAACCTTAACAAACTAGCATATGGTTTTAGCACCTAGAATGACAGAGGCTGAGAGAAAGCAGCAGAGAAGGTACATTCTATACCGTACAGGATCTTACAACAACAACAACAACAACAATAATTACTATTATTAAAATACGAAACTTACAATGAAGGGAACCGGTGCATCAAGAAAATCCAGCATTTTCCCAGGTAGAATCTGAAGAAAATTAAAGGAACTTAGGGAATAACATATATAGGATTCAGAAATACACACCAGACTGTGTAGTGTTCAAACACCAAACTGTGGGTATAAGTACAAGAAAAGAGCAACGTCAAAGAGAGTAGTTGGTAGGTCAAAAAGGAAAATTTATATAAAAGAAACCCACCAGTTATGCTGAGTTCACAGAAAATTTCAAAATATGTTTTACATTTAGCATATCTATTTTTTTATTTAAATTTACAGTAAATACATCAGTAAGAAAATATCCACTTACAGGTAGCATTAAACTCTGCCATTGAAATGGACGAATCATGGGTATGATAGATAACACTACAGCTGATAGAACACCCTGCATTTGTTTAAAGTGTCAAATAGTCAAAATCTGAATTAGACAAAGAAAAGAAACAAATTTATTACTGAAAGCAAATTACAGGTCTCAGAAATAAAAATAGTATTCCGATATAAGTACTAAACTTACCAGATTAGGGCACACTACTATCACTTGCTTTTCCAGTAATACTCCCGCAACCAATGCCAAAATCTAGCAAAAGCACCATTGACTAATTAACAAAAGTACACAAGAAGGTTTATCAAAGGGTGAGAAGGGGAGCTGGGGAAAACTCAGTGCAGGCTTACCATACAAAGTCAGCCCATGTGAGAGTATGCTCATAATTACATTGTGAAGGATAAGTGTACAGTTGCTACAAAATTTACCACAAATTTTTCACCTCAATACACTATCTACCATGTTAAGAGGTAAATCACCCGAAAAGGTCTTAAGCTGAATCATGAACATCACTGTCAGTGGCAGTACCAATATATGAGATACCAATCTATCACTACACTGACTGAAATATGTAGATGATGATGCGTGGAGTTTTTCCAGAGTTGTACTGTCTCAAAAAGTTTAGGAATTTTATAGGTAAAGTATCTTGTTGTCTGATCCTAGGGGCTATGAGAACATATTTGTCGCTCTTTCAGTTTGGAAAAGAGAAAAAAAACACTCAGTAATAGCTGGAAGGCTCACACCAATTCTGTTATGAGCTTCCTATTATCAGATTATCTTTCCAAAGTCAGATCTTTTGGCACACTCCTGTGAATCCTTCATTCCGAGGTTATTGATCATAAGAAGGTGAAAAAGAGACCCGTGCCTTACACGATGAAAATAAATATTGCTTATCATGGAAAGAAAAATATAACATAGAAAAATGATTTAACACAGCTAGACTCAACTGAACCATTGAGCTTACACTTTCAACAGAGAGAACTCGGCAAACTGTAGCAGTCGTCCACAATGATAGTGAAAGCGCCTCCTCAGCAGCAGCCAACTTTGCATCAACCTTACAATTTACAAAGTTGAGAATTGTTGAGTGAGTATTTGAAACAAAAGGAAAAGGACGAAAGTTGAACAAAGTGCGATCAAACAATACCTCAGGATTTTCGGATGAATCTAAATATTTTTCATCAAAACCAAGGGCAGCAATTGGAGGTCGCTTATACTGGGTAGCCTGTAGATGTTCAAGAGGTTGAAAAACTAATTCGCTTCCTCGTTCGGGAGGAGGCAGAGCATGAAAACCACATACAATCTGTAGCAAATCGTTTTTATTCTCCTATCATAGAGAGTAAAAACAAACACAACCATCAAAACGAAATCAAAACATCACCTAAAACATGAATTGCATCAAAATCTACAACATTGATAGACTCACCCTAGCCCATGCCATTATCAAGTCATTGCTGAATTCTCTCTCACAAGTTGAGGAAAGGTCATCATCATCATCCTCTGAAAAGCTTCTAGCTGGACTGCCACAGATAACAATAATTACTGAAGTATTACTTGACAAGGATAAGAACTATTAAGTAACACGCTACAAAAATTCAGAGATACATTAGAGTAGCAAAGATTTTCCAAGTACTATGTATTCTCATATAAAAGCACATATACACTGAACACAGAAAAAAGTTCTACTATTTTATGTCTTAAGCATAAATGAAACATGAACAAGATTACCATATATTTATCACCTGAACAGAGATTCAGAACTCCCGAAACGCTCCAATGTGTGATTCCTAGAAGAGAAAGATGTCCTAACTTCTGGAGAAGGATGACCATTTCTGGATAATGAAAAGGAAAAATAGTAATAATTATCTATTAGATAATATTTTCACCATAAAACTGACATATAAAATGGTAAGATACTCATATATTTACCACCTAAATAGAGATTCAGAACTCCCAAGACTCTCTCGTGAAGTATGACCATTTGTGTAACTTCCGAATATTCTGTCTGAAGTGTCTGAGGAACCACAGTCATCAAAAAAATGTGAATCCTTTCTACCATCCTTATCTACATAGCGTACTTGAATAAAATCTGGAGCCTCACTAGCAGAAGCACTTTCTGGGGACTGAGGTTCCCAAATCTTGAGTGAAGAAGTTGGAGTCTCATCATCTGGTATATTTCCTGCAGCAACAGCTGAAAGAGCTATTGCACTGTTAATAGGGATTGCAGACCTCATCCAATTATCACAAGGATCTGTCTCAGGGGAGTCCTCATCATAATTCATTTCATCATCTATTTTGTCCATTGAAGGGGCATAGCCATTGAGGCTCATTCCACTAACAAATTGCGTAATTCGACTCAGGCGCTCCTGTTGAATGATACTGCATCCAAGTAAAAGATGGTGCATTGCTTCAAAATTCGTATATTTTTTTTCTTCAAAATCCAAGTTAAAATGTCAATTACTAGAACTATAAGTTGTATAACTATTAGAATAACATCTTACCTGTTCAACATCTCGTAGTGTAACTCAAAAAAAGGATATTTGGATAACACACAGTAGCACCGGGGTGCAGAAACCAAAAAACGGAAGAGTCCTCCAGATGAATGAGGAAGAGGTGATGTGATGCCTAAAATAGCAGGAGGCCTCTGAACTATTTCCAACACATGTAGGCAAACACCATAAAGTGTTGCATTGTCAGCTACCTGATCAAAGGCACAGTAAACCTTTTTAGTAACCACATGTGTTAAAAGAATTATATGAATACCACACTGTGAAAGCAAGAAGATACAGTACTATAGATCTTTAAAACATAAAAGATAAATAAGTACCTTGAGTGAAAAGATAAATGCTAAATCATCTTTGCCTAAATGCTCCTGTTGAGGATATAAATAATTGAAATGTTATTAAGTGTTACATCTGAAAAGTTAAATCTCTATTGTCTTAATGTATATATATGCAGACATGTTTATATATGATAAATATATACACTTGATAACAGCACACACCCAACTACAATTTTTGTTACTGGTAACCATCAAACAGACACTGAGTTCTGTACTTCAAAAGGAAACTAATAGATGAGGTATGTGCTATAGGTAAGAGTCTAGTCAATATAACGTACCTGTCCATAGACAATTTGATTAAGGTCACTCAGTGATGGAGTCTTCTCCATTAATCGTGCCTGTATCATGAAAATTCACAGGGATCATACAGCATACATCAGTATAACAACTGTTATAAGATTATAAGATAAATGGAAGATTATATTATCAAAAGAGGCATATCAAACCTTAACCCCTCCAGGAAAACAAAAGGAAGCTAAATCTTTCAAACGCATCGCTAGCTTCTTCCCAGGAGGATATTTAAAAAGTACCTGCGAGCAAAAAATAGGTATCTTATCTTCTCCCACCAGAAGAGGACAAGAAAGGACTGTCTATTTACGTAGCATGTAAAATTCTTGCAATGATTAAGAAATGAATACAACCATACTCTATTTTCTTAATTTACTATGTTAGCTTACAATTTCTTTCCATTGAAGAAAATAAAACATTGTATCTACAAGAAGAAATCATTAGAAAGCATGGGGAAAAAAAAATTAGTATTTCAGGAGTACAATGATCTTTAAATATATACACAATTGTTCAAAACTAAATCTGAGAAATGTTGCCATATCCATAACTCAGTCATATATACGCTGTTGAAAACAGAAAACAGAGTTTTGCACCAAGAAAAGAACAGAAAAGAGGATTGCAGGAAGCTTCATAAGCAGTCATGAATTCAACCTGAGGTTCTAATGTTGGGATGGGAGGTCCCTTCTGCTGCAGTAATTTCATGTCCGCAATTCCATAGCTTATCATATCCGTCTCCCATTTCTTTCTTGTGATGAATGCTGCCTCAGCAGTTTGAAGATTAGCATCTGGATGAAGCCCCACAATTATAAAATGCTCAAAGAGTGAAGCTGGCTCCTGATAATTTACATGACTCTGCAGTGGCATGATCATAAACTTTAGCTAACAACTTCACAAAAAATATATCCCTAATGAATTACATTACAGGCAGCAACGAGAGGGAGGGGGTTTTCCAGTATTAGATTTGTAGACATGACTGCATATTTTATAAGAGTCTACATTATCTGATTAGCAGATCATATATCCCTTTGACATATAAGACAGGTTTTTTTTTTTTTGAGCAGACATATAAGACAGTTTGAAACTGATATTTCCTCTGAAGAAGAAAATAGGGTGTGTTAATAGCACCACCCGTAAAGAAAACTAACTCTCTGACACAATAGACTAAGAACCTATGCTTGCTATATCTTGAAAGCATGAAGCCATCGGATATTCGGATAGTACAATTCTTTCTCCAGTTTTTCCTTTCTAGATAAATAACAATGAACTGAACAAAATGTACTGAACAATGTGAGAGGCCAGCCACACAGCACATACACGGCTATCTTTTCAACCATGACTAAAGAACATCTAGAGTAACAGCATTATGAACTCAGGTCTAATGCACATAGTAGAAGAAAACACCTTTGATTTGGAGTGAAGCCGATACCACTGACGTTTTTGGTTTGCCAAAACCTCAGGATTAAAATTCATCCGAGAATCATCCTGATTGGTCCCCCATCTCCAAGCCTTCTGCATCTGGTTTTTCAATTTCTGAAAGCTATTACTGCGCTTGGGTCTAGTGGTCACAACTTCACTTTGGGCCCGCCTATGCCCCGGTGCCAATGGCGGCATATGTGGACTATTGAGGGATTCTCCTGCCACTCTAAATGCCTCCTCAGACATTTGCTGCAAAACCGGAATGGGGGACGAACCCCCCTCCTCATGCCCTTCAGCATCTTCTTTTGCATCCATTTCAAACACTTGGCTCATCTCTGTAAAGCCTCATTTCACCAAATGAATACACTTCACCCTATTGCTTAAATGGGCCCAGAACCCAGCACACCAGCATAGCTTACACCCAATTTCACCAATTTTGATTTCTCACAACTTCTGCAACATACCACCTAACATAAACACCCAAATGCAATAACACAAGAATTTGATTGGGTTTTCTCCTTGAATGTGTTTGTTCCTCTATTCCTAAAATACCCAAATCACATCAACACTCAATATACTCGGACAATCAGAGCACTCGTCTCCTCACCGGCTGAACTTCTCTATTTGCATGCAATTTCCAACGTACCGTGAATGAAAACAAAAACCCTGAAAATCACAAACAATGTGAAACAAAACATGTGAAGCTTCTCCAACACAACCCTAACACAATGCAATGAATAAGAGAGACACCAAGTGTTTGTGATTCCCCAGTTTCAAGTTTGGCAACGTCATCATGATTTGTAACCGCAATAGAAGATGGAATTACAACGGCATCAAGGATATAATTAAATGGCATCATATGAAAAAGCAAAGCATGCAAAACAAGGAAGATGATGATTAGTACCTGTAAATGGTTTTTGTTCAGGCGAAAGAAAGAGGATGGTGCTTGAGATTTGGGGAGAGAAAAGAAGGAGAGAGGGAAAGATGGAGAGTTGCTATATATAGGAAGAGTGGGATTTACGGAAGTTGAGACATAAGAGAAGGAGAGAAAATGGTTTCGATCAAGAAAAGAAAAGAAAAGACAATAGAGGTCGAGAAATTTTATTAACACAAAACAAAACAAGACAATACATCACCAAACTCCTTCTTAAAGAAAGCATTAAAATGGTTGGGGGAGCAAATTTGCACCCTTGTGTACTTTTAATCATAACGTACGTGGAGCTGCATTGCCGGTTTGGTCACTAATTGACCAATGAACTTTGTTCAATCAGATTTAGATTTAGATACAATAGTTGAAAATCACTACGTCAATTTTCCCTTCAGACGATAGGCAATGCCCGTCGTCTGATCATTTTTTTGCGTGTCGTCTATCGAGCTGTCATCTGATAAGCATTCAGACGACATGCAAAATCTGTCGTCTGATACTTCACACGACATACGATATAAACATATCTGTCGTGTGTATGCGTCTAAATATGCAACAAACTCAAATTATCTGTCGTTAGACAATGATTATAACGATATAAAAGTGTCGTTGAAATTACTTTTATACTCAAAAGTGAGCAACTGTATGTCGTCTTACACCAATTCAAACGTCATTTGTCTGTCGTCTGATATCTATCTCAGACGACATCTACTATTATCTTTTTTTTTATTTTAAGACGACATATAAATGTCGTTTGAAAGATTTAGAGACGTCAAAGTCTATAGGGTCATCTGTTGTCTGATTTCAATCTGGATGTCAATTCTACTGGATTTTAATGTCTCAACAAAAGCACAACATAATTCAAAAATCTCAAATTCATTCTTACTGCCAAACACCAACAAATTTTACAAAGAGTTATTTATTCCAAAGAGACCTATAAGCTATAACAACAATAAGTTATAACATCAAAAACCAAGTCATATCACTGAATTGAGCAACCAATCTTTATCACTGGATGGTGACATAAAACCTCATAAGCTCTTACATTGGTGATATGTCATACTTAGAATGTCTTTCACATCAAATCCTGAATTGAATTATCTTGCCCCAAGTCCCTGATGTTGCTCATTATGAGTAGGCACTGGAGAGCTCTATTCAAATCACTGCTCTGCATAGCCAAATCAAACTCCAATCTACAAAACGAGGATAACATTATAAGTTTCAAAATGAGATGAAATGGAAACTGCTTGGATGCTGTAGTAATTCAGGAAATGAGTTGAAACGACTTTTAATGTCATATAATTGCAGAAAATGATTCAATACAGGAATAATCCCTAATGTTTCAATATGCCAGACCAATCACTTATTCAATCGACCTTATAGAATGACATACAAGTATCAATATATAGCCAAGTTAATACACACTTGATCACCAGAAAAATTATACTTATATGCAGGAAATAAAATACAAATGAAAAATTATGAATAAGAAAAAGAAGAGAACATTGTGACATCAAATATAAAACTGTCTGAATTAATTAATAGTATACCTCTTAGATATTCCAAGCAAATAGTGATGTACACATGTATATGGATAAAAAAATGCAGATGCAAACATCTAAACAGCTGCACATGCATTCATATACAAACATGAAAATAGTGCAGGGCTTCCAAATGCATACCACAAGTTGTTCATGATGAAGCCACTTATGTTCTTCTACATGCGACCGCAATGCTTCAGTAATCCATACACTGCTCCTGCAAGTGCATAGCAAAAAAAAATCATGTTTATATTACAAATTAATAGCTCAAACATATATAAATCAGTAGACATGCAAACTTGAAAAATAAACTTTTAGTAGCTAGTAGCTACTGCTACTCTGATTCCTTGGATTTGCAAACTTGGAATATAAATTTCTCTAACCATTTATAGAAATAATGGCAAAAAACAGTGACTAAGAGTTAACCTCTTTTGGTGTCTCTGTTAGGTTGGAGCCATCAGTGGAACTCTCATCATCCCAACACACTCTCTGATACTATCATAAACTTACAAAGACCAAATCCTGGTGAAGATCATATAAGAATAAGCCACTATGCAAAAATCATTATACAACATTTGGGTGCTACATATAACTGAATTTATATATCTATATCTATATATGAGTATAAATTCATAAAAAAAAAGAAAGTAGAGTACGTAGACATAAAGGGATGGGATTATAAACAAACCAACCTGAAAAAGATGATTAGAATGTGAGCGGTAGCTTCACAATTAACAACACCTCGAATGGTAATCTACTCTGCAAGCACACACATAGTTTCCTTGATCAAAATCCAATACAATAAACCTAATTGATGAAATGAAAAACATAACGTTCAAACCTGCATATATATGAACATCTATACAGGTATAAACTCAGAGCAACAGAATAACAATGAAAGAGAGAATGAACTCACATAAACTATTAATTATGAGTCTGGTTAGTAGAAGTCTTGTTCTAGTCATATTTATCTATTACATAAAACCACATAAAACCATAAAGCCTGATGGAACTAATATAATTTGCATAGATTTGCATCATGTACCTAAATACATCTAGAAGTTTACAGTGCATAGATAAGTGTACATATAGCTATGTGCCAATGTAGATCTTAACTTCTACAAATTTTGTACCTGCAATTCAAAAAGAGATCAATGATTACCTGCACTTACTAAAGAGAAAATAATCCTAAGCTGATTGCTTTTTCTCAAATCCTCCGGCACAAAAGTTAACAATGCAACATATGAGTGCTTATAAAAGAATTAGAGGAGGAAAAACAAGTTTGTACCTGCAATCCATTATTTTAACATCTGCATACCCACATTATGATCCAATGACAACCATTCCACCATCACCTTGCTCTTGCTCACTTTCTGGTCAAGGACTGCTCTAGAGTCCCCGAAATTTCCCACATACAAAACATCGATCATTTGTTAACATCACAAATTAGATATTAAGCTAAAACCCCAATGTTATCACACAAAATCTATGAAACTAGAATACATAATCCATTATTCATAATCCCTCACTGCAGCTCTACACATTACTACAAAAAAAAAAAAAAAAGTGAGAACATGCAATGTAGCCCAATGAGGCAATTTAACAAACATCTGGTGTGCATAAGATCAACATTCGACAAACATCCAAGGATGAAGTACCAGCCCTTCTCAATTTCGTCCTCGACTCCTTTAATATGAACACAACCCACTAAACCCAATACCCATTGTGAACATAACCTACCACACAATCCCCAATATGAACCAAACCCAGCAAAAGCACATTTCAAAGAAAATTCAATATTTGAACCCTAATTTCCCAAACTCAATCCAAGCAAACACTAAATCAGCTTACAATGAGTCAAGAGCTTACCGGCAGAGACAACAAGGAACCCAAAATCTATGAGTGCGCACTGAAGTTCGTCTTTTGTCAAACCCTAATTCTGTGGCCGGCCGGTGGATCGAGGGTGGGAGATCGAAATGGGTTCTTCGTGGGGATGAGATTCTTTTGGTTCAAGGGACTGAAGCGTTGAGATTTTAGTTCACTCGAGGACATATATGTTTGAGGGCGCTGGGTTTTCAGTTTTCCCTTTGTTGAGAATGAGAGTTGTCGGGGAGAGAGAATGATAATTGAGTTCAAACCAAAAAAAGAGAATAGATAGTTGATTTAAGTAAAAACCACCGCCAGACAATTTTTGTTTTGTTTTAAAGAGACGATACTCTTCCGTCGTCTTAAAATGTTCATATCAATTGTAAAATTTCTCTTGTTTTTAAGACGACAGATGGTTGTCGTCTCATGAACACGCTAGTTTTAACTGTCTGCGGGTTGCTACATTTAGACGACAGAATTTTAAATGTCTGTCGTAAAATTTAATCAGACGATAGTAAAAACGACTTATGTCGTCTGATACCTGTTGTATGATTGCGAAATTGGCGTAGTGAATATAACAACTTTATTTATTTAAGAGTGGTTTAACCTGAATTTCTTGATCGGTTGATGACCGATGGATATGATTATATCGATTGCTAACAGGGTATGAAATAAATAAATATAGTTCTGCTTATGATATTACCCAAAACTTGACTTCCTAAAGTACCCTAATTATTAGGATCACATCGTCAAATGGTTTCACACTTCCATGCATGATAGCTGAAGCATGCACGCATGAGTTGCCCAAACCCAATAATGGTCAGTAGGGAAGCTTGTACGTACATTCATGTATTCACAACAACAATAGTAAGCAACATGCACTCGATCATTAGGGGTGTGACTAAATCATGCCCATATATGACCGGCATGACTCACATGAGTGTGGCTTTTTCCGTCATACCCTATCAATACTCACTAATATCCTCATTTTATAGTGATTGATAAAAAACGAATGACTGTTTCTCAAGATACACATTTTATTGTCTATTTTTTATTTCGACTTGAGTCTCATATCTTAAAGTAACAAATAGCAAAAGACAACAATTTTTGTTTTTCTCTAATATACAAGTGGGTTTGTGTTGGCAAAAGACTAATGCTTCATCACCATGCACATTGAGTGAAAGAGAGCATCCAAGTCGTATGGCCATTTTGCAATTGGTGTTGAATACATTAATTTTAATATTTGATTACAATCGAATCTTTGATAAAGAAAATTGTTTTCTTTTCAACAACAAGAAGTTGTCATATTGAAAACACTACCAATCGAAAAAAGTGGGGTATGAGTAACGGTAAGCTAACACTCCAGTAAGCTTTTAACCATGTATATACGAATTCATGTATATCTTACACCTTTTTTCGTAAATAAAAAATTTCAAAAGTTAGGTATTTTGAACTCATGTAGTCATGAAAACATTTTATTCAAGTTTGAGTAGTACGTGAAAAGGTGTCTATAATCATACCAATGTGAAACAAATGAGATACCAAAGTGATCATAGGTAAGCAAACACAACATTACCACATAATATGAAATTTCAATACTCAAAATTTGTGTGTGTTAACAAAAAAAGAAGAAGAAAAAGAACAGTCCTCACATGCCTGTGGCCCAATTTCTGAACCCAAATACAACACAAGGCCTGCATGACCCGAAGCGTATCCATGACGTTGCGGTTGCGGCACACGATCCCACAAACAAATCCCACTTTTTCATATATTCCAGAAATACCCCTCTCCCGAGAAAAGCATAGAAAGAGAGAGAGAGAGAGAGAGAGAGAGAGTAAAAAAACGACCTAAACTTTGGTAAAGTGGTGACTCCGGCTCACTTCTCACTCAGTCTCTCCGCCACGATCCAATTTCAATTTCGATTTTCAAAACCCTAACCCCTCCCCGTCTCTCCAATCCTCCCCTCAAACCCTAACCCAATTCCCCAAAACCATGCCGATTTCTTGAAACCCTAGCCCCTCCGATTCTCGATTCTTCCTCCGTCCCCCACCATGAATTCGGGCCCCATTGACATCAGCTCCGACGAGGACGCGTCTCTCCACCGCGACGTCGATGACGACAGCGTCGACTGGCTATCCAATCTCATCGAGTCCGCCGACACCAAGTTCGACGACGACGACGACGACGACGACGTCGTGGTGATCGGCGAGGTCAACGGCGCGTCAAAGAAGGAGGTCGACGACGATTGTGTGGTCTTGGATGGCGACCCGGACAAGGCGGTTTCGGTTGAGGACGACGGGTCGGGTAGCGGGTCGGACGATTTGGTTGTGGTGGGCGAGAAGGGTCAGGTATTGTCTTGAAAAATTGTGATTCTTTTTGTATGGAAATTTGTGTTTGTGTTTGTGTTTTTTGTTTTTTTTGGCTTTCTGGGTTTTGCGTTTTGTGGTTTTTATAATCAGAAGTAGAGAGGTTAGAGATAGAGAGAACTAAATGCTGGACGTTTTTTGTTGTCAATTTGAGTAGAAAGAAATCTAAAACGGTTGACATGAAGGTCTTGGAAACTGGTATAGTGGTATAGAACCGAAGAGATTGATTTATTTCCTTTTGAACATGAAGTACATTCCAAATTAGGCTAATGGGATTATTGGGACATGATTGTTTGATATGAATGAAGAACAATCTAGTAATGGTTTTTCCGTTTCCGGGTTGCTGTTTTCAGTGAGGGGAATTTGATTGTGGATGCGGTAATCTCTTGGTTGTTTCTTGAAAAAGGAGAGGTTTAAGAACCTGTAAGTTTGGGGTCTTGTTTAACAAGCCCTCGAAGATTGGGGTTAAGGTTAGCTAGCTTGCTTGGGTAACTGGTGTAGTGATCAATTTAAAGTGTTGTTTGTTTCACGCATGACAGGATAGAAAAAAGGTCTCATAATGTTTCCCCAAATCAGGTTGTTAGTTGCAATAAAGCTGCATAGTTTTGCCTCATGGTGAATTCTTGCAGGATTTCAGCACCAATGCTTGAGATGGCAAAATACATGGACCTTTGGCTAGCTACTTCAGCTGCCGGGTTTGAGATAACTCCTTTTTTACTTGGAGTGACAAGTAGCAACCTGATCTGGGGTCCATGGGAGGTACCATCAAAAGAGAGTTCTTATTCCTGATATCAGTTATAGTATTTCTTTTTTGTTTGATGAAAATAGTATGCACTATGTTGATTTTGCTCCTGTTGATTTACCATCAACACTTTCTAGTTTATCACAAACTTCAATTTGAAATTCTGTGGTTTTGGAGAAGCTTTTTGTAGATTATCCTTGGCTTAGGTTATCTTTGTGTCATTTGCATGTCTGGTGGTGTAATATTATGGTATTCCCTTGTTATATTTTATGCTAAACATAGTTTTATGTGCATGATCTTAGTACGTCATATGATTGGATGCCTTAGTTTTCCAATTGCTTTGAAAGATGTGGGACCATTTTGTTTCTTGGTTAATTCATGATATTTTTCTTGTTGCAGATAGCATGCAGAGATTACCCTCATCCACGACATCTTTGTGCCAAATTCCCTTTCACTTCTACTCCACATGAGAAGCACTGTAACCTGGTAAGTTTATTCTTATGATCCATGTATTCATAGAACATTATGCTATTTATTGTGCAAGGTTAGCAACTTACCACTGTGATTATCTGAAATGCAGTGTCACTGTTATGTCTGCGACTCTTTGGCACCCTGTGTACATTGGGGCATTGGTACCTCGCATATTGGCCATTGTCATGCCACTGAGAAAGTAGATATGTGGAAAGTAATGAGGAGAAATTTCAAGATGGGGAGAAGTGCTTCAATGCCAGCTATAAAAGTATCTTTGGCTGTGCCTCAACTTAGTCAAGTTCCACCCAGTTTGGCACCCAACTCTATACTGCAGACTCAGGTCTATAGGCCATCTACCATCCCTGTAATCTCCAGAGCCAGCCCTAATGTGCCAGCACCTACCTCTATACCGCTGAAGCAGTTCCCGAGGTCAACTTTGATCCGTCCATGCCCCTCAACCCCCATTGTAAATTCTACTGTCAGGAATCCAGTTAGAAGCAACCAACAAAGATTTCTTTCATCAAAGAATGGAGTCCAACCAGCTTCTGTCCAACCATCTTCAGCTTCTCAGCAGTTGCTTAGTAATGTTCAAAGGAGTAGCAGAGCTCAGAATATTGGTAATGGAGGCCTTCATTGTACCTCTTCTCCGACAATGTTCAAAAGAGTAGGGCCTGTTCGGGGTTCTTTGGCAAAGAACCGATCTACATATGGTTCAACATATAACAGCAATGTTAATCCATCGCAGTATGGTGTGGTAAATAACAACGGCTATGCCAATCCATCACAATATGGCAGAGTTCCCTCCTCTATGGTAGCATCAAATGACAGAATCCGCTACAGTTGGCAAGAGGTTCATAACAGCTTGAATCAGATGCCCTCCCAGCCCATGGGCAGTGGCATTGTTGGAAGTGCATTGCCTCCCCAGCAGTACAGTCAACCTATTCTGCAGTCCGCTTATAGCCAAAATGTTCAGCAAGGGAGTCAAGTTCAAAATGATGGCCAAAATTTCTCGCAGTATGGGATTCAAAGTCAAAATGATAGCCAGAACGTCTCTCTGCAAGGGATAGGTGCAAGTGCCGCCGTGGACTTGGGGTTTTCAGATTGCAACTACAGTTGGATGAACAACACCAGTCAAAGCGTTCAGCAACCTCAACCTCCCATCGAAAATTCTCAAGTTCAAAGCACCGAGGACGTATATGGGCCAGATATCGAGTCCAATGGATACCCTAATCTCAAGGGTTTTGAAAGTGACTTCGACTTCTGGTTATCGGAGAATCAGCCAGTTCCACCAGTAACAAATGATTCTGTGCCATCTCAACTGGATCTTTTGTCTCCAGGGCCTCCTGTTGTAGACCCGGGGATGCTTTATTTTGATTTTGAAACCTCTTTCAACAGTCTCACAGAGGTGTAGCTGACTGTCGGTCACTCCTTTGTGCTTCCTTTAAGAGAATGAAGCTTGCAGAGGTTTTAGGGACTCTTACCTTTTGGTGGTTTAGAATAGAAGGAAGCTTAGTTAACCCCCGTCTGGAGGTCAAATGTAATAGTTATAAAGCAGGCTATGGGTAGCACTGTATAGTCCTTTTGAAGCACACTGGTGTACAAAGTGTCCCCTAGGTTGGAGTCTTGCAGACGCTGTATAGGAAGTCTGGTTGTTCCAATATTCTCCTATTCTATTAATTAATCTTCTCCCCCATTTCTGAATTTTCTAGCTTATGCATCATTTCTAGCATGTTCATCTTAGTCTTGGACCCTTTTATGTGATTAAAGCAATGACAGGTTGTAAAAGAATATAAGAGCAAAACAAACGTAGCACCTTTTGAAAGCGCACATCCAAATTTCCAAAACCTCTGCCTGTGTCTCTAAACCCCCAAAATTCATGGAACCCAAAACCCAGAACCATGTTCATAACCCTTGATCATCTTCATCCTAGTAATGCTTGCTGCTATCCACCAAAACATCACCCGAACCCAGTTTCAGTCCTCTCGAAGTTACTCTGCTGCTTATGCAATCAGTCTCCAAAACACCTCCAAAAACTGGCAACAACTCAGAGAGGAAAAACTGACCGCAAGCACATTCACCGCCGCTGTCGGGTTCTGGCCTCGCCAGAGAGTCCGGCTCTGGCGGGAGAAGATCGGAGCAGTTAAGCCCTTCTCCGGGAACCTATCTACCTCGTGGAGCAACATCAAGGAAGAAGAAGCTCTACATAGGTACAAGATGATAACCCAACACAATGTTTCTCCTGTTGGGTTCCGAGTCCACAGCAAAGCTGATTGGCTCGCAGCTTCAGCTGATGGGATGATAGACTCGAGTGGAGTATTGGAAATCAAGTGCCCATTTTTCGATGGGGAGAAGAGCAGGGCGTGGCCGTGGCTGCGCATACCGGCGCAGTGTGTGCCCCAGGCGCAGGGGCTGATGGAGATTCTAGACAAGGAGTGGATGCATTTCTATGTGTGGACTTTGAATGGGAGCAGCTTGTTCAAGTTGTATAGGGACAGGGAGTATTGGGGTGTTTTGGAAGAAGCTCTTTCGGATTTTTGGTGGAAGCATGTGGTGCCGGGGAGGGAGGTTTATGGGAATAGGGAGAAGACGGTGAGGAGGACGCATTTGCTGTTGAAACCGTTGAGGCCGGCGGAGAGACATGAGATGATTGAGCGTATAGTTTGTGAGAGTAGAAGGATTGTTTGTAGGTCTGAGTTGTTGGTGCGTGAAGTTCATGGCAGAATGCAAAATTGATGTGTTCTCGTGCCTTGGGGTCATGTTGTATAGACAATTTTTTGTGTTTAGAATACAATTCCCATTTGATTGTGGATGATTACGGCTTTGTAGGTTAAGCTTTTCCGAGGCTGTTACCAAATATTCCTTATAATGTTCATGACATTGTGAATTTTGTAACCGAGTAAATATAAAGAGCTTTGTGTTTAGTCGTAAGATATGAATTTAATAAAATCATTAAACTTAAGTTTTGAGAACCCGAACTGTTTTTTTTTTTTTTTAAACGGTTTGGTTCTCCCGTTAGGTTGGAGTAGTGTCCATCCGTCCTATAATATTATTAATAATAGATTGAGAATACACCGAGGGGGACATAGAGACTGAACCTCGTATAATATTACATGCATCCTCAACAAGCACATCCTGTATTATATCAGGCGTGTCATTGATCCAAAACTCATCCAATATGAATCCATTAGCTAGGTGAGCTAGCTTATGCGCAACACCATTAGCTTCACGAAAGATATGTCTAACCGAAACAAAACTGAAAACTTGTAAATAAGACTTGCAGTCGTTCATTATTGTTCCTATATCAGACAAGTCCTCCTCTTCCTTAGCTAGGGACTGTAGCATAATAGCACTGTCGCTTTCCACCTCTATATTGCTCCATTGGTTGCAGATGGCTATTAGCAAACCGGCCCGAAGTGCCTCTGCCTCGACATGCAACGCCGATTGAGCATGGTAAACATGTCTTGATAAAGCAGCAACACACCGTCCATGTTCATCCCTCACTATGATTCCCAGACCTCCAGTTCCCTCTTCCTTCTTATAGGCACCATCAACATTGATTTTGAGCCTCCCACTAGGTGGGCAGCTTCATTTAGTTGCCGGCCTCCTTCCCTTCTTCTTCTCTTTGATAATCCTCAAGAAACTGCAGTGCCCAGACAACCATGTACGAAGGGTTACAGTCACCTCCTTCCCACACCAACTTGTTCCTCTCATTCCACATAGCCCATAACGAAACCAATAACACCTCTAACTCATGCTGATTTGACACTGCCATCACCGCTTCAATCCACTCGAAAGCAGACATACCTGGGAGGTTTAGGTTTTTCCTTCGTAGCTGTGGCTGAGCCCAGAAGCTTTTAATCACCTGGCAGTCCCTAAACACATGTAAACATGTTTCACATTCCCACCCACAAAAGACACATGATACATCAGATAGATAAACCTTGTGCTAAGTGCACGTCTAGTTGGTAATATCTCCCTCATCAACCTCCAAACGAAAGATTTCACCTTTGGAGGAACATTTCCACGCCATAACCTCCTTCAGATGCGCTATGCTCTCCCCTGGAAGTAGATGCGCGGAGTCGAAACGTATCATGGAATTGTGTTAAATGATATCCACTCCAGATTAAGTAAACACCGAACTATAACAATATAAGATTTAAACGATTAATCGACTTAGAACGATAATGAATATTGCTCTTCTTGTTTATGTTTTATTATAATTTTACACTAATGAAAAAGATCAAAGCCGCTTTCTTTTTTCTTTTAAATGATGATTTTCTAGATGAATTCACTCTCAATGAAAAACTTAAGCATTATCCTTTGACGGATGAAAGAAATTTAGAACAATCCAATTGGTTCATGTGACATTGTATGATCGATCTGTTATCTCTCATTTCTATTTTTCTTCACCCATATTACACACATTCAAGCATTGTAGTGATCTAAACTATGGCTTGCGGTGGTGTCGAACTCCACAATAACAATTACTCGAAGCAGAGAAAGAAAAAAGAGAGAAAAAGTAGTGAACATTCTAGTGGTTAGGGTAATATGGTCACCATGACATGGACTCCAAACTAAATAGAAAACAAGCCCTCTGCCCTCTGCTTCTTTTGCTGAGTTGCAGGACACACCAAGTAGCAGAAGAACAAACTAGTTGAGAAGATCAGAAGAACCGAACCCAGAGAAGCAAAAGCAATGGCACTATGGATGGAGAAAGGCGCCGAACCCCAAACCGAAAGCGAAAGGGCCGACCTTGACGCCATCGCCGCCCTCAAAGAATCTGCTGCTATTGAACTCAAGGTCCTCTCTTTTCTCTCAACAACTAAACAACTTTGTGATTCTTCTGTGTTCTTTGTGTTTAAAGTTGTACTGGGTGTTTGCAGGAGAAGGGCAACGAGTTTGTGAAAAAGGGTAAGAAGCATTACTCGGATGCCATAGACTGTTACACCAGGGCCATCAATAACCAAGCTTTGAGCGACCCAGAGACGTCTGTTTTGTTTTCGAATAGAGCCCATGTCAATCTTTTGCTTGGTAACTACAGACGTGCTCTTACTGATGCTGAGGAGGCTATTAGGCTCAGTAACAGTAATGTTAAGGTAGTTTACTAGTTCTCCTTGAACATGTTCTTGTTCTCAGCTAAAGTTTGGATTTTTTTTTATGTGTTGAGTGAATTGGGTGTTGGTTTTAGGCATTGTACCGAGCTGCGAAAGCCTGTTTGTCATTGAACTTGTTGGCTGAATCGATTTCGCATTGTAAAAAAGGGCTTGAAGTTGACCCAAGTAATGAAGGGTTAGAGAAGCTGTTAGGGCAGGTTGAGGCTAAGAAGATGGAACTTGAACAGCGGGAGGCTCAAGTCTCCAAGGCTCTTTCTGAGGCTAAGGTGTGATTATTATGCTTCTTTGATCATAGTCATCGTACAGTTATGAATAGGCTGTTTGTGGTGTTTATGCTGAAACTAGTTTTTTGTTATTTTTTGAGCAGGACATTGTTTCTGCGATTGAAAAGAGAGGCTTGAAGGTTGGGAAGCCAATGTATCAAGAACTTACCGGATCAAGAAAGCCTGTATTGGACAAGAATAGTATTCTTCATTGGCCTGTTCTTCTTTTGTATCTAGAGGTTATGTCCAGTGACTTTATCGAGGATTTCTGTGAGACGGAAATGTTCTCGCCTCATCTTGATATGATATCCTTTCTTTTAAAGTGTTTCCTGACATTTTAAAGATGAATTGTGGATGAATGCTTTATGTTGTATGCTATGCTTTTCGACAAATGTGGATTTTGTTATGTCCTGAACTCCCAAACATGTTTTCAGAAAGCGCCCCTCCTTTGCCATGGGATGAGGAACACAATTATGCTCGTGATGCTGTTGAAATATACTATGAAGTAAGCCATTTTATTTCAATGTGAATTTGTTTTCAAAGTCCTCTGCATGTATGTATAATGTTTTGTTTATTTCAAGAGTTCCTTCTTCGATAGACTTTTGTAGATTCTTCCATATTGCATTTTTTCAGCAAATGATTCTTTTAGTTAAAGTGCCTCTTCTATTTT
Source organism: Fragaria iinumae (assembly GCA_009720345.1). Taxonomy (NCBI): domain Eukaryota; kingdom Viridiplantae; phylum Streptophyta; class Magnoliopsida; order Rosales; family Rosaceae; genus Fragaria; species Fragaria iinumae. The sequence goes on along the minus strand of CM019118.1, from coordinate 21,671,082 downwards.
TTCTGGTTTCTCATGATTTTGACTTTTTGAGATTAATTAGCTAATTCAATTCAGCAATTCCACCATACCAATCACATGAACTGATGATAGTTAGAATACTAGGATCATGCTATATTTTTTGCTAGATCGTTAGTGGACTCTGGCATGCCTGTTGGACATCAGATTGTGATTAGCTTGTAGGTTTGTCTAGTTCCCAACTATCAGGACATGAATTCACAACTGCCTTGTTGATATAGGTCGACTATTAAAACAGGTTAATCCTCTTTTCAGCTGCATTATGATATTAAGTACAAATGTAACAACTAGCTCTTTTTTGGGGATTTATTGGTGCATGTCTGTGTATTTGAACTTATATAGAACTAGCCCTCTCATTTTCCTTTTTCCTGAAGGCTTGTCAAATGCATATTCAAGTACTGTAAGTATTGATTTTCTGTATCATTAAAGGTCGCATTAGTTGCTCGTTTCTAATTCCTCTACCCTTTGTTTACCAGGCTAAATCGGGAGTTCCACTGTCAAAGACAAATATTCTTCGGTATCTCCTAGAGGGAACTCCAGCATCCAATTTGGAAAGCATGGTTGACGAGGAAAAAGAAGCAACTGAAAATTCTAAGTTTGGCAGCTCAGTAGGTAGGCATTCAGCTACTCTATATACCATATTTGTTTTCCTATTTCTGTACCTTTTATCTGTAGTTCATTAATATGCGTTTGAGCATTCAGCTACTAGGCAATAAATCAGTCAGCATCATGGTTTGTCTGTGTATGTAGAGGTTTATGAAAGCTTATATTGTCAGTGGTCTGTGGATATAGCTTCTCCTATTCACGTACTTATTAGAATATTAGTGCAGAAATCTTACACACTTTGGCAACTTTGTTTATCTTACTTTAGACTTTTACACCTGTGCTTTTTTTATGAAATTCGCTGTGCTGTGTCTTGGGTGTTCAAGTCACTACATATAATTATCTTTTCACTTGGCTTTAGGATTTAATTTTCATTTGTGTTTGTAGATTGTATGTGCTCGTGCTGATACAAGTTTTGAGTCTAGTATTTGAACTAGTTATACATCATTTTATGGAAGTCGATACTGATGCACTACATACTATCTGACCTATCTCAGTTCATTTGGGAGAGCTGATAGTTATCTCTTACTTTTGATGCATCTTTTATTTCTGTTCCAACTAAATGCAGTATGCGATATATCAGTTTGGCAAACTGTTTCTTATAGCTTAATCAAGTTATTCCTTTGGATCATTCCAAAAGAAAAAATATTCCTATGGTCAGCTTTATACTCACTAATTGCAAATAAAACTATACAACACCCTCTCTGTAGGTTTTACTTTGCTCCACAGGGTTTGCTAATCTTCCTTCATCTGTTGTGCCTCAGGCAAAGGTTCCTCCAAATGGGTCAAAGTAAATGAGAAAAGAACACTCTACGATATTCTAAAAGAAGCTAATTTCATTATTCAAGGGATTCCAGGTGGGCATATAACACTCATTTATTGTTGAGTCAAGAAGTTTTCATTTTTTGAAATTCTTGTTTCCTTAACGCAACTCTTTGCCATGCGTGCAGTATTCGCTGTTGTTTCTAAAAGATCCAGCTTCTACAAAGAGTTCAGAGCCGGTGGCTGGGCTCTTCCACAGTAGGCTGCATTTTTCACGATACTGAGTTCCTGGTTTGGTTCCTATTGAATTACACAAACGGAAATGATCCTCTCCTGAGCTATTCCCCTCTGAACCTGCCTAAGTTTTCGATGACAAAGGTGCCTGTAAAACCACATCAAACGGCTTATATCAATATATATTTATTTTTCTTCTTTTTATCTAGATTCATGCTTGAGGCTAAAAACAAGTCACTCACCAAACCCTATAGTGAAAACTCAAAAGCAAATGATAGCTAGGTATGGCAAGGAGTCAAGGTTTTCGTTACACATGACTGCCTTTGTACCACCCATTTCAGAATGAAGGCAAGGGAAGTCGCAATCTTGCCATATGTTTGCTTATTAGTCAAGTTAGTTCTTACACCATCAACCTACAATATAGGCCATCTTTTTGTTGAATCAAGTCTTTTCCTTCTTTGTCGAATCTCTCTAATCTGTGGACTTCTAATTTTCCTCGCTCTCTAATTGACACTTCAAAATAGTTCTACACGGAATTAACGTAGTGTTTTAGGTATTTAGCAACTGTGATATATTTACGTAAAGAAATAGGGTGTTTAATTTCTCTATATTTAGGGTATCTCCATGTTTACTAACTTGAAATGGAAATTATCATGAATCGATATCAACAACAATCGGTATCAACAAGAAATCGGTATGAAAATATTTCATACCATTCTACTGTTTACTTACCATAAGGAATCAAAACAGGAATGTAACTAATTACGATTGATGTTGTTTACTTACCGTATGGAATCAGAATTAAAACTAGTTTGATTACTAAAATACCCCTACAAGATATGAATTTAAAATACCCTCAAAATATAACATATATTTTTAGGATTGGGTAATTTAGAAATATTATAATTATGTGAGGATATTTTGAGGAGAAAAAATTGATTCCATTACTTTGATTCTGATACCCATCTCCCCCATTGGGTATTGAATAAGGGGTTTCATCAGGAATCAACGAATTAATTCCTGATAAGCAAGTGGGACCCACATCCATTCCAATACCTTGACATGTTAGTAAACGCCGGAATTTACTAATTCAGGAATCAATTACACCACTCTCAATTTAATTCCAAGTTAGTAAACATGTCCTCAGTAGTGTTTAATACCCGGAACAAGAAATTAGAAGCAAAAGAGGAATGAAATTTTAATTTCTGATCAAAGAAAACGAAATTTCTTTTCCAACCGGCGTATTTATAACATTTATAACGTGTGCTTAAAACATTCACTTCACTTGGTATGTTTTTTGAGAAGAATTCACTTAACTTGGTATAGAAATCGAATTCCTCACGTTATATTTTAAATACAAAAAAGGAATTAGTGCAAAATTTCAGAGCCAATATGCCAAGTAATAAACTGTAATCCCTATATAGATGGAAAACCAGTCGTCTACTTCATATTCCGGAATCTCCTCCTGATTCTCCCATTCATAACCAAGTACTAGGAATCTTCCATTTCTCACTATATAAAACCCTAAACCATATATTCCTTTCTTACAGATTCTCTCCCTAGTCTATACCCTCCCTCCACATCTCTCCCTACAATGGCGGCCATCACTTGCTCCGCCACCGACCTCCAGCCCCTCCTCGGCCCCAACGCCACCGCGGCCGCAGAATACATTTGCGGCCGCTTTGGTGCCGTGTCGAACAAGTTTGTCGACACGGGTTATGCAATTGACAACACGTACCTTCTCTTCTCTGCGTGCCTTGTTTTCTCCATGCAGCTCGGCTTTGCTATGCTCTGCGCCGGCTCCGTTCGTGCCAAAAACACCATGAATATTATGCTCACCAACGTCCTCGACGCCGCCACCGGCGGCATCTTCTACTACCTTTTTGGGTTTGCCTTCGCCTATGGAACTCCCTCCAATGGCTTCATTGGCAAGCAGTTCTTTGGCCTCAGCCATTTTCCTTCCCCCTCTTTCGACTACGGCTTCTTCCTCTACCAATGGGCCTTTGCCATTGCGGCTGCCGGAATCACTAGTGGCTCCATCGCCGAGCGGACTCAGTTCGTGGCCTATTTGATATACTCATCTTTCTTGACAGGGTTTGTGTACCCTATTGTGTCACATTGGTTTTGGTCTGCGGACGGTTGGGCTAGTCCTGCTCGTGCTGAGAATCTTTTGTTTGGTTCCGGTGTGATTGACTTTGCAGGCTCCGGGGTTGTGCACTTGGTCGGAGGCATTGCCGGATTGTGGGGTGCCCTGATTGAGGGGCCTAGGATCGGAAGGTTTGATCGTGAATGCCGGTCCGTGACAATGCGTGGACATAGTGGCACATTGGTTGTTTTGGGCACGTTTTTGTTGTGGTTTGGTTGGTATGGTTTCAATGCTGGTTCTTTTCTCAACATATTGAAGGTTTATGGTGATAGTGGATCTTCCTATGGACAATGGAGCGCTGTGGGAAGGACTGCCGTGACAACCACTTTGGCCGGATGCGCAGCAGCATTGACTACCCTATTCGGAAAGCGCATGCTCTCCGGGCATTGGAATGTCACTGATGTGTGCAATGGCTTGCTTGGTGGGTTCGCAGCTATCACATCCGGCTGTTCTGTGGTTGATCCTTGGGCAGCAATTATTTGTGGGATTGTGGCTGCTTGGGTTTTGATAGGTTGCAACATGCTTGCGGAGAAGTTGAAGTTTGATGACCCTTTGGAGGCTGCACAGCTTCATGGAGGGTGTGGGACTTGGGGGATCATATTCACGGCCTTGTTTGCCAAGAAGGCTTATGTGAATGAGGTCTATCCAGGGCACCCGGAGAGGCCATTTGGATTGTTTATGGGCGGCGGTGCCAAGCTGTTGGCTGCGCATTTGGTGCAGATTGTGGCGGTAGCGGCGTTTGTGAGTGTAACAATGGGGACTTTGTTTTTCTTCCTGCACAAGTTGGAGCTGTTGAGGATTTCATCAGACGACGAAATGGCAGGAATGGATGTGACAAGTCATGGGGGATTGGCTTATGTCTATACTGATGGAGATGACATGAAATCTAATTATATGGTTTCTAGGGGTGGTCCTCCAAATGTTTGATTTGATGATCCTAGCTAGTAAACTTTAAATTCAATGTGCATGTGTATAGAGTTCCGGTGGGTAGTGATGTAGTAGCTGGACTGTGTTTAGAATTTAGATGTTATGTGATGAAATTGTTAAGGTTAAGTAAACAAAGTTATTCTTGTCTAATTTGTGTTTGTGTGTGGTTTAATAAAATTTTATCTGTTTGGAGCTCGTAAGGTTATCGATTCCCACGGTGAAAATTTGAGTTTCTTCTTTTTCTTTTCATTCAAAAGCTGCCACTGAGTTTGAAAAAATTCCAACAGTCCGTCTACTTCAAATCTTCAATATAACCACCGGAGGAGCCGAGCACTAATCATAAATCAACTCCTGAATCACAAACTTTTCTTCCAAAAGAATTTTTACGGTCTTTATCGTCTTGACTCAAATTTTGGTAAGATATATCAAGATCATAGAGGTCACTCGGCCAAACACTCAACCATGTCATACACGGTTGGGTGTTTGGCCGAGTGACCTCTGTGAACTTGATATACCCTGCAAGAACTAGAGTCAAGACGTATTAAGCATAACTTGAGATTTATAAAGCTAGATTCGTTGTTAAACCAAATTGCTATCCGGATTAGGACAAGATTCTTTATATGAAATCGAATCCTTGCTATTCTCCTAACCAAATAATGAAATCGAATCCTTATATGATCTTGAAATCTCATCAATTACCCAATAGAAAAATAAAAGATATTTAAACCGCAAGCTTCTATTCGCGTATTAGAAATCCATAAGATCCCACATATACAGAATCAAAAGATTCTTCTTTTTCTAAATGTACCAGAACAAGGTGTCATTGGTGGTAAACGCCTAGAATAATATTGACATATTGAAGACACCTCAAGCCCCACACTGAACCAACAGCTTTGTTCAGAATCAGCTCAAAGTGGACAAAAGTTCCCCTTTGCCGTCTGTTTTTACTTTTTAGCGTGCATAACTAGGCGTAGTTAACTTTAAATTCAATATGCATGTATATAGAGTTCCATAGGGGTAGTTTTAGTTTATTAAACATGTAGTAGCTGGACTGTGTATAGAAGCATTGCTTCTTCATTTAGCTTCATGTTGCTTAGTTTATGTGATGTCAATGAAATTGTTACTTATTTTCTAACTTGTGTTTGTGTGTTTGATAAGGTTTCTCCTTGGTTTCGGTCACTTGAGCCCTCAAAGTCTCTCCAACACCTAACCCCTACATAAATCAACTGAAGAAGCTTCACATGTGCAGGCATTGATTCAACTTTGAGCCTTGTAAACCAACTGCAGCTTTCTCTTCCAAAAAGAATGGTTGTACTGATAATTTTTTTAACAAATTTGAGCCTCAATACAATAGGAAATTATAGGATCATCAATGTGGGATTCTGCTAGAAGGAACCTATGTCAATGAAGCATGGCCATTGAGCTTTTCACTTGTTCAACAATGCCCAGAGTTGTTTTAATCTTCCGCTAACCATTGCACTAACTACATTCATTTATTTATCCTGCTACAGTTCCCGATCAACCTGTTTGGACTATCAACTCTGTTCAACAGCTGATATCATCTATGTTTGAAGACTGGCAAAAAGATTGGGATTGTGACCAGAAAGCAGAATACCAAGACTGTTTACTCCTCTAAACAAGCAAAAGCCTCTTTTAGCACATGATATCCAACAAACCAGTCAGCTGTTCTACTTATAAAAGCAGCAACATCCAGTTATTTTTTGAAAGAGTCATCAGTAAGAGGGATATATGAAAACAAACAAGGCAACAGAAGTTTCATCCTATTTGAAACTTGAAGTAGAGGCCTCTTACGCTTCTGTAGAAAGCACACACCGGAGGCATCCCCCTTCATGCATCAAATCAAATGCCTTGTTAATCTCCCCAAGGGTCAAAGTGTGGGTGATGTATTCATCTACTTTGATTTCCTGCAACAAGAGAGCATAATGTTCAAATTCATTTACTATTTAATAAAGAGGAATTAACATTGTTGAACACTTGTCAAACCATTTCTACCTTCTTCAAGTACTTCTCTACAAGCCACGGCACCTGTGAGCGGCTCTTGAAACCACCGAAGGCTGTTCCCTTCCACACACGACCAGTCACCAGCTGAAAAGGACGAGTTGATATCTCCTGCCCTGATGCTGCTACACCCACAATAACAGAAGTTCCCCAGCCCTGCACATTTTTCGACTGACGTCAAAATTTGTTCTGTAAATGATAAATCAATCAACCAGTCAAAGCAGCCACTTACCTTATGGCAGCACTCCAAGGCAGCCCTCATCACTGAGACATTCCCAATGCACTCAAAGCTATAATCAACACCACCATCAGTGAGATCAACAAGGACCTGTTGGATTGGCTTCTCATGGTCCTTTGGATTCACAAATTCAGTAACTCCAAAGTTCTTTGCTGCAAACAATTTATGTAAACTTTAGAAACTTCACTATGGAACAAACATATAAAAATTGATAATTCATGATTTACCGTATAAAATTTTGATGCGGAAGAATTTCAGATTTACCTATATCAAACTTCTTGCTATCAATGTCAACACCAATGATTCGTGATGCACCAGCTGTTTTGGCACCCTCGGCAACCTGTCAAGTCATGACAACTAGTCACCCCTCACATTTCACAACTCCAGCATAAGATTATGAAACCGAAGGTCCCATGGAAACTTACTGCAAGACCAACAGTTCCAAGGCCAAAAATAGCAACAATTGACCCTGCTTCAACTTTTGCTGTGTTCCAAACAGCTCCAAGACCTGAAATTACATACTTATGAGTAACCAAGTTGGAAGGAAAAGAGAAGCTTTACATGTATCGTACATACAAAAGGCTAATTGTTTCAAACTACGAGTAAAAACATCCTCTTTATAGTTACAAGTTTCATTTCTTTCTTTTTCCCCGTAAAAAGAACCAGGCAACTTCTTAGGAAAGTAGAGATAAGCATCAACACTGTATGAATATACAGTTCTATAGTTTAAATGCAAACTGAATTGAGATGTATGATTTTAATAAAAGTTGAAACTAGCGACTAAAAAATTCTATTACCAGTAGGAACACCACATCCAAGAAGGCAGACTTTCTCCAAAGGAGCTTTGGGATCTATCTTTGCAACACTAACATCATGAACAACGGTGTACTGGCTAAATGTAGAGGTTCCCATAAAATGGTAAATAGGCTTTCCATTTATAGAAAAACGGCTCTGACGATCACTCATCATGACACCAACTCCAGTGGCAGCACGTACTTTTCCACAGAGATTTGTCTTGCCTGATTTGCAAAACTTGCATTCTCCACATTCAGCCTGATAACAAGGGATGACATGGTCTCCTGGCTGAACTGTAGTAACACCTTCACCAACACTCTCAACAATCCTGCATCAAGTCCAAGTAGCCACATTTTAGAATAAAAAACTTAACAGAAACATTGATATAAGACTTAACATACCCTGCAGCCTCGTGACCAAGAATGCAAGGGAAGAGACCTTCAGGGTCCTACAAGGCAAATGAAGTGAAATCAGCATATATAAAACTTCTGATCAATCAGACTAGTTCCCACTTCTATACTACTTTGAAACAGCGCCATCATATTTAGCAAATCCAGAACAGAACCTATTAACAAAAGTACTGACTTACTAGAAAGTTTCGATTTTGACAAGAATGTTTAACACTAATATTAAAGTTCCTTGTACCACTTTTGAAAATCCTTTAAGAATGTTCTTAGTCATTGTACGGAATCAGTTCTACTGTACTGCAAACCCGACAGAGTTGATCCGTACACTATTTACTTCCATTCCTACATTCACTTTTACATAACACAGATCCAATAGAATATAGATAGAAAGTTCAAATTTTGATCCAATGTCTAAATTACCCATCTGCCCTAAACTCAGAATTGAACTTCCAATATATAAAAGAAACTTGAACAAACAAAGATCACCTTGTAATGTATTCAAGTGTAAAACTTTACTGAACCTAGTGGCAGATTTTACAAGATAAAAAGGTAAAAAGGATAGCGTTAGTTACCTTGCCGCCCCAGGTATAAGCGTCGGTGTGGCAGAGAGCGGTGTAGAGAATCTTGACGCGGACCTCGCCGGCCTGCGGCGGAGCGACCTGGACGTCTTCGATGACCAAAGGCTTGCTGGGTTCCCAGGCCACCGCCGCTTTGCAGGTGATGACTTGACCTTGGGTCGCCATGGATTTGACTTCGATCACTGAAAACCACAAAGCTGAACGGAGAGATAGAGAGAGGGATCGGATGGAGCAGAGTGACTAGTGTATATGTGGAGGACTGTCAAAGTGTCAAGTGGTACGTGACCCGGACCCGGTTCTGGTTTGGGCTGTGGGACCCCTGCAGTTTTAGTAGGATGGTTACGGTTGGGCTGTAGGTTGGTAATAACTTGCCCACAAAGGATAAGTTGGTGTATGTCTACACCACCCTAACAGCCTAAGCGCCGCAACGGCGCTCCACTTTATGTTTTATTTTTTTGATGGGGGTTGTTATATTTTGAGGAACAAGAGGCTCTAGGAGTGAAGATTGTGTTTTGAATTATAAATGAGTAAGTTTGTTGTTCATTTACATGTCGGGTTGCTCACATTTAGGGACTTCATGCGAATACTTTCTAGGAAGTTGTTGTTGTGTGTATATATATCGCCTAGTCCTCTCTTAGGTTGTCCAGACGTTAGGTTACGGGTTACTGCCCGCCTGTTGCCTTTTAGAACAAACGACTAATACAAGGACATACTTACAAATAAGGCAAGTCCAAAACGGTACCATTTCCATATTTAAACTCTATCAATACACTTACTTAAGCATCAGAGAATCAAAGACGGCAACCCTGATTTTTCCTCTAGCAAGTGTTTGTGGTGAAGGTATAGAGAAGGTAGCTAGAACCATAAATTCTGCATACGGATACCCAGAGAATCTACATAAACAATGTCTATAATAATATCACTTAAAATCTATATAATTAATAAGTCTACATGAACGATCAAGATGTGGAGCTCTACGTTATACGTTTGAACGGTGAGGTAGATTGGTTCTTGGGTATATAAAGTACTTAGATGTCGTGATCAATCTGCAATGAGGGTGTCAAAAAAAATTCTAATTGAATCGGTTGAAATCAATTTATGTTTTACATAGGGCTCTTCTACTAAATGATCCATTTTACTTGTTCATTTTGAGGGATAACAACACACCTTTGGATTTTCTTTTCAATCACCATGAATGGTTGAGATTAAGTAAAAAAGAAAAACAACACTTTATGTGAAATCTAAACTGTTCTAAATCATTACAGTAATGGTAATGAATACATAGTATATCACACTCCCGTTGGTTGATCATTATTCATAAGCATTTTTTTTATAGATTCGAATCAACATGTTGCAATTATAGTTACTTATGTTATATTATGAGTATTATACCTAATCAAGGGTGAGTTTGACCATAAAACTCAAGTAATTGGGAGTTAGGCCTATGGAGAGTTCTATGCCTAAAACACTTCCTTTGATCATAGTCCACCCGACCTAATACCTACATAAGAGACAAGAAAACAAGACATATCCACTAAGGTACTAACTATGATCTTAAGTTCTTAACATCTTTGAGGCATATGGTCGATCAGTTAATGGATTTGATCAAGTGAAAGTGCCATATACGAGTTAAGCTTTGGCCTAGTAATTTACAAGATGGATTAATTACTAGTTACTTAGTTAGTGCCTACTTCGAAATTGAAGTCTTATTTTTTTTTTTGAAGGGTAAAGGGGCAGCAGCCACAAAAATTTCATTGATAAACTCATGCCAGAATGACATCAAAACACCATTACATTAGACAATTAGGTCACTTATTCAAGTAAGCTTAGCAGATGATTAAACTAGATACAAAACAAGATACCAAATAAACATAAAAACTGGAGTCAAGTCGCTCAATTGCAGTACTCTAAGCCTCATGAATCCATCTAGCTGCAGCTAACTTGCTCAGTCTGCCAAACTATCCAAAACACCGCGACTTAAGCCATAGTCATATTGAAATTAGACCCATAGGCCCAATTCCAAAATTGACATTTATTTGGCTTGAGATCAAACCTAGGCCCAAGACCCTGAGTCCAACCCCAAACCCTAGCAGGTATGCTCCTCCTCTCGTCAACCGTCGTCATCAGCACTGACGGCGCCCATGATTGATCAACCACCAGCATCCAAGGCCACGCCGGCGTCTTCATCAGTTCGTCCGGCGGCTGCCAAACTTCTTTCGCCGGCACCTCAATCGCCAGCGTTGGCAAGTTGACCACCATCTCTTCAACCCTTTGCCCGTTACCATCACTCGCAAGGACCTTGTCAAATTGAGCGCCGTTCGGATTTGCTACCATCTCTTGATCCCGGTCATCGGATCTCGCTGTCAACGGAATAAGAACCATCGATTTTCTTCCATTGGAAATCTTCTCCCCCGCAAAGAGCAACCGCGGCTGGAGGCTTAGTACGGCTGTGATCTCATGACCGTCGTCGCTAGAGAGGATCGTTCTCCTTCGAACTGCCGCCGTCGATATCTCGCCATTGGATGGTCGGGGAAACATGTTGTTTCTCACCGCCGCTAACAGAGATCGGGTTTGAAACCCTAAGAAGCTCCCTGAAAGGCAAAGCATCTCTTCGCACTTGTATTATCTAGTCTAGCCCGAAATTGAAGTCTTATATCAACTGCTGATAATCATCTATTTACAACGTAAACAAGAATAGATGACAATCATAGAAGTCCTACTCAACTATCAAGTTATGCACTTGTATGCGTGAACGTTGCTTCAGTTTCTTTAAAGCCTTCAAAACGTGCATATACAATCAACAATATGCACAACAACTCATAGTTTGCAAGGTAGCCAGCCACCAAGTCAAACTCCATTCTGAATGAGACAACTACTGCAACTTCAAAACTATCAACTTAGAGCCAACAACTTAATCATTTTGATAATCACTTGGGTTCACTCTTATATTTCAAATTGGGCAGCCAAAATTGAAAAGGACCCTGCTTCATGTTAGATTAACATATACAATGTGTGACAAATATGGATTCGCATCAACGTTTGGTCGTCTTTTCATTCTAGATAATAAGTATGTCTATGTACATGTACATTTACGCGTATCATATTATATAATTTAATAATTAAAATTTAAATTGTCAGACATCTTATTTGACTGATATATATATAATCAACAGAGAATGTTTAAAACAAGTAACAAGTGTCAAATATATCGGTGAGATGTGGTATGTTATCTCCAAAAACTTAACAACTATAATTCAAGTGTCAAACACATCGGTAAGCTGTGACATGTTATCTCCGAAAACTTAACGACTCGATAATTCAAGAGAGTAATATTTGCACGTGGGGTGTCACGTGCAAGATGTTGTTGTTGGAGGAGGAAGAGGATGATGTATGGAGGAGGCAAGCAAAAAGAGGGTCCGAGTCTGACAGTAGCTATGTCGGTATCTTCAAGATTTTTTGATTCCCGGTCAAATTGTGATATGGACCACCCACTCACCGCTTGCCACGTATATCCCCCTGTCTGTTAGATTTTCAGTCAAACTCTTGGACCAGTCAAGGATATTTTTTTTTTTGGTCTGAACCAGTCAAGGATACTGATAAGGCCAATTAAAATGCATATGCACAAATTAGAAGCCAAAAAAACTGTTGATATACGATGTTACGTAACACCAATAAAATTATGACCGTCTCAAATTAACCTATTATCTGAATAATTTTTAATACTTCAATTTACCGTAATGCATGAATTTTATCTTTTCTTTTTTAAGTATAGTCATGATAAACTAAATAAGATATAATTGTGATCATTTGAAATATCTCGTTACATTGTTTTTTCTATGTTTAATCTGATTTTTACAGTTTATATCTGATGATGTCTGATACTCTTTCATTGTAGGTTTCCTTGTTAGTATTTTGTTGCACTACTTTTACAAGTAAGAAAAGAATATATTCTAAGCATTTTTGAAACAAGAGGAATTTGAAGTAAAGAATGAACAACACAATTACCTTGGAGTTGGGGAGAGGATTAGGGTTGTTTGCTAACGCAAGTGATGACATTGTTAATACAAATATTTTTCCTCTGAAATGAAGAGTAAAAGTAAAAACTGTGATGTAGCGTAGCGTAGCGTGAGAGTAAGTGCTATACCAGTTGAGACCCAATTGCAAATTGAAAGCACCGAAAAATACAACTAGTGATTATGACTCGTATATGGAAGCATGTGAAAATTATGATAAGTCAATGGTAAATACTAAATGAGGAACAAGGGTGAAAGATATAGAGAAGACTAGCTGTCCTTCTCTATATATTAAGCTTCCTTATCCTTCTCCTTCTCTCTTTCTCTGTAAAAAGATTCCCTTTCCCCTTCTCCCACATCCCCCACAACACTAGAGCTTTTGTCTCCAACCCAAAACAAGAGGAAGATATTATTCCAAACCAAACAGTTCCACAAGTACTACTGCTAGCTATAGCTAGCTACCTCCTTGTTGTAAACATGGCTGCAGAATATTCCTGCTCTTCATCTTCTTCTTCCTCAAACCTAAGAATCACAGTTGAGAAAAACCCTTCTGAGTCTCGCTTATCTGAACTCGACATCAAGTGCTGGCCCAAGTGAGTCTCTCTTTCTCTCTCTCCTTTTCTCTGAGTTCATCTTCATCATAACATAATTAAGGGTGTGATTTATCAGATGGGGTTGTTCTCCTGGGAAGTACCAGCTGAAGTTTGATGCAGAGGAGACGTGTTACTTGCTCAAGGGAAGAGTGAAGGCATACCCGAAAGGGTCATCGGAGTTCGTCGAGTTCGGAGCCGGCGACCTGGTTACGATCCCAAAGGGACTGAGTTGCACTTGGGATGTATCAATTGCTGTTGATAAACATTATAAATTCGAATCATCTTAAATATATTTTAGTATGCAATTAATCAAGCTTCATAGATCATTGTCTTCCATCTCTGTCTGATTTAGAATTTTTTTTTTCTGGGTTTTTTAGGGTTGTTTGGGAGGGAGTGAATCTTGCAATCTCTTTTGCTCCAGTAGTAGTCAAAGTAAAGGAAAACAATACAATTAGTCAATGCATGTCCCATTGCAACTAATCTTGATGATAGCTTTTAATGTACCTTTGACTGGTCAAACTAGATAGTTCTTTTATTTATTTATTTAAAAATGCAAGTAGAAAGGAATTCTTTCTGTGTAGCCAATGATTTGGACACCCTTTTCTTCCATATGTTTCATATATTTTTATTGTATTTCCTTTAATTTTGGAACTAGGTCAGGTACTTTTACTATATCTCATTAGTATTCAGTTATATTTGTACGATTTCTTACTCCAAAAATTTAACTTCAAAAAAACTATAATAATAGTCAATGTGAAACTAATTCAACTCTTAGGTAGATGTACGCGCTACAATTACATTAAATATATAGAGAAAGAGAGAAATAAGTTCATCAATTATAATGTACATAATAGAAGAAATTTTTTCAGTGCTCCCGAAGAACCACGTGGCAGTCTGACGTGGTCATCCATTCCATTCAAATTTTGACATGTGGATTAGAAGATCAGAACCATTCCATTCAATTCCCTTCCGTTCCATTCAACTTCCCTTCTTCTCATGCTCTTTACAAGCATCATTCCACCTAGATTAGAAGATCATAACCACTACAATTGTAAGATTGAGTTATCTTAGAAGTTGGAATTGTCGTTCATATAGGAGAAAACTTAGAGAATCAGTTACTAGTAGCAGGAGGTGACAATTCATGTCAAGTTGGCATCGATTCTACTATTGAAATCTGACCTCTTTGCCATACCCTATAAATACCTAGGTCTGGTTATTCTTTTATTCATTGAGTTTCCTTTATCTATATTACAAAAAGAAGAAGGGGAATTTCTGAGAGCAAGGAAGTATCCGAAAAGTATAAGCTAGCTTCTAATTTGAGGTAAGGCGATCTCGGGAAACCTCTATTTAGTTTATTGTGTGTTGGTTGTTGGTTTGCTATAAGTGATGAAGCTCTGTGCAATTTGTTGTGTTCTTGACTTATTATATGATTTTGTTTATGAAACTTAATTGTTGAATTAGTGATTTAAGTATTATTTGCGGTCTATTACTCTTTATAAACAACATGTTTATGAATATAAATTGAGGCAGAAGTTTGGTGAAATTAGGAATGAAATTTGTGGGTGAATGTTTTTGTGTAGTTGAGCTTAATTCGTAGGGATCAAATATCATGTGGGTTAATATGCTGTACGATTTTGGTGATCGAGATTAAGCAAGATGACTAGCAAAAAGGGAATCAGGGATTGAGTGAGGGGTAATTGTTGAAGGGATCAATGCATTCATTCATTATCATTCTTGGTTTTTGTTACATAAAGAGGCTTGGCCACCTACTGCACACCCCTAAGAATATTGTGCAGGTATTGAACATGAGCTTTAGAATTCTCTATTGATGAGCTTTGTATTGATGTAAAGAAAGTGTGTGGCTTGTCCCTTTAAGTTTATGTCTAGAATAAAAATAAAAGCTGCAACATGTTGTTTAGCCTTTGAAGTTAAAGTTTTAATTTCAGTTGTAATGATAAACTAGTTTGTATTGGAATGATGAACTAGTTTGTATTGTAATCTATGACAACTTTATTGAATCAGTTATGCCCTTATTATTCCAAGTTCTTCGAATTGGTTCATTATTTTCCTACTCTTTATTTTAGGATTCATGGGTTAAACTCAAGGTAGGAATAGAACTTGCAAATTTGAAACTCTGTTTTTTTTTTTTTTTTGAAATTCTGTACAAGTTACTTTTCCTCTGAAAAATGTACATTTTGGTTGGTTATTTGAAGTTGGTTTCTGCATAAGAATTGTAGTAGACATTTGAAGGTTCATTCCAGAATTTGAATCACTTGAAAACGATTTTTGTAGATTAAGTTATGATTTTTCAAAGTTTAGAGTCTGCATCAGTAAATTTCTGCAGATCCGTTTTCTGAGTTATGAACACAGTTGTCTATTTACTAAAAACTGGACACTTTGGTTGGATATTTGGAGTTAGTGTCTTCACAAGAGTTTTAGTAGACATATTAATGTCCTCATTTCAGAACTGGAATCTCTTCAAAATAAGTTTCCTACAATTAGTTATAATTTTTCAAAGTTAAATGTCTGTTGCATAATTTTTTTGAAACTACAGCCAAATTCTTATTTCTATGACGAGCTAGTTTTCTTTTCTATTCATACCAGTCACACCTTTGACTCGAGAAAAAAAAAATATATATATACACACACACACACAACTTTTCTCAGCTACTGTTTCTGCAAGAACCTGTAGGCTATGTAAAAGCACTGTAGAACATAATCAGTAGACAACACAGGGGCATATAATGGTTCACCATGCCTCGGAGGACATGGCTACGTCCACTTACGAATTCACTATCATGGCCAATAGGCCTTTGGTGTTACAAGAGTATCCATCCATCCCGCCCGGGAGGAATGGGGGAGGGAGTGGGGATGAGTCGAAAGACTAAAGGTCCTTTCTACATAGGGGGAGCCTTCCTTTTATAGATAAGGAAGATTCCCTTTTGTTATACATTTCCGATGTGAGACAATTATGTATTCATCTTATCATGGTGCTTTCTTGTGGAGCTTGGAGGAGTCCGCCTCGCACAGAAGAGCCGACACTCGGGCGAGCTGAGGAGTCCGCCTCGCACAGAGACACTCGGGCGAGCTGAGGAGTCCGCCTCGCTCCATGACTGAAATTGTCAAGCGAGCTGAGTCCGCCTTGCCTAGGAAGGTGCTACTATATTAAGTCCGCTCCGTGCTACTACAAGTTTCATGACTGGTCTATGGGCGGAGAAGGTAGTTTACTGACTACCGACTACAAGTCCCCCCAAGTTCCCGCTCAAGACACGTCTTGAGTGGGGACTTGTAGAAATGGTCCGCGATGCATCATAGTCCCCTCATGTTCGTACTCGGGACATGTTTGAACGAGTCCGCCTCGCACGGAAAGGCTGACACAACCAGGCCAGCTGAGGTGTCCGCTCCACGGCCAATGCCTGCACGCGAGCTAATTAGTCCGCCCCGCGGCACAATGCTTACACGCGAGCTGTGGAGTCCGCTCCGCGTACAATGACTTTCTTCGTGACATACGCGAGCTGTATCTTGTTCCACGCGAGATTGGTCTCGGTGACACACGCGAGGTGGGTCTTGGTGTTATACTTTCATGGACAAGGGTAGCGAACCCTTTACACATCTGGTGTTACTGCTTGAGCGCGAGGTACTATCCCAGCGTGGGTTATCAGGCCATTATTCTCCGTGTGAAGGGAATGATATGAACTGCCCAACTCCCACTCTACGGGAGCTGTACAAGGGACATACAGTTCTCATGGCTCTAGTTGTTTCGTCCATGCTGCCCAGTGATATGTTTCCGGGGTTGTATGCATGCCTTCTAGTTCGTGCGCATGCTTCCTGTTGGTTCTTGCTCGGGTATAAGAATCTAATGAAACAGTTGTTGTATGTTTCTTCCCGTTAGTTCTTATCCAGGAATCGAGATTTCCTAAGCAGTTGTTGTATGCTTCCTCCAGGTGACACTTATTCGGGACTTACTACTATCATGTTTGCCTCTCCAATTATTGGCCATTTAGTTGGAATATACGGCAACCAAGCGAGGAGTTCGCGTGCGAGCTGTAGAGTCCTCTTGGCACAGGACTGATTAGCGGGCGAGCTGTAGGGTCCGCTTGGCACAGGACTGACTAGCGGGCGAGCTGTAGAGTCCGCTTGGCACAGGACTGACTAGCGGGTGAGCTGAAGAGTCCGCTTCGCACACATGTAATGACACTACCGGGCGAGCTGAAGAGCTCGTGTGCTTGCTGCGGAGTCCGCTTCGCACACAAAGACTACCGCGCGGGTTGTGGATTTCGCTCCGTGCACCTCAAAACTTATTCGGCCGGGCGAGGATTGTTGTACCTTCACAATGAACAAATGATCGATTAGCAGCTTACATAGTTTAGTTGATCAACACAATTGTGGGGCCAACCAAGTATTGTTATGACATAATAATTATCGAATAGCACAATGGTTTATGTAATTGTGCAATACTCTCTCGGTGGAATGCCAATCTTGGTCGAATGTCTATCTCTCGGTGGAATACCTCTCTCCTGGTGGAATGCCAAATCATGCAGGTTGACTTGCAAGTAGAATATTATGAATTTTTCACAAACCAATGAGGTTATAACAATCATAAGTTGGACGAGACTTATCTGTGAGAATAGCTGCCGAATGGGTGCACACAGGAGGTGCAGATTCAGGCCCGTACTACTCCCGGACGATGAATCCTTGTTGCCAGTATGGTCGGGCTACCTTGTTCAATTTCTTTTCTGCTCCCGGATGGCTAACTCTTTAAACCTGGGTCATTGGGGTAAGTTGATTGAAACCCGGAGAGATGATGCTACTGCCGAGCCGGGTGTCCATAGCAAGTTTCTTCTGCATTTGAATGATGCCAACAGATCGAGTGACCCAAGTTCCAAGTCGATCGAGGCCGATTGGGTCTGATCCCAACTATGACCGGGTTAAACCCATGTGCTATGTTGATTTGCAGGTGAAACCAGACGAGCCTTGACCGAGTTGCTCATGCGGTTCCCATCCCGGCCGGGCAACTGACCGACGCTGCCGGTGGATCCCGGGCGCTAGCTGCCAATCGGGAACCTGGGTGGGTCACTCCTTGGACTGAGTGAACAAGGGTCCGGGATGGGCCTTACTGTGCCGGCAGAGAGAGCAACCCTTGGGCCTTGTTGAATCATCTCCGGGAGGCTGGAGGCGTCGGTCGCAGGCCAGTTGGCCTCTTGGTGATGACCCGGTTATAAATGGAACCCAGGGCGGGTAATCTCGCTTCGCCTCCGTGCGAATTCATCTCGCTTTGCTACCCTGCGAGGTCAATGCTAACCTCTCGGTGGAATGCCTCTGAATGCCAATTTCACTTCGCTTCCACGCGAGGTCATCTCGCTTTGCTTCCACGCGAGCTATCTCGCCTCGCTTCCACGCGTGGTGTCTCGCCTCTTCCTACTGCTCATGGATTTCAATGAAATGCCTCTCGGGCGGTAGAGTAACATGACTTTTAGTAATGTTTCCCACAGACGGCGCCAATTGTTTCTGCAAGAACCCGTAGGCTATGTAGAAGCACTGTAGAACATAATCAGTAGACAACACATGGGCATATAGTGGTTCACCATGCCTCGGAGGACATGGCTACGTCCACTTACGAATTCACTATCATGGCCAATAGGCCTTTGGTGTTACAAGAGTATCTATCCATCCCGCCCGGGAGGAATGGGGAAGGGAGTGGGGATGAGTCGAAAGACTAAAGGTCCTTTCTACATAGGGGGAGCCTTCCTTTTATAGATAAGGAAGATTCCCTTTTGTTATATATTTCCGATGTGGGACAATTATGCATTCATCTTATCATGGTGCTTTCTTGTGGAGCTTGGAGGAGTCCGCCTTGCACAGAAGAGCCGACACTCGGGCGAGCTGAGGAGTCCGCCTCGCTCCATGACTGAAATTGTCAGGCGAGCTGAGTCCGCCTTGCCTAGCAAGGTGCTACTATATTATGTCTGCTCCGTGCTACTACAAGTTTCATGACTGGTCTATGGGCGGAGAAGGTAGTTTACTGACTACCGACTACAGCTACAAACGTCCGCACCAATGGTTTTGGTGTGGATTTTCATTTTTGCACCACTTTTTGATCGAATTTCCTCATCTCCACCGTCTAATATCTGTTTATGCCTGAATTAATATTTTACTGGACAGTAAATGTCTATGTAAATATTAATTATTTCTTGGTCTATGTCATACCGGCGAGCCCAAGTTCCTTTAAGTTTACAAGTGATGGCCTGTTCAGTAAGACCACGCGAGCTGAGAACAGAGTTTACATGCAAACTAGACTTCACTTAGCTCGCGCGCGGAATTGACATAGACGGACTGCGCAGTTCGCATGGAACACTTACCTCGCGCGCGGAATTACTATTTGCTAGTCTGCGTAGGCGAGGCGATACAAGTCCACGTAGGCGAGATGCAAATGTACTTCGCGTAGGCGAGATTGACTCTCCGCGTAGGCGAGCCGTGCAGCTGGAAAACTGGCTCGCGTAGGAGACTTCGCGAGGCAGCGACATGCGGACTCCGCGCGCACCACGACAAACGTCGAAGACTGTTATAAGTCTTTGACATGCTTCGGGCCAATCCCTGTGGCCCTTTTAATATAAAAAGCCCTTTTAAGGCTCACGAGCTGTAATAGCCCGCGAAGTGGACGCGAGCTATAGAAACACGCGAGATAGCATCTTGTAGCAGCCCGCGAGATGAGTCTACTCCTGATTCCAGTTCGCATAGGAGTCTATAGTTGGCAGCGCGGAAGCAATGCCCTATGCGGAATGAAGTGTGCGAACTAGACATGTGTCACAAGATGGTTGGTTCGCATGGACATAATAGTGTCCTTGTGCTATAGGGTTTCAGAGTCCGACTTGGATTCTAATTACTTTTCTTCCACCACAAGTCGAACTACTATATAAGGGGGGCTCGAACCCTAACAAAGGACAACTCAAAACACTCAAACAAATACAAACACAGACTGCAAACTAGTTACCCTTCGAGCTCCTCGAAACCCTAACCCTAAGCGCCGCCGCCTAGGTTTCTTCTCCAGAGCCCTCCGGACTCTACCCCCGACTTCTCTCTGAACTCCCTATTAGTTGCTCTGCTCGCGCCGCCGTGAGTATCGATCGCTTGTGCTCGTAAATCCTCGTCTGAGGTGGCACCTGAAACCCCCGTCGCCTGATCAGAAGTCAAGATCTTGCACACCTACAACCTCTTTCCTCGTCCGCGAGGTGGCACGCCCGCAACTCTCCCCTCTCTTTGTTCGTTAGAAACCTCTGCTCCGCGCGCTGAGGATCGTGGCCAAAACATTGGCACGCCCAGTGGGACAGGAAGCACAAGCGATTCACCATAGGGAAGCGAGACCACCATGGTAGGCTCTCAGCCGACCCAAGATACAGACTATGCTCCGTCCATGGAGCAAGTCTTTCAGATGTTCGCACAACTCACGGGGCAGATCCAGAGTTTGACAACCCAAACCCAGGGTTTGACAAACCAAAGCTCCGCCACTCAACAGAGCCTCACCGACCTTCCTGGTAAGGTTAACGGCCTTGTTGAGCAGGTCAAAACAAGTAGAACCCTTTGGGAGGCCAACCATGAAAAACTCACCGTGCTCAGTGAGGACTCTGGCCACCTAGAAGGCAAATTCATGGAAAACAAGGACATGTTTGAAGGGTCCCTCCAAAGAACCCAACAAGAGTTGGGGCAAGCCACGAACGTCTTGAACATGACCCATGCTATAGTTGACGAGCACCTTGCCAAAAAGATTGAGTTTCCTGGCAGCCAATCTACTAGCGAAGATTCTCCTTTGGACGAGCCGACGTCTAAGGAAGAAGCTCATTTGACAATCAATGACAAGGAGCTTGAGGTTGAGGCCGGCGAGATTATGGGTAATAATCTCATCTCGAAATTTCACGGTGTTCCTCAGAAAGATAAATTGGAAGGGAGGACAGAAAAGTCCACCTTAGAGGGAGAGGTCGGTTCGAACTCTGATGGCGAACTGCAAATCCATAGGAGGTTTGACCAAGCAAATAATCTTCCTGTGCGGGATGAATATGTGGACAGAGGTCAAACACGTGGGGGGCAAACCCGTGTCCTCACACGTCCTCACCAAGGGGATGATCTTACTGGCCAAGGAAAACCCGAATATGCCCAATTTGTTCTATGCAAAGGGGTCTTTGGCTTTATCAAAGAAGGTGGTAGTCAAGAAGGTATTGGATGTGATCAATTCGACCTAGCTGCTGGACGGTTGCATGGCTTCCCTGCGAGCTAGTCATTGTGCTGCGTAGCTCGCCTTCCCTACGAGCTACCTCATTCAAGCTTTCAAGTTGTTGGTGCACAACATCTCAGCTCCACGCTTGGAGTCTCTCAACAAAAAAAGTTTCATGCCGACAACACAACGACATCAAGGCTTGGAGTGAAGCGTGGGAGGCCTCCCCCATGGCCTAACGAAGGGTACCTAATCAAGCTATGAGCCCTTTTTCTCTTTTCTCCTCGCTTTAACTTCAACCTTTACTTCTGTTTTCTTTTCGTTTTTTTTCTTTCTCGCATAAGAAAAAAGAAAATACAAAAAAAATCAAATAGCCAAAACCACAAAAAGAGATCTTTGGTCTTGCTTAAATGCAAGACAACGTTCTTGCCTTTGACAGACTTGAACTTTACATCGGAGCCTATCCCTGAGGCTTGACAACAACAGGCATTCCACATGCCTTCGAGTTACTGCCAGCGAAGTCAAGTCAAAGAGGCAATACAACTAGTTTGTAATTCTGCAAGTTGCACTAGCCACTACCAGACATTCCACTTTGGGGACTCAACTAGAATGATCCAGGAAGCATTAGCCGGCGCGCCTTATATCAACAGAAATCCCTGGATGTCTACTTTCTAGAGGATTTTACGGTTCGTCATTTTGCCATTCCTGGAGAGAGTTTTGGCAGTTCGAATGCAGACATGTCAGGATACGCGCGAATTTGCAATGTGCATTTTCAATGTGTTTCCATGACCTCGTAGCCTGCCTACCTCACTGGGGGGCATCGGTACCACAACTCTGTCCCTAGAGGGGCATGCTAAAGTTTTGATGTCCTTCATTCTTCTCAAGAAGCTTCAGTGAACAGACATCAAAACTGGGGGGCACATTGGCGGATCGTGTTCCATAAATTTCAGACTTTAAACCTTCTTCAAGTGTCTTAGTCATTATTTAGGCCAATCCCTGTGGCCTCCAATTTTTCAAACTTGGTTCGCCAGCTTTATGCGGCCATTCGCCGACTCCTTTATTTGTTACTCACTGGTTCGCACTGGGGGGCAGCGAAGTACATAGCCATTGTCTTTCCATGTTGGTCCGCCATCGCCAAGAGCTCGTGAGGGGCTATTTTTTGAAATCTACTCAAGTTACATGCGTCTGCTCAAGATACAACCATGCGAGCTACATTCGCTCGCGGTATATACAATGTACTATTGTCTTCCGAGTGGAGCAGGCGAATGCAAGCGAAGAGCAGGCGAATGCATTTGAAGTTCAAGTCCAAGGTGCCTAGGCGAGCCGTACAACAGCTTCGCTCCAATGCCTTACTGGGTGCTTGAGTTTCAAGGCCTATTCACAGGCTTGTCTACTCACACTCATTTTATGTATGACCCGAGTCAATACCAGTGTCTTTGGAGCAACATGAACATAAACCTCTTCAGTCATTTTTTGACATTCATGACTTCGAGGCTAGGGGCAATGTTTATGCCTGAATTAATATTTTACTGGACAGTAAATGTCTATGTAAATATTAATTATTTCTTGGTCCATGTCATACCGGCGAGCCCAAGTTCCTTTAAGTTTACAAGTGATGGCCTGTTCAGTAAGACCACGCGAGCTGAGAACAGAGTTTACATGCGAACTAGACTTCACTTAGCTCGCGCGCGGAATGTACATAGGCGGACTGCGCAGTTCGCGTGGAACACTTAGCTTGCCCGCAGAATGACTTCGCGCGGAATTACTATTTGCTAGTCCGCGTAGGCGAGGCGATACAAGTCCGCGTAGGCGAGACGCAAATGTACTTCGCGTAGGCGAGATTGACTCTCCGCGTAGGCGAGCCGTGCAGCTGGCAAACTGGCTCGCGTAGGAGACTTCGCGAGGCAGCGACATGCGGACTCCGCGCGCACCACGACAAACGTCGAAGACTGTTACAAGTCTTTGACATGCTTCGGGCCAATCCCTGTGGACCTTTTAATATAAAAAACCCTTTTAAGGCTCGCGAGCTGCAATAGCCCGCGAAGTGGATGCAAGCTACAGAAGCACGCGAGATAGCATCCTATAGCAGCCCGCGAGATGAGTCTACTCCTAATTCCAGTTCGCATAGGAGTCTACAATTGGCAGCGCGGAAGCAATGCCCTATGCGGAATGAAGTGTGCGAACTGGAGATGTGTCACAAGATGGTTGGTTCGCATGGACAGAATAGTGTCCTTGTGCTATAGGGTTTCAGAGTCCGACTTGGATTCTAATTACTTTTCTTCCGCCACAAGTCGAACTACTATATAAGGAGGGCTCGAACCCTAACAAAGGACAACTCAAAACACTCAAACAAATACAAACACAGACTGCAAACTAGTTACCCTTCGAGCTCCTCGAAACCCTAACCCTAAGCGCCGCCACCTAGGTTTCTTCTCCAGAGCCCTCCGGACTCTACCCCCGACTTTTCTCTGAACTCCCTATTAGTTGCTCTGCTCGCGCCGCCGTGAGTATCGATCGCTTGTGCTCGTAAATCCTCGTCTGAGGTGGCACCTGAAACCCCCGTCGCCTGATCAGAAGTCAAGATCTCGCACACCTATAACCTCTTTCCTCGTCCGCGAGGTGGCACGCCCGCAACTCTCCCCTTTCTTTGTTCGCTAGAAACCTCTGCTCTGCGCGCTGAGGATCGTGGCCAAAACAGTATCTAGATAATATTGTGTGTGTGTGTGTGTATATATATATATATATATACAGGGCTTCTTGGCTACAAACGTCTGCACCAATGGTTTTGGTGCGGATTTTCATTTTTGCACCATTTTTCGATCGAATTCTCTCATCTCCACCGTCTAGTATCTACACAATATATATATATATATATATGGTCCAGTTCCTGGAACATTACATTTGACACTAATTTTGACATCGTTTCCTGGCCATTAGATTTTAAAAAAATCGATGGACTAGATCAATTATAGATATGATGTCAACTTATAAAAACTGACGTGGCAATTGACGTGACATTACTTATTTTATAACAAATCAAATCAAATTAAAAAAAAAACAAAAAATAAAATCAAAACCTAAAATCTGAAAATCAAATTTGATCGCGATAAAAAGAAGAGAAAAAAAAAAGACGACAACAGAAGACCAGAAGAACACAGATCAAGAGAAAGAAGAGAACAGACGAGCAAAGAACGAAGACATTCAAAACATCTTCTCTGGTCTCGCATCTTTATACTTTCGACAAAAATACAGATACTAGCTTATCGTGTTTTCTTTTGTCTGACACAGTATACCCGTATTGGTGTATTACAGATATCTATATTTAGGGTTTACTATAATTGGTTTTATAGTTTACGGAAACGAAACCAAATTATCATTGATATTTCAACCAAAAAGCAAAATTGCTATGGAGAGTTGTATGATTTTGGTCCATGGAATGATACGGTATGAATTAGATTGTATATTTTGTTTCCGTAGTCATTGGTCTATTTTTTATTTTTTTTGGTAATCGGGTTAAGAGTTAACTCATCGCTCTTACCCGAAAATTTATTGATATGAAAAAGAGAGATACAAAGCAAGGGGGACTGCACCAAAACCTTGCTAACAGAGAGTACAAAACTAACAAGAGTCGTAATTGAATTACAACTGCAACTTTGATAAATTTTAAAGAAGGATATGCACAAAGAGCAGTAAGCCTCCACATCATAAACCAATAGCTATTCCTTTAATACATATATATGATTCTGGCAATCATTATCTAACTAAATTTGCATACAACTTGATCAAAGAGTCTATATCTCCAACGTTTTAAATTAAATGTGTTGTTATGCAATTTGTTTAATGGATATCTATGATCATGTAGTGTTGTTCAGGTTGGAATCAATGGACTTGACTTTAGAAGATGACGATCTTGAATTCTCGTTGAACCAAGCATCCATTGATAAAGCAAGTGATCACAATTCTCAAGAGAAAGAAGTCCGAAAACTAAAATCCCCTTATGTTGGAATGATTTTTGAAACATTAAATGAGGCCGGACAATAATATTATGAAGATTACGGTCGACAAGAAGGTTTCTGGACTCGTATCCGAAGTTCATCAAAGTATAGATCACAATCAAACGAATTGACAGGTAGATTATTTGTCTGTGCACATGAAGGTAAACATGTCATGCAAACTCAAAAAGAAGATGATCTGACAGAGAAAGACGAGATAGCTGAGAATGATGAGGCAGAAACATGTGATATACAGATTGAAAAGAAGAGGCGTAGAAGTTGTTCAACTGTTAAATGTGGGTGTGAGGCTAATATGCGAGTTCTTCATGACAAATGGACTAACATATGGAAAGTTTCAGTTTTCAGTGACATCCACAACCATAAAATAGTGTCAGTAGCTCGAAGAATGATGATGAAGTCGAATAGATTTAACATAAGTTTTTCAGAGAGAAAACTTACGAATTAGTAAAGTTCCTTCAATGTTTGATGGTGCTCATAATATTGGTTTTGACAATATGGACTGTTATAATCATTTAAGGAACGTGAGACACAAAGAGTTGGAATCTGGAGACGCACAATCAATCCTCAATTACTTTAGAAAAAAGCAAGCAGAAAGTCCACAATTCTTTTATGCTATCCAGTGTGATGAAGATGGTAGAACAACTAACTTTTTCTGGGTGGATTCGAGATCAAGGACGGCGTATCAGTATTTTGGGGATGTAGTGACATTTGATACAACGTATCAGACAAACAAGTATGACATGCCTTTTGCGCCTTTTACGGGAGTTAACCATCACTTCCAATCTATACAATTTGGATGTGCTCTTTTACAAGATGAGACCGAGTCGACAATTTTATGGTTATTTAAGACGTGGCCTGAAGCTATGGGAGGTCGATATCCGTCATGTATTATCACTGACCAAGATTTGGCAATGAAAGGAGCAATTGCGAATATTTTTCCTACTACTCGTCACCGTCTTTGCATTCGGCATATAAAGAAGAAGTTTGTCACATGTATATTGTAAAAAGTCCAACTTCAAGACTGGCATGAAAAAGTGTATATGGGCAACATACAAAGCTGCGGATTTTGTAGAGCAATGGAAAAAGTTGATTGGGGAGCATGATTTGGGACAGAATGAATGGCTACAACAACTCTATGAAATCCGTGAATCTTGGGTTCCAGTATATATATAATCGCAGTATAGTTTTTGCTGGAATGAATACAACAGGGCGTAGTGAAGGCACTAATGCATTTTTTGATGACTTTGTTACTTCAACGACAAGTCTAAGAGAATTTGTTGTCAAGTATGAACAAGCCTCACAGAAGATTGTTACAAGGGAAAGTAGCGAAGATTTTACATCACAGCATAAATATCGTATTGTAGATGATGATGACTTCCTTTTGCAACATGCAGCACAGGTGTATACTAGAAATATATTTGAAAAATTCAAGAGCGAATGGACTAGAGTCAAACGGCTTGAAGTTGAAGAAAGGGGGTACTGACGGCCAGTTTCATAAATACTCAGTGATGAGGAAAATTGATAACTCGCAAGAGTTTTTGGTGGAGTTGAATTTACAACCACATGAGGGTAAATGTGAATGCCAAAATTTTGAATTTGTGGGAATAATTTGCCGGCATATTATGAAAGTATCTGTTCGTCCCACTTTATTCTTTCAAGATGGAAACAAGGAGCAAATAAGTTTAGAGTTACGGATTCTGAAGCCTTGGTACAGAATGATGGTAAAGAACAATCAGAAGCATTGAGATTTAGTCATATGTGTCGGAGAGCCACTCAACTAGCTTGTTATGCTGCACCCTCTGATGAGGCATACACAATTTGGTTAGTTTTGTTATTGTACAAGAGGATGTTATTTTTGTTTTTATAAGAAGATGATGTACTCCTATATATTGATTTCGTATTGAATGCATTGAGAGGATGATATGTACGATTTATCATACATACATGGGATCTACAGACATGATACTCTTGCATCCAAATTTGATGATATAAAATGTGCAAATATCTTGTGTGAATGTAGGGAGAGATTGATGGAATCTGGGCATGAAAACTGATGACTTCAAACGTTGCTTTGCTTCTGTAGTGGACGAATTTTCAGGCAAAAACTGAAACCATTGCAACAATGTACAATAATAAAATTCAACTTGCTGCCAGTACGTTGTCTTTGTAAATACCCCTCTGTAAAAGTAGTGTTTCAATTGTCATAGCTGATTAAAGGTAATTAAGTGAACCATGAAAGGCAACGATTGCATCATTCACATGATTCATGAACTCAATACTATTGGAACATGAGAAGCTAGCAGACAAACCATGTCGACCATGGCTTGGATTAACGTGCGTATGTGGTCTGGGTGTTATTCTACAAATTGGTTCTTGTTTTTTTTAGCTCAACATAGGACCTAGAGGTCCTTATAGCCTCCCACGTTAGGGAAGGAGAATATACTGAATTGGTTCTTTGGTCGTCTGTTCTCTTCTTTCTCTTGATCTGTGTTCTTCTGGTCTTCTGCTGTCGTCTTTTTTTTCTTCTCTTCTTTTTATCTCGATCAAATTTGATTTTCAGATTTTAGGTTTTGACTTTTTTTTTAGTTTTTTTTTTATTGATTTGATTTTATTTGATTTGTTATAAAATAAGTAATGGCACGTCAATTGCCATGTCAGTTTTTATAAGTTGACATCATATCTACAATTGATGGACTTCAATTACCCAAATCAAGTGACTCTAGACCACGTTTACAATAAGGTTGAAAAGTTCATTAAATCACAATTTGTTTGGGAAGAGATATGATAAATTATGCCCATGCGTGTTTATTAATTAAAAGGACAAGTTTCGGATTTGTATTATTGCGGTTTATGTCGTTGACATGAATTTTAATGGACTCTTGATGAACTAAGAAATACCGCTAGACATTTGAAATCCGATTTTGATATAAAAGATCTTGGGAAGACATGGTGTTGTCTCGAATTGGAACTCGAGCACCATAATGATGGTATTGTCCATCAATCGGCTTATATTATTAGATATTAAGTGAGGCCTATAAGTATTCCCATGATCGTTTGTAGTCTTGACCCTTAAAGGGATATGTTTCGTCCAAGGGATGATGACGGACACGATTTAGAGGTTGAATTACCTGTATAAGTACAATAAGCGCATTACAACATACAAGACTCGACATCTCATTCATTGTGAACTTGTTATAGCTATATTTAGCCATGCGCCCACGCAATGTCTTTGGATTGACATAAGATTAAACTTTGGATACTTATTATTATTGAGCTTATTCTATTTCTACAAACAGAAGAGAGTATATGGCATGATGAATTACATCACATAGTCATTGTCATAAGCCATGCGTGAAGAAAAAGGCAGTAAAGGAAAAATCAGAAAATTTGTCTTTTACAGATCAATCAGAAAATTTGTCTTTTACAGATCAGTCAACTTCGACAGAGCTTTGTGATCAGCTCAAGATATTGGGTATTTCTCTAACTCACATAAAGGTTGTTTCCAAATGAGTTATGTATTGAGAAACACCTAGTATATATCTTTTCTAAGTAATCAGCTATAACAGATTTATTTACTAGATCACTGCTTAAAGACGCATTTGAGAAAAACATGTTAAAAGCATTAGAATGCTTATGTTATCTAAAACTCCCATGATCGTAAGAGTGACGGGTAGAGGGAGTCTGACGCACATGTCAATTTCAATTGAGAATGATGTCTCGTACTCTTTTTGTTCCTTTGACTAAGGAACTCTTTTTGGTTGGGGGTTGGGTGCCTTCTCTCAGTTCTAATCCTAACATTGATCTTGCTTATGAGATTGCCGATGATCTTAAACCCATCCCATCTCCTCTCCGCCTCTCCAATCCGGACTTGTGTTCTTGGTTGACGACCCAATCCAAGCGTGGTGTTTTCTTTTACCGATTTAAGTCTTCAAATTATGTTTTGGACGCAACAGACCCACAAAAGCTCTGTTTTCATAGGTTTCAACTCTTCTGTCATGGCTGCACTCAACAAGTCCTTCCTAATCCGCCCGATGATGATATTAGAGTGTTGAGCCAAACTGGTTGGGGACACAAGTTCCATATTATTACTCGCTCCAATCACTGTCCGACCACTTTACCATCATTAAGTAGGATCACTCCATCATTGCATACTGCACTCCTTAGTGAGTTGAGTCCCGTAGCATACACTTTTGACTTGTTTGAAGAGAGATGGTATAGATGCCGTCATCGGTTCACAGCTGTTGTTGAATATCAAGGTTTTTTGATTGGGCTCGCACCTTCTGGGAAACTTGTTTGTTGTCCAGTGGATTCCCATGGAAATCCTGATGAGCTCACACATAGCAGAGTACTACATGATATGATTGATATCTGCATGCTCAGGGGGGTTTCTTCTTTTGATGCTGATAGTGTTTTTATGGGATTGTATAAAGATGGTGAGGTCGACTACATTTGGTTAGTATACACGCTTCAAGGCCCAGATGCGGATGTTCATGTTCATATGTCTTTTGTGCTGTTTCAAGTTTTCATTCAGAATGGTGTCCTCTGCACAATTGTTGAAGCTTCAGATCATTATGATTTCTCTGCTGACAGTTTCTTATGTAAGGCTTTTGTATGTGCTGACCCGCTGAATAGTGGCGATGCATTCTAAGGACAACATGCAACATCCCTTTCCCTTTTCTTCTTCAAAGAGATGAGCACCCCTCGCCCTCCTGAATAGTGTGTTTGGGTTTTTTTAGTATTTTTTTACTGCAGTTTGTGATAGAATCAACCATGTACCCCCTCATTACAGCAGCAATTAGCTTTATAGTTATTAGCTCTTGAGAACTGAGCGAATTCTACTGTCCAAGAGGTTCAGTTTTACCATCTAGACAGAGTTTAATTCTTGGAAGTTATTGTTTCTAATCTTCTGTAAATCCTGTTGTTCTCATTTGATCTGTTTCTAAATAAACGGGAGTTTGATTCATATCTAAAAATCCGATTCCTAGGTGGCTGGATCGTTAGGATGGATTGGGTATTTGGGTGTGGACTGTGGAGGTTTTGCTTGATGTCTTGCTGGTTTTGGCATCTGATTCGTAGGAATTTGAGGCTTGGAAAACAACCTTTCTTTATAGCTTTGATTCTAATTTGGTGTGTGTTTGGAAAGAATGGTTGTGTTACCTTCCCTACTCTTCTGTGCAATTATCATATATGATCGGATTATATCGTTTGTCATGCTTGAGTTTCGATTAAAGCCTGTTCATAAAGATGTTTTATTGGAATTGTGATGTCATTTGAAATCTAGAAATCTGGTTTGGTCCTTCATTGAGTGCTCAAGCATGGTTGGTGTCTCAACCATTCAAATTGATCCTTCATGACCTTTTAACTTGATCTGGATATTGTCTTTGAGTCATATGTAAGTGAGGATGGTCATTCAAAAATTCATTTGCAGAAGGAAGAGTACTTCCCGATTGTCTTGGTTCCATTGCTTTCTATAAGATTAGTAGCAGCAACTGATCTCTACCAATATTTGATATCCATTCTTGTTCAATTCTCTTTTCGAAAATTGGTTTCCCTAAAAATAAAGCAGCTCTTGTGTTCCTCTTTTTCAAATCCTATCTTGCAGCAAATCCTTCAATGAATTTCTTTTGTTAAAGAAAGAGCTCAACCCTTTTACCTTCTAGTGAATTCTGATTACAGAGTCTGAGACCCTCCTTCATTTGATCATTAAAGATTGATCCTTTACTATTCTTGCTACATTATTTGGCGTCAAGGAATCCCATCATTTTATATGAACTTGTTAGCAAAAAGCTGTCTTCCTATAAAAAAAAAGTATTCCATAACTGATTCCTTCTTGTGTCTGGCCTTCAATGACATTATTCTTTTGCAGCGTAAGTGTTCAAAATGCTGAGAAATTCAAACAATCAAATCTTGGTCTGTGCATTCTTCTTTGGAACTTTGGTCACTATATCGACCTGTATATATATTGAGTTGTTTCATTGTCCACTTTTAATTGAAATTAAGCCAAAGCCCATCCACTCCTTGTCCTTTGTTGAGTTACTAAGATTACAGCCTTCTTCTCTCAATTCCTTACTTTTATTTTGGGCAAATGATGCCTTTCTGATGTGATCTTAATTACAAGGTTTTCATCCGTTAACCTTTTATTGCAAGATGAAAAGAGAATTGAGTTCGAAACCATTTTTAGGCAAAATTTTAGTACGTTTTGAAAAGAGGTTTTCAAGCTGTGATCAGTTTGTTTTGAGGGGATAAGAGGCTTTCTTGAAAAGCTTGGATTTAGATTTAGATTGCTGCTACGTACGTACCTTTATGAAGAGAGCTTGCAATGTCATGCTTTTAGTTTCTAATTACCAATATACGCATACACTAGTCCTTAAGTGTATGTTTGGTACTCAGCAAACAAAAATCTTTTAAAGCGAGGGGTTTAAAAATTCACCAAACTATGTTATACTAAAATTACCCTTATTGTGTTTAGTTGAAACAATCAAGTTAAAAGGTTAGTATAATAAAAAAACAAAAAGAAAATAAAAATAAAAATAAAAATAAAAATAGGAGTAGATAACCATGGAAAGTGGATGTGGGAAGTTGAGATTTATAACTGCAATAAGAAACTCTCCACTACGTATGCACGTACTAACTTCACAAAAAGAGCAAACAACTACAGATAAGAAAGAAAAAAAACACATATTAACGTCTTATACACGCGAGTGTCGCGGGTATAAAGGCTAGTATAGGTAAACCAAAGAGGAATAAACCCAAATCTAGATACCACGTATCTAAGCGTATCTAAAATCCACATACACAGACTTCATATCGTATTCAAATCTGGATACACGATGGTACCCGATAGGGATAAGAATTCATTTTGTTTTATTAAAATAATTGAAATTATAGTTTATTTTTGTGATCACAGTAATATTCTCCTCATCAGCAAGACCATGGTCGTACTGCACATAAACCCCACTATGATAATGTTGAAGGGAAAGGCATATATGTACACCATGTCGTCATGGTTGCGTTTCTTGTTCTGGTGGAGGGAGAGTGGTACCAGTCGAAAGGACCCAAGATTCGTCCGTATAAAATCCCTTCCTGGGGGCTTCGAATCCCTTCCCTTCCCATCCCCCTTTTATGTTTGCTTAGCTGGATGATGCTGTTTCTGCCAATTTTGTTCTCACCCCATGACTCACCCAAAGTTCAAACGTCTGCAGCTCACAGACGACCAAACTCCTCTCACGCGCCACCTTCTAACTGTTGTTCTGCTCACATTACACATTAATCCTAGAAAGCTAAACAGTTTCTCTACCAAACTACCAGGTAGGTTAAAAGGTCGCATTTCTAGCCGAACGAACAACCGGAAGTTACATATTTGTTGATGAAATGTTCGACGACCTCAGGTAAATGGATTCTGGTTTTCAAACTCTTAGACTGGTGAACCAAACCAAATATGGCCATAAAACCCCTAGTAACAAAAAAAAAAAAAAAAAAAAAAACACACTGAATGAGACGGCTGATTATTCTCCATAAAATTACAAAAAGAAAATGTCTATTGTTGTAATGCATACTATTTCAAATCAGCAGAAAAGCTTTCGAAAGATGTATTTCACAGGTTACATGGAAAAAAGAAAGAGAGAAGGACTGATTTCAAATGATCTGATGTGATCAAATAAGTTTATTTTCTTTTTCTATTTCTTTATAATCGAACATCGTTATTATATGTACATGAATCTACCTTGTCCCTTGCTATCACCCACACATGGTTTTCATAAACACCACCATTCATTTATATGGAGCTGATTGCTTCACCTTTGATAGGGTAACCACCATCTTTCAAAAGTTTCCGGACCCTCTTGACATCCTCCTGCTTTGCACTTCAGAATATGTGTTCTTGTAATGTGCAGAAGCTCTTTAAGAATGTGCATTCCGATATCTACATCGTTGTGGATCCTAAAAGCACCAGAATAAGAGTTTATATTTACACAAGTAATATACAAGTAAAAGTCATGCAGAAGCTGAAAGAAGAGATGGCGGACTGTTATGAATGTAGCTTCTAGAATTTAAACAAACAGAAAGACATCAGGCTTATTGGCTGAAACACCCCTTAAATTTAATCATCGATTTTATCCAACTGTAACCCAATCCTGCCAATGTTTCATCAATTTAAGAACCTGCGTCCAATCTTATCGTTAAACATCCTCATGTGCCAAGGCCTGAAATTCTGATTTTTTCTGCTTTCTTTGTATATTGAATGTAAATGAGTATTTAGTGATAGTAATATAACACAATTCTGTTAAATTGGAACAGTTGTCAGATTTGGAGAAGTTGGTATGATTAGGGGTATATTATAAGTTAGTCTGCACTTTGACATTTAGGGGAAACTTATGGGGAATTCTAGCCATTAAGATAAAAGAGCATGCGAGTGTTAGACAGAAAATCCATCTAATGTCTAATACTTGCATGCTTATCTCGATATTTCGTAAACATCATGGTTAAATTCACTTTCTTTACATTGGATAAATAACGCTCCTCAACTATAATGCGCAACATACATGCACCAAATTAAAACTTACTTCAAGATCAGACACCTTAGATAACTCACCAAGAAATATAAAACGGAAGAATGTGGCGCAACCTTGCTCACTATACCAGGACAGGCATATTATCCTCTGTAAAGCAGTTTCCACCGTGAGCACTATCAAACTGGAGGACTCTAAGCTTCCCTTCCTGTTATTTATAGCAAGTTAACATTGCAAAAGAGAACACATTTTATAGAGGAACCAAGAAAAGACAGTAGACTAATAATTGCAAGATTTATGAGGAATCACAAGCACACCTTGGTTCCATAAGCCAGACCACCACCAGCAAACGGATGAAAGCAAGCAACATTAACCTCATCATCTGCACTAGGAAGTACTCTCACAAGTTCCATATCTGAAACTCTGTAGATCTACAATAAATAAAGAATTTCATGAAAACTGAGTCTGCAACAAATAAAACTCTGATAACAGTACTATATATACCCACTAGGGTCTTGCTGAAACATAACTAAACCAGAGAAAGAAGGCTGTGAAATGCCTCTTTTTTTATATTTCGTCTCAAACAAAACTC
Organism: Fragaria iinumae; assembly: GCA_009720345.1. Lineage (NCBI taxonomy): Eukaryota > Viridiplantae > Streptophyta > Magnoliopsida > Rosales > Rosaceae > Fragaria > Fragaria iinumae. The sequence goes on along the minus strand of CM019118.1, from coordinate 21,636,434 downwards.
GATAAGAATTACGAATTACAACCAACAACTCTGAGGTTTAAGAAGTTTCACGCATCATAACTGACAGTGCAACAATTAAAACTCTGTTAACAGTACTATATACCCACTAGGATCTTGCTGAACATAACCAGATCAAAGAAAACAAAGGCTGTGAAGTGCCTTTATTTTTTGTCTCAATTAAAAGTCGACAAGAGTTGCAAGTTACAACCAACTATGAGGATTTTAGAAGTTCACTCAAAATCTCCATGCTATTCTATTAAAAGTTCGGTCATATTTGCTTCCTACTATACTTTTTCCTATATTTTTACTTTTCCCGAGATTTCAGTATTCAAGATAATGAAATATCATTAATAGTTGATTCCTTGGTATTAATAAAATCCTTTAGAAGGCCATGACAAATTACTGGCCAAAAAAAAGACCATGACCAATATGTAGTAAAGCTCCAAAGGGTATTAACTAATGTCCCTATAAATAAAGCATGTGCCAACAAAGAACACTTTCTGTTATCTAAGACTTGTCGAAGAACAAACTACTGACTAAAATTAATGAGTAAAATAATTAGAATATAACCTCAGTAAGTCTTCTAATAAAAAGGAACTACGGAAGTACCTCAAGAACAGTGTAAATAGGGACTGTTGATTCACCATCAATGACAATACTTTTAAGAAGAGAACCATGGCGTCGGCCATAGGCAATTAATATATGCTCAGACGTGGGTGAGAACTGCAGGCACAACATTAAATACAGAGGCTCAACTCAGAATGAAATCTGCATATAGGAGCCAAGATTTCTATCAAACTAACCTGAATCGAAGTCAAACAATGTGCAGCTCTGATAGCTCGGGAAGCAAGTATTGAACCAAATCTGCATCAGAAAATGAGAAATATTAAATGTCAATAACAGAATATAACTTAAATAAGAAATAGTTGTAAAAATGACTAGATTTTTACGTTGCCTCCTCAAGCGAATATATGCGAAGCTCATAGATGACTTGATGTGCTGAGATTGGATGCCGGGTTGGGGATGTTGCAATTCTAGAATCTTGATGGGCTACACTTTGCAGTCCAGGTTCAGGTTCCATATCAGGAAGCATGCATGCAACACAGGCAGCTAAGAATCTCCCACAAGGAGAGAAATGAGTGCCCATTTCGCTGCAAAGAAAAATGCAGCTTAAATAGCATAAACATTATAATGAGCTATACAGAAACAATTCACAAAATGTATTCAATTAAAATCGTAAAAATAAAGGTATCGAATGGGGCCACCAAAAACTGCAATCTACTCATTGAAGCCATTTGACCGAAGAATGTCATGTCCACCGCAATGCTGAATCTAAAACTACAAAAATAGGAGAACAAAATGAAATGCCATGTATCTCCACATACCTGCAAAGAACAGCATGGGGAATGGTTAAGCAGCATCGTTCAGCATTGAGTGGAGCAGAAGGATTTTTTATGTCATGCGACCATATTCTTAGCTTCACAGTGCATGGTAACTCTGCAGCTGCTGTAGCAGCCAGTGATGTAGTAATTTCAGAATGGATTCTGCTAACAATGGGCTGAGCTTCATTCCCATCATGCAGGGCATTTAAGATAGCAGCACTATCCCCAGATTCCGGTACTGAGAAGCGAAATTGCAAACCAGCTCTTCCAGAAACCCCAGATAAGCTGGTGCTTCCTCGCATTGCTGAAGAAGGTGCCACAAGTGGTGCTAAATTAGAAGAACCATTATGTTGGGCTAAAGTGTCAAGCCCAGCACCATTAAGGGGAACCATTGCGGGAAAACTGGCTTGGCTCTGACCCGTTAACCATCCCTGGAGAAAAGGAAGCTCCCAAAATGCTGGATCTCTATAAGGAAACATATGACGAAGTTGCCGAGGTTCAGCAAATTGAAGAGGATTTGATACATTTTCAGGTAGTCTATCAATCGCATTATCTACATTGGTAGAGTTTTCATGCTGGCTTTTCTGTACAGACTGCATTTCATCAGTCTCCATTGCATCGTTGAGATGAGAAAAAGATGGAACTGATGGAAATGCCTCCATGGGAGAAACTGTGCTATCCCTCTGCTCTGTTGCATTTGCATCTGATTCAAACCGGCGTGAGGCAGATGCGACTTGCATGTTACTTGAACCAACATGCCCATCACCCTGCATTTCTGTTCTTGGATCATCTACAGATGGTGACACACAGAAGAAAGGCAAGGACATTTGTGGCAGTTCAGCAGCCAAACTAAGGCGTTCACTAGGATGGACGTTTGCCAAGAAAACAGCAGGAGAAGGATATTGCAAGTATCCCGAAGATGATGCTGGTGTCATCAAGGAATCTGAAGAGTCATGATCATTGACCTGCATATCAGTTTAATAATGTAACAAATATGATAAGTGATTCTGAATAATTAATTAAATTCTGTCTGGAATATTCACCTCAGCAGTTAGAAGAAATGGAGCAGCTTGGGGGTGAAAATGCACTGCTCTAAGTGAACGCCATGTTTTCAATACAATGTCTGGAGAGGACTGCTGCTTTTTGTAGTTCCATATATACACCTGAAAGAGGAAATTGACATAAATAATAAATTTACAAGCTCATAACTCAGCATCAAGGCTGTAATATACTAAAGGTCCATAATAAAATGAACCATCACCTTGTGTCCTGATGCAACAACTAGGAGTTCCCCTGTCGCATGAAAGGCCATGGATGCAATAGGTCGATCTGGGATCAAAGCCAACAGACATAGAACTATTAATCCTCAATTAAGATAAAAAAGAATAGTTGGCTACTAATGGAATGCAAGTTTTTGGGTTTGAAATTACAGAAATCACGTGATCCTATACACTCAGATGTGTTTAGATCCCATAGGCGAACTTCGTGATCCAAACCCCCACTAGCAATTATTTCTGGTTGTGAAGGGTGGAACCTCACCTGTAATAAGTGTAGGGAACTTTTATTTGTCAGAAACACGATGAGATTCTTATAAAGGAAAGTAGAACTCAGAATTCAGTTTCACCCCTAATTGCTTTCGTGATTTATCGAGAAAGCCTAAGCAGCTAGCATTTTGCAGCAAACTGTTTAACAAGACTCTACTAACATTTTCGCCCTGTCAATTTTTATGCCGTAGGTTCAATAACTGTGATAACACTATTTACTTTGTATCTGAATTTTTAGAAAAGTTCCTTCTAAGTCTTTCTTTTTATAATTACTGTAGAGAGAATAAATAACTTTTCACTATGGTCTTCATTGAACAAGTTGCAAATAGTATTGTTGCATACGGCATATAGCATAAGGCATCAACAATAAATGAGTGTCTGCAGCTGTATAAGCTAAGCTTACCACCCAAGGTGTCCTCCTATGGCCACTCAGAACTTTCAAGCACCTTCCAGTTTGGCAATCAATTATCTTTACAGTGTGATCACCACTGCAAGAGTCAAAAGATTGAAAATAGAGTTTTTAAACATAAGCTGGTGTTCAAAATTTCAAGTTGAGATAAATGAATTAGGTAACTTACTGTGTAGAAGCAACCGTTCTTCCATCGGGACTAAATGCTGCAGCAATGGTTGACCTTGGAGGAGGCACTAAATCACAGTACCTGGCTGACAAATGTCGTAGTGACTCTGCTTCAACCCTGAATGATCAAGATGTATATTCAAGATATACACAGCATCATTGATAACCTTTATGGAACATACATAACATCTCTCTCATAAACCTCCTACCCTCTTAAAACATATATAGTTATATCTCATGAATACAGTTAACAGAAGAAAGATCTCATGGTACCATGAAAGAAGGCCACGTTTAGCATCTATTGTTGCTTGCCACTCAGGGCCAGTGGAAGAGGAACCAGCTTTCATTTTAGGAGTTTCTCCCCACCGTCTTCTAGGCAAGCGTTTTGCTCGAGGAGAAATTTCTCTCCCTACTATCAAGCCGACCACATTTCTGCCACAAACATATTGAGAAGTTCACTCAACAATAACATTTTAAGATTACATATGGGTAAGCTTTTAAATAAATCTGAATTTCGAGATTTAGAGTGCTCTGTTTGATTAGAACTTAAATTTTAATTCCTACTATTTATAAATAGGACAAATTTCAGTTTACCCCCATCAACTTTAGGTCGATCATCATGTTAGTCCCTTTTCTTTCAATTTCATCTAAAACACCCCTCAACTTTTAATTTTCATCAGCCGTGTCCAAACATTCGTTTTTCATCCAATTCCCCTGTCATGTAATGACTTGCATTAAGAAGGAAACCAAATTTGAAGTCGCTGAGCCCACAGAAAAAAGGCAAAATAGACAAATTGCATTCAATCCCACCAAAATCAGTAAGGTTAGGGGTTGTGATGGGTACAGAGATGTGTATCGATATGGGGGGAAAATGATCAGAAAGGTTATTTTTTTCGGAATTTGACTTTCTTCTTGATGCCACATCATCACTTGACTGAGGAATTGGATGGAGAACGACGGTTTGGACACGGCTGATGAAAAGTGAGAGTTGAGGGGTGTTTTTGATGAAATTGAAAGAAGGACTAAGATGATGATCGACCTAAAGTTGATAGGGGTAAACTGAAATTAGCCCTTATAAATATCAACATATAAATTTACAATCAGTGAACTAATATTTTTCAATAATAAAGGAAAACAACTTCTTCTCCTTTCTAGGCTTTTAGCTTCTAAGATTAAAATAAGACAGATTGTGCACATAAGCAAAATTTGACTAGAAAGCAAGAAAAGCCGGGCAAAGGATAGAGATCATCATACGTTATTTCAATTTTCAAATCCACCCTATCAACGATTGAATTGTATGTTTTCTTCTCGTTTCATGATAGATAGAACATAGAAGGGATCAAATCTCCGTGCATATATATAGATCTCAACAAATCACATTACACTTCATTTTAAGTTAAGAGTCCAAATGCAAACTTTGTCCCAAAACCTACATGCAGTCCAATGGATCTCTTAAGATTGACTTCTCTGTATATGATCCTGAACATTGAACTGTTGTGCATACTTGAGGCAATCTCATCAAACACACATTTCAAACAAATCAACAGAATTGAAGATGACGCATCGCAATGAACTCGAAAGATCGAAACATGAACTTCATCGAAAATGATTTCTGAAACTCCAAACTTAAAAAACAACTATAGCGCTCATTGAATTGAATCTTTCTTAGCTACACAACTCAGATTCAACAATGCCTTGAATCAAATCTTCATCCACAGGAGGCAAGTCATGCAACAAACTCGAATTATACAAAATATCATACACAGATTATCTGTATGCAAAAACAAACTAAATTTCAAGCAGCGGAAGCATCAATCTGAGCTCACAGATTCCGGAACCGAACACATTTCAGCCAATTCCGAAATGAGAAATGCGCATAGATCGAATTAAGAAACTCACACAAAAAATCGATGCGTAAAGAGATAGAGAATTGCGAATTCTGACCTGCAGTGATGCTTTTCGGCCGGCGACGTGGACTGATCAGACGGCGGTGAAGCTCCGGTCATCATAAGATCGGACTTCATAGGAGTAGGATTGAGAGAGAGAGAGACCTGTGTGGATAGAATCAACCGTGGACTCAATTTCGCCGGCGTTGAATTAACCGTGAAATCTGAATCCAAGGGAAAAATGGAGGCTCTGGCTCTCTGTGTGGAAGAAGAAGAAGAGAGAACAGGGTCTCTGTTTCTTTTCTCTCTTTTCCTATATTGGTGTTTCGTATATTTACTAAACTACCCCTCTGCTCTCTTTTACCTATATAATTGGGACCGTCCATCTGGAGATTAAGACGGTGCCTGTTATGACACGTCGGGCATGCAATTCTTTAATAATTTTGAAGATTAGTTTTTGATAACCCCATCTTGATTTTATCAGACAAAACATGGAGGCTAATAACAACTGTATGTTGAATTTGCTAGTTTTTTTTATATCAGGTAAATAACTTAATTATTACAATTTTATAAGTTCAACTCACAACTTCCCACTTATTAAAAGGAGACTATGTCGTTAGACTAAGTGATACTTGGCTGTTGAATTTGCTAGTTGGATTATCATTTTAATTTAAATTTTTTATCGGAATGATTATCATTTTATTTTGGGGGAAAATGTCTATTTAGTACTAATTTAAACCTCTCATTTCTTATTTCAATGATAATATTTTTCATGAGCCCATTCCTATATAATGTAACTTTTTTTATGCTCGAATGCACAAATTTTTATTAATGTTATAATAAAAAAAATAATTTTTGTATATTTTTAAGACAATTTTACCCTCACCACTTTAACATGTATAAAAACAAAAATTGGAAGAGAGAGAATACTTGGCCGGAACCTCACCGGACTCCGGTCACCCGCCACCGGACTTTGGTTGCCGGTCGCTGGATTCCTGTCACCGGTTGCCGGAAATTTCTTCGGTCGCCGTTATTGACCCCCAGTAACTCATATTTTCTCCAGTCGCCGGATTCTGATCACCGGTAACTCAGTTACTGACCCCCAGTAACTCGGATTTTTTCCGGTCGCCGGATTCCGGTCACCAATAACTCGGTTACTGACCCCAATAATCAGCTACTGAACCCTAATAATCAGTTACTGACCCCCAATAATCAGTTACTCCAATAATCAGTTATTGAACCCTAATAATCAGTTACTGATCCCCAATAATCAATTACTGACCCCCAATAACTCGATAACTGACACTCAGTAATCGGGTTACTGACCCCAATAACTAGGTCACAACCTCCCACTTATTAAGAGGAGTCGTTAGACCAAGTGATACTTGGCTGTTGAATTTGCTAGTTGGATTATCATTTTAATTTAATTTTTTTTATCGGAATGATTATCATTTTATTTTGGGGAAAAATGTCCATTTAGTACTAATTTAAACCTCTCATTTCTCATTCTAATGATAATCTTTTTCATGAGCCCATTCTAATATAAAGTAATTTTTTTTATGCCCAAATGCACAAATCTTTATTAATGTCATAATAAAAAAATAATTTTTGTATATTTTTAAGACAATTTTACCCTCACCACTTCAACATGTATAAAGAGAAAAATTGGAAGAGAGAGAATAATTGGCCGGAACCTCACCGGACTCTGGTTGCCGGTCGTCAGATTCCGGTCACCGGTTGCCGAAAATTTCTTCGGTCGCCGTTATTGACCCCCAGTAACTCATATTTTCTCCGGTCGCCGGATTCCGATCACCGGTAACTCAATTACTGACCCCCGGTGACTCGGATTTTTTTTTGTCGCCGGATTCCGGTCACCAATAACTTGGTTACTGACCCTCAATAATCAGTTACTGACCCCCAAAAATCAGTTACCAAGTTCCCAATAATCAGTTACTGACTCCAATAATCAGTTATTGAACCCTAATAATCTGTTACTGACCCCCAATAATCAGTTACTAACACTCAGTAATCGGGTTACTGACCCCAATAACCACTACAAGAAATCTCGTCTTAGGCAACGGAAAAAAAAATTTCGTTGCCTAAGATCATCTTCGTCGACGGAAAAACAACCATCGTATAGGACACCACAACCGTCGCCTAAGACCTATTTAGACGACGGAAATGATTGTGGCAACGTCCGTCGACTAAGATATTTCTCTGCAACGAAACAACATTTGTCGTCTAAGTTCCATCGACCTAGTAAATCACAGGCGACGAATATTTTCCATCGATAGTCTTTCGTCGGCTTAGTAACTCTTAGGCGACGAAAACTGACTTTCGACACACTCCGTCGACTAAGATCTTCCTAGGCGACGACACATTTCCGTCGGTAATGATGTCTTAGGCAACGAACCATTTTTTGTCGGCTTAGTAGGTATAGGGCGACGAACGTTGTGTCGTCGGCTAAGTAATTATTGGGCGACGAATATGTCTTTCTTAGTCGACGATTTTTTCTGTCGCCTAAGAAATGTCATTATTGCCTGACACAACGCATAAAGAATATTTTTGCCGACGCCTTTTGTCTTAGGCAACAGAATATTCCGTCGGCTAAGTAAAAACATCATTTATACAACTTCTGCCCAAAAGAGAACGCAGAAGAAAGGCATAGTTTCTCCCCCCCCCCCCCTCACAGAATTTATCATCCGATCCAAATCTAGTTTTGAAAGCTTTTCTTCATGATTTTGGTTGATCTTTAACATCTGCTTATCTCCTAATTGGTATGTAATTACTTTAATTAATCTAGTTTCTTCATTTATGCATATTTTCCGGCGAACTTTCCGGCGACTTTGCCAGTCCAATTTTGATGGAATGTTGCTTTCTTGTGAGGATAATATAATTACTGGATATGTGTGTATAATATGTTTGTACGTATAATATTATTATGTTTGTGTGTGTATGTATATATATATATTTATTTATATATCTTTAGCTTTTGTACGTATGATTAATAATTATGTGGATAATATGTTTAATTATCAAATTTTTGTTTTCATGCAAATCATTTGTGTAGTCAAATGATAAAAAATAAAATGATGAATCATGTAATTAAGAATTATAATATTCTTATACATTCATCAATATATTGTTACCCTTAGAAATCTCGTTCGAGAACCATTATGTTATGACTGTGTCTAACAAAATGGTTTTCGAATGGTCCCATATTTGGACAGTTTGGGAGCATATGACATTGAGATTCCGTTTGTTGTTGGTACGTTTCGTTTTCGGTTGTGGGTATATATATTTCGACAGGATCTTCTTTTATTGTTCCTCGAGTGCATACTAGGTATAGATATTCGTGCACTTGGGAAACTATAGGGAGATGCTACCGAAATTTTCTCACATATGCGAATTCGAAACGCCCCAACAACAAACAAAATCACAATGTCATGTGCTCTCAAACGAGATTAGGGCCCTAACCGGAGGTATAAGGTGAAGATTAAGCGATATGAACAACGTACATTAATAGATCTAGATCATAATCTCTTAGTCGATGGATAGAGATCGGGCTTTAGTTTGCTCATCAGTTCCTTCTCGGTTTGATTCTCTTTAATTTTTTGTATTACTTGATACAACACATCCCTTCCTTGATTTTCTTCTAGTTTGATACTTCGATGTATGTTTTACTCTTTTTCAGGTTTTTCTTTACTCTGGAATGCTTCCAGTTTTTGTTATGCTCACATATGTTTAACTGTGGAAAATTATTGGGGGTCAGTAATTTTTCTTACCAGAGCAACCAAAGTTTCTGGATGATTGTTATTACTTAGTGTAGTCGGTAGTCAGTAAACTATCTTCCCTGCCCATAGACCAGTCATGAAACTTGTAGACCGACGTCCGGGCTACCTCGCCGTGGTGACAGATCATCGGTACCACATCGGGAAGGTGCTCCTCCAAGCTCCACAAGAAGGCACCATGATAAGATAAATGCATAGTTAGTCCCACATCGGAAATGTGTAATAAGAGGAAACTTTCCTTATCTATAAAAGGAAGACTCCCCCTGTGTATATAGCTCTCCCTGACTTCTCCATCTCCCTCTCCCGGGCGGGATGGATGGATGCTCTTGTAACACCAAATGCCTATTGGCCATGATAGTGAATTCGTAAGTGGACGTAGCCATGTCCTCCGAGGCATGGTGAACCACTATATGCCTGTGTTGTCTACTGATTATGTTCTACAGTGCTTCTACATAGCCTACGGGTTCTTGTAGAAACACTTAGATACCTTTCAAGCATCCTCTAATGACATAATGGGGTAGTAAACTCTCAAGTATGGAAAATTATTGGGGGTCAGTAATTTTCCTGAACAGAGCAACCAAAGTTTACTGACCCCCAATAACCACCCTGTAACAAAAAAAAACTGAAACTGACGACTAAAGATAATTGAAACTGATAGAAATATCAAAAGAATAGACCAACAAGCATCCTCCAATGACATAATAGGGTAGTAAACTCACAAGTATGGAAACTTATTGGGGGGTCAGTAATTTTCCTGAACAGAGCAACCAAAGTTTACTGACCCCCAATAACCACCCTGTAACAAAAAAAAAACTGAAACTGACAACTAAAGATAACTGAAACTGACAGAAAGTTCAAAAGAATATACAATAAAAGAACAAGTTCTGGCACTGAAATTCAAGATAATTCATATGTTCTTGCAACACTACCAAAATACTACATATTTTCACATTTTTCAAGATCCTACATCTAAAGTGGCACTAATCTTTTTTCTATATTGATGTCCATGAACTTTAGCAGCATCTTCTTCCTCATTTCATTACCACCATCTTCTGTCGGTTTTTTCCCATGACATAGGCTCTCTATAAAGTGGAGCAAAAATGGTCCACAGTTTGACCTGCAATGTATTAAGAAACAGTGTTACTAAATTTTTGACCCTAATAAAACAGACAAGTAATTTCTAACCCCAATAAAACAGTTTAAAGGAAGTTTAAAGGTACTTACAATGTTTTCTTTTGCTGCGGGCAGGATAAGACATCAATCAGCTAGTATCTTGCTTGATAAACATTTTGGTCCAGTATCAATCTTCTTGTTCTTTTCTCTTCAGCACTCATCATCGAGGAACCGTCAACCTCTATTCCTTGGTTGTCCTGCTCACCATAGTTTTCCCTCCATTCCTCAGGGTCCAACTCTTGACTGAGAGGGTATATGGTGGAATCATATACGCGTTTGACGAACACCATAATGTGCTGGATGTTTTGTGAACGGTGTTAATTTGTGACGTCAGAACGAGATGAAGGCCATGTCACCCAAAACAATGGAGTCATGGTTAAGGGTCTGGGTTTCAACTACTACAGAGTTCTTGTCAGTGTCATCGAACTAATCTACGACAAGGGTATGCCAGTCATGTTGTTCAAGTGCAAATGGTTCAATACTGACCCAACCAGACGAAGGAGTACAATTCTGGATCGTGGCTTGTTATTAGTGGACTCAAACAGTATATGGTATGAGAATGAGTCTTTTATTCTTGCCACCATGGCGAAACAAGTGTTTTATCTTGATGATCCAGCTATGGGTGAGGGTTGGAAAGTGGTGCAGGTGATGTCACATAGGAATATTTGGAGTGCAGCTACACTGGGAGGGGATGATGAGAGTGGGCCCAGTGAACCAACAACTGATCAACCGAATGAACCATATCAAAAGGAATCTCCATATGTAGTCCCCGATACTGAGGATATTTGTGTCAACAACCAACACGTTCTGGCTATCATATGTTACATTCCAATTACACCATCTGAACTGAACTCGCTACAACGCAACCCCAATCATGATGATGACGGCTTCATAGATGACGAATACATAGAGGATGATGAGTATTCTGACCAAATTGAGGAGGATAATGATTCAGACGACTCATATTATCATGAGTACGATTAATATAACCATTATTATGGCTTTCGATCGGTCTAATCTACTTGTATTAATTTGACATAACTTCGGATATGAATTTTTAAATCTATAACCATGTACGTACGTACGTCCAACCATTAATTATTCATGCAAATTTCTATTTTTCTACATGTGTAATTTTTAAAATGCATATGTATGCTTTTTTAAGTACGAATACTTACGTGGAGTTACAGTTGGGTTTAGTTTGAAAAGTTACACGAAAATGCTCGGATGTAAATATAATAAAATGTCCAAAATTTTTAAAAATATACTTAATCGACGGAACTTGAAGAATTAGTCGCCTTAGTACTTGTAAGGCCACGGAAAGTCCACTTTCCGTCGCTTAGGATCAGCGAAATATTAGGCGGGTAAAAAAAATTTATGTTACATAGGCGACGGAAATTGAATAAGTCGTCGGCTTGGTATAACCAAGGCGACGGAAAGTGTCTTTTCCGTCGTCTAGGATCCCAAAATATTAGGCGGGTGAATTTTACGCCTTTTTTTTCCCGAAAATTTCATATTACATAGAAGACGAATATGTGTCTTAGGCGACGGAACTTATTCGTCGGCTAAGATAAAATCGATACTAACTGCCTCGCTCAATCCACAAACCCTAATTCCTAAATCCCACCAGAGCTGCGCCACCGCCTCACACCACCAGATCCCATCCACGCATCGGCAACCGATTCAAGTGCTCCACCCACCTCCTCCACTCATTGCCACCGCATCCACCCGCCGCTCCGATCTCGCTGCTCTCACCTTCTCACCGCCGCTCCTTTTTCAGGTCCGTATTCTCTCTCTTCTCAGATTGATCTTGCTTGTTACTTCTGAATCGTATCTGAATTCGTTTGTGGTTAAATCTCATACATTAGGATTAGGAATATAAAAGGAGTGAACAAAGTGTAGCTAGGTTGATGTATTTGGAATTATGGTTGATGTTTTTGAAGGCAAAAATGGCTAGCCAGGAGTTTTTTTTTTAAGCTGCCTACTGGCTCTTATGCTTTAGAAGTAGTGCTTGAACATGTGAAGGAGAAATGCAAGAGTTTATGTGGGTTGAATGTGTGTGATGACGATATAGGGAAGACTGGGGCATTGGCTATTGTCAAGTTTGTGCCGAAGATTAAGTACTTGTGGATGAGAAGGGCGAGAATTGGTAGGCAGGGTCTTATTACTTTATTGCAAGGCTGCAAGGATCTTGAACTTTTGGATATTAGGGAGTGTTGTGGTTTCGATGAGGAAATAGCTAAGCTTGCTGCTAGTATTCCTAAGTTTATGTGTCAGGGTTCTAGAGTTGGACAGGGAGGAGGAGGGCACAAGGTCTTGTATGTTGGAGGAGGACAAAGAGTCTTGAATGTCCAACGAGGAGGAGAATGAATTGTGATGACATTAGAGCCTTTAGAGGACAGAGCATGAGTGTGGAGAGGGTAAGGAGGACATATTTCATGTTGATGATGAATTATTGACCTGTTATTATTATGTGTACCAACTGAATTTGTAAATTATCCAAATACAGTTCACATCAAACTTGCCTCAGTTCCTATAGTTTTTTTTTTAATTATCCAAAAAAAAAAATACCAATATCACATTGTATGTTCTGTTTAAGTGGCTCACAGCTTTTGTTAGTGTTTTCTGTATCCCCAATGGATCAAGTCTAAAAAAAAAGAAGTGAAGAAAGACAAGTGGTTTGATAAACCTGTATGCTTTTCTATGGACTATTTTTCATAATCTTTATCTATTACTCACTCATTTACTAACAATTGTGTGTTATTCATGTGCAAGATATGGTGATCATGGGGAAGAGGAAGGACCGAGCCACTAAGGCCAGTGCTTTGATGGAGTCAATACGGCAGAGCGTCGGCTCAGCTAGCAGTAGCAGCCACCCTACCCCCATGCCGGCTGGACAGTACCACCAGGGGCTCCCCCCTTGATCGTGCGGCCCCCTACAGTTGACAATAGTTCAACGGGATCTCCATCGGCGTCTGCAACCGCACCCGAATCTGCAAGACGCATCGTCGGCAGTGCTCGAATCAAAGTTAGAAGCCCAACAAGTATGTATTAATTTACTACCTCCCAGTAAACGTCTACTGGGGGTCAGTAAACTTGCAGTACATTATCTCCCTTTCAATTTCATGCTAATTACACACAACAGATACCCTAATAAACAACTTTATTGGCCTCTAGTAAACCCAGTAGAAGTTTACTGGGAGGCAGTAAACTTGCAGTACAATATGTCTCTTTCATTTTCATGCCACTTACACACAACATATATCTTCTTGTATATCAAGTATCCTAATGTATTTTCACATGTTAATTGTAGCTCCGGCCCTGAAAAAGAAGTGGGGTTTATGTTTTGGAAAGAATGCGGATGATATCGTTCAACAAACGGGGCAGAAGATCAAACTGGAGTATTGCCCCCGTGTAAAAGGCCCTAGCGTGAGGGGTATAAACAACTTGGTGGCACATGATATCGGTTGCGCCATACGGAGTCTGGTGGGAATGAGGGCAAGGACGTTCTACGACTTTGATCAGACCGAGAAGTGGAAGGTGTGGAATGCAATATCGGTAAGTAACTGAAAAGTAAATTTACTTAATTACATTTTTTTGATAACATATATATGATTGCTTATGTAATTGAAAGGCATGAACTGACTGAATTGACATCTCTATGTTGATAAAATTTCATGTCTAAGGATATGTTTGCATAAGACTGAGTTTTCTTATAAAGTGAAAATGTTATGGATATGTGTAAAGTATGATTGAATGTGTGTAAAGTATTGTGTGTTGATATGAATTGAAAGATGTGTTTTGTGACAGTAATTGGGTGTGTTAATTTTTTTATTTTATTTTTCAGTGCTTAACATGAGAATTTATTTTTTCTCTTACTTAGCCGAAGTACGAGTTGGATGAAAATGATGAGTCAATGTTCAATTAGATACTGAAGAGGGCACATGAGAGGTACAAGGACTGGAAGTACCAGTGTCACAAAGCTTATCTGAAGGAAGAGCCCTCTAGCATGCCTTCAGATTTCATTAGGAGAGAGGACCAGTGGGAGTTTCTATGCGAGCACTTCGAGTCAGATGCGTTCAAGGTGATTTTTTTTAATTACTTTCATTGTTTCCCTTGTATTTTATTATTAGCTCATTCATGTATAGTTATGTATTTATAACTTGAAATGTGAAATGTGCAAGATGTTAGAACTAACTATTTAATATTTTTTCGTGTATTAGAGACTCTCCTTAGCAAACAAGCAGAACCGTGGGGAGAAGACTATGCACCACCACACGTGGTCTTCTCCTATCATCTACACAATGGAGGAACTCAGAATACAAGGCGAGCAGCTTCCAATAATCAAAGGTTTTGAGAAGACATATGTCAGGGAGGGTGATGAAGTTACAACCAAGCATTATGTAAGTGTCTTTCCTTTTACTATTATGTAAGCTTATCTGTGATTAGTCAAACATGTGTAAATCCGGCTATTGGTATATATATGATCATAAGTTGAATGAATGTCATGTTTTCCTGCTTCTTCCAAAACAAAACAAAAACTGTTATTATCATTGTCATCAATTAAGATGTATAGTCTTAGGGTGAGAATCTGAATTTTCTTGTGATGGGATTGGAAACTTCCATGTTTATGATCAAACCAGTTCTATTAATAAATGTTTATGATCAACCATGCATTGGAAAACTTCCATGTCTATTATTAATACAGGTCTATTAATACTTGCACTCTTAATACTTGCAAATTTTATTGTCAATTTCCTTGTTTATGATCAAACCATGCATTGGAAAGCTTGACAGGGAAGCTTCCTTGTTTATTAGGTACACTTAATAAACTTGACATTTATTATAATGCATAGTTGATTAGGTATATTAATAAATGTCAAGTTTATTAAGCTTCCCTGTATTGTTTGATCAGGTGTACCTAGTTAATAAGTGAAGTTTCCCTGTTTATTATGCAAAATGTCAAGTTTATTATGGAAATGTTGAGCTGCATGTTTTGTTTATTAATTAATGTATTTTAAATACAGAATGAGATGGTTGATGAGGTCAATAAACGAAATGATGTATTTAAGGAACAACATCCTGACGCGACGGAGGAGGAGATTATGAAAAGTGTTTAGCCCTAACAAATTGAGGTGTTGGGTACGGTGCTCAAAACTCGGAAATGAAAGGAGATCAGAGGGATGGGACGAGGAGGCGAGCGAGACTTGAGCCATTCTTCAAATGGTTCAACTTCACGTAGTCGTCCTCCTAGAGTTGATGAGCAGCAACTCCAAGAGGTGCAGGAGCGCTATGAGCAGAGACTAAAGGAATCAGAGGAGCGTGCCCAGCAGCAAATCCAAGAGGTCCAGTAGCGTGCCCTGCGTGCCAAGTCTTTGTATAGTGTTGTGCAGTCCCAAGTTGCAGCCATATATGAGCACCTAGGTATGTCACCTCCTCCTCCTCCACAATCTTTTCCTTCTCCACAAGTTTCCCCACAGAACAATGATGATAGAGGCGACAACATAGAATTGGACGAGAATGCCAATTGGCATTATTGATTTTGTAGTACTTCATTCATAGTTTAGTTAGATTGTATGAGCAATTTTCTACCTAGTTCATTATTTTGTATATATGAACAATATTTGTCCATCTAGTTATCATGATCAATATATGAATATATTTTCCAAATCCAGTGCTTCATGCCTGCTGTATCTGTATGTGTTTGATTATTGTTACTGATTTGTAATTTTTAGAAACAGTGAATAAGGTAAAAAAATAAAAATTTACAATTTTTTTACCTTAAATAAAATCTCTTAGGCGACAGAAACAGTAATATTCGTCGTCCAAGATAAACCACCTAGGCAACGGAAACAGTAACATTTGTCTCTCAAGATAAACCACCTAGGCGACGAAACCAGTAACATTCGTCGCCTAAGATAAACCACATATCCGACGAATACAAAGATCAATCGTCGACTAAGAACTGTTATGCATTCGTCGGTTTAAAACTCTGCCGACGAATATTCTGTCGTTTAAGGTCGACGCAATGTTCGTCAGTAAACATACATACTGACGACAATTTCATCGGCTAAGAACAATTTCATATTCGTCGGCTAAGAATCTTTTTGACAAAAACGTTTCGTCGACATAGGTTTTTATCGACGAAAAAGTTTATCGACAAGGCAGGAAAAGGTCCTTCGGGTAGGATCCCTCTTAGTCGACAACTAACTTTAGTTTCGTCACCTAAGTGTCTACCTCACGACACTTAGGTGACGAAACTTAGTCGACGGATACTTCGTCTGCCAAGATCCTAGGCGACGAATTTTTTGTCTTAAGAGACGAGTTGTTTCCGTCGCCTAGGACGAGATTTCCTGTAGTGAACTAACCCCAATAACTAGGTTGTTGACCCTAGTAACTATGTTTATGACCCCAGAAAAAAGTATAAACAACAACAATAAAACGGAAACACTAAAGTAAAGTCTACAATTCAATATCGACAAAAAAAAAAGTCTATGATGCAACAATTTGGCTATGAATTCAAGAGGAGAGAGGTGAGGCCGAGAGGTACTGAATCCAGTGAGGACAGAATCTGGCGAGGAAGGCGAGAGAGAGAGAGAGAGAGAGAGAGAGAGAGAGAGAGAGAGAGAGAGAGAGAGATAGAGAACGTGTTCCAGATCAGGAGAGGGAGTGGAGGAAAAAGTGGAGTGGGTATAAAAGTTATTTTCTAAACAATCATTGGAGTTGGCATATGGAAAAGATTTTCATTAGGTTGGGCTCTCCTTTAACCATTTTTATGCAAATGGACATTTTCCCTTATTTTGGTGTCATTTCTCATATATTATTTTTAGAATTCAAATTTATGCATTTGTTAACATTGTGAATGAGAGATACTATTGGCTTAATAAATCTTCTGAGAGGCAAATTTTGTTATGGACAGGTTAGCTCTATTTCACATTTTCACTCATAATAAACTTTAACCATCTGTTTGGTTTCGCTGTTTTGGCGCGGTTTGCATCAGCTATGATTTGTTGCTGTTTGATTTTGTTGTTGTATTTTGGTTGTCTGAAAATAAAATGTAAGTTGCATTTTTGGTACAAAGGGTTTGATGAATTCATTTTACGTTAAATTTTGCAATTCACAGCTATATGCAATTTTGGAAAATGTTGATTTTAAATCATAGCCTAACCTGAACCAAAATGCAATTGTCCCAACAAAAGTTTGGTTTTGCAGGAACATAACAAGTTGGGTAGGACAAGCAAAGAGTTCATCTCTTAGGAAAATTATAAACTGTACCCGGAACACCACGTAACATTTGTTCCCCTCTAATACTATTGGTCCAAGTGTTTTAATCTTATTTCTGATTGGTTTATTTATTTACCTCTACTTTTTTTTCACCCCCTGTTGGTTCCCATAGGAAATTGAGTTATATGATTGGCCGGGTACACCACATGGTAGTGCCACGTGATATTCCGGGTACAGGGAATAATTACTCCATCTCTTACCCTCCCATTTCTTGGATGAAAAGAAAAACGTTGCAAATCTGAAGCAAAGCTCACATATTATTGTGAATAACATAACACATTAACATGAAAGGGCAAAGTACTGAGATCCAGGTTACTTCCAATAGTGTGTATGTTGACTAGCAAATGCCACGTTATAGTCAAAAAAGGTAAATGATCTAAATCAGGAATTCTATACCAAAATTTTCAAAAAACAAATTTACAAATAAGAAAATTATATAATAACACGTAATTAAATTTAAAAACACAAAAAACTAACTTTCATAATCTCTTATACAAATTACTACATGAGCCCAACACTAACAGCATCAGGCCTATCCGAATTTTTCCTATCAAATGATCATAATGCCCTTCATTCCCCAACTCCCCCTCTCTACTCTCTCTCTCTAAACCACATGATCGGAAAATTGAACATCCTCGAGATCAAGAAATTGAACGAGCTTAAGAAAGGGAAGCTGGAGAAATTGATCAAGATCGATCAAAACGATCTCGCGATCCGAGGGATGAAGACGGACGATCTGGATGTCGGCCTACGATCTGAACCGCTTCGCCCTAACGATCTGGAGAAGCAAATCGTCTTTATTAAGTCGCGTTGGAGGAGAAGGATAGGATGATGAGCTCGGCCTTGCGTCGTCCGACAAGTTTAGCGGCGAAGTTATCCGGCTACTTATCTGTGATTTTAGAAGTTGTGTGCACTGTGCAGCGTCGACATGTTGCTAGGATTAAGATGGGGTACATTACATGTGATTGTTGCTGTTTTTCATTGTAATTGTTCTGGTATTCGAATTGGTTTGAGATTGTGTCTTGTTTTGGGAGATTTTCATGGTTTAATGTCAGTAAGAAACGAGACTATTGCTAATGGAGGTGTTTTGTCAAATATTCATCGGAAATCTGTTGTTGAAGCAGACTAGGGAGGGTAAGGAGACAAATGAATTTGAGTTTCAGTCGTAGTAGCAGTTTCTTAGTTAATAGTAGCAGAGTCCTAGTAGGCAGTAGAAGTGTACTAGCAGCGATAGTAACATCGTCCTAATAGGCAGTAACAGACTTCGAAGTTGGCAGTAGCAGCTACGGGCATCAAAGTCGGTAGTAGCAGGCAGCTATGGGCATCAAAGTTGGCAGTAGCAGCGACGGGCATCCAAGTGGGCAGTAGCAACGACGGGCATCCAAGTCGACGGTAGCACATTTTTCAAACAGTAGCAGTAGAATATGTAGTGAAGGGTAGTTTGATAAAATATGTAGTGACAGATGTCATGTGAACATCGATTTGTCCTAATTTGTTAATTTTTGTCCTTAAGTGTGTAAGATAATGTGTAAATAATGTATTTGTAAACTGAAATTTGATTAGTAACTAATATGTAATTTACTATTTACAGGTTCATCAATGAATAGGAATCTGAAAAGAATAAAAGCTATATATACACAGGTTCTGAAACTGGAGATGTGACCAGTTCAACTCAGTTTCTTGGGTTGAGTCTTTTTCGATAGATTAGATCCCCATATACGAATAGTTTGATCATCACTAGCCGATGCCAGCATTTGAGGTCTCTTAAGATTCCAACTCACAGAGTTCACAGTCATTGTATGCCCACACAGAACCTCAATTGGCCTAGAGTTTCGCCGATTCCAAATGTAGACCTATAGCAGATGGTCATTTTTGAATTTGTGAGAACCCATTTAGTGTGCTGTACAAGAATGATTGGTATACATAGGGCATGTATGGAAAAAATCCAGAAAAATAACAAATCTGGGGAAGCAAAGTATACCTGTGTGTTCTCACTCCCGCTGGCAATAAATGTACTATTCGCTCCACCAAAGCAGGAGCGTATTACGTATTTGCTCTGCATATGACCCATATACTTCAGTGGCTTCTCCATTTTCCCAGCAACATCCCACATATGGATCTCCTGGCTATTGAGGTTGACGATAAAGAACTCACTATCTCTAGAGATTGAGAGGGACGTGATAGCATGGTCTTCGGAGATAACTCGCTCAGCATTTGTTCCCACATTCAAAATCCGAATTTCTTTTTCAGAGAAAATGCTGATAAGATTTTCCCCATCTGGTGTCACAGCAAGATCTACAATCTTGGGCATCCTCATGCCTCTCCATGCTTTTAACTCGTTGCCGTCACAATCCCACATGTAGATACCTTTTTCAGGGTCGACACTGCCACACACAAGTCGCTTTGAGTCCGGAAACCAAGCACATGAGCTGACAATGAAGCCATGATCTCCAAATGTATGCTTGCATGTACCTGTTTCCACATCCCATAGCTTGAGGACTTCACCATTTCCACATGTAAGCAACTTTGAGTCATCGGGGCTCCATGCCACAAAGGATACTGGATTAAGGTGGCTCCGCAGGGTATGTCTGAATATCAGGCAGCCATCTTCTAGCACCTGGTACCGAAAGGTAGAATTAATGTCAGAGACCCTAGCAACATAGCATCTTCCCCAACTTGGACAGTGTGATTAGATTCCACAAATTACTTTTTACTAATTAAGGTGAACTCCAACAGTATCTGATTTTTTTTTTTTTTTGCCAGCACTTTTTGAGCATTCAACTTATACAGCTTATATTGAATAAAGATATATTAAATAATAAAATTAAAAAAAAATAAAACACATTAGGATCCTATGTAGCATATATATCCAGTTTGCATTGAACATAAGTTAACACTTAACAATAGCATAATGTCTAGCAACTATACAATTTTGTTTCTACATTAACAAGTTTCTTTACCATTACAGACAGCTCGTTTGATGATTTGATTAACACTTAACAATAGCATAATGTCTAGCAACTATACAATTTTGTTTCTACATTAACAAGTTTCTTTACCATTACAGACAGCTCGTTTGATGATTTGATTAACACTTAACAATAGCATAATGTCTAGCAACTATACAATTTTGTTTCTACATTAACAAGTTTCTTTACCATTACAGACAGCTCGTTTGATGATTTGATCATGCATATGTCCATATGGCACTATATACAATTTTGATGGACGTTAAGATAGGAATAGATTCCTTTTGATGCATCTTGCCCGCCTAAAAGGACAAAAATTTATTTCCTCACACATTTGGTGGATTCTGGAAGCATAAATTGATAATCAATTCAAAGATTTGGTTAACGTATTTTCTTAATGTGCAAACAGTTCAGCCGACAATTATTTTCTTTATTTGTTTTGAGAGTTCAAGATTTTTCTCTAGCAATTTCTAGAACATTAATTGTAACACGATCTTATTCCTGCGAAGTGCAGACTAGAATTCCTCTGAATAAGTACACTATCTACCTATATAGGTGAACTTAACATTCAAATTAAAGTTTAGCATGAAAGCAACATTAAAAAACTCAAATAAACTTCTAATGCAAATCACATCATACAATACAATGGTACCTTCCATATGATGGCAGTGCAATCACTTGATGATGAAGCCAAGTACTCCCCGTTATGAGAGAATTGTACAAACCAGACTTCATTCTTATGTTCAGTCAAAATCTGCAGCAGTGACAAACAAGTGTTCATTTGTAACTCAAGCATCCAGTAAATGAACATGATAAAGCAAAAGGAGAAAGAAAAAATTCAATTAGTATTTTTTTCAAGACAGAAGCTGAGCCAGCAAATCACACCTGTACAGTCTCAGTAGGAATCTGATCCCTACTGCACAAATGGTCCTCATATAGTGAAACAGCACCCGATAAATTATGATACATACATGAATCAATCTGGGTCAAAACAGCAGTTTCAACCAGATGTTCCAACCTTCGCCCAGGTATTGTAATTGGTGGAGGAAGCAAATTTTCCAATTCTTGCAACAGCTTTCTTCGCAATTCACAGACCCCATTGTTGTCTGTCTTACTCTGCTCCATATCCTTCGAGAAAAGGATACTGTGAGCAAGGCTGTGAATCTTATCTCTGCCCACCTGTAATGATGGAACCTCTTTCCGCAAAATTTCTAAAGCCAACTTGTCATCCCCACATTTCGAATATTCCAGCAGCGACTGTTTCAATACTAGAAACAAAGCAGTAGCTCTTGTTTCTTCAGTCAACTCCTTAATGCCATTAAGCATATCAATACAACCATTCCAATTTCCACTCAGTATCTTTGATTCCAGCGTTCGAAAATAATCAGATTGGCAAGCAATGCCAGACTCCAACTCCAAGCATGAAGCAGACTTCCCACATCCAATCGAATACAGGCACTGAATTATTACTCTTACAAACTCATGCTTCTTTATTTGGCCTTTTGACCCGAGCCTACACGAACCCTCCATGGACATCCAAGTTTGGCTAATCCAGCTAAAATCCACCCTTCAATACTCAAGTATTGCAATTTCTTCCACTAACCATTACACCCTTCTATAAATAAATACTACCAATTTTAGAATATCTGTTCCAACTAAAATCTTATTAAAATTACTAAAAGAATAACTACAGCTCTGCACAGAAGCCAAAATTTCCAAGAACCCTAAACCTGAAAATCTCTATTCAATCACCAAAAGCATTTCAAAAACTGAGCAGACTTCCAACAAAAACATACCAAAACAACAGAAGCTCCAAATTCACAACGCCCAAAAATCCTTCTGTGCACTGAAGCTACCATGCAAACACATAGCCTCAGAATAAATACAAACCAATAGTAACCCAGAATTGTAAGTAACGCACCTTCAACCTCTCAATAATCAAAACCTCAATATTCGATTGAAACCGAGACTGTGAAAAGTAGGGTGTGAGGATTTATAACAACACCCAAATGAGCATATAATTCAAGACTCAAACTTTACCGCCAGGGATGAATATTGGAATGGAATTAAACGAACCCAGAAGAGCTTGGAGTTCGAAAACGAAGAAAACAGAGAGAAAGGGGTCTGTGGTAAAGAAGAAGAAAAAAACAGAGGATTTGAGCGGTTAGAATTGATGGGAATTAGTGTGATGAGAGAAGAGAGCACTCAGAGAAGTGGGTGTAAGTAACAGTTAATCAGATGTTTAGAAATCCCGAGAAAGAAGGAAGAAGAGGGCTCTAACAGAGGAAGCAAGATCTAATCAGCACACGTCGTCGTTCTGGTGATCTAATCAGCACAGAGGATTCAGTTTTTTTTTTTTTTTTTTTTTTTATATTATCCCGCAGCCAATTTTGGAAACAACTGCTATCTCCTCGTAATTGTCTGCTAATATTGCCTCATAAATGAATCTGGACCATACAATCGTAATGGATGGACCATACAATCGTAATGGATGGCCAAGATTTCTCTTTCATTCATTTCGTCTATCCCTTCTCTTAAGCAAATTCTCGTCGAGACCTCTGTATAGTATTTCTCATCTCTCTCTCTCTCCAACCCCATAGCAGACTCATCTCAACAAAAAAAAATTGGTCGCATAATTCCTATTGCATATAATCATATACTAGTATACTACTATGCACTTGAATATGGAGAAGAACAATAGCACTTCAAAATGGTTAAAGCCAAAGCCAAACTAAGTTTCGTTATCAACTTATCATGACTTCAAATTCAAAAACCCATACCCAACACTACTAGAACCAGTCCTTCTCACAAAGCATAAACCCAGTAAACAAGCAAAGATCATAGCGCTTTCCAATCGTTGAAGACAAAAACGAAGACCCACCAGCACAATCTTCTTGCTTCATCAATACTACCCTGGCCTCATGGTCACCGCCGTCATCATCTTCTGGGCTCTCCCATTCAGAAGAGAAAGAGATCGTCTAAAATTTGAGAAATGGAAAGGATAAGAATGACGAGACTTTGCCAAAGAGACGACGAGAATTTTCTCAAGACTCGAGATAGATGAGAATATCTCTAAATGAATGAAAGAGAAATCCTCACCATCCATTTAAATTTGATGGTCCAGATTCATTCATGAGACAATATTAGCAAACAACTATGAGGAGAGGATCCGAGTCCACTGCTATGACGACGTTGTTTTAGTGTTAAAAAGCCAAATAGAGAACATCCATCAAAATTGCTAAACAGAAAATTTACAGACAAAATTTGAAAAGTCAAATACGTCGTTTTGTCCGGAACTTCTTGTATGCACGACACAATCTTAACCGTTCATAACAATTTATATGTTCGACCACCATGTTTCTATATTATCTTCACATACATAAATGGTGGTATGTCTGTGAAGAAACACGTCGTGCACTGAAGATACCACCATGTATGTATGTGAAGATACATGTCGTGCACTGAAGATGTTCTCCGTTTTGTCTTAAGAATCTCACAAAACATCTAAGAAAGAAAGTCCAGGCTTTTGCGATTGACCTGATTGGGGTTTGGGAACAAATTGTCATTGAGGAAACAATGAATAAAGACGATGTGAAAAGAATGGCGGGTTTGAAATGAAGGATTCTCTAAAGCGTGGCATGAATTCGAGACCCAATAGTCTAATGCCTGAGTATGTTCAGAAATCAAATGTTGTGAAGGTGGAGAAGGTCCCCAATTAGGCGGAACAATGTGACGTTGATCTTGATGTTGAACCAAGATCAGAGAAATCTAAAAAAGAAACAATGACAGAATGTAAGGTTGAAATGGTCACCGGATAAGTGAAGGCCCCAAAGTTGACGTCTATACCAAAATCTAATGATGAAGCGAGGGACAGAGTAAGGGGAATGTTGCACGAGTCTTTAGTATGTTCTAGTCTAGGTATAATCGTGTTTGTTGGAAGTCATCAGGTTTACGTACATAATATGCTTTCTAGTCGAACGAAGTTCCTACAATGCTAGATGAGTCATGAGCGTTGGAAGGGTTACGAGCGCCTCCTAGGATGCTTGATCTTACAAGATATACAGTTTGGCCTCCTAGGTTTACGTACGTAATATATTCGATAAGTCTTCTTACGATTATATCATCAAAAAGTTAAGAGATATATAGTTGTCCAACACAAATTAAAGGGTAAAATATTGAATAGTCTATGTGGCTAATTGGCTTAAAGAAATCGTGACTTTAAGGAACATTCAAATTAAAATGAAACCAGAATGACCAAACATATGTTAACTTCAAACTACAAAAACTAAACAAATTTCAATTCTAAATTAAATATTGAACATAAGTGTCACTATAAGTAACAGGACTAGCTATACGTGTGATAATATAAAAAATAAAATAAAATAAATAAAAAGGGAAAGTTACAAGTAAAATAATGATTATACTCAAAGGACTAGTTATACATGTGATAAAAAAAATAGTAAACTATATATTAGTTACTAACCAAACTTCAGTTTACAAATACATCCTTTATACATTATCTTATACATTTAAGGACAAAAATTAACAAATTAGGACAAACTAATGTCCACATGTCATATGTCACTACATATTTTACCAAACTACCCTTCACTACATATTCTACTGCTACTATGGACGTGCTACTGCTGTGTCGACGAGAGACGTGTTACTGCCGTGTCGATGAGAGACGTGTTACTGTCGTGTCGACGAGAGATGTGCTACTGTCGTGTCGACATGAGACGTGCTACTGCCGTGTCGACATGAGACGTGCTACTGCCGTGTTGACATGAGACGTGTTACTGTCGTGTCGACTGGAGACGTGCTACTGATGTGTCGACCGCAGACGTGCTACTGATGTGTCGACCGCAGATGTGCTACTGCCGTGTCGACCGTAGACGTGTTACTACCGTGTCGACCGGAGACGTGCTACTGCCGTGTCGACATGGGACGTGTTACTGCCGTGTCGACCGGAGACGTGCTACTGCCGTGTCGACAGGAGAGACGTGTTACTGCCGTGTCGACCGCAAACGTGCTACTACCTTGTCGACCACAGACATGCTACTACCGTGTCGACGAGAGACGTGCTATTGTCATGTCGACATGAGACGTATTACTGCCGTGTCGACCAGAGACGTGCTACTGCCGTGTCGACCGCAGACGTGCTACTATCGTGTCGACGAGAGACGTGGTGCTACTACCGTGTCGACGAGAGACGTGCTACTGCGGTGTCGACGAGAGACGTGCTACTGCCGTGTCGACCAGAGACGTGGTGTTACTACCGTGTCGACGAGAGACGTGTTACTGTCGTGTCATCGAGAGACGTGCTACTGCCGTGTCGACCAGAGACGTGCTACTGCCGTGTCGACCAGAGACGTGCTACTGCCGTGTCGACCGCAGACATGTTGCTGCCGTGTCGACGAGAGACGTGCTACTACCGTGTTGACCAGAGACGTGCTACTACCGTGTTGACCAGAGACGTGGTGCTACTACCGTGTCGACGAGAGACGTGCTACTGCTAGACCTGTAAATGGATCAGATCTATAGCGAATCGACCTAGATCCGGATCCGGATCTGTAATATAAATTTTGGATCCGGATCCGACCCATTACCCGCCGGATCATTAATAGCTCGATCCAAATCCGGATCCGGCGAGTTAACGATACCCGACCTGTTAATCCGATCCGTTTATAATAATAAATATTTTCAAATTTTAAATAATAATTTCTTCATTTTATCATAAATTTTCATAAAACACAAATGAAATATTATAACAAAATAAATGTTTACATCAAAAGTTGAAATACATGGCCAAAATACTCCTTAACAATAAACTAATATAATAAAAATACTAGACCTCAAATGTTTTTGGCAAAGAACATAAAAAGAACATAGACATCAGTAACCTTCAACTTCATCAAATCATACTTTAGACGCAATTTAGACGTTTAGGTTATCCAAATAATTATTATATTATTTAATATTTATCAGTAAAATTATATTTATAAAAATATTATTTAATTATTTTAAAACGGATCCGGGTCCTTAACGGATTGGATCAACCTCGATATGTATCCGATCCGTTTAATAAATGGGTCAACTGATCCGGGTCCTTAACGGATCAACGGGTCAAATTTTCGACTCAAACCCGTTTATAAACAACGAATCCGGATCAAGATCCGGTCCATTTATAGGTCTAGCTATTGCCGTGTCGATAAGAGACGTGTTACTGTCGTGTCGACGAGAGACGTGCTACTGTCATGTCGACGAGAGACGTGCTACTGCCATGTCGACGAGAGACGTGTTACTGCCGTGTCATTTTTGTGTAAATTTATTTTAAAAAATAGGTATTTTAGTCATTTTGCCTATGATAATCTAGATCAGATTTGATACCATTCGTTTGAGCCTGGGCTTATGTCCTAATTTGTACAAAAAATATTGAAAGTGGGGTTTTTGTGTTTTTAAATTTGGTTATGTGCTATTATGTAATTTTCTAAAAAAAAAAAAGAAAGGAAAGTTACAAGTAAAACAATGCATTTTAAACTCTAGTTATGATATATGTTCAGTCTTACGAGACGTATGACACGATGACGATCAATATTACTGTTTAGAATTTAGTCTTTAGCTACTTGATAGTTTTGATATAGTTGACATCGCTCATGTGTAATTACCTTTGAGGCGTTGGGTATTTATCAAAATCATCTCTAAGGGTCTCCTTATAAATATCTCCATCAAGTGAACATAAAGAAAAAAAAAGCTTCGTAGTATAACTATTATCTTGAAGTGGTAAGGTTATAAAAAATTAGTCAAAACTTTAACATTTGATTGAAATTGCTATTATGTTGAAGTTGGTTGTATTTTAGACGAAGATACATGACTGTCTAAAAGCTGAAAAATTTTACATAAATTTAACAAGTTTGAAAACCATCCAAATTGTCCATTATCAATCCTATTTGCTCACAAATTGTTTCGAAATCGGATGATAGTGTCATATACATATAGAAATACAGTAAATTTCCTTTTATTTTGAATTTGATTTCAAATTGTATGGTTAGATTACAAGAAACTTCCAAACAGGACGAGATGTAATAGTTAAAATCCCCATTGACCACAATGGTTTTCCAAATTTAACTTCTTCTTTTTTTTAAATTCTCCCCCGAATCTAAAACCATAAAACGCCATTCACAAATTAACGTGTAGCACAACAGAAAAACGGTTCCCCAGTTTCCCACTCCCGGATACGAAACGGCCGCGAACCTGGCGTTTCGGCGGGGCCCCTCCTCCTCCACCACACTCGCTCTCGCTTAGCGCGTGGATCAGACCGCCCCCTTACCAAAAAGAAAGAAAAACCAGTCTTTGCTGGAGCTAACACTCTCACACTCACAGACAGCAGCAATAAAGTCCCTCACCTCTCTCTCTCTCTCTCTCTCCTTCTCCTTCAACCTCCTCCGAGATCTCTTCTTCAGCTCAATCCCTTCTCTCTCTAAACCACCCACATTTTCTCATGCTAGATCTTTCGCCGCATTTCATGGATCTGCAAGAGCCCACCCACCCGCAATGTCTGGGCTCTTCCTCTCTCTCCTAGGGTTTTAGTCGCCGCTGGGGTTTCCACTCTTTGATTCTCCCTCATAGCTGAGCTTGCCAGAAACCATGACCAAAATTCTGTGTTTAGCCTCGAAATGCGACCGAGAGGCTCGCCGCCGGCCGCTGCTGCTGCTTCACCGACAGTCTGGAATTTTCCGGCCAGTCTCTTCTCTCCAGCTCGGAGCCGGTTGCTTCTGATAATGATTGCTCTGGGTTTTGGCTCTGTCATAGACAATGCGTACTCCGATTCTGCTTCTTCTTCTTCCTTTTGTTCTTCTTCTCCAGCTCAACTTGGTTTTCTATTGCTCAGGTTTGTCTTTCTAATTTTTCAGCTTTCCGATTTTAAATTCGAGTTTATGTTGAATTTTATATTGCTATTAGCAGCTGGAGTATCTTAAGAAAGCTAATTTGTTTTCTTATGATTACAGGGCAATTGTCACTAACTCCTACTCAGATTTCAAATCCACCGTTTTCTTTGAGAGGTTTCGCACTGGAGCGCGGTAAGTGAGCTACTATTTCTGTATAGTTTCACTTGCCAGGGTCAATCTTAATCTGGACAAGTTTTGTTTAAATGATTAAATACATTGGTGTTCAGATGCTAACAAACTTTCTTGAATGATGTGTTTGGAAATGTCACAATTATTTCCCATAGTGTTTGTTTATGCGTTCCGAATTGGTTAAATTAACTTCTTTTTATAGCTATGGATATTATTTCTTAACCTGTGGATGATGTATATTGTTGCCATTTGCAGCAAGGTCAATGTTGGTGCGTTTTCCATTTCCTTCTTCGAAACAATTGAAAGCACGAAAGACCAAGCCTTCTTCAGCATCCTCCCCTGCACCTGCCCCTGCACCTTCTCCAGTTTATTTAGGTATATGTCACCTTAAAAAAATATTATTGCGCAGATATTCTAGTTATGTAGCCTGACCTTGATGTTAAATTTTCAATTTCAGCTGCCAGCAGTTCGCCTTCAGCACCACTCCGTCATCATCATCGTCACCGTGGGAAAGGAACACCCCATGCTCTTGCTCCTGCCCCATCAAAGGACACAGGTACTAAATAATATAAGGCGTCAAATTTGTTATTGTCGGGGGCCATCACCTGTTAGTACATCTACTCATTCAATAGATGTTTGAGATTGATGAATTTTCAAACCAAATTTTATAATCTAAATTTTTTTTCCTCTGATGGCCAAGAATTTGATAGTGGGATGCCACCTTGCTTATATGTTTAAACTAAATCATTCAGTCCTTATAACCACTCCTCTGCTGAGGCATTGTTTAGTGTGGCTTAATTTGTTCCGTTGGCAACCAATATTAAAATAAAATAATGGTCTGTTAACTTGCATGTATTGCAAGATGAGCACTAATATTAAAATAAAATAATGGTCTGTTAACTTCCATGTATTGCAAGATGAGTTTGAGGCTTACCTTGAACTTTCCCTATCCCGGGTTAGAGGGGTAGCTAGTCCAACTTCTGCTAAATCTTCTATTTGAAAACTAGGACTCAGATACTTGTAAACCTAAAGACATTGTTTGTTTAACTATGGCCACGAAAGACCCTTTGTCATCTTAAATATTGTTTCTCCTGTGGAGTGGCTTGTTAGTTACTTTTTTGTCATGGTATTTTTCGCAGGATGTGATCAACTTTGTGTGGAGCCACTTACTGCATCTCCATTTGGTTCACCTTGTGGTTGTGTATTTCCTATGAAAGTCAGACTTTTACTGGATATAGCTCCTTATTCTATTTTTCCAGTAATGAGTGAGTTGGAGATTGAGGTTGCTGAAGGCACATATTTGGCACAAAGTCAAGTCATAATAATGGGTGCAAGTGCTGACAGTCAAAATCAAGGGAGAACAGTAGTGGATATTAACTTGGTTCCTTTAGGAGAGAAGTTTGATAATACCACTGCGATACTGACATATGACAGATTCAAGCATAAGAAAGTGCCTCTCAATCTAACTCTTTTTGGCAATTATGAAGTGTTGTACATTAGTTACCCAGGTACCAACCTCAATCTCGTATGCTTTGGCTTATTATTTCAGTATTTATTGTGGTTGAGACTGAAACAGTTATTATCAGGAATACCTTCTTCACCACCATATTTGAACGGGAATGGACCGACCGGAAGTCCTCCAAACCTCCCTATCACTGCAGAGTTTCCTAGAAAGAACCAGAGAATGAATATAAGAACCATTGCCATTATTGCCCTCTCTGCCTTTGTACTCCTATTGGTTATTATTGGAGCAATCTTGGTGTTCATTAAATGGAGGAGAGTTGGAAGACCATCTAGTGCTGTTGGTCCTGTACGTGAATCATCAATTCACAAAAGATCTGGTAATTATGGCTTTTCATGTTCAGAGTTACCAGGATCCTGGTTACCCCTCTTTCATTGTTGTTCCTATTTTGGGGTTTACTTTATGGGTAAGGGAGAGCAATACACAGGCGATCCATCAGGAGTAAAATTAGCAGGGTTGCTTATTTGGGTTGAGCATCTAAAAACTTTCAGCATCTATAAATGTGAAAATCTTTACATAAGTGCATGTATTCATCAAAAACTTTCAAGCATGTATTGGATAAAATAGTTGTATTCACATAATGTTTGCCTTAAAGCTCAGAAAGTCAATACCTTTTATCTCCGGTTTTTGTTAATTTTATCTCCTCTTTTCACTTCCCAATATCATGGTGTCTTGAGATAACGTTGAAAAACTGGATAACCTAAAGGCAAAACCTTTTGTCTCCAGTTTTTGTTAATCTTCTCCTTATTCGTTTTACTTCCCAATATATCTTGGTGTCTTGCGATAACCTTCGAAAAACTGGATAACCAAAGTACCATGACTTGTGACTGGCAAGCCAGTTATTAGTTCTCCAGTTGTCAGATTTGGTTATTCTGTTCAGATTTGTAGAGTTTGTTTAGAGAATAGATGTTTCCTCCATTTTATAATTATTCCTCTTCTTTGGCTGTAAATTTGGTACTCTTGTATGAGACATTAACTCAGTTCTGTATTTACTATTAAGCATACCGTACACCGACTGATTTTTCTGTGTATAATGCAGGCATTGGGTCTATGTTATCAAGTAGCATTGCAAGCTCCACTTCAGTGTCGCTAATGTCCACCATGGCTACCAGTATTCTCTCTGTTAAAACATTCCAGCGTTCCGAGCTTGAGAAAGCAACAAATAAGTTCAGTTCTCAAAGGGTTTTAGGAGAAGGAGGATTTGGACGTGTTTACCATGGAACTATGGATGATGGAACTGAAGTTGCTGTCAAAGTGCTTACAAGGGAGAATAACCAAAATGGAGACCGTGAGTTCATTGCAGAAGTTGAGATGTTAAGCCGATTACATCACCGTAATCTTGTGAAACTGATTGGGATATGTATTGAAGGGCACGCACGCAGCTTGGTATATGAGCTTATTCGCAATGGCAGTGTTGAGTCCCATTTGCATGGTATGGTTTCTTGTCATCTATGGTCTGTTTCTTTGGCTTAACATTGTTGAATTAACAAAACCAATCTCTTCTCAATTATATATATCCAAAGCACCTAAACAAGCTATTTGATTTCCCCTCTCTTCAAGGATGTTCTTTTTCTGTTTGGTTTCTTGGAATTGATAAGCCTTAAATTGAAATGAATTGTATTTTATGATTGTTTTTCCAGGTGTTGACAAGAAAAAGGGCCCTCTTGACTGGGATGCACGGATGAAGATTGCCCTTGGGGCAGCAAGAGGATTAGCCTATCTTCATGAAGATTCTAATCCCCGTGTTATTCACCGAGATTTTAAGGCTAGTAATGTTTTGCTGGAAGATGACTTCACTCCCAAGGTTTCTGATTTTGGGTTGGCTAGAGAAGCAACTGAAGGAAGTCATCACATTTCTACAAGGGTCATGGGAACTTTCGGGTAATCACATAACATGATTTAAGAATTCATTTTAAATATCAATTATCTAATCTTTTGTAAAGCATATAGCTATCTTATGCCACTGTTCAGGAAACTGGGAACCTTTAATGATTGATTTATGATAACTACTAAACATGCCAAATGAATTGAAATTTTCCTATTGCTAGATATATATAAAAGTCCCTTTTATTTGTTGTTCTGAATATAACAGTATGACCTATTGATGGAATTTGATGGATTTTACAGGTATGTTGCCCCAGAATATGCGATGACAGGGCACTTACTTGTCAAGAGTGATGTTTATAGTTATGGAGTTGTGCTGTTGGAACTTCTCTCTGGAAGAAAACCTGTTGATATGTCCCACCCTCAGGGCCAGGAGAATTTGGTTACGTGGGCAAGACCGCTGCTAACCAGCAGAGAAGGTTTGCAGCAGTTGGTGGATCCGGCCTTAGCTGGAACTTATGACTTCGATGACATGGCTAAAGTGGCAGCCATTGCTTCTATGTGTGTTCATCCTGAAGTCACTCACAGACCTTTTATGGGTGAGGTTGTGCAGGCTCTAAAGCTGATATACAACGACACTGACGAGACTGGTGGGGACTGCCATAGTCAAAAGGACTCTTCTGTTCCGGACTCCTTTAAATGTGATCTTGCCCCTTCTGATAGCAGTTGGTGGAATGCCGGTGGACTCACTCCCCGGTTAAATTACGGGCAAGCCTCTTCCTTCATTACAATGGAGTATAGCTCTGGTACCCTTGAAGACATGGAAAACAGACCGTTTTCAGCTTCAAGTTTTGTCGGGAATGAGGTATCGTTACCAATTAGACATGGCAATAGATCAGGGCCATTGAGAACCATCCGAAACAAGCCGACTTTTTACAAAGCAAGAGGCAGTATGAGTGAGCATGGAGGTCTGCTAGGAAAGCGGTCTTGGAACGATGGATTCTGGGTTTGAAGCTTGTTAATTTTATTTTAGAATTTGTACAGTTCAAAAAGGACCGAGGCTTTTCAAGTAAGCCATGGGTGTAGTTTAGAAGTTGAAATTCCTGCCTGAGTCCCATGTGTGGAGGATGAGGAAAAAAGAAGAAGGAAAGAGAGGACAATGGCTTCTAATTTTGGAATTCTTGATTCATTACATACGAGTTGGATGGAGTTGTAAGTTGGATACTACTACCTGTGTATTATCTCCCTTTTGGGTTCAATGCCTTACTGATTGACAACTTCCCTTCCTCTAAATTTGTGAGGTTGCAAGTCATCTCCTGCTTGTAGCCAAATATAACTTATCAGATGAAAAAGATGAAGATATTGTCAGCTTCGGAACACATAACCTTTCTTAATCTCAAGTTCCAAACCCTTTTCTGAACACATAATCATTTGCTGTTTTTCCCGGAAATTGGCGGTTTTGGTTGGAAAATGGCAGACATGCTGCTTTTGAAGAGGACCAAGTTCCTTGGGATTGTTTTAGTGTTGATTCTAACTTCTAAGTAGTGGTGGTAAATGCTTCTAATTGTTACACTATTGATCTCTGATTGGTTTCTCCACTACTTGTTGCAAGCAATGCGTGATCAGTCCTCCAACGGCTTCTCTTTTCTCTTATTTTCACACAAGTTTCTCTTCACCTTTCCCTCATATAAGATCATGATACCAATACCTGATTTCTCTCTGTCTCCAAATCTCTCTTGCTAGCTTTCTTTCTGTATCTCAGATACAGAAAGAAAATAAAAAACATGGTTGGCAGTTGCTCCTTAGCTCTCCAACCATTGTTAGTGCAGTGGGAAATACACTCCCAGCTCTGACATTTATCCTTGCAGTCCTTTTCAGGTTTCTACCACTTTACCATGTATTTCCCAATCTGTTTTACTTGTATTTCTTATCTCTCTAAGATTGAAATTGAGTCATTGTTAAATTAATTTTCAGACAAGAATCAGCAACAATGAAGAGCAAGGCAAAGTTAGCGAAGGTGATGGGAACAGTAGTGTGTATAAGTGGAACAATGATACTGGCATTTTACCATGGGAAAGTTATTGATATAGGTGATGATAGAAACATGGATTATTCAAAGGAAAGTGCAGAAAACAAAGGGAGAACGCAGAAAACACTGAAGACTACATTGTGTATTCTTATGGCCATCATAGCCCCTGTATAGGGTAACAGGAAAATAGTAAAAGACAAATCTACGCTTGTAATGTGAGAGCTGCTATAATGTTAACAGGTGAATCCAAAATTCACTGGAGGTATGAATAGCACAGTGACACACCCGTGACACCACCAGAGACGTTGCTCTCTACTTTCCACGGGGCCATTGAAATAACCAAGGAAAAGATGGTTTCACTTGTCTACACCGCCCCTCTCCTCTCTTCTTCTTCAACAACGCGCCTCACCTCCTCACCACCTCGCTCCACCAGGTCTGCTCACACCTCTAAACCACTCGTCTCCACACAAATCGCATTCTCCTCGCTTCATTCTCTAACCACGGCAATTTCAGGCTCAAAATGTCGTCGTCATCGCCGTCCGATTCGCTTCCGCCTCTCCCGGAAAACCGCACCGTGGTACGTCCTCCGATTCCGATTCCGATTCCTCCGGTTTGTACTGGATTAATATTGTTTCTCTGATGATAGTAAATGTGACATTGCAGCTTGGCGTCGGCAGCATGGGCCTCGATTTCTTGGCCGCCGTCTCCTCTTATCCCAAGCCCGACGATAAGATCAGGACCACCACCTTAAAGGTACTTCCGTTGACTGGCGTTGACTCGGCTCTGTACCGGTTGTAATGGTCCTTGTTTGTTGATGCATGATTTGATTTAGGTTCAAGGAGGTGGAAATGCGAGTAACGCTTTGACTTGTGTGGCTCGTTTGGGCTTGAGTCCCAGGGTGATTTCCAAGGTTACTGCATTTTTTATATGTTTCTTGCTGTGATGGTTTTGGAATTTGAGGACATGTTTTGAGCATTGGGAAATGATAGGTTGCAGACGATACACAAGGCAGGGGTATATTGGAGGAGCTGCAAGCCGACGGGGTGGATACTTCTTTTGTTGTGGTAAGCATTCAATAGGCGTGTTCTTTTAACTATTTCTAATGAGGATGGGCAATCTTTCTGGTGAGTTTTTCGGTATCTTGCTAGTTAATGTTGTGGCTTGGTGTTACTGTAATGAAAGAATGTGTGATATTCTAGGAAGATCAGATTAGCATAGCAGCCATAGCTTGAACATTGCAAAATCTAAGAGTGCAGTTTGAAATAACTTCCTTAGACAAGTGAAATAAGTAAGCAGAAAGTATTGAGAGTTTTTGTATTTCCCTTGATGTGTGTTGGAACCTGCCATTTACATTGCTTTGGTAGCTAATACTGCTTTGTTGATTTACCAATTCCCCTATGGCATATAATAAGTAGGACATGGATATGCTCTGAAATCTGAATATTGTAATCATTTTTGGGTTCTTGTCTTATTTCAGATTTCCGAGGAGGGTAATTCACCATTTAGCTACATTATTGTTGACAACAAAACGTGAGACCAATCTCTCTCTCTCTCTCTCTCTCTCTCTCTCTCTCTCACACACACACACACAGACATTAAGATATAAATGGAAGTTGAACATGTACAATAACAAAAAAAGTAGATAAAGAGGGACTAACTTTTGATCCAAATAGAATTGAATCAATTGATCACAATCTCTCTCTCTCTCTCTCTCTCACACACACACACACACACACACACAGACATTAAGATATAAATGGAAGTTGAACATGTACAATAACAAAAAAAGTAGATAAAGAGGGACTAACTTTTGATCCAAATAGAATTGAATCAATTGATCACTTGTTTATGTTGCTAAAAGTTCAAAATTTCAGAAACATCTTGCTAATTGTTTTCATTCATGTCATCTTTGGGGGTAACCAGGTAAACCAGTGCCTTAAAATGCACTTATGTATGAATGTGGTGGTTTTTTTTTTTGGTAGAATATGAATGTGGTGGTTGAGTGGGCAATCATAGCATCATTGCCTAAATGATTTTCAAATCAATCTGTGTTGTTCAACTGTATTTATGATCAGGAATGTATACTTGTCTCTTATAAGGCTTTTCTCGATTCTCAGTTTCTCATCCCCCATTTGACATTTTCAGGAATACTCGTACTTGTATTCATACTCCAGGATATCCTCCTATGATACCGGATGACCTTTCGCCTTCAAGTTTATCGTCTGCATTGGATGGAGCAAGACTTGCTTATTTTGATGGACGTCTACACGAAACTGCTTTACTTGTTGCTCAGGAGGTAGCTGTTATCTTTGTGTTTCTAAAATTTAACTTTCTCTTAGGGCTTATCTTTAGTTAGTTTATTTATTTATTAATTATTTTTTGAGAAAATTGTAACCGAGTAAAGAGAATAAATAGCTGAGTTGAAGTCTTACAGGCTACTCGACGGAGCATACCTATATTAATTGATGCTGAAAGGATAAGAGAAGGGTTGGATGATCTTCTAAACTTGGCTGAGTATGCCATATGCTCAGTGAAATTTCCACAGGCAAGTCAATTGTTCTCCATGATATACCATTCGCTGTCTATCCAACCACTTCAGCTAATAAAAGACCACCAAAGATTTTTTTTTTTTTTTTTTCTCTGGATGCTCATATTTGATATTTCATATATGTGATTTTCTAGATCATTGCTCTTCCTCTACCATCTGCTTTATTAGTTAATCTAAGCACCTTATTGCATATATTTCACTCAAGATATATGCTATGTGATTACTGATTTTATAATTAAGTCGGTATTCATTTCTTCCTGGGTCTTGTTGTGGGTTACAGGCATGGACAGAAGCGAAATCGTTTCCGAGTGCTCTTGTTTCAATGCTTTTGAAATTGCCGAAGCTCAAGTTTGCAATTGTGACCTTGGGTGAAGATGGTTGCTTAATGCTCGAGAGAAGTGTAGAAGGTATTTATGAGATTGCACATGTCTTACTGAAGAGGACAACCTAGGGTCAGACGATGTGGCTTTGAATTTTGTACGTCTTGTATGTTTTTTTCTTGAATTTGAAAATTTACAGTTTTTCATTTACAAATCTGTGTCTGCAGAGCCTCCTCAGACGGAAGAAATAGACGTGGACAGCTTATTCGAAGAGCTGAAGCAGAGAAAGGATGACAGCATAACCATCCCAACATATATTTCATCAGTAAGCCACTTTCTATTAACATCAAAAGTAGACTCCTTTTGCTTTT
Source organism: Fragaria iinumae (assembly GCA_009720345.1). NCBI lineage: Eukaryota > Viridiplantae > Streptophyta > Magnoliopsida > Rosales > Rosaceae > Fragaria > Fragaria iinumae. Next base: position 21,599,136 of record CM019118.1, on the reverse strand, counting down.
GTTGAAAATAAATCAAAGCGGCCCGGAAGGCTTGAAAGTAATTCTGGTCATTCTGCTGTCAACCATAAGAATGAGTTACAGCTGGGCAGCATCAATTAAGCAATTGATTTCTTCAGTAGTTGAAATGAATTATAATGTAGGAAATGAAGCTTTTGATGCCACATTGAGTTCAGTTATGTGCAACTCTCTGACCTCAAACCAAAGGAAGTATAGACAAAATCACAAAAATCATTGAAGCAATTGGTATGACACTATAGGTCAAAAGAATTTGAGAGCACTTACTCTAGAAGCAAATTAGAAGTGAATAAGTTTCCGTGAGATAAAACTCCAGAATCCTTTTCACTGCTTTTTTACCGGTTCCTTGCATGATTCTTGTCTGATTGTCAGTCCTTTTAGACTATTGTGAGGCCTCTCAAGGAGTTGAGGGTTCACCAGATAAGTTGGGAGCTCATCCACAGTAGCTGAATATTTACTTCAGTCTCAGGACAACCTAATTTTAACTTGAGATTCGTTCCATGTCAAATAACCGCATAGTACTTAATTCATCTGATTTAATTGAAAGCGTTGAACCAAGAAAGCTTATTCAAACGACTAATGTGGTGATAAAGTCTTAGCACATCTTAAGCTGGCATGATGTGGCCAGCAATACCCATCTTGAACCAAATGCATGTAGGAAGATGTAAAGGGAAATTTGGATCAGCAGAAGCCTTCTAATTGGCATTTGATACACACACACGCACACAAAAACCTGCTATGCACTCTGTTATCCTTTAGATACCAAAGCTGGGTGAATTGTGGATCCAAAGAACAAAAAAAATTAAAAAAAAGTTACTGAACTTCATTGCAGCTTCCAGGTCTAGAAATCTGATACCTGTCAGGACATGATTATATTTGTTATTTATATATAATTAAGGTCTGCTATCCATTTAAATCCTCTCAGCCAGTGACAAAATTGAAAGCCAGCGGAATAGGGACAGTGTCTGGAAGGCTGTTTGTGGGAACAGCTGAGAAAATACCACCCTCTGAGCTCGTAGATACAACAGGTGCTGGAGATAGTTTTATTGGAGCAGTTATTTATGGTATGTTAATTTCTTTATTTGTTAGGGTGGTGCTATTAACACACCCCTTTTTGCTATTAACACACCCTATCTATGATGAGAGCCAATCACGAATCAAATTCAAGTGGCAAACTTGTAAATAAAATTGAAATGTGTGGGTAGGAAAATAGATGAGGTGTGTTAATAGCAAAAAAGGGTGTGTTAATAGCATCACCCTGTTGTTAATGTGCTAAATTTAACTGATTGTCAGCACCTTTTCATCATGAATAAGAAAAAGGGGTTTCTAATTCACCGAGCACTTGCATTTGTATATCTATTGTTGAAATACATCAATAAAATAAAATAAAGGAAAACATTTGTATTTGTTTAGTTTCATGAGATTGCAACATTTTTCGTTCTTGAAAACCCTACTAGCCATTATCCCGAACAAAATAGTTAGGAACCATTTCTTGTAACAGTGGGGCTGTGGTTGGGCTACAAGCATGACTCAGTAACTAGATAAACCATCCATGTTTATACGGGATCTCATTTCAGATCAACCTCTATCTACTGATTCTGGAGAAATGTTCAAGTCTTCTTTGATTTCCTATATTTGAATTAAATAGCTGCTGCAAATATTATGTCTGCACCTTATACGTTTGCAGCCTTATTCTCAATCAATCATACGATTCTTCTTTTGAACGATACGGTTGTAAGAAGTTGGTTTCAGACTTCAGTTTATCTTCCTTGTCATGGCTGTTATCTCTTGTATTTTTTATTGATTCTGCAATTTGATATACTGCAGCTGTTTGCACCAGCATGCCACCGGAGAAAATGCTCCCTTTTGCTGCTCAAGTGGTAAGAAGACATGTTACTGCCATACGGCCGACTGACCCAAAGCATAGTTTTATGTGGTAGTATTTTGTAACATACATTTGTTCATGACCATTTTCATAATTTCAATTGCAGGCGGCTGCCTGCTGTAGAGGTCTGGGAGCCCGAACTAGTCTTCCACACCGCACAGATCCACTCTTGGCACCATTTCTATGGTAAGGTTTCACAGCAGTAGAACTTAGATACTCTATTTTTGAGACATTAGGCCTAGAACTTGTGACCTTTCATCCCATGAGATAGAAATTTGTAAACTATATGTAGTCTCTTGGCGGAGACATCTACAACCCCCTTGTGAACAACAGAAGGTCTGATAATGCAGTTTGTATATTTGTGCAATTTCATTCTTACTCAACTCCAGTAACTTCATTGTAATTTTCTTATGTTGTGAGATTAATAGTCAATTCTCAGTATTATTGCTGGAGCACTGTCCTCATATGTTGCTTCTGCTAAGTGCAATTTGTATGTCCATTTTTCAATTTTCAGGTACATATTAGATCCAAAAAATGGCAGGTATGCAACTGCACATTATAAAATGCCATGGAGGAATCAGCCGTTTTTTTAAGAGAAAGGATAGTACTTACTCACATTAACCCTTGAACCACCATTGCCTAATAAACTGCTACTAGCTAAATCTGAATTAAATACCTAATGAACAGCCTACTTAGTACATACCAAACAGCTAAACAACTGAATTGGAAGACAATCTCCTACATGCAGGGCACAAAAGGCCTTTCCCAATATGTCCAAAAGTTATCGATGGACTGCTAAATTAGATAGTTATGCTCTAAACCTCTAAGATGATGGTCAAGCAGATAATTCACTGGTCTACAACAAGCTATCAGCCCTGGTTGGCAGCCTCCTGAAGAAGCTCAAAGGCGGAGAAGGCACCTTGCTCCTGAATCTTGGCGGCCTGAGCACATACAATCCCACCAAAACCACAACCACTCTAATCGGCACAGCATAGAACACTACAGCAGCAATCAAGCAGAAGATCACAAACAAGAACGTTGCCCTTGGGTCTCTCCAGCTTAGCAATGCTTGGAACCTCTCACCTTGTGTAGCCACATCACCAACAACAGTTTGAATCCTCCCAGCCACGCTCCTAAGCCGGTCATACCTCATCCTTACAACCTCTGCACTCCTACTCGTTGGGAACGAATCAAACTCCTCATCCAGCTCATCAGCATAGACACTCTCAGCATGGGAAAGATTAGTGTCCATGAAACATGGGTGACGAGGGCGGGACTTAAACCGCCACATTCCAACAAATGCCATATGCAGCAAGATCATTGGGACTATGAGCTCCGGAAATGCAACCAGTAAGAGGAAAGTTGCAACAAACAAGGCAGAGCAGATTGGTTTCTGCCAACTCCGCATCAGCTCCACAAATCTTCCCAAAGCAACAGGCCCTGATAGAACATTCACTAGCCTGAAGAAGTTGGCTTTGCTCCTTCTCATGCTCCACATATGTGAGTCATGGTCAAGCATGTACTCCACCACTTCTCTCCCCAATGGTGGCTCTGTCCTGCTAAGCCTCGATGCCACCACATTCATAGCCTGGTGCCTCAGAGTCTCCAGTTGATTCACAGTCAAAGGCTGCACAAAATGCATCTTGGGAAGCAGTGGCATAGTGTACATGTTCAACATGTTACCCATATTGGCACAAGAAAACCTGACCGCCAGATGAAGCTCACCCATTTTCTTGACACCGGAAGGGTGCAGCATCAAGAGAGGATAGGAGTGAGTGTAGACTCGATCAGACTCGAGTGTGGACAATCGAATCCTAACCTTCCCAATCCGAGAATCACGAACTCCAGCCTTGTTGGCCGTGTTCTTATCAATCCGAGAATTATCAAACACCCCAATGGTAACAACCGTGCAAGGATCAAACACTTCCCAAGTGTACTGCTCGTTCCACTTAGGCGACAAGCTATCAATCACAGTTCGAGTTCGAACCCATTTCTGTCCATACTTCGCAACGCAATAAGCATCACTAGACCCTCCTTTCCCTTCTTTGATCTTCATTGGCATAAGCCCAGTGGCTCCCAAAATACCCATTTCAAGCACACCAATGTGGGGCTTCCAAAGCCTCTTATCAGTCGGCTTAAGATCACTGCTATACATTGTGGCCTCATCAAGTACATGATAACCTCCATCAAGTGAAACCCTCAAATGAATTCTAGACCCAAACCTTGTCATCACTTTGGACTCTCCAGCTGCATTGGTGAAATGGCTGCTGTTATCAAGGTTGAACCACCTCGAAACAACAGGCTTGTCATCCGTTCGCCTTTCAACTCCTGCCACCGGAATAACCACTCTCCCAGCCACCTCATCTCGCCCCGGCCCAACCCTATCCTCAACACAGATCAGTAAGTAGTCCTCAATCGGCTCAGCCACCACAAACATCATCTCCTCATTCCATAAAGGATTCGAGAGGCTCCTCACACTGCTAGGCTGCGCAATCCTAGTCCTCAAGACCTGATTCCCCACCTGAATTTTCACAGAAAGCTCCGGAAACCTCATCATTGCAGACCCTTTCTCCCCAGGAACAATGTCTTGAGCTTCAATCACTTTGACCCTCAGGTACCAAAGTCTTGGTGTCAAGTAAACCTTGGACTTAATCGAACCAAGCCCATCAAAATTCACATTTGCAGCCTTCGAATGCCAAGCTTCAGCAAATGCCTCATCAGCCTGAGTCCCAAACCAAATGGAGATCATCACCTCCCCTGATTTCGACTTGTCTCCCTTCTTATCCTCCATTCTATACCACTGCGGCGCCAACTGACTATCCGGCGGAACCCTCCTCGGAACCTCATTCAAATCAAACCAGACCCTCCCCAAGAAGTCATCTTTGTTCCCCTCCTTCACAAAAACCTCCACCATTGAAGACTGTATGCAATCTTTAGAAAAAGCAAACACCTGACCCCACTCCACATTGTTCAAACTCACCCTCTTTGTTATCCCTCTGTAATTTCCCAACTTCACTTCAGCCACAACCTCCCCTCCTCCGAAAACAGAAAAGTCTCTAGCTTTAACAACTTTCACATACAAATACTGCATTTGCTCAACAAGGTCATAAGTAGAGCTAGTTTTATCCTTTTTCAAAGACTCACCGCCGAGCTGAGGCCTCGTCTCCTTCAGCGAAAACTCCGTCATCCCATTTCCGTACACAACCCCTCCGCCGCCTCCTCCGGTCACTCCGCCGCCACCGGAAATTGCAGAAACAGGGCCTGTATTGATCAGAATCGGCTTCATCATCACTCCTTGGTTGTTCTCCACAGTCTTTGAGTGATTATTGTTGCTCTGACCCTGCTGCGTCGGCTTTGCTTCTTGTATCAGCTGGTTCTGTGAAGCCATAACCGAGTTTTGGCCCTGAAGTTTCTTGCTTTTCTTCGAAAACCCAGAAGATGAAGCAGAGTTGGAAACAGAGGAACCCAGTATTCCATTAGCCCTAGTTTCCTTGACCTCTTCTCTGGTCGAAAGGTAAAGCTTCAAGCTAATCTCGCCTCTGATATGAGAAAAGAGGCTTCTTTTGTCGAGTGTATAAAGCTGAGGAATCTCCTCTCCTTCTTTAGCAATATTAGACCCTGAAACTCTGACCTTTCCCAGAAAATTTCTGCTGTTGCCGGACCTCCTCTCGTTGAAAATGTTGACCTCTATGGCTCTGTAGGGAAGATCAGCCACGTCCTTGACATGAAAGACTAGCTTCTCGTTCCAGACCGGGTTGAGGTCCTTGTATTTCACCTGGGTTCGGAGCCTCTGGTTTTCGAACTCGATTTCGACGAACGGGGACGACGAGCCTTCGCCGTCCTTGGGCATGAGGTTGTGTGCTGCCACAACCTCCACCACCAGGCGTTCTTTGCCGGTGGTGCTGCTCACTGCCATGGCTTGGCTTTGTTGAACAAGAAGAAGAAGAAAGAAAGAAACAGAGAGAACAGAGAGGAATAGGAATTAACAACAGAGGAAGCAAAAGCAGAGAGAGAGAGGTGTATGGGGAACACAATGTGACAAATCCGGAGGCTCAATAAAGCCAATAAACCACTGTGCGAATCAGAAGAGCGTGCAGCTCAGAGATAGATAGAGAGAGAGAGAGAGAGGACTCTGTTTTAGAGTACAGAGGAGGAGCTCGGTCAGTCACTGAGTTGGAAGAAGCAAAAGACAATCAAGCAGTCCCACTCTTTGATTCAACGCGTGATTTCCACGGACCAATGGACATACGAGAAGAGTGTTCGACCGATTGGATATAGTAGGACCCCGGCGGAGTTTGTTTCAACGTTAACCCACCTTGTTCAATGCATCTTTGAATCAGCTGGGGAAGATAAACGGAGCTTTTACTCGGGTCGGGTATAACCAAGACCAAGAATAAAGCTTTGTCCTCGTGTACTTAAATAGCTACAATTTTCTTTGGTGAAAATTAAATCTTTACTGTCATTTCTGTTATGGGAGCCTGCAAAAAGTAATCAGGGAAGGTTTGGGCAAAACAGTAACTTATGAGGGATGTAGCCATTTTGTGCCAGGATAGTTATGCATGAGTTAAATATCTATCTCCCTGTTCCCTAGACATAGAGTTTTATTTGAAAATTTTAATAACAGAGCGAAACTAAACTTATTAAAGAATCTACAATACATGACATACGTGTAAATACATGATACAATACAATACAGTTGATAAGATCTATGACGTTAATACAAACACATATATGAATGGTTAAAACTCATGTATATAGGATCCTAGTTTTTCACATATAGAATTATTTACCTGGATTTATATTTGGTGACCGGGAAGATTTGAAATCCGAGACGGGTCGGGTTGTCAATTGCCACACGCGACGGAGGAGATAGAAGAGAAATGTGTCAGAAAAGCTGAGGTAAGGTAGCAACTAACAAGGCGCGACATTATTATTTTAAAAATAAACACAACCTCCGAGGTTCTGAACTAGAACTTTGTCCTTTCGCTTTCTTCCAACATAATTTTATTTATATATTTCTTTTCTCTGTTTTTTGAGAATTTATGTTTGGTCGTCGCGCGAGGCGCGTGTGACACGGTCCCCGGTGGCGCTCCGGTCCGGTGGTGGTGCACTGGTGCAAGCTTCATGGCTGTCATGTGGGTCCCTTGTTTTCACAGTGTTTCACACGCGTGGATATTCACAATGGGTACTATACTGTTCTGTACTGTATTCTTTCTTTAAAAAAAATTCCTGGGTCTGGTGACTCTGGTCTGGTCTGGGTCACACAGCAAGCAAAAGTGAAGCCGAAAATGGGATTTGGTTTCTAGCTGGGTTTAATCTGAATGATGATTTGGGCGAGTGTGTTAGGGATTGAGCATGAAATGTGGCAAGCAAGCATGCATTGCAGAAATGCCTTGTTGGATTTTGGAGAATGACAACACTTGATTAGAGATTGTTGGATTTTGTTTTTGTCTTGTTTGGTTTACGGTTATAAATCCGTTATGGCGAGTCTGTACTTGGCTTTAAGCATCATTGCAAGCTTCATATGGTCCCCAAAAGAAGATCGAAGAGCTAGCTAGGTAGGTCTTGTCCCATGAATTGAAGAACATAAAATGGTTGTCTCAAGATTTGAATGAGATTTTCGGCCCGTAGCCAGAAACTTAGTCACGATAACCTGCGAGATTTCAGTCTTTAAACGGAAACCCAATAGTGTTTACCTCATTAGTTAGTCAGATAATAACCAGGTGAATATGATTGACGGAAACTTGTCTTTAACGTTACAAAGCTCACAACATCATGTTTCATTAACTAATCGATCGATATAGTAGCTAGCAAACTTGTCACACTAAGAGTCTAATATGATGACAACTTTATTTGTTGTTAACATATAATACACATAGTATGATTGCCTTGCGTTGTACATAATGAAATCTCAGTTGTAGATCATGTTAAACTAGCAGGATGCATATTAGCATAGTTTCTGTTTATGTAAGATTTTAATTTTGATTACATAATAGCATAGTCAAAACATTGGTCAAACCTGCATTGATATTTTCCATCAACCTCTATATAGATATTTTCCAGAGCATGGCTATTTAAATCTCTCCACTCCTCAAAAGAATGTTGAAGATGGATGGGCAATTTACAGTGTCAGATGCAGAGGCCACTCACCTGCACAAAGGATTCTCTCCGCTCTCTTCTTCGGACCCACAAGAATCCCAGAGAGAATGAAAGAGATAGCTTTCTTTTTGCTCACAAGTGCAAGCAAATAATTCGAAGACAACAGACAAAACTTGAGTAATAGAGGTTACCAAAAGAGACACAAGAAATTCCAACCCAGTGACCCATCTCTCTCTCCCTCTCAAATTTTCTGATGGCGGAAAGCCATAAAAGGAAGAAAGAAAGCACAGCTGTGTATGCTCATAAGGTATACAAGAGCAAAAAGAACAGTAATCTCTTTCTGCATTTTGAATCCCAGTACTGGACGCTGGATATGATATGTCACTGCCCTAGCTTTTGAATCCAACCTAAAAGCCCTTTTCCCTCTTTCGTGCAAAGAGGAAGGTGTTTGATCTGGTGAGTGGCGACCATTCGAAAACGTGAATTATTTATCGATCAGTCTGAGTTCTCCAACTCCAGCAGAAAATATATAATTCAGTTTATACTGAGCACTGCACACTTGTCCATGCATTGCAGGATTTGCAGCCCTGGTGGAGGGAAAAAGACTACTGTCTTGGGGGCCTGGATACTTCTGGGAGGGACCTTCCCACAAATTTCAGGTATGGGAATTCGAACGTCCATAATCATAAAGATTCAATATGGGAGAAGGGTCATTTTGTCATATCAGCATTGTTTACGCCTAGAATTAATATTTTACTAGATAATAATTGTCTAAGTGAATGTTAGTTAAATTCAATGGTCCATGTCACACCAGCGAGCTCGAAATATTGGGTTTACAAATGATAACCCGCCAGCAAAACCGTGCGAGCTGAACGGTGTAGTTCGCATGCGAGGTAGAGTTCGCATGCAAAGAAGACTTACGTAGTTACCATCCGAGCTAGATGTACAGTTCCCGTGCGAGGAAGAGACTTCGCATAGAAGGACTAAGAGACGTGAATTATTCAAGTTGACTTGGTCCAATGTTTAAATTGCTTGCGAAGTCTATATGTATGCGAATAGTAAAGTTTGCATGCGAGATGAATTTGAACGAGAGTGGTGCAATCAAGCTTGGTGTAGACGTGAAACATATTATCACTCCTGGTTCTATTTGATTAAGGAGATATACATGCAAGCTGTGCATATCTATTTTGCTTGCACGTCTAGACTTTTAGGGTTCAAGGGCACTCATATAGTACTTAAAAGAAGCATACGTCTGAGAAGTGTTCTAAGCTAACTCTTCTGCTTAGAACAGAACGACGACCAAGAGGTGATTCTTATTGCCTACGAATTTAACGTTAAAGCCTTCTGCAAGTCTTAAACTCATTTTAGGCCAATACATATGGCCTTAAAATAAGTCTACATACGTGATTGGAACTGCGTCACCTAATTACGTGGTTGTCAAGTAAAACGAAACCTTGTGCAACTCAACCGACTATGCAGGAGAGACCGAATCTTTATCAACAACTAGCGAATTCACCTCTATAAAAGGGAGTTCGAGGATCCGGTCTATCTCTCTACAACTCTAGAATCTACAAACACAATACAACCTTCAACATAGTTGAAACCGACCCTAAAGCATCACGTCTTAGCACCTTTTCTTTTTACAGGCTCCCCAAAGCTTTGCTTTCGTTTCCTTGTTCGCTCCCCGGAGCTTTGTCTTTTTTCCTTTCCTTTCCAATTGAAGTTCTGCTCGACCTTACGTCGAGTATCGATATTGTGACTCTCAGGCGTACTACTGTAAGTCTTTGCCCGATACGCAAGGCGAATCTGAAGAACCATGTGGTAGAGTTGGTGCTATCTCCATCCTTAGTTGCTTGATCAGAAGCAAAAGGCTAAGCGCACCCTGTTATTGCAACTACTATTTTTTGCGTCCGTGCGGTAGCACGCCCGCAACAACTAAAAGAGACTTTACATACCTAGACTTACTGGTGTGGCCAAAACAAACACCAAGGAATTGTGAATGATTTGATCAAGGTTTCACCAAAAATTGAGACACCGATTGTCACTAGGTTTAACATTCGGCTAGAGATCGGCCATTATGTCACTACTTGTAGTGATGACCGCCACTCCCCCCTCCCTTTTCCTGTTTTTTGTTTTCTTTTGGATCTGATGGCCTAACTACGGTGGAAGAACTCGACCTCCTCTACTTGGTCAAGATGTTAAGCAATTTCTCGCTAGCTGATTGGGGTTTGTTCATCACTTGCGATGCTGGCTCTCCATACCTCCCCTTTCTCTTTTCTTTTTATTTGATTTTGATGTCCTCAAGCATCTTATTGCTTGATGGTTGTCTAGCCATGGAAGAACAACCTTTCAGGGGTTATGTGATTGTTTATGCTATTGGTGATTTGTGTTGTCTTCTTCATATGGTTGCTGAATCAACGACCTCCGTTCGCGATGGTCTGGACATTGTCGATCGGCTATGGCATGTTGGCTGCTTTCATCACCCTCTTCTAACTGTATACTATCTGGAATAGTTTATTTCTGTTGTTTGTGGGCTTGTTGGTGTTATTTCTCCTCTTTTATTGTAATAGTGACCCAGTTATGAGTTTGTAACCATTATGTTGAAGTTTATTTAACCATAAAAAAAAATTTCATTCCACTAAATATCTCAGTCATTAATATCCTCCAAAATGTATGAAGCTACTAGCTACATGCTAGAAACTCTACAAGGACAAGGGCATCTATTGCGTTTTGGGTATGCTTATAAGCAAAGAAGCTTTTGGTGTTTGGTAACTCTTAAAAGAAGCTCCTTTTTTGAAAAGTGAAATGTGTTTTAAAAGGAAAAGGAGAAGCCGCTCATACCCTCATTTCACTTATAAGTCAGCGTATTTTTTTCGCGCAAGTTTAATGAAACTTTTTAAATGACATTGGGTGCCCTTCTCAATATCAACAAATTACACGTTGAACCTTTATAAAAAGCTATCGACTCCAGCGCCTCCATTCTTTCCTTCTGTTCGTCTCTAATAAAGGGCTGCAGCTACTCTGCAAATTTGAGAAACTAAGGCTCACAGGTAAAAAATTTCATATCTCCCACTTCATTCGTCTCTAAGAAAACGCAACCTTAGCATATCTTTGTGCCTTTTTGTATAGTTTTTCTGGGTTTTGATGAATTGTTTATGCCTCTTGTCTGTCTTTAAATCTCAATTTTTAAATCCAAGACTGATACAATCTTGGCTGCCTATTGAATATTTTTACTCGTATGTGGAGGTCCTTGGGTTTATTTATGTTTGATTTGTCAAAAGGGTTGAGCTTCGTTGTTGAGTAGGGTTTTCAACAAGCCACATAGGTAGATAAGATTCAATGTTGCCATGTTAGCTTTTTATACATAGAGAGTTCTGTTGTCTACCTGGCTTGGCTCTCTACATCATCCCATCATCATTCCCTTCATCGGTACATAACCTTCTTCATTCTACGCACTCTTTCGATCCATTTTCTATTTTTGTAATCTTGCTCACTTTCTGTTTGATGAAATGCGTCTGAGATCTCTCACTTTTACGATTAGTTGAATTGAATATGGTCGAACCCAAAGTTTCAGTCAAGGCCGGCGAACTCATTGGAATCGAAATCCAGAGCCTTCACGCCTGAAATAGATGCACAATTTGAATATGTAGTCTCAACCAAATCTGGAGCACAACACAGAATTCAGGAGCACAACTCGCATCCAATATCTATTCACAATTGGATATTGAGATTTCTGATCACAATGTTAGAATTGAAAACGAAACAATAAGAATTTCTCTGTTTGGTGCAAATCCGATTTTTCTAATTTCTTTTTCCAAATTGTTGATAAAGATGTGTGTGAATCCATAGTAGCTGACATTGTTTTATTGAAGTTACGGTGAAATAAATTGCTAGTGTGTGTTAGAGATTAACTTGTTGTGCTAGATTTTGCGGTAGTTATGGTTGTGGAATTGGTTGGAGTGGCAATGAAAGGTTGTTGGAGTTAGTTTGGCAGTAATGTGCCTATGTGAGTTGAGTTATCTGCTTGTGATATGATTGCGGAAGCTCTCGAATGGGACTTGTTGCTGATTTGGTATGTTGAATTTCTGTTGGGTGTCTTGCAGTGCCGCGGTGAATCATGAAGGTATGCATTGCGCATGTGTGTTTGGCTATTGTTGGTAGAAGTTGGGAATAACAACTAGAACTTCGGTTTTGTTAAGGATGGGGCGTCTAAAGCTGCAAATTGGAATCAAGGCAGATGAAGAGCCAAAGGACTCTAATGGAATCTATTATGATAACTAGTATGTCTTTCTAATTCCTTTCAGTAATGTAAATACTATGTTCTTCTTATGTCATGTAACATGAATTTTTTCATTGTAAAATTCATGTTGCCTTTGATATGTTTTCTTATGTTTATATATTATTACTTTCTATACATGTAGAGAATAAGCAGCCTTGAAAGAGAACAAGCAAAGAGAGAGCTATAGACCTGGCCCTTTTTTAGAGTGGAACAAGCAAGCATAAGTCTGCATGCAAACCGGAAGTGTTCAAGTTTGTCATCTTGCAATGGATTTAGGAGAGGATACAACTTGCTTATGAGCACTATTGGCATATGTTGAAGGCAATGAGTCTCCATGCTTGGAGAGGCATATCAGGGCACAATTTCTTTATTGCTGGTTTGGTTAGGGGAAAAAAGATCATGTGAAGAGCTCAAGGTATCATGCTGAGGAGCATGTAGATTTATGTGTTCATAATAAAAACTAATGTATTTAATGATTTACTTGTATCTGTATATGAGATTTGTTTATTGAGAATGAATGAAAAAGTTGTTGTTGGCCTTGAAATCTTCATTGCTGTTCAGTTTTTAGTTACCATTTCTGAAAACTTTAAGCCAGTATGATCAAATATGATCACCATTCACCATGAGATTAAACTCATTCAAATAAAAAAAGAACAACAATTAAACTAACCATAAGAAAAATTTATAATATTAGCAAACTGTATTTCATGTCCAAATTGGTCATTCCACAAATAAAAAGCACAAGCCAGTTTTAGTTTACAAAACACTTTCCACTGCTTTTAGCACTCACAACATATATTAAAAAAAGACCAAAGAATTTTTTGCACTTGCTAAAGTGAAATTTCGAAAGAACGCGCCTCACACGCGCGCCTCTTTAAACTTTCTGAAAACACCTTCTCCTCTTTATCTCGTCCGGCTGCGCTGCGGCACCGGTACTGGTCGATGGCCGAGCCGATGCACGTGGAGGGCGGCCGGACGGGAAGACGATTCATGGGTTATGTTTGTGGCTCGATTATGGGTTTTGAGCAGATCGGGTACTCGACCGAAGCGATTTTGTTCGGCTGCTGCATCGGAGGAGAAGGCGGGGCGGGAGGATAGATTGGGGGTGGAGCAAAGGAGGTCTTGCGTAGCAGAGGGTCGGTGGTCGAACCGGAGTTGGCGGTTCAAAATTTTTGGCCACCGCCTTGAATGCAAGATCAGGGCTTCTCGAGCTCCAGATCCGGATCTGGTTCTGGTCACGAAACTTGATGGTTGCGGGTTTAAGGGATACTACAGCGGCTCGATTGTGGTGGCAGTGCAATCCCGACAGTGCGGCGTCAGGTTCGGCAAGGCGGCGACGTCACATTTGCGGCAGGAGGTCGAGAATGGGTGGTCTGCCATAGCTCATTAGGCCTGGACATATCCATTTTGGGCCAGTGGGCTTGGGCTTTGGCCTCATGATCAGTGGAATTGTGCCTGGGCGTGGGCCTTGGCTTGGGTCTGGGTTTGTGACCCACATGAGGTACCTATGTTCAATTGCTTTTTTATTTACTGTTTTAAGTTATTTTCGGCTCTAGTTTATGAGCCCATATCACCCTTGTGGTGTATTTTTATCCCTCTGTGGATTATACTGGCTTGGTCCAGATCGGGAGGACTCGGTTCCTCACATCGATGTCAACCAATCTCAATTCTTTCCAGATACTTGGTCACCCAACACCAAAACAACTCGTCAACTACCATTGTAAACCATCATGAGAGCTTGTGTGTCTGTACGCTTAAAGTGCAGTTTGACACTTACTTATCGGATTATGGGTGCTCACGCGTGGGTTTATCACCCCCCATTTTCTTTGGTTCTAGTTCTGGTTATTGGATATGGTTTTCGGTCCTCTCTCGGCAGCCTCAGCTTTATCATGGCTTTGGTTTAGATGGTGGATTGCATGGTGTTGTTTTGAGGGAGTTCTTCCTCTTGGTCATGGGTTTCCATATAATTTGTGCATTAAGATTCGGTAAGCATCAAGTACTCGGGCAACTATGCTTTGATTTAGCACTCCTCACTTACTCACAGCTGCTAGCGGCGATGGCGACAACAATGTCAGCGTGTATGAGTGGTGTGTGTGGTAGATTTGTTAGTATTGTTGTATTTATGTTTTCAGTTGTAGGACTTTCGGTTCATAAATTAGCGAGCTGTTGATTTCCTTTTACTCTTTCTATGTTGATTGAGTTGGAGACTCATGCTCTTTATTATTAGTTTTTCGGCCTTGCGTTTGCAAGTTATGTAATATGAAATTTCCCCTTGATTAATGAATTATTCATTATTGTAAAAAAAAAAAAAACATATATTAAAAGCCAGTTTACCAAACACTCATCTATACTTTGCTTTTCAGTCACTTATTCTCAAGAATAAGTAAAATCCAACTTTTCTAATAAGTTAAGCCGCATCAAACACAGCCTTAAGCCCCCACCGGTGTATAAAGTATAAGCTATAAATTGGGACATTTGATTAGTAACCCGAACCACATTCTTAATAAAATATATGTAGTATGTACCTTTCAAAACATAAAGTAGATCGATTGCCACATGAATCACTTCCTATCCGTTAATGCCTGCCAATTATATTTAGCCATATTAATCATCTTTTTTTTATTCATGTGGAAAATATACTCAGGCTAAAACAGCCATTATATATATATATATATATATACATACACGAAAACGATATGAAGCGGACGTCCGCACTGTCCTTAAAGCGGACGTCCGCACGATATAAAGTAGTTCGCCGAATTCCAGTTTTCCGGCGAGATCGATCTTGTTTGAAGTTTTGGGTGATCTCGCCGGAAAACTGGAATTCGGCGAACTCGCCGGGGAGGGAAAGTGGTCGGGGACGCTGCTGGAGTCCGCTCGGGTGGAGGCACATCGTCGTTGGCGCCGGACGGTGGCAAACGGAGGGACGTCCGCACTTTAAGGACAGTGCGGAAGTCCGCTCCACATCCGGGCCTGTGTGTGTGTGTATATATATAATCTTATGTTACCATGCAGAGATATACAAGAGCATGGGAGAAACGTTGAACATGTAAACGAACATTCTTGTACATTGTCATTTGAGAAACGTTGAGCAGCACAGGGAGGTCTACGGTTGGGGTAGGAGGGAGCAAGAGCATGGGAGGACGGCGGCAACGATACCAGCGATTTGTGTCCCGAGTATGCTTGTCTTTAGCCAGATGATACCATTCTTTGCAAACAGCAGCGAAGCGAACATAGTCAACTGTTTCCAACAGTTTATCCAGAATCAACAGAACCAGTTCTTCCGGCAGACGTTGCCATTCTATTACTGATGAGGGCCACTGGCGGATCCAGCCCCGGGCTCACCTAGGCTTAAACCTAGGTGAGAATTTTGACAGACAGGTTTTATATGTAGGTTTAAGCTTAATCATAAACCGGTATAAATTTTGACACAGTTCTATATATATATAGGTGTAAGGCTCACCAAGGATTAAACAGAGTGCTATAGTGAAAGCACTGAAAGCCAATGTAAAACTAGCATGCAAGCTTTATGCATGTATGTGGTTCCAGACTTCCGGTCAAAATCCTTGTAAACTGCCTACTGAATGAAGTCATAACTAGCATACAAAGACAGATCAAAATCTCATCAGACCCTCTTGCAAACCAAAGGCATAAAGATGCAATTTTGATAAGGGGCAAAACTGTAGGAGTGAACACAATTACAAATAATTATTGGCACATACAGCTAAATACTTCTAAAACAATCTCTAAACAAGCATTATAATATGTCTGCATCTTTGGTTTGGCTGGTTAGGGTCTGTAGAGCTTAACATTAATTATATAAATGACATAATAACACTTAACACTCATCTAGGTGTTGATACCCAAAAAATCATGCGATTAATTAATACTTCGTTACGCAATAATTTCATGCAATCTTAGGTTAAATTCTTGATTTAACCCAAGAGAACATACCCATGCATTCATGTGGGCCCAAGCCGCATGCACGCATCCTTGAGGCTTGTAGAAGTGGGTATGGTGTGGATGGTTACGGAGACACATAACGCTCGTCCGCCGGTTTAATGTTGTTAAGAAGTTTCGGTCTTGGGCCCGAAACTCAAGCCCAACGACTTAAGTCGGCGACGAATCGGTGAAGAACGTGAGAATTGGACTGCTCATCTTTTAAACCCAAAATACCTTTGAATCGGAAGCCCAACACCCTTTTTTTCTTAGGAAAAGCCCAAATTCTCTTCTTTTAGGAAAAGCCCAATCCCTTTTTCTTTCTACAAAACCAGACACCACTTCATCTCTCCCTCGCAGCAGTACGACGACAAGTTTTGTACAGCAGAAAAGTGTCATCCATCCCCAATCCGAGGAAGAAGAAGGTCAGCGACTGGTTCCAAGGCAACTCTTTCATCCTTGGATGACGAAATCGTGGGATTCAAGTTACTTGGTTTGTCTCGTTCCAGGATTTCCGTCCCTGCAGCCGTCCTCGCAGCGCCACTGCAGTGAGTCGTCTCTTCCATCTCTCAAGATCAACTTCTCTCTGCCAACTTTTGGGGCTAAGGTCATGTGCCTGAGGAGAGCAATCCTTTTACCCAGCAGAGTAAAGCACTGCAGTGCATGGCAAAACCCTCCAATTTAGCTCTATAAAATGGAGGTTTGGGGAGCTGCAAAGGCATCAAACAACAACCCAGAAATCCCCAAAAAAACAATCAAGCCTTCATGCTTTCAAATCTTCGAGCCAAAACACCCCCCCCCATCTCTAGCCATCTTTCAGCCCCTATCTTTGAAACCCAGGTCTTTCCCATAAATTTAACTTCGAAACTCAGTCCAATTTTCACCACCGCGGTGTGCCTTCAGCTCCCACGCCAGCTCACGCTACAAGCCTTTCCTTGATTTTGAATCACACACGAGATTAACTCAGTAATTCAATTCTCTGAGTTGATTTTGGCTTAGCTACTTCCAAAATCAAAAAGAACCCTCACACTAGGTTTATTGTTGTTGTAGTGAAATATTATCTATTTTGTTGAGTATCTAGGGGAATCCACATTCCTGAATGTCTATATTTACCAAAATATTTACCAAAATGTCTTGAAAAATCGATCATTGAAAATGTGCTTCACATTAAAAAGAATTTGCTGAAGGGGCTGAATATGAGGTGATGATTAAAGATTTTGAAGCTTTGTGGCCTCGTTTTTGTAAGGTTTAGTTAGTTTCTTTCCGCAAAATTTTTTGTACTGTTAAGATGTATTGCAATTAGCCCGGGTAGCAATTTCATCCTACATCTGTCACTGATGAGGGCACGGCGTTATCATAACTAGTAATTAATGGTAGGGCACCGTTGGTTCCATGCTGCTACTGGTTCTAAATTATTACCGTTGAATAATGTTTTTGCTGGGGGATCTGACTCATCTGAGTAATTAGAATCTGAAGAAACGTTGCCCATTGATGCTTAATGAATAGATTGACCGAGATGAATTTGATCCTCGATGACAACCTACCATGACTTGTTTTAATAGAGAGAAAACCAAACTGACTCCAAGCATAAACTGATCGACTAATAGTGGATCTCTTCCTACATGTTCAATTACCGCTGATTGACTTTCTAACAGTGAATGTGTCTGCTTAACATAGAGCTTTGATACATAGAGGTGATAAGTTAAACTTTTGAAGGGTCTGAACATGTGTTGGTGAATCAATGAGATGAGTTGATCGACTAGTAATGTAGGCAATGATAAACCACATATACAAGAGACCATCTTGGACTCTCCTTCAGCTCCAGATAGCTCGGAGTCCTCCATTAATACACAGAAGGTCAGCCACTACTGTATCGGTACACTTGACATATTCCAAAACACCTTCCTTCTGTTCATTCTTTTATGGTATCACAGCCTCAAGTCCTACGGGCCTCCACCGATTCTGCTTCTGCCTCTGCAACCATCAACTCCACCACCTCCGCCACTGTCAACTCCACCACCTCTATCTCTTCACCGGTCGCTCTTTCCTATCTCTTCCAGAACAATACTAATGGAATTCATGTGGTTGGGTTTGGCAATTAGAGAAAGTGCATGGTGCTGTTTTAAGCAAAGAGACGTTGAAAACTTGAAATGCCTTTGTTCCTTCCTACTCAAATTTGGCCACAAGTTATACCAATCATGCTGTCGTGGGCACTTTCGTCATATCGTCATCATAGTTTATAACAGCTTAAGATTAGGACCTTAATTACCCTAATTAGATGGTTAATCACCATTGAATTATTATTATTGTTATTAAATTATAAAAAGCATAAATGTGACAGCTTCTATATCACTGCAAATCTCCAATTTGAGCCCGTGAGTCGTGGCGGTTCATTGCGCTTTTGGTGGGACCGCGTTTCTATCAACGGCTCTAGTTGCACCGCAACATGGCTCGGACGATCTCCACCGTTTACTTGATTGACCCCATTAGTAGACAAAGACTCGTTTTGCACGTCCAAACCTAAACAGATTTAAAAAAAAATTGGGTCCCTGACACGCGCGCCAGATCGTGCAGATGACTTGCCTCAAGCTGCAACTCCAAACCCACGGCGGTGTGCCTCACGCGCTCTAGTTGTGTTGAGAGTTGGTAGTCTGTGACTTGGTGGTAAACAGAATAAACCGAATAGCGCGTGGTCGGTTCTTTAAACTCCTCCGACATCCTAAATTCGCTGGCGTACGTGGCGTCTTGTTATTGGCTTTTCTTCTTTTACTGTTTCACCATTTTCTTTTTTTATGAGCGGATATTTTACCTGGGTATATACTTTGGTATTAAGTCTTTGACGGCGTGGTTAGCTCAGGGAAATTTGTGAATTTCCATACTTACCCTTAAAATTGGGATGTTAATACGAATTTAGCCTTGTGAATTTTTCAATGGTCATGTTTATACAATTGCATACGCAATAATTTATCACTAAAATATTGGATTTTCATTTTTGCATTTACACTTATGCACGTCGTGAAGACTTTTGGGATTCCTTCCTTGTATAGAATCTTGTATACAATGGCAATTACCATGTTGAGTTGAGATGGCGCCATCAAACACCAAATTAGTCATGGTTAGCAATTGATTGACGGGTTTTACCTTATAGTGATTACCGATTAACTAAGACATGTTGTAAGTTGGATCGCGTATAGAAGAATAATTAAGACATATGATGCGTTTTTTATGTTGTTGAATTATTCGTGAAATTACATGTTGTAGTAAACACTAATTCAACATGTATACGTAACACTGATTCAACATGTATACGTATTTTGTTGTATGATGAATATTAATAAAAAATGATCCTTATTTGTTCTTACATAAAAATGTAACCCATTGTATCTAATTACTATTATAATAAAGAGTTTGTGACTTGTAAAAGTTAAAGAGTACCAATTGACAAATTGGCATTTTCAATGTTGCCAATGCCAAACAAATCTTGGAATTCTTGTTGTGCTAAATTACAATTTCAAGATTGTTCATATTATGTGTTCTTGTTTTGGCTAATTATGTTTATAATATGCTCTAAATATAATAGTAAAATGCACAATGCTTCCAATGGGTTGTAAAGATTAGATCACACTTTACTATATCCTCAATTTCATTTTTTTCATAAATCAAATTCAAAAAGCCAAACTTTAGAAGAAAGACCTTTGACAGCTCGAAAGAAAGGAACAAAGACCAAGTTGACATAAAACTCGAATGTAAACCGTACTTGAGTTCAGACCTGAGTTTTACCGCCTTCCCCAGTTCGAGAATTTAAGGTCCCCAGAGACTTCCGACAATCAGGAACAAGACCTCGTCTTTGTAATTTGTACTCGTAGATTCCATTAATGCCCTTGAGACTCGAGGGCATTTCCGGAAGCGCAGCCATGGATAGGCGTTTAATCTTTGTTAATTAAATTCCAAATAAGAACAATTTACGCTAATAAAGGTTTAGAATTTAGACCCCAAAAGAAAAATAAGACCAAAGTCCAAGCAAGCAAGGCTGGATAGCAGTAAACCAAACCAAATTAAGGAACACAAAGAAGAAGAAGAAGAAGAAGAAGAGGGGGTGGCTTAATCTCTCTTCTTCAAGTTGAAGGGTTTAAGCTTCTCATTTCTCAAATCAATTTCATTGTTTTTATTCTTTTCCCATTTTGTAATTTTTTGTTTTTGGATTGGTTTGGGGGGAATAGACCAAGTAAAAGATTGGAGCTTTGGAAGGAAAGTTTGAAGCTTTGAAGGATTTTTGGTGCTGAATTTGAATGGTTGGTATTGGAGTAGATCCAGAAGCAAAGCTGTGTCTCTGATCCGATCAGTTCTCGGCGTCCATGGTATTTTTCTGTTATGTGCTTTTGTTGTGTTTTTGATTTGTTTGGAGTTCTGGGTTGTCATAAAAGTTCGGAACTTTTGTTTTTGAATGCAAGTTGTTGATGATTTGATGGTTGCCAATGGTGTTTATGTTGTTGGTGGACTGATCTGTGTTTGGGGTGAAGCAGAAGAGAGATGATTTGATCTTGTTTAGGACTAGAGTTGGTAGGAATGAGAGGTTATAACTCAATGTGATTAGTAGTTTTGGATATTAGTTTGGGGGTTTGTGCTGGAATTTGACTCAAGGGTTGAATGTTTCAGCTCTCATTTGCTGAAAACGTGATTGGTAATAAGGGGATAGTAGTTGGGCTGCAGATTCATGACCACAGCCAAGTTTGTGATGGAATTGGAATTGGGTGCCCGTATTTTTGAACTTTGGCCTTTTGTGCCATTGAGTTTTTGATTGAGTTTGGACTTGCAAAGTTTCAAGTCCACTGCTTATGCTATTCTGAATTCCTCACTTATCAAGTTTCACATTGTCAATTGTTCTAGCGTAGTTATGATTTAGTTGATATAGACCTTGTCTGCTTCTTTCCCGTCTGAGGGGTTTAAGGGCTCTGTGTTAATTAATGTCATGGGATGTAGAATTTTCTATGCATTTTCTTATGATTTGGGATTTGGTTCATTTGTGTTTGCTAGTGTGTGTATGCTGATTCTTCTGCTTAATTCTGTAAAAAATTTGGAATTGATAACAGAAAGAGTCTTTTAACTTTGTTATTGCCAAGGGCACTAATTTGTAATGTTAACTGAATGCTTCTAACTATAATAACTCATGCAATATATCTGCAAGTATGCAACAAACAAAACAATACAATTTTATATGTTGACTGTTGAAACTTTTTGCTTGGTAGGCTGCTACTATAAGTCCTGTGGTTGGATCTCTTGTTTGGGTGGAGGATTCTGAAGAAGCGTGGCTAGATGGTGAAATCGTGGAGGTTAAAGGTGAAGAGATCAAGGTTCTATGCACTTCAGGAAAGACGGTGAGTGCATTTTGTATTACACCGCTATGTTTTTGTGCATGCCAATCTCTATTAATTATGTTCTATGCTGAATAAGGTGCATAGTTATTTGCTTCAAGTCATCTTTGAGTTTGTAAACTTGATATAACTGCTGAATTTTATTCCTTACTTTTCCCAATCTCCTCATGTGAAATTGCAGGTTGTTGTTAAAACTTCCAATGCCTATCCCAAAGATCCTGAAGCTCCACCCTGTGGAGTGGATGATATGACAAAGTTAGCTTACTTGCATGAACCGGGTGTCCTCGATAATCTAAGATCAAGATATGATATAAACGAAATATATGTAAGTATGCATAAGAGTGATAAGACAAAAGGATTCTTCCATTCAAATCCTTTTCCTGCACATAATCTACAAGTTTGTGTGTGACGTGCAGGCGTGGTTTAGTTTTTTTTTTATAATTATTATTATGTGAAGGGTAATTGTGTAACATACTTAGTGGGCTTCCAGACTTACACAGGGAACATTTTGATTGCTGTGAACCCTTTCATGAGACTACCTCATCTTTACGATAGCCATATGATGCAACAATATAAAGGGGCAGCATTTGGTGAGTTGAGTCCACACCCCTTTGCTGTTGCTGATGCTGCATATAGGTATGTTGCCGTATCTCATTGTAATGAGTTTATACGGTCTCTGGTTCTCTCTTCTTGTACATTGATGTAAAATTCCATTGATTTGGTTACAGACTGATGATTAATGATGGAGTAAGTCAGGCAATATTGGTTAGTGGAGAGAGTGGGGCTGGTAAAACAGAAAGCACCAAATTGCTTATGCGCTATCTTGCTTACATGGGAGGGAGAGCTGTTGCTGAAGGGAGGACCGTTGAGCAGCAAGTCCTGGAGGTACGAAGATTTAGAACCTCAGCTTGTGTGGAAAACTTAAAATGAGAACCCGAAAATCTTGTTAGATTTTACAAAATTCATTGGTCGACAAGTGTTTTTTATTATCTTGAAGTTTATCTGTATGACATGAACTTATTTTGGTTTTGTTTGGGTTTCAGTCCAATCCTGTTTTGGAAGCATTTGGTAATGCAAAAACTGTTAGAAACAATAACTCCAGGTGGGAAGATCTTTATTTAGAATGTTCCCTTTCCACACTTTAATTTTATGTATGCTACATGTTAAATTTTGGATATACATTAACTTCATGTTGTGATCTTGTCGTTCTACAGTCGTTTCGGTAAGTTTGTGGAGATTCAGTTTGATCAGAGCGGGAGAATATCTGGAGCTGCTATAAGAACATATTTGCTAGAAAGATCGCGTGTTTGTCAGGTCTCCAATCCTGAGAGAAATTATCATTGTTTCTACATGCTTTGTGCTGCTCCACCAGAGGTAATGAATTTCGGCTTCGTATGAGTGGAGTACCTTTACAGGAGTTAGGAACCTTATGTGCTGCACATTTGGTCCTAGTGTTTTTGTATCACTTTTTAAATATACTTTTTTTCTCTATTCATTTCAGTCTGCTTTGAGAAAAGTTACTATGTATAAATACTGAGTAGAGCTGAATGGCCTCTCTTGATTGAAAATTTCAAATCTTATAAAAGAATTACACTCCATGCATATTTTTCTGTTTCATATTTTTTGTCATGACATGCACATTACAACCCTAGAGCAATCTAGCATGGATTTTAGAATGTTAAAATTTTGAAATTAGAATTTTGTGTACTTTACCCAACCAAATCCTTTGGACAATGTAGCGTTTTCCCAAATCTTTTAGATCATGAATGGATTATGGAAGTTATATCCTTTATGTTATTCATATGAGCCATTTGGATTTCAAATAACATTCTAGTTTTTTTTTTCATACACACACACACACACACACACACACACACATATATACACACACACACACACACACATATATATATATATTTATATATCTCCCTCTCCCAAATCCAAATTATGTCCGTTTAGACGCAGATAAACTTTTTTTTCTATGCTGCAGGGTCAATTTTTTGTTATATCCTTACTACTTGGTCTGTGTTATTTGCAGGATGTTCAAAAGTACAAATTAGGACACCCAAGAACATTTCATTATTTAAATCAATCAGATTGCTATGAGCTGGATGGGGTTGATGATTCTGAAGAGTACAAGGCAACACGGAAGGCAATGGATATTGTTGGAATAAGTACTGATGAACAGGTACTTTTGTAAGGGGGTAGCTTCAAGTGATAAGAGCCTTCACAAATAGCCTGAATGTTAATTCTATTTTTTCTTTCTACTGCATTTAGGATGCAATATTTCGAGTTGTGGCAGCTGTCCTGCATCTTGGAAACATTGAATTTGCAAAGGGAAAGGAAGCAGACTCATCCACGCCAAAAGATGAAAAATCTTGGTTTCACCTGAAAACTGTTGCTGAGCTTCTAATGTAAATATTCTATTTCATTGACCCATTTGAGTACGATGCTCTTAATTTAAGTTTGGCTTTCCATGTGCTTCATGAAGTAATGCAATCCTATTTTCAGGTGTGATGTGAAGGCATTGGAAGATTCTCTTTGCAAACGTGTAATTGTAACTCGTGATGAAACAATCACAAAGTGGCTGGATCCTGAAGCTGCAGCCGTCAGCAGAGATGCTCTGGCTAAAATTGTGTACTCCAGGCTGTTTGATTGGTAAGTTTGTATATAGTAATAGCGTTAATAAAACTATATTAGTGGGGACATCCCTTTTATTCTATACTTTCTACAATTAGGAACATTTGTTCAAGTTATGTTATTTCTTTCGCTTTCTCTTTACTTTCTCTCTCTCTCTCTCTCTCTCTCTCTCTCTCTCTCTCTCGTGCAGGCTTGTAGACAAGATTAACAATTCAATTGGGCAAGACCCCAACTCAAAGGTTTTAATTGGTGTTCTGGACATCTACGGATTTGAGAGTTTCAAGACGAACAGGTGCTTAGTCAGTATGCCTTTTGTTTTCATCGTTCATGAATTTTGTAATGTCAAGTGCTTAAATATTTTCTTCGCTCCAGTAAAAGTAAGTTCTTTAGATCTGAAATAGTTGAGTCATCCCTCTCATCTTCCATCAGTTGTTCAATGTCACTAAAGAAATGTCATTTCTCATGGTTATACTGGTCCAATGAGCTCCAGTGAACACATTATTTTGCTACCCAAACTTAGCGAGGGTTGATAATTTATTATAGTTTACAGTCAATCTTCCACTTTCTTCGTGCTAGCATGGATTGGCTGGAAAGTTACAATATGAGATCAAGATTTTGGCCTTACTGTCTGTGAAGTTCTAAGATGCATAGTATAGTTTGATTGGCATTTGAGTTACAGTGTGATCCCAATTTAAAATGTCACTTTGTGGGTTCTTTTTTTATGCAGTTTTGAGCAGTTTTGTATCAATTTGACCAATGAGAAGCTTCAGCAGCATTTCAATCAGGTTTGAATTGAAAGGCTTTCTATGTTCTCTAGTATCCCTGGAATATCGTCAGTAAATATTGGTTTTATGTTTCGTTTGGCAGCACGTTTTTAAAATGGAGCAAGAAGAATATACAAAAGAAGAAATTGATTGGAGTTACATTGATTTTGTTGACAATCAAGATATCCTAGATCTAATCGAAAAGGTTTGTACTCTCTATTGTGCATAGAGTCCTGAATAAAGTTTACCATTTTCAGTGTTCAAGGTATTCTGTTTTAATTTGTCACTCCTCAAAAAATGGTATTCAGATTTCATTTGTCACTGTTTAACAGCTCACACTACTGCACAAAAGAAAATGTTACTATTTTGCTAAATTGAAAGTTGAGTGAATATACAGCCGAATAGTTATGTATATTTGATTAGGGATTATATTTAATATAGTTATAACTTATGTTTTGATATCTGATTTCAGAAACCTGGTGGCATAATTGCTCTTCTAGATGAAGCTTGGTAAGTGTAGTACTTCAGACCTTTTATAACACATGGGAAAATCAATGACCTACCATTGATAGATTGACATATTCACCGGTGAGGTAACTGAGTCTTGTCTTTTGTAGTATGTTTCCAAGATCAACTCATGAAACATTTGCCCAGAAGTTATATCAGACATTCAAGAATCATCAACGCTTCAGTAAACCAAAATTGTCACAGACTGACTTCACAATTGGCCATTATGCTGGTGATGTAAGTATGCTTTGTTTTCCCAACTCTTTCGAATACTTTTAGTTTAGTTTGTTGTATGCTTTACTCAGAGTTAGACCCAACTAGTAATAAGTTTGATATAATTTTCAGGTTACTTATCAAACAGAACTATTTCTGGACAAGAACAAAGACTATGTGGTTGCCGAACATCAAGCACTTTTATGTGCTTCCACATGTTCCTTTGTCTCTGGCTTGTTTTCGTCTTTACTTGAGGATTCAGCCAAGTCGTCAAAGTTCTCCTCTATCGGTTCTCGGTTTAAGGTCTGATTTTTTAATATTCTTTGAAGATTATATAATTTGTTTACATCTTTACTTGTGTTGGTTATGATACCTCATCTGTACTTTATGCAGCTACAATTGCAACAGTTGCTTGAAACTCTCAGTCACACAGAGCCACATTATATCCGCTGTGTAAAACCCAATAATGTTCTTAAACCTGCAATCTTTGAGAACAAGAATGTTTTACAACAACTACGGTGTGGGGTAAGAGGGTGTTATGTTCAGATGTCTTTCTTTTTCATGTTCATTTTTCCCATCATGTTGTCGAAATTTCCTTTTTGTATGATCTTAATTCAGGGGGTCATGGAGGCAATCAGGATAAGTTGTGCTGGATATCCTACTAGAAAACCGTTTGCTGAATTTGTAGACCGATTTGGCCTTCTTGCTCCTGAAGTTTTGGATGGAAGGTGATATTCCTCTCTCTCTCTCTCTCTCTCTCTCTCTGCTGGAATTTGTTATGCATTGTTGTAGTGAATATCACTAGAGGTGCTCACTTCTTTTCTTCCACTTATGCTGTTTCGTTGTAGCGCTGATGAGGTCAATGCTTGCAAAAGACTTTTAGAGAAGGTGGCCTTAGAAGGCTATCAGGTAATGGGCTTTTGATGATAATTTCAATTAACAGTTTGCAATTCATTAACAGTGTGCACTATGTCTATACATCACAAGAATGCTGGATAAAACTAATTCTCACGGTTTTCATCTCTCACTTGAGTTTTTTTGCTACGTAGTTCAGTGCAAATTACGTCCAATCTTTTAGCTTTTAATGTCTTAACTCTGCCTAGAAAACGTACGTGTCACTAACACCTTCGGCATAAGGAAGGCTGGCTACTAGTTATGGCCACCAGTTGGTTGTTGTCAGGTCACACATTCACCTCCAACAAGCATCATTTTTCTAAATGGCTCCAACACCAACACATAAAAGATATATCAAGTTGCGAACAAGTTGTTGGTCATCTATATGGCTTGTACGATGATGGACTGAAAAACACTGGTTGCATTTACAGTCCATGTCAGTGATCATAATGCCATCTTGCTAACAGGAGGGCCTAGAATATAGGTCTCCATACAAGGAGATATTTCGTTATTTCGATTTACAAATATCATTAACCACAGATATAGTGAGCGGCAGTTCCTTTAGTTAAGATAAATTTGATACTTGATTGCACATCCCATGCATCGTTTTTGTGTTTCAGTTTTCTGAATTGATCTTAACTTATTCATGTATTCAGATTGGTAAAACGAAGGTCTTTCTTAGAGCTGGACAGATGGCAGAACTGGATACTCGTAGAATCGAGGTCTTAGGACGATCTGCTAGTATTATTCAAAGGAAGGTTCGTTCTTATTTGTCTCGAAGAAGTTATGCCAAACTTCGTCTATCGGCAATACGCATTCAGTCGGCTTTGAGAGGTAAGGTTTCTAAAGATTACAGACGATATCAAGTTTCTAAGCTATATCCCGTGCTTCTCTCTACTGAGACCCTGAGATTTACACATGCACTTGATTTTATCAATTGTAGGACAACTTGCTCGACATGTTTACGAGGGGTTGAGAAGAGAGGCTTCCTGCCTGATGATCCAAAGGCATCTGCGCATGTATCTTGCTAGGAAAGCTTACCAAGATTTATATTTCTCTGCTGTATCTATTCAGACAGGCATCCGAGGGTTGACTGCTCGTAATGAGCTACGCTTCAGAAGGCAGACTAAAGCAGCAATTATCATCCAGGTATAATAATTCATTAATATAGATCGTTGGATTTTTTTTCTTCTGTTTTTTTTTTTCCTGGCCAAGTGGACTTTTTATTTGAAATGTCAGTACCAATTTGAACTTCAAACATCTGTCAACAGTTCTTTTAGTAGTCAAATCATGTCCTTCAATATCACAATTTTTGGTTTCATGTAACTTTCCTGAAGAGATTTCAAAATATTTTGGTAACTGCAGAGCCACAGTCGCAAATTGTTGGCACGTTTGCATTATACAAGGACAAAGAAAGCAGCTGTCACCACACAGTGTGCTTGGAGGGGAAGAGTTGCTCGTTTAGAACTACGAAAACTTAAGATGGTAAGAATTTGTCATTTAATTTTCTTTTCACAGCTGTTCTTATGCTGGACCCCTGTTCAACATGTTACCTACTCCAAAAGGCTTTTGATAATGCCTTGTTTTGTTTCATCCATTAAGTGGTCTTTCAAGAAGCAGACAAACAGTTTGTCAATTTTTTACTTTTGTCAACTTGACTTCAGTGATCTCATTTCTTTATTGTATATAATACAGGCTGCAAGGGAGACAGGTGCCCTCCAAGCTGCCAAAAATAAATTGGAAAAGCAAGTTGAAGAATTGACATGGAGATTACAACTGGAGAAGCGCATGAGGGTATGCATGGCTATGAATTTACTGCAAGTTGTGATACTAGAAATGCAACTACTCAGAAATGCTCTTGCTTAATCCTTAAATTATTTCTATTGTTCTTGATTTAACAAAGGATAATGTGAAATGTTGCATTTTATCTGTTAATAAACATTTAGTGTTAGTCAAGAGTGAAGTGGAAATACCTTATCTGTCATGGAGATATATCAAATTATTTATTAAAAGATGAAAAATCTAGGCACTGCTAGCCGGGGCATTAACATTTGGCCAGTTCACCTCGGTCTATGTTGAGGCTTTGGCCTGATGGGTCAGACCTCTGGTCACTGGGCCAAATGCTGCTATTTATCCGCCTCCTGGTCTTATTCGTGTGGGAGGTGGTGTCACTGGACCCAATGGAGCCATAGGCATCTTCTGGTCACCATACTTCTAGGGCACAACTAATAATGGTTTTGTTGCCACCCTGTGTTTTGTGGTCATGAATATTGTATCTGGCTTGAAAATGGTGTCTTAGGAAAGTCAGACAACAAATAAAGGACAATAGATAAATTTTCTTGTCATTATCTATGATGTTTTCCTTTTCTAATATTTTGCTGCTGTTAGGCTGACTTGGAAGAAGCTAAAACACAAGAAAATGAAAAACTGAAATCTGCTTTGCAAGAGATGCAAGTTCAATTTAAAGAAACTAAGGTGATGTTTGAGAAGGAATGTGAGGCTGCGAGAAGAGCAGAAGAAAAAGTTCCAATAATACAGGAAGTTCCAGTTGTTGACCATGTCATGATGGAGAAGCTAACAAATGAAAATGAAAAGCTCAAGGTAATGTGGCCAGAAGTTTAGAATGTACAATTTGCTGAAGAGTATTATAATTTTTTTAGTGAATAATGTGGTCAAACGAGATAATACAGTTTGTTCAGGGAAATGAACTTGTGCATTTCTGTTTTTGCTGATGTGATTAAACTTCAATTCCCTATTTGCTGAGATGGTGCTCCTCTGATTTATCTGCAGGCTTTGGTGAACTCACTTGAAAAGAAAATTGATGAAACAGAGAAAAAGTATGAAGAGGCAAGCAAAATTAGTGAAGAAAGATTGAAGCAAGCTTTGGATGCAGAATCAAAAATAGTTCAGTTAAAGACTACCATGCAAAGGTTCTTTTGTTAACCTTGTTTTCTGTGATTGATTAGGCAGACACTTGGATTGATTTATAGTCCAATTTTAACATAATTGGGGCTTTTTGTTACAGATTTGCATTAAATTGCTACTAGTCATGTATTTGTGCTCTGTGTGTTTCCCTTTCATGTCCTTCTTTGTGTCATAGTGATTGACATTACTATAAATTGTAGGATCCAAGAAAAATTTTCTGACATTGAATCTGAAAACGAAGCTCTACGTCTGCAATCATTGCAAAGTACGCCTGTTAAAAGGGCATCAGATCATCCACGTATTCCACCCATTCCATCAACTCCGGATACTCAGGTTCTCTCTCTCTCTCTCTCTCTCTCTCTCTCTCTCCTCTCATTCTTAACATTTATTTATTTATATATTTTTGTTGCAGAGGTTTGAAAATGGTCACCACACTGGTGAAGAAGATGGAGCCAATGTAACTTTACTTTACTTTTCTTCATTTCCTTCGCTATTCTTTTAGCTTTTTTTGTATTTTCTGGCAGTTGACCAAGTTGTCTTTACAGGAATTACAAAGTGCAACACCTGTGAAGAAGTTCGGCACTGAAGCTGATAGCAAGTTGAGGAGATCTGTTGTTGAACGGCAACATGTATGTTCTTAGTAACACAAGAATATTCACATCTGCACTTGCCCCCCCCCCCCCCCCCCCCCCCCCCCCCCCTTCTTTTCTCGTTGTCTTTCATTTTTTCTGGTCAGAGGTTAAAGTTCCACTAATGCATATCCATATCTTGCCTTCCGTTAGACACGCCACCTGAGTGCATTGTGCACTGGCTGTGCCTTTTTCCTTTACTCTTGATCTTTCTTAGTAAGAACCCTTCATTTAACACAATGACTTGTACTTTTTCCGCAGGAGAGTGTTGATGCCCTTATCAACTGTGTTGTGAAGAACATAGGATTCAGTCAGGGAAAGCCTGTTGCAGCTTTTACAATCTACAAATGTCTTCTCCAATGGAAATCTTTCGAGGCTGAAAGAACTAGTGTCTTTGATCGTCTCATCCAGATGATTGGTTCAGAAATTGAGGTACCTGAGTTAATCTATGTGTTATTATAGGAAGTGAAATCTGAACTGAAATGTGATATTCAGATCAATGTTCTTGATTTGTACTTATGATATAAACTTGAAGACTAAAGTGTTCGTAAAATGTCTTAACGTAACAACACTGGCCATATGTCTTTATTGATTTCAGAACCAAGACAACAATGACCACATGGCTTACTGGTTATCAAATACTTCAGCATTATTATTCTTGCTCCAACGAAGTCTGAAGGCTGCCGGTACAATTTCACAGCGGAAACCTCCAACATCTCTCTTTGGGAGGATGACCATGGTATCAAAAAAAAATCAATATATTATTTCTCTGTTTTTTTTTTTTTTCCCTGTTCTTGATTTTTGTTGAGATACATTACTATATCAAACTTATCACAGATCTCCCTGTAGTCCTTAATATGGTTATCTAATTGTAGGGTTTTCGCTCATCCCCTTCTTCTGCAAATCTTCCTGCACCTGCACTTGATGTAGTACGCCAAGTGGAGGCTAAGTACCCGGCATTACTTTTTAAGCAGCAGCTTACAGCCTATGTGGAGAAAATATACGGCATACTTCGAGACAACTTGAAAAAGGAGCTATCATCATTGCTTTCTTTATGTATCCAGGTATGCTGAATTACACACACACACACATCTCTATATCTGATTGGGATAAAGGCCTTAATCCTGCCAAAGGGGGATGTGGCTGTGATACCATCTTCCAATACAGATTCATGTGATTGAATTATGCGAGTTTTGACAGTTGAAGCTCTTCTCTTTACTTTTGTAATCATAGTTGTCAGTCTCTTGAAGCTCCTTTGTCCTGCCCTTTGTTTTCTTTTGTCTTATTCACATTGATTTTTTATTTTTTTTGTGTGTGTGCTACATTGATGGTCCAGGCGCCAAGAACAGCAAAGGGTGTACTACGATCTGGGAAGTCCTTTGGTAAAGATTCTCCTGCCAGTCACTGGCAGAGCATTATTGATAGCCTCAGCACATTCCTTAGCACCTTGAAAGAAAATTTTGTAAGAAATTTATAGTACTTTTGTTTGACAGTACTTTGTCAACTGTGGATAATGCCACTCTCAATTCGGTCTTATTTTTTTCTTTGGCTTGAATTATAAAAGTGATTGTGGTTTTGGGGTTTCAGGTGCCTCCTATTCTTGTCAAGGAGATCTACACTCAGACTTTCTCATATATTAATGTTCAACTCTTTAATAGGTAGTTACTTGTCTCTTCTTTGTTATTGCGTCACTTATGCTGAAATATTGTTCAACTATACTGATCATGCTTTACTTTTGCAGTCTTCTTCTGCGCCGTGAATGCTGTACATTCAGCAATGGGGAGTATGTGAAATCTGGATTGGCCGAGTTGGAGCTATGGTGTTGCCAAGCCAAAGAAGAGGTCCTTTTCCGTT
Source organism: Fragaria iinumae (assembly GCA_009720345.1). Lineage (NCBI taxonomy): Eukaryota > Viridiplantae > Streptophyta > Magnoliopsida > Rosales > Rosaceae > Fragaria > Fragaria iinumae. Next base: position 21,567,121 of record CM019118.1, on the reverse strand, counting down.
CTTTAACTTAAGAATATGCACTGATCCTTAGTGTTTTTCTGACTTTCATGGCTCCATCTCTTTGGATTGCAGTATGCAGGCTCATCTTGGGATGAACTTAAGCACATAAGACAAGCTGTTGGTTTCCTGGTATGATTTGTTTTTTGTTAATACACACAAGAGGTCAATTTAGTTATTTGTGATCTGATACATATACCAATTAGCTAATGCAGCTAAACCCTTGTTTCTCATGGACGATTCAGCAATCTGTCAGTTTTGGCTGCTTGTTTATTAGTTGAAAGAATGTAGCATAAATGTCATGCATTTAGAGACTTGCATTGGAATGTTAGTCCTGTATCTAGTAGTGTTTTACTGACCTCCATAATTTGGGGTCGTTCTGTCTGTCTCTCTCACACTCGCTAGACCCGAGTATAAATCTATCGCTATAAAGCTGAGTTGATATTGACTTACGTTGATTAACAGGTCATTCATCAGAAGTACAGGATTTCTTATGATGAAATTACAAATGATCTGTGTCCTGTGAGTCTCTGTCTCTCTCCCTCTCCAGCTTATTTCTCCATATTTCTCTTCCTCCGTTTTTCTCACAAATATCAATTCGATGACTTGGCTTGTTTTTTCAGATCCTGAGTGTTCAGCAACTTTATAGAATATGCACTCTTTACTTTGATGACAACTATAATACCCGAAGTGTATCTCCAGATGTAAGTTTGTTTATGGATTATGATGATACCTCCTTAGTTGCAGTCATTAGATGCATATAGTTCAGTGAATCTGGGTCTTACCAGTGGTTGCTTTTATCATGTTACAGGTAATATCCAGTATGAGAGTACTCATGACTGAGGACTCTAACAATGCTGTCAGTAACTCATTTTTGTTGGATGATAATTCTAGGTAGGGATCTCTTCTATCATTAATATGCTCTCGCTGATGGACTTCCTATATGTTTTACTGTAAATGACTTTTTCATCCCAATTTTAGTTACTGGTTATTAAAACATGCTTCTTTATACAGCATCCCTTTCTCGGTTGAAGACCTCTCTACTTCCCTTCAAGAGAAGGATTTCACCGATGTTAAGCCAGCAGACGAACTTCTTGAGAATCCTGCCTTCGAATTTTTACACGAGTAAGGCTAAGGAAGCTCAAGCATGATTTTTTATTTATTTTTCACAAGTTAGGTGGTAGATCAAATTATATTGCATTTGTTGTTGTAAATCCTTTTCTTTGCTTTTAAGCCGTTTTATATCCATGCCCCTTCTGTTTATTCTTTCATTGTGGCATTCAAATTGTATAGTCCTCATCATTATAAGGGGCAACAATACGTAGAAGTGGGTGTGTTTTTTTTTTTTTTTTCCCTGTCTTGTTTTGTCTGCCATTCTGCGCAGCAAGATACAGGAGGTCCAGTAGACAGATGTCATGTGGTAGTGAGCTATTTCTCTCCACCAATTTTCATTGTACAAAAGAAGTATATATACAGCATAAATATATAATTTTTTGTTGTTTTGGCCTCAGATTCTGCAGTATGAAATCTCATTCAAATTTTTGCTGAAATAGATTATCAAAAAATCACTTCTCAAGCCCGTTACCCATTTAACTTGTTGGCATGCCTAGGAGGCTAGGACTCAAACCCTAAATCTGAGGCTGTAGTCTCCTTACAAATGCAAATTAGGGCGTTGCAGTGTAGTGTTGTTTCGTTGTTTGCATAAGAGGATTTGAAAAATTGCGGCAATGCCATTTGTAATGCAAGAAAGTGTTCTGTGGGTTGAGCGTGTAAATACTTCAATGTCTATCCTGCAAGCCATCAATCGTGTTGACAGCATATGATCAAATGATCAATGCATATGAGAAAGCGTTTATGACTGAAATGTTCTGTAACATGAATAATCTTAAGGGAAATACTTGTGTCCGACTCATTTTGAACGCACTCTCTTATATTTACATACTTTTGTTAATGTAAATCATAATCTTAACTGATCAAAAGTTGAATTAACCAATAAAGATCATCTCTACAAAAAATCAATGTAAACAAAAATCGTTTGATCTATATCAAACAAATGGATAGCTTATCAAGAAACTGCTAAGTTTCACCAGAATTGTCGATTTGTTTAATGCAATCAGCTGAGCAAACGAATTTTGTTTATATTGATTTTTTACAGATGTGATCTTTATTGGTTGATTTAACTTTTGAACGGTTAAGATTATGATCTACGTTGACAAAAGTATGCAAATAAGAGAGAGTGAGTCCAGACTGGGTTGGACGCAAGTTTTTTCCTAATCTTAACGCATATGAGAAAGGTTTTTTGACCAAATTAGACCAGCATTTTGGCATTCCCTAAATAGGGCAATGACAAAACTATGGAGATGATGAAGAAAGATAGTGATGTTCCAGAATCCAGAGGCCTATTATTTGATCAGGGTTCACACTTCAAAATAAGAAATGGCAAAACTATGGACATTCTTAGTATGCAATAGTGGAAACCCTATTCAGATCGATCATAGTCGTCTGGAACATCACTATCATCATCATCATCCTCATTCTTATTCTCCAGTTCATTCCGCCAAATTCTATGTCCAACAAGTTGATAAACTAGATATTATGCAATGAAATTGATGATCATGCTGCTATAAATTCTGGCAATATTGACTCCCTAAACAATAATTGAATGAGGACATGCATAGTACAATTGAAAATCAAAGCAAAATTGATTTTGGAGTATGAACAGAAATTCTATTGCCTTGCCATGAGGAATTCACATGGGACAGTTCAAGTTCCTTCACATATTTCACAAGGAGCTGCTTCACCATTCCCTTCTCAACCACAAGAAATTCCCCAAGTCCCTCATGGCTTAGGGTCTGGACCAAACTATAATTTTAGGACCCCTACTGGACCACCCTTGAGCTTAACCCCTAAATTTCAAACCAGTACAACTGTACTCCAAAATTATTCATCAACTTCATATACAGCTTGCAGAATTGGTCTCATTGCAAACTGGGATTGGACCCTATCCACATATATGTCAAATTTGATCCATGTGGTATTCCTGAATGTTCACCTGGCCAAACCAATTGAAACACTGTGGTATTGGTCCATGGTAACTGCTTAAGGTCCCCTCAAAACTTGCTCATCTAATCTCTCCTCTTGCCACTTGGAAATTAGACAAAAACCACAACATCATGTTAGGCATGCAACAAAATCCCATCTGGTAATGTTATTGGGTCCATTTCTCAGGCTGCTACATCCAAATTTAACTATATTTAGGCCAAGAATTATGTTCCATAGTACAGAAATATCTTCTCCATCATAAGAAAAGTCTCGTCTCGTGTGTCATCTTATTAGAACGAGTAGCTGATTTAGAAACTACAGTTTCCGGAGACACGATTAAGACATGAAATGCGTGTCCTGATATACTGGCATACAGCATACTTACAGCGTAAGGTAGTCTTTATCAGGTTTCTGTGAACATTATGCATCAAAGTCCTGCCGAAAGATTAGATGTGAAGCTCTTTCATGCCTCACCGGAAAATTCTACCGGCGCAGTTGACTATGCTTGCTCCCCCTCACTAACTAGGCAGTGATCTCTATTATTATGGCTACTGCATAACAAGCAAATTACAAGATCAGTTTGCAATCATTGAGCAGAAACGGGCCCAATAATATGCAAAGTAACAAGCCTCATATTGCTGTATACACTTAAACCTTAATCTGTCTCCAAATTTGATTAGAGCCTTTGACCCAATATATAACACAAATTCATGCTTCGAATCAAACAAAAAGGAAAAAACTAGGTAGCCGCTGTGATCAATCATTGTCATGGCATTCGCAATCATGTATAATATTCCCTAAATTTGTCTTACTAGGGGATGAAGAAGATGGGGATTTAGTTGGAGGAGTCCAAGCAAGTCACTTTCTTTATCACATGGCACATCAAGTGCATCCAAGTTGAACCTCTAGTTATAGATCATGAGATCATCTCTCTGATATGATCTTATCATATTTGTCTCAAGTTTAGATCATACATGTATCAGAGTTTGTGGACATGATCGATTCAAAGTGTTTTGAGTAAGGGGAGAAGTTCTTATCATGTATAGTACCAGAGAATGAGCAAAGATAGAGGTCTAATGATACATAGTGATACATAGTGACTGGTCTCAAAAACCCCAACCACTGGATTGGTGAAGTACTTCTTCATTTTATGTGTCTTGTGATTACGGTAAGTTCGAATCGAATAATAGGGCTAAGTTAGGAGAAATTATTGGCTCCGGTGGTAGAACACTTCACTCTCGATCATCACTTTTATCAAAACTCTTTTGCCCTATACTCAGGTGAACAAAAACTTCACACCTGTTTCTTACTGTTATACAAGTAAATGGCTCCGATTACTTATTAGCACGAAAAGCTTCTAAAGACTGATCGATCGACTCAAACCATGTTTCGGCATCGACTACTCAATTAGTTTAGTGATATCGTACAGACAAATGGTTTGCCTTAGCTACCTGCATCGCACATCACAACAAACTTAGAGCAGAAAATCCAAATGTATTGATTGGTTTCAGTCAATGCAGTGCTGCTCTAATTCTATCTTACTATATTGAACAATCATATGGAGATTATAGTTGGTCAAGAAAATCAAAGATTATAGGTGTGAGACGGGTGGGATTATGATGATCATGTATCTGTTGCACATGATAGTTTGGTAAATGGAGTTTCAAGAGGCTAATTAAAATTTGATTTGACTAATTTCTCACTAACGGTCTAATTGAAGTCTTATTATTCTTAAGGTGGTAGTTATAAACTTATAATCGGCTGTTCCATGTGGTTTCATGTGTTTTCAAGAATCCAGATCTCTCTGGTCAAACCTCCATCACCATTAATCCATGACGTAATGCTAATCCATCTCTATCGCTAATTAATCGCTCTTATCGTTAATGGTCACGTTCTTGTTTCCTCTCTGGTAAACCTAGCTTGGCTCTGGTCATGTTCTTAATCAATTAACTAATCACAAGTCCTATGCTAGTTGAGAAATAAGTAGTGTTGTTAATTGGTTATAATATATAAGCTTAAGCAGTTAATGTAGTTACGAAGTTAGTTAATTAACATGAAATCTTAATAAACTAATGGAAGCTAGTGAACTCAAAACGATCCCTTTCAAATCAGGACCAAGATACATTCAAATACAGACTATTGCCGACTTCATGATCTTCTTCTTGTTTGGATGATTTAATTTGAAAGGTACTCAGAGGTGGACTAGCTTGCCGACGTATCTTCATAAGAATCAATTTGTATAACTTAGTTATCAGTATTAATTCGGGTGTTTAATTGTACATTGTAAATTTTCTTTGAAAGAAGAAGAAGAAGAAGAAGAAGAAGAAGAAGAAGCTGGGAGATGAAATTGGAAACCCTAGCTTCTTCCAATTCTCTCCTGATTCTGACCTAACCCTAGCTAGCTAGCTGGTATTCAGTTCTCTTTTATTTGAATCAGTCTTCGTTCGATTAGGGACGACAATATTCACATATTAATTTCCACCTTGTTCTTCATCAAGAATAATCGAGGGGAAATTAAAAAGCGTACGTATTAGTTGCAGAATACGGTTTGGAAATATTAAACAAATGGTTGACTTTTGCATGAACCCAGTAGTGTCTGGGTTTTGATCTGGTATTTTTTAAGAGTTGACTTTATAAATAAGGAAACTATTGGGGTCATTACCCAGTTGCCCAGAATAGTTATTAGGATCATGGGTCACATCACACGGAATGAAAATGCGTAGCCGCAAACCCTAGCTAGTTAGGGCATTGATATTTTGGACGGTCGGGATAATTTTGAAGCGACGATCATACTCCATGTATGTAGTTCAACGCCGGTCGACACAGTCCAGGCCGGCCGGCCTCAGATAATGCCGGCCTCTTATGTGGAGTGGAGAGCTGTGCGTGCTGCTTATACCCAGGCATGAAGCACGAAACATTCATAAAGAGAAATTAAATTAAATCTTTTTTTAAACGTCTCTCTAGTCTCTACATTCGAGACACTTAATTGTATTATCATCTGTAATATTCATTTTTGTTAATTCATATCATCGATACTGCTAATTTGTTCTTTATTTTTACTTGTATATGTAATATTATTTGAGTAAAAAAAAATTTATTTGAGTGAATAATAATAAAGTGAAGAAATACACGTAAATTTTGCGAGGACCGACTTAATTTGTTATTCATGTTTGTGCTACTTTAGGTTGCTACAAAATCATTCAAGTTATTTTACTCCGAGGAGGGTTAGCTACAGTACTTCTCGGACTTTTAAGTGCGGTCGTGAATATCAACTAAATCATTAGAAATGTTTTGTCGTTCATTCATGTTAGAGCTACCGATTTACGTCATTTTTCAGATTCCGATATTATTTAGCTTAACTTGAGTTGTTAGGAGCTTCTATATCCTAATTATTTTTGTAAGTTTTAACTTTGATTGTTTATGCTACGTTGTAGTTGTGAAATTTATTTGTAATGTTTATTCATGACCATAAAACAGATATTGAACTATCCTGGTAAATGTGAATCTATATCGAAAATTCTTCCATGCACCAAGGTGCAAGTAAACCGAACAACTAATATGCAGTATTTTGATCCGGTCATCTACGTCGTACTACATGCATATATACTAATACCGTTAACAAAATTAAAACCCAAAAATATAATCTCAAGTGTTTCTAACTAAGGATGTGAGAACACTAGCTAGGTCGAAGAACTCTTATTATAGACGTTTAATTTGATCGGATCTAAAATGAAATTGAAAAAAATGAATTTAAGATCTCTAATCTTCATTTAATCTTCCGACGATTTAAGCACTTACACATTAATAATACAAGTGCGACTTAATACGTAGAATCCGCTCCTTATATATAACTATATCGATCGAATTGATCATGCATGTGTGGATCGAGTCGCACCGGTTGTACCTACCAAGCTTTGGAGGAATCGAAGAGCTACAATATGAGAGTGCACTCAGTGCAGACGTCAATGGACGATGAGTTTACGTGTATACATGCATGAATCTGATTGCACCTAAAATAGCCACGTAGTTAACAACATGCATATCATTGAACTTCGAACTACCTTAGCTACTTCTGCAACCAACCAACTTCGTTTCTCGAGAACTACCTTGAGATTCTGACAGAAAAATTTAGATTGGATATATATTCCTCATCCTCGATCTGATGCTCTGCCCAGTCTTGTTGCATCAACTCAATTGTTTAAGACTGCTATAGTACTGTATTGGGAAATAGAAACCAATTAGTTAATTTAGAATACATATGTCTCAATTATATGATCGATTCCAAGAGGAGAAAAGCCGTTTTTGTTGCTAGGTATTTTAGTGCATATATATATGTGTGTGTGCAGTGCATGATCTCACTTGCCTAGCTTCTGAATATATACTTCTTTTACTATTTGCTAAGGCACATGTAAGCATATGCATGGTTAAATCATAATTTGACCAAAGCAAAATTTACATTTTAATTTCAGTTATGCTGTACTATTCTCACATGTATGTTAACTTTACCTCATATAATAATTAAGCTTGCATTAGTCAATTTCATGCTAACAATGTGATAATAATTAAGTTAATAACTAGCTACTACAGCAATTATTCTTGACCAAAAAAAACAAAAGGAAAATAAAACCACAATTAGTATACCAAGTATATACCATAATGTGGGAAGGATAATTACTTACCTATTACATGATAATTAACTTGAATAATTGGAAAAATACCATTTGATATAGAACAATTGGAGCGGATGGGTGGCCTAGAAAACACATTCAAAGTTTCAAACACATCGCATTATGATATCTACCACATGTTCGCCGCTTGTTCTATATACTAATCAAATACTAGACTAGTCTCAGTACTTGATCGAACTCACTCTCTCACTCACTCACACTGACTTGGGAGACTAAATCTATGTGTGGATTTTGAGGCCGGGTTTGTGGTATAACAATAGAAGGGGGCGGCACCTAGAACAAAGAGAATGCCAAATTGAAAATTCACATCAAAATTGATAGTTTATATGTTTGAAAATAAATTGCTTAAAACATAGAGAAGTCCAATGCCACATGCAATGCTATGGTTGCGCCAGGTGCAATGACCCTAACATGGTATCTAGATGACTAATTAGCTTCATAACTTGATCCATAATTCATTCAACTGTTTTACCGACCCTCATCAACCGAAATTAATAAATCAAATCGATTTTCGTTTAGTTTATGTTTCTAATTTTGATTTCTAGGTGAAGAAACAATTCAAGGAGATCACACCCGGGATTAATGAGGTCACCCACATTCCAAGCTCAATAATTCAATTTAAACAAACACATAGAGACCATGTTCGATTCTCAAACCATGTGATTTAAACAAAATGCTTATTATTTGGGAAATTGGGATCCTAGCTTACCAACAAGTGACCACTATTTTGATCAGCGTAATCCATAGTTTAGGGCATAATTCTAATATTATTAAACCCTTCTCATACCAAAATTGGTTAGCACATGCTACACACTAATCCTTTGTTCTCCTCCTGGCTAGCTACAATGATCTAAAAGCTAATATTTGGGTTTTTTTAGAATTAAAGTACTACTAAGAAGTGGAAACAGCCTAGTTCTTCAATTAAAGCTCAGGGGTTATACCTAACAGTGTATTTAGTATGTGTGACTACTATTGGCCTTTATTGGGTATGTTTAGTTAACAATATTAATTGTAAAAGATTACATAATAATATACCATAGCTACTCTCAATATGTATATATGGCCCAGTACCATTCGGTCTGGTGGCATAAGTCTCTCTTTATAAGTGGGAAGTCATAAGTTCGACTCAAAGCAGACTCGTTATAGTATCTGAGTTGTTTAACTGCTAAAAAAAATATGTATATCCGCATGTAGCTACATTTCTTTTCCTCTAGAATCTTCATTTCCCCGGCCTCAAGTTTTTCTAAGTTGACCATTCAAAGAAGATTTTGGGAAAAAGAAAATGAAAAGCAATAATTATGTATATAAATTAAACTTGTCCTCATTGTGCCCCATGTTAAAACAAGATTTAGGAATCGTATGAATCTATAAATTAAAATGAACTTAACAACATGCAATTTAATGTAAAATAGCTACTATTCCCATTTAATGCACTTGCTAATACGTTTGACTGAATAGAATGTCATGAATTGTGTCCTTGACATTAGTTAAGTACTAATTACTTGGTACCAAATTTATGCAATATCATAAGATTCTATGTTTGCATTTTATGTGCAAAACATATCCAAACACATGGAAGATATATTCCTAATAAGTTTTTTTATTTAATATTGCTTGAATATTGGTGAGGAATTTAGTGAACCACATGAAAGAAGAGCAAGGAGAAGGTTTTTGAAACGAAGATCTTTCGAAATCTTTCTAATGTTCTTATGCGAGTGTATAGATATTGATTCAGATTTTCTTTGTTTCATTTCATTGTGCATGTCATGTGAGCCTTTGATGCTCTCCTAATTATGCATTTCACATCATCAACGGCTTGGGATTAAAATTCTGTGCTAGGAAGCATTTGGAACCGTGGATTTGATTATGAGGCATTTTAATTTTGAGGTAGGGGGTTCGCCGTAACGTTGTTTTAATGATTGGGAGCGTCGGGGCAAGTTGATTATCATTTTTTTTTTCTTGCCAAACAATCAGGGAGCTTTAATTTTGTAGTTGTGAGTGAAATGAGTGTATGAAGGGAGATTGATACTATTATAAATATTGAATCTCTTGTAATCTTTCATTCTTTTGGAGTTTTGGGGTCCTTGCATAATCATTAATTAGCTAGACCTAACCCTACAATTAAATTTCTATATGCATATATTCCCTTTCATCAATTCATAAAAAGGAAATATTGTACTTGTTTTATTTCTTTCCTTCTTCTTGACCAACAAAGAAGTTCTGTCGAAGATGACGATGATAGGCACTTTTGCAGTATGGAAATCAAGAGGAAGAATCCCCATATGATACAAAGATCGTAGAAAGAAAAGAAAACGAACTAGTCGTATGTCCAACCAAATTACAGCCCTAAATAGAAAACATATATAGTAACACATATACTCAACAAATATGTCGAACTTTTTTTTTTTCTTTTCGAAACGTAGAATTATACAGAACATTCTTCTTTACGAGTTTACTGTCTACTCGAGCTCCAAGATCAATTCCAACGCCAGCTGCTACACTTCTGTATATTATCCTCTAATCCAAGTGTGCATCATGCTCTCCACTTGTACTATCCACCGCCATTTCCATTCCCCAAAATCACCTTTCTGCTTGGCGATGATCAATTAAGCTGTGGCATCTATAACGTACTCTGCTTCATTAGCAAGTCTAGTTAATTAAGCTTAAATTAAACAAACAAACTTTGGAAGCCAGTGGTATGATTTCGCTTTTCTTCCAAGCACTTTTCTTTACGCGTGACTATTATAACAAGCTATAAAGCACTAACTAATCATCGATCAACTAAAGAAAGATATTATTCCTTCAATTTCCCTAATATTCAAACTCGGTTGCCCTGGCTATCTCTTCCTTCTCAGCAACTGTGGTGCCGTCCATGGAAATATTAAACCTAGCTTTGCCAAGCTCATGCATGCACATATATCGGAAGAAAACAAACCCTAGCTAACACCAATGTAGCTACGATCTTTCTATGAAGGAAGAGGAGGAAAAGGCAGGCATGAATAGAGTAAGATGGAGCTAGAAAACAATTCCTCCCCATCATTCTAAAAGTAGAAAGGAATACGAGTCCTACCTAAGCTGGCAGACTGGCAGTGGAGCATCGCAAGGCTGTTAGATCATAGCTAGGGGATAACAAAGAAACACACATCCCTATCATCATATCAAATTCTATCGTATTATCATGCATGGGATATGAGATTATGTATATATCACTTTTGTATGTTTGCATTTGGAGCTTTCAGCTTTGCTGCTTTCCCAATTTAAAATGGCAAATAGGGTTTCTGCAGTAGTAACTTGGAATAGAGTTGGGATGCTGGTGGTGATGATGAAACTACTCATTCACATTCATTTCGAAGCCAGTCCGGGATATAATATATGCAGAAAACCCTAGAAAGGCCAAGCCTTCTATCTATCTCTCCCAGAAAACCTTTCGTGAAAAGCAGAGATCTTTGTAAATTCTAGGTTTCAGGCACATGCTTTCCTCTCCTCCCCATGAAGTTAGTGTTCGATATTTTCACATTGATCGTATCGATCAGACTGATGAGCTAGCTAAGCTCAAAGTGGAGTGAGTGAGTCAGTGAGTGGTGTGGGGTAGACCATCAAGTTTTCCCAACTCAAATGCATTGCCCGCAAAGTTGTACTTTAACACAGCTAACCCAGCTAGCAGCTATATATTTGATATTCCACAGAAACCCTAACCCTAGATTTGATCACGCTCGTAATCTAAGTTCGCTCGAAGGGTTTAAATTTTGTGGAAATATCATATATATCTGACTACTATCAGATTCTTTTATTTAATAATTGAATTACTATCAAAATATTTTTTGAAAATAGCATTTGCATACAAATATTTACCGGTATATATATATAGAATTACCGATAATCACAAGGTTAATTCGGATTACCGAAATTCCATCAAAACCAAAATTACAAATTACGTACATAAAAAAACGTTCAGAATATGATATTCAAGTCACATGTTATTAATTACTGAAAAGAAAATGTGATTAATTTTCTGAATTTAGTTGAAAATTAATCTTCATTACGTGTTCTTAGAAATTCTATAACATGAAATGACATTTGAATGAAATGATCTAGTAGTTCTCAACAAAAAAAGAAAAAAATAATGAAATGATCTATATATTTTCAGTGACAAATCGATCAATGAATCATATAAACCGCGTACCTGCTAGATATAAGAACTTATAAATATATATATATATATATATATATATATATATATCTCTCTCTCTCTCTCTCTCTCTGAAAAGCTCAAAATTCACTTTCTAGCTCTCTGGCTTTAGTGATGGGATGCATGTGAAAATTACTTTGATTCAATTTGTTACCGAAAGTAGATCCAACACATCATATTTTTTTCTCAAACTTCCGCGCGATGTACTATGATTCTATCAACGAACCTATAGATTTGATCGAATAACATAATCTAGCTAAAATAGATTCGTGCTTTGAATCTAGCTAGCTGGCTAGTTAGGTGTTCATACGATTTAATCTCCCAAAGGCATTACGGGATCATTTTTTATCACTTAAAACGTACTCGACTAGTTCTATATTCATCGAGTAGCTCACCTCCAATTCTCACTAGTAGCCATAGTAAACTATTAACGATCAGTAATTAATTAAGGATGTCAATTATTTTTGTCAATGTCATAAAGAGGTTGTTTCTGCATATATGCTGGTGGTTTTGGTATATAGTGTTTGAAGAGGTTGTTTCCGCGTGAGGTTGGCTATAAGGATGTATCGAGGCTTCTGAAATATGTCAGGTTACAGTTAAACCCCCTTGGTTCCTGTCCACTGTTACGTTAGTGTTTAGGTAGAGAGTAGAGTGAGGAATTTAAGTCCACCACCGATATCTCTCATGGTTTGTACATTTAGATTTTATTTTATAAAGGGTTTGCATTTCCCAAAAAAATATATAAACAAGCAGTTACTACCTATAAATATATGATTTTTTCTTTTTCTCTCAATGAAAGGTTGTCGTCTGTATGTGATCAAACTACTTATTATTCATTTCATGTGATCGCGATGTACACGTATTGTTATAGAAAAATAGAGAACATAATAGTTTTCTTCACTTCTTTAACATTATGCACACGTACTTCTTTAACATTATGACAATACCGGTGCAAGAAAATATTTTTTTAGATTATCAGACATAACTACATATGATATATAGTCTTTTCGAGATTTATTTGAAACAATTTCATCAACATCATGACAACCGGTTGTTAACAAGGACATCCGAGAAATGAAATCCCAACCTAGTTAGGGGTGGATCTGGTACGGTTACCGAAAAAATCCGTCTAAACCCTCTACCGACCAACTCTTGTTCGGTAAGAGAAACCTACTACCAAAACCGGTCACCGAAGTCAGTGTGCCGACTTCTTGGTAACCGAGACTTTCGGTATACTACGGTTGGTAATCGGTAGATACCGATTTCATATCATTGTTACTCTGCTTCAGATCAAAGCGCCATGCTTGACTCATCACTTCAAATCAAAGCACCATCTCGACCCCAAATCAAAGTACCCATCAAACAACTCTCACTCTGCTTCAACGCCTCCGTCGCGATGGCGAACCACGGCCGGAGCTTCAAAGCATCCTAGTAAGCTTTCTAAGACTCCTCCGTCATCCTCTATTCCTCTTCTCCATGGAGAACAGATAGACGAAAGTGGGTGATTGGTGAAATCTATTTGAGATTGGAGATTAGTTCAAGGAACAAAGAAGGAAGAGGAAGAATATGAAGAGTGTGGAGCTGGAATTCGAATGCAATTGAGTTGCCCTAAATCCCTAATTTGGGAACGAAATGAAAGAAAGAGAAATGAAGAGCATCTGAGGCTTTAAAATTGGTTTGTTAAGTTCTTATTTTGACTTTATGGGTTCTGTAAAATAATAAATATAGTTTTTGCATATATATATATATATATATATATATATTAATAAGAAGAGCATCTGCTCTAGTGGTTGGACGTGAGTCTCTACATCCATGACGTGATGGGTTCGAGTCTCAAGTCATGCAAAATATTATGTATTTTGCACATTATATACGTATATTAACTGGTATACGTGTATCTCTGTTGGTACGGTATACCATTGGTATACAAAATCGTGTACCACAACCGAACCGAGATATGTATTTGGAGCCGAGCCGAGGCTCTCTCTACCGACAAGTCGGCTACCGACTTTGTTGGCTCGGCTCAAAACTCGGCTGGCTAGTTTGTCTCGGGACAAAATGTCAGCCCTAAACCTAGTAATAAAACGTGAGCAGAGAAAAATCGAAGTTGCTCGACTACAAAAATGTGTTGGACACGTGTGGGGCCAACAAGGATGCTAACCGTGGTGCGGCAACGGTTGGCAAGTATGGGCGTTGTGGGGCGGAACCAGCTTTACAATCGCGATCCCATGCAGGGAAGGGAGCCACCTTCTTCTTCTTCTTCTTCTTCAAAGGGGTCCAGAGGGCTGCGATGTGATCCCCCCAGCGAGCCAACTTGCACTTCTCCTCCACGTGGGAACCTCCGGTTACTGTCCTAGTCAGCACCACTAATTGCCACATAAATCAACCTAAAACAGATATTTTTCTTTTTTTTCCAAATGTAAATTTGGAGGGGATTTGCAAATGGTCTGCGGGCAATTATATCAGTTTTGGGATAACTTGTCACTATCACATTATCCTAATTCCCTTCTTATGCTTGTCTGAAAACTTCTTAATCTTCTTTGAGATTGATTTTATACAAGTGTTTAACTATTTGTATATAACAAAATTCCTCATGTCAACAAAAACAGAACAAATTGATAAGATATTCTTTAAATAAGGAGAAATGTTTATTAGACAGTTAGAGCGATTATAATTCATGATGTGTCGGTAAGTCGTGGCATGTTTGTTAGTTAGCCTAACTGACACCGTAGAGGTCATATGTTCAAATCTCACTTACTTTTTGTTAGGAAGATTGAGGGTTTTTAATATTTTTATTTATTTTAAAAGGATCAATGATATAATTAAGATTGAAATTATTAGAAAAAAAAATAAAAACTAGCAAGAAAATTGCCTAATTTCCTTGATGTGTTAATATGACTGCCATGCCATGTCCTCATTTTGGACGTACATCGATCAAAATGTCCTAATAATAATTAAAATGTTAGGTCATTTGATACACATTTTCGATACAAAGGTTTATAACCTGTTGGTGGCTTGGAGATAACTGCATCTATGTATTTTAGATTCTCGTAACCGAAATTAACTTAGTGTCAAAAGTTTGCTCATACGCGTCCAACTGAAAAAACATAATGATACGCGTCCGCCTGAAAATAATGTTTATATAGATAAGTTGAGATATATTCTCTATAATTGTCAATTTTGTAAGTCAAATTCATTAAAATGCATACCTCCAAGGATGATTGAACCATCTTCCTAACAATACTTTTTTCCTACATAGCTATCAATTCTTCAAAAATAAAACAAACACAAAGAATATTAAAAAGCCCTTCATCTTGGTAGTGAAAATTATCCCAAGAAAAGAATAATCTCAATAAAATAATTGCAAATAATATGCTTAAATACTATAATCCAAAAATAATGTAGTAAGATCTAATAATATAATGTTGGAAAATATTGAGTATTATTAAAAAAAAAAAAGGCAACCCGAAACTTATGATTTGGAGTCTCAGCATCAACTCCACACACTAGTGTCACATGCATCCTTCTTCTATATAAGCACCCTCACCCTTCATCTCCCTCCAAACCAAACCAAACTCAACAGTCATCTACTTCTCCCTAACAAACCTCCTCATCATTTGCAAAACCTCAACATATTCTCTCATCGTCTTCTTCTTCTTCAACAACAACAACAACAACCACTTCAAACTTGAAAACCCATCACTCATTTCCTTTGATCAACATGGAGAACTTATTTCGCTTAGTGGATCATGAGGATTTTTTTGCTCGCCGTTGTATCATGGTCAACGGGCCAGTCATAGTTGGAGCTGGCCCATCTGGCCTGGCAACGGCGGCTTGCCTGAGGGACCAAGGAGTCCCATTCGAAGTCCTTGAAAGAGCCGACTGCATAGCCTCACTGTGGCAAAAACGCACCTATGACAGGCTCAAGCTTCATCTACCCAAGGCATTTTGCCAACTCCCTAAGCTTCCATTCCCTGAGGACTTCCCTGAGTACCCAACAAAGAGACAGTTCATCGACTACCTTGAATCATACGCCAAACACTTTGAAATCAACCCAAAGTTCAACTCCTGCGTCCAATCTGCCCGCTACGACGAGACCAGCGGTTTCTGGAGGGTCAACACTGTTTCAACAACCGGGTCGACCCGATCAGAGGTCGAGTACATCTGCAGGTGGCTCATAGTTGCCACCGGCGAAAATGCAGAGTGTGTGGTGCCCGATATCGATGGCTTGTGCGAGTTCGGCGGTGAAGTTGTCCACGCTTCTGAGTACAAGTCTGGCGAGAAGTACAAGGGACAGAAAGTACTTGTCGTCGGCTGTGGAAATTCCGGCATGGAACTCTCTCTTGACCTTTGCAACCACAATGCCTCGCCTTCCATAGTCGTTAGAAGCTCGGTAAGTACTTGAAGCAATATAGTAACTTTGATCAATGAAACTTAAAATGGTTTGATGGTGGTTTCTAATAAGCTTCTGCTCTCTGTTTCAGGTTCATGTCTTGCCTAGAGAAATCTACGGAAAATCGACATTCGAATTGGCTGTCTTTCTGCTAAAATGGCTACCAGTCTGGTTAGCTGACAAGCTTCTCTTGCTGTTTTCATGGTTGATACTCGGCAGCATTGAGAAATACGGGCTCAACAGGCCTTCCGTTGGACCAATGGAGCTAAAGAACACACAAGGAAAGACCCCTGTTCTTGACATTGGAGCACTAGACAAAATCAAGTCCGGTGGCATCAAAGTAGTCCCCGGAATCAAGAGATTCTCATACGGCCGCGTTGAACTTGTCGACGGCGAAGTGCTCGACATTGATGCAGTTGTTCTAGCTACAGGATACCGCAGCAATGTTCCTTCTTGGCTACAGGTGAGATAAAGTTTCAAAAATTAAATTTTTTTTTTTTATATTTTTTTTTTATGTCAGTTCGCTGTACAAAGTTGCTTGCTAATTTTGGAAGTGCAAAGAGACTGATCTTGAATTTGGTTATTGTTTACAGGAAGGTGATTTTTTCTCCAAGAATGGATTCCCAAAGCAGCCATTCCCACAGGGCTGGAAAGGAAATGCCGGACTCTACGCAGTCGGGTTCACAAGGAGAGGGCTCTCTGGTGCTTCATGTGACGCCGTGAGAATAGCACAAGATATTGGAAATGTCTGGAAATGTGAGACTAAGCAGAACAAGAAGAGAACCACAGCTGGTCACAGACGATGCATTTCCCAGACGTTCTAAACAGTTCAGATCATTAACCATTCATTGACTGACTCAGTGCTTAGTTAACCTCAATTCATGGCGTGAACAAAGTAAAAAAAAAAAAACCAAAAAATTACTGTATATCATATACAAAGAAAAGAAACAGACAGATTAGCACCTAAGCCCTCTCCAAAGGCCCAAGTTTTGAACAGTGTTTGGGCATTCTGTAAACTGAGGATGATGAGGCTTTTTCTTCTTTCTTTTTTTGAGTTCCATACTGTTCTTTTGTACTATACTCCAGTAGTGATCAAGTTCAATCACAAAGTTACTTGTTTGTGTCCATTTTTGTGTGTACATAGCTTAAACCTTCTCTGTTTCAATCATTTAGTTTCAAGTGTTCATCTGAGAAGTTCATTCCCTACTCTTCATCTGCTTTTCATACCAGCAATAATACATCGGATCCGATAAGAATAAGTAATTAAAGTATATAGTTATGAAGATTAGTGCTGCATTAGCTTAATACACCATCTTTCTCCCAAACTCATTAAAGAAAAAGTCCACTAATCCAACGCTTGAGATTGGCAAGTTGCTGGGAGCATCTATCATCAGATGGGTAGGACCCATTTTGGAGAATGCAATTCAACTCCACCATACCCACTACCTTGATCTCTCTCTCCCTCTCAGAGGTCATTTAGCCTAATTCCAATATGACTACACATCACCATTCCCTTTAATATTGTTAAACTTGAGGTTGACCCTATTTATGCTGAAATAAACAATGTCTATAAGCTTCTGTTGCATTGCACATGGTGACATGGATGTATCATAGAGCTCAACTTCATGAGCATTACAATTGAAGTCTTCTGTGTAAAGCATGTCTCAGAAGCTTGGATACAGTTCAAGGCTTTTGAGTGATAACTTGTCATGATGCACATAATGTCATTAGTGGAAGTTAAAGCTAACTATGCAGATAACTATGTAGTTAGGATTCGAATCCTCTGAGATGAGCAAGTCATGAAGTTTGTGAAGTTAGGCTTCGCATTCCCCTGATTATATCTGAATCACTGTCATTAGGTTGGTAGGGACTATGACCTAAATGTTGTAAATAAACAATGTCATTGATGTGAGTTAGTTCTTTTCTAGTTCTACACCAGCAAAACCGACCCAAACTCCTTTCATCCACAAGAATTTGGTATGAAATAGGTACCCAACAATCTCATTTTCATGCCTTTTTTTGTTCCTACACATTCCTTGCTTCAAGCATTGTACTGAATAAAGATATGAACCTCATTAGACTTGACTCAATTAATCTAGAAGAGATACATTCATTCAGTTTCATAAATAGAAACATGTTGGGCTGTCAAACCAAACTAATTGCAGACTTTTTGCAATAAAAGTAATTGATGTGATAGACTTTGACAATGTCATGAAGATGGTACAATCATTTTTCTTCAGCAGCTTCTTTGACTGCCAGAAATCCTACCAAAAAATATCTCAATGGAACTTGAGAAGACAACAGTTCAGACTCCCAATCTGTTACTGTTATCAAACAGTTGAAGTTCTAGCATTGGCATTAGGTGTTATGTGAATTTAGGTATGCCTGTTAAGTAAATGACATGCATAATCTGCAATATGAAGTATTTGAAAATCACAGAAGCTTATCCATTGAGTACAAAATAGAGACTGGAACTTTGTTCTTCACCTCACAAAATAGACTAGAAAACATCCCACATGAGTACCCCATGCTGCATGCTCATTAAAATTTTCCAAAAGAGTTTTCAACTTAGTGATGCTCTTTTCACTACCACAAACTCAAATCAGCAACTGGGTTTTCTTTGAAACCAGACTGAGAATTCAAAACAGTATCAATTTTTTTTGTTTGTCTTTTCCTGTGTGTATTTTCCAACCTCTTGTTTCCAACCTCTTTTTCTACGAAGAGAGACACTCCCTCAGAAACATTCAAAATAACACATGGGAGGGTCAGATTTTTCATTGCCACTATCTCCATCTGAAAAGGGCCCAATTTCTTCTGCTTACAGAGACCATTGTAATATGTAACTAAGAACTTGCTGCTCTCACATGTTGTGTCTACTGCACTGGGTTTGGTGGCCCTGAAGATCGTTTGCAGGATCTAATTCTTAAAGTAAAACATGCATACATCAAGGGGCTTGCAACAGTTCATTTGGAGTAGAATATTTGCTGAAAACTCTATAATGCAATGAAATTTCTTTTAAGATGAAGAATGTGAAACAGACGGTTCTTTTGATCCCACCGAGAATAAGCAAATCAGGGTTTTGTCCAGGACCTACTTAACTAACTATTTTTGAACTCTCTGAATTACTATTGCTTCTCTAACTTTAGCTGCCATGTACTGGTTTAGTACTTATTTAAGTGCAATTGTGTTGTCATGCACGTTTTGATTGTAAACATGCTGTCACTCCCTACTGCATATATTATTCATTCTTCTCATGATTTCTTTTCTACAATCATAAGAAACATTTAATTCTATAAATCCCACACTAATCTCACTAATATATTCTGCTTACTTACCATCAGTTACCTTCCAGCCTCACCCATAGACTCATTTGACTATATCCAGATTGTGGTTAGTCATGGTGGTTCCTTAGTTTCCAGGACACTGATTTTGACTAGACCTCTATAAGAGTTCAGACTCAATTATACAACAAACATGCTTATGAGTTATGAGCATGTTAGACATATAGACAAACTGAAACCTTTAAACCCAGGGTGCAACCTCTAACTTAGCACCATGAGCGAAGCCCATCCTTTTCTCCTTTCTTGTAGTGCAAGGTGGGTCATATTAATTCACACTAGTGTTTACACTGAAGAAGCATCTATTGGACTCTATGATCATGCAGCTACATGTCTTCTTCTGTGGAAATTACAGGTCTTGCTGGATAGGTGAGTGTCGATCAGACTGTCAGAGAGAATGAATAACTTAGTTCTCACCTATTTCTCAATCCTTCACTTTGAAATTCAGCACCAAACAAAAATGAATACCTGATCAGCACAGTACTATAACCCTTAAAATTCAATACTAAAACAGTAGAATGTATCTACTGGGAAATAGGCACATTGTATTGTGAAAGCAGAATTTGTTTGAAGATTCTACACTTACGAAGACCTTAGATTTTTTATGAAATCATAGGCATGAAGTCTTGCCTGACATGTATAGTGACAGAATTCATAAATAGGTTTTCACTATTTTGTAATCTTGACTTTAGTTTAATAGGTCAATCTATGTCTGAGGAAGCTGCAGATGTTGAAAATAGGTACATTATTTGTGTTGTGAAAGCAGAAGCAACAGTAAATGAATAAAAGGGTTTGAAGAAACTACAAATACTCGGAAGTACTATGAATCCTTCAAGTTCATAATAGTCGACAGTGACAAGAACATGCAGTAATGATTCTTTCTTCTCATGATCTCATTAAACTTTGAAAGCTGTCTAATTTTGTTTATCTTTTCGTATAAAACTCGGTTTTAATGACAGATTAGGATTTAAACTCAAACTTTGGATGTATGTACAGACTGGTGAATTTCTTAACAACCAGTTACTAGCATCGACAAGAAGCTAATGCTTACTATTATCAATGGTGACTACTCCTAGTTTCCGGCCAGGACCTTGATTGAGACTATACCTCCCTAGCTAGCTAACTTGTTAGAGACTCAGACTCATCTATTCTTCATAGGGAGACCAGAGTCCAACAATGAAACATATTGTAATGTGTGTTGAACGATGGAAGTAAAACAACACGTACATAATTGGTTATGAGTTATTAGCATGCTGGATAGACAAACTCAAAGGGACTTCAAATGAGGATGCAACCTCTAACTAGGCACCCCGAGATGGCAGGCCATCCTTTTGTTGTCCAAGATGGGACAAAAAACTGCCATATCTAGTTATCGACAATTCATGCAACTCAGATATACCATGAGTAAGATAGTTCATAGTTGTGTGGACCATACATGAAGAGCTACTGTAAGTCCATTGCAACCCTAAACATCCAAGGCTCCAACCAGTCAGCTACATAGGTCTATGTCTATGATCATGCAAGTGATGCAACAAGCATGCTTGATATAGTGACAGAATTCAGTCATGACTGGTGTCTTGAGATTTTGACAACTGAAAGCATTCAGCTTATTACTATGCTTAACAGTCTTAACTGAACGAGTAAGTTTTTCAACATGGCCTTATAACAGCAACAAATTCCCCAGCAACACGGGGGCACTAATTCTAGTTTGTAGCCCTGATGGATCTTCCTTCTTTGAAAGACCAGAGTTTAGGGTTTATGCCTAGACGTACTGCACCATATATTCCAACGGTTAATCAGTGTGGTCAATATAAGCATGCATATGCCTTTGTTAGTACTCTAAAGTTACTCATTCAGCCAATCATTATTGAAATCTGAAATTTGAGCCTTCTATGTTTGCTAAAAAGAATATTTACCTTGTATTGAGTGTCATTTCTATTGCAGAACATGTAGTAGACTAGCAGCCCCTTCTAATGGAACACAAAATCCAATGAACACGTTCAAACCTTTAAGTGTACTAGAAGAACATTTCTTCTAGCTATATCCTGGTCTATTATGCTGACATTGAATTGATACGACATATAAACGCATACTCACGTTTAACATCAGAACAGAGCAATAGATTACTTTCTTTTTCTTTGATCCATTTGCCTTGCATCCATTTAAATGTTCAGATGTTTTATAGCAGATATGCTGAATCTTGATGAATCTTCAAAGAAACAATCACATGCAGAAATACTGAATTCTGAACTACAAAGTACTGTGGACATTGAGAACCAAGGAGAAGCATATAGCCAATATGACATACATGTGAATGATGCAGGACTATTAGATACCATAAATAAGTATGTCGTTCCATCTTCCAATTCCTGGAAATAATGGAAAAGCCATTGACATATATACCAATGCATGTGAAAGAAATGTCTCTTTTTCCTACTGATAATGAAATTCAATCTCCCTTGCATAGTAGGAGTAGAGCCTGTATAGATGGATGATGGATCTACCTTCACATCACCCATTATTGATAGAGGCCAAACTGTTTTAGCAGACCTCACACAGTAACTGTAGCAAATATTGGTGTATAGGTTCTGGAGATCAGTCGAGAGTGTGAAGCAGGCAAGCAAGTTAAAAGTTGGGGACTATTGGAAATGTAGGATTCACTTATTTTAGGATAACGTGACAACTAATGATGTCCTAAGAGAAAACCTGATCAGATCTTTTACAAGTACTACACTTCCTACCAAGCATCATACATGTTTCTTGAATGTTATTTCAGATGCATCTGCACTTGTTTCTTTGTCTTTTAAATGGGTGTTTATTCCTCTAACATTTCTAATCTTTGAAGTCCTGATGCAAGAGTTAGTGACGCCTCTCTCTGGCTGGAATTTTCGAAAAACTATTTTATAGGAGTGATGCTTATTTGACTTATTTACTCATACATGGTACATGTTGTTATAAAATATTTAATCAGAAATGGTACCTGTTGTTATCAGGGCATCACCAGGAATATTTTGCCAGGTCTCACAGACAAATTCATCGCAAGTATTATGGTACATCCACATAGCATGAAATCGAAAAGGGGGAATAGTTCTCGAGAGAGATACCTGAGTAAAAAGACAGAAGCACCTCCAATCACTATGACAGAAGCACATGTTTCATCTTTCTTTCACTGTGGTAAACGCATGACCTTGAAATTCCATGTCAATCACAGCATTTATATCCACCCATTTCTTATAACCACTACCAGCCTTAGGATAACCAATCTTTATGAGCAGGAGGAACTGTGATATATGCAGTCCCCAACTAGAAACCAACAAGCACGAAATCCAAGCAAAAATGGTTCCTCAACCCCAAGAAAAGAGGGAGCACCAGTGCCTCTTCTTACTCTTTAATAAACTCGGCGTCAGGCTTAATGAGAATATGATTCTCAAGTCTATCTCTACATTTATGAATTTCATTGATTCTAACAAGGAGCCATAAGTTTGCAGATGAATGAATTTAGAGCTGTGCAAAATCAGTGAGAGCTTCACAAACCAAAGCAGATGATTGAAATTTCTCTACATTCAGACAAAGACAACAGTATAATCCGACAAAAGGCAACAATCGAAGCAGTTAATGACTTTGTTGGAACCTCAAGTTGGGCAAAATATCACTTGAGACCAACATGTTTTCAGGGTTTCGGGCAAGAATCACAAATTCTCTCAAATTCCGGCATGAAATAGAGGGAGCACCAGTGATCACATGGAATATAGATCTGAAATTGAATTGAGGCAAAACAAAACCCTAGATTAGATAGATATGAAATTCAAAACAAGCATAGATCAGATCATCAACTGAATTGACAAAGACGAATGAAACTGAATCGAAACGAATTGAACAATCTTAACGTTCGGCTTCTTCTGTGTCCCAAAACCCGTCTTCTCCCTTCTGTCCCCCAATCAGATTTCAACACCTGTCTCGCTACTTGACACTTGACAGATTAAGAGGGTAATGTTGTCTTCGTGAGAAACATCAAAACCCTAGAGGGAAATCAACGTCCAGAAGCTGGTCCTCAACATCTCCGCCGGCGAGAGCGGTGATCGCCTCACCAGAGCCGCTAAGGTCTTGGAGCAACTCAGTGGCCAAACCCCTGTCTTCTCCGAAGGTATCAATTTTGTTGGCTACTTTTTTAGTTTATGATTTTGGAATTGAGCTCGTTTATGTTCCGATGCATAAAGTACATGTTGGATGCCATTTCTGTATTCTTATGTGATGCTGCTGTTTGGAATGTATAGCAAGGTACACGGTCGGAGCTCTGGCATCAGGCGTAATGAGAAGATTGCGTGCTATGTCACTGTCAGGGGTGAAAAGGCCATGCAACTTCCGGAGAGTGGGTTGAAGGCCAAGGAATACGAGTTGCTTTGAAAGAACTTTAGTGAGAGAATAGGAGTTGTCTGGCCCTTTAACAGGCTCATGTTGAATTATGATTTAGAAAGAAGCTGTTTTCTATTTGGTTTTATGCACATAGTTTTCAACCATTTTGTCACATTTGTTGGTCATGCATGATACATCATATGGAATGATTCTACTAGTTACTACTTCATTTGTATTTTATATCTATGTTATTTTCTTCTTTTGTTCATTAGTGATTACTTTTTCTTCAGGTATGATCCTTCTACTGGTATTTATGGAATGGATTTCTGTGTTGTGTGGGTCGTCGTCGTAGATGCAAGGCTCGTGTTGGGATCCAGCACAGGGTTACGAAGGAGGATTCCATGAAGTGGTTCCAGGTCAAATATGAGGGTGTGATCCTTAACAAGTCCCAGCAAATCTCTTAGGCCATTGGGATCATAGGATTAGTATGGTTAGTCTTTCATTACCTGAGTCCCTTAGTTTGTGTCAGGAAGTACTCCTTCAAGGTTTCATAGTTATTATGTATGATTGATTTACTCATCTGGGTTTTGGTTTGCACTTTGAGATGGAATTAGTTTTATATTCTTTAAACTCTAAAGAAGTTGGGTTTCATTATTGAGGAATGATGACACCAAAATTGGTATTGGTATTGCTTCACTTTGAGAAGTAATCAAAATTTTCAAGTGATACGACATTGTGCCTGAACATTGCTTTCACTTGGGTTTTTTTTTGTTTGTTTGGCTCTATCTCTATCTTTTTCTCTGCATAATGGGCTTTTCCTCTCTTCACCCTTTTCCCCTTCCTCTTTCTTTTCCTTCTCTCAGCCCCCTTCATAATTTTCGATCATCAAAGCACCCTGTTGAATTCGTTTCAGCTGGAAAGCATATCTGAGGATTCAGTAGTTGTAGTTCAAAAATAGAAACATGTAACACTTGATCCCTGCCCTTAGGTTAGGAGAGTTGTCTGATATAGGAGGTCGCCCCCATATGGAAGGATAGTCATATATGCATTAGTGACTTTCTTGAGCATTGTCAAGAGTCATTGTTGACCTTGAAAGAGTGATAACAAGGTCATTGGTTGAGACAGATGCTGCATTTGCAAAAAACTTGCTCACTTTGGTTTCACTTGCTTCTGGCACAACTGCACTCATGGCAAATGCCGGAGATTGCAGGGCTATACTGTCACCGAATGGAGCAGCTATAGAAATGTCAAAAGATCATAGACCCTCTGCTGCACAAAATAAACTAAGAAAGAATGCGGATTTAGTCTTTGAGTGGCTATGCTGTTGATGGTTATCTGAATGGTCAGTCAGGGGTCACCCGCGCATTAGGTGATTGACATCTTGAACTTGAAGGATTGAAGGATGAGGGTGAAGGGGAGGACAGTCCATATAATGTTGTTTTTTTTTTTGCACTAAAGTAAGCCTCTTATATCATTGTTGTTTCCAGCAAACTTAAGCACCATCCAGGATGTCCTCTTTATAGACTCATGTAATGTTAGTTCTACTTAGGGTGTAGGTGTTATGTGCCCTTGATAGGGTAAAGTATTATTAATAATAATATGGGTGTGGGGATGAGCCTTCCGGTATAACTGGGTTCTAAACGCCGCTTTACTTCAAACAAAAAAAAAAAACACTTAGCACCATATTGATCTAGCTACCAAGTGAAAATTCAACTTTCTTAATCCGGTTAGTTGCATCATCGTGGTTGAATGAGTTATAGTTGCATTTTTTTAGCACATTCTGCCATTTCTTAGTTTCCTTAATAGTCCTCAATGAAATCCTGTAAAATTGAAGAATAAAATCGCATGAACTCTACTGAAATGCAGTCTTCAAATCCTTAGAGAACTAGCAGTGCACAAACTGAAATGTTTCCCCTATACAATAAACAATCTGTGGTTTGCAAACATGACTAAGCTGGAGCTTTACCCCTCAATTCTCAGTCATCACCGATAAAAACCACAAGAATTATTTTCTTGCAAAATTCTCAAAGCAAAAGGTTCACACAAAACATTTATGTATCACCTAATTACTTGGTAGCTTGTGGCCTTGTACATTTTGTTGCAAGACCAATTAATGTACGTGATATGGATAAATGATGAAATCATGTACAGTTTCTCAAAAAAGAATAGTCTTCTTACTTAGCCCATATGCCAACTGTTGTTCATATCGTAGTCCTATATACAATGGATGAATGGAGACCCATACCAATGAATCTTATAAACAATGGAGACACACACCAATGAATCTATAAACAATCTTAATTTTTTCTTTGATGGCAAAAAGAAAAAACTACAAACTAAAACCTCTAACGACCCTTATCCTAGTTGATCCAGACAGGACGTAGAAAGATGGGCAAATAGTGAAACAAAATCGAAGGAGAAGTAGTTATCGATCCAACTTTAGTAGCTTATTTGCTACATAGTTAGCTTCTCGATAGACATGTCGATGAATTGAAATTGCTGTGTCAAGTGCATAATATGCCGAACAAAGACACTGATCCTATAACGAACAAAGCTCTATTAAGCCGACAATCTATAAGAAACAATCATATTCCATCGAAACATATTAATAAAGTAATAATGTTGTGATAAATAAGGTTACTATTAGTGTCTCAAAACAAATCCGAATTACAATATCCATTAGGGGTTCATACATAAATTTTTTGAATCAAAAGTTGAAACATATGGAGCCATTTTAGTGAGGACTCTTAAGTTGAGGACTAGTTGAGGACTTTTCGGTTTATGGTTTAAAAGACATATTTTTCGATCACATCTTGACATCTCATCCATTCAATTTTTAGGTGTATATGTGTAGATCAACCATACAAATTTTCAGCCAAATCGGTGATAATTAAGATAACAAATTAGATCAAATTAATGGACGAACCAAATATGTCAAACATGAACCGTTCAAGTTCATAATTGGTAAATCATACTTATGAATGTTTTAACGATTTTCAATATGGCTGAAAATTTACAGAAATGATCTACTCAAAAATATCTATAAACTGAACAGTCAAGATGTGGATATAAGATCGAAAAGTGGGATAAGCCGAAAAGTCCTCAACTTAAGGATCCTTTTAGAACAACTTTAGCAGACTCTTTATTTTAGCTTTTAGCTATTTTAGAGAGCGTGTAGTTTTTTTTTGGATGTTTTAGGAACTCTAGCAGACTAGCCAAACTTAAGTTATTATAACTTTTAGGTATCTCGTTAGATATATTTAGCTGGCGAGATAACTCAAATGAGGCTAGCTATAATTTATTACATTCCTTTTAAGATATTTTAAGTGATATATAAATACATTTAAACTATTTAATCTTTATTTGAAGAATAATATTAATGTAATGCTAGCTAAAATAGAGAGTATTGATGCATACATATTTATAAAGTGGTTAGCCAAAATAATATTTTAGCTAATTTAAAGAAAATTTAACTCAAATATAGCTAGCATTGGTCAAGATTTTCTTAAAAAAACTTTTTAAAACATATTCACCAAAATTTTCAAAAATTTCGGGGGAATTAGAGTGGGTCCTCAAGTCTCCTTGATGCCTGTCCTAAACTCAAGGAAAAAGGAAGAAGGGCAATTCGGTCCACCCAGGACAAACATAAACCAAAGTTTTCATTCAATTCTTTCACTTTTCCTGACGCCACAGAGAGAAGAAGCAGAGCTTCATTTCCAACTCCGCCATGACGAAAGTAACTTCCTTTCTCTCTGCACAACCCTAAATCCCAAACCTCACCTCTCTTTCTCTACTCAAAAGTCAAAACCTACCCGCTCTCTTTCTTTTGACTCAACACATCATCATCGTCATGGGCTCTCTCCTCCCCATTCTTGACCTCAACGCCTCCCCTAATCCCTCTCAACCCGCCACCGCCGCCGTGGCCCTCAAGGTCCCCAAAATCGAACCCAAAGCCGAGCCTTACGATGACCCTTTGCCGCCGCCGCAGACCACTCCCCAACCGCCGTTGGATCTTTTCCCCAATCCCCAAATTACCCCTCCGGTGACCCCCCCCGCCGACCAGGACACCGTCTACTCCGAGTTCCACCGCATTCAGGAGCTCTTCCACACGGCATTCGCCAAGGGGATTCAGAACTGCGACGGCGGCGGCGGCGGAGGAGGAGGAGGAGACGAGGACGGCGTCGTTTTGGACCCGGAGTCCGGCGCGATTGTCCCGGTGGAGGACGCCAGCGAGAAGCAGCAGCTGGCGGAGGTGGTGCAGCGGAAGAAGTACCCGCAGCGGTCGAACGAGCTCGTCCGCGTCACCGATCTCAGGGAAGAGGACCACCGCTACTTCCGTGAGGTCGTCAGAAAGACGCGGATGCTCTACGATTCGATTCGGATCAATTCGATTGCCGAGGAGGATCGGAAGAATCCGGGTCAGGGGAAACGGACCCGGGGCGACTTAAGGGCCGCGTCGGTGCTCCGGGACCGGGGCCTGTGGCTCAACCGTGACAAGAGAATAGTGGGGTCCATTCCCGGTGTCTATGTTGGTGACCTTTTCTTTTTCAGGATGGAGCTTTGTGTGGTTGGGATACACGGCCAGGTTCAGGCCGGAATCGACTATCTTCCTGGGAGCCAGAGCTCCAATAGGGAGCCGATTGCGACGAGCATTATCGTCTCTGGCGGGTATGAGGACGATGAGGATGCAGGGGATGTTATTATCTACACGGGGCACGGAGGGCAGGACAAGTTCAACAAGCAATGTGCTCACCAGAAGCTGGAGGGAGGCAACTTGGCGTTGGAGAGGAGCATGCATTACGGGATTGAGGTGAGGGTTATTAGAGGGAGGAAGATACAGAGTGTTGTTTCGCAGAAGGTGTATGTTTATGATGGGTTGTATAGGATTCTCGAGACTTGGCTTGATGTTGGCAAGTCGGGGTTTGGTGTGTATAAGTTTAAGTTGCTGAGAATTGAGGGGCAGCCTGAGATGGGGAGCTCGATACTTAAGTTTGCGGAGAGTCTTAGGACTAAGCCTCTGACTGTGAGGCCGAGGGGTTATCTTAGTTTGGACCTTTCGCAGCAGAGGGAGAAGATACCCGTAAGGCTTTTCAATGACATTGATGCTGATCAGGACCCGTTGTATTATGAGTATCTTAGAGCACCTGCATTTCCGACTCATGTGTATCATCAGTCGGCAAATGGTACCGGCTGTGAATGTGTTAATGGTTGTAATCAAAATTGCATTTGCGCTATGAAAAATGGAGGGGAGTTTCCTTATGATCAGAATGGGTTTCTTTTGAGGGGGAAGCCTGTGGTATTTGAGTGTGGGAGCTTCTGCCGTTGCCCCCCATCTTGTCGGAATCGTGTCACCCAAAATGGAATGAAGCATAGACTGGAAGTGTTTAGATCAAGGGAAACAGGTTGGGGAGTTAGGTCTTTGGACTTGATACATGCTGGTGCTTTTATATGTGAGTATGCAGGAGTTATTCTCACGAGGGAGCAGGCTCATATTTTTTCCATGGATGGTGATAGCTTGATTTATCCCCATCGTTTTGCTGATAAATGGGCCGAATGGGGAGATTTATCTCAGATCTATCCTGATTATGTGCGTCCAACTTATCCGGCAATCCCACCGCTGGATTTTGCAATGGATGTGTCCAAAATGAGGAATGTCGCTTGTTATATGAGCCAGAGTACCACTCCGAATGTAATGGTGCAGTTTGTTCTGTATGATCACAACAACTTGATGTTTCCTCATCTTATGCTATTTGCGATGGAGAACATTCCTCCTATGAGGGAGTTGAGCCTTGACTATGGGGTGGCTGTGGCTGATGAATGGACAGGGAAACTTGCTATCTGTAACTGACTAATTTTGAAGGTGTGATATATTCTGAATCATGCCGACAGAGTTATGGGAATATGCTGCCGTAAGGTAAAGCCAACTTCATTTTACAAAGCATTTCTTTATTTTTATTTTTTTCTTTTCTGCATCACAGCTTCCCTGGTTCCCTTCTGCTTGTTGAGATGACATACAGTGCGGGTGTATTTTCCTGTGTTTTTGTCATAGCTTGACTTCAAACTTTATTGTCAACTATTCAACCATTTTAGGTGTAGGTGTGTGATTCCTTAAGAAACCATATACATTATTACTGGTTCCATGAGATGGAATTGTTTATTTATTTTAACAAACTAGGATATTGTCATTCAGTTTGTTATGTATTTGGATAGTTTTTTTATTCGATTCCTTGCCTGTGTGGTATTATTTGGATAAGTTCTTATTCAGTTTGGTTCATATGCGAATCTTTTTCTATTCATATTAGGATGGCTTAACCTCCTTTGGAGCATGGCAGTTTGATTAGTTTCCATTGGGACATTAAGCTGCATATTAAATAGATGTTTCTGCTAAGATTAATACTTGAGGGATAAAAATCTTAGAATTTCTTATCTGCTTCATGATTGCGTTTTGAATGTATCGAGAATAGTCTTTCAGGATGGGTTTGTGGATTATTAGTATGAGTCTAGTAATGTGCAACTACATTTAGAGGATATCATAGTGCAGACTTAGATTGTGATTAAACAAGTTAACTGCGGTGAGGACGAAGAGCATCAACTTTCTAGAAATAAAGGCTGTTTAAGTCTACTACTAGAATTGTTTGTCAGCAGCTGTGCTCATGGCTAAATTGCTACTAGCAGTCTTTATCTGGATATTATGTTGACCACTGGTTTTTGGCTTCTGCTATGTCACTGAGTATCCACAGAATTTTCATTTCTGTTCATTCCTAGAAGAAAGGAAAATTTTTGCCCTTAAAAATACAGATTATTCTGGTAGTGTTATTGAGCAGTCATCAACATGTTTGGATGCGATGTTTTGTTTGTTTTTCTTTTACATATGGATAGCTATCTATGTCGATTATGATAAGCAAAAGAAAGGGGCATAATTTAGGTTGGGTAGGATTAGGTGGTCTGAAGTGGCCAGCTAAGCTTTGACTTGTTTTTATGCTTCTTCTAAACCACTGACAATTCTTAAGATAGAAAAAAAACAAACAAAATGTGGTTACACATTCCTCTTTCTGTTCCTTGTAGCAATTAAAATGACCATAGTTGGTCGTCTGTCATCATTAGGTAAATGTGGGTATATAAGTATAAGTGCATATTCATGTAAATACCGATGCAAATACCTATGAGGCTATCAAAAATACTGATATTAGCATCGCACAATGTGGTGATAAATGTAGTTCGAACGGGAATCACATAAGTAAACTTACCAAATAAATCAGTTTCTTTGTATTTATAAGGAATGTCTAGAATTTGGAATACAATTCTGCGGGTTAGTGAAGTAATACGTAATTTTGGAATGGTTGTAACATCCTTCTTATATAGGAGGGTTTGCTGCCGAGTGTAGCTTTAGTATTTCATCTCTACGAGCTCTTTTCTCTTACGGGATGCCAGGATTGTGTTATATCTGACTATAATGGGGTTATTTGTTTACTTCATCAGGAGCAGGTCTTGAAATAGTTTTTGTGTGTGTGTGTGTGTGTGGGGGGGGGGGGGGGGGGGGGTTAGTGAAGACGAATATAATACATAGATATATCTGTTGACGTCTCGAATGACTAATGTAGATTCTTTGTTCGATTAAGAGCCGGCCCCCAAAATATGAGTGTCCGTATTTGTACTACAAACCCACTGAAATTGCAATCACCAAATTTTGGTGCATCTAACAGTAATGTTTTTGTCATTTGTGATCATGTATCGTTGTGTTGTAGTCATTTTGGGTAATAAAACTTAGTGATTGGATGCAACATGATCACCCGTAAAACCTAATGAAGACCAACACATTGGTTGTTACAACTTCGATGACCAAAACAATGGGCATCTAATTAAGACTTAATATTCTAAGCTAGATCAACTGCCACTCCAACAC
The DNA here is from genome assembly GCA_009720345.1 of Fragaria iinumae. Taxonomy (NCBI): domain Eukaryota; kingdom Viridiplantae; phylum Streptophyta; class Magnoliopsida; order Rosales; family Rosaceae; genus Fragaria; species Fragaria iinumae. Next base: position 21,535,218 of record CM019118.1, on the reverse strand, counting down.
TCTCCATCGCGCCTGGAACTTATCAGATCAGTGTTGGTTGACTTTGAGACTCCTGCACACACGCATTCTTGGGTCCGTTTGTCCTCAGAACGGACACTCCTTAGACACTTAACTTGATAAGGCCTTTTTTTAATTCTATAAAACAAAGCAGCATGTACTTTTGATGTTATGATTGCAATTTAAAATGTATATAAAAAAGAGTACGGTTTTGAATATCTCTTGACTCATGGAATTGGTGTCTGAATTCATTGTGCATTATTTGGTAGTATGTCATTTATTTCCTTAAACGTCAGCGTGTACTTTTGAGGTTATGGTTGCAATTCAAAATGCGTATATTGAAAAGAGTACGGTTTTGAATATGTCTTGACTCATGGAATTGGTGTCTGAATTCATTGTGCATTATTTGGTAGTATGACATTTATTTCCTTACGTTATGTATATATTACCTTTTAAATATTACATATAATATTAATGTCCAAGTTGATAACATGTCAGTCCTAGTTGTTGGAGAGTTGCTGTCTCATGTCGTGTTAAATCTCTGTCTGTTTCGGTGCTTCCTAGAATGTGGTGAATTTCAAATAGTTGTTCTTTGGAAACCACAGAAGTGACTTTGTCGAGGTTTCAAATAAAAGATGTTTCTTTTCAAATTTAGCTTTTAAGATGTCTTTGTTGGCAGAGTTAAGTACTTGCAATCTTTTTTAGTCAGAAAATAAGCTATTTTAGTTGTCTGGTGTTTCTAGTAATTGCTGAAGGGAGACTAACTCAAGGAAAGGTGAAAGTTCATGTTGGATCTGATATGCGGGTATATAATGAGAAGTATAATTGTGGTTGGCTATAACAAAAAGACAATATTTCAGTTGCTGCAGTTTTCCGAGAAATCTTACAAAGTTTTGATTGCTTGTTTGTTTGTTTGTTTGTTTGCATGTTTTTTTTTTGTATTTGTTTTTGTAATTTGTTTATTATCTCCGGGAAATTGAGTTAATTTAACATTCCTATAGGTATGTTTGATACATACAAGCAGGCTTCAATGTCATTTATGTTGGTCTGATTGCTATATCAAACTGATTAATTATCAATCAATATCGAAACATAATAGTACATTTACGATATGCTACCATTTCTAGGAATATACTTTCTAGTGCTAGCTGAATATAAAGTAATGGCTTCTGTGCAATGTTGAAAGGATCTGATGTAGTGGGAGTGATCTGATCATAACAATTTCTGGCAGATCTTTTAAAAGTGATTCTAAAGGAACCTATTTTACCCAGTAGTGCTAATTTCTCCCTTTTTAGAATGGCTCCGGTGACTGCATATAGGTTAAGTCTGGTTGCGCTTGGGCTGTTTTACCTTTTTGTTATGGAATTATTATTGTGGTAGGTCTACTTTGTTTGTTTGCCATATCTTGGCTACGTGTTTATGGAATGCTTGTAGCAGGTTGGTCTAGTAATTAGGGGGCAGTCGTTTTACCCATGGGACTAGAATTTTTGTTTCAAGGTAAAGATGGCAAGTATTCTGCAATCTTGTTGCTGGCAAATAAGCTTCCGAGAACAGAAGTTGAAGGCATTCAGGATGGCTGGTGTGTATGAGGCGTTTGAGGTGATTTAATTACGTTGTACAAAATCAGGCTAGGCATCTGGGTAGTGTCTGTTTGCTGTTCTGAGGACTGGGAATCGGTACGAGTTTTTTGTTGTTGTTGTTGTTGTTGTTGATGTGAGGATTACAGTTTCATCATACTTGTTGATGCATGCTTTTGCCTTCTTAATTTAAAGTCAATCTGGATGTTTCCTGCAGACGTTTCATAACTTTAGTTAACTCCAGTAATTTTCTATACTAGGAAGGCAATCACTAAATTCAAGGCGCAATCAATAAGTACCATACATATGCATATGTATTACTTTCATTTGTTGAATATGCTTTGACGTTACTTGGGAAGTAATAGTATTTGGATGTGATGGAGATGAGGCTCTGTTGTAGAATTTATCCATTTCAAATGATATAGACTAAGTTTCCTAGTCTTGTTACGTAGTAAGTTAGTATATAGGTATTTCTATTTTTTATTTCTTATTTATAACCCCACCCATCTGCATATGCCAGTGAGAATCAAACACATGACCTGCCCCTGCCCGGTGTTGGTTTTACCTAGTATAGAGATCTATACCTTTTGAGAATAGATGTAGGTTTACTGAAAAGAGTAACTAACTATAAATATGTAACTATATTGGCACTCCTTATCTGCGCTCCTTGTCAATTTCCTTTTAAGATCATATTGGCGATTTCTAGCATGTCATTCATTGCGCAAGTACTTATAGACCAATGAGCAGTATCAAATTCATTGTTAGTAAACCATCCTAGCATCGAACCGATTCTTAGCACTTGCTTTCATAGTGTTAGCTGCCTAGCCTGGTTTCACCATTCCTACAACATAGTGCATACTCAATAAATCATCCTGGTTAGAGTGCTATTTTCTCTACTTTTCATGCTGGGAAGGACTTATTCCCTTCCGCCCACCAACATGCCATTGAACAGAACATTTTATTGGTGTCCTTTAAGATATATATATATATACAAGAAGGTTCGAGAGCGGACGTCCGCACTCTGCTTAAAGTGCGGACGTCCCTCCGTTCGCCACCGTACGGCGCTGGCGAGGGCGCGCCTCCACCCCAGCGGACTCCAGCAGCGTCCCCGACCACTTTCCCTCACCGGCGAGTCCGCCGAATTCCAGTTTTCCGGCCAAATCACGCAAAACTTCAAACAAAGTCGATCTGGCTGGAAAACTGGAATTCGGCAGACTCACCGGGGATGGAAAGTGGTTGGGGACGCTGCTGGAGTCCGTTGGGGTGGTGGCGCGCCCTCGCCGGTGACGTACTGTGGCAAACGGAGGGACGTCCGCACTTTAAGCCAAGTGCGGACGTCCGCTCTCGAACGGCTCCGTGTGTGTATATATATATATACAGCTTTTCTCAGCTACAAACGTCCGCACCAATGGTTTTGGTGCGGATTTTCATTTTTGCACCACTTTTCGATCGAATTTCCTCATCTCCACCGTCTAGTATCTAGATAATATTGTGTAGATCATCTTTGTAAAATTTTAGCCAATTTGGTAATCGTTAAGGTCCTCAAACTCGAAAAACCAATGGACGGACTGAATTCTGTCAAACATGAACCGTTCATGTTTGTAACAGAAAAACGCCATTTTGAGGGCCTTAACGATTACCAAATTGGCTGAAATTTTGCAGAGATGATCTACACAATATTATCTAGATACTAGACGGTGGAGATGAGGAAATTCGATCGAAAAGTGGTGCAAAAATGAAAATACGCACCAAAACCATTGGTGTGGACGTTTGTAGCCAAGAAGCCCTATATATATATATATATATATATATGAGTCTGGATCTAGAGAGGACCTCCTTAAAGTGAGGATGCTTTTAGTTCTAGCATGTATTTTGACAATCAAAACCACCCATTCCCTAGTTACTTACCCAAATATGAATCCTACAAAAAATTAGCCAAATTGAAAAACGTTTAACCACTTGATTAGCACAATATTTGTTTTAATTTTATCTAACGGCCTACAATTGTTTACGTCGATTTGAATGATTATGGAATTAGTTGAAATTTTGTAGACATGTTTCTTGCATATGAATCTAGAGGATCAACGGTTGAGATCTTTAAATGAAGTCATCTACTAATGTAAAATAGTAGAAATCCTCAAATTCTTAAAGTAAGGAGGTCCTTTTAAGATCCTCCCTCTCTCTCTCTCTCTCTCTATATATATATATATATATATATATATATATATCTGTTTGAATTTATTGGCAACTTCTTTGTACAAAGTGTAACAATATGCTTTGTATTCCCTGCACTGGAATTAGATCGCTAAATAGTTTAACTAGTAGTCATTTATTTTTGAACGTCTTGCTTATGATCTTTACCCTGTGTTAGGAAAGGCAGAGGAATTCTTTCCGTCACTTCTATTATTGGGAACTCTGTCAAGTTTTATTGCTTTGCTAGAACTAAGCAGCATTATTATCATCATTACTTGTGTTTGTTAAAGTGTATTACCACACAACCCATGCACACATACGTTGTCTACGCACACACAAACACTTATTCAAGATTTATGTATCTTATAGAAGAATAGCCAAAGGGAGCCTTGTGAATCTTGGTATTTGAAGAAAATAGTGTTTTTGAAAGAGTAAGTAAGAATCTTGCTGGAGAAGTTTAGGATTTTGTCTGGGAGCCTCAGTAATTTATGAGCTATTATTATATGAAGTTATAGGCAGGACACTTCTCTCTAGCCATGAAACAGTGCACCAAAATAGTGTGTGTGTGTGTGTGTTACCTTACCATCCATGGATGGAGGTATCTGGTGATTGTTGTATATTGCATTTGGAATTACATAATCTATTGTCATATGCTCACTAGTTTTGTATCTTATGCAGATAACATTCAGGTGTTTACGGAATTTTGCTATCTTGCATCTGAGTTCCCTGGTCCTTAAGTATTGTAGATGCTGGCAATGTAAATTTTCCTGTCAGATGATCCGAATTGGCTTGGCTGATGTACACAACAATTGCAATCACCAGGTGGAGAAAAAAAAAATGCAATTATGTTGCTAGCTCTGACCAAGCCACAGACGTTGCTGCAATGGTGCGCCTGACTTTTTGACAGTTTCTGTCTTCTCGACTTTTTGGATGACGAAGTCTGCACAGCTATGCAATTCCACTGGGACTGACAATAGTTGCTTTTAGGTTTATTAAGCTTGTAAGCACAACAGTACTAATCTGGTGTACCATACTTGTAGCATTTTTGTATATATAAATGACAAATGGCTGAAGTTTGTACAAAAATTGTATAACCAGTGCTCCCTCTTATGTCTGCAAAGATCCAATTGTTTATGTGCTTGCCGTAGATAGTTCATAATTGTGGGTAATGGTTTCGGGTAACTTATTTTTCTTCAAGGAAAGATGCAAAAACTCTATCTAAGCTTAGGAGGGAGTACATTCCTGCGGCACAAGTTCATGAATGCATTCTGGGTGTTCCTTGAGCAGATTCATGTTATGTTGGGGTTAACATGTACAAGAAAGAGGAGCGAAAATGCTATGGAGATCTTGTTTACACCTCATTGCAGCTTGAATGTGATCAAATAGACTGCAAGAACTGGAGATGAATTGTACTGTATGCTGTAATGAAAACGGTGCGCAGCGGAGAGGCACTTGCAGAGTAGATGACCTGTGTTTCCACAGCCATGATTACAGAGAAGACAGTGAATGACGTCTAAAGGAAATGCAAGTGTTTAAAAAAAAACGTGGACGGCAGGATTCGAACCTGCGCGGGCAAAGCCCACATGATTTCTAGTCATGCCCGATAACCACTCCGGCACGTCCACGTCAATGATACGTCCTCTCTGGGCTTCGATTTAATTCATAGCGAGGGATTGGAGCCAAAGTTTTTGTGGAAGGGAACTGTGTTTCTCACTTTTCGCTTGTCAACCAAACTCTCAACTTCTGGGTTTACAAGTAAGTAAGGTATTTTCACTTTTTGTACTGCAATGAATACCCTTTACCCTTTTGATTGTCATAATTGACATGCCCATTACTTGTTTGACGAGTTTGGAATGTTGGGTTTTGTGTTTTCTGTATCTACTGTGAGGCTTCAGTTGGATTTTGTTTTTCTATATGCTTTGATTATTTGAAAAGGTGAATGATTTTGGTTTGGATTATGTTTTTGGTATTGATTGAGTTATCATTCCTAGTTCAAGTTTAGATTTTTATCAAAAGCTTTGATTCAAAATCTTATCTTTCAGCCGTTGTTTCATTGTTTGATCCTTGTTTGATATCGAATACAACTTCTAATCTTGTCGCATTACTTAACTTAAAAGCCATGGCATTGAGATACTTGATTTGTTGTATTTGTAGATGATATTTTAGGGAACATATATCTGTACTGGAGTCCTATATTTCCAAAACTTCTTTTAGGATGCCTGATGGGTATGGCTCATGTAAAATATGCAAACTTGGTTTGATATATTCTCCTTCTATAACTTTTTAGTTAAATCCCCTTTCCCTCCCTGTTTTGGAAACCTTTTGGTTTCTATGTACTTCACTTATGGTCTGATAAGAGGTATTTGATATGATTTCCCATTATCTTGTGCATAATACATGCATCTACTCTTTAGTGGATTTGAAAAAAAGTTGATGGTAACTTTGAATATATTATCAATTAGGAGAGGCATGTATCATACCAAATATAAACTGTACACTATAGATTGATTACTATCTGCAGATTTGCACTCGTTTATCATAGCTCTCTTACTGCTGCCACTGAATATCTGGTGTATCGAGATATCCTCAATGTCTACTTATCCAACAGAAACGAGGTGTTTTTTTTCCTGGTTTGGAGAATTTTGGTTGCTTATATCCATGTCTTTGCACAAGCATCCTACTTTTCACGTATAAAAGTAAACATATGCTTTGAATTGAGTTTTCTTCTTGTATTGCAGATATCTCTAGCTTATGCTAATTGATCAAGGCATCCATATTTATATTTAGTTGGGTTGTGCCATAAACATTGGACTCTGTAACTACTAGACGATATAGGCTATGGTATAATGACCTCACGTGTGAAATTATGTTTATTAATGTTCTGTAGAGTTCATAAGATGCTATGATGCCATTTCAAATTTTTGGCGTTGAAGCTCAACTGTTGCAGGTATACTCTATAAGTAGTAATAACCCAACCTATATCATTTGTTTATGCATGTCTGTTCTCCTGCATATTCCTGTGACTTTTCTAACCCGAAGTTAATACCTCCTTATGCCTTTCAATGGCAGATAATGTTGAAGCCGCAAGAAAAGGTTATAGCAAAGCCTGGTATGTTCCGACAAGCCTGGACTTTAATTCATAAGGTGCATTATAGTTGTCATAATACATTTGACTGATTTTGGTATAGTTCTACCAACAGTAGTAGAAAACGTTGCAAATTGTTGTTCTCAACTTATAACTGATGGGTGAATAAATTTTAGGTTCAGTGTGCTTTATGTCTGGGTCGAACGAAATGGGAAAATGTATTTGTTCCTGAAAATGAAGTAGGGTGTGGTAGTGGCTTTTTGGCAAGACTGTGAGCAGCATAGTTTTTCACAATTACGGTCAAGGCGACTGGTTTGTTGGAATTGCTGCACCTTCTCTTGCCAGAATTCTCTCAGTACGTTGTCTTAAACACGCCACAAATATCAGGAATTTATTACGTTACTTTTGTATTGAAATTGATCCTGATCAACATGTGTAACTTACTGATTTCTTTTTTCCTTTTCTGTTTGACAGATTGACTTGGCAATGTTTGGCGGAGAGATTTTGTGCCAGGTATAACTATTTCATTCATTGTTTGACTAAGTGTTTTCAGTTTCTGTTAGTCTCCCTGTTTCTGATTGTCCGTACTTTCTTTTGTTAGATTCAACATACACCTTTCTTGTCTTATCAACTGGATTTTTATGGACGTTGTTAAATTTTGTAGCCAGAGGCATTCCTTTGTTCAGTTAATGTTGTTAAAGAATACAGTTGACCAGATGGGCTCGTGATATTATTCCTGGTGCAGAGGTAAGATACTGGGAGTTTCAGAATTGTTTCATTTTTGTATCCTTAGCATGCTCCTACCATTAAATCATTAATTAATTAATTTTGTTCTTTTTTTTGTTCTCTCTAATTTGCCTCCTTCATCTGTTTTTCAAATTTCCATGTTGTTCCTTAGATTATCTGATTGCAGTGTTAATGTTACTGTAGGGTTTTCTAAGATATAAGCTATCTATCTAGCCAAGGGCTTGCATTTATAATTGCAGGTGGATCTGGTAAGCATGTTTCAGATTGGGCACTCTTAGTTTTGTTCTGCCACAGAATCCACATGTCACTGTTCAGTCGGGTCTTAGTTGTGAGATGTCAATTTTAATGTGTGGTTTAATTTATTGGTTAAATACTTAAATCAAACCACCTCTTCTTTTAACTCCCTTTTTGCTCCAATTTTTACCTCAAATTGGAAACTGAAAGTATTTGTAGTTTCTTTTGTTGCATGAGAAAATAAAATTCTCACATCAAAATTTAACTTTTCTTTCAAGAAAACTCATTCATAGAACTTTCAGTGATAGTAAAAATGAAGATGCATAGGCCATTCAGAAAAGAGGGAGATACAAATGGCTCTTTGCAGCATCAATCATTATTAGCTATTCATATTATGTTCTTTAAGTGCTAAAGAAAAGGACAAAGTTCTGCTACTTTTGTTGAAAACTCTTTGAATAATGAATCCTTCTTGGCCAATCTAGCCAGTCATCACATAGTTGGACATGGACTAATCTCAGCATTTTTCTGGGTTTCTCCATTTTCGCTAGTTGTACAGAAAATCTTGAGGTAGGCGAGGTACTGTGTGTTGATGTTTCTTGTATAGCAGCTGTGGCTACAACATTCAACGTCCAAATCAAATACAATGGGCCCATGAGAAGAGCAGTCTTTGATGTAAGTTGCTTCATTTTCTGGAAATTTGCAGTCGGCTTCTGTATTGCTTCTATATTGATAACGTGGTTGCATGTCGTGGCACTGAGAGGTTATGGCTGGAACCACCTGTAAGGTGATTTGATTGATCTCTACACAGTGGATGACTATATGAAGTTCTCCACACTGTTGAAAATTCTTTCAGATGCAAATGACCCTATTATGGGGACATTTCTCATTTTAGATAAATGATAACCCTCTGCTAAATGCTTTTAGGTGCCCCAAATTTTACATCATGTCTTTTCTTAATCAAGTTTCCCAAACTGTTTTACAAATATCAGGGAGACAATCTTGTAACAGCTGTTTTAACCGGACCAGATTCAGAGTTTACCTTTCCATCGATTTTCTTAGCGTATTGCTAGGTAATAACTTCTTGGAACATGAAGTTTAGTGATAAATTTTTTTTCCGGTCTCCTGTATATCCCTTATTTTCATGTAGTTCTGTTTTGTAGCATTTAACAAATGTATGCTTTCTGGTTACAGGTCAGTTACATCACCAAACATGAGGGAAACTCCCAAGTTGGTCATGCAGATATCCATTTTCCTGGCATATGTTTTGATTATATCCTGGTACCAATCACGAGCCATGGTGACTGAGGCAATGATGGCTTATAATAAGGTGCAGCTATGTAAGAGTTTGCAGCATACTTCCAAGAAGAACAGACTGCTTTGAAGCGAAGGATGTCAATGGAAGCAAGCTTTTTCAAGATCAACTCTGCGATTTCAATTGGGACATCATAGACCACATTGATTCGCATTCTTGTGTTCTCCTTTTGGTGCAATGATTCTGATCATGGGACATTGTTATTGGGATAGTAGTGCATAATAGTAGTTTACAAAAAATATATAATCGTGATTTTGGGGCGGTGATGAAATTCTAATCAAATACTACTAGCTAGCTAGGTATTGTGCTTACGGATGGCGATGGCCTACGGGGAAGGAGGGATTCCAATTGAATACCACCTACTAGTGCAATATAACTCCGAATCGATTACAAAAGGCTCCCCAACTACATATGAGACTATTTTGTATCGGTTTGATACCTCAAGAGATACCCAACTCTGATTTCGTGATCGATGTTCTCAAGCGCCTCAATTCCTCCTCCGCCTTCTTTCTCTGCAAGCGGGTCTTATTTTCGACTCAGGTTGAATCCAAGATCTGTATAACCCGTTTAAAACATCCGTTTTTGTCTATTTTATTCGTATCCATTGAAATTCATTTAAAATGGTCCAACGGCCGGTGTTGATCCATCCGCATTTTTTGAAAGATACGAACCTCCGTATCTGAAAAGGATCACAAACACGTCCGCATTTATTCTTACGGTACGGATTTTCATTTTACACTCACTTTTCAATCGAATTTTCACATCTCCACCGTCTAGTCTTTAGATACCAATGTATAGATCAGCTCTGTAAAATTTCAGTCAATTTGGTTATTATTAAGGCACTCAAAACTGCGTTTTTCTGTTATAAACATGAACGGTTCAAGTTCGACAGAATTATTTTCATCCATTGGTTTAATCGAGTTTGAGTGCCTTAATGATAACCAAATTGACTAAAATTTTGCAGAGATGATCTATACATTAGTATCTAAAAACTAGACGGTGGAGATGTGAAAATTCGATTGAAAAGTGAGTGTAAAGTGGAAATCCGCACGTAAGAATAAATGCGGACATCCGCACCTGAGAAAATCTGTATACACACACACACACACAGATCTGTTCTGGTGCGGACATCCGCACTCGGCTTAAAGTGCGAACGTCCCTTCGTTTTCCACCGGACGGCTTCGACGACGGTGCGCCTCCACCGGAGTGGACTCAAGCGGACACCGGTGGCATCCCTTATCACTTTCCCTTGCCGGCGAGTTCACTGAGTACTAGTTTGCAGCTGAGATCGATCTTGTCTGAAGTTTTGGGTGGAGGTTGCTACCCAGACCTTCAAATCGATCTCGCCGGCAAGGGAAAGTGATCGGGGATGCCGCCAGTGGAGGCGCGCCGTTGTCGGAGCCGTTCGGTGGAGAACGAAGGGACGTCCGCACTTTAAGCCGAGTGCGGACGTCCGCTTCAGAACGTGTGTGTGTGTGTGTGTGTGTGTGTGTGTGTGTGTGTGTAATGAGGGCCATTCCACTAAGGGATCCCTTTTTTTAACATATATGAGGAATGAGAGATTACACTAACTTTTCGATTATATTTTTGAATCTCCACCGTTCAGTTTGTTAGTCCTTATATATAGATCAATTATGCAAATTTTCAGCCAATTTGGTGATCGTTAAGGTGTCGAACAAGATTAAATCAATGAACGAACCAAATCTGCCAAACCTGAACCATTCATGCTTATAATTATAAATCATAGTTTTGAAGGCCTTAACGATCACCAAAATTTCTGAAAATTTGCATAAGTGATCTACTCATATAGAACTACATATTGAACGGTGGAGATGTGATTTTGTGATCGAAAAGTTGGTGTAATCCCCCATCCCTCATATATGCCAAAAAAAAAGATCCCTTAGTGGAAGGGCCCTATATATAATAATAATAATAATAATAATAATAATAATAATAATAATAATAATAATAATAATAATAATAATAATAAATATATTTTTTTTGAGAAGGTTTAATACCTTTCTAGTTTGAAAAATGGTGGCCGGATGAGTTACCACTCCAAAACCGGAAACCATTTTAGGTATGACCTCTCTCATCAAGAGATGTTTTTTACAAGCTGAGATTCGAACCAAGGACCTTCTATTACCAAAAGAATCTTAGAAGGTTTGATACCTCAAGTTTGTTTTATGCAATTTATACAAAACAACACAACAACCTAGGAAACAACTCCTATCGGTTTGATGTCAGCAGGTTTGAGGGACTTTTGGGTTCGAACATCTGTTGCGGGTGATTAGTTTTGTTAGGATACTCTTGTGGATTTCGACTCAACTAACTGGGCAGACGTGTTACTAACTTACTAACACAACTGAGATGAGCAAATGTCAGATATTCGGATCCGGATTCTATGCTTGGATTTAAGTTGCTTGGATGTTTTATAGTCATTAGATGAAGTAAAGATGATAGAAGGATGACATGCTGGTCTTAGATTGTACTCAATCTAATGGTTAGAAGTCATCCAAGCAAATCCAAGTAACATAAAGTAGAGAAGCTAAATTCTAGATATTCCTACCTCGTTAGCTAAGGTTGTTACAAAATACATGTTACTAAAGAGGCACAGTAAATTTTGTTTGAAACTTGGGGGATGACCAAGGCAACGGGAAGAAAGTTATCTCACTTTTCATCTGTCAGTCAGTGAACCTCCAACAGATAAAAACCAAACAAAGCAATACAAAAGGAGACATCGACCAAACCAAGCAAAGTGGCCAAAAAACAATAAGCTGAAAAGCTCCAACAAAGCTGCGAGAGACAGCAACCATGGCAGTCTCGTCCAATCTCACAAGTTTCACATCCCTTTCTCTCAGTTCCGCTCGCGTTCTGTCTTCCACAAACCGGTCCTGCATTTGCTCCGTTCCTCTGACCAGCAATCACATAAGCATAAGCACTTACAGGATCAATGTCAGAAGACCCATCTCGGTTAAGTCTATGTCTTCTTCCTCCTTCGGTTCTCGCCTCGAAGAGAGCGTCAAGAAGACGGTCGATGACAACCCAGTTGTGGTCTATTCCAAAACTTGGTGTTCGTGAGTCCAAATTTAAATCAAATCTCTCTGTTTATGTTGAATTTGGTTTCTTTTTTGAGATATTTGAATTGGGTTTTTGGATTGTTATTGTTGTAAGGTACTCCTCTGAGGTGAAATCCTTGTTTAAAAGGCTTGGTGTGGAGCCAACCGTGATTGAATTGGATGAACTAGGTGTGTAGTCTCAACTCTCAATTCTCAATTCTATATGCAAGCAATGTATAGTATATCTTAATGTGTTTCGTTAATTACATGGTTTGGTGTATGATAGAATCCTAAGCATTGTTTGAATCCAGCTCTGGTTCATCAGTTGCGCCTTTAGATTTGATCAAGTTATTCTCATATTGGTAATCTATTTCGTTCCATCAGGTGCCCAAGGACCACAGTTGCAGAAGGTATTAGAGAGGCTTACAGGACAACATACTGTCCCAAATGTTTTTATTGGTAAGCGATTCTCTTTGTAATGATTATTTGTTTCCCTAAAGCACTGAGGTATGCTTTTATTTACTTGAATGAACTGAATCCTCCTTCAGATCATTTCATATATGTCTGACTCAAGGGTGGAGCCATGGTTAAGCTATGGGTTAGAGCTGGGGGACAGCCTATTAACTATATTGTTTAGAAGTAGTTTGTTGCTTTTGTGCATTGATGGACATGATAATGTATGCAATATGGACATAATTTGGTATTTGCCTCATTGGTGAAGCACATATGCCCAGGAGATTGTTTATTTCCAAACTGAAACCATAGTTTAGTATCATACAAAGCAGTTTGGGTATTTTTCTTGTTCTAATATTTCAAGTTGGTAAAAATGGTGACTTGCTGAATCTGTTTTTCATTTTCTTTGCAAACACTTTATCTTCCCTTTGTTTTCATTCTTTTCTTAAAACTCAGTCCGAATAATATGCTCTCATTTCTCTCTTTTGAAACACTGAATCTAATCCTCTAAGGCACATACAAAACTAAGTAAAGAATCCTCTAACTCTCCTCTTGTTCTTGCCTTTTTTTTTTTATCAAAGTATACTCAACATTGCTTGGAAGATCGGAATCTCAATATGGCTATAAATTTAAAGACTAGGCCATATGGACAGGCTTTTGTGTTGTTTAAAATCTTCATAAAGTGGCAACATTCTAATTATGTCCTACTGTAATTTTTATGATTGATCTTATTCTGTGTTTATGATAATAGAACCTCAAACCTTACTTTTTGATGGACACAGGGGGGAAACACATCGGAGGTTGTACAGGTACAGTGTTCTTGCATTACAAATCTTTTATAGCTCTGGTTCTTTTTGAAAATATTTTTCTTTGTTAAAATGGACGGTGGCTTGGATTCAACTCCATGTAAAAACTTACATGAACCAGTAGACATGCAAAACACACAAATATGCATTATGAAAATGCTCTTATCCGGTCATTAACTGTTTATAGTATTACTATAACATAAGATATGGTTTTGTAATTGGAATTTCAAAGACTTCAAGCAACGCAACCTAAATGTCCCAGTCAGTGAATTGATTTCTTACTTGTGTTACTGCTTGATAGAGACCTCCTATCATATGTTCCTCACATTATCTGTAATTCTGTAGTACCGTCAATAGCCTTTTTGAGTTCCTAACTTGAACTTGCTTTAACCTCTCAAGTATACTTTGTCAAATTTCTGTATAAACTTTAAGCTGTTATGGATCTCAAATCTGTAGCCATTATATCTATGGATGTGTGATATCTGATCGGAGTGTTTTTAGCTCTTTGTTGGCCATGAGATTGAGTTGAACAAAGTGAACACATTTTAATACCTAGTGTTGCTTTCATTTATGCAGATACTGTGAAGCTACACCGAAAAGGTGAACTTGAACCTTTGCTCGCAGAAGCTAAATCCAAAAATACACAAACATAGGCCACATGGAGTATGTTTTTGTTGAAAGAATGTAATCTCGTTGCAGCTGTGATTTGAAAGAAAAGATGCCTCCTTTCTATTTGCACAAGTTTCACCAATTCGAGATTATATATCGGAACCTCTGCTCATTTATTTTCACAAAAGCTCGTCATCTGGTGGTTAATGAAGGTTTTGTGAAGCTTATACAGAGTTTCAAATATAAACTTGATGTGATTAAAACTACACACTGATATCATTCCTTGTTTATTGGTTCTGTTTCAACCGTCATTCATACCTGGTACAAGTGCTATTGTTTGAAATTTAGATGAGGATATCAAGTAGTCGCTGGCTTGGCATACATCTCCCTTAGCCATTTGAAATAGGCTAACAGGCGAGCTTGGTCAGGATGATTTTCTTTAATCACCTGAACTTCCTTGAAATTTCTGATCCATGCGTGCAAGCGAGGGAAGCTAGTGGCTTCCAGAACTTGTACACCAGCTGCTTCTTCCATGGCCTCAAAGTAGAATGCTATCCATCCTAAGGATAAGTCTGTCATTCCAATCTTGTCACCATCAAAGAACTTCTTCTCCTCAAGGCCATGCTCTTCTAAGATCTTTAGACACTCCTGGGCGCTTTTCACTCCTTCCATTTGCTCTTCTCCATTTCTTTCAAAGAATCTGAAAAACTCCGGCTTCTAATTTATACAAAATAACCAGTCATTTAAGGGTCAACCTTCTACTTGTGTTGAACTGTTGATGGAAAATCTCGAGAAAGAAAATACAGGTATGATTACCTTGTCATCTCCAAACTTTGTCCAGAATCTAGCCATGGCCCTTGCATGAGGGTCTGTTGGAAGCAGCGGGTTCTGCGGCCATGTCTCTTCAATGTACTCCAGAATGACAATCGACTCAGCAATCAGCTTTCCACCATGAACAAATGCTGGAACCGCCTTGTGCACTGGGTTGTATTGAAGAAGCAAATCACTCTTGTTGAATATGTCCTCTTCTTGATATTCATAGTCAACTCCCTTGAGTTTCAGAGCCCATGTAACCCTGTAAACATATGGACTTGCCCAGAATCCTATTACCTTCACTTCCTCCATATTACTCTAGTTTCTGCTCATCTTAGTCTCTACTACATATTATTTAGTATTATCGTTGAAGCCTCAACAACTATGTAATTCTATTCTCCACGCCATCGTTAGTCAGCAGATAAGATTAGGTGAGGAAAATATCCTTATATATCGTCTTGTTTGACCCATTAATTCTAATAAAATTGATACTTGAAACTTGACTCACATATTTTATCAAGTGCTTCAGAGATCAACGTAACATATTTCTTTACTCATATGACCAATCAAGTTTAAACAATAGTTCAGACAATCCGACTTGTTTATCTCTCTCCTTGAAGGAATGGCCAATGTTCTTGAAAATTTGATGTAAATTGAGTTGTTGATTCTGTTTCATACATACAACCATATATCTATGCCATAAGTCCATCAAAATAAGTGTTTTATTCAAGCAAGTTCTTAGAGTTACAGTTGGATAAGAAATTGCAAATACAAGCGTAGATTAGCTAATAGCTAATATTATTGTTCGGACAGTAGAAAGCTTGATCAGAAGAAGGAGATTTTAACTAGCTAGAGTTCAAGATTTTGCCGAAGCAAGAATTTTTGCTCTTAGACCTTTGAAATAGGTCAACATTGCACTGCGATCAGGAAAGCTCTCTTTGATTATGGGTATCTCTTTGAACCTTTGAATCCATGCATGTAAGCGAGGGAGGGTTTCGGCTTCAATCCCCTTAACCCCAGCTAGTTCACTCATGACATCCATCCACCAAGCTAGCCACCCGAATTCCAAATCAGCCATTCCAATCTCATCTCCTCCGAAAAACTTCTTGTCTCCGAGTCCCTGCTCTTCCAAGATTGTCAGCTGCTCTTGCCTTTCTTTTGTTGCTTTCACTTGCTGTTCTCCCTCAGTCATGAAAAATCGAAACAGGGCTCCGAACTATGTGACATGCACAAAACATCTACATTACTTCGACTTGAATATAATGCGCGCGATCTTTTATTTATGTTATGTCGTTAGACCGTCAGTTGTCAACTCGTTATATAAACAAACATGCATACTTGCATGCGACTACAGACTACTCATTTCCATCATGTAACGTAATTGAAATAGTTGAGTGATCATCAATTACCTTGTCCTCTCCGAACTTTATCCAGAACCGGGCCAAAGCTCGTTGATGAGGGTCTTTAGGAAGCAAGGGGTTCTGCGGCCATGTCTCTTCGATGTACTCAAGTATGACAGCAGACTCTGCGATTGGTTTTCCGGCATGAACAAGAACGGGAACCTTCTTATGGACTGGGTTGTACTTCAGAAGACGATCACTCTTGTTGTGTAACACATCCTCTTCAACATACTCGTAGTCTACACCCTTGAGTTTAAGTGCCCAGATAACCCTGTAAACATATGGACTCGACCAAGCTCCTAACACTGTAACTTGTGACATTTTTGCTGGTTCTGTTATGATCCTAGACTGGTTTCTACATGTCTATATATGCCTCGCATTCAATTTGGTTATCTTGTGCTTCAATTAATCTACATGGTCGGGAAGGATTAGAGGCCAATTTGTCCTTCTTTTGCTATTGTTTACTCTTCTTTTAAATATGTGGTTGGTATAAAAGAGATAAAAAACTTGTCAAGCAAGTCATACTAGACCCTTAATCTTCCTAAAGTTGACCAGAGTTTGGACAACATACTTATAAAATACAACGAAGCCAATCCTTACGTTGAGGGCAGCTGTTGGTTGTTGTGAAAAGGAAAGGAGACACATTGTTTACAGAAATGTAAGAAGTGATGAAGCTGCTAGGATTACAAGAGTCGCTGGATCTAGAAACTAGGGGTTAAGTATATGTGAATCGAAAGAGAACCTTGTTAACAAAGATCAAAGTCTCTTCCTTAAAAGTATAACACAAGGATTAAAATCTCTGTGATATATCTCATATGTCAAGACCTACCCCGAATTTCATCCTGAAACCCGAGGTAAGTCTTGCGGGGTCCACCTCCAAGGAAAATTTACCGAAGAACTCGGCAAACCTCCCTTGAAAATGGACAACCCTAATCCGGAGAATCCATGAATTACCCATAAAAATAATCCTAATAATATAACATGAATCTTAGCACACTCCATTAAAATATTATACAATAATCTCAAGAGTATTCAGAGCTACTAAAAACAACGGAAGCAGGAAACTACCCTAGTAGGTTAAGCAGGTAACCTACTAGTGAAAAGTGGCTGAAAGATGGGTGACTATGCCTCGTCTCCTCCTACTAGTACCGACCCGTACTCTGCAGACTGGACATTTTAAAAATGAAGAGCCCAGGGGAAAACATTTGAAAACGTTAGAGTGAGTGGACAAAAATGAATTTAATGAAAATATTTATGCTTCCCCAATTTAATTTTCATAGAAATTATGCTGCATGCGACAGCTCAAAAACTTGCAAGTATATGACTAGCTCCGGCTAGTCTCCAAAACTTAATAAAATACAGCCTCTCAGACTAAAATATATATATGTATGTATTTACACTCGTCATACTCCTTGTATGATTTCTTATGAAGAAATATAAGAAAATAGAAATTCATACAAGGCTACTACGCTTGTATCTAACGCTCACGTCATACCATAATGAAATTTTACCTCATTATGCGGAAAATACGGGTGTATTTATATACGTGCATACTCCCTATATGTAATCATTATTATATTCATATATGGCTACTACGATTGCGTCTAATGCTCAAGTCACACTATAATGATATTTTACCTCATTATGGCGGAAAAACACGTATAGCTAGCTAGCATTTATTTATATACATACTATCCTCATAAACATCCATATATAAATATATAATCACCGAAATTCTCAATTTCGGTTATTTTCCAACAAAAGAAAATAATCATCAATAAATCTTTTTGCTGACATAATATTTAAAACAAAGGTCCACTTACAGGTTAAACCTAAGCCTTCAAATATAATGCCCGGAATACTCCTCGAGCATTGCTCCCAAACAAAACCTTAACCTGGAATCGAAGTCACAATCAATTTTCATGTCTTTAACACATCAACCAATTTACTTCCAAATTCATCACATAGTAATCTGGTCTAGATTCTAGAGTTACTATGGACAATGTTCAGAGTCCGAATTGAACTATGATTATCTTTCTTCTGGCAGAAGACAAGCTACTATATAAAGGGGCTCGAAGACTTACAAAAAGGCTCTCTCAAAACAACTCAAACAACAATACAAACAAACTTTCAACCTAGTTGATACTTTCGAGCCTCTCGAAACCCTAGTTCTAAGCGCACGTTGCCTTAGTTCTCATAGTCCTTTCGGACTCATCTCCGATCACTCGTGATCCTTCTTGGTTGCTCTGCTCGCAACACACCGTGAGTATTGATTCATTTGTGCTTGTAATTCCTCGTGCGGAGGTGGCACCGGAACCCTACTTTCGTTTGATTAGAAGAACAGGTCAGCGCACCACAACAATAACCCTACTACTTTCCGCGTCCACGCGGTGGCACACTCGCATTCCTAGAAGCATTGACTGCTACCATCCCTCTGCCCCTGCTAAGGATCGTGGCCAAAACATCTTCAAATTGTAGAGTCTATAGCCTTTGCTTTGTGTGCTATACCCCACAAAAATGCACTTCTCACTTTTATCATCAAGTTTCTGCCTTGTTTCTTTCGGAACATAAGCATAACAAACAGAACCGAACACCTTGAAGTGATTAACGGATGGTCTTCTCCCACTCCATGCTTCAAATGGTGTTTTATCTTCCACTGCTTTTGTAGGACACCTGTTTAATAGGTAGACTGCAGTATATACAGCTTCACCCCAAAACTCATCAGTCATCCCCTTCTCATGCAGCATAGACTTAGCCATTTCGACTATGGTTCTATTCTTCCTTTTAGCCACTCCATTTTGTTGTGGAGTGTAGGCCACTGTTAGTGGCCTTTGAATCCCAATGTCTTCACAGAATTTGTCAAACTTCTTTGAATTATACTCTCCACCTCCATCACTTCTCAAGACTTTGATAACATGCCCACTTTGCCTTTCTACCATCACTTGGAACTTTTTAAAAACAGTGAACACTTCTGATTTTTGTCTCAAGAAATACACCCAAGTCATTCTAGAGAAATTATCAAGAAAAGTTATGAAGTACCTGTTGCCACTATGTGTTTTTGTCTTCATCAGACCACACACATCAGTATGAACAACTTCCAATGGTGTAGTTGATCTCCAAGCTTTCCCTTTAGGAAATGATTCTCGATGATGCTTCCCAATAGCACAACCTTCACACACTTCATTTGCTTCTTGAATTGCTGGTAAACCATGTACCATATTCCTCTGCTGTAGATGCTTCAAACTCTGAAAATTTAGATGTCCAAACCTCCTATGCCAAAGCCAAGAGTCATCTAGCACATCAACCTTCAAAGCCATGTCACTTGGGTATTTGAGAGAGAGAGGAAAGCATCTGTTTTTCTCCATCTTGATGGTTGCCAAAATCTGCATATTCTTTTTCTTGTCATAGATTGTGCACAAATCTTCATCAAAAAGTACCGGGTAACCATTATGTTGAAGTTGCCCAACACTTAGAAGGTTTTGATCCCATTCTGGAACCAACAACACTTCTCTTATAAATCTTCTTCCTTTCTTTGTTTCAACAACAAGTGTTCCTCTTCCTCTTGTTTGTGCCAATTGACCATTGCTCATCTTTACCCTTCTGCTCATAGACGTATCCATGTCCACAAGAATGGACTCATTTGCTGTCATATGGTTGATGCAGCCACTGTCAACAAACCAGATGCTTTCATCTTTTGCCACAGTTGTTGCTTGACAAGCAAAGAACATGTTGCCATCATCATCATCATCTTGCTCTTCTGTGAAATGAGCTTGGTGTTTGTTTCGGTTGCAATCTTTTGCTACATGCCCAAACCTGTCACAAGTCTGACATTTTGCT
The DNA here is from genome assembly GCA_009720345.1 of Fragaria iinumae. Lineage (NCBI taxonomy): Eukaryota > Viridiplantae > Streptophyta > Magnoliopsida > Rosales > Rosaceae > Fragaria > Fragaria iinumae. The sequence continues at coordinate 21,515,096 of CM019118.1, read as the reverse complement.
TTTCCTTTAAACCAACAGACACCAAGGTGAAACTTGTCACATGTTTTGCATTTCACCATAGCCCCGTTACTTGAGCTACCCCTTTCTTCATTGTTGCTCTTCTTTTCCCACTTCTTGTTTTTGCCTTTCAAATTCTTCTTAGGCGCGTTGCTTTTGCCTTGAGAAGAACTAGCTTGTCCAGAATTCTTTGAACTAAGGCTGAGCATTTGGAAAGCACTCTCCATTTCATTTTCAGCACATTTATTCAACCTTTGATCATAGGTTTTTAAACAACCAATGACTTTTTGAACCCTTAGGTTTCAATGTCTTTTGTCAAATCAATAACATAAACTACGGCATCGAACTTCTCTGATAAGCTAATAAGAATTTTCTGCACTACTCTCTTATCTTCAAGAGGTTCTCCATAAGTTTTCATTTGGTTCACTATATTTGTCAGCCTAGTGAGATAATCATCAAGAGCTTCATCATTTTTTATTCTAGTGTATTCAAAATCTCTACGTAAAGATTGAACTTTTACAGCTCTAACCTCTTTAGTACCTCTGTATTCTTCAGCTAGAACATCCCACACAGATTTTGAAGACTCCTCATTTGCAATGTTAGGGAAGATCTCATCTGTAACTGCTTGCTGGATTATTGCAAGAGCTTTAGCATCCTTCTTCATGTTTGATCTCAGCTCCACCTTCTGAGCATCTGTCAAACCTTCCGTACTTGCTGGATTATCAAAGCCATCTTCAACTAAGTACCAAATATCATAAGATTTGAGTATTGTCTTCATCTTGATGCTCCATAAGTCATAATTGTCTCCAACAAACATTGGAGCTCGAAGATCACCACTTGAGCTTGAGCTTGCCATGGTTGTATCTCCTCTTCTTTCAGAAATCACAGCACCCAGCTTAGCCTTGATCAGACTAAGCTCTGATACCAAATGTTGGGGTAGAGCTGTAACTCACCTCCTCTGATCCAAGCTTGCTGCACTCTTATACAACTGCTCTTCACACTTCAATCAGGTATGTTGCCTTGATCTTGATCTTCGGCACTCAATCACACACACACCACTATGTATTTGATACAAGGATGATAGTAGAATCAAATAGATACAGAGAGATTTGATGAAATGGACTTGAGCTGTTACTCTCAGTCCTCTTCTTTTATATATTTTCTGATGTTGTTTAGATATAAAGATAGCAGATCTGATACTGTTATATCAGTTCACTGTGTATGTCTTCTTAGACACACTACCTTGTACACAAAAGTCAAAGATTAACTAAAGCTTATTTTAACTAGAGTTAAACCAACTAGCATAAGGTTAAGAGTAAAGCATTAACTTTAACATTCTTGATATTCATATTCAACTCCCTTGAGTTTCAGAGCCCATGTAACCCTGTAAACACACTACAGGAGAAAACCCCTTTAGTGACAAAAGTTTAGGTGACCCAACTTATTTACGTCACTAATACCCATTATGAGTGACAAAAAATTTCAGTTTGTCGCTAAAAAATTGTCATCGTAAATTAAATTTGTATAAAGTTTGCGAGACAAAATAATAAATAAAGGCGACAAAACTTTTTTGTCGCAATCTTTTATCAGTGTTAAAATTATTATTTCGTCCCCGGTTCTTTCTCAAATCTATTTTTGGTGTTCTGGTTATTTGTTCATCAGTCGCAACCCATCCCAACTTCAATTCGACAAACCACTTCTCCATCTACGCTCGCCACAACGTATTCATATTCTCTCCCTAATCTCTAATCTTCACTACGTCTCCACCCCAGTAGCTGATCACATACCAACGCCTAACCCCGTTTGTTATTTGATCGATCAGGTAAAATTAGTTTTATATTTTGATTCGTTTATTTCAATCGGACGATGGGTTCTTATAGTTTTGTTCGATCCTCTATTTTATCAGAATTATTCCTCTCTATGTTGCTGTTGGACACTTTGGATTTTCTTTCCCACAAAAAAGGTTTTTTTTTCTTTCCCTCATTCATTGTCTCGATTAATCTTAGAGTTGTTGGTTTTGCCATTGAGCTTTCCACTTTTTATTGATAAGAATTCAAATACTAGGAAAGCTTAATTAGTTGGGTGAAATATGGGTTCAGTAGTATTTGAATCCTAGGAATGCTTGGTTATGTGAGTTGATTCTCTTCTTTACAGGTTTGGTCGAAATTACTGTTATTTTCAATGTTTCTGAGTATTCTACGAATGGAAAGTTTAAAATGGTTGAGCTGTTGTTAATGTCTAAAGAATATAGTCCGTTCATTGCATTGCTCGTTCATTGGTACTTTGGGTCCCTTTGTTTGTTCCTTTTAAGTTCATGGTTCTGTGCTGAAGTATTTTTTGCTGGTATTGGTGGTGATCTCTCACTCATATTGAGTAATTTATGAAATATTACTTGCTATGTGAGTTTGGATTGCAGTTTTGTTTAAAACTGGTACTGTTTTATGTCTCATTGTCTATGTATTACAACGGATTTCTTCTTCACTTGTATAGTTCCTTAAGTGAGCTTGTGATAACTCACATCCAAAGTAGTGATGTTGTTTATTTTGATTGTTGTCCGTGTGCAGCTTAATTTGGTATGACTTGATTATTTAGTGATATTGTTTTGTTTTAGTTTGATTATCAATTTGATTAAAATGTGTGTGTGTGTGTGTGAGAGAGAGAGAGAGAGAGAGAAGGGGAGGGAGGGAGAGAAAAGAAAAAAGAAAAGATAGCATAGAGAAAAGAAAGAGAGGGCGATACCAAAGAAGGGAGAAGGAGAGAGCAGACTAAGAGAGACTTAGAGAGTCGGAAACTCCTTTATCTGTCTGCTGGGTGTTGTAGAGAACATAGACTTTAGCACTTGAATCCTATTTCTGTAATCTCTATTCTCTGGACTTATATGCGTATTGTTTCTTTAAATTTCTCTTATTTGAGAAAAATGTAGGCTAATCTCTACACACAGAATTGTGTAGGTTTTTGGTTTGGGACTATGAGTTATTTGATTTAGATTTTTCAGAGATTGAGTAAGTTGCTAGGATCATTTCTTACTACCACTTGGATGGGTCGAGAGCATGACTAGAATATGGGTGGGTTTAGATATGGGTGCCATGTTATTGCTTTTTTATCTTTTTTCACAGTTTCTATTGTAAAATCTGTGTTGCATTACAATTAAATGGTGAATGAACAATTGGTTCATGAGTTATGTGGTGATGCAATGAAAATCATGTTACGTGAATGGAGTTGATACTTACAATAGTTATGACCTGACAATGATCATACTTGTGATCTGACAATGATCAGTTTTATGAATATCTGGGCTTTTGTCTTGATTTCTTTTCAGGTTTTGCTGAGCTCACTTCATTCCAGAAATTGTTTTACTAATACACACAAAGTGTCCAGGTATGCTCTAAATTTCCACGTAGTCTTTTCTATCTTCCTATCTTTTCAATGTTCATGGTTATGGAAACTAGGACCAGACTTATGACATGATGGTAATGGGCATGATATAACAGAAAAACAAAGAGTATTATATGATTAAGGATATATAAATTGTTAATATTTCTGCATACTTAGTTGAATAAGGATTATTTTGCTAATATTCATCAAGAGACAAGAACATACATCATTGTTATGATTCTTTACAACTATTTATAGTTGATATGATTGCCTTAGGTTGTTTACTATCTAGCTAAAGGTTGTCCAGTGTTTGCTTAACAAGATATCATCAATGGATAGAAAATGGATTCGTGATAGATGTCGTAGGTACAAACAAGAATATATATATGGGGTTGAATCATTCCTTCAAGTTGCAGAAAAACATTTGAATCGTAATAACAAGACACCCTGCCCGTGCATTAACTGTCAGAATAAAAAAGACCAGACCATACCTGTTATCCGGATGCATTTAGCTGCTGTTGGTATGTTAGAGACTTATGAAATATGGCATAGACATGGTGAAAAAGTTGGAGCTCCACCTCCTCCTATCGTTCAAGATGAACCTGAACCTGATGATTTCGTTCATAATATGTTGAATGATATATTCTCAATTTTTGAAGAGGCTGAGGATGATGATATGAGCATGGGGGATGATACAAGTGAGATGGGAGATGCTATGGAAAATCAGGGTGCTAATGTACATAGGCTACAAGCTGATACATATGAGGATTTGCTTGCTGAAGCAAATCGGGAGTTTTTCCCTGGTTGTGATCAACATAGTGCTTTGACAGCGATGATCAAACTGATGCATTGCAAAGTCGACAATCATTGGTCAAATAAGTCTTTTACTACATTGATGGAGACATTGTATGCGTTTTGTCCTAAGCCTAACAACATTCCCAAGTCATTCGATGAAGCTAAAAAGATGTTGAAAAAATTGGGTCTGGGGTATGAAAAGATCGATGTGTGTAAGAATGACTGTGCTATATTTTACAAGGACAATGCAAGGGAAGTGAAATGTCCAGAGTGTGGTGCGGATAGATATAAACCTAGTCCTAGTTCTGAAGATGGTAAGAAGGGAAAAAATATTCCACATAAAGTCTTGCGTTATTTTCCATTGAAGCCGAGATTGGAGAGACTGTTTATGTCAAGGCATACTGCTACTGAAATGAGGTGGCATAAAAGGAAACGTGCTGATCAGAACGGTGTCATGAGGCATCCAGCTGACTCTATTACATGGAAGGAATTTGACAAAATGTACCCTGATTTTGCAATGGACCCATGGAATGTTCAACTAGGGCTTGCAACTGACGGGTTTACTCCTTTTGGGAACCTGAATCCTCCTTACAGTATGTGGCCTGTCATGGTGTTCCCTTACAACTTGCCTCCTTGGATGTGTATGAAGAAACCATACACATTTTTGACTTTATTAATACCTGGGCCAACTGCACCAGGTAAAGATCTTGATGTGTTTCTGCGGCCGTTGATTGATGAACTTAAGGAGTTGTGGGAAACTGGTGTTCGAACGTATGATAAGTCGACTGATTCTGTGTTTGATATGAAAGCTGCTGTATTATGGACAGTCAATGATTTTCCAGCTTATGGGAATCTATTTGGGTGGAGTACTAAGGGTTACTTGGCATGTCCAGTATGCAATGCGGATGCGTGCTCTTATAAACTAAGGAGGAAGATTGGTTATTTGGCCAGTCGTCGCTGGTTGAGGAAAAATCATCCATGGCGAAAGCAAAAAGAACTGTTCAATAATGAAGAAGAGAAGAGGAGTGCTCCGAAACACTTGTCTGGCGAAGATATTCTACGCCAAGTCAATACACTCAGACCTTCTAAGCCTGGAAAACACAAAGATAATCCAGACTTGAAAAGGAAACGGATGGAGAGTGAATTAAATTGGACAAAGAAGAGTATCTTTTTTGAGTTGGAGTACTGGTCCAAGTTGAAAATTCGACATAACCTAGATGTAATGCACATTGAGAAGAATATATGTGACAATATTGTGGGGACATTGTTGTGCATGGACAAGTCCAAAGACACGGTCAAGGCTCGGTTAGATCTGGAAGACATGGGTATACGTGAGGAGTTTCATCTTGAAAGACATGGAACACAGGTTAAAAAGCACCTTGCACATTATTCTCTATCGCCGCCTGAATGTAAATGTTTCTGTCATTTCATAAAGAATTAGAAATTTCCTGATGGGTTAGCATCCAATATATCAAGATGTGTTAAAGATGGGAAGATTTCTGGTCTGAAAACACATGATTGTCACGTGTTACTGCAACGACTTCTGCCAGTTGAGATTCGACCGTATTTGTCTAAGGAAGTTTGTGATGCCATCATTGGATTGTCAAGCTTTTTTGAACAAATTTGTGCAAAGACATTGAATGTTGAAGACTTGGATAGACTACAACAAGAGATTGTGGTGATTTTATGTAAGCTTGAGCAAATATTTCCACCGGCATTCTTCACAGTTATGGTGCATTTGGTTGTGCATTTACCACTCGAGGCGAAACTTGCTGGACCAGTAATGTATCGTTGGATGTACCCGATAGAGAGGTAGGATATATATATATATATATATATATAATATTTTTTTAAATATGATTCTTGGCTTCTTGCAATTTCCCTTGTGAAGCTAAATGAAGATCAATTTTGTATTTTGTAGGAGGCTAGGAGACTTAAAACGTTATGTACGTAACAGAGCCCATCCCGAAGGTTCCATTGCAGAGGGATACATTACGGAGGAGTCTTTGATGTTTTGTTCTTTATATCTTCATGATATTGAAACTGTGCATTCTCGACCTGAGAGGAACTATGATGCAGAAGAACCAGAGGCACAACTCTCTGTTTTTGCACAAAACGTACGTGCTTGTGGTGGACGCAAAATGAGGAAGTGGTCTGAATCTGAATTGGAGCCAGCTAAATGGTATATCTTGCACTCTGCTTCTTGCTGCACCAACATGTCATTTAGAGTTTAATTTTTATTTGATGCTATGTGTTTTTAGTTAAAGTTTGTATCAGTAAATCTACTCATGTTTCTAGATATTTATTGGCATACATTTGTGTGTTTGGAGTAAGCGAGTTGTGATTAATTTGACTGTTTATTTTGAGCACAAACAGAAAGGTAAAAATGTGACTTTTGTCGAGAATTGGACCGCTGTGCATCAACATCAGGATGGTCAATGGATCAACGAAGTAGCTGAACAAAGAGGGGTTAGCTTTTGTTAATAATATTTTCAATTTCTAAGTTATTCTTTTCACCTTTCAGTCAATAACTTTGTCATTGTTCAATTATGTAGAACAAAATGTTAGCAAAATTGAATCAAACCAAGGAGAAGCTAGCTAAAGTTCTTGGGGCAGCCTCACTTGACAAGATAGAAGTTCCAGTTTCAATGCAGCTAAATATCTTGGAAAAAGGTGTTGGAAAAGCAAAGGGTAGAGGCATTCGCGGTCTGGGTTATGGTCCACGAAAAGAATGCAACTCTTCTTCCGAGAGTGGTAAATCTAGTGCCTCCATAACAGAACAAAATGTTGTTAAGCTAACAGCTACAGTGCAAAGGCTATTGAGGCACCTCAGGCACATCGAAGCGCAACTTGCTACTGTTGAAGGTTATGATGTTTATGATAATGAAGATGATGATGATGACGTTTATGATAATGAAGATGATGATGTGAATATGTATGGGGATGGAGAAGGGGAAGAAGATGAGGGTGCAGACTAGATGGTAGGAACTTTGGTTTTCCATTTTCTATCTTAAACCAAGAAATTTGTTTTCGCTAGCTAATGTTAATTACGATTACTTTCTTGGGTTTGCAGTATTTTCATTTATTTAGTACAAGTAACTATTTCGATGTATTTGTTATTTAATTTCATTCAATAATGTTGGTAATCTAATTATATGAATTTAAAAAAAAACTATCAAAATAGGAAAATAACAATAAATAGGAAAATAACATTAAATAGGAAAATAAAAAATATTATTAAATAAAAAAAATTTATTTCTAAGTATTGGTGACAAACCTGTTTTGTCACTCATTCTTAACTGTTTGTTATCAACTTACAACAGTCCCGCCATTTTATTTAAAATTTGCGCCAATTTCTTTAAAATTCCCGCCATTCATGGAATTATGGCAATTGTAGGAATGTTATTGGTGACAAAATATAAGTGTATAGGCGACAAATAATATTTTGTCCCCTTTATTTTTGAGTGACAAAATTTAGCATTCGTCACTAAAAACAATCTGTCACGTACTATTAGAGACAAACTTAGCGACAAAAGCATTTTGTCACCCATAGTAATGGGCGACAAAAATAATATAATTAGAGACAAAACAAGTTTGTCGCTAAAGGGGTTTTCTCCTGTAGTGTATATATAAGGACCAACAAACTGAACGGTGGAAATTCAAAAATATAATCGAAAAGTATGTGTAATCCCCCATCCTTCATATATGTCAAAAAAATGGATCCTTTAGAGGAAGGGCTCTGACACACACACACATATAAATAGTAATCTGATTGAATTTGGCCTTTAAGTGGTTTAATTTCTTGTATCACACACATCAATTAATATAGATGACTGACAAAAATATGATATGAGAATATGAGTAATTCAAAACCAAAAGTTTAATTTGGTGGGCATCAATGTACGTAGTACAACTTTTATTTTCATCGATAATTTAAATTAAGCAGCTAACTAATTGTTCTATGTCAATGTGACGATTCATTTTCTGTTTTAGTATAATGACATCGGTAATAACTGATAAGTTCAGTTGATGAAGTGGTTCCGTAACTTGTTTTCCTTTAGCTTTCAATTCCAGACTTGTCGTCTCCAATATTTCCTGGAAATTAATGGAAACACATACAGACATGCATGCAAATATATATGATCATAACGCGGATGGTAAGCGATTGACTATCAGTCTCACCATGTATGCATGCATGTTGGAATCGAACTTGGAATATACGTAGCTTACCATCACGTACCATTAGTCCATTACTGGCCCCATGTATGGAATATACCATTAGTCCATTACTGGCCCCAGGGGTCTTCCTCAAGTTGTGGGAACTATTCTCGTAAGAAGAATATCAAGTTATAAAGCTTTTGTTTTCTAATGTCATAATCAAAGGACTAGTAGCTATGATATAGCAGTAATGGACCATTGCTAGTCAATGTTGTGCGAAGTGTGGCAAATGAGAAAGATCGATATTTTGTTTCGTGTTAATCGTTGGCATTTCATTTGGTAATCCTAAAAATGGAACGAGAGGGACAAAGTCTTGAATAATTTGTTTGCTTTGTCAAGTCAAGCAGATGGTGATGATATAATTAATTGTTTCCACATTAGATTAGCTATCGTGACAAAGCAACATTGTTTTCTTCTTCTTATTTTTCATGCTATTGACTTGGGAAAAAGAAGACCTACAAAAACAAGAATCAAAGAAAATCATGTATCTATCTAAAATCTCGATATTTTTTTCCGGATATCCCCGATATATTTGATATCTCATTTTTTGAAAGTATCGATAGATCCATCGATACCGATATTTTAATTTTGATATAACATGCTTCATAAGAAGATTTTGGTGCTCATTCGAGGAGCTTAATTGCTCACTAAATCCAGAGCTATATAAATGATCATATAATATCCTCCACCAAATGAGGGATGTAACCACTATTCTTGTGTTTAAAAATACTAGCATCTTACTCGTGTATTTACATAAGGAAAAAACTCACGAAATCACTATAAATGGTTAATTTTGGTTTATAGGCATGGTTTTTGATATTAGAATGACATACTACTACTTTAAACAGTTGCATAATACACAAAACCTACATTTTAAAAAATTTAGATAAATAATGACATAAGCTCAATTCCATAAAGAATGTAGTATCAGATCCGGTCTGTATCGTTGATGTGAAAATGACTGAAAACCCTTGTTTTATGAAATAACTACAACATTGCCATTGACAGAAACCAAAACCGTTCTCTCTCTCTCTGAGATCCCTAAAATCGTCGATATCTCTCTCACCATTCCAAAACCAAGTGCTACTGTTTGGTCACAATATTTCCAAAACCGTGTTGTATCATCACAATATTACTCCTTACAGGACCAAACAAGAGGAGCCGAACCAAGTTGAAGCAAGGAATCGAGTCAATCGGATCACGGATTGAGTGGCAGCGAATCGGGTTGGCTGGGTTTGGGATGAGAGATCGAGTAGTAGTAGTAGTGGTAGTGATTTGATTTGGGAATTTGTAATTTAGATCTCAACAGACCTTATAATCAGAAACAGAGAAGTATGTAAATGGCGAGGAGCTTGACGGCCTGGAAAGGGGTGGTGGTAGAGTAGTCGGTCTCGTTGATGATGAGTTTGTAGCTTTTGAGGGTTATGTTCAGATCTTACTGCTACGTGACGATCAGGTCATGCTGCTACTGTTGTAGATTTCTCTGCTACTGCTACTGATGGTCAGGTCTTGCTGCTAATGCTGTCATGAGGGTGTTTAATTTGGGTTTCTTATTGGATTTGAAATTGCAGATGAATATGATGTAGGTTGCTTAAAAATCTGAAACTAGTGGATGAGAGATTTGACTTGGGCCATTTGTCAAGGTTTGTGTTAGTAATGTGAAAGTTAACAAGTCTTAGTAGCTTATAGCTGTTGAAAAATATATACAACTTATAGAGCAATAGTTTAGCTAAATAAGAGCAGTAGTAAGTTGGACTTGTATCGTGAGATGTGAGCATAAAAACTAGCATAGAAGAAGCACAACCAATATTCATCTCATCTACCTTTTCATAGTAGCAGAGTAACATTCAGTAATAGTAGTAGCAGCACAATAACATTCAGTAACAACAGTAGCAAAAACATTTCAATCGACAACAACAACAACATTCCAGTCGACAGTAGCAACAACATTCCAGTCGACAGTAGCATCGATTAACATTCCAGTAAGTGCAGTAGCATCTAAAACAAGACATGATGTGGTCTGATTTAATTTGATTTTTATTGGAAAAGACAAAAAAGACAAGATTTAATCTTTAAAAATAAATTTGATAGTTGAAACTTGAGTCACATATTTTATCAAGTGAAACAGAGATCAACATAAGAGATTTCTTTACTCATATGACCAATTAAGTTTAAACTATATTTTAGACAATCCGACTTGTTTTAAGTCTCTCTCTCTCTCTCTCTCTCTCTCTCTCTCCTTGAAGGAATGGCCAATTAATGTTCTTGAAAATTTGATGTACATTGAATAATTGATTCTGTTTCAAACATACAAACATATATCTATGCCATAAGCCCATCAAAATAAGTGTTTTGTTGTAAAACAAAAGTAAAAGAGATTAAGAAAGGAGAGAAACAACCAAGAGAATGAGAGAATGTGTATCTTTTATTGAGTTGAGAACTCTCTCTTATATAGAGATGATGTCATGATGCAAATTACAATAAAAACCCTAGTCGGCTAATTACAAGAATGCTCACTAACTAATAACTATTTACAACACTCTCCCTTGGGTATTCTCTGTCATTAGTTTCCTCTGATATGTGCTTCAGTGTTGCCTCGTCAAAACCTTGCCAGGTAATAAAAACCCTATGGGACAAAAACAATTCTGGTCGAAGGAGAAAAGAGTACAACGCACACGTAGCGGTGGTAGTCAGAACCCTTAATTTCGGTGAAGCGGTTTAGTCTGGATCATAAGATGTGAGTCCGTGGGAGATAAATGCATAATAGTTGCTACACTAAAACCTTGCCCGGTAAACCCAGTGGGACAAACCCGTGGTCGAAGGAAAAAGATGAGCAAATGCATATATTTCAAATAAATGTATCTTCAAGATGAAGAATGAGTAGGGTGACCAATTTAATGTGTGCTTCATTAAAACCTTGCCAGGTAACAAAACCCAGTGGGACAAAATAACCCTAGACGAAGGACAAAAGAGTACATAATGGTCAAGAGTATGCTTCAAGATACTCCCTCTGAAAACTACACACTACGTAATTAAAACTGCTACATTGATCATGCTTCTTGAATAACTTAATAGTCAACATGACTTAAAGAGGTTTTTGTTTCATATACCTCTAAGATTATTGTATTCCCTATAGTAAAGACATAACTAGTCGGGAATAAGCCTTGTGTCGGTTTACATAATTCATGTCACCATATTTAACAAGGCAAACATCATTCCAAGAATCATAGGCGGTTGATCCATTCCATGATGCCTAGGGATAGAATGAGCCCTTTTCCATCATACATTTAAATTAAAGGAAAATTGTCTTTTATGCCATTTCCGGAGGCGGCGTGTTGGCGTAGAGCTATATCTAACTAACAAATTCACATCGGGTGAGATGTCCGATCTATGACATTTAGCCAAGTACAATAATACGCCTATTGTACTTAGATATGAGTCTTCTGGTCCCAATATCTCTTCGTTATCATTTGCACGATGATATGAGTCTCACTAGATTTCAGACGATTATGAGTGAGTTTGAATACTTTGCTTTATCCTCATTAAAGCATCTTAACATCTTCTAGATGTAATTTGATTGATGGACCAAAATTCCATTTGCACTTTGCACGACTCCACGATGATATGAGTCTCACTAGATTTCAGACGATTATGAGTGAGTTTGAAGACTTTGCTTTATCCTCATTAAAGCATCTTAACATCTTCTAGATGTAATTTGATTGATGGACCAAAATTCCATTTGCACTTTGCATGACTCCAGGTCGAGAAAATGATTTGGTCTCCGAAAGTCTTTCATCTCAAACTCCGACTTCAGGTGTTTTGTGGTTTTCTTGATCTCTTCAAGAGTATCAATCAAATTCATGCTATTGGCGTAGATCACCACAAATTGCAAACCCGAAGTTTGTTTTCTTAATAAACACGCATGGGCATTGTCCATTGTTCATATATCCCATCCCAAGCAAATATTCACTTAGACGGTTATACTAACTCCGTCTGGATTGTTTGAACCCCTAAAGTGAACTACTCTGTCAAATGGAGAGCATGTTCTATGGTCTAGAACTATTTGCATTGGGTAACAGAAGTCCTTCAGGAAACTTCATGTATATCTCTATATTCAGATCCCCAAAGAGATAAGTTGTTACCACATTCATAGGCTGCTTATTCAGTTATTCGGAAACTACCAAACTGATAAGGTAGTGGAACGTTATGACGTCCATTACGGGAAAGTACGTCTCCTCGTAATCAATCACAGGGCATTGAGAAAATCCTTGCGCCACTAAACAAGACTTATATCACAATCTCGTTTTTCTCAATACGCTTCCTTACAAATACTCATCTAAACAATATAGGTTTAATATGGGTAGGTGTGGGAACAACATGCCCATAACACCTTTCTCTTAGTTAAGGAATCTGATTTGACTTGGATTGTTTCTTTCCTTTTTAGCCAGTCGTCTCTTCGTTGAGATCTATCAACGAAGCAAGGTTCGACATCATCGCTTATTATAAATTCGGTGGCCACCACAAATACAAACATATCATCGATGAACTCTCATTCCGATTCAATATCTCACAAAATTTACCAAGATTTTCTATTCTCGGGAGTGGGTTTAAATGTTGGAGCGTCCCCCAACTTCGTCTCTTCTAGGACGAACCCATAATCCGGATTAATCTCTTGAGTTGAATTGGTTTGAGATTGCGATGGCAAGAAGAATCATTTGTGCCAAGTTTACCCTATTCTAGGGATAAGAATCGTTCGAACCTAATGGTATACCTCGCTTCTGGGCAGGGACATATAACTGGTTAGCCGCCATGGCCGTACCTCGTCTAACTAGGATGATACGTCCTACGGGGACGTTTATCCTTGCAGGTTTGCAGCAGGTATATATGATCTTGTCACTTTAACTAGATCTGATAAAGTATCTGACATATTATGGGATACACTACGTAGATCTAGAATTCTTTGCACTTCAACTGGAAGTAGAATTCTTCGCACTGCAATATCACATGTGCGGTTTGGGGATCAAGATGAGACATTCTACACGTCGTTCATCAGGAACGGTGAAGTTCTTATCTCCCCTTAACGGCGGGAAGACTATCTCATCAAAGTGACGACCGCAAATCTAGCGGTATAGAGATCTCCTGTCAAGGGCTCTAAGGAGCACATAATGGATAGGGTTCATAATCGACATATATGCCCATCTTTTGTTGAGGACCCGATTTTGTACGTTGTGGCGGCACAAATGGCACGGGAACTGCACACCCAAATCTGTGTAATTACGAAACACCAGGTTTGCAACCAGTCACCAACTGTAACACAAAGTAAGGTGGGTAGCAGTGGGCCTCAACGGGACCGACATGGCTGCATGCAAGATTGCATAGCCCGACGCAAACACTAGAAGCTTGGTGCGCATTACCAAGGTTCTACCTGCGAGACCATCTTGGGTGTGAACATAGGAAACTATATGTTCAACAGATCCCAAGGGATATGTAATAATCATCAGAAGCCATCGATGTAAACTCTCCGGCATTATCAAGCCTTATAGACTTTATAAGATAATCTGAGTGGTGTACCCTAAATTTCATGGGTGAGAGTTTAGCAAACGCAACATTTTTCTTGTGGACAGTGATGTGACATATGATCACTTTTGTCGATGCATCAACCATGGCATACTTGTACTGTCCGGGAGCAGTAGGAAACGGCCCGATCAAATCCAGACCCCACTGCGCGAAAGGCCACGGAGACAGCAGGATTGAGAGTGCAATGGACGGGGAATGGACCTCGTTAGCGTGTTGGTGGCATTTATGGCATCTTGCTGACACTTGGTCTGCCATCTTCCCCATATTGGGCCAAAAATACCCCGTTCTGAGTGCCTTGAAAGACAGGGATCTCGATCCAGAATGATTGCCGCAAATACCCTCGTGGATGTCCCGGAGGATCGTCTCACCGTCTTGTACTGATACACACTTCAAGTTGGGAAAGCAGTAACCCCTGCGGTACAGTGTATCGTTGATCAGCGTGTATCTGGCGCATCTCGATTGCAACTTCCTTGCCTGCTGCCGATTCTCCGGGCGGACACCCTCTTTGATGAACTCAATGATGGGGTCAATCCACGTCGGTTCTGTGGGACCGGTAGTGATGGCGAATATCTCTGAGATCGTCTTGTCGATACTCGGCCGGTTTAGGATTTCCACCTTCACCTTTTCGCGCCTTTTCTGGCGGGTACCGGTGGCAAGCCGAGCCAAAGCATTGGCATGGCTGTTGTCCTTCCTAGGGATCTGGGCCACAGTTGCCGACTCAAATCCGCACATGAGAGCCTTTGCGAGTGCCCGATAAGAATTGAGGTGAGGCTCTTTAACTTCAAATGTCCTGCCGACTTGGTTCACCACAAGCTGCAAGTGTAATATCCCACATCGGCCAAACGGAGAGAGGTTATGTGCTGTATATGTACATGCCCACCTCTAATCTAACACGAGGCCTTTTGGTGGTTCAGCGGCTTCGGAGGGGATGGGTACTCCGAGGTTAAGCATGTTGATGCTAGAGCAACCCCAGGATGGGTGACCTACTGGGAAGCTGCTCCTGAGCTGCCGGAAACAAAACCGTGAGGGCCGGTGGGCCCAAAGCGGACAATATCGTGTTACGGCGGAGAGGGTCCTGGGATGTGACAAATGGTATCAGAGCCACTCTGCCGTGTGGTGCGAGTGTGCCGACGAGGGCGTCGGGCTCCCAAGGGGGGTGGATTGTAATATCCCACATCGGCCAAACGGAGAGAGGTTATGTGCTGTATATGTACATGCCCACCTCTAATCTAACACGAGGCCTTTTGGTGGTTCAGCGGCTTCGGAGGGGATGGGTACTCCGAGGTTACCACCTCTAATATATATATCAAAATACAGCCTCTCAGGCTAAAATATATACATATATTTGTCACATCCCAGGACCCTCTCCGCCGTAACACGATATTGTCCGCTTTGGGCCCACCGGCCCTCACGGTTTTGTTTCCGGCAGCTCAGGAGCAGCTTCCCAGTAGGTCACCCATCCTGGGATTGCTCTAGCATCAACATGCTTAACCTCGGAGTACCCATCCCATCCGAAGCCGCTGAGCCACCAAAAGGCCTCGTGTTAGCATTTGTCACATCCCAGGACCCACTCCGCCGTAACATGATATTGTCCGCTTTGGGCCCACCGGGCCTCACGGTTCTGTTTCCGGCAGCTCAGGAGCAGCTTCCCAGTAGGTCACCCATCCTGGGATTGCTCTAGCATCAACATGCTTAACCTCGGAGTACCCATCCCCTCCGAAGCCGCTGAGCCACCAAAAGGCCTCGTGTTAGATTGGAGGTGGGCATGTACATATACAGCACATAACCCCTCTCCGTTTGGCCGATGTGGGATATTACAATCCACCCCCCTTGGGAGCCCGACGCCCTCGTCGGCACACTCGCACCACACGGCAGAGTGGCTCTGATACCATTTGTCACATCCCAGGACCCGCTCCGCCGTAACACGATATTGTCCGCTTTGGGCCCACCGGCCCTCACGGTTTTGTTTCCGGCAGCTCAGGAGTAGCTTCCCAGTAGGTCACCCATCCTGGGATTGCTCTAGCATCAACATGCTTAACCTCAGAGTACCCATCCCCTCCGAAGCCGCTGAGCCACCAAAAGGCCTCGTGTTAGCATTTGTCACATCCCAGGACCCACTCCGCCGTAACACGATATTGTCCGCTTTGGGCCCACCGGGCCTCACGGTTTTGTTTCCGGCAGCTCAGGAGCAGCTTCCCAGTAGGTCACCCATCCTGGGATTGCTCTAGCATCAACATGCTTAACCTCGGAGTACCCTTCCCCTCCGAAGCCGCTGAGCCACCAAAAGGCCTCGTGTTAGATTGGAGGTGGGCATGTACATATACAGCACATAACCCCTCTCCGTTTGGCCGATGTGGGATATTACAGCAAGTCACTGAACACTTCGACTCTTTTTACCCCAATCTCTAGTGCTAGTTGTAGCCCCCCGATCAATGCCTCGTACTCGGCTGTATTATTGGACGCGGAGAAATTAAACTCCTGGGCGTGCGTGTACCCGAACCCGTCCGGGCTAACCAGTATAATTCCCGCTCCGCTCTTCTCTTTAGTGACGGAGCCGTCTACGAACAACTTCCAACACGGCTGGACTTCATGGGGAGCCTCCATATCCTCTTGCTCTGCCTCTAAGCACTCCACGACTCTTTTCATGGGGGTCAATTCGGAGATAAAATCCGCAGCTGCTTGCCCCTTGATGGCTACTCTCGGCATGTAGTGTATGTCGAACTCTCCCAGTTCTATCGCCCATTTGGCCAGTCTCCCGCTGGTCTCTGGCTTCTGGAGGACTTGCCTGAGGGGGTAGTTGGTGAACAGGGCGTTGGAATGACCTTGAAAGTAATGCTGTAGTTTCCGAGCGGTCACGATGAGTGCTAGGGCCAACTTTTCTAAATCCGGGTACCTGCTTTCAGCCAGCGTGTAGCCCTTGCCTACATAATACACCGGAAGATCCATGGTGTCATCTTTCCTGATCAAAGCCGAGCTTACTGCCGTACTAGATGCTGCCAAATAGAGATATAGCATCTCCTCGGGAATTGGTTTGGAAATCTTTGGCACGGATGCCAAATATTCCTTGATATTCCTAAAAGCCTCATCTTGCTCCGGCCCCCAATTGATCAGCTTGCAATGCTGGCTCTTGAGGAGTTTGAAAAACGGTGCACACTTGTCCGTGAGTCTGGAGACAAACCTAGCGAGAGCTGCTATCTTGCCCGTCAGGGACTGCACGTCGCTACGGACTTTTTGGACCACCATATCCATTATAGCTTGGACCTTCTCCGGGTTTGCTTCGATCCCCTGCCGGCTAATCACGTGGCCCAAGAACTTCCCCTTGACAACCCCAAATAAACATTTTTCTGGGTTCAACCTCATACCGTACGCGAGTATAATATCAAAAATTGCTTGCAGGTCGCTAACGTGCTCGACCGCAGTGAGACTCTTCACTAGCATGTCATCCACATACACTTCCATGGTGATCCCCAGCTGCTTAGCGAACATCTTGTTCATCAGGCGCTGGTAGGTTGCTCCCGCGTTCTTTAGTTCGAACGGCATCCTCTTGTAATAGTAGACTCCTTTGTCGGTCGTGAAGGCAGTATGTTCCTCGTCCGCTCGGTCCATCATGATTTGATTGTAGCCCGCGTAAGCGTCCATAAAGCTCAGCATTTCGAACCCGGAGGTGGAATCAACAAGCTGATCAATTCGAGGCAACGAGAAGCTATCTTTGGGGCACGCCCTATTAAGACTGGTGTAGTCCACGCACATCCTCCATTGCCCTACCGCCTTCTTGGGGACCATGACCACGTTGGCCAACCATTGCGGGTATTTCGCTTCCTTGATAAACTAGATATCCAGCAGCCTCTGTACCTCTCCCTTGATGACGTCATACTTGGCCACATCGAACGACCTCCGCTTCTGTCGCACCGGAGGTACGCCTTTACGGACTCCCAACTTGTGCGTGACTATATCACCCGAGATACCGGGCACGTCAGCGTACGACCAGGCAAATGCTTTGCTGTTGGCCTTCAGAAAACGCACGAGCTCCTCCCGTATGATGACCGGCAACCCGATCCCGATCCTCGTGGTTCGGGATGAGAATTGGTCCGAGATGCAAATGAGCTCTGTTTTCTCAACTGACCCAAGTCGCTCGGATTCAGTTCCTTCTGTTGCAGCATTAATTCTGGGATCCTCGTAGACATCCTATATGAGTCTATTTGTGCTCCCGGAGGCTAATACCTCTGCTCTTTTCCTACCAGTATCCTGGTTGATAGCGTAGCATCCTCTTGCAGCCAGCTGAACGCCACGGATGGTAACGATACCCGTTGGGGATGGTAGTTTCATCATCAGCATGTGACCGGCGATGAACGCCTTGACTTTCCACAGGGCCGGTCTCCCAAGTATCCCATTGTACGACGAGTCACAGTCGACTATTACGAAGTCTACCGTTGATCTCAGCGTGTTCCCCTCTGAACCTCCGAGGAGCATAGGTATGTAGTCAGATCCAAGAGGTTGCACCACGTCCCCGGAGAAGCTTATCAACGGCTCATTATCTTGCGTAAGCTTGCTGCTCCCCCTCTTTAGCGCCCGCTAAGCATTTTTGAACAGCACATTCACGGACGCCCCGGTGTCGATTAGAATTTTCTTACAGAGATAATGATCCAACTATGCAGTGATCAGGAAGGGATCCTCGTGAGGCAGTCTGGTCCCTTGCTCCTCTTCTTCTTCGAACCTCACGGATTTCCACCTCACGTTGACATTCTGAGCGCTACAGCTCCCGAAGGCGTATACCTCCCGCCCATCTCTAATCCCGGGGCATTGCTTCTTGGCTCTGTTACTCCTCTGGTCTATCGGTGCTCCCCCGCGGATAGTGTTGATCGTCCCGTACACGGATTCCCCCGGTGCTTGCCGCTGACCTGACACGTACTGCTGAAGCTTTCCTGTTTTTAGTTGGCTCTCGATCGTCTTTTTTAGCTCAACACAGTTATTTATTGCGTGCGTCGCTTCCCCGTGGTATCCGCAGTATTTTCCGGTATCCTCCCGCGTTAATCGGGACGGCGGAAACTTTCTGGTTGCTAGTCCCATGATCGCTTCCTTGTTCTCGTTCCACACTACCTCGGGGGTTGCCGTTAATGGGGTGAAGCTCTCCCTGGCTACGGGAACTGCTATTCTAAACCCACTGTCCCGAGAGCTCCCTCTGCTTTTTCCCTGTGAACCCCCCATTGGCTTGGTTTGCTTCCTGCCCCCGTCCTTAAATTTCTTGCTAGGGGTGAAATCTTGTCCCTCTTGGTCCCCTTGCCAGGTTCTTACTTCTTGGATCGACTGTCCTTGGGATTCGGTCCTCCTACCTTCCTTTCTCTTGCTCGCATGCCGATCCCCGTATGTGTCATGGTCTGCCTGGGCATGTCTGATCGCCATTTCCATTAACTCATCATGGCCCTGGGGGTTTTCAATTCGTACCGCGTATAAAAATTTCCCGGGCAATAGGGCCTGGATGAAGGCTTCCTCCGCCACCTTCTTGTTGAAACTCCTGACCTTGGCTGTGGCCCCCTGCCAACGATTTACAAAGGTCTTTAATCCCTCGGCGTGCCCTTGTTTTACTTTGAACAGTTGGGTGGTATTCTGCCCGTCCATATGCAGTATGAATCGGTTCACGAATCTGTCTGCAAGCTTCCTAAAGCAGTCTATCGAGCCGGCCGGGAGCTCATAGAACCAGCTCAGTGCCTCTCCCGACAGCGTCTCCTGAAACATGTTGCAGCACGCGGCATCCGAATAACCCTTTGCGTTTGTATGGGATTTAAAGATGTCGAGGAAGAGATGCGGGTCCCTTTCCCCCCCGTAGTTCAACTTGAGAGGTTTCGCTGTGTGAGAACGTACGGTCTGCGTGATGGTCCGTGTGAATGGTCCCCTTCTTTCTTCGAATCCCACACCGGGCGGGTTGCGGGCCGCCCGTCTCTCCGCTTCGTCTACCCTCGTAGTCAGGTTCACCACACTGTCCCGCATGGCCATCAGGGCCGCCTCTACTCCCGTCGTTTCCAACCTTCCATCCTCGACGGGCATTGGGGGCGGTGGTGGGCCTTCTCTTTCCATAGCTTCTGGGAACAGGTTTGCCCCGACAACGACCGTCCTGCGGGTGATCATCGGCGGTGCTATCGGTGAACCTCCTCCCTCGCCGTGCGCCTCGCGGGCAGTGGCGGCGGCCCGCTCAATCGCCTCGTCTCTCTCCAGTCTTCTCGATAACGCGCCCATTATCGTCGCATTATCTCTTTCCAGCTTTTTCTCCCGAGCGGCTGCGTCTAAGCGGTCCCGCGCCCTTTCTCTTTCCATACGTGCCACGTCCGCTCTTAACCTATCTACCATGTCCTCCATTTCTTCCTGCGTGAGATCGCGCATCGTTCCGTCCGGGGTCCTTTGCGGATCGTTTGCCGCCAGTGCGCATCCTAGTCTCTCATCTGTTCCTCCCGTCCTAGTATTGCTTCCCGGCGTCCCATCTCCACTGAGGCCACTGTGATCTCCCGTCATTATCCTGCTCCCGACTTCTGCTTCATTTGTCTCGGTCATCATGACACTGGCTTTTCGTAAGACTTCCTACAGACGGCGCCAATTGTTTCTGCTAGATCCCGTAGACCTTGAAGAAACTGCCGTACTGGATATGTTCCTTCTTGTCTACAAAAGGAGACCGACCGGGACTTTCCGGTCTTTATCTCTTCGATGATAAAGTTAGTTATCGGTAGGGAAGTATTGAATGCTAGGAGATGTTTCTTACCATTTGGGTTGACTTCACAATTATATTTATAGCCCCGGGTTGACTTGTGCTTTGAATGTTCTTCAATGTGGGACGAGTATACCATTGAGGCTTGTTAATTTGGCCTCCTATGGAGTCTCCCCCTCCCGGCCCAGACTGCTATAGCATCCGGGATGAGGCCTGTCCGATTTGCCTCATGTTGGGCTTCGTAGCATCACGGGCCGGGGGAGGTATTTATCGACTACTGACTACAGTGTTGTTGAACGCAAACATCGACATCTTCTTAATATGGCTAGGGCATTGTTATTTCAAGCCAACCTACCAAAACCATTTTGGGGTGATGCTATTCTTGTTTCAGCATACTTAATCAATCGTACTCCCACACCAATGTTTCAAAACAAAAGCCCTTTCGAAAGACTATTTCACAAGGCACCAAGTTATGATCATCTTAAAGTGTTTGGTTGTCTTTGTTTTCTTCAACTCATCCTAGCAAGCCTACTAAGTTTGATCCTCGCGCAGTCAAGTGTATGTTTATCGGCTATCCTCAAGGCCAAAAAGGATACAAGGTTTTTGATTTAGATTCTGAAAGAGTTTTCGTTTCTCGGGATGTGTTGTTTTATGAGGATGTTTTCCATTATCAATCTGAAAATCCTCAAAGCATTAGAGTTTCAGCCGAAAATTCTCATCTTTCACCTACTTTTTCGAACATGAATCCTCAATCAACTAGGGTTTCCATCTGTCAGAATCCTAGTCAACCTAGGATTTCCGAGATTGCCAATGATTCTCACCGTGATAGAGTTTTGCACAATCCAACTCCTATTTCTTTGAGCACTGAACAGCTTCCATCCTCTTCTGTTCCACCTTCATCTGAAACACACACATAGTCCGAAACATCTGAAACACACACAGAGTCTGAAGCAGTCCATCCTGCCAATTCTGAACCAAATTTCGAAGCTGTCCAAAACATAGGCTTACTCACCGATCCACTTTTAGCTCCTCCCTCGTCCACGGATTCTTCAACACCGTCTGTCACTCCTCCGCGTCGTTCTACTCGTCCAACAAAGCCTCCGGGCTTCCTGCATGACTACCATGTTGAGGCAACACTTCCTTCTCGGACTCTTCCTCCATCATCTCCGAGCACAGGTACGCCTCATCATTCTCTTTCCCAAGTTTTATCATACACTCACCTATCTCCTACTCATCGCGCCTTTACAGTTAATCTCATACCATAAGGAGCCCTCCACATATACACAGGCAGTTCAACATCTTGAGTGGCGAGAGGCCATGAAACAAGAGATAGATGCTTTACAGCAGAATAAAACTTGGAGCCTTGTTCCGTTACCTTCCAACAAGCGCCCTATTGGTTGCAAATGGGTTTACAAGATCAAGCTCAAACCGGATGGAACCATTGAACGATACAAGGCACGGCTTGTTACTAAAGGGTACAGTCAGTTGAGGGGATAGACTACAGAGAAACATTTGCTCCTGTAGCCAAATTAACCACAGTTCGGGTACTTCTCAGTTTGGCAGCTTTGAAGGGTTGGCATCTTCACCAATTAGATGTCAACAATGCCTTCTTGAATGGAGATCTTACCGAGGAGGTCTACATGCAGCTCCCTCCAGGTTTCGTACGAAAAGGGGAGAATCGAGTATGCAAATTGCACAAAAGTTTGTATGGCCTCAAGCAAGCTTCTCGTCAATGGTTCATCAAACTTTCTCTAGCCCTTCGGCAAGCTGGTTTTACACAAAGTTGGTCTGATTACTCGTTGTTCGTCTGAAACCATGCAGGCAAGTTCACGAAATTACTTGTGTATGTAGATGACGTTATACTTATAGGAAACAACTTGTCAGATATCATGGCAACAAAAGAGATTCTTGCATAACAATTCAAGCTCAAGGATCTCGGCCAACTTAAGTATTTTTTAGGTATTCAAGTGGCTCGATCAAAGGCAGGTATTGCTCTCTCACAAAGAAAATATGCACTTGAGATTCTGGAGGATATAGGGTTCTTAGCTTCCAAGTCGTCCAGGTTTCCTATTGATCATAACTTGGCTCTTACGCAAACATGGGGAGAGTTGCTAGCAGATCCCTCTCAGTACCGCAGACTTGTTGGTAGAATGATCTATTTGACAATTACAAGGCCGGATTTAGTTTATGCAGTTCATATTCTGAGTCAATTCATGCACAAACCAACACAGCTTCACCTCAATGCAGCACATCAAGTTCTCAGGTACATCAAGAACACACCTGGACAAGGTATATTTCTGCCATCCAATGGAAAACTTGAGTTAACAGCATTTTGTGATGCTGATTGGGCAAGATGTAAAGACACTAGAAGGTCCATAACCGGCTATTGTATAATGTTGGGGCAAGCCCCAGTTTCATGGAGAACCAAGAAGCAAAGCACAGTTTCTCGTTCAAGTGCAGAAGCTGAGTATAGATCAATGGCATCTACATGTTGTGAAGTTACATGGTTTCGAAACATTCTAAAAGATTTGGGTGCCAAGCAGTTGCAACCAACAAGGTTGTTTTGTGACAATCAAGCTGCCATTCACATTGCAAGCAATCCAGTGTTTCATGAAAGGACAAAGCATATTGAAATAGATTGCCATGTGGTGCGAGAGAAGATGCAGCGAGGAGTAATAAGGGTTGTTCATGTTGGAACGAAAGAACAACCAGCTGACATATTCACAAAGCCCTTGAGTTCAGTTCAGTTTGAATTCCTTCTTAGCAAGTTAGGTGTAATTAATATACACTCAAACTTGAAGGGGAGTATTGAAGCAAGGAATGAAGATGCATCTGCTGGTTGTGTTGCAGTCTATCGAAATGGGAAGGCAGCTGGGCGTAATTGGACCAGCTCTGATACCACACTATAATCTTTATGGTTCGTATTCATATGCATACATAGAAACACATATTCCTTAAGTTTTGATCAACTAAATAATATACTAACCTTGTCCGGATGCCATTGCTTCGATCGGTTGACGTTGTCGATGGAATACAAGATCTTCTAGTCTCTCCAGTCTCCTTATGCTATATCTTAATGGGGCAGAATGTTTAGCGTATCGACTGTGAGCCTAGGGACCCTGTATTTATAAGGTCGGATGTCTCAAAGTCCTAACCCATCGAGGATACAATAAGACACATCTTTATGACCTAGTAATCTTGACATTATATCTCTAGGATTACATTAATCCTTTATTTGTCAGGTTTCCTATCAATATATTATTTCACATAGATAATATATTTACCGGATAATCATTATTATATTCTCAACTATTTGATCATTGACTAATTGGTTTCCTTAAGATTATATTACATGATATGTCCAATATCTTACATTCTCTCACTTGGACTTTCATGTATTATAACAACAATTCCAATTTTCAACTGAATCAAATAATTCCTTAGTGCGCACGAGAATACATATATGATAACAACCCAACTCATGATCGGTCAAATATGTGACAAGTAAAGAACTATACCACAACTTACATAATCTGTTAATGTAAGAGTCCCATAGCCACATTACAAGCACAAAATTCACATGATCATAAGATAATACTTAAATAAAATATTATATGAAACTTTCTCTAATGTGATACCTTATTGTTTCATATGGTGGTCCACTTTATGATTTGAGCATCCTCAAATCTCCTGATGCTTCCAAGAAGCATGTATGCCACGAATGAACATACAATTCTCTTTGCAATTAAACCTTCAAGCAAAGTTAATCTTTCAATAGCTATCAATTAAATCATAAGCTGCAGCAATAATATATAAGTGAATAGAAACATCATGTATGGGTTTAATACATCCAAATCAATCTTAATGACATGTCATAAAGTTCACAAACATAAAAGAATAGCAATGCCGTTATCTCACCATGGCCGAGTCTTTATGGAGCTTGATTACAAGCTCCCACTATTCAATTAGATCAAAACTAGCAACTACTCCCATGTTAAAGGTGTGCCTAATAAAATCCTTATTTGCTAGAGCTTTCGTAAGAGGGTCAGCAAGCATGTTTGCAGTCTCTATATAAGGCACAACTATCTCTTCATTCTTGGTCTTCTGTCTAACAAAAAGCTGCTTCAAGGGTATCTTCTTAGAACTATGTTTCTGCTAGATCCCGTAGACCTTGAAGAAACTGTCGTACTGGATCTCTCTTCAGGATACGTTCCTTCTTGCCTACAAAAGGATACCGACCGGGACTTTCCGGTCTTTATCTCTCCGATGGTGAAGTTAGTTTATCGGTAAGGAAGTATCGAATGCTAAGAGATGTTTCTTACCATTTT
Source organism: Fragaria iinumae (assembly GCA_009720345.1). Lineage (NCBI taxonomy): Eukaryota > Viridiplantae > Streptophyta > Magnoliopsida > Rosales > Rosaceae > Fragaria > Fragaria iinumae. The sequence continues at coordinate 21,490,112 of CM019118.1, read as the reverse complement.
GGTTGACTCCGCAATTATATTTATAGCCCCGGGTTGACTTGTGCTTCGAACGTTCTTCAATGTGGGACAAGTATACCATTGAGGTTTGGTAATTTGGCCTCATGTGGAATCTCCCCTTCCCGGCCTATACTGCTATAGCATCCGGGATGAGGCCTGTCCGGTCTGCCTCATGTTGGGCTTCGTAGCATCACGGGCCGGGCGAGGTATTTATCGACTACCGACTACAAGTCCCCCAAGTTCCCATTCAAGACACGTCTTGAGTGGGGACTTGAAAAATGGTCTGTGATGCCGTATTACTAACGCGTACCCGATCATAGTCCCCCCAAGTTCGTGCTCAAGACATGTTTGAACGGGTTGCCGTTGCGATGGAAGGTAGCGAACCGTTCCATGTTAGTTGTTGTTGCTCGAGCGCGGGGTATGATCCCCGCATGGGTTATCAGGCCACTATTCTCCGTGTGAAGGGAATGATACAGGCATGCCCAACTCCCGTGTGTCCGGAGCCGTACAAGGGACTTACAGCTCTCAAGGCTTAGTTGTTTCAACCTTGCTTTCTTATCCCGTTGGTTCTTGCTCGGGTATAAGAATCTCATGAAACAGATGTTCTATATTTCGCCCCGTTAGTTCTTATTTGGAGATCGAGATTTCCTAAGCAGTTGTTGTATGCTTCCTCCCGGTGATATTTATCCGGGACTTACCACTATCATGTTGGTCGTTCCAATGATTGGCCATTTAGTTGGAGTATAGGGCAACCAGGCGAGCTGAAGAGTCCGCTTCGCACAGGACTGACTAGCAGGCGAGCTGAGGAGTCTGCTTCGCACACGTGGAGCACACGCGAGCTGAGGAGTTTGCCTTGCACGCATGGAGCACACGCGAGCTGAGGAGTCCGCTTCGCACACATGGAATGACACTACCAGGCGAGCTGAGGAGTCCGCTTCGCACACGTGGAGCACACGCGAGCTGAGGAGTTCGCTCCGTGTACAAAACTTACATGCAAGCTGTGTTTGCTCCGCGGGCAATGCCTATCTCCATGATGGTTATACCTGGTGGCATAGCCGGGACGTGCGTTGTGTTTTGGATGCGATGGCATCCCTGCGCAGGGGCCATACTAATCTTCTCTGTATCGTTCCAATTTTATGGCATGCCTGGTGGCTTGATCGATGGGTCTGTGAAATATCCGGGAGCTCGGTGACCACTGGCAAGTGCTGTCAGGTAGTGTCGTAGGCATTAATGGCATGTCCGCTAGGTGGCACTGTGGGGGGGGTGAAGGGATGTGCATTTAATGCGAGTCGTATCACGCCTGTCGTGTTTGAGAAGTTACTCGGTAGTGGGGCACGTGTCAAGATCCCACGGCGGGTTACGACGGATCGGATTGCCTCGATAGGAGGGGAAACGAAGCGTCTCTTCCCCGCTTCGTACATAAGGAAACGCAAATCTTTTTCGTCTTCTATTCGTTAATCCGCTTCTACGTAGTTATCTTCGTCTATTCGTCAATCCTCTTCTCAATTCCCATCCGGCCATTGAAGCGTGGAAGAGAAGGAAATTGTAAGCCTGGGGGAGTGCTGCTGCTCTGCTACAGCCGATCTTCTGATTGCGAGGTGTTATCCGTTTGCTGCTCCGGCGTGTCTCCGGCCTTCACTGTCTGGTTAGTTTCCCTTCTCCCGTGTTTAGTTGTGTTACTGAGAGTATCTAGTAGGGTGTGTAGATTGGTAGATGTTTCTGGGTTTCTTGGTGTGTTTGGGTGGTTGGGTTTGTTGTGAACTTTCGCCTAGCGGAAATGGGTGGTGTCAAAATCTCCCGGCGGCGGTACGCGATGTAGGTATCTAATAGCCCATAGGGTTTTTTATAGGGTTAAAATGGAGTCGAGGGCTTCTGATGCCAGCGTCTCTGGTTCATCTTGGCGGGTTCCCGCTGATTGTGATGAAAGGATGGAAGGGTATCAGCACCGAGAAACGAGTAGGGATGCCGAGCGGGCCAAATCACATTCTGGAGTCTCCAGCTCGAGTCCCGAGTACCCGGTGATGGAAGCGATCCCGATCGCTCGCGCCCGTCACCGCTTGGAGGACGGTAGGGTGTGCGATGAGCCCATATGCAGTTTCACACCCGAGGAGATTGAACAGGTGAGGGAGGAGTGGAACATTCCCTCCGATATCCCTATGTGTGGCCTGTACCCGGGAGAACTAGCGTGTGCTCCGAGAGACAAGTATGTGGTGGTGCATGATAACATGTTCAAGAATGGGTTATATGTACCGCTACCCCAATGTGTGCAGTACATACTGAGTATGCTGCAGCTTGCTCCCGGCCAGGTCCCACCGAATCAGTGGCGTCAACTTCTGGGACTTGGTTGTCTGTATTTTCTTTCGAACATGGGGTGGCCGACAATCAACGAGTTTCGTGCGCTCTACAGGCTGTCCTATTCGAAGAAGGCGGGAAGCTCCGGGTGTGTAGGCTTTATCGCACGGGACAATGAGGCAGTCATCACCGATCTCCCTTCTTCGATAAACAAGGAGTGGAGGGCGAAGGTAGTCCTGGTGGGGGGTCCGTGGCAAAGAAAAACGAGGCGGCACACGGTTCCAAATTACTTCCGGGCTATTGGAGACCAGAGCTACGTACTGACAGCGATCGAGTTGGAGCGTATTGCCTGTATATTCGTTGCCTGGCCCCACGGCGAGGACTGTAGCTCGTATCACTTGACGCGGTGGGCCGTTCTCGCATACTGCAAGATGGGTAGAATACCCGGTGGGTTCATCTTTACTTATGCTTTACATCTGAAGTCCTCGTTATGCCCAGCTTAATTAATATTATGTCCTTTGGTGTGCAGGAAGAATCCCCAGGCGTGTTCCGCCCCCTAATCATCCGCTTGACATGGAAAAGGATCAAGCTCTCTTGAAGAAGCTATTGACCTAAGGGGATCTGGCGTTGCGCACCGAGGTGGATGTGGATACGCATACTGTACGGGTCTTGGATAAGCAAAAGGTGTTGGATGTGCCTGATGAAGTATACAGGTCAACGGAGACTCCGCCGGTACCTCTTCCCGCGATATCGCGGATCACTTTGGGTGAAAAGAAAAGGCGCCATCATCACTCGAAGAGAACTCAAGGTGCTGAGGAGCCCCAGGTGACAGATACCGGCAAGGTCGTATCCGGAAGTCACGCACCAAAACCGAGGTCAAACAACTTCAATTTAATTACCCTGCAATCGTAGTAATATGGACAAGTAGGGATCGTTCTAGCCGGGGAAACCAAAGGGCGATCGAAAGAAGAGAAACCGAACAACTTATAAACAAGTATTCACATATATACATCAAAATATTGGGGGTTTAAGATTGATTAATTCTAACAAATAACTTACTGAAAATTAAACCTAAGATTATTATATACAAGTGATCATCATACTCATGCAACACGTAACACGAAAAAACCATCTAGAACACATAACAACTTCATGCAAGGCCGGGCAGCAACGTTCAAATTGTCCTTAACTCTAACCAATTCCGATTCTAATTAGAGCCTTTGCGGTTATCTAATTGTTAAGACTCCTCAGGTATTTAGAACCATCTTTGCGCTTGATCCTAAACATGAATGCTAACTCATTTAAAAACACGTTGCGTAGAGATTAAACAAGAAAACACTTTAGCACATAAATCAATAGGAAACATGATCTAAGGCATGGCGTCACTCATCCTATTAGCATGCAAATTATCATAATTAAATCCGCCCTAAGTTAATAACAAAGACCAAGACAACTTTGCGTATGAATCGATCCAAAATTATTATGGTAGATGAAACCGCACCTCAAGGACAACCATGGCCGAGGCAGCCTCAATGATTGATTTAGATGCATGAATTCATGATAATTAATCAATTAGAAATCAAAAACACATAAGAAAATGCTACTGCCCCAAAACCTAAATCACGAAATCATCATATATTCAAGAAGTTACAAATCAAAACATAGAACAATCAAAAATCACAAAGAAATTCGAAAACCATGTTTGATAAATAAAACCAAAATCGAAAAGTATATTACAATAGAGTTCGAAACTAAATAGAAAATAATACAAGAAGCCATGAGAAAATCACACTTTTACAACCTTTGAAGATTCGGCAAGTGTGGGGAAAATCGGTGGAAGGATGGAGTGATTCTTATGGTTTGTGGTGGATGAATCGGCTAAGTAATTTTTTGTATAGGGTTTGGTAGAGTTTCGGCTATGTAATTGCAAGGGTAGAGATGATCCCCTTCTGCCCTTGAAGTCATGCTTTAAATAGAAGGAAGACCCTAGAGAGGCCGGCCATACAAGTGAAAACCGAGTTGGTTTAGGTTTCCCTAGTTTTTCTCAATTCGGCCCAATGACCTCTGTCTGATGATTTCGTCATTAATTCCTCTAGAAAATAGGTATTGAGGTGATTTCAATTGATTTGGAAACTAGACTCCTGTAGCTCTCTATCCATATCTAGCACGTTTTCTGATTCATTATGAGATGTCCTGGAGAGCCCTTTGAAGTTGTGAGACGTGCACAAGAATTTTTCCGAAATTAATCAGGAATTTCAAGACTTGGACATTCCTTGATATTCTGCCGAATTTAGATCTTCTTCTCCATATTGGACTTGGTTTGGACCTCTCCTTTCATGGACTAGGCTTCATGGATCAGCTGCTTTGCTTCCCGAGGTCCGTCAGGAACACTTCTCTCGGCAGGCAGTAGGTTACTCTGTTCTGGCAGTCTGACCTTCCGGCAATGATTCCGGCATATCTCCAATTCTCCTGATTCTTTCTCCCATGAACTCTTCTACATGTCACCTAAGTATCAGAGAGAGTTAACTCAATTTGTGACAATGTACAAGCTTTACAAAATCATAAGAATAACTCTAAGGCTCCACAAATCAGCTTTTGACAAATTTCTATATCGTTCTTCTATGTTTAACACGTTTTACACACAACTCTACCAAAAACTTTCGACTCTACATTATGACTCTATTCTACGACAATAAGAGATAATCAAAGTACAAATTGAGGTAATAATACATTAAGAATGTCGCATTTTATGCTCCTATCAGCAGCTCCCGAGGGATCTACGTCGACTCCCACGCTGTCCATACTCGCCCCTGCTGTTCCGAAGATTTCGAAGACTCCGATCAGGCAGGTTCTTGATGAGTACGGTTATGCGGACGAGAAGTTCGTCCGTGCAATGGTCAGTGACCTGAAGGGGATTGATCTCGATCGGGTGAAATTCAAGGAAGGTTCTCCCTCCGAGTCCCGAAAGATAGCACGGGAACACCTGATGAAGGTATGCGTACGGGACGCTTGTGTTTTGTTGTGAATTGTTCTTGGGGACTTGCTTATTTCTGCCATTATTTGTAGGCGCTGTTCGCAGTGTACTCCATTGACGCCAGCGAGGACACTGCCGTACTGAAAGAGCAGGTGGCCAAGCTCAATGGACATGTGAGCTACCTTCAGACCGAGAAGGGGTCTCTCGAAAGGGAGAAACACGTCTTGGCCGAGAAGCTGGCCATGACTCAACAGCATGTCCGGGAGGTGGAAAGCAAAGCCGATCGGGTCCCGGAGCTCGAAGCTGAAGTGCAGTCCTTGAGGGTGGAGGTGGAGAAGTATCGCCCGCTGGAGGGTAGGCTTCATGAGAAAGAAGTCGAGATAGCGGAGTGGGAGAGCTTGGTTCCCGCGCGCTGTGAGCAGGCTGTTGCAGCATTTAAGGAGTAGCAGGAGCTCAAAGATCTGCTCCAGTCTGCTCGGGATGAGGCTATCACCGAGAAGTTCACGGAGTGGAGTGTGCATGGGTACCTGGACAAACCCCGGATGCTCGCAGATCTGCTTGCTGCGCAGGAGAAGGGTAAAGCACAAGACTCCCAAGCCACCCACTCGGAGGGTCCTTCCGAGGCCAATCCTGAATGTGCCGGGGTCGAGGTGCGTGTGTCCGAGAGTGAGGGCGAAGAAGATACAATCGATTCGGCCGAGAATGACATAGTGTAGGGCGTTGAATTGAGTGCAACTGGACTGTCATTTTTTTTATTTTGTTTTGGAATGGCTTTGTGCCTGCCCGGGGGTCCGTGCCTTTGAATTCTGTGTTTTGCCTCTATTTGTTTTGCCCTTTTTGTTTTAACCTGGTGTACCAAACCAACAGTTTTACTCGAGTGTTACGAGTGTAATTTCACAAGTGTTGCGAATTTAACTTCTTCATTTCTGTAAGTTGTTGACAAAACAAATGAAGGCATCCTCCCGGGTTGACCTAGCCAAACCCGGTGGGCATGATTTACAATTCCTGACCTCGATTAAACGAGGTAGAACCTAAGGTGTTCGGTGTTCCACGGGTGCCCGGTGACAATGTCGTCCCTGTCTCTTAGAAAGAACGTGGCAGGGCCGACTTCCTCCACGGTCTCGTAAGGGCCTTCCCAGGTTGGATCCAGGGCCATTGGTTGGGCCACCACACGCTTCATCACCCAATCTCCGAGACCCAAGGCTCGTGGCCTGACCTTGGAGTCATAATGCCGGGCGATGCGCTGCTTGTAAACCTAGTTGTGTATGTCGGCCCCTTCTCTCCTCAATGAGATCCATGTTTAACTGTAGCCCCTCTGTGTTGGTTTGCTCATCATAGCCCTCGACTCTTCCAGTTGGTACCGTCACCTCAATGGGAATGACAGCCTCCGTGCCAAAAGCTAAGCTGAAGGGCGTCTCTCCCGTTGACGTTGTAGCAGTAGTTCGGATAGCCCACAGAACTTCCGGGAGCGTTTCTGCCCACAAGCCTTTAGCGGCGTCCAACTTCTTCTTCAGCAGTTTCTTTACAATCTTGTTGATCGCCTCCACTTGCCCATTGGCCTGACACGTACTGCTGAAGCTTTCCTGCTTTTAGTTGGCTCTCGATTGTCTTTTTTAGCTCAACACAGTTATTTATTACGTGCATCGCTTCCTCGTGGTATCCGCAGTATTTTCTGGTATCCTCCCGCGTTAATCGGGACGGCGGAAACTTCCTGGTTGCTGGTCCCGGGATCGCTTCCTTGTTCTCGTTCCACACTACCTCGGGGGTTGCCGTTAATGGGGTGAAGCTCTCCCTGGCTACAGGAACTGCCGTTCTAAACCCACTGTCCCGAGAGCTCCCTCTGCCTTTCCCCTGTGGACCCCCCATAGGCTTGGTTTGCTTCCTGCCCCCATCCTTGAACTTCTTGCTAGGGGTGAAAGCTTGTCTCTCTTGGTCCCCTTGCCAGGTTCTTACTTCTTGGATCGACTGTCCTTGGAATTCGGTCCTCCTACCTTCCTTTCTCTTGCCCGCATGCCGATCCCCGTACGTGTCATGGTCTGTTTGGGCATGTCTGATCGCCATTTCCATCAACTCGTCATAGCTCCGAGGGTTTTCAATTCGTACCGCGTATAAAAATTTCCCGGGCAGTAGGGCCTGGACGAAGGCTTCCTCCGCCACCTTCTTGTCGAAACTCCTGACCTTGGCTGTCGCCCCCTGCCAACGATTTACAAAGGTCTTTAATCCCTCGGCATGCCCTTGTTTTACCTTGAACAGTTGGGTGGTATTCTGCCCGTCCGTACGCAGTATGAATCGGTTTACGAATCTGTCTGCAAGCTTCCTAAAGCAGTCTATCGAGCCGGCCGGGTGCTCATAGAACCAGCTCAGTGCCTCTCCCGACAGCGTCTCCTGAAACATGTTGCAGCACGCGGCATCCAAATAACCCTTTGCGTTTGTATGGGATTTAAAGCTGTCGAGGAAAAGGTGCGGGTCCCCTCCCCCCCCCCCCCCTGTAGTTCAACTTGAGAGGTTTCGCTGTGTGAGAACGTAAGGTCTGCGTGATGGTCCGTGTGAATGGTCCCCTTCTTTCTTCGAATCCCACACCGGGCGGGTTGCGGGCCGCCCGTCTCTCCGCTTCGTCCACCCTCGTAGTCAGGTTCACCACACTGTCCCGCATGGCCATCAGGGCCGCCTCTACTCCCGTCGTTTCCAACCTTCCATCCTCGACGGGCGTTGGGGGCGGTGGTGGGCCTTCTCTTTCCATAGCTTCTGGGAACAGGTTTGCCCCGACAACGGTCGTCCTACGGGTGATCATTTGCGGTGTTATCGGTGAACCGCCTCCCTCGCCCTGCGCCTCGCGGGCAGTGGCGGCGGCCCGCTCAATCGCCTCGTCTCTCTCCAGTCTTCTCGATAACGCGCCCATTATCGTCACGTTATCTCTTTCCAGCTTTTTCTCCCCAGCGGCTGCGTCTAAGCAGTCATGCGCCCTTTCTCTCTCCATACGTGCCACGTCCGCTCTCAACCTCTCTACCATGTCTTCCATTTCTTCCGGCGTGAGATCGCGCATCGTTCCGTCCGGGGTCCTTCGCGGATCATTTGTCGCCATTGCGCATCCCAGTCTCTCATCCGTTCCTCCCGTCCTAGTATTGCTTCCCGGTGTCCCTTCTCCACTGAGGCCACTGTGATCTCCCGTTATTATCCTGCTCCCGACTTCTGCTTCATTTGTCTCGGTCATCATGACACTGGCTTTTCGTAAGACTTCCCACAGATGGCGCCAATTGTTTCTGCTAGATCCCGTAGACCTTGAAGAAACTGTCGTACTGGATCTCTCTTCAGGATACGTTCCTTCTTGCCTATAAAAGGATACCGACCGAGACTTTCCGGTCTTTATCTCTCTGATGGTAAAGTTAGTTTATCGGTAAGGAAGTATCGAATGCTAGGAGATGTTTCTTACCATTTTGGTTGACTCCGCAATTATATTTATAGCCTCGGGTTGACTCGTGCTTCGAACGTTCTTCAATGTGGGACAAGTATACCATTGAGGTTTGGTAATTTGGCCTCATGTGGAATCTCCCCTTCCCGGCCCAGACTGCTATAGCATCCGGGATGAGGCTTGTCCGGTCTGCCTCATGTTGGGCTTCGTAGCATCACGGGCCGGGCGAGGTATTTATCGACTACCGACTACAAACTAGAAGAACGTTTGTTGTTCTTGGCAAAGAACACAGCTGAGGTATTATCACAATAAATTGTAATGGGGCGTTCTATGGAGTCCACTAGACGAGTTTGAGAAATAAAGTTCTTAAGCCATATACCGTGAACTGTAGCATCATGTAAAGCTGTGAATTCTGCTTGCATGGTAGAAGTGCAAATGGCCTTTTGCTTGATCGATTTCCAAGAAATAGCACCTCCAGCTAACATGAAAATAAATCATGATGTAGATTTTCCTTCATCTTTGTCACCTCCCAAATCTGAATCCGAATACCCGACAAGTTCTAGATTGTCTACCCTTTTATAAGTAAGCATGTAATCTCTAGTTTTCTTCAAGTATCGCAAAAGTCGCTTACCTGCGTTCCAATGAACGATTCCAGGATTGGACTGATATCTGCAGAGCATCCCAACTGCAAAAGCTAAGTCCGGACGCGTGCAAACTTGTGCATACATGACACTGCCCATCAATGATGCATATGGCTTTCCCTCCATGGATTCTTTCTCCAAGTTATTCTGTGGACATTGTCCCTTATTAAATCTATCTCCTTTCCCCATGGGAACATCAATGCTTGAACAACCTTCCATATCGAACCTCTTCAAGACTCTATCAATGTAACTTGACTGTGAGAGTCCTAAAAGCTTACGTGCTCTATCTCTTTTAATTTCTATGCCCAAAACAAAAGAAGCTTCACCCAAATTTTTCATCTCAAAATTACTTTCTAGAAACTTCCTTGTCTCAAGAATCAAATCTAAGTTGTTACTCGCCAGAAGTATATCATCTATGTAGAGAACTAAGAAGATGAAGTTCCTCCCACTAACCTTCAGATATATGCACTCATCTACTTCATTCTCCACAAAACCATCTTTCACCACAACCGAATCAAATTTTAAATACCATTGCCTAGAAGCCTGCTTTAACCCATAAATCGATTTCTTAAGTCTACATACCATGTTCTCAACACCTTTAATTTCATACTCTTCCGGTTGCTTCATATAGATGTCTTCTTGTAAATCCCCATTAAGAAAAGCCGTCTCTACGTCCATTTGGTGTAATTCTAAATCATAATGAGCAACCAAACCCATAATAAACCTAAAAGCATCCTTTGTCGACACCGGTGAAAAAGTATCATTGTAATCAATACCTTCTCTTTGAGTAAATCTTTTCGCTACAAGTCTCGCCTTATGTCGTTCAATAGAGCCATCCGAATTTTTCTTGGTCTTATAAACCCACTTTGAACCGATAGCTCTTTTTCCTTCAGGTAACTCTACTAACTCCCATACTTCATTATTTCTCATCGACTCTAACTCTGCTTCCATAGCATCTTTCCACTTAGTCGAATTGGCACTACGAATTGCTTCTTTGAATGTAGTTGGGTCACTCTCTTCTCCGATATCAAAATCAATCTCTTGCATGTAGACATAATAATCATCAGTATAGATGGCTGGCTTCCTGACCCTTTGTGATTTTCAAATAACATGCGACTGTGGTGGTGGAGGAAGATCTTGAACAAGTCGTGTGGCTGACGTAGCATGAGAATTACCATGCAAAGCTTGGGCTTGATTAGGAACAAACTCACCAACGTGTATGGGTTGCATGGCATGGGGTTCATTAGAACCAGGATCACCTACGTGCATGTCATGCATGGTTTGGGTTCTATTAGGATGAAAGTCATCAATGTGCATGGCTTGGGGTCTCTCTTCAGTTGATGGAGCTGCTAGGGGTATAGTAATTGTACTCTGTGTATTGTCATCACTTGTTTGCAATTCTTCTCCCTCTTCCTCCGACACAAATTCTGGATTTCTTGGTTCAAGATGCGGATCTTCAATAAACGTGGCTCTCATAGATTCGACAATCCGAGTAGAATGTGTAGGACAATAGAATCGAAACCCTTTGCTATTCGGAGGATACCCAATGAAATACCCACTAGTGGTTTTGGGATCTAGTTTCTTAATATCAGGATTGTAGATATTAACTTCGGCTTGACATCCCCAGATCTGGAAAAAATGCAATGTCGGCTTCTTGGATTCCCATAACTCGTAAGGAGTCAAATCAACTGCTTTGCTGGAAACATAATTGGAGATAAAGTTGGCAGTCTTCATGGCTTCTCCCCACAAAAAGGTAGGAAGAGTCGTAGAATTAATCATGCTCCTCACCATACTTAACAAAGTCTTATTTCTCCTTTCTGCAATTCCATTCTGCTCTGGTGTCCCTGGCATAGTATATTGAGGAACAATACTGTGCTCTTGCAAGAAAAAGGCAAAGCGCCCTTTACGTTGACATGTCTCATCATATTTGTCATAGTATTCTCCTCCTCTATCGGACCTCACCACTTTAATTTTCTTTCCGAACTTATTTTCTACCTCTGATTTGTACTGTTTGAACATATCAAGGGCTTGCGATTTTTCCAAAATTAAATAAAGGTAACAATATCTTGAAAAATCATCAATAAAAGTAATAAAATACCGGTTTCCACAAATTGTTTTCACAGAAAAATGACCACAAATATCCGTATGAATAATCTCTAAAAGATGAGAACTTCGAGTAGATCCTTTCTTTCTTAATTTTGTAAATTTTCCTTTGATGCAACCAAGACAAATATTTAAATCTGAAAAATTTAAATCCTTAAGAATGTCTTGTTTTTGAAGTTGCTGAATTCTTTCTTTTGAAATATGACCAAGTCTTTTATGCCAAAGAAAATAAGATTTTGGTTGTTGAAAGTGCCCATTTTTAGAAATAGAGGGAGTTTTAAAACCTGAGTTTTCAACAAGCATGACTTCCGTAGAAAAAGTGCAATTTAAACACCAATGATCATGTAACAGATAGGCAGTACCCAACAATTGATTATCTTTATAAAATTTTATTTCATCATCAATGAAAAAAGTAAAACCAGAATCTCTACGAAGTTTGACAACAGAAATTAAATTTCTCCTCATAGAGGGAATAAAAGCTACATCATTTAAATCCAAAGAAAATCATGACTCTAATTTTATTCTAACGATGCCTATGAAATCCACTTGAACTTTGTTTCCATTGCCTACGAACACTTGCAGCTCATCCTTTCTTGGTTTCCTCTTTGTTCTGTAACCCTGTAAAGAGTTAGTAATATGAATGGGTGAGCCGCTATCGATCCAAAAAGAGTTCGTAGGTATGGAAACTAAGTTGGTTTCAAAAATAGTGAAAACAGATTTTTTATTTGATTCAAAAATAGTGAAAACAAAAACGTTACCTTGTTTTGCAAGCCATTTTTTGTAACGAGCACAATCTCGTTTCATATGTCCATCCTTTTTACAGAAGTAACAGAGAAAAGGTTCGGGTTTCTGGTTGGAAGGTCCTCTAGAATTAGAAGAACTAGGCTTCGACGAAGTTGTAGACGGTTTCTTTTGCACACCCCCTTGCGGCCCAAGATATGACTGCCTCCTTTTTCCCTTTTGTTGTTGTACTTGTTTCCCCTTATTCACAAAATTAACAGAATTTCCCTTCTCCCGACGAAGACGTTCCTCCTCTTGAACACAATTTGAAATCAGCCCGTCAGGTGTCCAACTCTCCTTTTAGGTGTTGTAGGACACAGTCATTTGACTAAAAGATGGTGGTAGGGTATTTAGGATATGAGCCACCATCACCTTTTTAGAGATACAAAATTCTAAAGAATTAAGCTTAGCACCTAATTCTAAGACACTCATGATGTACTCTCTAATATTACCATCCCCATCGTAGTGTGATGAATTAAACTTAGATAGCAAAGCAACTCCTTCAGCTTTCTCAGACTCCTTATATTTCTTACCGATGGCGGCAAGATAATCAATAGCATGATCACAATCCTCAATACTACCACGTACCGCTTCCGTCATGGATCTTTTCATAACAAGTAGAGATAAGCGGTTAGACCTCTCCCACTTCTCATATGCGGCTCGTTGTTGGTTAGTCCCTGTGGCATGCGTGCTATCCGGTGGGGGAGTCCTAAGTGCTATATCCAAATCTGCTAGTCCTAGCGAAATAGTTATGTCCTCCTTCCACTTCTTAAAATTCAAACCACTTAATGGTTCGACAGAAAGAACATTGCTAGGAACTGAATTTAAACATGTAAAAATAACATGAGAAACAATGTATATAAACATGCATCGATCAAGAACAATAAAACAAATATAATTGTTCAAACCCCTTTTCTTTAATTTACATATTGTATTTTATCCCAAAGATGCCATACAACATGTCCTTATTTTCTGTTCATACCGCATGATTTATTAGAATGCATGTCTGTGAAGATGACCTTCAGACAACCAAGATGTAAGAAGGCATCACTTTATTGCACCCTAAAAGTACCCCAGCATGCTGATCTTAACGTATAAAACGAATTCCAAGGCTCTATTTATCAATCATAATCGTTAAAACCACAAAGTGACCAAAATTCTTTATAGTCCCAAGCATACTTAAACTTTTAACCAAGGTCAATTATTTAATTTCTTTTCTTGATATGGACTTTTGGTCTAACAAAACTCAACAGTAGTGTAAGTTTTATAATTTATATTGTTCTTGCACAAAACTATTAATTCTTTGTGGTAACAGAGAAAGAGGAAAAAACATGCATATATCAAACAAGTTCTAACATGCACAGTAAATGACGAAATTCTTATACAAAAGAAAAGAAATCATGTTGTATTGTTCAAAGAAAAGATCTGACCTGATGATCCTCTTTTTTTTTTTTAAATCCTAAGATCAAAACAACCTTCATGATTTCTAGATGCATACGACCAGCTCTGATACCACACTATAATCTTTATGGTTCGTATTCATATGCATACATAGAAACACATATTCCTTAAGTTTTGATCAACTAAATAATATACTAACCTTGTCCGGATGCCATTGCTTTGATCGGTTGACGTTGTCGATGGAATACAAGATCTTCTAGTCTCTCCAGTCTCCTTATGCTATATCTTAATGGGGCAGAATGTTTAGCGTATCGACTGTGAGCCTAGGGACCCTGTATTTATAAGGTCGGATGTCTTAAAGTCCTAACCCATCGAGGATACAATAAGACACATCTTTATGCCCTAGTAATCTTGACAGTATATCTCTAGGATTACATTAATCATTTATTTGTCAGGTTTCCTATCAATATATTATTTCACATAAATAATATATTTACCGGATAATCATTATTATATTCTCAACTATTTGATCATTGACTAATTGGTTTCCTTAAGATTATATTACATGATATGTCCAATATCTTACATTTCTTACTCTCTTCCTCTGTATTGTAGTGTAAAGAAATGTCAGAGAGACTCAACGTGCTTCAATGGATTCATAACAGCAAGGCAATCACAATCGTCTTGCATCAAAAAGAGCGTGCATGATGATCATGCAGTCATCGTTCCACAAAACAAGGACAACTGTGAAGAATTCACAGACCTTAAATTTTATGTCTATTGTATTGTAGGTTTGTGTGTTATGATATATCTAATCGAAAAATATTAAGCTGCATCAATAGTAATCATAAACGTACACAACACACTTCAGCACGCGCCGTGAGCGCTTGCATCAAGGCTAGTATCTATAAAATACAGCAGATGTTGAAGAGGGAAAGAGACACGCATCGGTTACAGAACTGGAAGAAGTGATGAAGATGCTAGGAACATGGCCTAGTCCCTTTCGTTTCGAGAGTCATGGGATCTAAAACTAGGTGTTAAGTAATGAATATGTGAAAGAGAACTTTGTTAACAAAATCACTCTTCCTTTGAAGCATAACCTGCTTCATAAGAAGATTCTGATGCACATTAGAGGAGCTTAATTTCCCTTAAATCCAGAGACTTTGAAATGATCATATACTTCTTCTATATATATCCTTGTGTTTAAACATATAGACTTGAGCTACTATCTTTATTCAAAACCAGTTCCATGTATACAACAGAACCAATTGTAAGAGCGAAAATTATAGAGGTTTAAGGCAAAGGAAAAATTCGAAGCCAAAAGCTGGGAAAGTTACATGGCAGGTAGTGTAAGTGTATGCTAAAGTTACAAAGGCTCAGATTGTACCTTGAGACATAATTTGCTAAAAGAGGAGGGAAGTTTGTACGGGAAATCTTTGCATCTCAGATGTAAAGCCTTTGCACATGAATATGCGTGAAGCAATGAACTGTTTCTAAAAAAAACTTCCTTCATTTGAATCATAGAACATCAAAGAATGCCAAAGACTGCACAGAAACAGGAGATTGTACGTGGGATCGTCAAACAGACAATATTAAACCAAGATAAACCTTAGAACTCCTACTCCTGGTTGAACAAGAATTAAGTCACTAGTCCCCCAAGAGGAACATAGATTCTGGTGAATACATTGAGGTGTGCCATAGAATACCTTTGCTTTTGGGATGACCCTTATGAAGGCAAGGTAAAATTATGTCATGTTGTAATGTGACTGATTTCTGTAATTAATCTTATTCTGTGTTTTATCATAATAGGATCTGAAACTTTACTCTTTGATGGATGTACAGGGGGGAACACATTGGAGGTTGTGCAGGTACAGTTTCTTGCATTGGTGGCTTCTTGCCTCACATAATTAATTTCTTACCAAAACATTCTTAGTTAAAATGGAGTGGAGGCTTGGAATCAACTCCATGTAAAAACTTACATCAATCAGTGGACATGCAAAAAACACTAATATGCATTACAAAGAACTTCTCTTATTCAGTCACAACTGTAATCGATTGATTGAAACTATTAACTGATATCATTCCTTGCTTCTTGCTTATTGGTTATGTTACAACCTTTATTCTTATATTTGCTAAATGTGCTGTTGTTTGAAATTAAGACTACGATATCAACTAGTTGCTGGCTTGATAAACTTCTCCCTTAGCTGTTTGAAATAGGCTACCAGCCGAGTTTTGTCAGGGTGATTTTCTTTGATCACAGGAACTTCCTTGAAATTTCTAATCCATGCGTGCAAGCGAGGGAAGCTATCGGCTTCCAGAACTTGTACACCAGCTGCTTCTTCCATGGCCTCAAGCCAGAATGCTAGCAATCCCATGGATAAGTCTGTCATTCCGATCTTGTCACCATTAAAGAACTTCTTCTCATCATCAAGGCCATGCTCTTCTAAGATCTTCAGACACTCCTGGGCTTCTTTCACTGCTTTTGTTTGCTCTTCTCCAGCTCTTTTATAGAATCCGTAAATGTTCGGCATCTAAATTGCACAAAATAGCAGATCAGTTAAGGCAACATTTCAATTACACAAGAGAAACTCTCTATGAAGAAAAGGCAGGTATATATATGATTACCTTGTCATCTGCAAACTTTGTCCAAAATCGAGCCATGGCCCTTGCATGAGGGTCAGTTGGAAGCAGGGGGTTCTGAGGCCAGGTCTCATCCATGTACTCCATAATAATGCCCGACTCTACAATCGGCTTTCCACCATGAAGAAACACTGGAACTTTCTTGTGCACCGGGTTGTACTGCAGAAGCAAATCACTCTTGTTGAATATGTCCTCCTCTTGATGATATTCATATTCGACTCCCTTGAGTTTCAGAGCCCATGTAACCCTGTAAACATATGGACTTGCCCAGAATCCTATTACCTTCACTTCCTCCATACTCGTTTAGTTTCTGTACGTTTTTCTTGCTCTACTTAATTTGTTTATATATAGCTGAAGATCCTGATCTGCCTTAATTACTCTTCTGTCTTTAGACAGGTCAACATTGCACTGCGTTCATGAAGTTGTCTCTTTCTTTGTTGGAAGAAACCAATTTGTCTCTTTGTTTCTGTTGTTGACAGTACTAAACGATTTAAGCCAATCTTATGTTGGGGTAGGTGTTGAAGAGGGGAAAGAAAACACATGATTATAGAAATGGAAGAAGTGAAGCTGCTTGGAACATGGCCTAGTCCCCTTCATTACAGAGTCAAGAACTCATTAGTAAAAGAAACAAGGATGTGACATCAAAATGATAATTGAGAAGTAAATAATGGTTATCTATATCATTGATATTAATAGAATCCACTAAGGAATTGAATACAAAAAGACTTCAGGGTCGTCGCACCATATATAAAACAAAAGTTATCACTAAAAATCTATCTATTTTGGATATGCATAGCTGCTAGGCTGCTAGCATATGTGGCGAGTACTAGTCTCTCTAATCATAACACAGAGCAAAACTTGCGAGTACAAGAAAAGGCTAGTATTTACTTTTATTATAGTATCATGCTGC
Organism: Fragaria iinumae; assembly: GCA_009720345.1. Classification (NCBI taxonomy): domain Eukaryota; kingdom Viridiplantae; phylum Streptophyta; class Magnoliopsida; order Rosales; family Rosaceae; genus Fragaria; species Fragaria iinumae. The sequence goes on along the minus strand of CM019118.1, from coordinate 21,472,965 downwards.
CCTTGAAGCAATAAGCATCTCCCTCTTCTGTTTGTAATACACAAACATTTGATCAGGGTCAGGGAGGTTCTTTTTGATTGCTGGGTTCTCCTTAAACTTCTTAACCCAATTACACAAGCCAGGGAACTCCTCTCCATTCAGCACTTTGACACCAGCCAGTTCTTCAATGACTCTAAAACTGGAGGCTATAAATCCCATGGCCAAGTCAGCCAATCCAATCTCATTGCCACCAAAGAACTCCTTCTCTCCTAGACCCTGCTCTTCCAAGATCTTAAGTATCTCCTTCACCTATATCACCGCCTTCTTGAGTTCTTCTCCTTCAGTCATCAATAGCATAGCAAATGGAAGAGCCTGCATTGCACAAATGAAGCATTTGCATTATGACGACTTACAACCAGAAAGTATTGAAGTGAAAATGATGACTAACGAGTAAAATGATCACCTTGTCATCTATAAACTTGGTCCAGAACCGCGCCGAGGCTCTTCCATGAGGGTCTTCAAGAGAAGGAAGCAAGGGATGTTCTGGCCAAGTCTCTTCAATGTACTCGAGGATAACAGTGGACTCACAAATCGGCTTCCCATTGTGAACAAGAACCGGGATCTTTTTGTGAATTGGGTTGTACTGTAAAAGCAAATCACTCTTGTTACTCAAATCCTCTTCTATATACTCATACTTGACACCCTTGAGCTCCAGAGCCCATATCGCTCTATAACCATAGGGACTAGGCCATGCTCCAAATAGCTTAACTTCTTCCATTTCTTGTTCAACTTGTGTTCTTCTCTGAAATCTGCAGTCCCCTTTATACAAGGGAAGTCGGTTTGTCTTCTCTCCTTCTTAAATTTTGACCACTTATATTCCAGGTCCAACAAGAAAAGAAATTTCCAAAGAGGCATGGCATTCTGGTCAATAAAGGTAACTTGTTAGTCAAGCTCAAGCATAATGACTATTCTTCTTCAACATTTTAACTGACCAAGAGCTTATAAAGACCAGCACAATGAGCACATCCTTATAGAAGAGGTAAGAGGGAGTCGCATCTTTGTTCTTTACACAGAAATGGAAGAAGTGAAGCTACTAGGAACATGGCCTAGTCCCTTTTGTTACAGAGTCATATGGGCTCTGAAACTGAAGGGTGTGAAGTATGAATATATAGAAGAAGACCTTGTCAACAAGAGTGATCGTCTTTTACAGTACAACCCAGTTCATCAGAAGATCCCGGTGCTTGTTCATGGCGGAAAACCAATCTCAGAGTCTACTGTTATTCTTGAATACATTGAGGAGGTGTGGCCACAGAATCCCTTGCTTTCTGAGGACCCTTATGAGAGGGCCATAGCTCGGTTTTGGACTAAATTTGGAGAGGACAAGGTAATATGTATTTTGATTCAGTTCTTAACATTTTCATCCGAAAGCAACTAAATAAATGAGACTGATTACGAATACTGGGAGTTGTAGAGCTCCATTTTTATTAAATTTTTTCATACAGTTGGGGAAGAACATGAGAAGGCAAGAAAAGGGGGACAAGAAGTGTTGAAAACAATGGAAGAACAAGGGCTTGGAGAGAAGAAATTTTTTGGAGGGGACAAAGTTGGAATGGCAGACTTGGCCTTTGGATGGATAGCTGGTTGGCTTCAAGGGATGGAAGAAGCAGCTGGTGTAAAGCTTTTAGAAGCCAACATGTTTCCTTGTTTGGAGGAGTGGATCAAGAATTTCAGAGAAGTCACTGTGATCAAGGACAACCTTCCTGGTCATGAAGAACTGTTGGACTATTTCAAGAGCCTAAGAGAGAGGTTTGCTTTATCAGCAAGATCATAGGCACTAGTTTGATACATTTATGTATTAGGAGAACGATACTTTATGTATTAGTTCTAAGGAAATTAAATAAGGTTCATGTTTAACCATGTTTAACCAACACACTATTCACTTTATAAATAACTAGCCCTAAAGGCAGCCGGCTCTCTCTCTCTCTCTCTCTCTCTCTCCTGATTCCGTTAGGAGTCTGAGTATATTACCTTCAATCGACATGAATCTAAATGTGAAATCTATGTAAATTAAGGACTCCATCAATATATGAAGACATATTCATGAAACTAGCTATCTATCTACCATAATCATGCCTCAGTACTGTGACGGTTGCGGAAGATATGCTGCAAGTATACGTGTACCGCATAGATTGTTGGGTTGTTTTCTTTCAGTAAGTTAGCTTTTTTTTTTTTTTTTTTTTTTTTAAACTTTTTATTAATAACTCACACACCCTACATATGTCAGTGAGGTTTGAACCCATGACCTCAAAGTTGTCAGTTAAACACCTTAACCAACCAAGCCACGTTTCAGTAAGTTAGCTCGATTTTCATAATACCGTTCTATCATATATTGTAATTCTGTGGGATTAGGTGTTCCCTCTTAATTCAAAGTTTTACTGAAGTAATTGGAAATCAATTTAATTTCTTTGGTTGCCAGAGAGCTAGAGAAGAAGAATATTTGGACCTTAATGATAATGGCCGGAAACTTTGCTCGAAGTGTTCTTCTATTGCTATCATGGATCCAAAGGAATGCAAGCCCCTTTTTAAGAAGGTGCTTGAATTTTATAGAAATTTAGACCTCCAAGTGGACGAAGACATTCCTCATTTTTTGGTTGACAGTGTCACAATGCTCAAATTTTTTCCTGGTATGTGATTGGCCACCAAAAGGATAAAATTCATTGTTCATGGATTTATATGATCTGTTTAGTTCTGTAACGCCTGAATTAAGTTTAATATCTGAATTGAGTAACATTGTATGATATTGAAATCTTAGCTGCATTGTCCTAAATCTGATATATTCTGGGGGTGTAGAAAAAGTTGGAACTATTGGTGCTTACTTGCATAGGACTGGTGATTCATGTGATTTCGTGAAGGTACGTACCAATTTTACCCATATATATATAGAGGCCGGATGAGAGGCGGACGTCCGCACTCGGCTTAAAGTGCGGACGTCCCTCCGTTCTCCACCTTCCCGCGCCGGCGCCGGCGCGTCTCCACCCCAGAAGACTCCAGCAGCGTTCCTGACCACTTTCCCTCACCGGCGAGTCCGTTCTTTTCCAGTTTTCCGGCGAGATCGACTTCTTTTCCAGTTTTCCGGCGAGATCACCCAAAACTTCAAATAAAGTCGATCTCGCCGGAAAACTGGAAAAGAACGGACTCGCCGGTGAGGGAAAGTGGTCGAGTAGGCTGCTGGAGTCTTCTGGGGTGGAGGCGCACCGTCGCCGGCGCCGGACGGAGGAGAACGGAGGGACGTCCGCACTTTAAGCACAGTGCGGACGTCTGCTCCACATCCTTTTCGTATATATATATATATATATATATATATATATATATGAATGACTTGGTCTGGCAATGTGTGCTAATATTGGTCAATTTCTGTACAGATCAAACAATGTTTGAAAGGAGAAGGAAAAGTTGAAGTGCAAAAGGAAATGGAGGTGGTTAAACGTCCCAAGAAGCCATCTGCAGTGGCTTGGCGAACAATTTCAGGCATAGTAGTAGTGTTAGTTTTGTTTGGGAAACCGGATGTGGACACAGGTGCAACATTGGCACACGAGATGATGCATGCATGACTGCACCTCAAGAGTATCTTCTGATCTTCTCTCCTAGCTAGAAAAGTAGAATTGTTATGATTCTATATTTACAGACATATTTTCACCAACAGGCGGAGGTTGTTCATTTGATTTGGAAGAAGGGTTAAAGAAGGCATTTGCGAAGTGATGGCATACATGTGGATGGAGTGGTTTTGTTCTAATGGTTTTGATTCATCCTAAAAAACCAGCAAGGAAGCTAAATATACAAGAGACTTGAAAGACCATCTAGCACATAAGATGGAACGCAGTAAGAGCATTGCTTATGGCCAAGGGTTTAGAGATGCTATCAAGGCTGTAGCCAAATTTGGCCTTACAACTACACTAGATCATATCGTCAAAGAGGGAAGTCTCCCTTGTTAGATTTTGAACCTTGTTTTCTCGACTCTTTTTGTCCATCACTTTACAGTTTTTGTAGATGTGAGGCTGCCTTGTAAGTCCAATGTGTTTGGCTAACAAAACTGCAAAGAGCTTTAGAGCGAGGGTTCAGAAGAGAAGCAAATCAATTAAGGAAACCCAGAACTTGGAAATTACCGCACCCACAATAATAATTAAAGTTTTAACCCAAAATCTGAATTTTCGAGGAAATGGAGCAGTCAGACCACCGACCACCGTTGCCTGCCGAGCAATGTCCTCTTCAGCTCAATCTTATACCAACTATGCTAATTGTAAATGCGCTATGTAATTCAAAACAAAACGAAACCAGCTTGTTGCAGACTTACGATTAGAGTCTCCTTTAACGAATAGGAACTTTGCTTCAACTTTAGCCTCTGGCTATACAACGTTAATATGTAGGCCTTCTACTATACAAATGCTAGCCGGTACTTTGATGAAACCAGCTTCATGTTTGTGTTCAAAAGAATTGAAATGTGTGCCTGCCGGGTAACACTTAGAAGTCCTGTGCTTTCCTTCTCAATTCATTAAGTTCCATTTCAATTTCAGAATCCTTGAATGGATATGCCTTGTTCGAACTGGGAGGAACAGTTCTTCCAGGTGGAAGATCTCCTTTCTGTTTGGAGAGGAACAAAACAAAGAAAAAAGTTCAATGACCCCGGTTGTTGATAAGCATTAATGAAAAAGTTTAAGAACATAACATTGATTGCACTTTTCAGGATATATGTTTGTCTTGCATGATAAGGCATACCTTTGAACTACCAGACAGTTCTTTCTTCAACTTTGCAAGATCATCATCAACAGAAGAGCTCTCCAGCATTGCAAACTGCAATTTTGGTACAGATTTGAAATAATGAGAAATCCAGTTTTAGCAGAAACAATCATAAGTAGGTTAATTGGTAAACCAACCTACTGCTACCAACTAGGCAGCTAAATAGCGTAAATCGTAATAATTTTATACGGTCGTTTGAATTCAACAGTTTTCTTTGCCTATGAAGCTCATTATAAATAATCAAAGTGCATTTGAGGTTTGGAATAAATTTTTGAAACACGAGACAGAAAATATTATCCAAACACAAGATAATATGTATTACTATACGTCTATGTTCCTACTCACTAATAGTATGTATGTATTTATATATGTCTTCATTATACAGCTGTAACTATGCCACCCAACAGATTATTAAGCTTCCTCTTTGACAGTTTCCATGTTGGTTTTCTCACCATGTGTGATCTGATTTCTCTTCCCACTTTCCAATGGGTCTTACCAATCAGAATATAATATTGAATAATAGACACACCAGATCAAATATGGAATGGGTAGCCAAGAGAATGAGCCTTCACCTTTCCTTCCAAATCATCTGTAGTTAACTGGCCAAGAGCTTCTGCTTGGGATTCCATTGCTAAGACTATAAAAAGTAAAAGGAATTTAAAAATTAATATGCCTCCACATATGTGTCTATATGTTTAACATAAAGATTCAATGTAATATAGTACTGTTTCACCAATCAATAATAGACAACCAACATGCAACGCATATAACCTTGTGGTTAGAGTCAATAAATTGTGCAAACAGAAGTAGCATACAGCACAGGCATAATAGAAGTAACTTCACTTATAATTTAAAGCCACGAGAGTAAGACGTTGTTACCCATTCAATCTTATTATATAAAGCAAACTCCCCCTCAAATGATTAATTTTATTTCTTCAAAAGAACTTTCATTAAAACTGTAAGTAAAACAAAGAATCTAATAAAAGAGGAACTTGACTAAGTCATAAGTATTTCCTAGTAGATAACTTCCTTACCTTTCTCTTCCATCTTGTCAAAAGCAGAAAGGGCACTACTTGTATTGACATTCCCCACCATCTCACTCACTTTAGTAGCAGTCCTGAACAAACAGCATAGTTACAATTAACAGCGAAGTTTAAGAAGATAACCAACTCAATTAACCCAATTTTTTTTATTTACTTTCTTAAGAAAATGGAGATGACAGACTCTGTAGAAAAGGAAAGTGAGAATTGGTAACAAACTTTGCAGACTGAGCGCGTGCTTTGAGGGTATCTTTTTTCGACCTTGCCTCTTGTATCTTGCTCTCTAAAAGCTACACAAAATGCAAATAATAGTAATAATTGCATGAATTTCTACATGATGGCAAGCATTACTAATAGTTGTAATTATATATGCTAAGAAAAGGTAATTTTGATAAAAACTGAACAAACCTCAATGAGTCAATGCTTACTCTTTCGGTTTCTATCAAGTGTCAAAAAAAGAAAATTTTCTTCTAACTATAAAATTTTGTCATTCCTAAGTAGTAACAGATAAAACCTCTTAAAAAAATCATAGGATCAAAGATACTTCTAAGTTCTAAACCTTTTCTTCAATCAAAAAGCTTCTCTCTTCAACTTGTATCTTTCATAGGAAATTTTTTCTCTAATCTCTTTTTGGTTTTCTCTATAATCTATGTTTCATAACTTCATAACAGCTCTTAAACACATATTAACTAGCACTTCTTTTCAGCCAAAAACAGGTAGTATATTTGCTACTTGACTCTCCGACATGCCATCAGATGCCATAATAGGAAATGCAGATGCCAGTCAGCAATTCTATCTATTACAAAACATGAGTAACACAAACAATAATAAATATAAATCACCGAGCAGTCAATGATAAGAAACAATAAAAAATAAAAATTAGCTTACCTTTGTATTAGCCACAAGATTATCAACAACACTTTTTTGTTGATCAAGTTGAGTTCTCATAGAATTAGCATTATCCTGAAATTTCAATAGAGAAAGAGTAAATATTTTGTATAACAGTTTGCAGCCTGAAGGTGAGGCAATTAGTCTGAGGGGAAACGAAACAATGGATCCATGCTGATTGTCAACTTAAGCTAAACACTTCAAACCATGTACTTGTTCAGTAAATAGGTCGAAAAGCAGAAAGATCTCAAAATATCATGAAACAATAAGTAAGCGAGAAACATGTAAACACATAAAAACTTCTACTACTAATTAGACATACCTCAAAAGATTTACGCCTCTTCAGAGCTTCACGTGCAAGATCCTCCTCTCCTTTCTGAAGAGCTAATTGTGCTTTTCGATACCTATATCAAATAAAAACTGAATTTACAAATCACTAGGCAATACTAGTAACTTTAGACAACCATCCCATCTATATTACCAGTCCTCAGAAGCTTGTTGAGCAGCTTTATACTTATTTTCCAAACGTTTTTGAGAAGCCAATACCTTCATAGGAAAAACAAAGATAATTTTGATCAATTCAAAATAAACATAAACCATATAAACCATATCAGTTGAAAACTGCAAGACCATTATAAAATACCTGACGTTCACTATAATAACCTCTAATGGTTATGGGTAAGTAATCTAAAAATAACATAGAATAACAAAGTAACAGAAATAAAGTAATATAAAAAGTTGATAGATAGAAGATAGAAAGTAAAAAGAAATAATTGACACGAATGAAGATGGGAAATCTACCATGAACATGAGAAAATTGTAGAACATATAAGAGTAACAAACACAAGGAAATTGCCAGAAATCCAAATACTTGTTTAAAAAACAAAGAAACAATATCATTACTTGTGCTGTGGCCTGACGCATCTTCGTCAAGTCATCATTCATTTCAAGAACTGCTTGCTCCAAAATTTTCTCAGGATCTTCAAAGGAACTTATGATTGCATTTGCATATGACTGTAATCAGTAAAACTTGTGTAAGGTACTAGTTATAATAAGAACATCACATTGTTATTATTATGCACATACAGGTTAGGCTATCAATTTCAAGATGGTCACCTTGACAACTCTAGAAAACCGGTCAAAAAGGTTCATACGAGCACCAAGAGCACCTCCACGTTGTCTCGAATAATGTCGCTTACTGGAAGGAGCAACCCTAATGACTTCAACTTTTAGCGCGCCCACTGAAAGAGAAGTAAACGTAAGACAGGAGATGATACCCATTTGTAGGTGGTATTTACACAATTTCCATAGCTCACAACGAATAAACTATTGTTTAGATATGCCAAGTTATGACCAGAATGTATATTCAACTAGGACGAGAACAACATCAAAACCTAAATTTTGATAGTCCTACAGAGATGAGTTAGATAGGGTAGCTTAAGATGAAACTGATCACTTCAATCAATCAATTGTCATTATCACTTGTATGTTCTCACTTGTCACTCTATACATATGATCTGTCAACATCTGTAAGTTAGAATATGCAATTCATGTATCTTACATGGACATAACAAACAGAGATTTAGGGGGAAAAAAACACACCAATTAAGCCGAATTCTCTTCAATTCCACAAACACAGCACAATGCTCTTCAGCCAATAGTGAAAAAGCCTAATGCCACTAAGAGGAACTAAGAAACAAGTATCAACTACACAACTCTCGCAACTATCCGAGGTAGTACTTATACTTGACTAGTTCCCTTGACCTTCCAATTGAATAATGGCGATCATTGTTATCAACGAACCAATTACTATAACACTGCCACGTTTCGAACCAATTGAACTCAGAGTCTACTAAGACTAGCAGAGCCGATTGAAATTTAAACGGAAAAAAAAAACAGAGAGAGAAAGAGAAAGTACCTCCGCCGTTGAAAAACGACGTGGTGAGAGGTCTCCGGACCATGGAGAGGCTGGTGGAGGAGGAAGAAGAGGAGGCGGGAGTTGAAGCCATGGTCAATCCTGTAAATATGTGCAACTTGGTGGCCATTTTCTCTGTGCTGCCGAGGATTATTGGGATTGAAGAGAATGGTGGTGGGTTTTAGAGTAGAGAAGCCACGGCGGAGAAGAGGTGTGGCCACAGAGACACTTCGCTCTTGTTTTCAGATGAGACGCCTCTCTCGGTTCTGGACCAATTTGACTCCTTTTTCTTAAACAATGGAAGTTAATTGGGCCTTTTTATTGCAATTTCAGAGGCCCAGAATATTAGGAAAGAGAGTGTTTTAACCTAGCTCATTCTTTGGTGAGTGAATGTCAATACATTATGTAAATGTGTGTTGCTAATCATTTGATCTGTTCTCTAGTACATGCACTATCTGATTTGGCCAATATAGCAAAGAATTAAAGAATGATAGGGGAGGGTAAATGGGTAAGAGTAGTTCTCCTTTTGGACTCATAGTCACTGTTTTCTTGCAAATAACAAATAAAAATTGGCATCGATCACAAAAATAATTAACAGAAGCAAAAGCCATTGAAGAAAAGAAAAGAAGTGCTTCAATACCCCAAGTAAAAAAAATAAAAAAATCCTTTGGGTACTATTTAACCGCAGCAAGATGACATCTGTGCTGCTAATCGGTTAAACTCAAGAGGCAGACATTGTTGAACGTTCAACTCTGGCCTGATAACCCTGGCCAACGCAAAGAAAACCTCTTCCACTTTCATCTTCGTCTTCGCACTGGTTTCGAATAACTTGATTCCATACTCATCAGCAAGAGCCTGACCTCTAGATTTCGACACAGCCCTTTGGCTCTCACCCATGTCACCCTTGTTTCCCACCGGTATCTTCTTCACATTCACAGAAGGAGGACTATTGGTATATGTTTTAGTTCGCATTCCTATATCAAAACAAATTAGACTTTATTGTTATATATCTCTTTGTTGAAAGAAATATTATTGCAGGTGATACTAGCCTTTTTTTGTGCGTGTGAATCATGAAGACAAAGTCCTAACTTAGTTAGGATTTGTATTCATTAATATATGATTTTCTGATGATTCATCTAATTAGGTATATTGATGTTAATTGATTTGGTGATTCTTGAAAGGTAAGAAGTCTAGTATGTATATGGTGTATTAGCTTCAAAATGAAGGAAACCTAATGTGATTAGGTTATACACACACACACACGGCCTTTCTCAGCTGCGGACGTCTGCACCAATGGTTTTGGTGCAGATTTTCATTTTTGCACCACTTTTCGATCGAATTTCCTCATCTCCACCGTCTAGTATTTAGATAATATTGTGTAGATCATATCTACAAAATTTCAGCCAATTTGATAATCGTTAAGGCCCTCAAAATGACATCTTTCTGTTACAAACATGAACGGTTCATGTTTGACAGAATTCAGTCCGTCCATTGGTTTTTCGAGTTTGAGGGCCTTAACGATTACCAAATTGGCTGAAATTTTACAGAGATGATCTACACAATATTATCTAAATACTAGACGGTAGAGATGAGAAAATTCGATCGAAAAGTGGTGCAAAAATAAAAATCTGCACCAAAACCATTGGTGCGGAAGTCCGCAGTTGAGAAAAATCTTATATATATATATATATATATATATATCTGATTATTATTTGATTTGAGATATCATATATATATGATATTATTATGTCTGTGTATGGTAATAGGAGAAGGACTTACCTATTGGAAACCAATATGATTAAAGACGTGAATAAGGAGTAGAAGTTCTTCATCTATAAAAGAAGACGCAACAGCTATTGGAAGAAGACCTTTTGCACGTATTATTTGGAGACTATCTTTGCACGCATAGCGTTTGAGAGATAATAATTTCTGCTGCAAAACTTTGTAAGGTCACAAGTTCAACTGTTTCTTGTTGAGTTGAACTTGTTATGTGTGTGATTGTGATTCTCTTGTGTGTTGAGAGAAGATCATTGAAGAAAGAAGAAGAAGACGTTCTGCTTAGAGATAGGGATTTGTAATAGTATAGGGTTTACAAAGAGGTTGTAAGACTCTACACAAATTCATCTAGTTGAGTTCGTTTTCTGAGCTTGTGCTCCGCTGTGATTTTTCCTCTATTTTGAGGTTTTTACACAGCGTTAAAAATCTGGTGTTTTTGTTAACTCTCTGTCAGTTCGTCGAGGACTGTTTCAATCCCTGCTTCACGTTCCAGTACTTTTAAGGATGCTTTTCCTCCATGTCACGAATCTAATCCCTAATGTGGTTGAACGACGACTCACTAGTGATATCGTACACCAAAAGAATGCCCTTGGCTGCCTTGTAGTAGCCTCTTGTGATTGCTCTGAATCGCTCCTGCCCGGCTGTGTCCCAGATCTGCAGCTTCACCCTTTGGCCGTCGAGCTCGATGGTTTTGACACTGAAGTCTATTCCTATAGTAGTCATGAAACTAGCGTTGAAGGGTTTATCCGAGAACCGGAGAAGGATATACTGGTCTTGCCAACGCCACTGTCGTCAAGGAGGAGGAGCTTGATGAAGTGATCGTGGGGTGCAGCCATTGATCGAAGTCGATCCGTCTTTGCCAGATAATTAAGATCGAGATCAGTATATATTGTAAACCTCGAAGCTTGGTTTTTGGAGAAGCAAAATCAATCAAAAGTCTAATAGGATTGTCGGCTTTAGGGTTCCTAAATTCCTTCTTAGAGAAGCAAAAGACCGATCTTCGTTAACCCTACGCCTTAATTATTTGCCCCAGTTATGTATCCTAATTGCAGAAATTTAGTTTGGATTAACAAATACCATATATATTTTTTTTTGGTTCCGAACAAATACCATATGTTTGGGAATTATATATATTTAGAACGAGTAATTTTAAATACACATCCTTAATCTTTTAATACACACCCCTTACCTATTTAGTTTTTCATTTCAATACTATACTAAATACACATACCAAACTGTCTAAAATACCCTAATATCCTCTAAATTCTAAAACTAATAATAATCTGTTCTTTAATATAATTATTATATACTTACTATTTCACAACTCTCTTTACGTATTCTCTTTTATTTTATGTTAGATTTTTTTTCATTGGGTTAGAAATTTTTTCTTCATATTTTTCAATTTATAATCAAAAGAGTAATATTATATTCGAACTCTAAATCTCCAATATGACATCAATCGGCTAGAATTTAAAGAAAACAAAAATATTGAACATACATAATTTTTTTAAAGTTAAGAAACTAGTAGAAGTACAATAGCATAAAAACTAATTTTTAGTCTGTAAGATAAAAACTAAAGTTGATAAAAAAAAACCAAATGAATCGGTAAATAGTACATGTGATTACGACAGTAGTCGAAATTCAGGCGATGAATTTTGGTGAAGAGGTTTTTATTTTTATTTTTTCTTTTGATGCGTAGTGATAGTGGAGAAGAGTTAGGTTTTAAAAAAGAAGAAGTTTCTTTTTTTTCTTTTTTTTTTCCCTAATAATTGATGGATGTTTTTGTAATTAAACATATAAAAAATGACATCTCACTACCTTAAACAGTTGTATAAAACAAAAAAACCACATTTCAATAGATTTAAACAAATAAGGACATAAGCCCAGGCCCATATATAATACATAGTATCATGCCCTGTCAGCAATTTTTTATGCAAAATACCTAAAAAACCAATCTTTCTTTTAAATATCTACAAAACTGTCACTGCCTCAACCAAATATATCTTATATCTTATCTCTCTCTCATCTGTCATATTTTAGATCTCTCTCTCTCCTCTCTCTCTCTCTCTCTCTCTCCCTCTCTCTCCTCTCTCTTCTCTCTCTCCTCTCTCCTCATCTCTCTCCTCTCTCTCCTCTCTCCTCTCCTCTTCGTCTCTCCTCTCTCCCTCTCGCTTCTCTCTCCTCTCTCGTCTCCTCTCTCTCTCTCTCTCTCTCTCTCTCTCTCTCTTCTCTCTCTCTCTCTCTCTCGTCTCTCTCTCTCTCTCTCTCTCTCTCTCTCTCTCTCTCTCTCTCTCTCTCTCTCTCTCTCTCTCTCTCTCTCCCTCCTACGGCGACGCCATGACCCGAACCCGGAAATCTGAAACCTCCGACGACGACGAAAAGCCCACCGCGGCCACCACCGGGATGAGATTCATCGTCCCTCTCCAAGGCGTCGTCCAAGGCCTAAGAGGCCTCCTTCTCGGCTCTCTAATCCCCTGCGATCTCTTCTACTTCCTCCAGCTCTACCTCAAACGCCATTGTCCCTCCCTCCTCGACCCGGACCCGCCTTCTCCCTCCTTCTCCTCCTCCAACCTCATCGAGCTCCACCGATCCTCATCTGGCTCCAGCTTATCCGGCCGAGGATCCATCGGTCAGGTCCAAGTCTCCTCTCGGGCCGACCCGGTTGCTAAGCCCAATGAGTTGATGTATTATATCGGGCTCGATAGGGCTCGACGATGGACGTTGAAACTCGACGATGAAGCCTCAGACCAACGCCTTCATTCTCTACAATGGATTTGAAAATGTTTTGTGTTTTACATAAATTGTGGTGCTCTACTCCAATTCATTTTCGAGTATGGGGAGAGGCTGGATTTAGGATTTGGAAGTGAAGGTGAGTCAATTGGGGGTTAGGGATTTAAAAGGCGATGAGGGCAAAATTGAGGTGAGAAAGAATGCAAAATTCAACTAGTGTAGTAGCAGGTTTTTTAGAAATGTTGTCAATGTCTATGGGATGATGACATTGGATAGATGAATGCATAGAACTGTATAATTGGATGAGACTTAATCTTCATGTAGTAGCTGGAACTTGAAAAACATGAGTGCAGTAGCATAACTACAACAAGAGTACATCGAGTGCAGTAGCAAAAAAAAAAAAAAAGAGTATAAGTGCTCTACAGTAGCAGAGACCATGACAAGTGATGTAGTAGAACCGAATAGTAGCATAATTCATAAATGAACTTTCCCTATCAATAGTAGCAGTCATAAATGAATTAATCTGTCAATACTGCATTTACTGAAGCTGCTACTACACTAGCTGAACCAATAAAAACCTGTTACTACATCACGTACTAAAAATAACTGCTACTACATTTGCTGAGTCACTAAAAACATGCTACTGCACTTACTGAAGCTGCTACTACACTAGCTGAACCATTAAAACTCTGCTACTACATTTGTTGGAAGTGTAGCAGCAGCTAACTCTCTAGTTTAACATGCTATTACATTAATTGAGCCACTGAAAACCTACTACTGTAGTTACTGAAGCTGCTACTACACTAGCTGAACCAATAAAAACCTGCTACTACATCACGTACTTAAAATAGCTGCTACTACATTTGTTAAAAGTGTAGTAGCAGCTAACTCTCCAGTTTAACATGCTACTACATTAGTTGATTCACTGAAAACCTGCTACTGTAGTTACTGAAGCTGCTACTACACTAGCTAAACCAATAAAAACCTGCTACTACATCACGTATTGAAAATAGCTGCTACTACATTTGCTGAGCCACTAAAAACATGCTACTGCACTTATTGAAGCTACTACTACACTAGCTGAACCATTAAAACCCTGCTACTACATTTGTTGGAAGTGTAGTAGCAGCTAACTCTCCAGTTTAACATGCTACTACATTAGTTGAGCCATTGAAAACCTGCTATTGTAGTTACTGAAGCTGCTACTGCACTAGCTGAACCATAAAAAATATGCTACTACGTTTATTGGAAATGTAGTAGCAGCAACATTCTAGCAAGTGCAGTAGCGGCTAAAACAATATATGGTGGGGTTTGATTTAATTTGATTTTTTTGGTATAAGGTCAGTTTAGTAAATTAAACCATGACACATGACAAGCAGAAAAAAATTCGTCCTTATTTGTTAAAAACTGTCCTTATTTGTTTAACAACAACACATGTGAATTTATTTGTGTTTCAAATCCTTTTGAATGATGTATATGTGATTTGCTTTTAAATATACCTATAAAATCTGATGTGAAATATAAAATAATAAGGGTGTGTATTAAGATATTAGAGGTGTGTATTTAAAATTTCTCATTTTAAATATACCTATAAAATCCGATGTGAAATATAAAATAATAAGGATGTGTATTATGATATTAGAGGTGTGTATTTAAAATTTCTCATTTAGAACTCAACATCTTTGTTCCTTTACTTATAAAAATAATAATAATAATAATATCTTTATTCCTTTCACATTTGAAAAAGGTAAACATATTATTTTTCAATCTGGACACAAATTTATCCCCACATACATATTCAATATATATATATACACAGACACACTAGTGATACACAGAAAGAACTATCCACCCGTAGTCATGGCTATTAATTACTGTGATGTCTGCAATGTATATTCTGTAAGTATATTTATGTGATTTCTTTTTCACGTTATATATCCTGTATGTCCTATGTGCCGATACGCAATGCCAATATAGATTGAAGGAGGCTCATGCACTATACTGTTGTTGCTGGATCATCCACATCAAAACCGGCCATGGGCTAAAGCCCAACAAGCCTATGCTTTGGGCCCCCAAAATTAAGGGCCCAAAAAAAAAACCCAATCATATATATATATGACATACTAAACATCTATTCTAAACCTACGCAAACTTCCGTCTTCTGCAACTTTCTTTCTCTTTGATCGAGTCATCGACTCATTCGACTGTCACACTCCCGCACGCGTCTTGCCGTCTTTCTCAGTTTCTCATATCAAGGTCTCCTTGCAGCAGGCCAGCAACCCTCGATTTCTCTGAGTCTGAGTTCTCTCCGACGAAAGTCAGGTAAGTCTGTCATCCTCCTCCAATGAGTCCAATCTCATAGTTTTTGCAATTTCATAGTTGAGAACTTGAAATTGAGAATGAGAAGGGTTTTGATTTCAATTCGGAAGACTGATTGTGAGATAGGTTTTGGTTTGAGTGGGAGAAAATCTGTTGTCCCCATTTCCCTATCCCCTTACATGTCTCCCTTTTAAATTTCGACATGTGGCATTTGTATCCTAATCATCTTTAACATCCTCTAACCTCATTAACCATGTTAACCTATTCAAACTCTAACCCAACTCTAACCCTAACTCAACTCTAACTCATCTCTAATTTATAATTTTATTATATTTACAAAATTCTGGTAGAATACCAAAGGTCGAAGAACGACTCTTCTTCTTCTTCTCTTCCGCCTTCTTCTTCTTTGATTGTCTATTGTTCTTCTTCGTTGTTGAATGAACTATGAAACTCCTTTGATTACCGAACTTGAATCATTGAATGTTTGATTTCATGCCTTTGTTTATGCCTAAAATTCTGTTTATGCTTTTGTTTATTCACGTCTTTGTTTATGCTTAAAATTCTGTAGGATTATCTTTTACAGGGTGCTATATGGCTTATCCTTCTGTAGGATTATCTTTTACAAGGTGCAAATATACTTTTTCGCAAGAAGCCCTAAATTTATTTATTTTTCGCTTCGAGCCCCCAAATTCTGAGGACCGGCCTTGAAACCGCTGCTGCTTAATTGCCAAGAGGTTGCTATTGGTCGATGGGGTTCAAATAGTCGCAAAGATACTTTTTTGATATAGCCTGATCCCTCTCATTCCTAAACCGTCATTGCAATACAATCATAATCATATTACAACAAAGAATACAAAAATATGTCACAATATGTAAGAGAACTTAATTTTGATGTATGACCTTCATAATCATCGAAACCTTTTCGAGTCGCTTGTTTTCTCAAAGGCTCTGTTCATGCGAACCCCAAAGAGTCGCTTGTTTTCCACTATTATTCATATGGCTTTTCAGTTTAGGCGGAAGGTTCCATTTTCGCGCCAACAAGTGACTGAGTCATCGCGCAATACAATACAATGCAAATGATCTATAGCTTTGAATGTTTATTGTCCGTCGAAGTAAGAAGAATTTGTTTATGCATCTTTATTGGTAATTTGTGTTGAGATACCACTCCACCCATTATCAATTGATTTTAGATGTGAACCCCAGACTACTTTATCATGGTATTAGAACGGGTTACTCACGTCCACATGTGAAGCCCAAATGTTACACGAACTCCAAGTCACCCAAATAGTTGTCCACGTATATGGCTTCAAAATTCGTCACATGTGCAGGGGCGTGTTGAGATACCACTCCACCCATTGCCAATTGGTTTTAAATATGAACCCTATACTACTTTATCAATTTATCAATTTGATATGAGTTGAGAAAGTTAAGAAACTCGTAGACAAAAAGAGAGGTTCAAGTGCCAATTTTAGAGATATGAATATAAGCCCCTAACCTAAAATTACAGACTATGAGAGATATCAGTGGTGAACAAAATTCTCACTCGCATCCCTACATAAAATACAAGCGATTACAGATTACAAAAACCGATAAGGGTTGAGCTTACTCTTAGCAAGAAACATGAAACATGTGGTGCCAAACTTATGCGTGTAACGGCGTCGTTAAGGCCATATTGGAGTGCAAGCAAAAGATATAAGAATGGCTGTCAACCTGTGGTTTACTAGTTGGGTTGTGAGAGGTGGCAGTATTGTGATCATCCAAATATGTCCTCCCCAGAAAACAGTGACAAACCTTAACAAACCATCTCAGTTTGGAGCTTTGTTTGGCCAATGGCTTCTGTGGCAAACGCCCCCTTAAACCTTCTTAAACCTCTCAATCTTCCTCGTCACAAACTCGGCTTCGGCAGTTGTATTGTTACGACGCCGTTTCGTTCTACCATCAATGCACCATTCCTCACTCCTCAGAGCTCAAAGCAAAGATCTTCACCCATCATCTGCTTTGCTTCTGAGAAACAAAGTTCCTCTACTGATATTAGGCAGGTTACACTTTGCTCTTTCACTTCCACATTCATAATTTAGTTCTCAAATTTCAAGTATGTATTGCTTCGTATGATGTGTTTAAGCTTACCCATATCTTAATGCTGTCTTAGATTTTGATATAGACAAGTAAAGGAACTTGCTTTATGGTAGTAATGAGTTGGGTTCTAGTATGGAGGTTCTTATATGAGTTGGGTTCTTTGTAAACCAATGCATTGTGCTATGATCAGCTTCTGTTTTATAAATGAGGCTTCATTGTGATCATAATCGGTGTTTGTTTCACAGTTCCAATCTTAATGCTGTCTTAGATTTAGATATCACAAATAAAGGAACTTGCTTTATAGCAGTAATGGGTTGGTTTCAAATTTAATTACTGCTTCTTTGGTGAGTTGGGTTCTTTGTGAACCAATGCACTGTGCTATGATCAGTATTTGTTTTAGAAATGAGGCTTGTTTGTGATGATAATAGGTGTTTGTTTGTTTGTTCTTCAGTTCCACGGCCAGGATCAGGAGCGAAGTTCTGACTCCATTTCGCTCTGTTCGGATGTTTTTCTATCTTGCTTTCATTGCAAGTGGTGGTTTAGGAGCTTTGATAGCAACCACACAGTTGATTGCAGCACTAACAAACCCATCAAGAGCACTTGATGCCCCTGAAATTGCAAAGGGTCTTGGAATAGATATTGGAGCAGTGTCTCTCTTTGCATTCTTGTATTATAGGGAGAACACTGCCAAGAATGCACAGATTGCTAGGTTGTCAAGAGAGGAGAACCTTTCGAATCTTAAGCTCCGGTTGGATGAAAAGAGGGTCGTTCCTGTCAGCTCTTTCAGAGGGTTTGCTCGGCTTGTGATATGTGCTGGCCCTGCATCATTCATCACCGAGTCGTTTAAGAACAGCGAGCCTTTCACCGAAGGGCTAGTGGAAAGAGGAGTATTGGTGGTGCCCTTTGCTACGGATGGTAATTCACCAAGTTTTGAGTTTGATGAAAGTGAAGAGTCTAAGGATTTTACTTCAAAGAGAAAGAGACTCTGGCAGCTGACTCCTGTTATTGTTAGTGACTGGACCAAGTAAGTAAACCATGTTAAAGAAGAAGAAAAGAAATGTTGGTTTGGTCAATTCATCAAGTTGTCACACTCACACAAACTCTTTTTTCTTGTGGATTTTAGTTGGTTAGATGAACAAAAGAAGCTGGCTGGTGTCTCCTCTGATTCGCCTGTGTAAGTGATTCCCTCATGCTAACTGTCTTTAGATTCAGTAGTTTAGAGGTTATTCGATTTTGCATTTCCACATTCCAATTTCTTTGGTTAGATGTTCCAATTTTAACTTGGTAAGATAGGTGACTTTAGGTCCATGAACTCTTGTTGTCAACTGTATAAATGGTGCAACACATGCTATTGTTAATGAATTATCTTCTTACAGAACCGTTCCCTGATAAAGTCCAAATCATTTTTTGATATATACTTGTAGGTATATATCTCTACGCCTCGATGGTCGTGTTCGTGGCAGTGGCAGAGGTTACCCACCTTGGAATGCTTTTGTTGCTCAGTTACCGCCTGTTAAGGGAATGTGGTCAGGTCTTCTGGATGGTTTTGATGGAAGAGTTTAAGCAAACAAAAAGTGTTTCTATAGGTTAGTTTCTAGTTCTAGATTACTTGAAATCAATTGTTATACTATGAATTACAGTAGATATGTATAAAAATTATGTTTTCCTTTCACCCCTGGAACTGTGCATACATAGGGATTTTTATGGTTTTTTTTAGGTGAAGGCATGATAATGCATTTTCTAACTGTAATAAAAGTTCCCTTTTCATAAAACTGTCGAGAACGAAAACATTGGATATTGTAGCTGGAAATAATTATGAGTTTATTTTGATACAAGTGAAGGATCGAAACAGTGGAAATAGTAGGCAGCATAGTTCACTTGCTCAGTATGATTCACTTGAAGTGTCATTATCACCTTACATACTTATGATAGGAACTTAGGATGTGATGGTAGTACAAGTTATATTTATCTTCTGCAAAAATATCTTAGCTGAAACAATGTCAGTGTAATATTAGTTAGTTATGCATTACATGCAATGACTGGAAATTGCTGAGTATTGTGAAGTGCTGTGCCATTTCATAGGCATTGATGAGCAAGTCAGGAAAGGAACATCATATTCATCGTTTAGGTTCTCTGTCAACTGCCGCTTATTATTGGGTGCTAAATTACCTGGTTTTTCTTTTCAAAATAATATTTCAAGCATTATGAGTGGTCAAGACAGAGCGTTTTTGAAACACAACCTGGATAGCACTTACCATCCAATGAAACATTCATAAGCACCTAATATATCTCTTCATGCGAAATGCAGATTCAGACTCTGGTAAAACTTTCTAGTGACACAACTGCCTATTATTGTTGGCATTCTGTGTTCTTTTCAGATTTTAATATAGATACAAGGATGATGAACGAAGCAACCAACTAAGGAAAGTTCTTATTTATATTTGTATGTATAGAACTAGCTGCGGCTATTCGTTACATTAGGATCAATAGACCAGTATCCTGGAATTAATTCAAGCCTCGTGGGTGTTAGATTCCATTCTGGTGTCAGTCACAGTCGACTTTCATGGGCAATTTAGTGCTAATTATGGAGTTCAAAGTGGCTTTGATTTGAATGAGTTGGTTACTTCCCTTTGTTCCCTCATGCTTGTTTTCAAGAAATAGCTAGAAAGTACAATAACGAACACATTCTATGAACTCTATTCGTTTGGATCTTTACCAAACTTGTAGTTTAAAGATAATTGAGAGGTGGAAGAAATCACAGAGTATGATACACAATAGAGGAAGAAACAAGAAAATGATTGATAGAAAGAGAATTAAGATAACAATTTACATTAATGCTAGCATAAGCTCATTTAACTTCTTCAATCTCGTCCAATGCATAGTTATTTGTGGACACATTTGCGTAGTTAACTTTGTTGAATCGAACCACGACTGGGTAGCGGGTGTTGGGGTCCTGCATAGTGCATAGCAACAGAGAAATTAGAAACAAAAGCAAACCCTTTTCCTTTTCAGTATCATTTGGAATGACAGAGAGGTGCTAGAGGAGGTTATACCTGATCCACAGCTACAACAGATCCAATGCCTTTGAACCAGTAGGACTCCCTCCTAAGAATCTTCACCTGTGAGAGAAAAGGTTACGAAATTAATCCAAAGTAGTGATGAAGTGTGAGTATGTAATTGAAATACTCAAACTAGATATCTCTTGCAATTATTAGGGACTTGGTTGCTGCAGATGCAATTAAAACTAGATCGAGTGTTTTGTTGCTCTGATCAAGAACATGTATTTTCTGGCTAGTATAAAAGAACTGTTATATACTCAGAGGATGAACCAATGCTTCTACAAAAAGTTCAGTGCTTTCTGATTTCTCCTTTCATGAGTTAAAAAAAAAAAAATTGGTTTGTTGATTCATTGATTCCTACTATTAGGTATTCATCAGAACCAGAAACTTAAGCTGTTACTATGTGACACCATGTTAGTGGTCTGGTTGAACTTTAGCACCTCCTGAGATGCTCTAATACTATGTCAGACAGCTTCCGGGCTCTAAAAGCTTAAGCATAGTCGAAAACATATACGACCTGAGAACAGTAAAACTAACCTTGGTGCCTCTCTTGGGTCCAATTGGTGGTGGCTTAGGCTTTGCTTCGGGGGCCTTGGTGGCTGCGGCGGGTGGCGCTGCTCCTTCCTCGGCTGCCCTGATCACAAACCTGCCACTGCTAGTTCTGGCATTGGTGTTGCTCTTGGTAGAGAAAAACAACATGCTAGTCCGGCTAGCCGAGGCAGTGTTGCTGGTTGCAACATTTGGTGTGACCACAAAGCCTGAGGCAGCTGATGCCATGCTGCAGCTAGCCATTGTTTGCTCAAATGTGTTAAGGTTGGTCTCTTTCTTTGTGTGTGATGAACTTAAGTGGTGGGGGGAAATTAGATTAAAGAAAGGACAAGGGAAATAAGATTGAGAGGCTTTGAATGAATTATCCCAAGTGTTTCTGTGCGCCTGGGAACAAATTATCTGATCCTTCAACATGGGGAATAAATCCGTTGCTGCCACTAGAGTCGTGACACCTGTGCACCATATCCTTCTTGTTTGGATAATGTGATTACAAGTCATCTCTTTCTTCAACTTCAACCAGCACGAGTCGACTCACTGACTTTTTTTTTCCAAGTGAAAATCTTTGTAATGAAAGTGAAGTTTACTTGCAAGGTGAAGAATCTATAAAAAAGAGACATTTTGAGGACTATCGATCGTCCAAAGTTATCTCTGGTGCATTATTAAATCGTATAATTTTTTTATTTTTTTTAATAAAGGATGTCATTCTGTTAAATCGTATAATTTTAAATGAAGTGTTTAGTTTATATCACTTCGTGTGAACATACTTTATACTTCATCTGACTATACGTTTATTGGGCCGGTTCAAAGGACATTAGATTTAACACTAATTTTGACATTATTTCTTAACCATTGAATTTTAAAAAATTCAATGGTCTAGATTAATTCTAAGTATGATGTCAACCTACTAAAACTAATGTGGCAAGTGACGTGGAATTACCTAATTAATTTCATAACAACTCAAAAGACAAGAAAAGAATGAAAAATCTAAATCTAAAATCTGAAAAAAAAAAAATCAATTTGTACGATAAAAAAAAATAGCGAAGGATCACTATATCTGTAGTTTAACAAATTCGCTGGCGACGTTTCTACTTGGAAGAGGTGCACGCCCAATAATTCAAGATAGAGGAATCACATGATGCTAATGTTGGAATTATTCATGCTTTGGTTATTTTGCTCCTTTGTATTCTTTGTTTCTTCTCTTAGGTCTGCGTTCGTCTGCGTCTTGTTCTTGTATCATTTTTTTTTTATCGTACATAATGGTTTTTTTTTTTTTTTTCCAGATTTTAGATTTAGATTTTTCATTCTTTTCTTGTAATTTGAGTTGTTATGAAATTAGGTAATTCCACGTCACTTGCTTCATCAGTTTTAATAGGTTGACATCATATTTAGAATTGATCTAGACCATTGAATTTTTTAAAATCCATTGGTTAAGAAATAGTGTTAAAATTAGTATTAAATTTAATGTCCCTTGAACCGGCCCGACAAACGTATAGTCAGATTAAGTATAAAGTATATTCACACGAAGTGATATAAACTAAACACTTCATTTAAAATTATATGATTTAATGGAATGATGTCCTTTATTTAAAAAAATAAAAAAAATATATGATTTAATAATGTACCCGAGATAAATTTGGACGATCGATAGTCCTCAAAATGTCTCTTTTTATAGATTCTTCACCGTACAAGTAAACTTCATTTTCAATCCAATGGTTAAGAAATAGTATTAAAATTAGTGTTAAATCTAATGTCCCTTGAACCAGCCCGTACGTTTACGTTTATTATGAGGATTTTATTTGATTCAATGACTTTTTACATAGATGATCATATAACTAGTAAAGTTGCTTAGATGCTTATGATCATATATCAATTGAATCCACGCATTTATGGTTTTGGGAGACTTTTAAGAACAGTACATAAACATCTCTCCACTGAGAATTAAGGTGACCGTACTTTCGAAAATATCACTTAGGTACATGAATTATTAAACCACATTCAACTTAGGAACACGCCGTTAACTACAAAGTTGTCTCTTCAAGCATGACAAAAAAGAAAACGAAAAAAAAATATATTCAACGCAACAATTGATCCTCACCCTCATCGACTCCTCTCCTCACCAGTCACCACCAATATAGCCAACTATCTCGAAGATTTGAACACTAGAACACTTATTGCAGGCCCCGAATTAATGAAACAATAAAAACTAATACATATAGTCATATTCCCTATGATTTCAAAGTCTGACTACTTTGCAAAGGGCACAATGCAAATTTTTTAAAAAGAAATAAAGAGAATGATCTACTCTTCTTGGATATTCATCTCAACTTGAGTAATGCACTTCTGGGCAAAAAAGGTTGACTATCAAATCTACTGGGGTTTGATTTGTCATAAATCTATAGTCAAAATGTAGAACCATCAACACTTTTCTCCCAAAGTACCCACTTTTGCCAAACTTGTACCAAAATCAGAAAGAGAAAACAATCTAAACCTTACAGCCATCGATATGGACACCCTCCCCCGGAGCACAGCCATCGATATGGACACACTCACCATTCTCTCCTCACGAGTCACGACCAGTACCACCAAGATACCAACCACGTACGTTTCTTCTGTTTTGGCCACGATCCTCAGCACGCGGAGCAGAGGTTTCTAGCGAACAAAGAGAAGGGGGAGTTGCGGGCATACCACCTCGCGGATGAGGAAAAGGTTGATGGTGTGCGAGATCTTGACTTCTGATCAGGCGACGGGGGTTTCAGGTGCCACCTCAGACGAGGATTTACGAGCACAAGCGATCGATACTCACGGCGGCGCGAGCAGAGCAACTATAGGGAGTTTAAAGAGAAGCCGGGGTGTAGAGTCCGGAGGGCTCTGAAGAAGGGAACCTAGGCGGCGACGCTTAGGGTTAGGGTTTCGAGGAGCTCGAAAGGTAACTGGTTTGCAGTTTGTATTGTGTTTTTGTGTATTGTTTGAGAGAGCTTTCTGTTAGGGTTCGAGCCCCTTTATATAGTAGCTCGAATTGCGGCAGAAGAAAAGTGATTAGAATCCAAGTCGGACTCTGAAACCCTAATTGACAAGGACACGGTTTACTCCATGCAAACCAACCAGTTGGTGACACCTACCCAGTTCGCATACTTCGCATAGGCATTGCTTCCGCGCTGCCAACTGTAGACTCTTATGCGAACCGGTATTAGCAATATCCTCATCCCGCGGGCTGTCACAGGATGCTATCTCGCGTGCTCCTGAAGCTCGCTTCTATTTCGCGGGCTATTGCAGCTCGCGAGCCTTAAAAGGGCTTCTTATATTAAATGGGCCACAGGGATTGGCCCGAAGCATATCAAAGACTTGTAAAAATCTCCAACGATTAAAGTGGTGCGCGCGGACTCCGCATGTTGCTTCCTCACGAAGTCTTCTACGCGAGCCAGTTCGCCAGCTCGCCTCGCCTACGCGGAGAGTCAATCTCGCCTCGCCTACGCGAAGTGTCAAATAGTAATTTCGCGCCCGAGCTAAGTGTTCCACGCGAACTACGTACTCCGCCTATATCCATTCCGCGCGTGAGCTAAGTGAAGTCCAGTTCGCATGCAGTTCGTTCCGCGCGAAGTCTAACTTGGCTCGCGTGGTCTCACTGGCGGGCTATCACTTGTAAACTTAGAGAAACTCCATCTCGCCGGTATAACATGGTCCAAGAAATAATTAATATTTACATAGACATTTACTGTCCAGTAAAATATTAATTTAGGCGTAAACATTGCCCCATAGCCTCGAAGTCATGAAATGTCGAGAATGACTGAAGAGGTTTATGTTCATGTTGCTCCAAAGCCAATAGTATTGGCTCGGGTCATACATAAAAGGAGTGTGAGGAAACAAGCCTGTGAATAGGCCGTGTAACCAACGCACTCAGGTAGGCATTGTAGCGAACTGCTGTATGGCTCGCCTAGACACCTTAGACTTAAACTTCAAATGCATTCGCCTGCCCTTTGCCTGCATTCGCATGCCCCTAACCCGCAATCGCCTGCTCAACTCAGAAGACATGGAACATTGCACATATCGCGAGCGAATGTAGCTCGCATGGATGTAACTTGAGCAGACGCATGTGACTTAAGTAGATTCCAAAAAACAACCCTTCGCGAGCTCTTGGCGATGGCGGACCAACATGGAAAGACAATGGCTATGTACTTCGCTGCCCCCTAGTGCGAACCAGTCAGAAATAAACAAAGGAGTCGGCAAACCAAGTTTGAAAATTTGGAGGAGGCCACAAGGGTTGGCCTAGAAACACTTGAATTTTTTTATTTATTTAGGGCCTCTGGAATAGGCCCCAATCTTGTACTGGTCTGTTAGTTAGACCATACACGTTTACAAAGAAAAAAACTAATTGCATGCGAAACACCTGAATTAATTTTTTTTATATTTAGAGCCTCAGGAATAGACCTCAATCCTGTACTGATCTGTTAGTTAGACCATGCACGTTTACAAAGAAAAAAACTAATTGCATGCTTCTCCCTGGGGTTGCCCCCTAGTGTGAGGTGATGGAGCGTAAGCGCGACGGCGCATGACACTAATGACAGTGGTCGCGGGATCAGGGGGAGGAGGAGGATCGGCGCGCTCCCAAACACTAGCGATGTGTCACTTTAAGAAAAGACCATTAATAGGATTAGGATGGAGTGTACCGTCAAGGTCGCGCAAATGGTATGCCCCCTTAGACAATATGCGATGAATAATAAAGGGTCCCTCCCACCGCGCGGACCATTTCCCGCGGCCTTCGGTTTTCTCCCCAAGTGGAAGCACAACACGCCATACCGTTTGGTCTTCGGCATAACTCCGACCTCGAGTGACTTTATCATAAGACCGCGCAACACGCTGCTTCTCAAGGATGAGATTGTTGAAAGCAGTGATGCGATGTTCGTCAAGGTCTTCAAGTTCTTGCCACATTGCCTGGACGTAATCGTCACCAAGCAACTGGTGCTGCTCCTAGACACGAAGCGAGGCGACGTGAACCTCTAGGGGAAGGACGGCGTCATGGCCATACATGAGAGCATATGGGGTGGTATCTGTCGGATCACTTTTGGATGTACGGTAGGCCCACAAAGTATGGTAAAGCTCTAGATGCCAGACGCGGGGATTCAACTCTAGCATCTTTCGCAAGATACCGAGGATAACTTTGTTGCTCGCCTCCGCCTGACCGTTGGACTGGGCATAATAGGGGGTCGAATGCAGGAGTTTGACACCATAGCTGTTGAGGAATGTGACTACCGAATCCGCCATGAAAGCTTCCCCCCGGTCCGTCACGATGCATTCTGGAACACCAAAGCGGGAAATAATGTTGCAGAAAATAAAGTTGCGGACTGAGGTCGTGCCAGCGACCTTGAGTGGCTCGGCTTCAACCCACTTGGTAAAGAAATCGGTGGCCACAATAAGGAACTTGTGCTACTCAGAGGAATGGGGATGAATGAGACCGATGAAGTCTATCGCCCAACCTCGACATGGCCAGGGCTTAACGATCGGCTGTAACGGAATGTGTTGCACTGGTCCGTGAGCTTGGCAGTCTTGACATCCTTTAGCGAAAGTAATACAATCCTTGAGAATAGTAGGCCAGTAGTAGCCGTGGTGATGGATTAACCAACACATCTTCGGTCCAGCCTGATGCGAATCACAAACGCCGGAATGCACCTCACGCAGAAGCCGTTTAGCCTCGTTGCCAAACACGCAGCGGAAATCGTTACCGTCCTCTCGCACCGGCGAAGCTCACCATTGTGAAGCACAAAGTTGAGGGCGACAAACCGCATTTGCCGGGAATGGGTAGCGTCATGAGGGTGCTCGAGGTAGGCAATAAACGGTAGCCGCCAATCTTCATCGATAGGATCTAAGGCAGCGACGTTAAGAGGGTCTGCCTCATACTGCCCCCTAGCAAGAAAAGAAGGAAGTGTACGTCGTTCGACTTTGAGGAGTTGTTCGCGCACTCCATCGTACAAGCTAAGACCGGATGCGATCTGTGCGAGCTCATTCGCCGCGAAGTTGAATTCGCGCGGGATGTGTTCAATGTGAACGTCGTCGAAGCGGTCTAAGACATCAAAAGCTTTCCGCAAGTAAGGTTCGATGGACGAACTCAAACACTTGAACTTCGCCACAAGTTGGTTGACGACCAATAAGGAGTCGCCAAAGACTTGAACCTCGCGGACTCCTAAGTCCAGCAAGATTTCTAGTCCGATGATGAGCGCCTCGTATTTCACATGATTATTTGTACATTTAAAGTCCAGCTAGAAAGAGTAAGAAAACCGGTCTCCTGCTGGGTTCTCGATGGCGATCCCGGCACATGCAGCAAGTTCAGTACGCGAGCCATCAAAGTAGAGAGTCCATGGAGTAAGGGAGACTACGGCAACCTCCAACTCGCGGAATGCTGTCAGCTCGGTTGGCGGGTGATGAGCGAGGAAGTCCACTATGGCATGTCCTTTAACTGCCTTTTGCGGAACATATTGCAAAGAGAATTCAGACAAAGCCAATATCCATTTACCTATGCGGCCCCGTAGGATAGGGCGGGAAAACATATATTTGACTAGGTCGGACTGGGCGATCACCACCGTGATAAAGGCCAACATGTAGTGGCGGAGCTTGCAACCTGCAAAGAAAAGGGCGAGACACAACTTTTCCATTGGGGAGTAGCGCGTCTCGCAATCGGTCAACACCCTGCTAAGATAGTAAACGGTGTGTTCCACTCCGTTCTCGTCGTCTTGTGCCAAGAGTTCGCCAATAGACAAATCAGCAGCGGCGATGTAGAGCTTAAGCGGAACGCCAGGGCGAGGCGGAACCAAAACAGGTGGGTTCGCAAGATAGTCCTTGATGCGATCGAAGGCCTCCTGGTGTTGTGACTTGATAGGAGCATAAAATGCGACATTCTTAATGTGTTATTACCTCCATTTGTACTTTGATTATCTCTTATTGTTGTAGAATAGAGTCATAATGTAGAGTCGAAAGTTTTTGGTAGAGTTGTGTGTAAAACATGTTAAACATAGAAGAACGATAATGAAATTTGTCAAAAGCTGATTTGTGGAGCCTTAGATGTTCTTATGATTCTGTAAAGCTTTTACATTGTCACAAATTGAGTTGACTCTCTGATACTCAGGTGACATGCAGAACAGTTCATGGGAGAAAGAATCAAGAGAATTGGAGTTATGCCGGAATCATTGCCGGAAGGTCAGACTGCCAGAACAGAGTAACCTACTGCCTGCCGAGAGAAGTGTTCCTGATGGACCTCGGGAAGCAAAGCAGCTAATCCATGAAGCCTAATCCAAGAAAGGAGATATCTAAACCAAGTCCAACATGGAGAAGAATATCGAAATTCGGCAGAATAAAAAGGAATGTCCAAGTCTTGATTCCTAATTAATTTCGGGAAAATTCTTGTGCACGTCTCACAACTTCAACAGGCTCTCCAGGACAGCTCACAATGAATCAGAAAACGTGCTAGATATGGATAGAGAGCTACATGAGTCTAGTTTCCAAATCAATTGAAATCACCTCAGTATCCATTTTCTAGAGGGAGTTATGACGAAATCATCAGACAGAGGTCATTGGGCCGAATTAAGAAAGACTAGGGAAACCTAAACCAACTGGGATTTTACTTGTGCGGCCGGCCTCTCTAGGGTTTTTCTTCCATATAAAGCATGACTTCAATGACAGAAAAGATGATCACTACTCTTGCAATTACATAGCCGAAATTCTACCAAACCCTAAACAGAAAATTACTTAGCCGATCCATCTACCACAAACCACAAGAATCACTCCATCCTTCCACCATTTCCCCACACTTGCCGAATCTTCAAAGGTTGTAAAAGTGTGATTTTCTCATGGCTTCTTGTATTATTTTCTGTTTAGTTTCGAACTCTATTGTAATATACTTTTCGATTTTGGTTTTATTTATCAAACATGGTTTTCGGATTTCTGTGTGATCTTTGATTGTTCTATGTTTTGATTTGTAACTTCTTGAATATATGATGATTTCGTGATTTAGGTTTTTGGGCAGTAGTATTTTCTTATGTGTTTTTGATTTCTAATTGATTAATTGTCATGAATTCATGCATCTAAATCAATCCTTGAGGCTGCCTCGGCCATGGTTGTCCTTAAGGTGCGGTTTCATCTACCATAATAATTTTAGATCAATTCATACGCAAAGTTGTCTTGGTCTTTGTTATTAACTTAGGGCGGATTTAATTCTGATAATTTGCATGCTAATAGGATGAGTGACGCCATGCCTTAGATCATGTTTCCGATTGATTCATGTGTTAAAGTGTTTTCTTGTTTAATCTCTACGCAACGTGTTTTTAAATGAGTTAGCATTCATGTTTAGGATCAAGCGCAAAGATGGTTCTAAATACCTGAGGAGTCTTAACAATTAGATAACCGCAAAGGCTCTAATTAGAATCAGAATTGGTTAGAGTCAAGGACAATTTGAACGTTGTTGCCCGGCCTTGCATGAAGTTGTTATGTGTTCTAGATGGTTTTTCATGTTACGTGTTGCATGAGTATGTTGATCACTTGTATATAATAATCTTAGGTTTAATTTTCAGTAGGTTATTCGTTAGAATTAATCAATCTTAAACCCCTAATATTTTGATGTATATATGTGAATACTTGTTTATAAGTTGTTTGGTTTCTCTTCTTTCGATCGCCCTTTGGTTTCCCCGGCTAGAACGATCCCTACTTGTCCATATTACTACGATTGCAGGGTAATTAAATTGAAGTTGTTTGACCTCGGTTATGCGACACGTCAATTTTTGGCGCCGTTACCGGGGAAACCAAATTTCGCAAGATAGTCCTTGATGCGATCGAAGGCCTCCTGGTGTTGTGACTCCCATACGAACTCGGTTGCCCCCTGGAGCTTTAGAAGAGGCGAAAAAGGCTGAACTTTCCCTGCCGCGTTTGAAATGAAACGGCGGAGGAAGTAGATGCGCCCGATCAATTGTTGGAGCTCCTTTTTGGTTGTAGAAGGCGAGGCGTTTATCACCGCCTGCGCCTTGTCTTTGGGGATCTCGATATCCCTTTGATGGATTAGAAACCCTAGGAAGTCGCCAGCCTCCGCGAAGAAAATACATTTGGCGGGGTTCATCTTCAGGTGGTGTTTCCGCATCCGCGTGAAAACCTGTCGGAGGTCTTCAACGTGTGTCGCCCGCGTCTTGGTTTTAACCACTACGTCGTCGATGTAGACTTCGATCAACTTGCCTAGGATATCGTGAAAGATAAGGTTCATGGCGCGTTGATATGTTACCCCCGCGTTCTTGAGCCCGAATGGCATGACAACATACTCGAATGCACCTGCAAACCCCGGACAGCGGAAAACAGTCTTGTGGCGATCTTCTTCAGCTACAGGGATCTGATGGTACCCAGGAGTTCCATCCATAAAGAATAGCACTTCATGCCCCGCGGCCGCATCAATGAGGAGGTCAGCAACAGGCATTAAATATATATCTTTAGGCGTTGCGTTGTTGAGGTCACGGTAGTCAACACAGACGCGCGTTTTGCCGTTCTTCTTGCGAACTGGAACGATGTTGGATAGCCATTCATTGTATTTGGCCACGCGAATGATACCTGATCGGTGCATGTTCTCAATTTCTTCCTTGACCACGATTTGGGTCTCAGTTCGCATGAATCTACCGTCTTAGCGGACTGGACTGGACGTCTGTCAGGATGAGTAGGCAGACGGTGACAGACTAAATCCGGGGATAGGCCAGGCATGTCTTCGTACTGCTTGGCGAAACAGTCCCTATACTCATGTAGTAAGGCGAGAAGGTCTTCCTTTTCTTGTCCCACCAACTTGGCACTGATGGAGAGTAGTAAGGGTTTCTCTGCAGTCCCCACGTCGACTTGTAAGGTGGGATCACGGACTTGAGGCGGCGTGTCGTCCAAGGCAGCGGGAGCTAACTGAATAACTTCCTCCTCGGTAACGGTATAGTCCACTATCTCGTCTACATACTCCATAGTGGCGACCATGTCGTAGGCTTCGCGTTCCGCTTAGTATGAGAGGAGTCTCTCACACAAGGACTCGCCAGCCTCGCGTGCTTCTTCTGAGGGTGTACTAATCATGAGATGGTTGTAGGGGATCCGCGATGGTGTGGGGACGTTGTAAATCGTCCCTCGCCTGAGTGAGTTCCCATCGCGTTAAGTTGGAGGCCGTGACCCCATATGAGCGGCCTTTAGAATCGACGCCTTGGACGTCCAATGGGTCCAAGTCAGTATTGTAATAGCGGGCGTCATTGAAGTTGGCGGAAATGGAGAAAGGACGCGGATCCGCTTGGATGAGGACCACCTCGATTTTCTCAGTATCCCAGATCATAAGCTCCTGGTGCATGGATGAAGGTATGCAAAAACTTCTATGGATCCAGTCGCGGCCTAGGATCATGCTGTAGGACGAAGCACACTCGGCGACGAAGAATGTGTAGACCCTTGAAGCCAGTCCCACCTTGACCCGTAAGAACAACAAACCTAGAGTCCTGGAGACTTGTCCGGTGAAGTTCTTGACTGTCAAGGACGTAGTTTGGATCATCGAGCGTGGGATACCAAGGAGTCCCATAGTGCGGGTGGTGACGACATTCACTGCAGCCCCCGTGTCGACCATGATTTTGTTGATCATAATCCCTTCAAATTCAGCCGTGATATACAACGGCCTCATGTGAGTGGCCATGTCCAGGGTTGGAGTGGAGAAGGTCAGAGTCGGCATGCTTGTGACGCTGCTTATCGCTTCCAACGGTGCAGCCTGTGCGGGCTCCGTCAGGACTGGACCCATCTCACTGCTGCAAGGGGGGGATATGTCACAGACACTCTCACTATTGTCCGGAATATCCGCCGCGTGGCATGTTGTATTTGGTGGGAGAGCGTATCTCTTAGATATGAAGAACACCATTCCGACCTGAAAAGAGAATTGTTCGCGGACTAGAACGAGTGGCGTCTCAATGCTCCCGCGTTCTCCGTCGAGCACGGCGAATGCGCCCTCCGCTAGATTGACCTCTTCGAGCTCGGGCCATGCAGAGATCTCAAGCATATTGCAGTTGAATGATTCACCCTGCCCTTCTGCTTGGTCGTCGCCCAAGTCGATGCGAGGCTCGGAATGAGTCTCCTCGTTCAGCGAATTGTCGCGGAAGCATTGGGTCATGAGTTCCGCGAGGTTGGGGCTGGAGGTGCTACTTTCGACCCCTGGCGAGACGTTACCCTCTGGTTGCCGTGGTCGGCACACGAGTTTGGTCGAGGGCTGTTTGTCCTCAGCTGAATGCCTATCCGCGGCTAGAGGAGCGCTGGCATTGTCTGCTGCCTTAGGCGAAGGAAGGACTGAGACTCGAGGCTCCTGTGTGGGTTGAGGTTGGGGCGGACACGGTCGCGATAGTTCCTTTTTAGCTTCAGGTTCCTGGCGAATAGGCTTCTAGGGATGTGATGACCCAGGCGGCTCGCGTCTCGGCTCGGGCCTTGATGCGGCGAACAATCTTCGCATTGCTGGGGAAGACGGTTCTCGTCTTCTTTCAGCCTCTGGCGACTGTCTACGCCTTGGTGGAGGTGGCGGGTTCCTTCATCGTTCGGCTTCCGGCAACTGCTAGCGCCTTGGTGGAGGTAACAACTCCCTTCTTCTTTCAGGTTTTGATGAAGGCATGTGCCTTGAGGACTGTGGATCCTTTCTCCTTGCTGACTCCAGAGATGGTCTGTGCCTAACGGGGCGCGGATCTTGTCTCGGTGGTACGGTGAGGCGACATAAGACATTTGTCTTTGAAGCGGGGTTGTCTGCGACCTGCGCACAGACACGTGGAGGCGTGACAGGCGGTCTTTGGAGCAGAGCGCGCGAGCCTTCAGCTTCTCTCCACATCCTCTCGGGTGTCTGCGCGAGCTGCGAGGGTCGGATGATGCCATCATCGGCCGCTCGCAAGGCACGCAGGATGCTACCATACTTCTTCTGTAGCTTCCGCTTCTTGGATCTGCTGATGGTAACCGGCTTTCCCCCTTGCTGCGTGTACCAAATCCCTTCCTTGATCGCTGATTTGGATGTCGGGGAAATGTAGGGGTCAGTCAAGATACCTCGCCGAGGGCTTGAAGCCTCGTTGTCTTGGCGTTTGCTGCTGGAGTCGGAGATGTCCATCTCGCTTGAAGCTGGAAACGAAGGGATATCTTTAGTCCAGTGTGATTGGACGAAGGTTTCGAGGCGCTTGATCCTCTGTTCCAGCTTTTCGCGAGTCCTGGGACTCATGGGTTGATAGTTTTCAGCTGGAGACGGTGTATCGTCCCACATGGTAGCTTTGCCTTTATCCTTTCTTGAAAGGTGATCGGGCTGTAGTCTGGCGGTTAACTCCCTTGTTGGGTAGGGTTCCCATTTTGGTTCGCCAGAACGGTGTAGTCATTCGCCGGTCTCTTGCGGTTTCGACCTGGCGGTTCGCGTTGGCCTGCGTCTGTAGATAGGTCCAAAGTTATCGCGCGTTGGCCAATGCGGGGCCAGGCGATGTCAGCAATTGCAATCATGAAGCCGCCTTTGTCCTCAAAGCGAATATACTTGAGGTCTAGCCAGTCCTGGACTTGCTCGCGGAGCTGGTAACAGTCGCGAGTTCTGTGTCCCCAACTATCATGGAGCTTGTAGTGGACGCGGCCCTCCTTGTATTCAACATAGGGCAAGGCCCTTGACACAGTAACGAGTCCGCCATCAATAAGATCATCTAAGACCTCGTGCGCGAGGTTGACGTTGTAAGTGTACCGGCGAGATGGCTGACGTGTGTCATCATTACCATCCTCTCGGTCTCGCTTAAGTGCCCGGCACGGATTATCATCCTCTGGGTGTTCGGCCAGGTCCAAGGTGATTCTCCGCTCGCTTGGCTTTGGTGCGTGACGGCGGCTGTTCTCCTTTGACTGTTCCAATTCACCTCGACCATACCGACAACGGCCGGGAATGGATCAACATCCACCAGAGAAGCGGTGCTTCCTGGCGTCTTCATTTTTAGGGGGCCCGAATTCAACCAGGTTTGCAGTTGGTCGTGGAGTTTGACACAGTCCTTGGTGTCGTGATTGTAAGCGTTGTGGAAACTGCAATACTTCTTGTCCTTTAGCTCTTCCTTGGACGGGATCCTGTGATCCAAGCGCACGTATTTCGCCTCAATCAAGTCATTAAAGACAAGATGGGCGTTTTTCGCGTCATACGTGTACGCCTCATATTCGGGCTTAGTCCATGCAACGGACTGAATGGTGATTGGCTCACGAGTCATCTTGAGATTCTTCAGTTTGTGAGCTAAAGGCTTCCCGGTCAGTTCGACTGCTCCTACATCGTCAACATACTCCTGCGCGGCTTCATTCTCCTCCTGCCTTTGGTAGTAAAGGTCGAACGTGGGGGTTTGGAGGTTTAATGCCCCTACTATCCTGTTTCTCCCCGGTACGTATGTCCCCTTAGAGGCATTCGCCTTCTCGTCCATTTCGTTAAGGATCAGCTCATAACTGCCGCCGACCTTGTTGATGAGGTCGCCCATAGACGTGAACCGTTCCCCATGGTGCTTCAACCGCTAGCGGTGTTCGAGGCCACGGACAACCAACTTAATGGCTTCCTGTTCGGGTAGGAGAAAGTCGCACTTGGCTTGTTGGATCTTGAACCGCTGGAGAAAGGAGACTCTTGACTTCATGCTCTGCTGACTCATCTGAGTGAGGGAGTCAAGCCCGACCTCTGGCTCAATGGTACCATAGGTCTCCCGGAACAGTTTCTCCATGGTAGGCCAGTCCGCAATGGATCCTGGCTTCAACCTAGAGTACCAAGTAAATGCAGCTCCAGACAGAGAGGTCCCGAAGAGCTTGAGCTTGAGGATGTCATTGTTCTCGTACTGGCCGCACTGGACTTTGAAGCGGGCCATGTGGGTTGTTGCGTCTTCCCTTGTTTCGCCAGAGAAGGTAGTAAACACTACGTTCTTGAACCCATGCGGGAAGGGGTATTGCACCACACTATCGGGGTAGGGGTCGCGATACTACAAGTTAGCGTCACCGTGTTCGGTTTGCTCCTTGACAATGGAGGAGATAAGCTGGTGCCAGTCGGCTGTCGTCACGGGCACGGACTCTGCCCCTTCCCCATGGTTTGGCCATGCAGAGAGACTGACGGCCGGTCCGCCGTTCTTGGGAGTAAGGCTGGAATAAACTAGAAGCGGGTCATCTGGTGTTCCGGTTCCCTGGCGTAGAGAGTTATGCAGTCCCTTGGAGGGAGCAAACGAGCCATACGGGAGCGGACTCTTTGACGTTCCTGCTCCTGGAACGAACTGCGGGGCCTTCGGAGTCCCGACCTTAGGGTTTCCCCTGGCGCGTTCATTGGGAGGAATGTACTTGGGCGTCCCTTCGTTCGCGCTTGGGCTAGTAGGGTTTAGAGCAGGGTTCTTTGGTGCCTGCGCCCTCATCCAGTCTTCAACTTCAAGGACCCGTAGGTTCAGCCGGTCTTGTTTGTCTTTGAATTCGTCTAGCTTCTCTAGATTGTTCTTACTTCCAAAGAAGGAAGCATTCTGCTGGTCATGCAGCTTGGTATCGTGCTCGTCCAAGCGGCGAGTCTGCTCGTCTACTGTCGCGCGAGTGAGCGACAGGACCTCTGCATGCTGCTTCACGGTCTCCATGTTCTGCTTCACGGTCTCCGTGTTCTGGTCCAGATCCGAGCGGATCTGTTGAAGACTTCCTTCGACCAAGCCCTTGGTTTCCCTTGTTTCGCTAACAAACTGGTTCAAGTCTTCAGTGAGTACGGTAAGGTTGTGCTGGTCTGCTTCCCAAAGGGTTTTGTCCCTTTTGGCTTGTTCAGCAAGGCCGTCGACCTTACCAGCAAGGTCGGTGAGGCTTTGTTGAGTGGCGGAGCTTTGGTTCGTCAAACCCTGGATCTGCCCCGTGAGTTGTGCGAACATCTGGAAGACTTGCTCCATAGACGGAGCAGAGTCTGTATCTTGGGTCGGCTGAGAGCCTACCATGGCGGTCTCGCTGTAGTCTGGGTTACCGAACTGAGCAAGGACTTGTTCTTGAGTGAGGGATCGGCAAGCCGCGCTGTTATGGGGCTTATACCGTAGCGATCTGTGCTTGAGACAAGAAAGCTGGGGCTTTCGATATGGCGCTTCCTCTGGTTTCCCAATGATGTATTCGCTTGTACTCCCTGTCCCACTGGGTGTGCCAATGTTTTGGCCACGATCCTCAGTGCGCGGAGCAGAGGTTTCTAGCGAACAAAGAGAAGGGGGAGTTGCGGGCGTGCCACCTCGCGGACGAGGAAAAGGTTGATAGTATGCGAGATCTTGACTTCTGATCAGGCGACGGGGGTTTCAAGTGCCACCTCAGACGAGGATTTACGAGCACAAGCGATCGATACTCACGGCAACGCGAGCAGAGTAACTATAGGGAGTTTAGAGAAAAGCCGGGGTGTAGAGTCCGGAGGGCTCTGAAGAAGGGAACCTAGGCGGCGGCGCTTAGGGTTAGGGTTTTGAGGAGCTCGAAAGGTAACTGGTTTGCAGTTTGTATTGTGTTTTTGTGTATTGTTTGAGAGAGCTTTCTGTTAGGGTTCGAGCCCCTTTATATTGCGGCAGAAGAAAAGTGATTAGAATCCAAGTCGGACTCTGAAACCCTAATTGACAAGGACACGGTTTACTCCATGCAAACCAACCAACTGGTGACACCTGCCCAGTTCGCATACTTCGCATAGGCATTGCTTCTGCGCTGCCAACTGTAGACTTATATGCGAACCGGTATTAGCAATATCCTCATCCCACGGGCTGTCACAGGATGCTATCTCGCGTGCTCTTAAAGCTCGCTTCCATTTCGCGGGCTATTGCAGCTCGCGAGCCTTAAAAGGGCTTTTTATATTAAATGGGCCACAGGGATTGGCCCGAAGCATATCAAAGACTTGTAAAAATCTCCAACGATTAAAGTGGTGCGTGCGGACTCCGCATGTTGCTTCCTCGCGAAGTCTTCTACACGAGCCAGTTCGCCAGCTCGCCTCGCCTCGCCTACGCGGAGAGTCAATCTCGCCTCGCCTACGCGAAGTGTCAAATAGTAATTCCGCGCGAAGTCATTCCGCGCGCGAGCTAAGTGTTCCACGCGAACTGCGTACTCCGCCTATATCCATTCCGCGCGCGAGCTAAGTGAAGTCCAGTTCGCATGCAGTTCGTTCCGCACGAAGTTCGTTCCGCGCGAAGTCTAACTCGGCTCGCGTGGTCTCACTGGTGGGCTATCACTTGTAAACTTAGAGAAACTCCATCTCACCGGTATAACATGGTCCAAGAAATAATTAATATTTACATAGACATTTACTGTCCAGTAAAATATTAATTTAGGCATAAACATCTTCAAAGAAGGTTTTAAACCAAAATCGCTTTTGTCCCAAATTGATGAATCAATCAATCAAAACTAATTATTCAATCAACCCAAACAATTATAGATTCAACTCACCCAAAAAAAAGCCCAAATGTAAATTCTCTTCCTCAAGGTGAAGAAATTGAAAAGTTGGATGATGTAGCGGGAACCGAAGACACACAGCTGAGATTTTGTTGGATCTCGATGAAGACATTAGGAGGAAGAAGCCGAGGCCAGAGGGGTCGGTATCACCACTAGCCATACGAGATCGTGGTTTTCAGATTGAGAAGGAGAGAAAATAAATGGTGAAGGAAAAGAAGAATGAGTTGGGTATAGAAGAATACATTTATACCTTAATTTGTAAATGGCACACTACGTAACAGATAAGTTAACAATGTATACTTATATTGAGTAAGACTCATTAGTTCATGTACTTATGTGATAGTTTTGAAAACTGAGTAACTTGAATTCTCAATGGAGAGAAGTTCATGTACTGTTCTTTAAATTTTCCTTATGATTTTTGACAAATGAGTAATTGAGTATAACAAGTGTCGTTTTGTTATCAATGAATGATTAGGTTTCTTTTATTTTTTTTATTTTTTAAATATAACTTATATTGTTTAATCAATGACCAAGATGCACGTATATCAAAATGTTGTCCTCCACAGAATATGTTAAGAGAGGCTTACAAGCACCAAGACAAGTACATTTACTGATTACATATAAGAGGAATTATTACATGTTCCCTGCATATTGCTGAGTGGTGTTCCCAACCCAATAGTTCTAGGACACGTGTAAAATTATTTAAATAAGAGATACGTGGATGGTTTGGCTTGTTAACTCCGTTAATCTGCGTTATGCAGCAGGTCTTTTTTTTTTTTTTTTTTTGAGAATCGTTATGCAACAGGTCTTCTTCTTCATTCTTCATTAAACGAAAAAGACAGAAAACAAAGAAATCAAAAGCGATGTGTAGTGAAATATTGATTGGGTTCAAAGATTGAAATATTGATTGGGTTCAAAGAGATTATGCTTCTGTCATCAGACTTGTATATATGTGGGTGAAGAATCAGTTTAGATCCCAACAGAGAAGACAACTATCCCTTTTTTGGTTCTTGTATGCGAGGAAGAAGGTTTGGGTTGCCCAGAGAAAATTCTGGGTACCTGTATATTGGCGCGTGAGTCAGTTTTTGATGTCGTCAGACGATCGTGGAGGCAAGAACCGATTCGTCGGAAGCCGGTGGGTCACTGTGGTGCTCGGAAGTTGGCGGTGGAGGAAAGAGGAAAACTCATATCTATTTTTTCTCTCCTCTCAAATCTCTGTAAACCGTTTAGAAGCTTAAATTGGCTTTGTTGGTGGAAATTTGTTTTACTTGGTACGTAGGAGGGCAAATCGACCTGAGTTTCCCTGAGCTTCCTTCTCCTTCATAAGAATGGATCTGATTTCTTTAAGTTTCTTGTTTCCCCTATAACAAACCAGTAACACCGTTTTAAGTCAGGTGAGTGATGTGTAAAAAAAATACACATGTCTTAGAACTATTGGGTTGGGAACACCACTCAGCAATGTGCCGAGAACAGATAATAATTCCTCTACATATAGGCTCATAGAGAGCCTGAAGTAAATGATAAAAATCTTAGTACCTAATTCTCTGGAACAGTCAAAGCGATCGATGTAACATAGTATTGATTTTGAAACAATTTAGAGCTTGAAATATGTCTAGAATTGGAAAGAAATGAGATAAAATGCAAGTGAAAAAATGTATAAATTAGCCCTAATTTTATTTATTTTATATGAAAATCTCTAATCAAATAATATTTAAAATCCCCACCCGCACGCTCCCTATCACGTGCCATTTGGCGCCTAAATGTGCCTCACTCTTTCTCTCTCTCTGCAAGTTTCCAAAATCAAAGCTAGGGTTTAGCCCATCACACCTCTCAATCTACCAAAAATGAAGCGCAAGGTTTTGGAGCGCATCCCCAAAGCTCTAAGGCAGATCCAATCTCCTTCACATCGAGGTCAAGACCTTCGTTGGAGCTCCGATTCCCGGTTTCCCGTAACACCGCCCCCAAAAACAACAGGTTCCGCTCCCAAACCCTAGAATTGATCTCAAATCGATAATCCAATCACTCTACCGAACTGAAATTGATGCTCAATTTTCAGATACCAGCTGCAAGAAAAGAGTCGCATTCGCGAATCTCGATGCGGACAATCGCAGACCCCCAAGAATTGAATCCGGTAATTTCTTACCGGTAATTTCTTAAAGCTCTCACATTTTTCATAGATTCATGAGCTTTGGATTGTTCTTGATTCAAATTATTTTGTGTGGCTATTGATCTGATGCGAAATCCAGATAATGCGAAGACTTCCGAGTATGCTTTCTTCAAGAAATTGAAGGAAGATGCAAGCCACAAGCATCAGTCCTGTTTTAAGAGCAAAGAGGCCTATCGAAGAAGCGATTCGAAGCCGAGAGACAGTTCCAGAGGTAATTATCTGATACAAGTTTATAGGCCTTTTAAGTGTGCCCACCAGGTGTATGACGAAATGCCTCACTGTGCAGAGAGGGCTAATATTGTCCGGAACAAGAGCGACGGGGTCAGGTCATCGGAGCTCAACAAAGGTGCCACGCCGGATGAATTTGTGTCGTCTGAAGCACTACCTGGTAGTGCATCAAGAAACACAGGTATTCAATTGGAGTATAGTTATATATTGAATGCGCTAAAGATTCTGTTGAGTTTAGTTTTGACTAGCCAATAAGTGTTTTGTTTGCTCTATGAAATTGCTTTTATGATTGTGTATTGTATTAGTGATGTTAGTTCTGTGGCTCTAAGTATCCACAAACTGTGAGAATTTGTTTTCATTGGTTTACTACTTCTGTCATTTGTCTATATAGGATTAAAGAGGACTAGAGCTTGTCCAACTGTGGATGATCTACACAGGAAACAGAAATGTATGGTAGAGGAAACTGAACACACCCTGAAACCTAAAGGTAATTTGCATGTCTATCCTCTACATTCTTTACTATGCTCCGGTTGGCTTTCCAAGTTTGCTTCCCATGGTTCTGTTTCTGATGCGATGAAGCCTAGATTATTGATCAGTTTGTCAGTTTTGTATATGCAGTTCTGATGACACTGTTAAGTAATTTTGAATCATCTAGGAAAAGGATTAGATCTCTTTGAAGAGGCAGAAACTCAATACAGGCACGCAGACGTTTTTGATAAGAAGAGACGGAAATTACTTCACTGGGTCAGAGAAACCTCCTTTCCTGAAATTGATGATCTCTGTTCAAATGGGTAAGAAATAT
This sequence comes from Fragaria iinumae, assembly GCA_009720345.1. Classification (NCBI taxonomy): domain Eukaryota; kingdom Viridiplantae; phylum Streptophyta; class Magnoliopsida; order Rosales; family Rosaceae; genus Fragaria; species Fragaria iinumae. The sequence continues at coordinate 21,432,242 of CM019118.1, read as the reverse complement.
GACCTTCACTATGTTCTTTCACTTGCTTTATGCCTTTTGCTAATGATTCAAGATGTATTTTCTCAGGTCCAGTTTGGTTTCTGTCCTCCTCAGTCGGCTGTTCCCCAAGAGCGATGGGAACAATGTATCCTCTCTTAACTTGTGTGCCCTAACTTGTTCTTTTTCATGGCTTTTAATTACTGAAAGAGTATTTGGTATTGCAGAATGTTAAGAATCCAAAGTTGATGAGAGTGGTGCCTGATGACAAGTCTATGCCCCTTCCATCCTTTGAGTCAGATATTCATTTCAAGGAACTTCAATTGCCACCTACTGGAAGCTTTATGGATCTTGGGTGTGACCCTTTTTTGGGTGATGCTACAGTATCTTGTTCGTCAAAGAAATCAAGAGACATGGTTTCCTGCTCCTATTCTCCAATTAATGATGCTTACAAGAACCATCTTGATTACACAGTGTGCGAACCTGACTTTGCATTACTAGGAGGAAGTGCAATTTCATGTCCGAAAAATGATTCAAATTATATTCTACCATTGGAAGATTATGGATTGGTGACATCTGGCTACGTCAAAGGATTGGATACATTCTGTCAGCCACATGAATATATGTATGGAAGAGAGCCGTGCGCTCCTATGCTGGGTTGGGATTTTGATAGGATGGACGAAAGAAAATTATCTAGCCTGTCCAGACACAGAGCTGACTCTGAACTGCTAGGATGTAGTACAATGCCATGTCCTATGATTGATTCAGATTATGTTCTTCGATTCAGGGACTATGGATTGAGGGAACCTAGTGTTAAAGAGCTGGATATATTCTGTCAGCCGAATGAATATATGGTTCAGAAAGCGCGATGTGCTCCTATGCTGGGCTGGGATTTTGATAGCACAAACGAAGAAAGAAACGCATATAGCTTATCAGGATATAGAGCTGATTGTGAATTACTGGGAGGTAGTGCAGTATCATGCTCTATGGGTGATGCATATTCTGTGGTTCCATTTAATGAATATCGATTGAGGGCATCAAGCCATGTTGAAGAGATGGATGTTTTGTGTCAGCCAAGCGAATATTTCGTTGGAAAAGAGCCTTGCACTCTGATGCTGGGTTGGGATTTTGACTTCGCAAATAAAGAAAGAAACTCATCTAACGTATTGGGACGTCGTACAGCTGAACACACATCTTCTTGCATAACCAGTTATCATAACCATGATGTTGAAAGACAGTGTCGTGAAGGCAAATACGACCTACAATCAGATTTTCATCAAATTGAGCTCCCCTCCCGATCATGCATACCCACCTATCTAAATGAAGCCAGGGGTTGCACTGATAGCAGAATATGGGAAGGTGGCACACCCTTTTCTTCTCTCCAAGATGACCATTGGTTTAAGCAGAAGATTATCAATGAGGGACATCCTTGTCCTAATGCAGAATCTCTCCTTCAGCTAAGTGGTTCCTCAGGCGAGCATTATTCATCTCATTGTCATGCTCTACAATTTCCCAGAGAGGAAGGTGTATCTTCCCAGCTTATTACTTATGATGATATGGACATCAGAAACCTGAATGACCCAACTCATGAAAGAGTTCTTTCTCATTTCATCGAAGATAATTTTAACATTCACAACAGCTCAGCCCTTTGCCTCCAGATATCGCTCAATAGACAGAAGGCATGGCCCTTGAGGATTGATATTGACGAGGCAACCTGGGATGGGAATGAAAAGGAGATGAGGTTTGGTGATTTTGATGTCAATTATATTCAATTGTAAAGTGTAATGACTGCATTGGAAACTTCGAATATTGGGGCAGGATTGCAGTTCAGGTACTGATTGCTACATCCATGAATCAATTGAATGCTTTGTTTTAGGGCTGTAGACATGTCCAGCCATATTATTATTTTGAGCAGGTGCTTGCTAATTGCTATGTTTACTTTTAGCAGCAGGAGTGCAACTTGAAAATTTCCCCCGCTGTATGTTAACGTCAACTTTTAGTGTCAACAGCATTGATCACACATTCACACCTCTCAGGTGGCTCGGGATGCAGGTGGGAGTCTAGTCACTCTCAGGTAGAGTTCTTCCATTTACCCAAATGAGTTCTACCATTTCGTAATATGTAAGCGGTAAATATGGTACAGATAGTTTTGAGTTTGTCATTGAAACTCATAGTATTGTACATACGAGGTTACATTTCATTTCAAACTATTCGGCTTTCATGGTTTCTTTGGAAACAAGGCATATATGTGTTGCTAGGATCATCCAACAAAAGTAAATGAGAGTTGTTCATGTTCCTTCCTCTTACCATGGCTGCATCTGACTGTGAAACTTGAATTAAAGGATGTTAGGTATTCAGTAGATTATGTGGAATATATACTGCAACTTCCAAAGTAGTTGAGGCGAGGGCAGCAGTTGTTTTCTTTGACATGTCAAGTAAACTGAAAACTCGTAAGAAATGAATGCCGTTGTGGAGGACCCCTGGATTTGGCATACAAGTCATTGGTGCCTTACAGGTGAAAATGATGTGTTATCAGATCAAAATCGTCTTGACTGTGAAAATCTATAACACGAGTTACAATCACTAGTGGTTGCCAAAAAATTTATTCTGGAAACGAAAAGGAATATATATATATATATATATATATATATATATATGTCATATTAGTGATATTACTCAAATACTCGGAGCCCCGGGAAGTGATGCACTCGTATCATCGTATGTCTGATTTTCTAATTATCGGTAGTGTACTATAACATACACCCGTTGCCTTCAAAAAAAACACACTCGTTTAAAACAGTATGGCTGAAGAATATGTGAAATTACTTGTCTCACTCTATGCACCTCATAAAAAGTGAAATGTCAATGTGTAATCTTTGTCGCTTAATATCATATTTTGTTCATTGTCCTTTATTGTTAGGCATGAGGTGTGTTTTTATATACGGTCGTGTATCTACACATATCATGTGAATGACTAATATTATATGATATTAGTGGATGAATGATTAGGATTGAATGGTTTAAATAGTTAAGATTGCATTGTGTGCTTGTATTGTCATTTATACAAGAGTTATTCTTAATTAGGTGATCTGGTGAGCCTCACTCTTCATGAGATTCAAATGTAGTAACGAGTGCCCAGTACCATTTGGTTTAGCGGCATAGTCTCCCCTAAGTTAGTGGAAGGTTATGAGTTTGACACACAAAGTTGTAATAGTTGAGTTGTTTACTTGATAAAAGAAAAAAATGTAGTGGAGAGTTATTAGTGACTGTTGTCTTACATCTCACAATTGATTTCACGTCTTGAAGTGAAGTGGTAGTAAGTAGTAACTAGTAAGTACTTTCTATTAAGATCTTTCATTTCTTTTAAAAGTAGCATTTTACACATTAATCAAAACTAATTGTAGTTAAAACTCAAAAGCCTCTTCTTCTACTCAAATTGAAAAGCATAATGGTGGTGGGCGCCAAATTAATGTGAAATGAACAACCATGAGATCGAAGATGGAGGTGATATTTTTCCTTGGATCACTCATAATATATATATATATATATATATATATATATATATATATATAAACACACAAACACACATTACGTGTAATCCCAACACTCAATTAGACACGTAATTATAATTAGCAGCATATGTGAATCATAATATTATGTTAATCGATGAAGAGGACTTGATCAAATGGAAACAAACTGAAGAGTCATTTTCATTTGCATGTGCACCCTATATGCTTCACCATTGACAAAACATCAAAGATTTGAGGCCCCTCGCAGATTTTCTGCCGGAGCAAGTTACACACTACTTGATCGAGAAACTCGTATATTACTAGGCAAAGTTTGGACAACTGTGCTTTTAGTTCTGAATTTTTTTTCTGTGCAGATATGCATAGCATCTTCCTTTCGAGGCAAATTTTCTTCAACCCACCACCCCTTGCTGCACATGCTGCCTCTCTTTAATTGTATGTATGTCATAGATGCCTGCACCATAGACAAATCACATCATTATATCCAAAACTGAAAATAACACAAAACAAATTAAGAGTCCCGCAACGGAAAATGATTACACCAAATACAATTCTTATACATATACGTAAACTATCAACCTGTTAGATGAAAATTCAATGAGTTCATAACCGAGTCAATAAAAATAATGAGAAAATGTTGTACAGTACAAAATTATGAAAACCGTACGTCTTAGTAGCCTGTTGTGAATAAGAAATTGCTTGCTGTGAACAAGAACTGAAGCTTAGCCGCTGTTTGTGTACCATTGCTGCTTTCTGTCAAATGATCTGTCTTCAAGACGATCTAGTTATAGGGTTCATAAGGCTAGTATAGTTTGTATCTCCTATTTGAAATAGCTAAACCTTTACTACCGTGGGCAATAATCAATATGCTTACAATGTGACTTGATGAATGCAAACATATGGTGTTGCATTATTGTCTTTGGTCCCAAAATTATTGATTGTCTGAATCAAAGATATGAGTATAAATTATGCAGAGTGAGAAAAGAAATATCAAATCTCTCTCACTAGTGTCCTCTCAATTTATGGGCAAAGAAGATTTTTTGTCTTGCAAGTTCTTCATAGAGGTCTGTGGTAGGTCCTTCAATTTTATTTCGTAGTACATATTTGTTGAGTAACCTTGGGATTTCAAAGATGTCGATCATTTTCTTTTTGTCAAATCTGTTACCGTTGGGATTTCAAAGTTGGTGATCGATGGACCAAATAATCAACATTTGCTGGCCTATAGTATGTTTTCCCTATGCTTTTTTCTTTACCTGCTTCAATTGATGTATGGTCACGTTCATCATCGGTTCATGGTAAAAGTTCCACTCTACTGTATGATGAAAACAAATGATCATGTTTCGCTTTCGATGAAGACTTAGCTAGATCATGTTGGAGTTGTTACAGATCTGCTTTTGAACTTGTTTGAACTTTGAAACCCAGATTTCGAACCAAACAGTACTTATTTCACATGTAAACAGTAAACATTGTTTGGAAATAGAGGTTCTTTTGTTCGGGCCAGCTGAGTAAATTTCCTCTTTGCATGCTTTTGCATTGCCTGCGAGTTACTAAAACCTCAAAGAGTAATGCTAGATGAACCATTTTTTTGGTGAACCACCTAGAGTCCATCTTAAGTGGCAGCTAATGTGACATATCTACGTTATCAAAACATGATTTATTGTTTTTTATAGTTCTATTTTTCGTAATTACAAAAATTATTATATATATAATTTTACTTTCTTGAAATTATATCATAAATACAATTTTTTGGCTTTCTGATCTTATCTACGCGACTTCTTTATTAGGCTTTTATTTTCTTCTCTCTTCTTCTCCCCCGTCCTCTCAACCGCAGCTCTCACCTTTTCTTCAACCAAACAACATCTTTTAAATCTAATTACGGCCCTTGTGACTAGATAGTTGTTTTTTCTTTTTAATTTTTTCTAATGAGAATGAAACACAAGCATGTTTGGAATTTAGGTTTAAGGGGAAGAGGATTTGATTTATAGAAAATTATAAATCGTTGCAACCATACCAGAACTAGTGCTCTGCATTGCGTGCTTACTTGGTGATTCAAGGTCTAAATGGTGTTGTACAAATCAAATTTCTTCCCAAAAAAAGAAACCCTAATTCAAAATATGGTATTAGTGATCTCATAGTTAAGAAAAAAAGGACTTACGACGATTAGGACAGACAAAGCTAGCTTTTATCAAAGATGTTTGCTAAGTAAACGAATCAGATTGAGAAGTTGTTAGTTTTGATAAACTGAAAATGAGGTGAGAAGGTTGAGACTTGAGAGGCTAGGAGGGATGCGAGGAGGTGATCATGATAAGAACAACATCTGATGCAGAATGGGATTAAAAGATAGGATAAAAGTAGGATTAACAGATAAATTAAAGAAATGATAAAAATAGAACTATAAAATAAATATTAAATCATGTTTTGATGATGTGGATATGCCGCATCAGCTGCCACGTTCACCAAAAGGTGGTTCATACCTTAAAATAACAACTACAAATGTCTTGAGTTATGAAATATCTTGATATAGTGGATTGGACTCGATCGACTACACAGTCTACACTACTTGCTCATAACCGTTTGTATTTAGTATTTACATTAAAAACATACTATTACGGTCTTAAAATATAAGTGATAATGTAGTTTATGGTTCAAATCCAAAATTAATTGGCAATAGATGGAGATACCATAACCCTTATAAACCCAAAAGTAATGTCTTATATTCCCGATGAAAGATTTATATCTCAACAATAATTAATTGACCATATACCTCTATCTAAAATTGAAATAATCATCAAACGGATATGCATACAATGTACTAAAAATAATGTAATATTTTGTGAGTATCACTCTTAATCCACAACAACAATAATGTTATGAGTTGTACAAGCATCACCAACAAAATGAATAATATTTCTTAACAAAGAAGCTCAATGCTTAATATTTTTATACGTACTCTAAGGGGTTCTTGAATAATCAGAACACATGTTTTTCACATAGAAAATGGCCTAGTTGGTAAAAGAGAAAAACAAATTTGTCATCTAAACATGGTAATTTAACAGTGCATCAAGACAATTGTACTTTGTTGTTTAGTTAAACCCTATTAGATAAGATTATTCACTCGTAATTTGCTCTAATTATGTATTAGGAGGCTAGGGCTGGATCTTTTCTGTCTTAACCATTGCTAGCAAACGAAAATCCCAGTAAATTAATAAAGAATCTTATTTTCTTATTTCCTGAACTTGGCAGAACTAATTTAGAGTTATTTTTCTGATAGCAAATATTTGAATAATATGATACGCAATTAAAAAATTGCATGGCATTAGATAATTGACCACTCCATTTCTGGTATCTGCTAGCTAGACTACAAGTTCATAATTTAATCATAGTACCAGTTTCATATTTCAATCCTCAATTATGATTAGCAGGTAGGTGTGCATGTCTTGGGACTCAAGGACTTTATATTAAACCTAATTATCAAAAGGAGGTAAACCTTAAAATGAAGGGCATGCATGAGCATGAGTATTGTTTATGTAATAATACTTGAAGACTCATTCTCACGTAAAATTATCGAGGTGTGAATCGAGAATTGATCAAATACACCTCCAAATAAAGATGTTGATCACATTTAATCGGTACAACATCTTTAAAAGTATAAAGTGTTAACTTGAAAATCTCAACCGACGTTATTATATATAAAACGTGAAGTGTTAATTTGAAAATCTTAACCGATGTTGTTGATGATTTCTATCATTAAACATTGATGTAATTTGATAATTTGCAGTTATAAGATGTTGTCGTAATCCTTTTCATTTTTCTTGTGTGTTCAACGTTAAAGAAAATTGAAGTTTATATAAAAAAAATGAGATTAATAAGAACAAATCAATACTCGAAATTGCTATAAAACCAAATTTGGCATTTGTAACGTAAAAGACAGAATCCAGAAGTAACAAAAGGATATCTGCATATTGATAATTGATGGTAGCCAACCCAATAAAGTGTGGCAAATCGTATCAAAACCTGTAATGATCAGTAACATCATTTCGCCAAAAGTTGGATACTCTTCCCATAAAGTACAATACCTTCATCTTTCTATCTTGGCCAACGAAAGCAAATATTTATCAATTTATACAATACACAAAATTGATATTTATCAAATTTCGACACACATTTTAAAACGTAAACATCAACACGTATAAGTTGTAAGCTAATTAAAATTTTTGAAAACAAATGCTCTCGCTCTAATTCACCATTTACACATATTTTGTAAGCAATCACTACAAAAACTCAGTCCAGTGACTATCTTTCTTCTGAATTTAGCATCTAAACACATCTCTCCTGATCTCAGGGATCAAATCAAACACAAATAAATTGGGCCAGGAGTGAAAATACGGAAGACTAGAGGGACATAAACAGAAAAAATACAAAGCCACCCTGTAAAATTTTACTATTGTCTGATTTATCCGCAAATCTTTCCAGAGTTTTCACACACTCTCTCTCTCATGTCTGCTGCTGCTGCTTCTTCCTCTCACTTTCTCCTAAATCAATCACAACTAAACCAACCCCCATTTCCTTTTTTTCAAGGCTAGACAACACACAGAGCTACCAAAGCTTCTAGAGTCGGTGGAGAGACACCCAGACCCAGGAAGAAGAAGCTTTGCCGATCTACTCAGACGCCGGCGGAATCTCCGGCCGCGTCCTCACCGCAATGAGAGCTTCCGACCACCTCACCAGGTACTACCCCAATCTCTCTCTCTCTCTCTCTCTCTCTCTCTGAAAAAGAATGCAGCTTGAAAAAGACTCTTACTTTTTTGCTCTTTCACTTTCCGATCGCACACTTCTCAAAGCTCTCTCTCTGCAACGAATCTAATTCTTTTCCAGACCAAATATGTTCTCTCCTTTTCGTTAACTTAAGCTCAATAATTTTGTTCTATTTGGGTCTTCCTTTCCTAATTTTTTTCGATCTTAACCCAAAAAATAAAAATAATTTTTTTTGGGGTTGTTGCTTTTTTGGGGTGATTGGAACTTATCACAGTAAAGTGAGTGATCAGTGGTTTTGATTTTGTATATGTGATTGGTTTGGATATGTTCCCAGAATTTGATGTGATATTTCACTCTCTTTCTCATTTGTCTCTATTCTCTCTGTTACCAACACCTCTCAAAACCCAGTTCTTTTTGTTTTTGTTTTTGTCTTTGTGTCTTTGGAATCTGCAGCTCACAAAATTGTCTGGGTTTCCTAATTGAGATTCAAGTTTCAAGCTTTGAGAGGTTTGTGCTGGTTTTTGGGTGAAACACACAAAAAAGAAAGAAAGAAGAAAACCCTCTTCCATTTCTGTGTAGAATTATTAAGCATGATGAATATGGTAGCTTGGAGTTGTTTTTTGTTTGTTTGTGATTTGATTCGGTGGAAGCTGTCGTTTTTGTCAATGGTTTAGCTAGCTCTTTGACTACTGCAGATTTCTTTTATTGGTTTTATAAAAAAACAAAGAAATTGAGAGTGATGGAGTACTGGGATTAATGTATTGAGGTATGTGATGGCACAGGTGCTGAAATGAAGGGGATGCATAGCAGCAAGGCGCACAGCGCCGAGAAGCCGATCCCGGGATGCCTGGGAAGAATGGTCAACTTGTTTGATATGAGTACAGGGGTTTCTAGAAACAAGCTGCTCACTGATAAACCCCACCGTGATGGTAATTTCTTTTATAATTTGGTCATTATTTAGTTATTGGATGTCAAAAATTTAGGAGAGAAAGACTGAGTTGTTCTTTTTCGTTTGGATTTGAGGACACAATCATGAACTTTACGTTGATAGAAATTTGAGATGGTTGCTTCTCTTTTCACCATTGCTTACCTCATCATCATACAAGATTTTGAAACGTTCAATGGTCAGAATTTTTTTCCAATTTTTGGTGTAGCATTTGTCATCATTAGAACTCCCGTGTTTACTTCCTTTTGGTGTGAGTAGTCAAATATAGTACTGAGACATTAATTTTGGTAGGTTCTTCGCTCTCAAGGAGTCAATCACATGTGGTAACAATGCTGGGTTCCCCCTTTGGGGATCAAATAGAGGATAAAGTGGTAAGTTTTGCAGGATTTTCCTTCGTCTAATGAAATCACTGGCGGAACACTTTTCATGTAGTTAATTCTCATTAGGTTATAATACACTTCAGTTTCTAGATTTGTGTTGGATTGAAATTGAATGGGTGGTTTTTGCTTACCTGGATTTGTATGGTGTGTTTAGATTGTTTCAGAGTTGAGGAGAAGTTCATCAAACAATAAAGCAAATGGAACACCGATAAAGATGCTTTTAGACCAAGAAATGTCAAAAGAGGTGGAAACTAGGAAAAATCCACCTAATGTAGTTGCCAAGTTGATGGGTCTTGATGCTTTTCCACGACAACAGCCTGATGCAGCTGTACAAAGAAGTAATGCAAGCAATTATTCACAATGTACTAATACTCATTCCAGTGTACCATCGGGATGTTGGCAGCATCAAGATGAATTTTTAGACAAGAGAATGCAGCATGAATATCATCAGTGTCCGGAGCAGAATGATTACAAAGATGTTTATGAAGTCTGGCAGCAACCTCCGAAGACAAGTTATGGAAGAAATAAATCACCACAGAAGGGAAGGTATAATGGAAAGATTAATGAGAAGCAGATGGATCTTGTTCGTCAGAAGTTCATGGAAGCCAAACGATTGGCTACAGATGAGAGACTTCGCCAATCCAAAGAATTCGAAGATGCACTAGAAGTATTAAGTTCCAATAAAGATTTGTTTCTCAAGTTTCTGCAAGAACCAAATTCCTTGTTTTCTCAACATCTATATGAATTACAATCTCTTCCTCCACCTACAGAGACAAAGCGGATCACTGTTCTTAGACCTACAAAGATGGTTTCAAATGACAATTTTGTTGGATCAGGGAATAAGAGTGATAAACAGACAAATAAGTCATCTCAGGTATGTCAAGCAGTGTGGGAAAGCCACCATGTATACCCTGCTACCATTTCTGATCAGAAAGTTGATGAATACTCTGCTCCACCAACTCGGATAGTGGTGTTGAGGCCTACCCCTGGGAAGACTGAAGACAGTAAGGCCGTGGTTTCTTCCCCTACCTCATCACCAAGATTACAGGGTGAAAACTTCTATGAGAAGCATGAAGATGATGAGGTGCAAGAATCAATAGAAGCTGAAGAGGAGATCACACAGACAATGCGTGATAATTCGATGGGCCACCAGAGAAATGAAACTTTGCTTTCCTCTGTCTTTTCCAATGGTTATACTGGGGATGAGAGTTCGTTTCACAAATCAGAAATTGAATATGCAGCTGGAATTCTCAGTGACTCAGAAGTCATGTCACCGTCTCCTAGGCATTCGTGGGATTACATCAATAGGTTTGGCAGCCCTTTCTCTTCTTCTTCCTTCAGCCGCATGTCATGTTCTCCAGAGTCATCTGTTTGCAGAGAAGCCAAGAAGCGACTTTCTGAAAGATGGGCCATGATGGCCTTGAATGGAAATTCTCAGGAGCAAAGACATGCCCGCAGGAGCTCTAGTACATTAGGTGAGATGCTCGCGCTATCAGAGGTTAAGAAGTCAACAACATCTGAGGATGAAAGTAGTCACAAGGAACAAGAACGAAGGGAATCAGTTTCATGCTTAATTAGTGATTCCAGTAAGGAAGAGCTGGTTTATTCTGCTAGTCTTGTGAGGTCAAAGTCTCTCCCTGTATCTTCTGCAGTATTTAGCAACCGAGTTAGCATTGAAGGTTCAGATCATGGGAAGATAGATGTTCCCAAAGAGCTGAATAAGGCAAAGAGCATGAAGTCATCATTGAAAGGGAAAGTCTCAAGTTTATTTTTCTCTAGAAATAAGAAATCAAATAAAGAGAAATCTGAGGCATCTCAAGCAAACAATGAATCTCAACCTTCCTTTTCTGAACAATTAAATTCTCTGGTTCGTCCCGGAATGATTAGTGATGATGCATCTCAGTGTTCCAATGATGGTGGATTCGAAGGGTGTTTCTCTCCTGCTCTTTGTGGTGCTTCAGGAAAAGATTCTCCGGTCGTTACAAACATTGAACAAAGACAAGGGGCAGCTCCATGGGAGGTAATTTAGTACTCTCTATTCTTCTATTACTACCTACTAGAGAAAAAGAAACTAAAGAAGGAATTTGTTTTGAGGATGTGTGTTAAAACCGGCCTCTGGTTGCTCCTTTGCTTCACAGAACTCGTTCTTATGAAACCATAGTATTTAGCGGAGGAAATACTACCATGATATGCTATATATTTGTTGTTTAACCACTCACCTATGAGCATTTAATATGTTACCACATGTTTTGTGGTACTTTTAATTTCTTTTTGTTCAGTTGTTAGAAGGGGGTTAGTGTTACTAGAAATGGGCTAAGTGTAGCAATATCCAAGTAAAATAATTCACACTTTTAGGGTTTAGGGTACGCAATGAAATTATTAACATGGGAAGTCCATATGCATGTCAATGATGGTTTGTAATTCAGTCTTCTGTAAATGGCTGTTGTTGACTGTATCCATTTGACTTGGCAGTGCAAAATTAATTTCCTTTTTGCGTTTTGTTTGTTTTTTCCTTCCCTTTTCTCCATAATGAACCTTAAGAATTATATGACAATATCATTGAATATCAGTTACTTGAATCTGCAGGCAGGATTGTCTTTGGCAAAGCCTGTGGCGCCTGGAAATGCTGGTGAGAATCAAGACCAGCCAAGTCCAATATCTGTTCTAGAACCACCATTTGTAGAGGATGACAATACTATTCAGGAATTTTCTAGATTTTTAAAGCCAGACCACCTAGGTAATCTCTCTCTCTTTATTTTTATTAACTTTTTTTGCTATATATTTCCTTCTTTGTTCGATCTTATTGAGCATCCTTGTTATGTTATAACAGGAAGAAATCTTAAGTCTAACTTGATTGACAAATCACCGCCAATAGGATCAATTGCTCGGACCCTGTCATGGGGTGAATCTTGCGCAGAGCCTGCCACACCATATGGTCCGTATCTAGTAAAATCACCTTCAGTTTCCACAAGCACTGAGGAAGAAGAACAAGACTGGCATGCCATTGTCCAAACTCTTTTATCAGCAGCCGGCCTTGATGGTGAGTTACAGTGTGACTCATTTTTTGGTAAATGGCATTCACTTGAAAGTCCTTTGGACCCATCTCTCCGAGATAAGTACGCCAACCCAAATGACAAGGAGCCTTTGCACGAGGCAAAAAGAAGGAAATGGCGATCAAGTCGGAAGCTTGTATTCGACTGTGTTAATGCAGCCCTAGTGGACATCACTGGCTACGGGTCATCAGACAGCAGTAGTGTAAGGATCGTTTCGTGCAGCGGGGCCCACGACAGGTTCTTAGAGAGCGATTCCCTCCTATTGGCAGACCGTGTATGGTCCCGGGTGAAGGAATGGTTTTTGAGCGACGTGAGGTGTGTTTCGGAGGACGGTGGGGACATTAACAGCCTGGTGGTGGAGAGGGTGGTGAAGAAGGAGGTTGTAGGTAGAGGGTGGCCTGAGCAAATGAGATGTGAAATTGACATTATAGGGAAGGAAATAGAGGGGAAGATGCTGCAAGAGCTTGTGGAGGAGGCTGTGGTTGATTTGACAGGGAGGACATGAATCCAACCATTGCATGATATGGGGGGCTTTAGTTATTTTTTTCCTCTTATTAAAATTTCATTGTAACTCTATTATTTGTGCATTTGATTTTCAACAATTATGGTCCCTCTACCCACCTTAGTTGTTTAATGCCACAAACACTTTAATCATTATTTGATAATTTGTGTCCGTTATGTTAATATACAAGTGTATAATAATGTTACTTCCTTAGCTGACTTTGTCTCACATTCCGATCATTACTCTTGTTTGTACTGTGTACTGTGGAATGTTTAATAGAAATTGACAACGACTATTATGTGTCAAATTGCTGTGTTAGTGTGGTTGTACTGTGGCTCTTCTTTGATCGTTATCGTTGGACATTGTGGTTTACTGCTCAAGTAAATCGAAAATCGTACATGTTTGATCATCTAATTGTTATTATGCAGATTTAACTGTTGACAACAATGTCTGTGCAGCTGAAATATTCTTTCTCATGTTTATAGTTTGAGACTTTGAGCGAAATATTTCTTGAAAATATAATGCTGATTGTATTCCTAATCATCGAAAACTTATTCTAATGCAAATTCATGAAAGCTAATCTGGAATTAGGGTGGCATATACAGATACAGAAGGAAGTCCAGGACAAAGCATCAAAAATATTCTGTTGGTCATTCTGGTCCAAAGCATCAAAGAGAGAATGGAAATATATCTGGCTTTAGTATGGAAAACTGCTAAAGAGAGAATGGAAAAATTTAGTATGCTTTTTTTCCATACCAAAGCATCAAAGAGAGAATGGAAAAATTCCCCACTGGTTAATGAAAGCATCAAAGAGAGAATGGAAAAATTTATATCTGGCTTTCAGTATTTTGTTGGCAAATGCTTCCATCTTGTCTTGGTATAATATTCTTCATGTAGCCACATGAAATGTCATTCCTAAAAACTAACTGCGGTCCCAAAAGTATTAATGTGATGTTGTAGTTCTATCTTGCTAGTTGCTGCAGACCTTTAACTGTATGGTAGGAAATTGATGAATGAGTATATAGCAACTCTGATTCGATAAGAGTTGGATATCAAATATCAATGGGCGGTGTTGTGAGTAGGTATGGTTGATGGCTAAGCAGCTTTTCTTTTTGGGTGGTTAAGGCATCCAAGAACTTCACTTTAGAATTTCAAGTATAGACACCAAATGGATGCACCAAAGAAACACCATAACAACTAGGATAAATAAAAATGGCTCCTCAAATTTTAACCGGTTTTCTAATGTGCGTCATTTGATTAGATGTTTAATTTGAGCTTTCTCTAAAAAGTGCAACTGTTTTAGTGTCTTCGAACCGTCAAATTTTTGTGCATTTGTATCCTTTCGGGTTGCTACTAATTGTCCTCGACCAATTTTACCCATATTGACACACAAGTCTTCCTAGCATCCTCCATTACTTTCTGCAAAACTTTCTCATGTTTATAAATTATAACAGCACCTATCTGTCCCAACACAATCCATGAAGAACACCGAATTTGTTAATCAAAAAGTTAGTTATCGAAATGGTAAAGGGTCATCGACAAAATCCAATCAAAGAATAGTGAAGTTAGATGTTTAGTTCATAAGGCAGCATAATAGAAAACCAATCAAAACTCAAAGGGTTTAGGGACCATATATGTACGTGTTCAATTTCTCAAGATCAGACAAATTAGTACCAAAATAATGTCATTTCTCAAGTGGAGTTATAAAAATGAGCTACATATCTATCTGTAGCTGGCAGAAACCAGAAATCACATATGTACTTGCTCAAATTGCTCATAAGTCAGAAATCAAAGTGTCAATAAATAACTTCAGACTCTCTGCGAGATCCGTAACATGATGAGGCCAACTGCTCTGCAGGGCCATATAGAAATATAGTAGAGTAACATAAAGGACAAGTGACAAAGATTTTTCCATGAAAGAGTTGCAGAAGGGCCAATATCATGATCATGATCATGGCTATGTTACCAATTTTCAGATTCCAACTACTCTGAAAAGTTTGGTGTCATTTCTTCAAGAAGAAAGGAGAAAATGTGCAGCAGAGTTCTACTAGCACTGGCTCTGGCATAAGGAATCTTGTGACTGCAGCATCATGGTCATCTATGGAATCAAATGACAACTATGGTAGTTATGGAGTTCTTGAAGGTGAATGAGGCCAGAGATGTACCATTAGCATAGAGAATAGTATACATCACATTCTCACAGTCATCGCTTACAGTTTTGCATGCATGACATAAATGTCCATGGCCCTTTTTTTTGTTTTTTCATTACTGTTTTTTTTTTTGAGAAAATCAGATAGAAACTCAAAATACTAGACCTCTTTTAAGATAAACCCATACATATTTTTCTTTCATTTTATACTCACTCCACATAAGCAAACTTACTATATAGAGCATATGTCTATAATTAATAGTTTTCTTCATTTTTTAGTTTCTCTGATTTACCCTTCAGGCGATATAAAGCTAAATTTGGTATCTTTCTCAATTTTAGCATCAATTTGAAACTCAAATACTGAATTAAAATTTAGCTGGATTTAACTTTATCATAATCAATTACATTTTTTAATTTCTTACCTTGTTGTTACTAACTTGAGTGTGTGTGTCTATATATATATATATATATATATATATATATGTTATATATAGAAGTATTTCATTTGTAATAGAATGATTCTTTTCATTCTTAAACTCACATTTGGTGTCTTTCTATATAGTCAAAAAATGTCTAATTGTAAGGTACACGTTCTTGTTCTTTGATTAATTTTCTTCTTTTTAAGTATATTATTATATCATTTCTCATCCTGATCAAGATAACATGTACATTTCTAATGTACCTATTAAGTAGGACATGTTATGATAATATACCTACAAAGAAGAAACTCAAAATTGGGTTTAGGGTATAGGGTTAAGGTATAGGGTTTAGGGCTTAGGGCTTAGGGTAACACTATAAAATTTCTTCCTTTTACTTTAATAATCAGATATCTTATTTATATTATATTTTACCTGATGCATAGATCATAAATTGTATTTATTTCACCTAGATTTTTTCATAAAAATAAAGAAAACTGCATGATTCTTGCAAATTGATTGAAAAATGTTAGTGTTAGAAGAAAAACTCACAATCAAGGTATCTAAGACAACATCAATTAAGCTTATTTATTATGTTTATATGTTATAGTTGAATGATGACAATTGTGTAAAATTTAGAAAAAAATAGGACATAATATGTATCATAATTGATACATTTTAGATGTCTATCAGATAGGAAAATTAGGTGGGTTTTATTTAAAACCACTCTTCAAAATATGTGGGTGTATATGAAAATCCTTTTTTTTTTCAACAAAATTCGATGGTCGAAAAACTGAAGCAAGGATGGAGCTAACGTTGAAGATTTGGGTGAGCTATATATATTCGAACATAATACATTTACCGAAGTAATTAAGTAGAATAGTAAGAAAACAACAAAATGTCATACTGAAGTGGGTAAGGTTACCATGTCTGCTCAGTGGCTGGAAAAGCCGGCAACAGCTCTCAATTCTGCCTTGGCCTTCATAGCTTTCCTCGTTTTTGACCTTCTTGACGTCATTCTCTGCATCCTGTTCAGATATATTGACCACTTGTTTGAAGGGCGGCCGGGGTCTTGTTATTGTGGTGGTCGCAGGGAAATTGAGCAGGTGAGGAATGTGGTTGGTGATGATGTGGATGATCACCAACAGTTTTCAGAGACTTTATACCGGAGGAAAAACATTTTCAGGGAATTGGGTCTTGTTCGTGTTGCTAAAAGCTGCCGCGAAACAAGTAGTGGTGGCAGAGTTGCCGGGAGGTGGTCTGACTGTGGATGTCGCTCTTGTGTTTCATGGCTGAATGCTGCTGATGATGATCACAACCTACATCTTGTTGTTAAGCAGCCCTCTTCACTAGGTATATAGATATATATATATATAATTCGTTAATTTAGTTTCCTCATTGTTTGTTAATGGCTGACTTGATTGTAATGTAATGTTTCAATGCGTGTTCGCAATATGTGACCATAATATAAGATTCAACACCGTAATTGTCCCTGGTGTTGAAGAAAGTTTGTTCCCTCTGTCTGACCTCATTGATGTTGTTGCTTTGTTATGATGATTCACAAGCCATCACTGAGAATTTGGGAGTACAAGCTGCAGGCGAGAATGTGATATTCCTTCACGGATTTCTTTCTTCTTCCTCATTTTGGGCAGAAACTGTGTTTCCAAACATTTCGGATCCTTTACATCGGCATTATAAGTTGTTTGCCGTAGACCTATTGGGATTTGGTTCAAGCCCGAAGCCAAGGGACTGTTTGTATACTTTGAAGGATCACTTGGAAATGATTGAGAAATCTGTCATATGTCCCTTCCAGTTAACTTCTTTCCATTTGGTTGCACACTCCATGGGTTGCCTGATTGCAATTGCTTTAGCTGCTAAGCACTCGCACTTGGTAAAATCAATCACTCTTGTAGCACCAGTAAGTTCACCTGAGCTTACAATAAATTTGAGTCTTCCTCTTCTTTCTTCCTGTTGCGTCATCTTCAGAAACTTCATTTTTATGTGAACTTTATTTGTAGCCTTACTTCCCTTCTAAAGATGGAGACAGTTTAAGAGTGCTTCATAAGCTTGCTGAAAGGAAACTATGGCCACTTTCCATGTTTGGAACATCATTTATGTCATGGTATGAGCATCTGGGTCGATGTGTCTGTTTCCTTGTATGCCGCAACCACAGGATATGGGAGAGGATCGTAAAGTTAATCACTTGGAGAAAGGACCTTCATTTTATGACAATGGACTTAAGTAGGCACACCCATCATTCAGCTTGGCACACCATGCACAATGTGATTTGTGGGGGTGCAAAGTTAATGGAAAGCTACTTGGAAGTTATAAGCAAAGCTGGGGTTCAAGTGTTTGTGATCCATGGAGATAGAGACCAGGTTGTGCCAGTAGAGTGCAGCAACAACATTCGGATGGCTGTTCCTGAGGCACAAGTTAACATCATAAAAAATGCTGATCATTCTTCTGTACTCCTTGGCCGTGAGAAAGACTTCACTCTCTATCTACAGCACGTTTGGGCAGCTTCCTCATAGTGATAGCTATGTTGCTAATTTGAAAACTTGTACAATCTGGAAAATATACTGGGCAGATTTTCTTTGCCAGAATTTTGTTTGTAGCTTAAATCATGTTCTTCAGAGTTCACGGACTGTATTAATCAAAAAAAAAAAAAAAAAACAACCAAACAAAGAAAGCAATCACCACTATGGTTCACAGATTCACAGAACTATGGTTCTCAGCAGGGCTTAAACCTCCTGTATCAAAAGGACATGAAGTATTCATTTTGATACGAGACAGTAACATTGTTTCACATTATTTTACATTGCCAAAATCACACACTGTTTATCAGCACTTCAGCTTTGAAAACTAAAAATTATTTTGAATTAACTTCTTTGGTATTTCATCTAGTGCTGCAATGCAAACTCTTCCAACTAAAGAAACTGGGGTGGCATTGTGGCAATTACAAAGCCTTTTGCTCTCCGGGTAGAAATTTCTTCCTTGTGATAGTTTAGTAGTTCTAGTGAGCAGCCAAGTTAATTCAGCATTTTCAAATTAATGGAGTCAACATGTATCAATCTTAGTTACAAAAGTTACAGCATTGGAAGAAACTTTGGAATGAAATAATGCACCACTTGAGATCCAGCCGTAACTCTCAGGTAGTAAAACCAACACAATCACTCAGAGCAAATGGAAACTATACAGTAGGCTACTAGCCTCAACTTCTTCATAAACTTTGAGAGCCATGAAGGCTTTGGTAGTCTAGGAACTGGTGTTGGCCACCATGGGAGAACTAATGGAAAGAAGTGGAAAACATTCACATGATCCTTTCCAACGAGCCTGGACAAATCTCCTGTTCGAATGTTGCATAGGCAAATTTCTTCATGAACATCAAGAAGATACAACATGTCATAATTATTTGGATCAAACGCTAACAATTCCAAAACACTATCAGGTTCTAATCCCGGTGAATAAACTCCAGTCTGTTTCCAACACAATTCACTGATGCCAGCTCCATTCTCATCACAACCGCCTTCGTCTCTCCGGTCCCAAACATACAAAATATCTTCTTCCTCCTGGTAGTAACACATACGCAGACCCCCTCGGCACACCCCAAAGCAGTTAATGGTGTCGCGGTGATCTAAAACTTCACCATCAAATTCCATGAAACGAAGTTTATAATGATCACCGTTACCATAACTGTTGATCATAAAAGGATCCATCCCAACATGACGGTTGGTAAAAGAATCCCACCAGTACAACATTCCATTGTAAGCAAAGCTAATATGGCTTGTGCTCAAATACAAAGGTATAGGGGAGGCTATGATCGACTCTTTCCACTCACCAGTCTCAGAAGAAAATATCTCTACTGTAAACTTGGAAGATTGATAACGATCTTCCTCTACTACAAATGGAAGTATTCTGACAACCTTGCACCTATAATCAGCCTTAAGCAGGATGGTGTTGTGTCCTGTTCCTTCCTTCGTGTAATCATAGTAGTTGTGATCACAGATGATTGCTGCTGGTGCTTTCCTTGGGGGCCAAGCATAGGACCGAGGAGAGGGAGGAAGAGCAACAAATTCCAGAGTGTATGGATTGCAAACGTAGAAGAACTCCATCTCATCTTCGCAGCACAAAACTAAGTCGTTATAAGTAGCTTTCACAATAGGCTCATGTTTCAATCCATGGAAACTCATGAGTTTTCTGAATACCGGTGCTAGCAAATTGGACGACAAGCAGGATGGTGAGCATGACAGTTCCACCCCTTTGGGGTTTATCAAAGTACGGATTAGTAGTGGCGCTTCCATAGCAGTACTTTGGAGATGGTATAGAAAGCGGCCAATGAAGTAAGGATCTGAGATGAGAGCGCACCAACGCTTGGAGACACACTTGGATTGAAAAACAAGTTTATAGCAAGGAAGTCGAGAAAGGATCTCAACTAATACCACGCCAGGCAGATCATCAATATTCATTGGATTCAACAGCATCACCTTCAAGAGGCAGAAACTTAACTCGGAGAACTAGCTAGCCAGAATATGCATCAGCAAAATTCTTGCACATAAAGTCTTATTATTCTTCAGAGGAAGACAACGGACAATTAGACAGCTTTGGATCAACTCGGAGAAATTATCTATCTTGGTTTGTTTTTAGTTTTCGTTTTTGGTGATGAAAGCTGAAAAGGGCGGGGATAATTTAGTAGGCGAAGTATGATGATGGTCACAAAGCTGTCATGGGGCATGCTACTTATTATATTTCTTTCTATTAACATCAGTGGTTTCTTTTTTTATTTTCAGTTCTTTCAGGTACAGTTCTGCAGGAATAACACACACAAGCCGTGTATTGCTTTGATATAATCTCTGTTATTTCAGAAGTTTACAATAAACACTACATATATCAATATTTGTAGGAAGTAGCTTTGGTTCTGATGTTTCAGGGATGGATGACTATCGAGGAGGCCGGTGGTTCATTGGCCAATGAATAGGATCCTCTCCTATTCATTCACTCTGTAGCAACATTATCACCTCTAGCAATGCAGATTCTTAACATGGAGAGAGGAGACCCAAACTAGCCAGAACACGTATCAACCAAACTCTTGCACATTAAATCCTAATTTTTCAACGAATCCAATCCCAGTCTTATATAGATCGAAAGAAAACCCGACCAGACTCATGATTGTCAAAGGAAAACTACGGACAAGGTAGACTGCTTTGGATCAACTGGGAGAAACTATCTATCATTTGATTTGTATTTAGCTTTTCGTTTCTGGCGATGAAAACTGAAAAGGTACATGTGGCATGATACTTGATATATATCTTTATGTTAACATCAGTGGTTTTTTTTTTTTTTTTTAGTTCTTTCAGGTACAGCTCTGCATAACAAACACAAAAGCCATGTGCTGCTTTGATATGATCTCTGTTATTTCATAACTTTACAATAAACTAAGTACGATGATGATCACAAAACATTGTACATATATCACAAGTTTTCTACCATTACCCTTAGTGACTAACATCTCACTGGACACTGTTTGCCAATTGATACAGGGCAAAGCAAGCAATAGATGTAAACACACTTTTGAAGACTTGTATATAGACACACCAGTGTTTTGTCCAAGTATTAGAAATAACACTTTAGAAATTAGAGCAGAAGGCATTGGAAACGAGAGAATGATGATATACAGTCAGATATCAATGAAAAACCTTTATGTCTTCACTGCCTGGATTTCATACTCAACGATGCATTCTGATTTACGGAATTGTATTTATCAACGGAGCTCAATCCATACTGCACAATAGGAGAAATAAGGTGGTGGTTAGAGATGACAAGGTTTGAACGGCAATACATAAGATGATCCTGGTAGAAGCATTGGTTCACTGATTTCACATGGCCAATAACACAGACTAAGGGCACAGGCAATATAACTGTGAAGAGTGAACTGAAGCCAGTAAAAGTTCAGATATTTTTTTTAATGTTTTAAATCTATGGTTACATGCACCACGGGTGTCATAACACCGAAATTTAACTACTATGAGCAATTGAGGATAATGAACATTGACCAATAACATAAATGTTCAGGCAAAGAGCCTGGTGATCGTTATGACATGACCAGAAGATTGAGCAAAAATTAGTCAAGGAGATAAAATATAGGTGCCCCCTACAGATTCAAGTTGGACCACTTAATTTATACTTCAGAGATTATTGGTGACAGGCAACGCATAAACTTTGACCATTTATATTTGATACTCCAAATTTCATATATATTGATAATTCAGGGGTAGGGTCAATGATATAAATCAAGCTAAAACCTCGTTACGACTTGGAAAACATCCAGCTTGCTGAAATTGAAAATGTACAGCAGAACAGCAACTGTTTGACCAAGACTGTGCTCCTCTAACTCAATTCATAATGTAAAGGTAGCAGAGATAAAAAGCAGGTTAATATGTAGCATAATATGTCTTCTTTCCTAATATTTTCTAATGGGGTCTGACCTATTATGCTTTCCTATCTTCTTCAACATTACTCACACGCAGAGAAAGGGAGACAGAGACTAAAAACACAAGTTTTGCTACTGAAAAATAGGGGATCAAAGTCTGTTATGGATATTACAAAACATAAATACCTTATCTCTTATACGTGAGCTCCAAATGTCAGAGTGAGTCCCTCTGCCATCCACCTTAGTCGATCCAGATGCTTGGCTTAAATGTTGATTTAGCAGTGGTTCCCAAGTTCTACCCCTAGCATCATACTCATCTTCAACATCATAGTCAGCTTTATGGGTAGATATCATGCCTCGTAGAATTATTGCTAGTAGCAGAGATAAAGCCTGCCATTTCAAGAATGATGTATTTTAGAAAACAATCAACAAACTTTATAATCATAAACAGGTATGCTCTCATATGCTAAAAGGCAACCATGTAATTTTGAAAAAGGATAGAATAGAAGACGCTGGAATTGAATACTTGTGTCACAGCTTGTGTGAATGAAGAGGGCAACAAATCATAATACTATGCAATAAATAGAGCAACAAAGTCACAACTATAACTGCAGCATACCTGTATTCCAACAACAGCTATCCCAACCCACCTACATATGTCAATGTTTTTTTCAATGAAAGATCGAAAACTCTCAAGTTCACCAGTTGAGTCAACTGGAAGATCCTGTACAAGCATTATAAACCATTGTTAACTTTATTTGGTAAACAAGCAGGGTGAAAACCCTTGCAGATATTACTGAATAATGTTCAATATTGTTAACAAAAGTAATACCTTGTCCCAATGGTGATCAATTGCTATGAAAGCTACCAGAGCTGCTTCTGCTAGAACTAGTACAGTTATGAGTAGACTGTACTAATGTTTGCAAAGAGTTAAGGGAAATGTAGGATAAGAATCCAGCACAGAAACTGTGGAACGAGAATTCAATACAATCCAACTTGCATGATATAATTCACCCTAAAACTTTAACTAAAGTTCAATGCCATAACAACAATCAGTTCAGAACTTGTGAAAATTGTCCTGAGACTGTAGAATGTCCAGTCGGAAAATAGGAGGTGGAGGAATATACAAAACAAGTACTTTTTTGGCAAGTTCATCAAGTTTCTAAATAGAAAAATCTTACAACTAAGGGAAAAGAGGGAATGCCAAGCTTCTAACCTACACGTTTCACTCGTTAAGATGCCAAACTAGAATTTGCAAATTAGAACACATACCAATTCAATGCTCTAGAAACATCCATCTAAGCTACAGAAGTTACAGCAACGCATTAATGAGATAACAGTATACAAATTCAATGTATCGTTAAAGGATACGAAACACAAGCAGCAACCGTTGATCGATTCAGCTGCGATACAACCTATGAAAGTAATGCAGAGGAGCAAAGCCCCCACTCCCATAAAAGAGTATATGAACCTGCCACCAACAAAAACACATACAAATATCAAATCAAAACCAAATCCGGAAACTTCCAACTAATTCTGAACATGTAACTATTCATTGCCAAATTCAAACCACCAAATTTGCAATCAAATCCCTAAAACCCCCAAATTCGAACCAAAACAGAAAATCAGCAAAATTCAAAGAAGTTAAAATTACCAAGGAGCAGGGAGGTTCAGGGCATTCAATTGAAACCCCATGCCGTCATCCAACCCAGACACCAACTGGACTCCAAAATTGACCTGATCGGAAACAGCGCCGGCGCCGGAGCTCAGCGACAGTGAGAAAGGAGAGGCCGGGGAAGGCGCGGAGGACGGAGGGAACACCGGAATGTGATGGTTCCACTGATCAAGCATCCACGCCGAGTAGACTAGGATCGAGACGCCGACGAAGGCTTGAAGGAAGTTGAGGAATTTGAGCACGAAGGCTAGGGACACATGGCAGCAATTCCGCCGCATTTTGGGAAAAACCCTAACCCTAACCCTAATCGAGAGCTGTGATTAGGTTTTGGGAATTGAAATTTGGAAAAGGATTTTGTGTGA
Source organism: Fragaria iinumae (assembly GCA_009720345.1). NCBI lineage: Eukaryota > Viridiplantae > Streptophyta > Magnoliopsida > Rosales > Rosaceae > Fragaria > Fragaria iinumae. The sequence goes on along the minus strand of CM019118.1, from coordinate 21,408,074 downwards.
AATATGAGTTGGGAGGAGAGCGAATTTCACCGACGGTAAGAAATCAGAGACCAACTGTCGGAAACTTCTTCTTTTTTGTTTGTTTATAGCGGTAACTTGGAGTGGAATTTGACAACTGTCGAAGGCGATGGCGCCAACTGTTAAAAACTCTTGTGTTTGGGTTGGGCTTATTAGAAGAAGTATCATGACTTAAAGCCCAATAATCTATGCAGGTTTACGAGTTACGACCCAGTAAGTTAGGTGTAATTCAAATTATTTGCCGAATGGGAGAAAATTATGTTTCAGATCGAATTAAAAAGTTTCCCACATATATTTAGGTTCAGTGTGATCAGCTGGTTTTCAAGTCCAAAATTAGGTGAACTGATCGATCAAGTTTTCCACATATGGTGCAGATATTGAATACAGTAACAGAGTCATAGGTATAATCTGAGCAACTCAAAGCCATGCTCATTTATTTTACTCACATGGCTTAACTGCAATGGCACAGCAAAAACTATTTCACTTTCCAAGCTAGGGCACCCACGCTCTCTGCTGGTTTTTTTTTTGCAGTGATCCTAAAACTGCATTGTTTATTGATCGATGATAATGACTTCTTCCTACCATACTTACTGCTAGATTCATTCCAACGATCTGTCCCTTGGTTCAAGAGTACCTTCGATTTCAAAACGCCCCAGTTTAAACCACACATTGATATAAATGACTTCGACTCTCCAAAGCTGTGCTAGCTTTTGCTCTGTTCTGTTTAAAGAAGCACTTCGTATTTCCCATGCCCGTCACTTTCATTTGAACTCTAACCAAAACCCTCTACATTCTCAGAGGCTCTACCATTGCTAACAGCTTTATATACTTTAATCTCCGAAAACCTCCAGCTAACGCTCTCATGTCAACACCTCCTAGGGTTTGTTCCAGTGTCACCATGGCTGTTGCCCTAGTATTGATGGTGATACTGCTTGGACCACCTCAAGCCGAGGCAGCTCGCGCTTTCTTTGTGTTTGGAGACTCACTTGTGGACAATGGCAACAACAACTACTTGGCCACCACTGCGCGTGCCGATTCTCCTCCCTACGGAATTGATTTCCCGACCCACCGCCCCACCGGCCGCTTCTCCAACGGTTTAAACCTCCCTGACCTGATCAGTAAGTACTCATCAATCATGATCGTTCCTAGCTAGTTTTAGTTATTGTATAGTTTCAGTTTCACATACTAATTAAGTTCATCATTTCCATGTTATTATGTTTTAGGTGAACAAATGGGATCAGAGCTACTCTTGCCATACTTAAGCAGTGAGCTTACCGGACAAAAGCTGCTTACTGGTGCCAACTTTGCTTCTGCTGGAATTGGAATCCTCAATGATACTGGGGTTCAATTTGTAAGTGTTTTTTTTTTCGATTGAAAAAAAATAAAAATAAATACACATTTGTAAGTTTAAGTAGCAGCCATATCTACCTAGATATAAGACCTAATCAAATGAATTTCACTAATTCGTTTTAGGTCAACATAATAAGGATCTTCAAGCAGTTTGAGCTGTTCCAGCAATACCAACAACGAGTGAGTGCCCTAATCGGAGGAGCTCAAGCCAAGAGGCTAGTAAACGATGCTCTTGTCCTTGTAACTCTTGGCGGCAATGACTTCGTTAACAACTATTTTTTGGTACCCTTCTCTGCAAGATCCCGCCAGTACTCTATTTCTCAGTACTCCCAGTACCTCATCTCCGAGTACCGCAAAATTCTTCTGGTAATCATCCAATAATTACCTCAAAAATAAACAATTTTACATGTTAATTAGTTGTCTTATTTCTAGCTTCCTGTTCTTTCTGAATTTTCCCCATATAATTATGACAAAGAGCTTGTTTGGTGAGAAAGGATTGAATGCATGCATTTTATTATCTTCATTCTTACCTTTTACTCTTTTGGGACAAGTAGAAAACTTGCCTAAAATGGAAACCTAATCAAAGTAAATTAAGTAGTTTAATCTGTAAATGGTGACGTCATGCAGAGGCTATATGAATTAGGAGGGAGAAGGGTGTTGGTGACTGGTACAGGTCCATTGGGCTGTGTTCCGGCCGCGATGGCGCAGAGGAGTAGGAATGGTGAATGTGCACCAGAGCTGCAAAGGGCAGCAGCCATCTTCAATCCCTTGCTTGTACAGATGGTTCAGGGACTCAACGCACAGCTTGGTACTGATGCTTTTGTTGCTGCAAATGCTCATGCAAGTATGGACTTCCTCAGCAACCCCCGGAAATATGGTAAACTAAATATTCACCACGTCTTGCAAACAATACATTTCTCGTTGAACATTGTGTCTGTGTCCAAACTCCAAAATGACGTCGTTTTTGTAGGCTTTGTTACATCAAGGGTGGCATGTTGCGGGCAAGGACCGTACAATGGGGTGGGACTGTGTACCCCGTTGTCGAATCTGTGCTCTAACCGTGATGTCTATGCATTTTGGGATCCTTTCCATCCATCCGAAAGGGCGAACCGGCTGATTGTGCAGACAATGATGACCGGATCTAGCAAGTACATGAATCCTATGAACCTGAGCACCATCATGGCCATGGACTCCAGGAACTAGGCTGGTAGCTAGATATATAGGCACATATATAGAGTAGTGCTCAGCTGCCTGCTTCTTCTATATGACTCCTGTGGTTTCATAATTTCATAAGCTAGTAGATTTTACAATATATTAAGTTGGTATTTCTCTTTGCGATGTTTCCGTAATGCTTTGGGGCTTTGGCCATAAATTGCCGATTCAATGGCAATATGGCATGGCATGATCTAGGACTCCAAACTTGATAATAAGCAATTCTATTTCAGTGTGATGTTTTATTTCGGTGTGATGTATGGGTAAGATGCAGCTTATGCTAGCTTGAATGCTTGATCTCACTAAAACGTAGTTGAAATGTGCTGAAACAACGCAAAAACGCTTGTGGAAGATTTATTCGGTCTAACTTCATCAAAATTCTACCTATTTACAACTTCATGTAATGTATATTTCTCAAACTTCAACGCAAACACTCGAATTATTATATTTCTCAAAGTAAAATTATATACGTGAATACATACGGTGTGACTATTCTAACTCGAATCTGATTATATATCAATAAATAATTACTTTGTTTACTGTATGTTTTCAACGAGAAACTCTTCTAACTCGAGCCTTGAGAGAGTTGAGAGCAGTTCACTTAATCACCGCATCGAGCTAAACTAATCGCACATTTTTCACCTTGATGCCCGGGATTTCAATTCTCCATATTTAGCCATTTAGAATTATCTTAGTTTTCCCTAAAAGCCAAAACGACGTCGCTGCATAAGACTATAAAGCCGGTTCCCAATTAAAGACGAATCTTCTGCGGAACGTTTGCTCGTCAACTCCTCTGTCTCACTGTCCGAGCTCCTTCTTCTTCCGCCAGAATAAGCTCTCAAAAATTTTCCGGTAAGTCCGCTGTTCCGTTCTTCCGTACTGCATAATACCAATTCCGGCAATCTCTTATAAATTCTTCTTCGTTTCGAAAACGCACAGATTGATTTCATCTCAACCATGACCGAGAGTGAAATTCCATCTCTGGTCTCCCTGTGCGTAGACGCAGTCAAATCCGACCTGCTTCGCGGTAATTTTTCCTCAAATTTACGATTCTCCTGATTCAAATTAGCAGCTGCGTTTCAGAATTTGAATTCGGATTGCTCTTTTGCAGGTGATGATGATCTTCTTCCGATTCTCCATGAGCTTCCTCCGAACTTGCTTGATCTTCTGGTTTCGCGGTCGCAGCCGTTCGCCTTGCAGAAGCTGCACCGAGCAATGTAGGTTTCATCCTAATCAAAGCTCTACTAACATTGCAATTGCTCAGAAGTTTAGTTCGGAATTTCGAAATGTTTTCGTGGTTTTGTAATTGCATTTCTTTGTTAAGCAGGCCGTTCGATGACCGAGAAGATGAGTTTTCTGATGAATGCAACGGAAATGGTAGAAAGCGCGGGAGGTCTTCGAGGTTGAGTGTTTTCGTGATCATATTTGGTTTGTTTTTGTGATTTGGTTGAGTTTAGTACAGCTGTGGAAATGCCTAGTCATGTTGCAGGGCAGGGAATTTCGACAAGGCGTGGAGAAATTTGTTTAAATTGCGGTGGCCGGAGATTGGCCGTAGAATTGAAGTCATTGAACCCCCTGACTGGCAGCAGATTTACTGGGAAACACATCTGCAAAAGTATGCATTTCTTTTTCTGATTTTTTTTTCCTTATCAGTGACAGAAAATGGGTTGGTAAATTTCGTTCGTGGTCGATATGTTTCTTTTTGTTTTCTGAAATTTTGAAGAACAGTTGTCTAGATGAAGTAGTAGAGGTAGCTTCGCTACCCTCGTTTGATGGGTGCCTTGGTGAAGTCAAGATTTCAGGTACTAACTGCTAGCATGGTTGCTTTAGTATAATCCTTCCTATAAGAAGTTCTGCTGAAAGCCGGGTGAATGATATCAGTTGAAGCTTATATATGAGCTTGATTGGCATGTTCACCTAGTTGTTTTGAACTGAATGGAAATATGTCTCTTATAATATTATATTCCTATGACGTTAAAAGATTTATGTTTTGTCTATTCAGCATACTTGCTAATCTTGTATGCGTTTTATCTGATCATTTGTGTTTCTTCTATGCAGACTCTTTATTGGAATTGATAGGTTGTGAGGGCGACGTGGCTACTTCAACTTCTGGTTATTCCAAACTATGTCACCATTGTGTACACTTTGGTTACTTAGCCCGGTAAGTTTGCAAATTGATGAGAGCATAATCCTATGACCTTCAGAGAGTGGAGGAATGGTTGTACTGTATATTGAAATTGTAATTCGTTATCCATTGTCTAGACTTCAATTAACTTGTTTTTATGCAAAATTTATGTTCTTAGATTGTGTTCTTATCTTTATGCAGATGCCTGAGACTTCAAAATGTTTTCTGCAATGAAGAAATTTGTGTAAGTTACTCTCTTCATTTATAGATGCCAGCAGAGATTTCCTAATTAGAGCTGGATAACACCTTATCTGCATCTGAAAAGAATTGTGTTACTTTATAGAAGTCTTAAGCCTCCATTCTGAAAGCTTTGTGAGGCATGCTATGAATCTGTCTGGCCAAACCATTTTGTGCTGAATGTCATTTTTGTATGCTTGAATTCTGATTTATGTCCCTTAGCCTCCCCATCCCCTCTGCGGGTCCAAAAAAAAAAAAAAAAAGACGTCATTAAAGTTGTGAGGAATATAATGACAAACAAAGGCGGAGATATTCATTGGCCGGAAGTATCCTTCCCCTAAAGCTTTCTGTATGCTTGCTTTAATTAATGGCTGGAATTGGTTTGTTCACAACTGTAATATCATCTGTTGCAGCACTTATTGAGGAACAGCAAATTGCAGAGCTTGGAACTAAGGTGGATAAGATCCAAGGAGCACGTAAGCTCTTTTCTTTCTCTTTATATGTTCATTAAATAGACTATGGTTGGCAAGCTTCTCTCTCAAGGACAGAACACTTCCCCAAGAAAGAAAACAAGTTTTCTGAACATTTCTGTAGCCTTGTTGTTTGCTCTCATGAGTAGGTGAGATGATGATTCTGGTAGGATTCCTATTTGAAAAAGTACAATATAAAATGCAGATGAGGATACCTCTCTCATGCTGGGAATTGGGAAATATATGTTTACTTTTAAATGCCTTAATAAATCACAAAGTAAAATAGAAATGTTTATTCCATACGATCCTCATGTATATCTCCAGATGTGATACTCATGTAGCCAACTGACATTCAAGAAATATTACAGAGGTCAGATAATATGTTTTTGCTATGAGCTGGTTCGATCAAATGCCTGATGCCATTTACATTTCTACAGATTACTGGAGTATGCAAGCTTCTCAACCAGAACAGTGAAAGTTTAAAAACGCTTGAATTCATTCACTGTATACTTTCTTCAGCTTCTATCACCGAAATTTGTAGTTCTCTATCCCCAAAGAGCTTGCAAGCACATGGAATAAAGCACTTCTCAATCAACACGACAAAGTTTCTTGAAACTAACCCATCTTCTGTACCTGTCGAACTTGTGTCATTTTTGTCTTCAGGAAGGTGCGTCTATTTTTCCAATCTCCGGCCAATCAAGTATATCCAAATTTTTGGTGTGTGTTCTTGATTAATTCAAGTGGCATGCTCAGAAGCTCATAAATGAATATATTTCTGTTTCTGTTTTGTTTGTGTGAGTGCACTATGAATTTCCTGTTGCATAGCTGATCTTTGGAGGCTTGTTCAATTTAAAGATAAACTTTAACATATAGTATTTTCTTTCCGGATTTTAGTCATGGAGTTATTAGCATTTCAATTTTGTCGACCAGGAGTTTCTAGTGGCACTTAAAAACTTGTTGGAAAGAAGCACATAGGTGATTAAAGTTGCTGATAATGTTGTCCTACGACCGTTTCCAAAGGGTTAAAATCTCGATTTTTGTGTATTACTATAGGTCTACAAGACTACAACGTTTTGTCTTCTCTTTTGAATCATATTCATATGTAGTCATTCATTTGCATCTTGATTAATGGTTTAGCTTCCCCAACAGCATTCCTTTTTGCTCCCTCAGTTTATCATATTTTGCTCCAGGTCCTTGTATTCTTTGAAACTCTCCGACAACCACCTTGGCCAGAAATTTGCAAAAGTGTTATTTAGTACGCTTCTCAATGCTTCGTCCAGTCTATCCATCCTTGACCTTTCAGAAAACAATGTAAATGTTGCATTTCCATTGAGATAAGTTTTCTTATTCTGTTATATCATTTGTGCAAACTAACATGAGTGTTACGCAAAACCATGCAGATATCAGGCTGGCTTTCTGAACTCTGTGGGCTATCAAAAAGTAACCCCCGAACACCTTTACGAGTTGGGAAGTCCTTGCAATCATTACGGGAGCTCAATTTAAGGTTTCAATCTACACTGTTACTACTGATTTCTATGCAAGCATTTATTCCTAGAAATAAGAATTTATAAAATATATGGATCACTGAACTCGTAATGGTGCACAGCAAGTGCTTTACAGTAGTTGGGACAAGCACAATGCCACTACTCCCACTAGTTGTAATAGTATTATGCTACACAAAGCATATGTTGAAAAAAAAAAAAAAAAACAAATGCATGTTTTAAACTATTAATTACATGTACCATTTTAGGGGGAACAATCTCAACAAAGATGATGCAGATGACCTTAGATATGCTCTTGTTCATATGCCTAACTTGGAGGTCCTGGACATGAGTGATAATCCTATTGGGGATGATGGAATTAGGTTAGTGGAACTTTCAATTTCTACATAAGTATTGAACCTATAAGATATTTGGTCTAACGTTATATATCATTGATGTCTCAGGAGTTTAATTCCCTTTCTTATGGAAGCTTCCGAAAAATGCACTCGCTTTGTTGATTTAAGGTTGGAGAACTGTGAGCTTTCCTGTCATGGAGTGACTGAACTTATAAAAACCCTTTCTAGCCTAAGCAGACCATTGAAGTCTCTGTCTATTGCAGATAATGACATCGGCAGGTTTGTCTTATCAACACACAGCACTGGCTTAGATGCTGCACTTCTGTAATTTTGTTTCTTTCTCGAGATTTACTGGGTCCATAATCACAATTATGCAGTCAAGTAGCGGGAGCTTTGGGAGAATTTTTGTGTACGCCCATTCAAGTACTCAATGCTGGAGGTATTGGATTACGTTCATCTGGTTTTCAGGTACTACAAGAAAAACTTACAAAAGAGTTGAAGCTAGTGGAGATTGACATAAGGTTCGATATTACTGTTAATACTTTTCTTCTGATTTTTGCTATACCTGGTTCCAGAAAGTTTATGATATCAATAAATTATGTGCAGCAAAAACCGTGGAGGAATTGAAACTGCAAATTTTTTGTCAAAGCTCATGTCAAAGGCTCCCAAACTTGCTATAGTCAACGCTGCATATAATCTTATGCCTGTAGAATCATTGACCGCCATATGCTCTGCCATAAAAAATGCAAAAGGTATTTGCATTAGCTGCCTTTAAAGTCTTGTTTCAATTCAAAACAATCCACTTAAGGATCGCTAGTGAATAGGAAGTGAACAGATTTTCTGTACCTCTAGCATGCCTGCTTCTACGTTTGAACAAAAAAATTAAATAACCTTAAATATTAGGTACTCTGCAGCGTTTGGACTTGAGCGGAAATACTTGGGACTATCAGCCGGTCTATGATTCTATGCTTGCCGACATCCAATGTAATGAAAGGCTCGTTTTGATTCTTCCATCACTTACTCCAGATGCACCCTATGATGCTGACCCGTAGAGGGTTGGCTCATGATGCAATTTCTTCAAAACCATTGTTATGCAAACTGACCCGCGGGTGGCCACCTTCCCCGCTGTGGAACAAAGTATGCAGGTATCAATCTACTTATTGAATGCTTTGTTGTTTGTATTGCATGCGCAGCCTTCCGAGTGATAGCTAGCAAGTAATTGTAGCTTCAGTTTTCGGTCAATGTTATTTATTGGCCTAATGTGTTTTATGTTTCCTAATGTTGCATTCGCTCTTATATAAAAAAAAAGTCATATACCTTTGATTAAACATGCCTCGCTGATTGCATTTGCACAATTTCAAATACTGCACCTCAACTTGACTAATATGCTTTGCTCCCATTTTATGCAGAGAGCACTACTCTTTCTGATCCCTGGCCTGGTGTTTGTTACCATAACTTCAAAGAGACACCTGTGGCTGTGGATGCAAAATCATGGCCTTGTAGTCATTGGCCTTACTGGGTATCCGTATCCGTATTTACTTCATCACCTATGTGGCTATTGATTTGTATCTGTTCTGGCTAAAAGAAAATCGTTCGTTTATTTAAGTTGTGTAGCCGAGTCAAGAGCCTGAGATTAAAATCAGTGTCTGAGATGATTAATGAAAAAAAACACTTTAGCAGTTTAGTACACTGAGATCTCTACAAATGGGAACCAAGCTGATTAGGATTTGCCTCTTTTCTTGATTCTGGCTTGTAATTGACTTCTCAGTTCTCATTACTTGCTCTTCAAAGTTCAAACACTTTATCCCTTACTAGTCAATCCCCGAACCAGTCGCGAAAAAAGAAGCAGAGGTCTGAGGGCTGAAAAAAGAAGCAGAGGTCTGAGGGATTGTTATAATAGCTTGCTTTCTCTACATTGTTGCATATGCAGAAAGAACATAATCATGTGCACCTGTTCAGGTATTTGAGCTCACTGATGCCCAATACTTACCCAACATACCCTATCAGCCAACCTGTAAAGGTCATACTACATATAGGATATTGCACCACCCCCACTTTGATTGAGCTGTTTAGTATTAGACTATTACTATGTGTGCGTAACGTGGTTAAAGTGGACCTCTCTTTTCCAGGGGGGTTGTTGGCTAGGCTTAGTCATGAAGTTAGGCTTTTTTCTTATTTGGGTCTCTTTCAATCTCCTTCCCTTTTATAAAATTATCCCTTCCCTAATCTTTCATTTGTTGATAATGAATGATGATGATGCCTTTGAATGACCCGTGAACAAACTTGTTTTGTCACTAGTTTCTGGTTAAATTTATCATCAGTTTTGGCTGGACGAACTCTCGTAATCATCAAAGGGAGAGACTTCGAGCAGCCAAACTATAGAGTCCCCATTCTGAGTTCTTGTCACTGGAAAAAACTAGTTTTGCCCATGTTAATACAAGCGATAATCGGTAATGTTAGTTGAACTTTAATCATATATCGTGTTTATGCCTCGCGGGAACAGAAAGTTTAGTGATGATGCGGAAGTGATAGATGGTAAAGGAAAAGGATGTGCACTGTGTGAGTGTGAGCATCTCCCGTTTTGATCATTCCTAGCTATACCAACCTTCAGCTTCAGCAGTCGATCGAACCTACTTGTTAACCAAAACAAATATGCCGAGTGATTTATGGGACTTTGGTTCTCTGGTCCAGAGTTTTCCGTAGTTTAGATATGGAATATAAATGCACTTTCATTCGTTGAAACCGGAAACAACCTAAATGCTATTTATATGTGAATAACCTCATGGAAATCATTATACCCCAACATTTTTGTTCATGTTTTTTTTTTGCTGGGTCTCTCATAAGATTGGAATGTTACATAGGGACTAGGTAGCGTACGAAAAATGTTTCATGTATGTAAGAACATCGTTTACTTAGTATGCAGAGCTTGTTACTAAATCAGTTGTTCTTCATAAATTTTCGATCATGAATAGTTGTTATTGAGTTGATATCACGACTATTTTCTTACAGCCAATTCTAGGTATTTTATTCAGTCTATTGTTTATGTCTATTTGAACATGATACTGACTTTGTATTTTAACTTCTTCATTTACAACTCTCCAATACAATATCCCTTAAGCTATTCCTTTTTACAACTAGAAGCTAGATATATAAGAGGTGACTTATCATTTGCAAATTTGCACTGCACACTGAATAACAAAGCCACTGAGTTTGGTTTGGTCGCAAACCACGTAAGGATATCATAGCCGGTTGAAAATCAAAAAAGAGTTGGTATTATGACATTCTAAAAATAAAAACAAAAAGTTTTTTTTTTTTTTTTTGAAGGGGGAGAAATGAGAAATTTTATTCACACACCCTCATATACTTAATACACACCTCATATATTTTTTGTGTCTAATTTTTTCCCCAAAGTTCCTCTTATGCCCTCTTTATTTTACTTAATACACATTTTTTTAAGCCAACATCTTCATTTTGCCAGAACGATTTCGAAGCAAGTTTTTGCTCCTCTATCTATTTTTGTATTTCTCACCTCTACGATCAATCCTACCAATTATCCAACTAAAATCAATTCGAATTAATTGTTAAAAAATGAAGATTAACAAACTATCAAGTGAGACAAAGGTGATATCTTTTTTTTTTCTTAATTTTCTCTCAAATAGCATTCATGACTCTCAATAACAGTATGTATCAACTTTGAAAATAACTTGTCTAAGATATATGTCTTAGAATCATAAATAACTTGTCTAATAGTTGTTTCACTTCAGACCTTCATAGTGGTCTTCCGTTGTAGTCCTTTGTACTCGTTAAAAGCGTGCCTAACATTCTCGTCGTCTCGCGTGTTGGGATGTATATGAGGAGCATAGGGGGTTGGGTCTGGAAAATTGAAGTCATTGCCATCTTCAAATGACTATGTATCCGGATACACATATACAAAAGTGTCACCTGAATATCTCCAATCAATATTTTCATTTTTTGCTATTTTCTTTGCTCTTTCCAGTTTTTCTATAAGGGTTGATTCAGTAGATAGCCACGATATCATCTCTTCGTGCGCTTGACACCTAGGTCTAAGAGCTATAGCAGCATCCACAAAATCTGTACCAATTTTCTCCTCGAACAGTGTCCTTAGCGTCACCAGCGCTGCTATATCCAAGCATTTATGTGCTGCAAAACTCAAACTTGTCAGAGATTCCACTATCTTTTCCATTAAATCCTTTTTAGATTTTTTTTTTCTTTGTTGTTTTCAAGAGTCAATGGCACTCAATACTCTGTTGATTGCGGCTCTCCACTTGTTTATTTCACGGCTTTTGATTAAGTTAGAAAAACCGCAGCAGCACCCCATGATTTTCGTTCGTCTCGTCTCTGTCTTTATCTCTGGCTAGTACTGTTTGTCATAAAAACAAAAAGTTGATATTATGACATGACACTACTCACAAACTTTATAATAAAGTATTTGATTACAAGAAATAGATATTTTTGGGAAAAGAAAAAATCATACATAATAAAAGTGAAATAAAATATTACTTACAAGTAGGTAAGATCATACACAATTGTATTGATGTCTTTTGTAATTAAAATCCAACATCACACGGGTGGTTAAGTTGGGATAATATATATACAATGATGAGGTTTGTACTTCTAGCTACTAACCTTAAGCTTCAGCAGTATATCAAACCTACTCGTCAACTAAAATAAATACACCGAGTGATTTATGGGACTCTGTGTCTCTGGTCCAGAGTTTGCCGAAGTTTAGATCTAAAATGCAAATGCACTTCCATTCGTTAACACTTTTTTTTTTTTTCGATGACACCATTCGTTGAAACTTGAAGCAACCTAAAATGTTATTACTATGCAAACAACCTCATGAGAATCATTATGCCCCAACATTTTTGTTCATGTTCATTTTTTGTTAGGTCTTCCATAAAATTGGAATGTTACATGGGACATAAGTAACATAGGAAATATGTTTCGTGTATGTAAAAAAATCGTTTACTCACTATTTTATGTAGAGGTTGTTACCTAATCATGAACTAAGTTTGTTCATGAATAGTGGTATTGGGTTGATATCACAACAACTAGTTTTATTTTTCCGACAAGATTACAATGACTAGTTTCTAAGGGCATCTCCAACAATTGGTCTAAATCCTAAACCTATATTCAAAGTTTAGGTCATCTAAACCTATAATATTCATATAGGTTTTTGCATCTCCAACCCATGGAGGCAAAAACCAAACATATTTAATCATTTTATATCATCATTTAATCATACATAAAGTGAAACTCAATTGTTTAATAATAAAATCTGACAGTGACCCACACCCACTCACCCTCTTGAAGTATATGTTTGGTCATATTTGGTTGAATCAAAAGAGGACACATTTTTTAAGTAAATCCTATTTTAACTCAACTTGGGTAGTAGGTTAGAGATGAGATTTTACAAATCTTAAACCTGTTATAGGTTTTAGACCAAGGGTTGGAGATGCTCTAATTCATTATATAAACGTCTACACATCCTTTTTTCTCTCTAAAGCAACACTCTCATCTACAAGTTTTAAGTTCTTAAAGAGAAAAAAAAAAAATTTAGATTTCATTACTAGCTACGGTAAGAGATCTCTACCTTCGTTGAATCTAAGTTGCATCCTATAGTATTAATGTTTCATATTTCAATTAGAGATTTGATTATGGGTCTTAGAAATTTGTTGGTTATAAGATCTGTTACTTACTGTCTGTTGTTTTATAGTCTCGAACAAACTTGGAATTGTGGTATAAATCAGATGTTTTGAAGCTAAATATGATTTGATCCCCAATGTGTGGTTGTGTACCTGCATAATGTCATCCTATTTGTAATAAACATCAATCTTCTGAGTTGTTTCCTCTCTAAGGGGCTTGGCACTTAGCATCATGCACTCATCCACTTCATAAGCTCATGAACTCAGTTCGTAAGAAGTAATTTCAATGCACTGAACTGCAGACATGATCTTAGGAAATTCACAGATCAGCTCTAGTACTATGTACTTACATAGATATTTAGTTGCAAATGTGAGACCACATACCTTGTAAGCAACTGGTAGTACTTTAGAGACAATACATTGGGTGTTACCCTCACTCTGCAGATTTACTGAGTCTAGATTAAGGCAGGGCTGTCACTTGGTCCAGATGGTAGTTTTATTCAAAGCTTATAAATTACTATATATGCACAGTGCCTTAATGAGTTAATGCACGGTAGCTTACCATACTGAGTCTAGATTAAGGCAGGGCTGTCACCTGGTCTTGATGGTCGTTTTACTCAAAGCTTATAAATTACTATATATGCACAGTGCCTTAATGAGTTAATGCACGGTAGCTTACCATATTACTCGTTATGATTTGTTCAGTAAGTTTTCTTAGACAGCAGGACAATAATCCTCCAACTAATCTAACCCAAGAAAAAAACCCAACTCGTTGCATTCCCAACCTACTCCAAACCCATAAACCCCGAAAAATTAAATTTCCAGCGACGTCAACAATTTTCGGGACTTCGTCTGACACACTAGTACGACACACAACACAGGTAAAGTAATGCCCCTTTTCTTTCTTTCCGGAAAGGAAAGTTTCTAGAGAGAGAGGCCTTATTTTAAGAGAGAGAGAGGGAGAGAGAGGCCTTATGATCAACTTGAATGACACTTCTTACAAGCTATGTTACTCAAGCTTGGTTTTGCACATGAATGGGTCACCAAAATCATGTTGGGAGTCTCTTTTGTTCAGTATTCCATTTTATTAAATGGTAAACCTACTGAAGTTATGTTCCCAACTAGAGGTATTAGACAAGGTGACCCTCTATCACCTTATCTATTTATTTTATGCGCAGAGGGCTTCTCTTCTCTCATCCTATATACAAGCAGTCTCAAATTATGTCATCAAGGGTTTAAGCTCGAGTCCTCAAGCTCCACTTTTACATCATTTATTCTTCGTGGATGATAGTTTTATTTTTGGGGCAGTTGAAACAAAAGAATGTCATAAGTATAGAGCTCTCCTAAATACCTATGAAATTGCTTCGGGACAAAAGGTGAATTATCAGAAGAGTAGTGTTGTGTTTAGCAGAAATGTGCCAATTGAGGTTCAGACCGAGCTAGCATCCACCTTACAGGTTCAAAAAACAAATGAGCATGATAGATATCTTGGCATCCCTCTCAGAGTTGGCAAGTCGAAAACTTAAATTTTTGCCTATATCAAAGAAAAACTCTCCCTCCAACAAGCTACTTGGTTGGAAATCAAAATTGCTTAGTGTTGCAGGCAAAGAAGTGCTCATTAAAGATGTAGCTTAAACTATGCCAATGTATGCCATGAATTGTTATCTGCTTCCGAAGTCATTATGTTATGATATTCATGTCACACCCCAGTCCCGACTTCGGTGGGTTTTAAGCACAGGACGTCGATCTCAAGGTGTGAACGAGTGTTACAAAACGAAATAAAACAAAAACACCATCTTCTAGGCTCGTCGGCTACCCTTGCCCAGCTCGATCAAATCTAAGTACTTCTCTACAAAAAATATTAGAGATGGATGAGTGAGCATAACCACGCACTCAGTGAGTAGACCAATGACCTTCAAGTCCTATACCTCCGTGTGTCACATCCTTACTTCGGCATAACCAATCAAGAAGTTCACATGTTCCATGACTAGTCAAACAATAAATCCAACACATAATAATATATTAAACTCCATATATTTCGCAAATCGACATACTTCACTATAAAAATAAAGAGATATTTCGTAAAAGATCAAAATCATGTTTTTCGACTAATTTGATAGCAAATAAGAATATTTTAAACATATTACACAAATCCACTCACCTCGTCATAGCGAAACCCTACCAAGAACATCGATCCGAGCCTCCTAAAATAAGCCATCTAGAAACCACCGTTGGATCTAACCCAAACTTTAACGATAGAAAAAAGAACATCGATACGAACTCATAGCACTTCGCAGATTCAGAATCAGAGTTACGGATCAAAAGTTATGATCTGTCGAAATTTTAACGTAAGCTAGAGAGAAAAATGTACAGAGTAGAGAGAGAGAGAGACTTTCTGCCGAAATGAAGAACAAGCAGCCGAGCAGCCTTTTTATAGGCAAGAACCTGCCACGTGTCAATCAAAGATTGGTCACCTTGGTGACACATGTCAGCAACACACAAAGCCTAAGTCACATTTTGTCTCCATGTGACAAGTGTCACAATGACTAAGGCTGTTGCTGACGTCATGATGGCATCAGCGTCAGCTGGACACCTCTTCTTCTACCACGTGTCGCCACACAGCCAATCCGAACGTGCCACGTGACATTCCGATCATATTTCATCCCAATCTTCAAAAAATCATTGAAAATAGCTTGGGAGTCCGAAAAATTCATCGAAAAATATGGCGAACTCGTGACGACCTCTACTTTCTATTTCTAAAAAGAAAAATCACTTTTGAAAATTTTTAAAAATCAAGATGTTACAATTCATCAGTTATATGCAGGCTTCTTTTGGGGAGATGAGGAGAATAAAAAGAAAATTCATTGGCGAAGTTGGGAGAGACTTTGTCTTACCAAACATGAGGGGGGAACTTATATGCATATAACCTCTCTATGTTAGCTAAACAAGCTTGGAGACTGCTCAAATTTCCAAACTCCTTAGTTGCACAGGTTCTGAAAGCAAGTTACTATCCTTATTGTTCTTTTTGGGAGGCTCAACTCAACGAACATCCTTCGATCTCTTGGAGAAGTATTATGCAAAGTAGACCAATTTTAAAGGCAGGTGTACAATGAAAGATTGGTGATGGAACCAAAGTGCATATCTAGAATGATTCTTGGATTCCAGGTGTTCAAAACAATCAAATTCTAAGACATGCACATTGTCATATGAAAATGGTAACTGAATTAATTGATCCAAATACCAAACAGTAGAAATTACACGAGATGCATCACTTGTTTTCAACTGATATTGTTCAGAAGATCTTGGTTATCCCTCTTAGTTACAGACCAGTCGAAGACAAAATCATTTGGCAACCTGAAAAGAGAGGTAACTTTATAGTAAAATCAGCTTATTGGATTGCAAGATCATGTGTCATGCCAAACTCATTAGCATCATCTTCTACTGGAAATGTCTATCTACCCTTGCGGAAGAAACTTTGGAATTCAAAAAATCCTGGTAATGTTCTCATTTGTGCCTAGAGATCTTGTAACAATATTATGCCAAACTCGTGCAAGACTAACTACTAAGGGCTATGAGGGTCCAGTTCAGTGTGTCTCATGCCCTCACGCTTATGAGGATATTGGACATATTATGTGTGCATGTCCAGTAGCTCACTCCATCATCTCGCAGGAACCTTTCAAGCACACTATTCTTATGTCTCATGTTTTTGATTTTAAAGAGTGAATGCTTGAACAAGCTTTGGTGCTAAGTTCTGAAAAATTTGAAAAGTTGTTGATGATCATATGGGGACTTTGGAAGAATAGGAATGATATTTTCTGGTCACAAAAGTCTCAATCTGCTGCTGATATCCTCAGCGGAGCTATGGCATGGTACCATGAATTTAGTGCTGTCAATGGTGCAACTAGCTCAAGAAATAAAACAGTCGGCAGACCTAAGTACCGGAAGGCCTCCCCAACTGGTTCTTTGAATGTCACGCCCCAATTTTCGAATGAAATTTTCAAAAATTTTGGCATGGTCTAACTTAAAATATTAACATCCCAACCTGTTCCAACAACAACATAACACAACAACAACAACAACAACAACAAAACTCAATTACAGAATAAAAATTTCCACAAGATCTATCACTGAATTAAGATTACACTTTCTTGTTTACATAAAGTGCAAAACAAGAACATGAGAACAATCTCATGACTTAAATACTGTCTATTCATAACTATAACTATACAGAGTCTGATAAAAGAAAGAAGAACCCTGCCACTATGCCTCCTTCTCACCCCTGCCGATCCTCACCTGCAGGTCTAACCCCTACACCAAGGAATGGTGCACCGGGATTGTAGAATAACAAGCCCGGTAAGCTAAAAAGCACGTATGAGTAAACTTAAAAGTAAACTCCACATTTATCACATCCAACAATTTAACACATCCAACATATCCCAAATGAATTTTGATCAATAAATAAAAACCACACATAAACAAGAAATGTACCCATGAGTCCCAGATATTTAGTAAATACCCCTCATGACCTACAACAACAATATGTGTACCCATGGGTCCCAGATACCATCAAGTATCTCTCATGACCTACACCAACAGACGGACTAGAGCTCTAATTCCTAACCGTAACCAATCACCCGGCCAAAGGCTTGGAACCCGATTTGACTGTCCAATACCAATAAAATAAAATAATAAATAGTATCTTAACCGTAACCAATCACCTATTTAAAGGCTTGGAACCCGGTTAGGCTATTTAAATCAACATTCATCATATCACAACATCACAAGATTTACATCATAAAATTATATCCTTCACAAGGATATAATTATATGAACAAAATAAATTAAACCAATAAAATAACTACTCCCAATTTAATAAAATTATGATCATATGAGCCTTAGAAAAACACATAAGAAAACTTGTTTTATCTTACCTATGAGCCGTTGACGATCAAGCTCATATATTTTTAAAAACTAATGATAGCAAAATATTAAATCACATCCTAATCATTATCCTCAAATGACCATAATAAATCTTGGTTCAAAAGTGAACCTTGGTGAGGTTTACTCACCTAAAATAATTCTGCTGCGTTCTTCCGCAACACAAGAGCCAAGGAACCCAACAACTCACAAAATCACCTAAAAATATACAATTCAAAACCCTTAGTAAAAACACCACAAGGATTTAAAATACCCTTAACTTAAAGGTTGCCCAAAGAAGGGCAATCCTTCCTCCAAGACCTCCCAAGGTCATCGGACTATCAACAACAATACTACCACTCTCCAAGATCCAAAATTTCCAAGTTTCCGACCTAACAAACACCTAGAAACATCTTAGCACCTACAATGCAAAACTTAATCAAAACTCAATCTTCACACACCAACAACACACTAACAACACCCTAGGAACTACAAGGGCTAGCTAACGCAGCAGTCATGGTCTCTACCCTGCCCGGATGTGCTCCTACGTGCCGCCACAGGCGGCGGCGAGTGAGCCTCAAACGCCACCACCAACCTCAAAATCTACATAAACTCCCAACAACAACCTTAAAGAGCACAGTAAAATGAACACTTTTTATACTTGAGGCTAAGCTCGGTTCAGCCTTGAACCGTTCCCGATAGCCTCCGCAAACTCTGTCCTCAAATCTGCAAGCTAGCACTCCAAATCTCAAACTTGGATCCCAAGAGGAGCATAAACAACTCTAGAGGAAGGGAGAGGACGAGACTCACCCAACTTTGGCCTAAACAAGCCGTCCGAACTATGAAATTCCGGCAAGAAATCTCCACAGCTCCTCCGCCTGGCGGCGGCGTCTAGGCAGCGAGGCGGTGGGTGGTGCTGCCCTAGGAAGGAAGAGAAGGTCAGTGTGCACCGAACAAGACTGACGACGGTCGAAACAACAGCCGGATAGCCGGCCTAAGCTTCGGCGAATCGCGTGAAGCTTCTCCGGCTTGCGACACCGTAGGTGGAAGAGGGTGGCCGAGCGAGTCGAACTGGACCAATGACGACCTACCCGGCGGCGAGATGGTGGGCTTCCGATCGGCAGGAAATCTGGCGTCCGTGAGGCGTCGGGTGCTCGGGATAGGAGAGAGAGAGAGAGCTGCACGGGTTTAGTGAAGAAAATAGGTTTCCACAAATTAAAAATCCCCAACTTTCCTATTATACACTTTCCAAACTCGGCAACTAACTTCCTCTGACCACAACTTCTTCATCTGACGTCCGTTTCACTCGTGCCGCATGTCTACGAACTCGTACTGACGAGCTCTACAACTTTCGTGAATGAAGTTTTCGAAGATAACTTACAGAAAGTAAAGTCAACTTTTTGGTCTTTTAACGTCAAAGCACCTTGAAATAAACTCCAAACTTCCACTTCGCAAAACCAATAAGAATTTCCATAAATTTTCCTTCAATAAATTGAGAATAATACAAGGAAAATGGTATGAAAATCTAGAGTATTACATTGAAACTGAATGTGGATGGAGCTTTCTTGCTTAATGGTTCTGAAGGTGGAATTGGAGGAATCCTTAGAGACTCACAGGGTGCTACACTAGCTGCGTTTGCATATCACATCACAAATGTGGTGTCACCAAAGCAGGTTGAACTTGAAGCGATTAAACAAGCACTTCAATGGTTACTGAAGCTGCAATATCAGAATGTTGAAATTCACAACGATTGTCAACTTATTGTGTCTGATATTCATGCCTCAGATTACCTAGGCTTGGAGTTTGGAAATATCTTACATGACATTCATTATTACCTCACGAGACTGCAGAATGTTTCTATCAAGTTTGCTCCCCGAACCACCGATGCAGTGACACATAGGCTAGCTAGTATAGGTTTTGATTCGGATACTCAGCTTGAATGGCTGAATTCTATCCCATTCTCACTCAGTGATGCTCTGAGTTTTGATTGTAAACACCAGTAATCTTTAATAAAGTTTCTTTGGGGCTACAACCCCTTTCTCCCTCAAAAAAAAAAAAAATCAATTAACTTAAACTTGCCTTGTAAACATAAACATTAAAATACCAAGTTTTAATGTAAAGGAGATGAACTTATTGCAACATATTAATACACATAACACATTGAAATACCATCATTATAAATGCTCCTTGGAACTTGATGTCTTGCCGTTGTAAAATGTTCATCACTCTTAGAAAACCCACCCAAACCAGGAATAAACCAGGTCCTTCTGGAACTTTGGTTCTGAATGGAATAACCATTTTTTCAAATTTAGACATGGAATAAATAAAAAAAATAAAACATTAGACAAAATAAAGAATAAAATGAAAGAAAGACCATGACTGTTGTTGTTCACTGTAGTAACTACCAGCGAGAGAGTAAAGAAGACAGTGGTAGAATCCGTAAATTACAGAAAAAGCAGGGGTAAATCCCTTAACTGCCCCACGAGGAGGCGTCTTCTTCATCCTCTCTCTCTCCTTCACTCTAGCAAAAGCCAAACTTCCCCCTCTCTCTCTCTGAAAATCTAAACCAGAAACAAGCAAGCGTAAGGCTCGGAGAACAAGAGCCCCTTACCGTAAATTCACCTCTGAATTCTCTCATTCTCTCACATTTCTCACACTCTCACTGACTCGCTGACTCAGTGACGCAGTGACTCACTTTCACTCACACCAAACCCAATCGCATATGCCCTAACTCCGGCGCCTGAATCCCTTCAGATCTGAGCCGGCCCGCACCAGATCACGCCCCGATGGAGGAAGCGCTTGAACTCGCACGCGCCAAGGACACCAAGGAGCGCATGGCCGGAGTGGAGCGCCTCCACCAGCTTCTCGAAGCTTCTCGGAAGAGCCTCTCCTCCGCCGAGGTCACCTCCCTCGTCGATTGCTGCATGGATCTTCTCAGGGACAACAACTTCCGCGTCTCCCAGGGCGCTCTCCAGGCCCTAGCCTCCGCCGCTGTGCTCTCCGGCGACCATCTCAAGCTCCATTTCAATGCGCTTGTCCCCGCCGTCGTCGAGCGCCTCGGTGATGCCAAGCAGCCCGTTCGCGACGCCGCCAGGAGGCTACTGCTTACTCTCATGGAGGTCTGTTCGTCTTGCCTCCGCATTTTGTTCTGTTCTCTCAAATGTACTTGCTGCATGCTAGAATTGACTAATTCCGAAGCCGAATCGGTTTAGGTTGCTACTTTTGGACTTATGATTTGCCTCTTAATTTACATGATAATACATTCAAAATGTGGTGTAATTTGGTCCACACGAGTAGTCGGTTAAGTAATTTTCTAATTGGATTAGGTCCCATTGGTGTAGTCTCTGATTATTCGTTCATAGTGAGAGTCCAATGTTAAGCCACATTATCGGAAATTATGCTGCTAGGCTGGTTTGCATTGGCTCAGATACATCACAATGGTTACTGTTCTAGTGTTTTTGCCTTAACCTCAGATTGGCCTAACCAATGAGTTTATTTCTATCCTCTAGATGATATATGAATTTGTAATTGTGGCGGCACACAGGGGGTACAGGATCTATTGACTTCTACACTTGCATATTTGAAATTGAAAATATAGGAAACTGTCCATCACTGATATTATTCTTTTCTTTTCTTTTCCTTGAAGTTAAAAGAAGCTAGTGACTATGCTAATCGTTTTGCCATTGTAGTCTTTTGTGATGCTTTTAGATTTTAATGTTTACTTATGACATTTCTAAAATAAAAATATATCCTAACATTCTTACAATTAGGATTGAAAGTTACCAAGTCTGAAGTGTTATATTATTTCTGCTGCAGGTTTCTTCTCCGACGCTCATTGTTGAAAGAGCTGGTACTTATGCCTGGGCACACAAAAGCTGGAGAGTTAGAGAAGAGTTTGCACGAACTGTGACATCAGCAATTGGACTTTTTGCATCGACTGAACTTCCTCTTCAGCGTGCTATACTTCCTCCAGTATGTTTGCTGACTTCTATGAACAAGACAAACATTTTCATTTCTACAAGTTAAAATACTCTTGGAAACAAACTAAATCGTTCAGCATCTTTTTTATATCAGATTCTGCAAATGTTAACTGATTCAAATCCTGGTGTAAGGGATGCAGCTATATTGTGCATTGAGGTTAGTGACACTGGTCTTATACTTCCCTCCAGTTTGATGCACTATATTATTTTATAGTATATTTTTAAATTTTATTAGTTTGGGATTGGATTTGTTGATGTAATCAAAGCTTTATACTTCTTCCAATTCGCAGGAGATGTATACACAGGCAGGGACTCAGTTCCGTGATGAACTTCAGCGGCACAATCTTCCCATGTCCATGGTGAACATCTAGTATCTAAAATTTGGCATCTAGTTGCTGTTCAGTTTCCCATACTTCATTGTGTTATTTTTTTAGTACTTCAAATTCTATTAATAATTGATTATTTTTCTTCCGGCTGTAATATGCTGGTTGCTCATTGGGTTCTATTCAATTTGCAATGCAGGTGAAGGATATTAATGCAAGGCTTGAGAGGATTGAACCTAAGAATCGCTCATCAGATGGACTTAGTGCTGTAGAAACAAAGCCCTTGAGCCATAACCCAAAGAGAAGTAGTCCAAAGGCCAAGAGTTCCTCAAGGGAGGTTTCTCTATTTGGAGGTGAGAATGATTAATATTCAATTGTGGGGTGGTCATGAGGTTATGTGCACCCTCAAAAGTGATTAATTTAACCTGATATACATAAAAATGGTGATAATCAATCTTCTTCTGAACATTCAGTTATTCTCGATTTTCATGTCTCAGAAAATATTGCCTTGTCTTGGTTTTTAGTTTTGAAAGTCAGCTATTTTGCTGTTTAAATCCGGCGTTAAAATAAATGTTGTGTCCATGCAGACCCTATAAAAGTTTACATAATATTGAATTGTTATCCTTGTCTGTCCATGCAGGGGAAACTGATCCTAGTGTAAAATCTGTTGACCCTATAAAAGTTTATTCTGAAAAGGAACTAATAAGAGAAGTGGAGAAAATAGCTTCTACCCTTGTACCCGAGAAAGACTGGTCGATTCGGATCGCTGCAATGCAAAGAATAGAAGGGCTTGTGTACGGAGGTATATTCACCCTACTTTCTCCTACAATTATCTTCATTACATATTTGCAGAAGCATAGAGATTATGTCTGGTAATTCATGGTTCAGGCAATTCCTGTGGTTCTCTGTAGACATTGCATTGATGCAGTTTACTTATATACCTTTAAATTCTTATTGTTTTTTGAACTAGTATTTAATGAATATTCAGTTAGACATGATACTTCTTGGGGGAATGCTAAATCAACTCTTGTTTTGTTGTGTCCCAAAGTTGATGTTCGCTTAACATATCATTGTCCCCTTACTTATTTCTCGTCTCCCAACACATTGCATGTTCAAAAATGATGAACTGGGAAATGGCTTTTGGCTGGAAAATAGATTACTGGCCGCTAATTCTTGGACATGATAACATACAATAGTTCTGTTGTAGATTTTGCTAATAATCGCTTCTTATTAGGTGCTGCTGATTATCAATGCTTTCGGGGACTTTTGAAGCAACTTGTTAATCCTCTGAGCACACAGTTATCTGACCGAAGGTCTAGCATAGTGAAGCAGGTATTATGCTAATTCCTCCTTTTAGCTATTGTTTCATAATCACTTTAGCAATCTCTGGTATTCTTTGTGAGCAGTTTACCGTAGTATTAGCTTATGCAACTTTTTGCAGTTGTGGGTAAGGTAAGACTGATATTTAGCTCTTATAATAAATAAACAGTGGTTTAACTGTCACAGGCTCTATTCATGTTGTCTATTTGCTCTTTGATATTTTGTGTTTATTCCGATAGGAGAAACAGGTTCTTACAGTTTGATTTGTGTCTAGGCTTGCCATCTGTTATGCTTTTTGTCGAAGGAGCTATTGGGAGATTTTGAGGCATATGCGGAGATTTTCATTCCAGTAAGTTGATAATTATTATGAAAAAAAAGTAAAAATCCTCAAGTGATGGAAAGGTGGTAGTCTAAATTTTTCATATGTGACCAGGTCCTTTTCAAGCTGGTTGTGATCACTGTACTAGTAATTCAAGAGTCTGCAGATAACTGCATAAAAACGGTAATTAATTCTATTGATCCTTTTACTGTTACGTTTGACTTCTTTATTTCTTTCTCCTTTTAGAAAATTGTTATTTTATGAAAGATATCTTACACTTCTTTCATTCTGCTTCCCAGATGTTGCGTAACTGTAAAGTTGCTCGGGTGCTTCCTCGTATTGCGGATTGTGCTAAGAATGACCGTAATGCAATACTTCGAGCAAGGTATATATATCTGCCACCATTCGAGATGTCGGTGCTGCTAGACTTTGTTTTTCTTTGAGTCTCTAATATGTTCTTGTATTGTAGATGTTGTGACTATGCACTGTTGATACTAGAGTATTGGGCCGATGAACCTGAAATACAGAGATCAGCAGATCTGTATGAAGATCTAATAAGATGTTGTGTTGCAGATGCAATGAGCGAGGTATCAACAACTCATATATTGTATTTTCTGACTTATTTGGAATGATTAAACGTCATAGATTTCACACGTGAACCTCTCTATTTATAAATTGACAGGTCCGTTCAACTGCAAGAATGTGCTATAGAATGTTTTCAAAAACTTGGCCAGAGCGTTCCCGACGACTATTTTCACTCTTTGATCCTGTTATTCAAAGGGTATGTGCTCTTAATCTTAATGATGATTTGATTATATTTTATAGTCTACTTATCATTATGTTAAAAAACTTGCGCAGTTAATCAATGAAGAGGATGGGGGGATACATAGGCGACATGCTTCTCCTTCTGTTCGTGATAGGGGTACACCAGTCTCATTTACTCCTCAGCCTTCTGCTTCTTCAAATCTACCTGGATATGGAACTTCTGCTATTGTTGCAATGGATAGAAGTTCAAGTTTATCCTCCGGGACTTCTTTCTCATCAGGACTTCATCTGTCACAAGCGAAGGCAGTTGGTAAAGGTTCTGAGCGTAGTCTGGAAAGTGTGTTGCATGCAAGCAAACAGAAGGTCAGTGCAATCGAAAGCATGCTTAGAGGTTTGGAGTTATCTGACAGACACAATTCTTCAACTCTGCGGTCATCTAGTCTGGATCTAGGTACCTAATATCTTACTTCCTTTCACCTTGATATAACTTGTGAATTTAATTATGCGAGCACATGAGTTATCCTTGAAGCTGAATTTACCTTGATATAACTTGTGAATTTAATTATGCGAGCACATGAGATAATCCTTGAAGCTGAATAGTCAAAATCTGGCTCATTTGTGAGCGGCTAAATTGTTCTGTTTTTTCCCCTAGTGCAGGAGTTGACCCTCCATCATCTCGTGACCCACCATTCCCTGCTGCTGTCCCAGCTTCTAATCAATTTTCAAACTCTCTAATGACAGATTCAACCACCTCAAGTAACAAAGGTAGTAGCCGCAATGGTGGCCTGGTTTTGTCTGATATCATAACTCAAATTCAAGCTTCCAAAGATTCTGCTAAATCATCATATCGCAGTAATTTATCATCTGAAACACTGCCAACTGTTTCTTCTTACACCATGAAGAGGGCTTCTGATAGAATCCACGAAAGGGGTTTCATTGAAGAGAATACTGAAACTAGGGACGCTAGGCGAACCGTGAATCATCAAGCTGAAAGGCATTATTTGGATACATCTCACAGGGATGGAAACTTTAGGGATTCACATAGTAATCATATTCCCAATTTTCAAAGGCCCCTCTTACGAAAGAATACGACAGGAAGGATATCTGCAGGCAGGAGGAGAAGTTTTGATGATAGCCAGCTCTCACAGGAGATGGCAAATTATGTAGAAGGTCCAGCATCGCTAAATGATGCTCTGAGTGAAGGATTGAGTCCATCTTCAGACTGGTCAGCTAGGGTTGCGGCATTTAATTATCTTCGGTCTTTGCTGCAGCAAGGCCAAAAAGGAATTCAAGAAGTTATACAGAGTTTTGAGAAGGTAATGAAATTGTTTTTCCAACACTTGGATGATCCGCACCACAAAGTTGCACAGGCAGCCCTTTCAACACTTGCAGATGTTATTCCATCTTGCCGTAAACCCTTTGAAAGTTACATGGAAAGGATCCTACCTCATGTTTTCTCACGGTTAATTGACCCGAAGGAGTCAGTTAGGCATCCTTGCTCAACAACTTTGGTCATTGTTGGCAAGACATATAGTGTAGATTCCCTCTTACCTGCTTTGCTTCGTTCACTAGATGAACAGCGATCACCAAAGGCTAAATTAGCTGTTATTGAGTTTTCTATTGGTTCATTTAACAAGCATTCAGTGAATCCTGAAGGTTCTGGCAACAGTGGCATTCTAAAATTATGGCTTTCGAAGTTGGCACCATTGGTCCATGATAAAAACACTAAACTAAAGGAGGCAGCTATTACATGCATAATCTCTGTATACTCCCACTTTGATCCAACATCTGTGTTGAATTTTATTCTGAGCTTGTCAGTTGAAGAACAAAATTCTTTGAGAAGAGCCTTGAAACAAAAAACTCCTCGCATTGAAGTGGACCTTATGAACTTTCTGCAAAACAAGAAAGAGCGACAGCGCAAGTCTTCTTATGATCCGTCTGATGCAGTTGGAACATCTTCCGAAGAAGGATATGTTAGTGCCTCAAAGAAGAGTCATTTCTTCGGTAGGTACTCTGCTGGTTCAGTTGATAGTGATGGTGGCAGGAAGTGGAGTTCAACCCAAGAAACAACCTTGGTCACTGGCTCTGTTGTCCAAGCTGCTTCTGATCAAACTGGGGAGAACTTGTATCAGAATTTCGAGTCTGGTTGTAATATTGATGTTCTTAATTCAAAGTCCAAGGATGCAACCTACATGGTTAGTGCCATGACTCAGAACTCTGGTTCCTGGACTAGCCCTCTGGACAATGGCGATGGTAGAGTAAACTTAGAAAGTTTGCGTTCTCATTCTCTGGATGTTAATGGGATTTTGAACATGGACCATATTGGGGCTGCTGAGAGCATTGGGCATAGTGAAGCTTCCACTGACTTGGACCAGAGTCACCTCCAACTTCAAGCTTTGAAGGTTAATTCCATTCCAGACTCGAGTCCCAGCATTCCTCAAATACTCCACTTGGTGAGTTCCTTAACTTTATAACCTCAAATTTTCTTTTTAAGCTTCATTATCAATACTTTGTTGTAAACTCTTCAGTTTTGGAAACAGTAATCCTGAATATGCAGACATATTATGATGATTTCGCTATTGAGTTGCCTCTCTAAACATGTCAACAGGAATTTGTGGTTTCTGAAAATTATTGATCATAAATTTGAAATCTCTGGAGCTTTACCCCTTACGTATGAGAAATGCTTTCTATGTTTATAGATTGGCACTGGAACTGAGGAAAGTCCTGTGGAAAGTAAGCGTGGTGCTCTTCAACAGCTAATCGAAGCTTCTATAACTAATGACCATTCTATTTGGACCAAGGTTTGTTGGTCTCACTTATTGAACCAATGCATGTGTAAAGTGAAACCTTTTATATGATTATGGTCATGAAATGTATTGGAACATGAGGAGGAGGAGGGGGGGGGGGGGGGGGGGGCGCTGGGGCTTAAGGAAGGTCGAGTTAAATTAGAAAATGGAAGTGGCAATTGTTAGGATAACGATGAAATGAACATGGACAATGTTATAAAGAACTCGCCAGTTCTCCATTAGGAGAATGATCCTTAAACATGGAACTTATCCATGTATGTTCCACTTATGTGGTAGGTTTAATATTCTTGTTTGAAAAGGAGACTCACAGCTTCCAAATGTTTTAGTATTGAGGGTAGCACAATATCAACAATTGGTGCAACAGTTTATAGTTGATATAATATTTTCAATTTGGGGACAAAGAAAACAACCTCTAGAGCTACAGGATCGGTTTTTTGGGGGATAAGCTTGTTGCATTCTAGAATTTTTAGTTTGATTCTTCTGGCTTCTTCCTCTTCTGCTTTTCCTGGGGTCAAGGATTAAAAATCTTGAGTGAAGAAACAGAAAGATTTCTTTATCACAGCGGCCCATTAATTGTGTTGACAGAACTGAGAAGTCAACATGATGAGGGGTGTCACATGTTTTTGTACAAGAGACCCAAAACTATATATGTACATGTTTGTTTTGTTTGAAAGTAAAGATCTTTGGTGTATGTGAGCGCTCTGGATCTTATGTTAATGATTATTTTACGTTATATGTGCAGTACTTCAATCAAATTTTGACAGTTGTACTTGAGGTGCTGGATGATTTTGACTCTTCTATCCGGGAGCTTTCTCTTTCATTGATTATTGAAATGCTCAAGAACCAGGTATTATATTTCTTGTCTTGCATGATGTGAAGAGCATGTAATCCTTCTATTTTGTATTGCTAATATTGTTTTCATTGTTTCTAGAAAGAGGCAATTGAAGATTCTATTGAGATTGTAATTGAGAAGCTGCTGCATGTTACGAAAGATGTAGTTCCCCAGGTAACCTTTTATTTTTCAGCTAAGGTAAATTTTAATCTGTATTTGCTTTATTTTTCATGTCTCAATCTAATCTTAATTCATGTTCAGGTTTCAAATGAATCAGAGCACTGCTTGAGTATCGTTTTGTCGCAGTATGATCCATTCAGATGTTTAAGTGTATGTATCTATTTCAGTTCCTCCCCAGCCTTGTGAAGTTTTTTATCAGCACTGTGAAACCTGGTTCCTGACTATATTAAAAAGGAAAAAAAGTAACAAGAGAAGGGGGAAAGATGATGTGTCCTCCATAGTCAAAGAAGTCATGGGCTGAACACTGATCAGAAAACATGAGAAACTTTTGTGTTCAATCTTTGGCTTCTTGAACTTCTATTTACTAATCTGTAGTGTTGCCAATTGTTGATCTGCAGGTCATTGTCCCTTTATTGGTAACTGAAGATGAGAAAACTCTTGTTACTTGCATAAACTGTTTGACAAAGGTATTATGCTTATATGTATTCAATCTATATGAAGTTTTAGGATGTTTATTGGATGTGATCTGATCGGAACTTACTTCCTCATCCAAATATGTACTACATGAGAAAAGAGTGATTTGCTTTCTTCCAACAATACACATTACGCTCTTGGTATCTATCAAGTAATATCTCGCTAAGCCTCTTTGTTCTCTTCTTCAGCTTGTAGGCCGGCTTTCAGTGGAGGAACTAATGGCTCAATTACCATCTTTTTTGCCTGCACTATTTGAAGCATTTGGAAACCAGAGTGCTGATGTTCGCAAGGTAAGGGCTATAGTGTCTTATCCCTTAATCCCTGTAGTGCATAGCCATTCAACTGAATAATGTCACAAATGGTCTAAACCTTGAGTTGTTTGGTATGATTCTTCCAGATACTTATTTTTGTTCTATGTTCTCATTTCATTCCTTCATTTCATAACTTTGCCATCTGTGGGAGTGTTTCTGAGATTACAATTTAGTTTAGTTTCTTGAAATTTAATTTCATCTCCTATAAAGGATATTTAATTCAAAGCAACTTTTGGAGAACTAATTGTATCTGGTTAAGTGAAAGTTTACCTCAAGTTCCAGTATAGACAGTTGAGATTGGACTTCCGCAGCAGTTTTTTTGTTTTTTGTTTTTTTTGTTTGAGACTTGTCAGCACTTCCTCCTTTATTGATGCTTTTAAAAATAAATACCACCCAAATTTACTTCAGTGATATTTATGTACTGTATATGTTCTTGCGGTCTGTTTCTGAATTAGTGCAATCTATGCTGTGCTTTGCAGACTGTCGTCTTCTGTTTAGTCGATATATATATTATGCTTGGAAAATCATTCTTGCCATATCTGGAGGGGCTCAACAGCACACAGTTACGCTTGGTGACTATTTATGCTAATCGAATTTCACAGGCGAGGACAGGCGCGCCGTTAGACACTAACCATGATTAGTGGTTCAGTTAGGTAGGAATTGTGGGTTTGGGTGTCGCCAAGTTCATCTGTTGTGTATTTTGTATATTGTGTGAATGCATTTTGTTCTTCGTTGTATTCATTTTGTTTTGGGGGGTTTTCACATGTTTGTATTCTCTCATTCTTTTTCAAATTCTTATGTGTCTGGTTTGGAGGTAGAGTGCATTTTGTGGGGAAACTTTTAGTGTTACAGCGCACATATTGTAATCTAGATTTCCCAAACAGCATTTATATATAAAAGAAAGGTTTTGCATTACCATTTATAGAGATCACATTTTGAGCTGTCATATATGCCTCTTTCTGCTTGGCCATTGTATTGTATTGCCAATGTTCTCTGGTATGATAGCCCAGGAATTTGTACGCCTTTTATAACATTAACGTCGAATGGAAGAATGGGAGCTTAACCTGACTGAATTCATGCAATTTTAATGTCATGTGTTGTGGCTTATTACATCAGGGGGTACATAACGAAAGTTAATTTGAACAAAGAATATGCAGTGTTGCAACTTAAATCCCGAAGTGTGATGTAAAGTTTCCTTAAGCCTGGCCATGCATAAGCCAGGGTGCAAGATACGAGAGTCGTAAACATCGAGTTGTTTTTTGTATTATTTCAGAATGGGTTTGCCGTGTGCAGTAAGCCTTAGCTTCTGATGTTAAATATGGTGCAAGTATGTGGAAAGTATATCCAGTGTAGGTGGTTGAAAGTAGAACTAACTACATGGTTGGTTACTTGTGCAAAGATTTTATCCAGAGGGGGAAATGTGATTTAGTTGAAGGAATTTTTGCTCATATGCTAAAGAAGACCTGCAAATCGGCAAGAATGGTAGAAAACCGAACTCATTAGCAAGCATATCTCGTGAAGTGTTCACGCGATAATCGTTAATGCTTTTGTTTTCGAGCAATAAAGATGCATAGAATCCATGAAATCTCTGAAGTTACCTCATTAAGGAGTGAAAATTTTGGTTTTCCGTTTGTGGCGCCTCAATAGTAACTCCTTTTTTCCGCAAATAACCCTCTCGTTCATGCTTTACTTGTCACTGCCAGCAGTTTTAGCCTGCAGGAAATGGTAGAAAACATTTCAGTACTTTTCTGCAGTGGTGTATATAAGCATGTCTCTGGGGTATAGTTGTTATGATCAACTGAGAGCTTCAAGATTTGCTGGTATCCCCACTGTCCTCCTACAACATCCCTTCCTTGAGGTATGTATGTCTGTTTTATATGAATTTTGTAAGAGGTTTTCATCCACAAAACGTAGAAATGCTAGTGCATTTTTGTTTTTCTACATGTTGCTACAATCCATAGAATAGTAACATTTGCTCCCAAGTTGCAGCAAGTAGTAGTTTTTCTATGTAGTAAGATAGCTGTTGTTACACTTCTTTTACATTATTCTCTTTGTTCATGTACAGAAACCAGTCCACCAACCACTTCCCTCGCAGAATGTTGCCTGCAAATGCTAACGGTCACATGTCAAACAATGGGAACCCTGCAGAAAACAATAATGGTGGGAATGCAGATAGGCCAGTTTTGAGGAATTGGAGAAACAAGCCGACTGTCCTTCTCATTGATGAATCTGAAAACCACAGGGTTCTGGGGACGGCTTATCTTACAGCTTATGGTGCCGAAACTACATCTGTGACTGATGGAAGGGCTGCTTTGGAGCTCACATTTTCTGGTGCTAGGTTCAAGTTGATCCTCATTGACATGCACATGCGCTATATGAGCGGCGCACAGGTCTTATATACACTTCTAACATTCAGGGAATATAAAAACTAAGCGTCTAATGATTAGTTCATCCTCGTTATAAGTACGTACCGATTTCATTCATTTGATGTTTGGCATGTCTATGACAGTGTGTGAATCACCTTCGAACCATGGGAGTGAAGTCGTTGATGCTCGGTATGACAATTTTTTGTAGAGAAAGAGAGGAACAGGCATTTCTCGAGGCAGGGGGTAATGGCTTCATTCCAAAGCCTCTTAGTCCTGACAACTTTCTTCAAGTCCTGGAAGCACTGGATAATAACCAGGGATGAAAAGCCGGGATGCATCAAGCCGAAATGGAGGCTAGGATTCTTTTATTTATTTTCTTGCATGTGTTAGTTGTTGTGCCCTTGGATTTTCTTTAATATTTCAGTAAAATGTATCTCTCCCTATCATTTCAGTTGTATTACTATCACATTGTTGGTCTATTATATTTCATATTTACTATCCCATTATTGGTCTATTTTATTTTTATATGTGAAATTTTTGCACTCTATGAATACACACCGAGTAGGGATCATGCTTTCAAAAATGCTACAAGAAACAAGTAACACATACACCATCAAAACATAAAGCATAAGCACTGAGGAATACACTACACACCAGACATCAGATAATTAACAATGTAATATTTCGCTATTTCAAGAGATCGGCAAGGAAACATACTTATGATCAGAGCTATATGCCCGTTGGTCTGCTATGCATTAAGTTTGATGTATCGGTGAACGTCGAGTGAAAGAAAACATATGCAAATACCTCTGGATTTAGTCACTCATAGATGGAAAACGAAAGCATCAGCTAGCGACACAGTTTGTATGTTATATATATTTCCTATGATATTGATAGTTCTAAGGGGGTAATCTGCGCAGCTTTTTAGCCATGAAAGAATGCCATGATAGTTCATTTAATCGTTAATTAGGGGAATTTCCATACTGTAAACAAAACTTGTTTTTCTTCTTATCCGAGACATTAGTTTGTGTCTTTGTGATGTGTTGTAAACTCCTGAAACTTTATGAAAGAGGAGACCAGAAACATATGAGAGGCTTTTCCAAAAATGAAAACCAGCTAAGAATTATTTGTTACAGTTCAAATCACAACGTTAACAACAATCAAATATTACAGCCTGGAAATCCGTAAGATTTAAACGGATTACGTTCTTTGATTTTTTTCTAATCACAAATCCAGATTTTAAACTTCCATCAGTTACGCATATACCCTAAAATTCCCTTGAATATATATACATGCATAGGCAAAAGGATTGACATCAGAACAAATGGATGTGACCTTTGAGCCCCAGAGAGGAAGGCCCTCCTTCTCCATTGAAGTTGGTTACTTCGATACTGTCACAGAGATCAAAGAAAAGGTTCAGAAATACCAAGGAATTCCCATTTCTCAGCAAACCCTAGTATTAAATGGCCAAGTCCTCCACGACGAACACGACGTTGCCTACTGTCAAATCTTCCACCAATCCAAAATCCAGCTCCTTATCAACTCCGATTGTGATAAACAAACTAGCAATGTCAAGCTGGAAGACTCATCGCCGCCCAAGAAGGTCCATCTCAATGTCAAGACCCCCATGTCCAAAGTGCATGTCCCCATAGAAATGGACCTAAACGACACCGTGGCCAAGTTGAAGGAGAAGATCCAAGGCGTGGAGCCGGTTGCCCTCAGCCGTTTGGTGCTGCGTTGCACCGGTAACGAACTACAAGATCATCGATCTTTCCGTGAATGTGAGATTTCCGACAATGCAGAGATCGAGGTGAGTCTAAGACCGTCCCCAACAGCTGCTGCTTCAGCTGTTGCGGCAACAACGGTGTCCCCAGGGTCGAAAAATAAGTTGAAGTTGATGGTATTGCCCAAATGTGGGACTAAAAAGATTCCGGTGGAGGTGAACGCATCGGATAATGTAGGAGAGCTGAGGAAGGAGGTGCAGAAGTTGCACCAGAGGCTACATTTTCATCTGCCTCAAGAGAGTTACTTCTTCATCTATAAGCAGAATGTGATGGACGATGACAAGTCCTTTAGGTGGCACCATGTCGGGCAGGGTGATACTATTGAAATTTTCAATGGGAGCGTTACTGGTGGATCCTAGAAGCCTAGAATTGATAGTTTTCTTGTCCTACAATTTTCTTTGTATACAAGTAGTCAACATGAAATTCTTTTTCTTTTTTTTTTGCTGCAGTAGCCATGATCACTACCAGAACTGCTACATTGAGACTGATTGTTTAGTTGCAGTCCATGATCTGCAGGTGATTGATTATATTAGCATGGAATTAAACATGGAAACCTGCTAAATGACATCCACAGGCTGCAGCAGAGCTGTTCCATCAGCTACCATCAGCTATGCTCCTCGAACTGCAAACTCTGCTGCTCATAGACTAGTCAGTTTTGCTTTTGAATCTGTGGAAAACAATAAGAATGGACTCGATCCATTCCTTTTATGCTTAGGGATGTCCTAATTATCTTTGATTGTAATCAAATATCTACTTGTACATCCACAAGAGATACTGCTCAATTCATTTTTATTTTTAATTACTGAGATTGAGAATAATCAAGATTATGATTAGATGTTAATCATTTGAGTAATTGCCATTAACTAAACTCACACTTGTACAGTTTTTATAAAATAAGAACCAGTTTGTTAGATGCATGTCCAATGTAGGTAGTAAATGAAAACAGGAGAACTATATGATCGAGTTAGTCACCTGTGCAATATATAATCTCATGAAATGGTAAACTAATGTTGTTGAGTCAAAAACAATTTGTTCATATGCTTAAAGTATGTAAATCATCAATCAAGAATAGTAGAAAGTAGCTAGTACCTGAACTAACAGAAGCTACCGCACGCAAAATGCGAGCGCCTTCACATGACAAGTATTTAATGTCATTGCTTTCGAGTACCTAAGATGGATGGATTCGACTAAATCCGAAAAATTACCTCAAAGGAAAGAAAAGAAGATAGCTGGTTGTCATTTCTCCCGCGAATCTCGATTTTTTCATTATATCCCTTATAATCTTTGTGCTTTTAGCCCATAGGAAGTGCAGAATCCGAAATGGTAGAGCATTCTTGTTTCTGTAATTTCTATTTAAGCATCTCTCAGGTATTTGTACCATCAACATAGAGCTTCAAGTTGGTGGATCCATATAATTTCCTCCCAAGGTATCTGCTATTCTAGTTAAGAGCATTTTGTTTCTTCTTTAATTTTGATGTATTGCATCTACAAAATAAAAATGCTGGTAGACATATTTTCCAACCACAAGATTAATTTTTCTTTCAAGTTTCCTATATAAGAAAGTTGCCTACCTTGTGGCCGGTATATATGATCTTGTCTGTTATCCTTGACATATGAGCTACCATTACTGTTTGTTCATGTAGAGGGAAACCTATCAACTGCTTTCTTGTAAAATGGCTGATGGAACTGCTAACCAAGAAGGTCTTACAATTCCCTTAATGTCTTGGAAGAACAACCTGAAAGCACTTCTGGTGGATCCATCATCTACCTGTACACTAATTGGGAAGGCATATCTCACGAATTACGGTGTAAAAACTGAGGCTGTGGACAATGCAGATGTTGCCATTACTCTGCTCAATGAGGGAGCCAGTTTCACTGTGATTCTCGCCGACATGCATATGCGTGAAATGAATGGAGCGCAGGTCATATATACACACCTAAATTCCATTACGATCATTTTATAAACAAACAGTGAAACAAGAAAGCATGACATGATTATATTTTGATCTCTTTAAGTACTATCAAGCATCTGTTTACTCATTTCTAATTGACAAGAATGGAGCTGAGGCTTATAGATCGAGTTATAGTATTCATTCTGACCTGTTTATTAACATGTGAAAATTATTAGCTAGAATTGATACTCATGACAAGTACTTCAATTCTACATAGAAGCAACCTGCAGTTAATCATATTAAATGTACAGTGTACTCATTGATTTTCGGCATGTCTATGACAGTTTGCTACGCAGCTTCGGAGCATGGGAGTACAGACCAGGCTGCTTGGTATGTCAACAATGTTTAGAGAACGTGAGAAAGAAGAGTTTCTGGCAGCTGGGGGTGATGGCTTTATTGAGAAGCCTCTTCATCCTTCCAAGTTTGTTCCAATCCTGCAAGAGCTGGATAACAATTAAGGGTGAAAAGCTAGGCTGTACCAAGCCGAAGTAGAGGACTCTCCTGTTTAGTTTTTGTTCAAGTGGTTGTGGCCGGACTTTGCAATCCTTCTTTTAATGTGTGAATAAAATGGAGTTCTCTTTACTTAATAAAACTCAAATCTATGGTTTCCTTCTTGGCCTCTTGCATTTGGTTTGAGCTGATTGCTTATGAAGAACTATAAACCAGAAAGCCTAGAACAATGTAATGTTGACCTGTAATGGTAAGTTGGTAACAGAAATCATATGCAAAACTAAATCTACCACCGGAGCTATGAGCCCTTAGATGGCCCTATGGTACATTTTGGTGAACAATGTTCAAGACTACCACCAGAACTAAAAATCCCTCGTAATCCTCCTAAATCAAATTCGAAAGCAAAGAAAATGAGTGATGAATATTACCGCGCGTTGCTTACTTTCTTTAACAGTACTATACCATTTTTGGACCATTTGAAGCAATCATTCATAAAATTACAGGATTGTACCATCTATTAGACTTTGATACAATCACGCCGAAATCTCTTCGGATTCTGGTTCATTACATACCAAGACTAGAAGGAAGATAGTGCCCATTTCTTTCCTTTCTGGTAAGCCCATGTGGATTTGTAAGTGCTAATGGCACCTAATTACATGGACCTTAGCTAATCCTTTGTAACTTCAACCATTTTGTGCAAATGGGGCATCAGTTCTATTTTGGGGTACCTAGCCAAACAAACCAGCTGGCCGAGTTGTGTATATCTTTTTCAGATTTCCCTCATGTCAGGACAAGATGCATATGTCCTTGTCACATTTTACGAGGCCAAACAACAAAATCATAAATTAGTACGAAGTATCTTTTCTAATGATGCAGAGGATAATATGTTATCAGCGTACAGAAAATCCTTTCACCAATGACTTTTTTTTGTTTGATAAAATATATAATTTCATAAATTTATACACGAGAAGTCCCTTCATATGTTGTCCTTGAAACCATAAATATATATGATTACATGACTCAATGTGAATGAGCTCAGATAAAACCTATCACAAATGACTTTCAACTATTCATATTTAATCCGTTGAAGAGGTAATATCCGTTGCCTAAGAAGCTCAATTGATGTACAACTAAGTAACACCAAGATTAAATAGAAGCAGTCTTCCATTATAAGTCTGTAATAACAAAGAGATTATGTATCCTCTTGTCCTTGTTGTTAGGGCAAACGTAGAGGTAGTATAACGGAATGGAAGGGAGGTGATGCCACGACCTAGATTGACCCAAGTTACTTGTTGTGTTTTGCTCGGCGTCCACTATCGAAATGGTTGTCCTATCAGCACATATTCACTCTCAGCTCCCAGTAATCTTTTGCTTCCTCGGACTCACCATTATAATTTCATTTACTTGCTTCTTCCTAAGCAACACTCTTGTAGAGGCACGAAACGGGCTGCTAAGCAAGAGCATGTCACCAGTTAGGCACATTTACAAGAGGCCCGGCCCAAGCTCGTTAGCAGCCCGTCACAACCCGAACACGTTCTTCTAACCGCCTAGGCTGGGCTGAGAAAAATGAGCTCATTGGCCAAACCCGGCCCGAGCTTGCCGAGCCTGTTATAGGCCGGGCTCGGCCCGAACACGACATAAGGCCCATGGCCCAGCCTGTTTCTAAAATATAATTTTGTTTCTTTATAAATGAACACAATATATATTTATAAATAATAAACTTAGATATTAATAAATATTTGTTCAAGCATGAATTTGGATTCCCCTTCAAAAGTTTTGATAAAAATTTATTAATTTGTAGACATTAATTAAGCAATTGTCACTAATTTCTTTAGTTTGTTGACAAAAAAAGAATCGACATAGAGTATGAATTAGTTTTGGTTTGTTATTTGATCGTGTATTATCAAGAGTTAAGATTATGAGAGTGTAAGCGGTGTTGTGTGAGTCATAATTTATATTTATAGTATTGGCCTTAACTAAATTCAATTTTCGGTACGAACACGAAACGACCTGTTTAAGGGCCCAATCTCACACGTTATAGGATTGATCCATGGGCCAGGAGGGCCGGTCCGAGCCTGTCTTGGGCCGGCCCAAGCACGGATTAGAGCCTGATTAAGTGGGTTGGGCGGGGCCATATGCCATCTCTAACCAAGCGTCTTAAAACCTGCCAAAAGATGCCCATCAGTCTTCATTTCCAAATACCCAGAGCCAAATCCAAAGCAAACAACCGAGCCAACAGTGACCGACACCGCTATAAATGACAAAGAGGGTTGCCATTGATAAGAAATCATGGATTATTCAAAGGAAATGCAGAAAAATGAAAAAAAGCAACTAAAGAAAATGCATAGAAGCTATAAGACTACATCGTGATTCAATTGATAATGAACAGTGTACATCTCATAGCATTTATAAGGTAGGGATTAGAGAAAAATGACCTACTAAGTACCCTTATACTCTTAACAACCATCAGGTACTGGTCAAGGCCGAACTGTGATGCAAGTGTCATCCTCGCCTCCAACGTCTATGTTTTCTAACCAACCAACCAATAGTCATGCTTCCTCGCACTTGAGAACTCATTACTACGTGGTCTAGGCGGAACAAGATTGACGCCACCACTGTTTGGTTTGGGTGAAACAAGACCGTCTCTACGAGAAGGAATGTTTTCTCCTCCTAAGTCACTTCAGAGAAGCCGAAACCCAAATCATCCTTTATTTTGACTGTATAAGCTAATTCTTTCACCAATGTGTTTATGTGCAAGAACAAATGTGGATACTAAACGCCACGAGCACTGCCATGTACGATGATAAGACACGTGCGCGAGGTACGACCAATTTACCAAACTAAAATAAAAATATTAGAAAATTTAGTCAATTAATTTCTAGTGACTCTAAATTCGTTACCTAAAGAACTTGTCCCAAAAAGGCAAAATTTTCGAAACTATGGAAGTTGTGCGAGGCATACGATCACATGGAATTCTTTCTTTATACTTGAAGATTTGGGTTATCAAATTATGTCAAATCCAATATGAAGTTATTGAATGAAAAAGTTAGTATGAAATTATCTTTGCCTTTGGTTGTCACTTTCACATTTTCAATTATGCAAAGATGCTTGGAAAGAATGCAGATGCGTCTCATCTTTGCATATCAACAAATTAGGCAAAAATCAAACCACTCTTAGATTTTTAGATCTTCAACTAAATCTAAGTGATACTCTTGACTCTTCTTGTACCCCCCGCAATTTCACTTTAACCTTTTTTCCATTTCTTTTTAGTAGAGGATCCTCTTTTCAGTTGCCATTGCTGCCCCTTTAAATATGGTTAGAGTTCAACCATTGGAAGAACACATCATTTCTCTCATCTGACCTGCAACATACAGCAGCATAAGCAGAGTCCTTCCTTCAATCCATTCTGCATATTATAATAAAAGGTACTACTGAGCCTTCATTTCTTTTATATGTTGCTGTATACAGAAGTTATTTTTCTTTTAGTATCTGACAAATTAAGGAGAAAAAATAACCAACCTTTCAAGATGAAAGTGATTTGTAGCATTATCTGCATTTTGACCAAAATTCTGGATTCTATGTTCCGAATCTGTTCCTTTGGGTGAAGAAAATCTTTGGAGCTATGTCTGTTTCTCCATGTGCACAACCAAATGAACTGTTAAAAATGTGAATGTTTTCTTATCATGATTAGGCACATTTGACATATTCTCTCACTTTTCACAATGGCTGTTTCTGTTTTCTGTGAAAACAGATTTTGAACCTTTGGATTAGTTAAGAGCAACAAAATGTTGAAGCGCACAAATGCAAATGAGGCTGCAACCAAGATAACAGCTCTCGTCGTAGATGACAGCAGGATCAACCAACGCATTCACCGCAAGCTCTTGGAGAATCTTGGCATTGAAAATCAAGTCGCAGGTAACGGAAAAGAAGCTGTTGATGTCCATTGCTCCGGCAAACAGTTTGATCTGATACTGATGGACATGGACATGCCTATCATGAATGGCATTGAGGTAAAAAATTAAAACCAATTTTTGCCTAAACAATTGATTTTCCTGATGAGTTTAATTACTTGATGATATTGCTTAACTAATCTGGTCTTTTCGGATTTCTTTTGTACATCAGGCAACAAGGACGCTGCGTGCAATGGGGATTCGAAGTACAATTGCTGGTGTATCATCACATTCTCACACTGAAACGATACAAGAGTTTGTGAAGGCAGGACTGGATGACTACCAAGAGAAGCCCTTAACCATTTCTAAGCTAGTTTCCATCCTCCAGAAGGTCAATAGCAACTAGTACCAGAGGAGAAAAGAACATCATATATGTATCTCATGTAACCAGTATAACACTGCTTATGAAGAGTTAGTATCTTGAAATGTTATATGATTAATTGGAGCAGTTGTAAAATCAAAGATAATTAGCATGTTGAAATCGTTTTTTATTAACATCGGGAGATTTTGTGACCGATTTCTATAACGCGATGTCTATTAAAAGTATTCTAGTAGTAAGAAAATTTGTTTATGGATGCAGTTGTTCTAGACGGAATATTCATCAGCATCTAAATTTGGTAATTTTCATTGAGAGTCTCATAAGTCCATGTAAAATTTCACACTTTTCTCAGCAACATTCCCATACATTCGCAACTGGAAAATTGTTTTCAAACGCCACTCATAAGAATATTAAATCAAAAACACTTTGTGCCGATGAAAGCTTCCTATATAGAACAAGAATCTAACACTCATGTTGAGCGAGACATACTCATACTCATATCGATAATGAACCATAACTTTAGTTGTTAAGAATTTTTACATTGAAAATTTCAAGATTGTCACCTCTTCTAAAATTTACTTCTCAAACACATAAAATACGCCTTTTCTATTACGTGGACTTTTAAGCCAGCTAAAATGTTGATTTGCCAAAATGGATTAGGAAATTAAGCCCACAGCCCAAAACGGAGTCCGTGGCTTTCGGCTATTGATATTTGCGTTTCACCAAAACCCTAAACCCTACTTGCTTTCTAGACCTTTCTCTGCTCCACATTTTATACCCTCCTCTCCTCTCCTCCCCTCCCTCTTCTCTCTCTCTCTCTCTCAGCATCCAATTCATTCATACCCAGAAGCCTCTTACTTCCTCTCTCTGCAACTTGGATCACCATGTACCGCTTCGCCTCTAACCTCGCCTCCAAAGCCAGGTAAAGATTCTAACTTGGCTCCAAAAGTCTCTTCCTTTGATTCAATTCTCATCTGGGTTTTGCTCATTTTTCATTGCTGTTGTGATTTGCAGGTTGGCTAAGACCAGTGGCCAGCAGGTACTTAATTCTTGGATTGTTGCTAATTAAAAGTTGCGATCTTGTTTCATTGTTTTGTTGGGTTTTTGATGTGATGTTTTTGAATGTTCAGATTGGTAGCAGAATAAGTTGGAGAAGGAACTATGCTGCCAAGGATATTAAATTCGGTGTCGAAGCCCGATCATTGATGCTCAGGGGTGTGGAAGAGCTAGCCGATGCCGTTAAAGTCACAATGGGGCCAAAAGTGAGTGACCTTTCATTGTTATTGTTTGTATTTATGCTTTGCTCAAGTTACAACATGTATGTGTGTGCTATTTATATGTATATATTGATTTGTTGGTAGTAACTTTCCGCAATCATATATTTTAATCTTGTTGTTGCATTGGTTCAGTTTGAATCTGAGATGTGTTTGTTATGAGAGATTTGGTACCAGTTTTTTGTTTATTCAATTTGGTACTTCCTGCAATTGAAGTGTAGAATGAAGTTAGTTTCAGTGTGTTCAATCTTCAATTCATTAGAGTGATGTTATTGAGGCTTGGCTTGTTATGGTGGTTGTTTGATGTTTGATTTTTTTCCACAGGGACGCAATGTTGTTCTGGAGCAAAGCTATGGAGCCCCTAAGGTGACAAAGGATGGTGTCACTGTAGCAAAGAGCATTGAGTTCAAAGATAAAGTCAAGAACATTGGTGCTAGCCTTGTAAAGCAGGTGGCAAATGCTACAAATGATGCTGCAGGCGATGGTGAGATTCCATTCATTATTATGATGTTTATTTTCACAAATTTAGAATTCTGGATACACATGAACACAATAATATGAATGTCGATTGTTTGTGTTTTCAGGTACCACTTGTGCAACAGTTCTCACCCGTGCCATATTTACTGAAGGATGCAAGTCAGTTGCAGCTGGAATGAATGCCATGGACCTAAGACGGGGCATCACAATGGCAGTTGATTGTGTTGTGACAAACTTGAAGAGTAGGGCTCGGATGATCAGCACATCTGAGGAAATAGC
This sequence comes from Fragaria iinumae, assembly GCA_009720345.1. NCBI lineage: Eukaryota > Viridiplantae > Streptophyta > Magnoliopsida > Rosales > Rosaceae > Fragaria > Fragaria iinumae. Next base: position 21,366,080 of record CM019118.1, on the reverse strand, counting down.
ACAGGTCCGCTTTGTTAAAATTCCATTACAGAAAAGGAACAACATGAGTGATTAACGGCCTTTAGATCAACTTTTTTGCTGATGTGAAATGTTTCTTGAAAAGGTTGGCACAATATCAGCTAATGGTGACCGAGAAATTGGTGAGCTAATAGCTAAGGCTATGGAGAAAGTTGGCAAAGAAGGTGTTATCACCATATCTGTAAGTTGGTTCCTTATAACGTTCCTTCTGTCCAGCTCCTTTGTTCGAATAATTATCATATTTTGACATTTGGTAGCTGCAGTAGAACATTGTTGCATTCTCTATGCATGTCTGAAATATTGTCATGTTGAATTATGTCAGGATGGAAAAACACTCGATAATGAATTGGAGGTTGTTGAAGGAATGAAGCTGGACAGGGGTTATATATCCCCTTACTTCATCACCAATCAGAAGAACCAAAAATGTGTAAGCATATATCAATTAATTCTTCCTTGATTTGCTTTAAGCAAACCGTGTTGCATGGTTTTTCAGTAAAGGTTGTTGCCATAACATATTTGGGATCGTTTAACCATCAGATTTATAGACAATTACTTTGCTGTGGGTTTTTACTTTCCTATTTTTTTTCACTCCAGGAATTAGAAGATGCACTTGTCTTAATCTATGAAAAGAAAATCTCAAATCTAAATGCTGTAGTGAAAATATTGGAGCTGGCATTGAAGGTAAGTGATTGTGGGGATTACTGAAGTCTGATGATTATTATTTTCCTGTTGTTTTAGCTGATAAGTTGTTGATTTTCAGAAACAAAGGCCTCTGCTGATTGTTGCTGAAGATTTTGAAAGTGAAGCGCTTGCTACACTCATTTTAAACAAGCTTCGTGCTGGAATTAAGGTGATCCGTAGTGTTCATTATAAACTTTGCGTTCACTGTCTAAATTGTTGACTACTGTTATGGAGGTAGCAAGTTACATTGTTTTGATATAATTCTTTTAATGCACTGAAGGTCTGTGCAATTAAAGCTCCCGGATTTGGAGAGAACAGGAAGGCAAATTTGCAGGACATAAGCGTTCTTACTGGAGGCGAGGTACGTTCGTTCTGTAGTTTTCACTTTATCTTGTATTTGACATTATTTTGAGTCTGACCCAATAACCTCTTTTATCTTTCATCTTTATAGGTGATAACTGAAGAGCTTGGTCTAAACCTCGAAAAAGTAACTCCAGAGATGCTTGGAACATGCAAAAGGGTGAGACACCTCATCCTATTTTGTATAATGCAGCAATAGAACAGTGACATGTTCCAACTTAGTATATGCTTCTAAATAAGTTGAAATGTGGTCTATCAAAATGAGATCTGGACTGATCAGAGGATACTTTGTTTAAATTGTTGAATGGTGTTTGTTTTGTTTCTGACTTGCATGCATGGGATCGGAATTGTAGATTACAGTATCCAAGGATGACACCGTTATTCTTGATGGGGCTGGTGACAAGAAAGCTATTGAAGAAAGATGTGAACAGGTTAGCGCTTAATTTTTTTTTCTCAATCTTGACAAATATTCTGGGGTGCCATTTTTGTGATAATGATATATGGACTATGATCATTTTGACAGTTAAGATCATCAATTGAATTAAGTACTTCTGACTACGACAAGGAGAAGCTACAAGAGCGTCTGGCGAAGCTTTCTGGTGGAGTTGCTGTTTTAAAGGTATCTTCTATCATTTCTACCTACTTTAGGGTGCCAGCACTATTTGCACAAAAAGGTGATTTTTATTGAGTTGTACTTTGTAGATTGGTGGTGCCAGTGAAGCAGAAGTTGGTGAAAAGAAGGATAGAGTTACTGATGCTCTGAATGCCACCAAGGCTGCCGTAGAGGAAGGAATTGTACCCGGTAAATTGTCTTCTAGAAAATATTTGGTTTTTGTAGTTCAAGTGGGATAATTTATCATGGCAACTAAGAGCATCTTCCCATGTGCAGGTGGTGGTGCAGCACTTCTGTATGCCTCTAAAGAACTGGACAAGTTACAAACTGCAAACTTTGATCAAAAGATTGGTGTGCAGATCATTCAGAATGCTCTTAAGGTTTGCTATATAATTCCTCCTCATCCATCTGGTGTCTTCCTGTTAGAAAACAAGTGATCTTGTCAATTCTGTGATATAGCGAGACTAGCTAGAATGACCTTAATTAGGAGGAACATGTCTGGTAATTTATCATTTAAACTTTGCTGGATAGCGCTAAGCATGTAAAATTTACTCATGATTCCACTCTTATCTAGATGCCTGTATACACAATTGCTTCTAACGCTGGAGTGGAGGGGGCAGTTGTTGTCGGCAAGCTATTGGAGCAGGACAATCCTGACCTTGGATATGATGCAGCAAAGGGTTCGTTTTTCTTTTTAACTTATCATTGATTTTCAATACAGAAAACAAAAGGGTGATTACTAGATTCAGGTGTAGGTCTTGCATTGTGAAACATAGGTTGTAATTTATCCTCTCTCTGCCTCTTTCAGGTGAATATGTAGATATGATAAAGGCCGGGATCATTGATCCCCTAAAAGTCATCAGAACTGCCTTGGTAGATGCTGCAAGGTAACTCATCTATATTAAGAGGCCTACTCTTTCCATGTCTATTCATTTATTTTTTCTTTTGGAGCTTTTAATACCTGGATACAAGCAACTGAAAATTTGTTATCTGTGCAGTGTCTCCTCCTTAATGACTACTACTGAGGCCGTTGTTGTCTCGCTCCCAGAGAAGGAAGCCCCTGCAGTGGGAGCTGGCATGGGAGGAATGGGAGGAATGGATTACTAGAAGTTCAGTAGTTGGATCTGCTAGAGCCTCTGCTGCTAATAGTCTATCCTTTTTATACTGACTCCTCGAATTCCTTTTTTCTTTTTCCCGATGGTATTGTTGGAGGCCAAACATGAATGTAATCATAGTGAGATGAGGTTTTAATCTGTAGGAAGAATGTAGTGCTATTAATTAGTCAGGCAAGAGATTTTGTTCTCCTCTCATTAGACTTGAGAAAATTCATATTTCCAGAAAACCGTTGTGTGATTGTTGAACAATGATGGTACAAAAACTGAAATAATCTGTGGGACAAAGAACATGGAAATTCCTCAATTTCTTCTGTATCTTAATGTTCCTTTGTTTCATTTCAACTTTGTGCTAGACTTTTTGTGTTGTGGATTTCTTGGATTCTGGTTCTAGTCGTAGAGAGTTGAGGTTGTGTGGGATTGTGCCAATTGGTAAGCGGTGACTAATTGCAAGATTCCCCTACTGGTCGGTGAAGAGGAAGATAAGTGGGTCACTATGCGGCGCTGACATGTTGAAAACTTTACCAACATATCATGCTCACTCATTGTCACCCCTAACTAGTTTATCTGTCAACTTGTACTCATCTCATCGTCCATAAGAAAAAACGAAAATTCTTATACGTACACACCAAGCACCTTGAACTAGAATTTATGGTGCAATCTCAATCGTTGATATTTATAGTTAATTATTACTTAAATAATTAAATAATGTGAAATATAATCAAACCTTTTATTTATATTGGTTTAAGAGCATCTCCAACAGCTTCCTCATTTTCTCGATTTTCTCTATTTTGGATAAGATTTTAGGTGTTTTGCTTAAGGCTGGGCATCTTCGGTTCGGGTCGGTTTTAGGACGAAACTAAAACCAATCCAAATGATTCGGTTTAAGGTTTTTTCCAACCGAATCCGAATTTTAAAACCTTTGACCCGAATATTAAGGCCCATCCGAATTTTTGGATCGGTTCGGGTCAGTTTCGATTTTGGTCCATATTTGCAAAACTTTTTGCCCATCTCACTGTAAAGTTGAACTTCAAGTTTTTAACTTGAGTAACATGTTTTTTTTTATAAAGAAAAATAGAAACTGAAAGTACAACAAGCAATCCAATGCACTCCCAATCTTTTCTAGATTAACAGATTTTTCCAAAAAATGAGTTGAATGAGAAATTATCTTTTTAAGTGTGGGAAAGTACACTGTAAGTATAGATAAAATCAACTATTAATAATAACATTTCAGGTATATAAAATATATATATTTATACATTATATAATTCGGATCGGTTTGGTTATTTTCAGTTTGTTTAAGAGCTTGAACCGGATCCAATCCGATCTAAACCGGTTCGGTTCGGTTCACTACTTGTTTTGACCCAAATGGTTTGGTTCGGTTATCCGATCTGGTTTTTCGGTTCGGTTCGGTTCGGTCGGTTTTTAGCACACATTCGGTTAAATGCCCAGCCTTAGTTTTGCTCTAACAAATTCTCTAAACTTTCTCTAAAATGGGGAATGTGAGGAGAGAAAAACCCAAATTCCTCATATTTGCAGCAAACTCTATAATTTTGGGGAATGATCATGAAATTTCCAAAATGAGGAATCTGTTGGAGTTGGAGAAGAAAAATTGCTTAAAGCATTGACTTTTGCTTCCTAATTATAGGGAAATTTTGGGGAAGTTGTTAGAGATGCTCTAATTCACCTCAGTGCTTTGAATCCTCTCTCCATCAGAACCTATTAAAGACACTACAACGGTGCCATCAAGATGTACCCCCAATACGTGGTGAATCTCACATCTATAACCCCCTAAAGACGCTACATTGTCAACTTGTTCCCCAAAATGAGATGACTTTCACATCCGAACCACATAAAGACGCTACAATGACGCATAATACCAAAAATATAACCGAAGAACACGATATGATTATAATTGTTTATAATAATTATAATAACACATATAACGCTCTCATGTACATAACGTGAAATACACATATATAACGCTCTCATAAAACAGAGAAAATCATTATTATTTGGAGGATTATTGTTTTTTCTTTTAAATATTATTTATTTTACCCTTTGTCATGATCAGGCCATCATTCATATAATAATAACAAAGAAGAATGAAAGATCTGGAAATAGATATAATTAAAGATGGAGGGGGTGGATGATGAAGCTCTTGTGTAGCAATCAATGGTACGTGTCAAGGCACCCACGAATTTCTTTGTTAACTTGGCCTCTCCCTGTGGATCGCCAGAAACCAAGTGACCCGAATCAGTGAGGCACTGATTCATTGCATTGCATTACCTTACCTTACAGCAGAAAGAAAGAAAGAAAGAAGATGATGATGTTGATGCAGATGACTCCAAACGAGGCAAGGCATTGACTCGACTAGCTAGTATTCATGAATCATGATGATGAATGATCGAGATAGAAAACTATGGAGTTGAATTCCTATTTTATAACTGTTCGTTGCAGAGTTTTGGAGTCTTTCGATTTCCAGAAGTGAATACAATGTATGTCAGGAAGTTTTCTGGGGGGAGTTATCGCATTGGCAACGGAAGCAGCTACATATTGTATTTCAAAATTTCTAAAACAGTGCCATATATAGACAAGACCGTTACCCAAAATAGAGCTTGTTTTATTTCCCTTCTGTGTTGACCATAGATATTTTTTTGTGTACGTGACTAGCTAGGGTCCTGGAGGGATACAAATTTACTCCTCACGCAAAGTTACCCACTCATTTAGCTGAATGTCACGTGTCTTATCATTTAATCAATCTAACTATAATTAACTACATGAGTTTATATTAGTAAATTACATTTTCTTCTAACTCTATTTTTTTTTCTTTTTCTTTTTCTTTTTCCTCTTTTTCTAAACAAAATAATGAAACCTAACAAATTTAGGACTCCTTGTATTCTGAGGAGCATCTGTAGTGTTGTTGTTATCAACTCAAAGTCATATTCACGTCTGGGTTCTTCCTTCTTTTCATATCTCTTCCTTTTTGGTTTCTCTTGTAAGTATGAAGCTCTGTTAATCTTTCATGTTTTTGTTCTTCTCCTTCTGGAAATTGTGAATTTCTGATAAAGTCTATTGATCAGAACCCATCGTCTTATGCATAGCAGTGGACTGTGTTTGAACTTGTGAGGTTGAATCACTTTCACGATCATGTCACGTGAGGTTACAATCTAACAAGGTATATATGATGCTATCACTTTAGCTATATTCATGAATGCTACTACCAATTTCTTTTAGCGTCTATATGCAAGAATTTTTGTTAATTGAATTGATAATGCAATAGAAATCTAGCAAAAGTACGTCATGGACAATGATTAATTCTATATACTTTAGAAGTTTAATTTAAATGCATTGCTCATTGCTCAATCATCTAATATTCTGATTCCAAATTTTAGTACTCAAACTAAATCAAGGTGCGTATATATAGTGTTGTATTTGGAAAGAACTGTTTGAGAAGTTTTTTCTTCATGAAAACTAAGTTGGTCTTGCTTGTCACGCCCCGGATTTTAGGGTAGTTTTTTTTTTTTTTTCTTCCGAAAACCCGAGGAGTGCGCTAAAATAAAAATAAGCTAATAGATAATTTAACAGACACCTTAAAGAAATCGACTTTTCATTTCAAAATCAAGATACGTACAACTCAAAAGTTCTAAGGAAACTATCTTCCTTATGATTATTATACATTTAGAACTCCATCTAACTCTATATCTTGATCACTAATTGTCATAGTTCTTCCGCTTAACAACCTGCAAGACTGTAAATGGGTGAGCTCAACCTGCAACTCAGTAGGGAGCTTTTCCTCTTCAAACAAAAGATAACCATACAATGATCACATGATATGCATAAATGAATGTTCTACACCGGTTAATCCACATAGAAGAATAAACTGAGACTACATGAACAGAATCTTAAGTTAATTTAAACAACAACAACAACATCATATACTTGATTCTCTAGCTGTTAATAACATATAAGAACTGTTTACGCCTAAATTAATATTTTACTAGACAATAAATGTCTATGTGAATATTAATTAAATTCTTGGTCCATGTTATACCGGCGAGCCCAAGTTCTTTAATTTTGCAAGTATTGGCCCGCCAATGAGGCCGGGCGGACTGAGTTACACAGTCCGCGTGCGAAATGGACCGCGCGAGCTGAGTTACATAGTCCGCGCGCGGAACGAACTTCATGCGGACTACAGACTTCACGCATTTGAAGAACTTCATGCGGACTACAGACTTCGCGCATTTAACGTACTTCATGCGGACTACAGATCTTGCGCGCGGGATGACTCCGCGTAGGCGAGGCGAGGCGAGCTGGCAAGCTGGTTCGCGTAGGAGACTTCGCGAGGAAGCAACAGGCGGAGTCCGCGTACACCACACTAATCGTTGAAGACTCTCACCAGTTTTTGACATGCTTTGGGCCAACTCCTGTGGTCCTTAATAATTAAAAAGCATTCTTTTGGCCCGCGAGATGGTTCGAATCCGCGGCCCGCGCAGAATTAGCAAAGTCCTTGTGCTATTAGGGTTTCAGAGTTCGACTTGAATTCTAAGTCATCTTTCTTCCGTCGCAAGTCGGATTGCTATATAAAGGGCTTAAAGGTTTACAGAAAAGGACAACTCTCAATACAACAAAACAATCAACTACTCAACAGAAGTATACAAACCTTCGACCTAGTCGAACCTCCAACGCTCCCCAGAGCTCTGCCTTCGCTTCCCTGCTGAAGCAACACTCTCAAATACATACAAAAAACACAATACAAACTGCAAATCAGTTGCCTCTCGAGTTATCTCGAAACCCTAACCCTAAGTGCGCCGCCGCCTTAGTCTCAGTCCTTCTTGGACTCACCCCCGACCTCTGAACTCCCTATTGTTGCTCTGCTCGCGTTCTTCCGTGAGTATCGATCGCCTTGTGCTCGTAAATTCCTCCTCTGAGGTGGCACCTAGAAACCCCTTCCGCCTGATCAAGAAGTCAAGCGCATACACACAAACCCTTTCCTTGTCCGCGAGGTGGCATGCCCGCAGCACTCCCCCTTCTCTTTGCTTGCTATATACCTCTGCTCCGCGCGCTGAGGATCGTGGCCAAAACAAGAACTTATTTGGCTAACAAAGAAATCAAATCAAAGATAACCAAAACCAAAGGATTTAGTAATCCTTCTTGCCACAGAATTCAACAACAACAAAACCAAAACTAATACTTAATAGTAACTAGTTCAATAAAAAAAGCAGTCATACAAACATTCCAGAATGATTTCAAATTCTAATTTCACAACTAAAAAGATATAAACACAATCAATTGGTCTGAACATAAAAAGAATCTAACCTGAGTTCTACCAATTTCCTACAACACCAATTTCTCTTCTCTCTCTCTCTCTCTCTCTCTCTATCAGTGAACTAAAGGAAACCATATGGAAAACTCCGAATACTAACCTCTATTTATAGGGTCTGGAAAGAGAGAAGAACGTGGAGTCCAAGAAAGACTAAAGGAAGTCAAATTGAGCACTTCAACCCAATTCTTATCCATCTGGAATGTCACATCCCGACTCTTAAATTTTTACCTTATTTACTGGCTTGGAATTAATAATATTTTTACCGTCTTCGTAAATGAAATTATAGTTCAAAAGTCCCTAGAGGAGTGTTGAGGGACGAATATTTCGGAGAAATTATTCGTAGGAGAAAATTATGATGACGGTAAAAATGGTAAATTTTACCCGGTAAAAAGTAAGTTTTATTAGGGTATTATTTTTAGGGGTGTTAATTTTGGTTTTGGGTTATATGGAGGTGTTGGACCGGGTTGGGCAGAAAAGCCCAAACCCAAACCCACACTCTCTCTCTCTCTCTCTCTCTCTCTCTCTCTCTCTCTCTCTCTCTCTCTCTCTCTCTCTCTCTCTCTCTCTCTCTCTCTCTCTCTCTCTCTCTCTCTCTCTCTCTCTCCCTTCTCTCTCATTTCTCCCGAAATTTCCCTGACCCGCTGGAGTCTTCACCTCCGTCTGTCGCCGTCTGGCCACAACAGACCGCCGGACCAGCCCCGTTCAGACCCCCGTCGCCTCCTCTCTCTTCCTGGGCCGGCGACCGAGCGTGTAGCACCGTCGATCGGGAGAAACCTCCTCCGAGAACCCGACTGCCTCTTCGCCGGAACTCGCTCCTCCGGCCACCATAGCCGAAGCCACTTGGCTCGTTTGGAAGCCCTCCTCCCGTGTAGCGATCCCTCCAAAGGATTCGCTCCCTCTTGAGCTAGGTAAGGAGAATCGGTGAGTTGAAGTTCTAGGGCCCAAATCACTGTTTTGGTTCGATTACCCTATCTAGACTTGGAATTAGTGTTTGTGCTAGTTAGGGAAGTAGTTGTGCATGTTGAGAGGAAGGTTGTGCTAAATTTTTGTAGGCATTGGAGGTCGCCGGAGCCGGCGGCTGGCCGCCGCTGTTTAGGGGATTTGTATGGTTTTAGATGTGTAATATTAAGGGGAGTTTAATGATGTGAATTTTGAAATTTTTGGAGGAATTTTGGATAGGTTTGAGATTTTTCAAAGTTTGGTATTTTGGCCGTTAATTTGGATAAAATCCGGCCGTTAGATTATTGTTGTTTTGGCCGTAGAAGGTGGATTTAAGGCCGCCGGTATTTGTGGTGAAGTTTAGACCGTATCGATTTTAAGATTGACAAAGTTGGGCAAAGATGAGAGTAGATAAGGCCCACATTTAATTTAGCCTATTTTTTTTTATAAGCGTTGGCATATAGTTGGAGATTAATTTATGTGTTTGAAACATGACGTGAGGAGGCTCGAGCTGAAGAGGCCTCAGACCGACATCAGACTTAGGCCTAATTTGTGAGTGGACTTTTGTTTTAAATATTATGCAAGCTATGGTTCTGGGTTAAAACAATTTCTTTTGTTGAGGTTATTTTATTTGTTGATCTTATTTATTTTGAAGAATTACCGAAAAGGGGATTTTTCGGTAAATTATAATTATTTATATGAGGAGAGTATGTATATAAATGCTAGCTAGCCATATGTGTCTGTCCACCTTAATGACGTAGTGTATAACCGCATTATGGTGTGACGTGAGCGTTAGACGCAAGCGTAGTAGCCCTATATGAGTGTTTAATTCATATAGGGGGTATGTGCACATATTTATACACCCGTCCGTCCACCTTAATGGCGTAGTGTAGCACCGCATTAAGGCGTGACGTGAGCGTTCGACGCGAGCGTAGTAGCCCTATATAAATTATTTTAAATCTATAAAATAATTATATAGAGAGTATGGACGTGTGTAAATACATATATATATTGGTATATATTTTTGAGATAAGAGATTTATCGCGGGGAACATGTTTTCGTTTTCTTTGAAAGTTAAATTCGGAAAGCATAAATATTGTTATTTATTTTCCTTATTTATTCTTTTGTTTTGTCCACTCACTCTAACGTTTTTCGAATGTTTTTCCCTGGGCCCTTCGTCTTAAAAATGCCCAGTCTGCAGAGTCCGGGTTGACACTAGTAGAAGGCGAGACATAGTTACCCACTTCTCCACCACTCTTCATCAGTAGGTTACCTGATAAATCTACCAGTGTATTTTCATGCTTCCTGTAGTTTTTCTTTAGTAGCTCTGACTACCTATGGGGTGAGCGAATATTTTAATAGTGGTGTGCTAAGATTTATGTTATATTTTTTGGATATTTATGGGTTGAATTAGAAGTTAGTTGATTCGTCTAGGAGGGTTAATTCTTGAATTTTCCGGGTTAGAGTTGTCCATTTTCAAGGGAGGTTTACCGAATGCTTCAGTAAATTTTCCTTGGAGGTGGACCCCGCAAGACTTACCTCGGATTTCAGGGTGAAATTCGGGGTGGGTCTTGACATGGAAACTTAGTCCCCAAGAATTTTGACATATCTCCTGCTTAATGAAGTCGGCTGCTATTGTTTAGGCGTTTCAAGGATGGTTTCTGGGTTTCATAGCGGCAATGTTTTGGATTGGGAAACATCTGGTCGGAAGGAAGAAAAAGAAGAAGGCGGTGAAGAAGAGAGGACAAAGCTTTGAGTTTAGAGGTCGGAAGGAAGAAGAAGAAGTCGGTTAAGGATGAGAAGGTGGTGAAAGGAGGAGAAGTCGCTGAAGAAGAAAGCAGTCGTTCTGCAATCTCACGACAACAGTTTTTTTCTAGCTATATCAAGTTTGGGCTTGGGTTTTGTATTTGGGTATTTGGCTTAGAAAAAAAACCCTACTCATTAAATTTAATAAAAAAAAACTATATAACTATATTAATTTTTAGCATATATAACACTGAATACACACACACTTAAAACAATCATACCTATATATAGATATATGTTATATATAAACAAATTTGTAAATAGGTATATACATAATAAAATTCCGGGTTGTCACATTGCTGCAGTTCTTGCACTCCAGATTATTCCTACAACAAAATTTCCCACAAAAACTCCGATGTGAGAGCCAAAGCCAGAGCTCAAAGAGTCTGATGCAACTATTGCTGAACAAAAGAAAGAAAAAAAACGACTTGCTGAACCAAAATTTTATATGGTATTTATACATACCGAGGCGTTATATTTGTTTAATCATGAAATTTGTTAGGTTTCATTATTTTGTTTAGAAAAAGAGAGAAAATAAAAAAAATTAGAGTTAGAAGATAATAAAATTTACTAATATAAACTCATATAGTTAACCATGGTTGGAGTGATTAAAAGATAAAGACACGTGACATTCAGCTAGATGAGTGGGTATGAGGGTGGGTAACTTTGGGTGGGGAGCAAATTTGTATCAGCTAAATGAGTAGGTATGAGGGTGGGTAACTTTGGGTAGGGAGCAAATTTGTATCCGGTTTGGGACTTGCCTACAGCTCGAGCAATTAATGAAATACCAATATTGAAGCACCCTCAACAAAATACCGAATGAAATCAAAGGTTTTTCATTTTAGTTTTATATATATGTTTTTGTGTCCGATATTTTCCTCCCCTTATATACTACTACATCGATCACTACATAAAAATCAATCAAATGCAGAACTCTAAGCAGATATATCTTAATTAAGCCTGAGCAAATGAAAATGATAAGTTAATACATCTTCTTCTTTTTTTTTTTTTTTATGATAATCATGCTAAACGTACGACTAGCAAAGTAAACATATGTACAGCATGGAAGTTGGGAATAAGTTCCGAGGGTATAAATCAATCCCAAAATAACCAAAGGATAACGATGAAAATAGAAAGTTTAGGTACCGAGGTACTAGAATTGCACGGGAATGGAAGAAAAATGAGGAAAGGAGTCGAGTCAATAGAACACAGTACAGTGTCACTGGTACTGGTAGAGACAGTCCATATGTAACGACAGTGGGATTATATATATATGCACGAATTGGGAGAGTTATAATTGGGATGCATTCGATCGCCAACCAAATCTCTAAATTAGCTTTAGCTGGGTCAATCATCAACAACAGCGATTGTTGTTTTCTTGGACCCCAATGCATCAAACCCTAATACTCGATCTAATGTTTTATGGGATTGTCAACCTGATTAACTAATAATATGTAATCAACTGTTTAGATACGTTTTAATCCATCAAATAATTAATCACACAGATTAAGCCCTTATTTCTTAATTATTGTTCTGTTTGTCTTGTCGATCAATTGCTTTATATTTTACTTTTCAGGACGGTTTACAATTAATTGTCGTTTTTCTAAATAAGGCTAATTCACGATGTTGAATCCGAAAATTACTGTTTCTATCTCATTATTGTCAAGGGAGAATTTGCTATCCAAGATTACATTGAAAATTGATATCAGGATTGTGCAGCAGTGGGCTGTTCGTAGCATTGGAACATATACAATGTGCAATTCAGAGCTAGAAGAAGATCTGACAATCTTTGTCAGAAATGTTTGTTACTTGAACAATAATATACAAATATGGGTAGCTACCTAGATTATCTCTGCCTTTTGAATTAGTGCTACGGTTTTCTTTTATTTTCTTTTGCATTTGAATCTTGTAGCCGATTTAGATGCTTGACCAAACAAGCAATATTATGTCCTCCTCAAACAAATCCAGGACAAAAACCACAATCCACGTCATAGTACCATAAAATCGAAGAAAGTGGAGTGAATTTCAACTCTTGAAAATCAATCATTTAGAGAAGCTAGGCTCAATTTTGAATTTTCAAATAATTAGATATGCGGATATTTCTATAAATCGATCAGAGTACTAATTGATATTTAGTTTTTCGGTACTAGAAGAAGTCGGTTTTTCTTTTAATATACATAATGAAAGTCAAATCTGAACAACTTCTGAATTAGGAATGTTAAAGAAATCTGAATAGGCTTCATTGAAAAACCTAAAGTATATGTCGAAGAACGTGGTCTTACGTTGATAGTTATCTCGTTTCGTGATTCAAATTTTGAATATTATCCTTGTTTTGAGATCATTTATGTATGCATTTCTACATGTTGAGTGAATCAATAGTTTGACAATAATTATTTCTGGCATATATGATAATGTTTTTATGCATATAACTTGAGGGAAGATGCATCAAAAACATATTACCAAACATATCGCTCGATTCTAAGTTAACTGTTAACCAACAAGATATAATTGAGATCGAGAAATTGTTTTAGTTTGGAGTCTTGGTTTTGTCCTAATAACACATTTACTAGTTACAAGAGAGTATGCTACAAGTACTAAACGAGGAAGAGCCGCTCACATACGTAACTGGTGAAGGTGTGTTATTTCTAAATTGAAAACTATGGCACATAAAATGTAATGGTTTCCAAAGTATTTTTGTTGGTACGTATGTAGAATCGTACAAAACCGAAATCGTCATCCAATGTTTGTCCAATTCTACCTCTCATGTGCACACGAAATACACAAAATAGGAAAAGAAACAGAAGAGGACAGCCCCCCAAGTGGGGCTGATGTTCCTCAAGAAAAATAGAAGATTGCAGCTTTGAAGTCTTATCATCCGAACCCAGTGGGGGGCACTTAATGCGTGGTTGTGATCGATTAGGGAAGCTTTGAGTTGGAGCTTCTTGTGGTGGCAAAGAGCTGAGCTGAGCTGAGCAGAACAGAGCAGAGAAGAGTGGTGGTGAGGAAAAGTTAAAAGCTTGAGTTTCAGATTTGGGAGCTACTGAGCTGGGTTGTTTAATGGGTGGTGCTTTACTGCTTAGTTCATTAACTATAGAATCAGAGATAATAAGGGAGTTCATTATGGAGTCTACTTGCAGAAAACTAGAAATTGTTTTCCATTCATTCAAAAGATTTACAGAGACTTGGCGTATATAGCAGTGTTGCTATCCTAGCAATTGCTACAGGTAAGTAATTACAAGATCCACATAATTTACCCAATATCAATGCTATCTAAAATATATCAGTAATCAAGGAGCTTGATTTGGGAAAGAGAATATTGCTTGATTGAGACAGTAAGTGAACAGCTCTAACACTACTCTACTCGGGAACGACACACTGCGTCGCGTCAAAAATTCATTTCGTCTTTTCCTTCGTAGAGAAGAGAGAAGAGAACCTTATCGTTTGGAGCAGCAGCTTGCTATCAGTATTAAACTGGTAGCTGCGGGAGAGAACCAAACGCATTTAGACACCCCAAAAAAAAAAAAAAAAAAACAACACCAATCCTCTGTTCTACAGATTTCGACTCGGCTACATCAACTCATCATCATCATCAAAGATTCAGTCTTTAGTTCCCAAGTCTCGGTCTTTTTCATAGAGAATCTTTGCATAACTGGTAACTAATTAACGGCAGTTTTTGATGCGTTTGAATCGACCCAAACAGGGGTTTGGGCTTGTGTTCTTACTCTTGTATGTGTTGTTGTGTAGGTGTCGAGATCAAAGTTGGATAAAAGGGAGGAAATGAATCACCACGTTCCGGATTTCGAAATGGAGGACGATTACTCAATCCCGGCTTCTTCTGCTCGCGCTGGAAAATCCACCATGTATAATTTTCTCATTCAATTTCCCATCTTTTGTTCATACGAGTTCGAATTGATGGGTATGTGTGGTTAATTAGGTCGGAAGACGAGATCATGGAGCTGGTATGGCACAACGGACAGTTAGTGATGCACAGCCAAAGCCAGAGGCCGGCACAAAAGACGTCCAAATACGACGTCGTTATTCCGGAACATATCACAGCTCCGGCCGCGCCACCGCAGCAGCAGCCGGAAACTCAGCCGCAGCTGTTTATGCACGAAGATGAAATGGCCTCCTGGCTACACTACCCTCTCAACGACGACGATTCGTTCTGCTCCGACCTTCTTTATAACAATTCCAGTAACGTTCAACCCAACAACAACACCACCGCCAACCCGCCGGTCCATCCTCATCCGCCGCCGAGGAGGTCCGAGGCCCAGAACTTCCATCTCTTCTCCCGACTCAACGGCAACAACAACAAGTGTCGGTTTGATTCGGCGGCGCCGAGGAGCGTGGTGAGGGAAACGACGACGGTGGTGGACTCGAGCGACACTCCTCTGGCGGGCCCCGGCTCCAGGGCTACGGATTCGAGGCTCGACAATAATGCTAGCCCCGGCATCAGCATGAGCGGAGGCGGCGGAAGAGGACTTGCTACCGCTACCACCGCCACCGCGGCCTCAGACGGGAAAGACGCCCTGACATGCGAGACGTCGCTGACGTCGTCTCCCGGCGGAGGCTCCACCAGCGCCAGCGGGAGCCTAAGCGCCGAGTTGGTGTCGACGCAGAAGCCCCCCCCGCCGCTGCCGCCGCCAGTGGACCGGAAGCGCAAAGGGAGAGAGAGAGAGCCCGACGACGCCGAGTGTCAGAGCGAGGTGAGTAGTGTAGTTTAGTCATTTAACCTTAATTGTATTTAAAATTAGTTAAAGTGTGCTATGTGGTGGTTAATTAATACTTAATTAGCGTCCCGAAAATTCTCCCATCACTTTCCCAAAAAGGGGTTATATTGGCTAACGTGCGCACCCACCCTAGGCTCTAGCTATATCCCATTACATACGGACCTGAGACCTATAAGCCTATTCCATTGCAGTCATTTCAGTTACACGTGTCGGTAGTCTAAGGGAGGCACGTGGATGAGCTGATGAAGTAACTCTAAACTCCTAACTGTGTTGTTATGTTTTCCTATTTGTAGCAGGATGTGGAGTTTGAATCTGGCAGTGCAAAGAAGGTAAACCGGGGATCGAGTTCGACGAAGAGATCACGAGCCGCGGAGGTCCACAATCTCTCCGAAAGGGTTTGTAGTCTTGACTCGAATAGATAAAACTGCTGTTGATTGAGTTGTTCTTCACTTCATTGGTCCTTTTTCTTTCCAAATGTTGAGTATTGGATTGCCTGTGTGCAGAGACGTCGGGATAGGATCAACGAGAAGATGAGGACTTTACAAGAACTGATACCTCGTTGCAATAAGGTTGGAATACATGTTCTATGAAAAGTACAACTCTTTTATGTGTCTTGGCATTTGATTTTTATTTTTTGGGGATTTTCATATACACTCAATTTTGAAGAATGGTTTTAAATAAAACCCACCTAATATTTCTTTCTGATAGACATCTAAAATGTATCAATTATGATACATATTATGTCCTATTTTTTCTAAATTTTACACAATTGCCACCATTCAACTATAACATATAAACATAATAAATAAGATTAATTGATGTTGTCTTAAATACCTTGATTATGAGTTTTTCTTCTAACACTAACACTTTTCAATCAATTTGCAAGAATCATGCAGTTTTCTTTATTTTTATGAAAAAATCTAGGTGAAATAAATACATTCTATGATCTATACATCAGGTAAAATATAATATAAATAAGATATCTGATTATTATAGTAAAAGGAAGAAATTTTATAGTGTTACCCTAAGCCCTAAACCCTAAACCCTATACCCTAAACCCAATTTTGAGTTTCTTCTTTGTAGGTATATTATCATATCATGTCCTACTTAATATGTACATTAGAAATGTAAATGTTCTCTCGATCAGGATGAGAAATGATATAATAATATACCTAAAAAGAAGAAAATTAATCAAAGAACAAGAACGTGTACCTTACAATTAGACATTTTTCGACTATGTAGAAAGACAGTAAATGTGAGCTTAAGAATGAAAAGAATCATTCTATTACAAATGACATACTTCTATATATATATATATATATATATATATATATATATATATATATATATAGACACACACACACACACTCAAGTTAGTAACAACAAGATAAGAAATTAAAGAATGTAATTGATTATGATAAAGTTAAATCCAGCTAAATTTTAGCTCAGTATTTGAGTTTCAAATTGATGCTAAAATTAAGAAAGATACCAAATTTAGCTTTATATCGCCTGAAGGACAAATCAGAGAAACTAAAAAATGAAGAAAACTATTAATTATAGACATATGCTCTATATAGTAAGTTTGCTTATGTGGAGTGGGTGTAAAATGAAAGAAAAATATGTATGAGTTTATCTTAAAAAATGTCTAGTATTTTGAGTTTTTATCTAATTTTCTCTATATTTTTTGGTTAGATGTGAGTGAAACAAAGGTTCTTTGATCATATTTTGACTGTGGTTCTTTTTTCTTTCTTTATGTCAGTCGGACAAAGCGTCAATGCTGGAAGAAGCGATTGAGTACTTGAAATCACTTCAGTTGCAAGTTCAGGTATGGTCCCATTTATTTTCATGTCATGTTATATTCTGGGAGATATCAATACCTCCCTTTTCACATGCATGAACAATTTTTGGTCAAGTGAAATTGTGAGTGGCAATCAATAGAGCAGCCGTATTTGGTTATTCGACCAGTGGAAAGATCTGACAGTTGCATTTTATATGAGCTCATGCATTATTCATGACAAATTCAGATTGTTACCGATTTCTGCAGATGATGTCCATGGGATGTGGCATGGTCCCTATGATGTTTCCTGGTGTTCAGCCATATATGCCAATGGGGATGGCCCGGATGGGAATGGGCATGGGCATGGGAATGGAAATGGGAATGAATCGGCCTATGATGCCATATGGGAATGTGTTAGCTGGTTCCCCCATGCCAACAGCAGCTGCAGCAGCTCATATGAGACCGAGGTTTCCTATGCCAGCATATCAAATGCAGACTATGCTTCCCAATGATCCTAACAGAGTCCAAGCAACAAATCAATCTGAACATATGTTGAACCCGCTTGGGACAGAAAGTCAGAACCAAACACGAGGACCAAATTTTGCAGATCCTTATCAGCAGTACTTCACTCCCCAGCAGATGCAGATGCAGATGCAACTACATCAGATACAGGTATTGCATAACGTTACCTACAATGATAAG
This sequence comes from Fragaria iinumae, assembly GCA_009720345.1. Lineage (NCBI taxonomy): Eukaryota > Viridiplantae > Streptophyta > Magnoliopsida > Rosales > Rosaceae > Fragaria > Fragaria iinumae. Next base: position 21,348,016 of record CM019118.1, on the reverse strand, counting down.
TTACAAAGAAGTGTTTATCATACCAATGAGTAATGAGTAATGGCTAGTATGGTCTGACTCTTGCCATACAGTAACCATAAATCGTTATTTAGAGAACATATTTGTTATAAAATCTGATGTTGGCTTAAATGTGGTCACATTTTAAATATAACTAGTGCATCGTTCCTTCTTTTGTTTAACAATACTTTCTCCATCTCTTATGAGAAATTAACGTTTCTATTTCCAATACAAATTAAAGTCCTACACTGCTACTTGAGCGCTATCTTTCCTTGTATTTATCGGTCCATTTCCTCCTACAGAATCAAGCTATGGCTCAGCCAAGTTCTATCCAGCCGAGTTCCAGTATGGGACCTGAAAATCAAGAGAGTCATCAATGAGGTATGCCTTTTTCTTCTATTATAGTTTTTTTCATAAATGTTGAAGATTATTCTGGTTCTGATAGGCAGGGTAACACGGAAGGTGTTGGGGTTAGTAGCTCATTTCAGTCCAGATGACTAGTATCACATCATATCTAGAACTATCTCTTGACAATTTTTGCTTCTTTTAATGTACTGGGTGGTTTTTGAGAGACACTATCAATCAATAGTTGGATCTCCTTGATCAGAAAGTGTCCTAAACTTCTTGTTAGAAATTGAACGAGATTCTAGGAAAATGTATATGAATTCAGATAGGGGAATTGCACTGCAGTACTTTTACTCATTATGGAGATACCTATATTCCAGAAAGAATAGGCAAACAACAATGAAGCTAGAATACTGTGTCAACTGCCCTGAGGATAGTAGTTTAGGGATTTAGTGAAGCATGAAACTGATGGCGAAACTTTTGTGCATTGCAGGTTCAAATTTTGGCGGATCGATCACAGACTTGCCTGTCGAAGTTTTGTAGTCTTAAAGCTCTGAGAGTAGCTTTTCTTTCGTAATGCCATGTAACAAAACTAACCTGTAATTTATTAGAACCAATAGCAATATATAATTATATATAGAGGTATTTTTAGTATTGTTGCTCCTTACATGCGACTTACTTATTACTCAAAAGTTTCAGATATAGAATTAGTGATCTCATATTTCATAGAAGCGTGGGTTTATGTTGAACTTGCACACTCCATTGTAGAGAGGTTCTGAAAGGAGGCGACCTTTCGGCCATACGTTTCTGGTAGTTGTAGAGGAAATCGATCATATTGGAGACGTTGCTTTTCTTACTTTCTAGGTTTCGGTTCTCTACTACATTGTTTACTTGACATGAATTTTACAGAGGAATGATCCCTCAATAGGTAGACGACCACCAAATAATACACTGAGAATGGTACTTCCTTTTGATGTGATAGAGTGATTGATGAGACGAAATGAAAGTCTTTCCGACTTGAAGATCAAAGAGGGGTTGAGATGCCGAAGAAGTTTTGTCACCATAGGTATTTCACAGCTCAACTGATGGACTTTCATCTGCAAAAACAACTTCAGCACTATTCCATTTCATTGTAGCCACCTTCTCAATGAGGCACAAATTGTTCATTGGAAAACCTGCTCAAATTTATAAGGCGAGATACTATCCCTATTGTTCTTTTGGGAAGTTAAACTAGGGGAGGCTCCTTCATTTTCTTGGAGTATACCGGCCGGTGTTGAAAGCGGGTACTAAATGGAGAATTGGTGATGCTCCACAAGTTCACATTTGGAATGATGCATGGATTCGTAGTAATCCTTCGTATTTAGAGACCAGAAAATACTGTTTTTGAAAGAGTGAGTGATCTTATTCACCATCAAAGTCACACTTGGTGTGATCCCTTTTTGAATACTTTTTTCAGTCCTAATGTGGGTGAACACACTGAGTATTCGTCTGCGTCGCAATCCAGTGCAAGATACTACATTGAGCTATGAAAAAAGGGGTTGGTTCACTGTTAAAGGTGCATATTGGACTGCTAGGGGTAATGTTTTGGGATCGGCATTAGCAACCACATCATCAGGCAACCCTTTTAAGAAACTTTGGAGGAGGCTTTGGAAGACCAAAGTTCCAGGTGAAGTTCATATTTGTGTAACAATTTGCTTCCTGCCGAGAAAGGCTCCTCCCATACAGGAGATGTTCATTCTTCTTTGTGATCACAGTGGTGAAAACGCAGCTAATCTATTTTGTAAGTGCCCTACTGCTCTTGAATAACTCTCCGCTGCACCATTTCTTTAAAGAATATACTTCTCCCTAATTTAAATTTTAGGGAACGGATGTTGGAGCAAGCACTTCATCTGAGGACTGAGGTGTTTGAGAAATTGGTTATTATTATTTGGGGATTGTGGAAAAACAGTAATGCAAAGCTGTGGGAGGATAGAATGCAAAAATTTGATGTACAGCTGGGTTGCTTCATTTGGAGGGTTCCAGAAAGCTAGGAAACCTGGGGTGCATCGTCTGCAAAGCAAACAACAAAGATATGGAGGATGGAACCATGCTTCTACACTGAAACTTAACGGGATGGTGCCTATTTGGAGCTAAGGCAAAACGGGGGTGTTGGAGGCATTTTGCGTAACTCGACAGGCAACTTCATAGCTGCCGTAGTCGAGCACATCAGCTCTGCTTTACATATGGAACTTCTTGTCATTAGAGAAGGAATTGACTTGGTTCAAAAGATGAAGCTACAACAAATTGTGATCGGAACTGACTGCTTACCAAGCAGCAAATGAACTGCACAGTTCAGCTCCAAATCTGTCCTCACTTGGCAGTCTACTTTATGACATTCAAGCTGCAATGAGGAATAATCCGGGTGTCCAAATCACTATTGACATTGAATTATTTTAGTGTAAAGACAGGCTAAAATGGATTTGCAAAATTCGGAAGTCTCGAGTCAAATTACTGTTATGAAAAATAGATGCTCCATGCTCCTCAAGATCCTTAACAGTAAACTAATGGCTAGCTGAACCTTGTCTTTTGTATATACATTTTAAGTTGATGAAAAGCACACATTCCACAGTACTCTAGCACTAGCAAACTACCAAGTAAATTTATCCGTAGTTTGGACAGGATAGATATTAGTGAAAACAGTACTCCTGGTTGGTTAATCAAGACTAAAAAGGCAGGTCGTCACTCTTAAAAAAAAAAAAAGAATAAAAGAAAAAGAAAAAAGAGCAGGTAAAACTATATACAATACAAAAAGAAACTACTAATCATGCAAGCAATTTTGAAGCCTATCTCGTTTGTACTGTTCGTAATGTAGCACGTAAAGAAGAGATGCAGATTCTTAAGTAAGCATTTTCGTATGATGCCTCAAGCCAAGCTGTTGCACATTATAGTATCATACCTTACATTCAAGCCTGAAGACCCTACTTGTATTATTCAGCCAGACTAGATGATGCAGAAATACAAGACCAGGACCTGTATGGAGCACTCTATGGAATCTTATGCAATTACGCTAGTGTTGGTAAAGCCAAAGATCTGGGTGGCAGAGAGCTATAAAATCGGGTTTCAAGTCCCTGTCAAAACTTGCTCTTGTCTATGACAGCCTGTTGTTATGGGTTGATGGTAGATAGGATCTGAAGACAGAAATTTCAAGCCGATGATGATATGATCTTATGGCATGCAGTTCACAAAAGCTTAAGAATATGGGGCATTACCTTGTCAGTAAATAACCGAAACACCTCCACATCCATAGCTTTATCAAGTTCCTGATAGTAAGCAAACAGCATGATTAGCAAAAATACAAGCTGGATAGTTTGATTCAAAATCATGTCAATATCTGATAAAAATTTGACAATTATAATACTCTGCTAATCACTATCATGTCTAAACGGGATATAAGTTTGACAAAGACAACACTCACATTCTCTGCATCTGGAGAACAATCTATACTCTCAATGAGTTTCTGAAGACTTTCATCTTTTAAAGCATCACGAAGTTCACTGGAAGAAGCTGCAATAGAAAAAACAATTGAGTCTGATAGTTAGAAAGTCAATCTCGTCAGTCTTAGATTCAACACTGAAATTCTCTTATTAGCTGGCTAGTTCAACATCTTCTACATGCAAGAAAATTAAATCCTACAACCAAGTCAAAAGAGGAGAAATTCAACCATCAACCATGTGGAAGTGGGAGAGGTGTCTGCTACGAATGAACCATGAAAACAACATTGATGCAGAATAAGTGACAAAAGTTTAGATTCATGCTCATGACATTCATATTGTTGCCAATGCTATACTAAACTACTAAATAGATTGATCAACTGAACAGACCAGCAGTTGGTAACACTGGAAATGTTAATGACTGCATGTTAACAGCTAAAAAGAAATTTCAAGACAAGAGGATAAACTTAAGACAGTTACAGGGAATGTGAAGGAAAATGAAGGAAAGAAACAAGAAAGAATTTCACAGAAACCATAACACCATGGGTTCATGACAAGGTTTCAATAAAGAACACCATAAACCTTGCTGATTTGTACAAGGTAAAATAACCCTTAATTCTAGAGTAGGTACAAGGCAGCCTATTTCATTCTCCTGGTTCGCCGGCTTATAAGCATTAGTTTGCATATTCCTTTCTCAGTTGTTAAGATAAGTCATTTAAATGAGCTGTAATGTCCATCAATCAAACTTGGAAAGATTTTAGCAATAAGGTCTTAGCATGCACCACAGAAAGGGTCATCATTCTCATAGGTGAACCTTAGTTCCCTCAAAAATATGCATGCCCCGGTTGCGATTTCCACACCCAGTAGCCCATCTTCGATGGACTTCCAAGCTATATAGATCCATACCTATAGCCTCCAGCTGCTCCCTTTCCAGCACGGCACTTGGTTCAGTAACAGTTACTGGCCTTTCTACCACTGATTCTGGGGCAGCACCTGAGGGGGGAAAACAAAAAATCAGCAAATAGTATTGTGAAATCCCTCAGAGAAAATGTCCCCATGCAACTACCAAGCTATTCAACAGGAAGGAAAGATAATCACTCACAGCAAAATCAAATTTACTTTTAAGAAGCTGGTTAAATGACGTAGAATAACAGCCAGATATAGAGACATAATTAATCATTGTCAACAGACCTCAAAAATGAGAACAGAAAGGTTCCCTGCTAGTATGTATACTATGATTCTGAGTGAACATGTTCTAGCATGTGTAAGTAAACCTTATATGTCAGAAACTCGGAGCGTATCACTGAAAACCAAATATTCACTTATACAAACCTCACAAATTTAACAACAAATCAAGCTAGAACACATCCTTATCGTGGGTACCCTCGATCTGAAATGAACTCATATCATTTTATGTATTACGCATGACCAAAAACTACCATAAACTTCCAGTTTGGCCTATCAAAGCAGTAACATTGTCCAAGGGCATAGGAAAGTAAGTGATAGAATTCTTACTTGGTTTTTCCTCAGATTGCACTGGCAAAACAAATGTGTTCTCTGCAATGTCCAAAATATGAGCTCAAATTAGTCCTCATATCAATGCCAAGACAAGCAATCTTTGAAATTTGAGGGTTAGTAGTCGTAACAACTCAAAGGCAAGTATCATCCCTGGTGCTTCACATACATAATCGTATATACAGAACCCGTGTGTTTACTAAGGTTGGATTTCAAGCAGATATCAAGAGTCAAGACATAATTAAACATTGCAAAGTAATAAATAGAGCTCAAAAGTAAGAACAGATTGATTCCCTGCCTATTACTAATGCCATGTCCATGACCCTCTGGGACAATTTACTAAAAAGAAAAGTTGTTTCAATTCTACAAAACATATTACCCTTATGGTGAGCTTCTTGTAAAATGACACAATCTCATACATGATATTCTCTAATATCTTACACTTGGGTATATGAAAGAAACATAATTTATGCAAGTTGCTTACTTGGGTTGTCCTCTGAATGCAGGGGCGAGACGCACGGGGTTTCTGCAACATTGGACAACACCCTATTATTATTCAACAATTGAAAATTTGGGGTTTAGAAAAAGCAAAGCAGCAAAGTGAGATTACCTTTGTGCTTCTTGAAACAGGGCACGGAACAACTGCAGAGAAAAGCAGCAAAGATTGTTGTATTAGAAGCAGAAGCAGTAGAGAAGAATGGGAAGGGTTTTTGTTTGGTTTTGTTTTAAAAATGATGAAAGCGAAGATGATTAGCTTACTAAGGTGCTCGGCAAGAGGGGCACTTGTACTTGGATTGAGCTTCGTTGCAGACTTGGCACACTTGAGGACCCATTGGACTGATTGCTCTCGAAGGAAAGGTATGCGACGACAGAAAGGAGCCGTTTCCCGGGGAACGCCCAAGCGCCACTTTATATCAAACTAAGCCTCTTAAGTTAGGCTGTGTCAATTTGCTTTTATCATCCTCGTTCATACTCTAAAAAAAAAAAAAAAATTACTTTTATCCTCTTGTTTAAAAAAAACAAAACAAAACAAAATTATTATTTTTTTTTCTTCAAGATTTTAAATGCAAATAACTGCTAATGATGCAGTTGCGATGCAGTTGCATTCAACAAAAACCTGTGAAAGAAAGTCTAGTGAGGTCGGTTGGTGCACAAACCTACAAAGTTGTTGGTGTTAGAACAATCAAAATTAAGGTACATAATGGATCGGTGAGGACTTCAGAGAATGTTTTCCATGTGACTCTCTCTCTCTCTCTCTCTCTCAGAAAACCTAGAGAATGCCGCCTCCTCTTCTTTTGCCTGTTCTGCTGCGCCGCGGCGCCGTTAATAGCCTCTGGCCTAACCGGCGCATGGTGGCTGTGGACGGATGGGTGCTCTATGTTGGATTGATGACTCAGGCTAAGTGGATCGGATTGAAAGGTATCCTGATCTCTCTTCCTCTCTTTCTTGGTTGAAGTTTGTGGTTGACTCATGGAGGCGGGCTGGGAGCAGAGAGGAATCGAGATAGTGTAGGATGGAAGCGGCATCAAGACAGTTTCATTAACAAAAACTTGAGGGCGGCCGCACTAGCCCTTTATTAAAAAAAAGACTAAAACAAAAAAGACATTTTACACTTGAGTAATATAGTCTTTCAACGACAAAATAATAATAATATAGTCTTTCAAGAATTGGAATATTTGTAAACATAAAGAAAACCGCACCCATAAAGAAAACCAGAGCAAAGCTCCTCAAGAACCTTAACAGTAAACTAATACTAGCTGAACCTAGTCTTTTGTATATACATTTTAAGTTGATCAAAAGCACACATTCCACAGAACAATAGCAGTAGCAAACTACCAAGTAAATTCATCCGTAGTTTGGGCAGGATAGATATGAGTGGAAAAAATACCCTGGTTGGTCATTCTAAAAAAAAGTACAAAGAGCAGGTGAAATTACATACAATACAAAAAGAAACTACTAATATCATGCAAGCAATTTTGGAGCCTATCTCGTTTGTATTGTTCGTAATGCAGCACGCCAACAAGATGCAGATTCTTAAGTAAGCGTTTGTATGATGGCTCCAGCCAAGCAGTTGCGCATTATAGTATTGTACCTTACATTCAAGCCTGAAGACCCTATTTGTATTCTTCAGCCAGACAGATGATGCAGAAATACAAAACCGGGACCTGCATGGAGCACTCTTTAGAATCTTATGCAATTAAGCTAGTGTTGGTGAAACCCAAAATCTGGGTGGCAGAGAGCTATAAAATCGGGTTTCAAGTCCCTCCCAAAACTTGCTCATTTATGACAGCCTGTTGTTATGGGTTGATGGTAGATTGGATCGCAATGCCAGATATTAACTACCGCAACTGCTTCTGTTTTGTTCAATATTGTTGTGGTTTGATATGCCGATGAATGCAACAATATAACATAGGTGATGGACAAACTGCACTGACTTGGACAGAGTGATAAAAACCTGAAAATATTGCGAGTACATGGTGAGTACATTAACTACCATGTTCATCTCAATATTGTAATTTTCAAGCATTAAAAGTGGAAATAGCAGTTTGCAGTTTGCAATTGTAAGATACAAAAATTGGTGCGAAAGGACATTTTTTAGTAAGACACTATTAATGTTCCTACATCTTCTGCACAAATCAAGCATAATTCCAATCAATCTTGATCTCCCGAGATTGATTGTGGAATCATCTGTTTATATTTGTATTTATTGTTATGCTTAATTTTAGCTATTCCTAGAATGTCAACAGTAGGGTCTGTATATATACAGAGAATGTAAAATCAATTTATTCAATGAAATTTAGTTTCTACATGGTATCAGTTTAGCCTCCAGATCCTTACCTGTGTTTTCCTCTCCCTTCTTTTCTGTGTCTTCCTTTCTTTGCCTTCCCTCCTCTTCTATGTTCCTCCATGGCTTCTTCTTCCTCATCCATCTCCCAAAACACTTCCTCTTTTCCTAAACTCACCGAATCCAACTATTTGGTTTGGATCGTTCCAATTCAATCCTACCTCAACGGTGCTGATTTATGGGGATATGTGGATGGCTCAATCCTGGAACCATCTTGCACCATCACTGTTCCGGCCAGCGGTGACACTCCGGCCTCTACAAAACCCAATCCGGCATACAAAACCTGGTACATCGAGGATCAAAAGATAGTCAGTATTCTCACTACCTCTCTCACCGAACCTGTTGCTTGGATATGTCTTGGCCATAAAACGTCCAAAGGCATTTGGGACTGTCTGGTTAATTTCTTCAATAAAAAATCAGCTGCTAGTGCCACCAGCTTAAAGCTTTAACTGTATGAACTTCAGAAAGGCAACCAATCTGTTGATGCTTATCTCCAACATGCCAAGTCCATTGCAGACGCACTTGCCTCAATCGATCAACCTGTTTCTGATGCCGATCTGGTAATTGCTACTCTTCATGGTCTTGGTTCTGATTATCTCATGCTTCGTACTGCCATGTCCCAGACTACTCTTCCAAATTTTTCCGATCTTCGCGCTAGGATTCTTGCATTAGATGCCCAACAGCCACCATCCCTTGCTGTGCCTACCACTGCCCTTTACCACAACGTCGGCTCCTCCTCAAATTCGGCCGCCAACCGCTCTGGTCGCCGTCCGGCTACTGGAAACAACGGCGTTGGACGTTCCTCTGGCAAGAACCGTCGTTCATATAGCCAGCCATCTTATCGTTCTGGAAGATATAATCATCAGTCTTATCACCCACCTTTTATGGGTTACCCTCAGCCAAATCCATGGGCCCAGCAGTAGCCCGTGCTTCCTAATTCTCAACAAGGTCTCCTTGGCCCTCCTCCTGGACAGCAATGGTGTCCAACCTGTATGTCCTCTCTTCATGGGCCTACTCAATGTCCTCATCATTTCTCTGGACCTGCCCCTGTTCGTCCCTTTGCCGGAGCCCATTTTGCCCCCCCTGATGATCCATTTTGGTACCCCGACACCGGAGCCACCCATCACATAACCTCCATGCCGGTTCAGAATCCTCAACATTATGGAGGTCCTCACAATGTTTATATGGGTAACGGTGACTCCATGCCTATATCTCATACGGGTACCCTCCCATTATCTTTGGGAGATTCCAAATTCACTCTAAACAATGTTTTTCAAATTCCTTCTATTCGTACAAATCTCCTCTCTGTAGCAAAATTTAAGAATGATAATCTTGTTTTTTTCCTTTTTGCTCCAGATTTCTATCAAATATATTGCTTACGTTCTGGTCGTTTATTATTTCAGGGCCCATGTAAAGATGGTCTCTATCCTCTTCCAGTTTCCGGCTTGCCTTCCCAAGCTCCTCAAGCTTTAGTTTCCGTGTCATCCTCCCTTTGGCACAATCGTCTTAGTCATCCGTCGTCATCAGTCATGTCCCGTCTTGTGTCGTCTATTGGTTCCAAGTCTTCTATTCCTTCGTTTTGTAATGAATGTGCGCTTAGTAAAGCGCACCAGTTACCATTTCCATCCAATAAAGAATTTGCTTCATCTCTTTTTGATATAATTCACAATGATGTTTGGATGTCCCTAACCACTTCTGTTAGTGGATTTAAATACTATGTGATTTTTACAGATGAGTACTCCCGTTACAGTTGGATTTACCCCATGTGACGGAAAAATGAAGTTCTAACGCATTTTCAAAATCTTGTGGCACTAATTCAAAATCTTTTTCAGGGGTCCGTTAAAAATCTTCAAAGTGACAATGGTACTGAATTTGTAAACAAAGCCTTTTCTCACTTCTGCTCTAGTAAGGGAATCCAACAACGTTTTTCTTGCCCTCATACTCCCCAACAGAATGGCCTTGCTGAGCCTAAGCATCGTCACATTGTTTCTACTATTTGTACTCTTCTTATCACTTCTCATGCTCCCCAAGAACTTTGGGTTGAAGCTGCCCTTACGGCTGTCTATCTAATTAATCTTCTCCCTACATCTTCTCTCTAGTGGGACACCCCTTATTTTCGTCTCCACAAATGTCAACCCTCCTACTCTTCTCTCCGTGTCTTTGGTTGTTCATGTTTTCCTCACCTCGGTCCTTATGTTTCAAATAAGTTGTCTGCCCGTAGTGTTGAATGTGTCTTTATCGGTTACAGTCCTAATCATAAAGGCTACAAATGCCTTGATCCTTCCTCTGGTCGTGTCTATGTCTCTCGTCATGTTTTATTTAACGAAACACATTTTCCTTATAAATATTTGCAGGTATCTTTCTCAACCGGTTTGGATTTCACCGAATTCACACAAGTGCTCACACCATCTTCATCAGTTTCTTCCCCGGCCCAAAACCCGAGCCCAGGCCCATCCTCCAATACGGGTCCAAGCATAGCCTCACTACAAGAATCCATTCCTGCAGTTGATACCACACTCACCACAGTCTCCCACTCCCTCCCGATACCATCCTCACCACCAAACTCTACTCCGACTCCGCCCTCTTCCTTACCGGCGCTCCCCACCGCTGCACCCGTCATCAACATCTACCAACGTCGTGCTTGATCAATCCCACCACCAGCTCCTCCCCCTCCGCCAGCCCTCACTCACACATACAGCCGCCGTGCGCCACCACCACTACCTGCATCCCCGTCTGCACCTTCGCCCTCACCGGAACTCTCTCTGTTGCCAGACCCGAACCCCACTGCTCCGCCTCCTTCTCTGGCTGCTCCGCCTCCCTCTAGTGCCGCTCCACTTCCTGTCATGCTCACCAGATTGCGCGCCGGCATCTCTAAGCCCAAAGTCCGCTCTGATGGTACAGTAAGGTACCCAGTTCCTCGTGCCCTCCTTTCTGTTATTACTGCATCCGAACCTACTTGTTACTCTCAAGCATCTCAGTCCAAGGAATGGCGCACCGCCATGGCTGAAGAGATCAACGCTCTCTTGAAGAACCAAACCTGGACCCTTGTTCCGTCCTCCCCTACCCAAAATACTGTTGGATGCAAGTGGGTTTTCCGAATCAAACATAATCAAGATGGCTCCATGGATCGCTACAAAGCCCGCCTTGTAGCCAAAAGAGACAGGGCATTGATTATCAGGAAACCTTCAGTCCCGTAATCAAACCTGCGACCATTCGCACAGTCCTTGCTCTTGCAGTTTCTAAAGGATGGTCTCTTCGTCAACTTGATGTCAAAAATGCCTTCCTCCAAGGATTTCTCCATGAAGATGTCTATATGCATCAGCCCCCTGGTTTTGTTGACCCTGATCATCCCTCATATGTGTGTAAACTTCACAAGTCTCTTTATGGCCTCAAGCAAGCTCCCCGTGCTTGGTTTCATCGCATTCGTGCCTTTCTTTTATCGGCTGGGTTTCTACAAAGTAAGGCTGATCATTCTCTCTTTATATTTCATCACGGGCAACACACCATCTTCCTGCTTCTCTATGTGGATGACATTGTTGTTACTGGTAGTCATAACCGTATTGTCGAGAGTTTCATTCATGCTCTTGGCCGTGGTTTTGATATAAAAGATTTGGGTCCTCTACACTATTTCCTTGGATTGCAGGTCTCTCATTCATCAACTGGTCTCCACATTGACCAGCTCAAATATGCCCATGATGTCCTCCAGAAGTATGGCCTTCTTCTCAATCAACCTATAAGCACACCGTTGGCTGCCAAACCTCCACTCACTGCCTCTGATGGCGTACCACTTGACAATCCGACATTATTCCGTGAAATGGTTGGGTCTCTTCAATACCTAACCATTATACGCCCGGATATCTCCTTCACTGTCAATACTGTTGCTCAGTTCATGAGTCAACCCCGCACCACCCACCTGATGGCTGCAAAGCGCATTCTGCGTTATGTGAAAGGCACCCTTGACCATGGAATCTCCTTTAGTCCTCAACATCATCCGGTTACGCTCTCTGCTTACTCTGATGCCGATTGGGCTGGATGCCCGGATTCTCGCCGCTCTACCTCCGGCTATCTGGTCTACCTTGGCTCAAATTTAATATCATGGTGCTCCAAGAAACAACCAACTGTGGCTCGTTCCAGTGTTGAAGCTGAGTATCGCTCCCTCGCTCATGCCTCCGCTGAAACAACCTGGTTAGGCTATCTACTCTATGAGCTTGGTGTGCAAATTGCTCTTCCAATTATGCTTCATTGTGACAATTTAAGTGCAACATACATGGCCTCTAATCCGGTATTCCATGCCCGCACTAAGCACATAGAACTTGATTACCATTTTTTTCGCGAAAAAGTTGCTCTTGGAAGTCACTTTGTTTGTTACATTCCATCTGTTGACCAGCCCGCTGACCTCCTCACCAAACCTCTTCACAAGCCCCGTCATAATGCCTTGTGTCTCAAACTGGTCCGCCCAAGGCCGCTCAGTTTGGGGGGGGGGGGGTATTAATGTTCCTACATCTTCTGCACAAATTAAGCATAATTCCAATCAATCTTGATCTCCCGAGATTGATTGTGGAATCATCTGTTTATATTTGTATTCATTGCTATGCTTAATTTTAGATATTCCTAGAATGTTAACAGTATGATCTGTATATATACAGAGAATGTAAAATCAATTTATTCAATGAAATTCAGTTTCTACGAACCAATTTTTCATATGTACATGTGTAATACCCTAGATTTTCATATCATTTTCCTTGTATTATTCTCTTTTTAATGAAGGAAAATTTATGGAAATTCTTGTTGGTTTATGCGAAGTGGAAGTTTGGAGTTTATTTCAAGGTGCTTTGACGTTAAAATACCAAAAAGTTGACTTTACTTTCTGTAAGTTATCTTCGAAAACTTCCTTCAAGAAAGTTGTAGAGCTCGTCAATATGAGTTCGTAGACATGCGGCACGCGTGAAACGGACGTCGGATGAAGAAGTTGTGGTCAGAGAAAGTTAGTTGCCGGGTTTGGAAAGTGTATAATAGGAAAGTTGGGGATTTTTAATCTGTGGAAACCTATTTCTGCACTAAACCCGTATAGCTCTCTCTCTCTCCTACCCTGAGCACCCGACGCCTCACGGACGCTGGATTTCCTGCCGATCGGAAGCCCACCATCTCGCCGCCGGGTAGGTCGCCGTTGGTCCAGTTCGACTCGCTCGGCCACCCTCTTCCACCTACGGCGTCGCAGGCCGGAGAAGCTTCACGCGATTCGCCAAAGCTTAGGTCGGCTGTCCGGCTGTTGTTTCGACCGCCGCCGATCTTGTTCGGTGCACACTGACCTTCTCTTCCTTCCTAGGGCAGCGCCACCCACCGCCTCGCTGCCTAGACACCGCCGTCAGGCGGAGGAGCTGTGGAGATCTTGCCGTATTTTTGTAGTTCCGACGGCTTGTTTAGGCCAAAGTTGGGTGAGTCTCGTCCTCTCCCTTCCTCTAGAGTTGTTTTTGCACCTCTTGTGATCCAAGTTTGAGATTTGGAGTGCTAGCTTGCAGATTTGGGGGCAGAGTTTGCGGTGGCTGTCGGGAGTGGTTCAAGGCTGAACCGAGCTTAGCCTCAGGTATAAAAAGTGTTCCTTTTACTATGCTCTTTAAGGTTGTTGTTGGGAGTTTTTGTAGATTTTGAGGTTGGTGGTGGCGTTTGAGGCTCACTCGCCGCCGCCTGTGGCAGCACGTGGGAGCACGTCCGGGCAGGGTAGAGACCTTGATGCTGCGTTAGCTAGCCCTTGTAGTTCCTAGGGTGTTGTTAGTGTGTTGTTGGTGTGTGAAGATTGAGTTTTGATTAGGTTTTGCATTGTAGGTGCTAAGTTGTTTCTAGGTGTTTGTTAGGTCGGAAACTTGGAAATTTTGGATCTTGGAGAGTGGTAGTATTGTTGTTGAGAGTCCGATGACCTTGGGAGGTCTTGGAGGAATGATTGCCCTTCTTTGGGCAACCTTTAAGTTAAGGGTATTTTAAATCCTTGTGGTGTTTTTACTAAGGGTTTTGAATTGTATTTTTTAGGTGATTTGTGAGTTGTTGGGTTCCTTGGCTCTTGTGTTGCGGAAGAACGCAGCAGGATTATTTTAGGTGAGTAAACCTCACCAAGGTTCACTTTTGAACCAAGTTTAAATTATGGTCATTTGAGGAGGTTAACAATTAGGATGCGATTTAATATTTTGCTATCATTGTTTTAAAAATATATGAGCTTGTTCGTCAACGGCTCATAGGTAAGATAAAACAAGTTTTCTTATGTGTTATTCTAAGGCTCATATGATTATAATTTTATTAAACTAGGAGTAGTTATTTTATTGGTTTAATTTATTTTGTTCATATAATTATATCCTTGTGAATGATATAATTTTATGATGTAAATCTTGTGATGTTGATAATGATGTTGTGATATGATGACTGTTGAATAAATAGCCTAACCGGGTTCCAAGCCTTTAAATAGGTGATTAGTTACAGTTTAGATACTATTTATTATTTTATTTTATTGGTATTGGACAGTCAAACTGGGTTCCAAGCCTTTGGCCGGGTGATTGGTTACGGTTAGGAATTAGAGCTCTAGTCCATCTGTCGGTGTAGGTCATGGGAGATACTTGATGGTATCTGGGACCCATGGGTACACATATTGTTGTTGTAGATCATGAGGGGTATTTACTAAATATCTATGACTCATTGGTACATTTCTTGTTAATGTGTGGTTTTTATTTATTGATCAAAATTCATTTGGGGTATGTTGCATCTGTTAAATTGTTGGATGTGATAAATGTGGAGTTTACTTTTGAGTTTACTCATACGGGCTTTTTAGCTTACCGGGTTTGTTATTCTACAATCCCGGTGCACCATTTCTTGGTGTAGGGGTTAGACCTGCAGGTGAGGATCGGCATGGGTGAGAAGGAGGCGTAGTGGCAGGGTTCTCATTTTTTTTATTAGACTCTGTATAGTTGTAGTTTTGAATAGACAGTATTTAAGTCATGAGATTATTCTCATGTCCTTGTTTTGCACTTTATGTAAACAAGAAAGTGTAATCTTAATTCAGTGATAGATCTAGTGGAAATTTCTATTCTGTAATTGAGTTTTGTTGTTGTTGAAACAGGTTGAGATGTTAATATTTTAAGTTAGATTATGCCAAAATTTTTGAAAATTCCATTTGAAAATTGAGGCGTGACAACATGGGACATCAAAGCAAGGGATAATTTGTGTCATTAACATTAAGCTTGTGTGTGCAATGCAAAAGCGCGGGCATCACCTTCACCACACAAAATCATTCAAAACCATCATCATATCACGTAGTCAAAATCTGTGTACACAGTCATTTCTTTGTCAAACGTGTACCCATGTTGCTCCAACGAAATTCACCATCACATCACTAACGCCATTTGCATTTATTGTAATGCCTGACTGCATCTTTGTTAAAGACATTCCATGTTTCTGGCTGTTCCTCATTTGAAGCAGTACAAAAAATATATCACTTGGCCATATTTCAATACAACTACGATGCACGACGCAGTTGTAAATTGAACAACCGTACAAAATGAAGACATAATCAAAATTCTTGTACTCAGCTGTAAATGCTGAACATCCTCTGCTTTTCACAAACATTTGATCCTGCAAATGCTGAAGAACCTTTGTTTTTTTTTTGCAGACATTCGACCTTGACCGCTTGCATGTTACTTCATGCACAATAATATTGTCAAGGATATCCACATTGAATCTAATTATCTACTCTAGAACCCTACTAAAAAACCCAAATTGATACACCATACAACTGCATGAAATGACTTTGACAATAGATAAGATGACAACAGTTATGTTTTTCATATCATCTCAATATGTTCCAAATGCAATCTTTCAAAAAAGAACAGTCTATAATCTTCCTACCATGAATAATGAACTTAATCTTTCTACTATGGATACTTAACTCCGGACTGATGCAGTCAATTTCAAGTTCCATAACGTAACTATGTTTGTGTCTCCTAATTCACATGCACCCACCCAGTACCAAAAATAAAAACAATTGCCAAAATTTCCAAACATGAAAAACGAAATCAAGTGAAATTTGAAATGATTCATAGTTTCAACAGTACCTCAAAAAACAGACGACTCACTATCGTTCAAAGCGAACCAAATGCAAATCTTCCCCTTTTCCTCTTCACCACAGTTTCAATAGCTGGTACTGTGTAACTACCATATGAAAAAAAAATAACGACATAAAAACCCATGATGAAAGAAGATCACCATATGAAAATCCAGAAGAAAAAAAAGTTGAAACCAAACAAAGCCTAAAAAAAAATAGAATTGAACAGAAAATTTGTTCATACTGATTAGCAGGGCCACTGAGATGGTTTCTCCTGAAAGCCTTTCTTTAGTGTTCGACTCTAACAAAAACATATGAAAAATTGGAGATTTAACTTTAATCGAGCTCATTCTTATTTTAAGGCAATAACTTAGTTGGGGTTCAGTAATTGGTGGCCATCTTTAAGATCAAGTCTCCGTTCGGTTGCTAGATGGGTCTGTCTCCTTTTTGGTACTGCGCCATTTCCATGAGAGAATTTGCCTTTATCATCAGTAACAGTAACAGGGAAAGACCCATAAGTTTTAAGTCTGTCCTGCAAAATGGCAACAGTCTTGGGATTCAAAAGAGCAATTATTTTTTTCCTATATAAGAATTTCACCAAACTTCGCCATTATAGGACAGAGAAAGATATCTGATACATGTGTTATTACAGACACGAAGTAGGCCATGCCATATACCTGAATAAATGCAAGAGGTTTAGACATCCTTTGTTCAAAGGCCTTTGGAGTCCCACTTGAGTAAAAACTCTGATGCTATGTCTTTCATCAACTGAACCTTCTTCTCAATTCTGGGAGGTCGGGAAGCTATATTCCCAACGAACTATTAAGTAGAATTCAGTTAGTCAGCTGAATAATAACAAAAAGGAAAAAGAAAATGCACTCAAGAGACGCATCTTTCACTCAAGTAGAAGGAAAAGAACATAACATGAATAATAAACGAAAGCCCTTGGACACAAAAATGGACTCCAAGCGACCCAAATCAAACCTTACAAAAAAAAAAGGTAGTATTTAGAAGATAAAATGGAAAATCCACCAGACAATGTAAATTTAATGACAACCCACTGAAAGTTAAACTTTGCCTACATAACACCATAATAATAAACTGAAAACGAAAAACACTAACAAAATCAAATTAACAACACAAACACATATTTCAAACATGCCCACGTCCCAAAAGTTGGAAACTGAAGTGTCAAGGCGAATGATCTAGTCATAACCTGTGGAATTTTATATAAATTGACTGAGGTATCTTCAAATTTACGCAGAAAACAGAAATGAGTTGAAAATAATCTATATAATTTTTACTTGTGAGTGATACGTCGAATGGCTAGCTGTTATACTAAGATTTCTCCTTTATCTCCTCACATCTTATACTTTACATCAAACAATATACTGTTCATTGCAAAGAAAATTTCCAAATTAGGAGAGATGGGGTTTCAACAAATAGAGCTAACTATGTTTTGGTATTATAGCTATTGCCGTAAAATTGATATAAGCTGTAACCAATATCAGATTCTAATTTAGTCGATTTAATATCCTGATTTATTGATTGAATGCCCTTGAAAAAGGTAATTGAATGCTCTGAACAATAAGCTCTTGAAAAAGGGTTGTTATTATGTGACTTCTATCCTGTGTGAAGTAGTGATTTGTTCCATGTTATTCCTATGTTTTGCAAAATCGTGCACAATCCCAAGGCTATACATGTATGCATGTGTGGATACAGAGTAAAATACTTTGTTTCTTTGAGAAAGAAATTTTGCCACAACTTCATAGCTCAAAACATGCAATATTGAAGAGCTCAAAAAATATAAAAAGTAATTTATAAGAATTCATAATTATCCTTATAGAAAGCCTTGATAGAAGACATGAGAATACCTGTACATTTAGGTTTTGCTTTAAATACCTATACGATAACCGTCATTTGAATCAGTTCTCTCCGATCACGGTTCCCAATACTCATCGCTCGAGATCAATGCCTAACTCTTATGTCACGCGGGAAGATTGAAGCCTCCTTCACCTGGCTCACCATGGATTGAAAGATAATGGCTATAATTCCCCTGACATTAGTTTTATTGGCAGGTCAAGCTTTAGTCGTACTTTTGGTAGTATTACAGCCCAATTAGTTGACCCTGCATAAACACACCAAACTATTAGCAGAGGGTCACGGGGAAAAAAATGAAGTTCTGTGAAAGAAACATTCATGTACATGGAGATCAAGTTGCCACTAAGGTCATTGAATATTGATAATCTCACCTTTGTTCAATGTTGACTGTTTGCACCGAACCAATAAGCCAAGTAACAACTACACCACCAGTAATGTTAATAGAACTAAATTTAAGTCTCAAGATTAAAGATTTCATCAATAGAACTACTGAGATGAGTCCTTGAATGCCCCAAGATGCCTCTTACCATTTCATAATCCACCATAGTATCGGCACAAACCTCAAGTCCCAAAATCTAGAATATTCAGAATATATAACACAGGTATTCAAATTCTTCAGTTTATCTTCCAGTTGAAATGATCATGAATTTCAAGATGGTACTTGCAAATATAATTAGCAACTACACTACTCTCTTGCCCTTCTAGTGCTGCTGCCTAAAGAATTTAAACAAAGAGAACATGAAAATTTATCAATTTTTTTATAATGTACATGAAATGTTCTGTTCTTTATGGCTCATCAATATGATTATTCACCTTTTGGTAGATATCGATGTCTGGATCAGGCTTGATATATTTTCCTCCTCTCTTCTAGACAATTCTGCCAGCATTTCTACAATGTTCCCAAATATGAAATCAGGTCCTTTCTAAATCATCAAATTAAAATGTATCAAATTCATGGTGATCGGAGTCTTTTGACTAACCACAATTTGACCAAACTCCTTAAGATGTAGCTGAGAAAGCCAGTGTCTCCTGAACTGTCATTTCTACTATGTGAAGATCATTTTAACTTCCACCGAAGACCTAAGATACATCAATTACCCTATTAGACTAGATATTTACTGAAGAAAATTCATGAACAAAAAGGGCCAATAACTGTTCTTGCTTTTATATCTTTACCAAGTATTCCTGCAAGAGCCAATAATGATGTGGTTTTCCTCTTGGGGGATCCAAAAGCAAAGTCATTATGCAAGAATCGATTGAAATAAGAGTTGTTTGATAAGAGCTAGAATCCAAATGCGGGAATCAATAAATGATGAAAGTGTTACTACACAAATACCATCATCACATGTTTTGTCATAAGATCTATCACTGCAAAAACATATAACTTCATATATATCACCACATTTACTTAAATGACACACCAACAAATGATCCCCAAAGGTCATTGCACACACAACCAAATAATATCATCGCATGTAATTTCATACACTAATAGAAAGAAATCTTTATTTCTTTTTTTTCACATTTGAACCTTTATGACTGTCACTGCCTGGAAACACAGACCTTCAATTTGATATTGTTCTTGGCAACGCTCAACAACAAAAATGAGAACAATGTGTTCTTGCATAAATACTTGTAAACATTTGATACAACTGCTACTATATTTAGCAGAGAACAGAATTATCAATCACTCAAAGTCAAGCACAAATAACGTTTTCCATCAACATCACACATCATCAATCTTTCAATAAACAACTGAAATGCATACTTGAAGATTGAACTGAATACTTGAAGATTGAACTGAATAATTTAAGGCAGGGGCTTTTACTAACTATCAGAATCAATTTTCCCAATGAAATTTTCATTTCAATACAGGTACTTTTTCCCAAAACATATTGAATTTGGTCACCTGATATGTAATCTTAACTCCTTTCCAGATAAATATTGGAATTTTTTTTTAAGAAACACACATGTAACTGTTGATTGAATTTTAGAGTTCAGGGTTTCTCCAATGAACAAACACAAAAAAGTTCCAGCCTACAAAATCAAACTTGCAATTTTGTCCACCAAATCCTCATACTTTGAATCATCAAGATGTTATTTTTCTTCAGCCTTTCCACAATCTAAACCGGTACACTGAAATGAAAATTGCATGTTGAAATCAAAACATGCAAAAGGTAATCACCAAAATACTGTTACGCCATGGAAGCTTTCAATATAAACTAAACCATTAACATGCAAGTAAAAAATTGACAAGTAAATACCTATGTCCATCATATGAAGTCCTGACACACAATCGCCGCCCAAAAATAAATAACCTATGCAAGCAAATCAGAAACCAATTTGATTTAACCAAAGAAAAAATGAAAATGCAAGCCAAATCAGAAAACCAAACAGATAATCTAACCAAAGGAACCGACATCGAAGTACCTGAGTCAATGAGAGTAAGGCCGAATGAATGCGATCACTATACAGGCAGAACCAACAGTGCACAACACAACAAAGATTACCAACCCCAATAAAACCACCGACATGCCAACAAAAATAGAGAAAAAACCCCATTATCCCGTACCTTGGAACATAGTAAGCCAGAACAACCCAAATTTTGCCACTTGAATGAACAGCGGTACTGCCTTATTGTTTTAGTACTAGCAAAGTTGGCCGCGCGTTGCGGCGGGGATTTTTCCTCTGTATTTTCGATCAAGTATGCAAGTCTCTGTCGATGTTAAAAATTGCAAGCACACTGAAAACTTATGAAAAAGGCTAGACATAAGCTGATATATGAACAGCGGCGTCGGAAAGTCCGGGTTGAAATGCCGGGTCCGGGTAGGGTTGGCTGGGAAATTTGGACTCTCTCGGGGACGGGGAGAGAGAAGGAGAGGGAGAGACGAATGGGTTCCGGAAAAAAGAAATGGAACTCTACACTTTCCTTATTTAACCCAAAAATCCCGTAAAGCCACGAACTTCTGCTGACCATAACTTTCTCATACGACATCCGATTTACGCGTGCCACGTGTCTACGAACTCGTATCGTCGTGCTCTACAACTTTCGTGAAGGAAGTTTCTCGAGAAACCCAACAGATTAAAAAGTCAACTCTTGACCCTTCAAAATCATAATACCGCTTCGGTAAATTATGCAACCGAACTCTTCCGCTCTTCCTTCGAATCTCAAAACACACTAACTTTTAACTCGAAAATTCCCAAATAATATTATAAACTAATATTAAATTTCCGGGGTATTACAAGATGATTCTTGGAGACTTTAACATTACATGGAAGACGCTCAACGAAATTCAAAACCACATTTTACGGTGAAAAAAAAAACAGTTGCAGATATCAAATATGACAGAATCATAACTGTCACGCCCCGGTTCTTAAGTTATTTTACGGTTATTTACTTTGGTAATATTTTGGTCTTTTACCGTTTTAAGTAACCGTTTACTATTTAAGACTCCAAAGTTGACTTTTTCTTCCGTATGGAATTTGGGAAAACTTTCTTCATGAAAGTCGTAGAGGATGTTATTACGAGTTCGTAGACATGCTACGCGTTAAAATCGGAGTTAGCATGTAAAAGTTATCCTTAAAAATATAAGTTTTATTGCGGTATTATTTTGGGGTGTTAAATTTTGGAGTTGGGTTTTGTTTATTAAGTTGAACCGGGCCTTGTTTTTGGTCAAAGCCCAAAACACTCTCTCCCTCTCTTCCTCCCGTTTCTCTCTCTCTCTTTCTCCCCCGTGAGTTTCCCTCCGCCCGGAAATTTCACCACCGCCGTCCGCCGCCGTCCGGCCACCACCGACCGCCAGACCGGTCCCGTTCGGACCCCCGACATCTCCTCTTCATTTCTGGGTAGGTGGCCGATCCCCTAACGCCGCCGTGAAGGAGCAGCCGAGCCCGAAAGCCACGGTTGCCGTGGTTGCACCTTCGCCGGAGCTCCGTCTTCCGGCCACCATAGGTCGTGATTTTTGGCTCAACTTGTAGCCCTCATCTAGGTGAGTAATCCCTCAAAAGGATTCGGTTAAATTCGATTTCGTTAGGGTGGTTTGTATAATTGAAAGTTTTAGGGATTTATGGATGTTTTGATTCGATTACCATAGTTAGGCTTGGAATTGGTGTTTGTGCTAGTTAGGAAAGTTGTAGAGGAGATTGAGAGGAAGATTCTGTTAAAATTTGGTAGCATTTGCAGGTTGCCGGAGTTGGTCGCCGGCCGCCGCTGTTTTGGGAAATTTTGTGGTTTTTGATGTAGAATATTAAGGGGATATTATTGATGTGAATTTAGGAATTTTTGGAGGATTTTTGGTTAGGTTTTGAAATTTGTAAAGTTTGGTATTTTTGGCGGATTAATAAGTTAAAATCCGGCCATTGGATTATTTTTATGAATAGGACGTTGGAAGGTGATTTTCGAAGATGTCGGTATTTATGGAGATTTTTGGTTGGCAGTGAAGTTAAGATTTAGGACGATAGGCAAGGTTGAGCACGAGAAGCTCATATTTAATTATGCCTATTTTCTTTAAACGTTGGGATTTTATTTAAGGAATTATTTATGTTTTGGAACAGGACGCGAGGAGGCTCGAGCAGAGGAGACCTCCGACTGACTTCAGGCTTAGGCCTAACTTGTGAGTGGACTTTTGTTTTAAATAATGTGCATGCAGTTGTTTATTTGGTTAGACCATTTGACGTCATTTTTATTTGACGATTTTACTCATTGTGATGAGTTACCGAAAATGGGATTTTCGGTAAATTATAATATATTTTTAAGGAGAGTATGTATATAAATGCTAGCTAGCGATATGTGTCTGTCCACCTTAATGACATAATATATAACTGCATTATGGTGTGACGTGAGCGTTGGACGCAAGCGTAGTAGCCTTATATGAGTGTTTAATTCATATAAGGGGTCTGGGCACATATTTATACACCCGTCTGTCCACCTTAATGACATAGTGTATCACCGCATTAAGGCGTGACGTGAGCGTTGGACGCGAGCGTAGTAGCCCTATATAGATTATTATTAATTTATATAGGGAGTCTGGGCGAGTGTAAATATATACATGTATATATTTTAGCCTGAGAGGCTGTATTTGAATATATATATATAGTTTTGAGCAGTAGAGGCTCGATATTTATAACGATAAGAGAATTATCGTTTAAGACATGCATTCGTTTTCTTGGAAATTAAATTGGGAAAACATAAATATTCTTTTTATTTATTTTTGTCCACTCACTCTAATTATTGCGAATGTTTTTCCCCTGGGCTCTTCGTTTTTTAAAATGCCCAGTCTGCAGAGTTCGAGTTAGAACGAGTAGGAGACGACGAGGCATAGTTACCCATTTCTCAGCCACCATTCACCAGTAGGTTACCTGTTTAACCTACTAGAGTATTTTTCCTACTCCTCTAGTGTATAGTAGCTCTGAATACTCTTTGGGATTTATTGTAATGTTTCTGGTGGTGTGCTTGGACTTTTATTGTATTTTTGAATATACGAAGTTTGTAATTATTTACTCACTTTCGTATAATTGTGGGTTGATTTGGAGGATGCTCAAATTTATTTAAGAAAGTAACACTTTAGTTTTCTAGGTTAGGGTTGTCCATTTTCAAGGGAGGTTTGCTTTTTAGTAAATTTTCCTTGGAGGTGGTCCCCGCAGGACTTACCTCGGGTTTCGGGGTGAAATTCGGGGTGGGTCTTGACAGTTGGTATCAGAGCCACTCTGCCGTGTGGTGCGAGTGTGCCGACGAGGGCGTCGGGCTCCCAAGGGGGGTGGATTGTAATATCCCACATCGGCCAAACGGAGAGGGGTTATATGGTGTATATGTACATGCCCACCTCCAATTTAATACGAGGCCTATTGGTGGCTCAGCGGCTTCGGAGGGGATGGGTACTCCGAGGTTAAGCATGTTGATGCTAGAGCAATCCCAGGATGGGTGACCTACTGGGAAGCTGCTCCTGAGCTGCCGGAAACAAAACCGTGAGGGTCGGTGGGCCCAAAGCGGACAATATCGTGTTACGGCGGAGAGGGTCCTGGGATGTGACAAATGGTATCAGAGCTTTAGGTTTCATTTCCTACCTCCTTGGTACTACCATATTTGCCTAAGAAGCACGTAGTTCCTATAGAGTGGTGATCCGACCGCGGCGGATTCACTAGCATTTTATGCTTTGGATGCTATGTGTTATTGGGTATGTGTGATAGATCTATTAGTCTTGTGTATAGACTACTAAATATCTTTTTCTTCAGGTAATTATGCCTCCTAGACGCCGACCCCGGGTAGCTACCTCGACCAACGTGGATGAGGGTGATGAGGTCAGAGGATTAGTTGATTCCATTGGGAGTATGCTGAGGGGTGTTTTAGATAGGGTTCAACACCCACATTCTGTGAGGAAGAAGGATATCTTCGATGCTGGAGCAATTGAGTTCAAGGGTGCCAAGGGACCCCTTGATGCATATACTTGGGTAGACAAGATGGAAAAGGCTTTCGAGAGCACTGATATACCGGAAGAAAAGAAAGTGAAGATGGCAGTGACTTTTCTGGATGACTCTGCACATCATTGGTGGACTCTCGCTAGCAGAAATAATGGTGGTGCTCAGGACATGACTTGGGAGCAGTTTAAGACGCTCTTCTTAGGTCAGTATTTTAGTCATGCTCATCGTATCAGGATCCAGTCAGATTTTCTGAACATGAAGAAGATGGATGATGAGGGTGTCATTGAGTTTGAACAGAGGTTCACTACCTTGAGCTACCATGTGCCTTATTTGGTTCCTGATGAGAGGACCAGGATTGACATGTTCATTGGAGCACTTGGCGGAGTGTACGCCGAGAAGATGACCGGTGTCATTTACCCGACCTTTCTTGATGCGGTTACTGCAGCCATGGCCATCGAGACCAGGAGGACTTATAGAGCACGGCCCCGAGATTTCGGTGGTCCCAGCCAGGGTCCATCGAAGAAGGCCGCTTCATCATCTGCTTCTGGATCTTCAGCGGGTAGTAGCAGTAGTGGAGGATCAGGTTCTAGTTCTCGGTTTAGGGCTAGAGGACGTAACAGGAGACCTTTCAGGAGCCAGTTGGGTAGGCAACAGACTGGTCAGTTTGGTTCTAGTGGCAGTTTCCAGGGTGGTCAGACTTTTTCTTTTGGTCGTCAGCAGCAGTTTTCTGGGTGCTTTGAGTGTGGTAGTCTGGACCATTTCAAGAGAGATTGTCCCTTGTTGGCTCAGAGAACCACCCCCACTCCTACTCAGCCAGCCGATCAGCCTGCAGCCAGAGGCTCCAGTATTGGTACTCGTGGCAGTTCAGCAGCCAGAGGTGGCTCTCAGCAGGGTAGTGGTCAACGTGGACGTCCCATGACTCGTGCCAGACTTCATGCTATGACTCAGCAGGAAGGTCGTACTTCTCCAGATGTCATCATTGGTACGTTATTAATTTTTGGCCAGCCAGCTTTTACTTTAATTGATCCCGGAGCCACGCATTCATTTATGTCTAGTAGATTTGCCCTCCATGCAAATGTGCCATCATCGTCTCTTCCAGGCGAGTGGCATGTGTCTCTACCCTCCGGTGAGGTGATGAGAATAAATTGGGTATTTAGTGGCTGTGAAGTGGTTGTGGAAGGAGTTAACTTCGAGGCTGATTTAATTCCTTTAGATATAGTGGAGTTTGATGTGATCTTGAGAATGGACTTTTTGGAAGCATATAGAGCTATGGTAGATTGTTTCCGAAAAGAAGTGGTGCTTCGAAGTCCAGATGGATTTGAAGTTGCATTTCAAGGAGAAAGAGATGTTATTTCGAGTTGCTTGATATCAGCTATTACTGCTAGGAAATTGTTAAGTAAAGGCTGTCAGGCATACTTAGCTCACATTGTGGATACAAGTATGAGAGTGTTGGAAGTAGAGGATATTCCTGTAGTAAGGGAATTTCCAGATGTTTTTCCCGAGGAGTTGCCTGGTTTGCCTCCTGTAAGGGAGATAGATTTTTCTATCGAGTTATTTCCAGAAACTATGTCTATCTCACAGGCACCTTACAGAATGGCTCCAGCTGAATTGAAGGAGTTGAAGACTCAACTGCAGGAGTTGGTAGATAAGGGTTTTATTCGGCCTAGTAAGTCTCCATGGGGTGCTCCGGTGTTGTTTGTTAAGAAGAAAGATGGCACCATGAGACTATGCCTTGATTATAGGAAGCTAAATCAAGTCACGGTGAAGAATAAATATCCGTTACCCCGTATTGATGATTTATTTGATCAGTTAAAGGGTGCTACTGTTTTCTCAAAAATTGACTTGAGATCTGGTTATCATCAGTTGCGGATTCGAGAGAATGACATAGCCAAGACTGCTTTTCGATCACACTATGGTCATTATGAGTTTGTGGTGTTGCCTTTTGGACTTACTAATGCACCAGCTGCGTTCATGGATCTCATGAATAGGGTGTTTAGTCCATATCTTGACCGCTTCGTGATCGTATTCATAGATGACATTTTGGTTTACTCAAGAAGTAAAAAGGAGCATGCCAAACATCTAAGAATGATATTGCGGACTTTGAGAAATGCTCAATTGTATGCCAAGTTCAGCAAATGTGAATTTTGGTTGGATAAAGTGGGATTCTTGGGTCATGTAATTTCGGCTGAAGGTGTTAGTGTGGATCCCCAAAAGGTGGAAGCAGTGTCAAATTGGAGAAGACCTACCACTGTGACGGAGATTCGTAGTTTCTTGGGATTAGCAGGTTATTATCGACGCTTTGTGCAAGATTTTTCAAAGATTGCTGTTCCACTTACAAGATTGACCAAGAAGGGAGTTAAGTTCGAATGGTCAGATCAGTGTGAGCAAAGTTTTCAAGAATTAAAGAATCGCCTGACCAGTGCTCCTGTTTTAGCACTTCCGGATGATAGTGGGGAATATGTGGTTTATTGTGATGCTTCTAAACGAGGTTTAGGCGGGGTATTGATGCAGCATGATCGAGTTATTGCCTATGCTTCTAGGCAATTGAAGCAGCATGAGGTAAATTATCCCACTCATGATTTAGAGCTTGCAGCAGTAGTTTTTACTCTCAAGTTGTGGAGACACTATCTTTACGGAGCCAAGTGTCAGATTTTTACCGATCACAAGAGTCTTCGGTACGTGTTCACTCAAAAAGAGTTAAATATGAGGCAGAGAAGGTGGATGGAATTAATCAATGATTATGATTGCACTATTGAGTATCATCCTGGAAAAGCTAATGTGGTAGCTGACGCTCTTAGTCGAAATCCCACCATATCCTTGTCTCACTTGAGGATGGTTAGAGTTCCTCTTCTCTTTGAGTTACGAGCTACTGGGGTGGATTTAGCGGTGGATAATGTTGGTGCCTTGGTAGCTAGTTTCCATGTCAGGCCAGTTTTGGTTGATAAAGTGCGGGAAGCGCAGTATCATGATCCTTCCATTGTTCAGTTGATAGAAAGAGTAGCGAATGGAGCCGTCGTGGATTTTTCGGTAAGAAGAGATGGAACTTTATTGTTCAAAAATAGACTTTGTGTTCCAAAGAGAAATGAAGAGTTAAAGATAGAGATAATGGAAGAAGCTCATAGTTCTGCATATGCTGCTCATCCGGGTAGTACAAAAATGTATCGGACTTTGAAAGATTATTATTGGTGGCCAAACATGAAGAGGGAAGTGGCAGCTTTTGTAAGTAGGTGTTTGATCTGTCAGCAAGTGAAAGCTGAAAGGCAGAAACCTTCAGGATTTCTTGAGCCGTTGCCTATTCCAGTGTGGAAGTGGGACCACATCACCATGGATTTTGTTTTCAGTTTACCTCGTACCCGTGAGGGGCATGACGGTATTTGGGTGATTGTGGATAGACTCACCAAATCTGCACATTTCTTACCGATGGGAAAGAAGTATACAATGGATAAATTGGCGGAGCTTTATGTGAATGAGATTGTGAGACTTCATGGTGTACCTGAATCAATAGTGTCGGATCGGGATCCTAGATTTGCTTCTAAATTCTGGAAAGCTCTTCAGACAGCTTTAGGTACCCGATTACACTTCAGCACTGCTTTTCATCCTCAGACTGATGGGCAATCAGAGAGGACTGTTCAGACTTTAGAGGATATGTTGAGAGCTTGTGCCTTGCAGTTTAGGGGGAGTTGGGATAAGAACCTATCTTTGATGGAGTTTGCTTATAATAACAGCTACCATTCTAGTATTGGTATGGCTCCCTTTGAGGCACTTTATGGGAAACAGTGTCGTAAACCTCTATGTTGGAATGAAGTAGGAGAAAAAGAACTTTGTGGTCCTGAGTTAATCCATGATACTAATGAGAAGATTAAAGTGGTCAGAGATAGACTCAAGGCCGCTCAAAGTAGGCAGAAGAGTTATGCAGATGTTCGCAGGAAAGACCTTGAATTTCAAGTAGGTGATTGGGTGTTTTTGAAATTATCTCCTTGGAAAGGGATAGTACGTTTTGGTAAGCGTGGGAAGCTTAGTCCGAGGTATATTGGGCCTTATGAGATAATAGAGCGAGTTGGCTCACTTGCTTATCGATTGCTTTTGCCTCCAGAATTGTCCAGGATACATAATGTGTTTCATGTATCCATGCTTCGCAAGTATATGGCCGATCTCTCTCATGTGTTGCAAGAGCAGCCAATTAGTTTGACGAGAGATTTGACCTATGAAGAGGAACCGGTACAGATTCTTGACCGAAAGGAGCAAGTACTTAGGAACAAGACAATTCCGCTTGTCAAGGTGCTTTGGAGAAGTCATCAAGTAGAGGAAGCTACTTGGGAATCAGAGAAACAAATGAGGCAGCAGTATCCCTACCTTTTTGTTTGATAGTTATGTAAATTTCGGGGACGAAATTTTTATAAGGAGGGGAGAATTGTCACGCCCCGGTTCTTAAGTTATTTTACGGTTATTTACTTTGGTAATATTTTGGTCTTTTACCGTTTTAAGTAACCGTTTACTATTTAAGACTCCAAAGTTGACTTTTTCTTCCGTATGGAATTTGGGAAAACTTTCTTCATGAAAGTCGTAGAGGATGTTATTACGAGTTCGTAGACATGCTACGCGTTAAAATCGGAGTTAGCATGTAAAAGTTATCCTTAAAAATATAAGTTTTATTGCGGTATTATTTTGGGGTGTTAAATTTTGGAGTTGGGTTTTGTTTATTAAGTTGAACCGGGCCTTGTTTTTGGTCAAAGCCCAAAACACTCTCTCCCTCTCTTCCTCCCGTTTCTCTCTCTCTCTTTCTCCCCCGTGAGTTTCCCTCCGCCCGGAAATTTCACCACCGCCGTCCGCCGCCGTCCGGCCACCACCGACCGCCAGACCGGTCCCGTTCGGACCCCCGACATCTCCTCTTCATTTCTGGGTAGGTGGCCGATCCCCTAACGCCGCCGTGAAGGAGCAGCCGAGCCCGAAAGCCACGGTTGCCGTGGTTGCACCTTCGCCGGAGCTCCGTCTTCCGGCCACCATAGGTCGTGATTTTTGGCTCAACTTGTAGCCCTCATCTAGGTGAGTAATCCCTCAAAAGGATTCGGTTAAATTCGATTTCGTTAGGGTGGTTTGTATAATTGAAAGTTTTAGGGATTTATGGATGTTTTGATTCGATTACCATAGTTAGGCTTGGAATTGGTGTTTGTGCTAGTTAGGAAAGTTGTAGAGGAGATTGAGAGGAAGATTCTGTTAAAATTTGGTAGCATTTGCAGGTTGCCGGAGTTGGTCGCCGGCCGCCGCTGTTTTGGGAAATTTTGTGGTTTTTGATGTAGAATATTAAGGGGATATTATTGATGTGAATTTAGGAATTTTTGGAGGATTTTTGGTTAGGTTTTGAAATTTGTAAAGTTTGGTATTTTTGGCGGATTAATAAGTTAAAATCCGGCCATTGGATTATTTTTATGAATAGGACGTTGGAAGGTGATTTTCGAAGATGTCGGTATTTATGGAGATTTTTGGTTGGCAGTGAAGTTAAGATTTAGGACGATAGGCAAGGTTGAGCACGAGAAGCTCATATTTAATTATGCCTATTTTCTTTAAACGTTGGGATTTTATTTAAGGAATTATTTATGTTTTGGAACAGGACGCGAGGAGGCTCGAGCAGAGGAGACCTCCGACTGACTTCAGGCTTAGGCCTAACTTGTGAGTGGACTTTTGTTTTAAATAATGTGCATGCAGTTGTTTATTTGGTTAGACCATTTGACGTCATTTTTATTTGACGATTTTACTCATTGTGATGAGTTACCGAAAATGGGATTTTCGGTAAATTATAATATATTTTTAAGGAGAGTATGTATATAAATGCTAGCTAGCGATATGTGTCTGTCCACCTTAATGACATAATATATAACTGCATTATGGTGTGACGTGAGCGTTGGACGCAAGCGTAGTAGCCTTATATGAGTGTTTAATTCATATAAGGGGTCTGGGCACATATTTATACACCCGTCTGTCCACCTTAATGACATAGTGTATCACCGCATTAAGGCGTGACGTGAGCGTTGGACGCGAGCGTAGTAGCCCTATATAGATTATTATTAATTTATATAGGGAGTCTGGGCGAGTGTAAATATATACATGTATATATTTTAGCCTGAGAGGCTGTATTTGAATATATATATATATAGTTTTGAGCAGTAGAGGCTCGATATTTATAACGATAAGAGAATTATCGTTTAAGACATGCATTCGTTTTCTTGGAAATTAAATTGGGAAAACATAAATATTCTTTTTATTTATTTTTGTCCACTCACTCTAATTATTGCGAATGTTTTTCCCCTGGGCTCTTCGTTTTTTAAAATGCCCAGTCTGCAGAGTTCGAGTTAGAACGAGTAGGAGACGACGAGGCATAGTTACCCATTTCTCAGCCACCATTCACCAGTAGGTTACCTGTTTAACCTACTAGAGTATTTTTCCTACTCCTCTAGTGTATAGTAGCTCTGAATACTCTTTGGGATTTATTGTAATGTTTCTGGTGGTGTGCTTGGACTTTTATTGTATTTTTGAATATACGAAGTTTGTAATTATTTACTCACTTTCGTATAATTGTGGGTTGATTTGGAGGATGCTCAAATTTATTTAAGAAAGTAACACTTTAGTTTTCTAGGTTAGGGTTGTCCATTTTCAAGGGAGGTTTGCTTTTTAGTAAATTTTCCTTGGAGGTGGTCCCCGCAGGACTTACCTCGGGTTTCGGGGTGAAATTCGGGGTGGGTCTTGACAGTTGGTATCAGAGCCACTCTGCCGTGTGGTGCGAGTGTGCCGACGAGGGCGTCGGGCTCCCAAGGGGGGTGGATTGTAATATCCCACATCGGCCAAACGGAGAGGGGTTATATGGTGTATATGTACATGCCCACCTCCAATTTAATACGAGGCCTATTGGTGGCTCAGCGGCTTCGGAGGGGATGGGTACTCCGAGGTTAAGCATGTTGATGCTAGAGCAATCCCAGGATGGGTGACCTACTGGGAAGCTGCTCCTGAGCTGCCGGAAACAAAACCGTGAGGGTCGGTGGGCCCAAAGCGGACAATATCGTGTTACGGCGGAGAGGGTCCTGGGATGTGACAAATGGTATCAGAGCTTTAGGTTTCATTTCCTACCTCCTTGGTACTACCATATTTGCCTAAGAAGCACGTAGTTCCTATAGAGTGGTGATCCGACCGCGGCGGATTCACTAGCATTTTATGCTTTGGATGCTATGTGTTATTGGGTATGTGTGATAGATCTATTAGTCTTGTGTATAGACTACTAAATATCTTTTTCTTCAGGTAATTATGCCTCCTAGACGCCGACCCCGGGTAGCTACCTCGACCAACGTGGATGAGGGTGATGAGGTCAGAGGATTAGTTGATTCCATTGGGAGTATGCTGAGGGGTGTTTTAGATAGGGTTCAACACCCACATTCTGTGAGGAAGAAGGATATCTTCGATGCTGGAGCAATTGAGTTCAAGGGTGCCAAGGGACCCCTTGATGCATATACTTGGGTAGACAAGATGGAAAAGGCTTTCGAGAGCACTGATATACCGGAAGAAAAGAAAGTGAAGATGGCAGTGACTTTTCTGGATGACTCTGCACATCATTGGTGGACTCTCGCTAGCAGAAATAATGGTGGTGCTCAGGACATGACTTGGGAGCAGTTTAAGACGCTCTTCTTAGGTCAGTATTTTAGTCATGCTCATCGTATCAGGATCCAGTCAGATTTTCTGAACATGAAGAAGATGGATGATGAGGGTGTCATTGAGTTTGAACAGAGGTTCACTACCTTGAG
The DNA here is from genome assembly GCA_009720345.1 of Fragaria iinumae. Classification (NCBI taxonomy): domain Eukaryota; kingdom Viridiplantae; phylum Streptophyta; class Magnoliopsida; order Rosales; family Rosaceae; genus Fragaria; species Fragaria iinumae. The sequence goes on along the minus strand of CM019118.1, from coordinate 21,315,676 downwards.
CTACCATGTGCCTTATTTGGTTCCTGATGAGAGGACCAGGATTGACATGTTCATTGGAGCACTTGGCGGAGTGTACGCCGAGAAGATGACCGGTGTCATTTACCCGACCTTTCTTGATGCGGTTACTGCAGCCATGGCCATCGAGACCAGGAGGACTTATAGAGCACGGCCCCGAGATTTCGGTGGTCCCAGCCAGGGTCCATCGAAGAAGGCCGCTTCATCATCTGCTTCTGGATCTTCAGCGGGTAGTAGCAGTAGTGGAGGATCAGGTTCTAGTTCTCGGTTTAGGGCTAGAGGACGTAACAGGAGACCTTTCAGGAGCCAGTTGGGTAGGCAACAGACTGGTCAGTTTGGTTCTAGTGGCAGTTTCCAGGGTGGTCAGACTTTTTCTTTTGGTCGTCAGCAGCAGTTTTCTGGGTGCTTTGAGTGTGGTAGTCTGGACCATTTCAAGAGAGATTGTCCCTTGTTGGCTCAGAGAACCACCCCCACTCCTACTCAGCCAGCCGATCAGCCTGCAGCCAGAGGCTCCAGTATTGGTACTCGTGGCAGTTCAGCAGCCAGAGGTGGCTCTCAGCAGGGTAGTGGTCAACGTGGACGTCCCATGACTCGTGCCAGACTTCATGCTATGACTCAGCAGGAAGGTCGTACTTCTCCAGATGTCATCATTGGTACGTTATTAATTTTTGGCCAGCCAGCTTTTACTTTAATTGATCCCGGAGCCACGCATTCATTTATGTCTAGTAGATTTGCCCTCCATGCAAATGTGCCATCATCGTCTCTTCCAGGCGAGTGGCATGTGTCTCTACCCTCCGGTGAGGTGATGAGAATAAATTGGGTATTTAGTGGCTGTGAAGTGGTTGTGGAAGGAGTTAACTTCGAGGCTGATTTAATTCCTTTAGATATAGTGGAGTTTGATGTGATCTTGAGAATGGACTTTTTGGAAGCATATAGAGCTATGGTAGATTGTTTCCGAAAAGAAGTGGTGCTTCGAAGTCCAGATGGATTTGAAGTTGCATTTCAAGGAGAAAGAGATGTTATTTCGAGTTGCTTGATATCAGCTATTACTGCTAGGAAATTGTTAAGTAAAGGCTGTCAGGCATACTTAGCTCACATTGTGGATACAAGTATGAGAGTGTTGGAAGTAGAGGATATTCCTGTAGTAAGGGAATTTCCAGATGTTTTTCCCGAGGAGTTGCCTGGTTTGCCTCCTGTAAGGGAGATAGATTTTTCTATCGAGTTATTTCCAGAAACTATGTCTATCTCACAGGCACCTTACAGAATGGCTCCAGCTGAATTGAAGGAGTTGAAGACTCAACTGCAGGAGTTGGTAGATAAGGGTTTTATTCGGCCTAGTAAGTCTCCATGGGGTGCTCCGGTGTTGTTTGTTAAGAAGAAAGATGGCACCATGAGACTATGCCTTGATTATAGGAAGCTAAATCAAGTCACGGTGAAGAATAAATATCCGTTACCCCGTATTGATGATTTATTTGATCAGTTAAAGGGTGCTACTGTTTTCTCAAAAATTGACTTGAGATCTGGTTATCATCAGTTGCGGATTCGAGAGAATGACATAGCCAAGACTGCTTTTCGATCACACTATGGTCATTATGAGTTTGTGGTGTTGCCTTTTGGACTTACTAATGCACCAGCTGCGTTCATGGATCTCATGAATAGGGTGTTTAGTCCATATCTTGACCGCTTCGTGATCGTATTCATAGATGACATTTTGGTTTACTCAAGAAGTAAAAAGGAGCATGCCAAACATCTAAGAATGATATTGCGGACTTTGAGAAATGCTCAATTGTATGCCAAGTTCAGCAAATGTGAATTTTGGTTGGATAAAGTGGGATTCTTGGGTCATGTAATTTCGGCTGAAGGTGTTAGTGTGGATCCCCAAAAGGTGGAAGCAGTGTCAAATTGGAGAAGACCTACCACTGTGACGGAGATTCGTAGTTTCTTGGGATTAGCAGGTTATTATCGACGCTTTGTGCAAGATTTTTCAAAGATTGCTGTTCCACTTACAAGATTGACCAAGAAGGGAGTTAAGTTCGAATGGTCAGATCAGTGTGAGCAAAGTTTTCAAGAATTAAAGAATCGCCTGACCAGTGCTCCTGTTTTAGCACTTCCGGATGATAGTGGGGAATATGTGGTTTATTGTGATGCTTCTAAACGAGGTTTAGGCGGGGTATTGATGCAGCATGATCGAGTTATTGCCTATGCTTCTAGGCAATTGAAGCAGCATGAGGTAAATTATCCCACTCATGATTTAGAGCTTGCAGCAGTAGTTTTTACTCTCAAGTTGTGGAGACACTATCTTTACGGAGCCAAGTGTCAGATTTTTACCGATCACAAGAGTCTTCGGTACGTGTTCACTCAAAAAGAGTTAAATATGAGGCAGAGAAGGTGGATGGAATTAATCAATGATTATGATTGCACTATTGAGTATCATCCTGGAAAAGCTAATGTGGTAGCTGACGCTCTTAGTCGAAATCCCACCATATCCTTGTCTCACTTGAGGATGGTTAGAGTTCCTCTTCTCTTTGAGTTACGAGCTACTGGGGTGGATTTAGCGGTGGATAATGTTGGTGCCTTGGTAGCTAGTTTCCATGTCAGGCCAGTTTTGGTTGATAAAGTGCGGGAAGCGCAGTATCATGATCCTTCCATTGTTCAGTTGATAGAAAGAGTAGCGAATGGAGCCGTCGTGGATTTTTCGGTAAGAAGAGATGGAACTTTATTGTTCAAAAATAGACTTTGTGTTCCAAAGAGAAATGAAGAGTTAAAGATAGAGATAATGGAAGAAGCTCATAGTTCTGCATATGCTGCTCATCCGGGTAGTACAAAAATGTATCGGACTTTGAAAGATTATTATTGGTGGCCAAACATGAAGAGGGAAGTGGCAGCTTTTGTAAGTAGGTGTTTGATCTGTCAGCAAGTGAAAGCTGAAAGGCAGAAACCTTCAGGATTTCTTGAGCCGTTGCCTATTCCAGTGTGGAAGTGGGACCACATCACCATGGATTTTGTTTTCAGTTTACCTCGTACCCGTGAGGGGCATGACGGTATTTGGGTGATTGTGGATAGACTCACCAAATCTGCACATTTCTTACCGATGGGAAAGAAGTATACAATGGATAAATTGGCGGAGCTTTATGTGAATGAGATTGTGAGACTTCATGGTGTACCTGAATCAATAGTGTCGGATCGGGATCCTAGATTTGCTTCTAAATTCTGGAAAGCTCTTCAGACAGCTTTAGGTACCCGATTACACTTCAGCACTGCTTTTCATCCTCAGACTGATGGGCAATCAGAGAGGACTGTTCAGACTTTAGAGGATATGTTGAGAGCTTGTGCCTTGCAGTTTAGGGGGAGTTGGGATAAGAACCTATCTTTGATGGAGTTTGCTTATAATAACAGCTACCATTCTAGTATTGGTATGGCTCCCTTTGAGGCACTTTATGGGAAACAGTGTCGTACACCTCTATGTTGGAATGAAGTAGGAGAAAAAGAACTTTGTGGTCCTGAGTTAATCCATGATACTAATGAGAAGATTAAAGTGGTCAGAGATAGACTCAAGGCCGCTCAAAGTAGGCAGAAGAGTTATGCAGATGTTCGCAGGAAAGACCTTGAATTTCAAGTAGGTGATTGGGTGTTTTTGAAATTATCTCCTTGGAAAGGGATAGTACGTTTTGGTAAGCGTGGGAAGCTTAGTCCGAGGTATATTGGGCCTTATGAGATAATAGAGCGAGTTGGCTCACTTGCTTATCGATTGCTTTTGCCTCCAGAATTGTCCAGGATACATAATGTGTTTCATGTATCCATGCTTCGCAAGTATATGGCCGATCTCTCTCATGTGTTGCAAGAGCAGCCAATTAGTTTGACGAGAGATTTGACCTATGAAGAGGAACCGGTACAGATTCTTGACCGAAAGGAGCAAGTACTTAGGAACAAGACAATTCCGCTTGTCAAGGTGCTTTGGAGAAGTCATCAAGTAGAGGAAGCTACTTGGGAATCAGAGAAACAAATGAGGCAGCAGTATCCCTACCTTTTTGTTTGATAGTTATGTAAATTTCGGGGACGAAATTTTTATAAGGAGGGGAGAATTGTCACGCCCCGGTTCTTAAGTTATTTTACGGTTATTTACTTTGGTAATATTTTGGTCTTTTACCGTTTTAAGTAACCGTTTACTATTTAAGACTCCAAAGTTGACTTTTTCTTCCGTATGGAATTTGGGAAAACTTTCTTCATGAAAGTCGTAGAGGATGTTATTACGAGTTCGTAGACATGCTACGCGTTAAAATCGGAGTTAGCATGTAAAAGTTATCCTTAAAAATATAAGTTTTATTGCGGTATTATTTTGGGGTGTTAAATTTTGGAGTTGGGTTTTGTTTATTAAGTTGAACCGGGCCTTGTTTTTGGTCAAAGCCCAAAACACTCTCTCCCTCTCTTCCTCCCGTTTCTCTCTCTCTCTTTCTCCCCCGTGAGTTTCCCTCCGCCCGGAAATTTCACCACCGCCGTCCGCCGCCGTCCGGCCACCACCGACCGCCAGACCGGTCCCGTTCGGACCCCCGACATCTCCTCTTCATTTCTGGGTAGGTGGCCGATCCCCTAACGCCGCCGTGAAGGAGCAGCCGAGCCCGAAAGCCACGGTTGCCGTGGTTGCACCTTCGCCGGAGCTCCGTCTTCCGGCCACCATAGGTCGTGATTTTTGGCTCAACTTGTAGCCCTCATCTAGGTGAGTAATCCCTCAAAAGGATTCGGTTAAATTCGATTTCGTTAGGGTGGTTTGTATAATTGAAAGTTTTAGGGATTTATGGATGTTTTGATTCGATTACCATAGTTAGGCTTGGAATTGGTGTTTGTGCTAGTTAGGAAAGTTGTAGAGGAGATTGAGAGGAAGATTCTGTTAAAATTTGGTAGCATTTGCAGGTTGCCGGAGTTGGTCGCCGGCCGCCGCTGCCGGCGGAGCCGCGGGCGGCGCCGCCGCTGTTTTGGGAAATTTTGTGGTTTTTGATGTAGAATATTAAGGGGATATTATTGATGTGAATTTAGGAATTTTTGGAGGATTTTTGGTTAGGTTTTGAAATTTGTAAAGTTTGGTATTTTTGGCGGATTAATAAGTTAAAATCCGGCCATTGGATTATTTTTATGAATAGGACGTTGGAAGGTGATTTTCGAAGATGTCGGTATTTATGGAGATTTTTGGTTGGCAGTGAAGTTAAGATTTAGGACGATAGGCAAGGTTGAGCACGAGAAGCTCATATTTAATTATGCCTATTTTCTTTAAACGTTGGGATTTTATTTAAGGAATTATTTATGTTTTGGAACAGGACGCGAGGAGGCTCGAGCAGAGGAGACCTCCGACTGACTTCAGGCTTAGGCCTAACTTGTGAGTGGACTTTTGTTTTAAATAATGTGCATGCAGTTGTTTATTTGGTTAGACCATTTGACGTCATTTTTATTTGACGATTTTACTCATTGTGATGAGTTACCGAAAATGGGATTTTCGGTAAATTATAATATATTTTTAAGGAGAGTATGTATATAAATGCTAGCTAGCGATATGTGTCTGTCCACCTTAATGACATAATATATAACTGCATTATGGTGTGACGTGAGCGTTGGACGCAAGCGTAGTAGCCTTATATGAGTGTTTAATTCATATAAGGGGTCTGGGCACATATTTATACACCCGTCTGTCCACCTTAATGACATAGTGTATCACCGCATTAAGGCGTGACGTGAGCGTTGGACGCGAGCGTAGTAGCCCTATATAGATTATTATTAATTTATATAGGGAGTCTGGGCGAGTGTAAATATATACATGTATATATTTTAGCCTGAGAGGCTGTATTTGAATATATATATAGTTTTGAGCAGTAGAGGCTCGATATTTATAACGATAAGAGAATTATCGTTTAAGACATGCATTCGTTTTCTTGGAAATTAAATTGGGAAAACATAAATATTCTTTTTATTTATTTTTGTCCACTCACTCTAATTATTGCGAATGTTTTTCCCCTGGGCTCTTCGTTTTTTAAAATGCCCAGTCTGCAGAGTTCGAGTTAGAACGAGTAGGAGACGACGAGGCATAGTTACCCATTTCTCAGCCACCATTCACCAGTAGGTTACCTGTTTAACCTACTAGAGTATTTTTCCTACTCCTCTAGTGTATAGTAGCTCTGAATACTCTTTGGGATTTATTGTAATGTTTCTGGTGGTGTGCTTGGACTTTTATTGTATTTTTGAATATACGAAGTTTGTAATTATTTACTCACTTTCGTATAATTGTGGGTTGATTTGGAGGATGCTCAAATTTATTTAAGAAAGTAACACTTTAGTTTTCTAGGTTAGGGTTGTCTATTTTCAAGGGAGGTTTGCTTTTTAGTAAATTTTCCTTGGAGGTGGTCCCCGCAGGACTTACCTCGGGTTTCGGGGTGAAATTCGGGGTGGGTCTTGACAGTTGGTATCAAAAACACTGAAGAACAAAGCAAATAAAGTAAAGTACAACGTTTCGGTTTTTCATGGAAATAAAGCCTACCCTTCTAAACCCATATCAATATCATCTTAAACTCAATGTTGGGATATTAACTTTCTCAATTTCAGTGCAAATCATTAATCCAAAAAGGCATCAAACCAATTCTCAGATTCTAAAATTCTGGATTTAGAGTTCCCTGATAAAGATTGGGAATACAGGGAACAACATGCAATTACATATAATGATCAAAATCCACTAAAAAAATCCCCATTAGTAGAGCCAATCAAAATCCAAAATCAACCAAACAAAAAAAAAAATCCCACAACCACCCAGATTTGGATGGATCGAAATTTAAAACCCAATCAATCACACCTAATATTCAAGCATACCTAGAGCTTACTCTCCTAAATAAATGTCTGTTTGCTTCCCTTTTCTTTCCTCAGTTGTTTCTACCTACCATGTTATCGAATTCAAACTTTCAAGACCATATTAGCTGTATTCTTCCTAAATATGAGGCTGTTGTGAATATTTACATTCATCTCAAACCCCAAATCCTCCAGGTGAAAAAAAAAGAAAAAAAAAAGACTATCACGGCTTAGATTGTTAATCCATTTTTCTCTAATCTGCCTGAATGGTAAGGAACCCCTAATTTATCCACACTCAAACTTATTTCAGAACACACCAGCAATATTAATTTGATGAGATTAAACCACCTCAAAATCGAAACCCTATTTAACACATCACCAAATTGAAATCAAATTCAAACTAAATCCCATACTCCACAAAAAGAAAAAACCAACTAAAGAAGGCACAAAGTTTACCTCATTGTTCCCATGGTTTGCAACTGAAGTCGATTGACATTCAACACCTTAAAAAGGATAAAACAAACAAAATCAGAACCAATTATATAAGTTTATAAAATCAAAAACCATGCAATTATTGTTTCATTGAACTCCATTTGTGCTACTAAGAAATTATTGTTCCATTGAATTCCATTTGTGATAAACTCAGTATGCATTGCTAGTTGAAAAGAAATAACAAAAACAAAACAACTACCTATCATTTGTCCTGGAATTGCGTTAAGAAAAGCAGGAGAGCTCGAGGTTGACTGCATCTGCATAACAATCTATACTCTCAATGTGTTTCTGAAGACTTCATCTTTCAAAGCATCACGAAGTTCACTGGAAGAAGCTGCAAGAGCAAAGACACCAGGGTCTGATAGTTAGAAAGTCAATCTCATCAGTCTTGGATTCAAAACTTAAATTCTCTTATTAGCTGGCCAGTTCAAGAACTTCTATATGCAGAAAAATAGATCCAACAACCAAAGTCAAAAGAGGACAAATTCCACCATCAGCCATGCTGTCTGGGAGAGGTGTCTGCTCCGAATGAAGCATGAAACAACTTTGATGCAGAATAAGCGACAAAAGTGTAAATTCATGCTAATGAAATTCGTAACAAATTGTTCCCAATGCTGTACTAAAGTACTAAACAGATTGATCAACTGAAAAGACCAACAGTTTGGTATCACTGGAAAAGTAAATTACAACAAGTTAACGGCTATAGAAGAAACTTCAAGACAAAAACTTAAGACAGTCACATAGAATGTGAAGGAAAAATGAAGGTAAGAAACAAGAAAGAATTTCACAGAAACCATAACACCATATGGGTTTATGACAAGATTTGGAATAAAGAAAACCATAATCCTTGCTGGTTTCTACGAGGTAAAATAACCCTTAATTCCAGTGTAGGTTCAAAACAGCCTATTTCATTCCCCTGGTTCGCCTTATAAGGCTTATAAGCATTAGTTTGCATTTTCCTTTCAAAGTTTATAATAGCAACTTTAACAGACTCTCTATTTTAGCTTTTAGTTATTTTAGAGAGCATGTTTAACTTTTTTTGGATGTTTTAGGAGCTTCAGCAGACTAGCCAAACTTAAGCTATTATAACTTTTAGATATCTGGCTAGCTATATTTAACTAGCGAGATAACTCAAATGAGGCTAGCTATAATTTATTACATTCATTTTAAGATATTTTAGATGATATATAAATATATTTAAACTATTTAATCTTTATTTGAAGAATAATATTAATGTAATGCTAGCTAAAATAGAGAGCATTGATGCATACACATTTCTAAAGTGGCTAGCCAAAATAACATTTTAGCTAATTTGACGAAAATTTAACTCAGATATGACTAACATTGCTAAAGATGCTCTAAGTCATTTAAATTGAGTTGGAATGTCCATCACCCAAACTAGGAAAGATTTTAGCAATTAGGTCTTAGCATGCATCATAACAATATGTATGCCCTGGTTGGCAATTTCCACCCAGTAGCCCTAGCCCATCTTATATGGACTTCCAAGCTATATAGATCCATACATATAGCCTCTAGTTGCTCCCTTTTCAACACGGCACTTGGTTCAGTAATAGTTACTGGCCTTTCTACCACTGGAGATCTCCTACCACTGATTCTGGAGCAGCATCTGAGGAAAAAAAGATCAGCAAATTATTATTGTCAAATCCCTCAGAGAAAAAGTCCCCATGCAACTACCAAGCTATTCAACAAGAAGGAAAGGTAATCACTCACAACAAAATCGAATTTACTTTTGAGAAGCTGGGTTGAATGACATAGAGTAGAATAACAACCAGATATAGAGACATTAATCAATCATTGTCAACAGAGCTCAAAAATGAAAACAGAAAAAGAACATGTTCTAGGTGTAAGTAAACCTTCCATGTCAGAAACTCAACATACCACTGAAAACCAAAAAATCATTCACTTTTACAACCCTCAGCAATTTAACAACAAATCAAGCTAGGACACATCCTTATCTTAGGTGCCCTTAATCTGAAATGAACTCATATCATTTTCTATAATACGCAGGAACCAAAACTACTATAACTTCTAGTTTGGCCTATGAAATCAGTTACATTGCCCTAGGGCACAGGAAAGTAAGTTATACAATTCTTACTTGGTTTTTCCTCAGATTGCACTGGCAAAACACATGTGCTCTTTGCAATGTCCAAAATATGAGTTCAAATTAGTCCTCATACCAATGCCAAGACAAGAAATCTACGAAGTTTTAGGATTAGTATTTAGTAGTCGTAACAACTCAAAGTCAAGTGTCATCCCCGGTGCTTCACATACATAACCTGCGTGTTTACTAAAGTTGGATTTCAAGCAGACATCAAGGAGTCCAATTATTATCATGATTTTGGGCATATTAAGTATAATTGTCAAAAGTTGAAGTCAAAAAGAGCTACATGTCACGAGCTTCCTTTTTCCTAAACTTCTAGTGCGGCCTTAACACTTCTCTTATGCTAAGTCAACATTCCTCACGCACACACTTTGGCTAGAACACCCGAATGAAGGGAGAAGATCTTTGAAAGAGAGAACTTGTATTAAGCTTGAGAGAACTTTACAAAGCTTTACAAGTGAGCTTGAATGCTATTCAACTCTCTATGTCTCAAATGGGAGGGATGCCTCCCTATTTATAGGCATCCTCCCCCTTGCCTAAGTTTCTAGACAATTCTAGGATATTTACAAGTATAGAGACTTCTAGAGTTTTCTATACAACTCTAAGTGTTATCTTGAGTATTCTAGAGACTTTCGGAGTAGTTTTGAGCCTTGAGCCTCTCTAGGGTTCTAGAGAGTCCCGGAGTGTCCTAGATAATCTCTAAGGTTCTAGAGAGTTCTAGAGTTGTCCGAATGCTTCCTGATCCTTCCGGATGCTTCCAAGACCTTCCATAATATTCCGGATGCTTCTAGAATGCTCATGTGCTCTCCAAAACCTTCCTTGAGCCATGCCTGCATCAAAATGCTCATGGAAACTCCTTGTTAATTTGGCGGGGCGTGACACTCTCCCCCACCGCGATGCCCTCATCGCGCCTTCGTTGTAACGCTGGATCTTGTCCTTGAATTGTCATAGTATGTCCTCGGACTCCCAGCTAACTCCCGTATCGGGCAGACCTCTCCACTTGATGAGGTACTCTTTATTACTTGGCATGCCTCGACGACGGATGACTCGCTCCGCGAGTATCTCATCTACTTCTTTGTTGAAAGAAGTGACAACCGCTGTTGATGCCCGATGTGAAACTCCCCTTGATGGGTCTTCCTCGTCTTCATGAAAAGGCTTTAACATGCTTACGTGGAAGACCGGATGAATCTTCAACTTGGGCGGGAGGTGAAGCTTGTATGAAACCTTGCCTATGCATTTGATAACCTCAAACGCCCCTTCGTACTTGCGTACCAAGCCCTTATGCACCTTCCTAAGGGACTTCAATTGTTGCGGCAAGAGTTTCACAAGTACAAGGCCGCCTTCCTTGAACTCCACATGCCTCCTCTTCTTGTCCGCCCATTTCTTCATCCTTGTTGCAGCCTTGTGTAAAGCCGCTCGAGCTAACTCCGTTTGCTCATGCCATGACTTGGCAAACTTGAACGTGGCTGGGCTCTTCCCTTCGTAATGAGTGGCAAGGGATAGAGGGGTTGTCGGTTGCTGTCCCAAGACGATTTCAAAAGGACTCTTGTTGGTGGCCTTGCTTTGTTGCAAGTTATAGGAAAACTGTGCAACGTCAAGAAGCTTGGCCCAGTCCTTTTGGTTGGCACTCACATGGTGCCGCAAGTACAACTCCAAAAGAGCATTGACGCGCTCCGTCTGACCGTCGCTTTGTGGATGGAAGCTTGTTGAAAAGTTCAAGTTCGACCCGAGCATCTTGAACAGCTCCGTCCAAAATCTCCCAGTGAAGCGTGGGTCTCGGTAACTGACAATGTTCTTCGGAACTCCCCAAAGTTTGACTACATTACGTAGGAATAGCCTCGCTGTTTCCTCCGCAGTGCAGTCGGCCGATGCGGCCATGAAGGTTGCATACTTGCTAAATCGGTCCACCACGACTATAATGCTTCTAAACCCTTTGGACATCGGTAGGCAAGTGATGAAATCCATAGAGACGCTTTCCCATGGTCTTTCGGGAATGGTTAAGGGGTCAAGCAAGCCCCCCCGGCTGCTGTTGTACCACCTTGTCTTGTTGACAAACAAGACATGTCCTCACGTACTCTTCGACCCCGTCTCGCATCCTTGGCCAATAGTATGTGGACTTTAAGAGGGCAAGTGTGCGCCTTATACCAGGGTGGCCAGCCCATAAGGAATCATGACATTCCTTAATTAGCTCCCTCCTTAAGTTGCCCCACTTCGGTACATAGATGTGGCGGCCCTTGGTGTAGAGAAGGTCTTCATCTAACCAAAATCCCCGCGTTTTGCCTTCCCTTATTAAGGCAATGATGCTTTGAGCTTGTGGATCCGCCTTGAGTCCTTCCTTGATCTTGCTCAATAGAGGACTAGTGACTTGGGAGATGCTTGTAAACTCCGCTTTTCGGCTTAACGCGTCGGCCACCACGTTCACCCTTCCCGGCTTATACTCCATGACATAATCAAATTCGGCCAGGAAGTCTTGCCATCTAGCTTACTTCGGACTTAGCTTTTTTGTGTTTGGAAGTAGCTTGTTGCAACATTGTCGGTCATGATGACGAACTTTGTCCCAAGCAAGTAGTGTCGCCACACTCTAAGACAATGGATGATGGCAGTCATCTCCTTCTCTTGCACCGTGTAGCGTCGCTCAGTTTCGTTAAGCTTCCGACTCTCATAAGCGATCAGATGCCCCTCTTGCATGAGTACACCACCAATAGCAAAGTCAGAAGCATCAGTGTGTACCTCATATGGCTTGGTGTGGTCGGGTAAGCTGAGTACGGGCTCCTCGCATATTGCCTTCTTCAAGTCTTCAAAGGCCTCTTGACACCTCGTTGTCCAATCCCATGCCTTATTTTTCTTGAGAATGTCGATTAATGGAGCGGCCCTCGTCGAATAACCTTTGATGAAGCGGCAATAGTAGTTCACTAGCCCAAGAAAAGACCTCAACTCATGTACCTTGGTGGGTGGCTCCCATTCTTGGATGGCATGCACCTTGCAATCCTCCATCATTAGCTTGCCGTCCTTGATCTTGTGTCCCAAGAACAACACATCCGGCTTAGCAAATGAGCACTTCTCCTTTTTGATGTATAGCTCGTTCTCCCGTAGCATATAGTTGATGCACATGCGTAGAGAGCCATCTTTCTTCTTTTGGAACAATATCGGGGCACCAAACGGGGCCTTTGAAGGTCTAATGAATCCGGCGTCTAAAAGTTCCTTCAGTTGCCTCCTTAGCTCCGCTAACTCGGGAGGCGTCATGCGATAAGCGCCCATGGTGGGTGGTTTGGTACATGGTTCCAGCTCTATCTCATGGTCTATTTCTCTCCTTGGGGGTAGTTTCTTAGGCAGCTCGGCAAGAACTACTCAAGAACTACTGCTACCTCCTTGGGCATGTCATCTTGGGGTCTTGGCTCATCATCGTCGAACTCGTTAAGGATAGCCAAGTAGCTCTCCTCTTCCCTCTTGATGCCTTTCTTGAATTGTAACGGCGACAACACCTTCAAGTCTTGCTTTGTGCCTCTAGTTGTTGGCACTACACAAGCCTTGTCGCCTTCCGTGATGCATAAGCTGTTGGCGAATGACATCGGGATTGCCTTGACTTGATCATGGAATTCCAACCCCAGGACGACTTTGAAGTCATCCATTAGAACAATCGAGAAGTCTAAGTTCCCACACCATGCTCTTACGCTGGTCTCGACTCCTTGAACTACACCATGAATGGGTCGAGCTGGTGAATTGACCGCCTTGATGGAGCCTCCTCCATTGTTTCCCTTAAGTCTTAGCCTTTGGGTCTCCTCAACCGCAATAAAATTGTGGGTTGCACCAGTGTCGAGCATTGTCGTCGTTGACTTCCCACATATAGTGACGTCGACGAAGAGTAAACCTTTGGCTTGGACCTTAGGTGTGGATCGGATCACATTCAGCAGCTGCATAGACCCTACGTGTGCACCATCATTGTTACCCTCGGCTTCCGTCTCACTTTGATGACTTCCTAAGAGTGCGCTTAGAGCTCTCTTTTGTGGGCAATCTCTAGCCCAATGCGGACCATCGCAAAGGAAACATTTGTTATTGTTGGGCTTACCCGAGCTCCTTGTCTCCTTTTGCTTGCCCTTATCCTTGCTCTTTGCCGAGTAATTCTCTTGACTGGGCTCGTCTTTGCGTTGGCCTTTGTCTCCCCCACCTTTAGCATAACTACTCTTTTTTTCCTTTGGCTTGGCGGTTGACTCTTTTGGACTAGTATAGTCGATTAGGCTTTCGGCCACGACTATGGCGGTAGCAAGGTCTTGCACCCCACGTCGCCTTAGCTCGGTCTTAGCCCATGGTTGAAGACCGTCCATAAAATTGAAGAGAGCATCCTTGTCGGGCAAATCGGGAATTTCAAGCACTAAGTTGGTAAAATCCTTAATATACTCCTGAATAGACCCTGAGTGCTTGAGCCTTCGCAAGCGAGCTCTTGCCTCATCCTCGGCATTCTCCGGATAAAATTGTCTTTTAAGCTCTTTTGTAAAGTCATCAAAGGTAGTAATGGTGCACGTACCTTTTTCGACATCTCCCCGCCTTCTCCTCCACCATAACATGGCAGTATCGGTGAGGTAGAGAGCCGCGGTCCTAATCTTGGCATCCTCCTCGGTGATGCCTACAGCTCCAAAGTATTGGTCTAACCCCCATAAGAAGTTATCCACTTCACGAGCGTCGCGCAATCCTCCGAAACTCTTAGGCTTTGGCACCTTGATGCGCTTAGCCTCCACAATACCGCTGGTGCAGGCTCCCGTAACCAATGCGCGCTTGCATAGGGCCAAGTCCCCATGCATTTCCTCAATGCGTGCAAGTGTGCTATTCAACTCCTTCTCGTGGACTTGACGTATTTTGGCGAGTTCCCCTATGAACTCCTCGCGAATCTTCGTCATCTCGCTCCGTAAGGACTCCTCTAGCTGGACCACCATGCCCTTGATCGCAGTGTGGATGGCGGCATCCTCCGCCTCTAAGCCTTTTACCCTTTGGCCTAGATTATCCACCTGGGCTTCCATGCCACTCACGCTCTCCTCCACCTGAGATAGGCGTGAGTCGAAAGCAGAGATCATGTCCTTAGACCGTTCCTGCCTTGGAACGTCAGGGTCGACATGTTCTTCGCGAGTTCTCCTTTGCGTAACTTCCTCGGAAGGGTTGGATCCTGATGCACCTTTGGCAGCATCATGCTTCGTCAATTCGGAGGGTTTTGATCCCGATGTAGTTTTGGTAGCATTGTGCTTTACCATTATGTCAAGCGAGGTTCCGATCGAACTTCGGCTCTGATACCAACTGTCACGAGCTTCTTTTTTCCTAAGCTTCTCGTGCAGCCTTAGCACTTCCCTTATGCTAAGTCAGCCTTCCTCACGCAAACACTTTGGCTAGAACACCCGAATGAAGGGAGAAGATCTTTGAAAGAGAGAACTTGTATTAAGCTTGAGAGAACTTTACAAAGCTTTACAAGTGAGCTTGAATGCTATTCAACTCTCTATGTCTCAAATGGGAGGGGTGCCTCCCTATTTCTAGGCATCCTCCCCCTTGCCTAAGTTTCTAGACAATTTTAGGATATTTACAAGTATAGAGACTTCTAGAGTTTTCTATACAACTCTAAGTGTTATCTTGAGTATTCTAGAGACTTCCGGAGTAGTTTTGAGCCTTGAGCCTCTCTAGAGTTTTAGAGAGTCCCAGAGTGTCCTAGAGACTCTCTAAGGTTCTAGAGAGTTCTAGAGTTGTCCGAATGCTTCCCGATCCTTCCGGATGCTTCCAAGACCTTCCATAATATTCCGGATGCTTCTAGAATGCTTATGTGCTCTCCAAAACCTTACTTGAGCCATGCCTGCATCAAAATGCTCAAGGAAACTCTTTGTTAATTTGGCGGGGCATGACATACAACTGTAATGGTAGCAAGTAAAAATGACGGAGAACATTATGGAGATGCGCTCATGGTCACATCATGTTTAGAGACGCCACAAGATGAGTGAATTTTGGACGTTTAGAACATGTGTCCCATTAGGGATTGGTTTTTCTTCCTTACAAGTCTGTGAAAGAAGGTCTAGTGAGGTCGGTTGGTGCACAAACCTACAAAGTTGCTGGTGTTACAACAATCAAAATTAAGGCACACAATGGATTGATGGGGACTTTTGCTTTGGTCCCAACTCCACGATGGATTGATGAGGACTTTTGCTCTCTCTCTGAACCTGTCCGGCTGCGTCGCAACGCCGGCAATATCCTCCCTGGTTGTGGTCGGACGGGTGCTCTATGTTGGATTGAAGCCTCATGCTCGACGGATCGGATTGAAAGGTTGGGGTTAACTCATGGAAGCGGGCTAGGAGCAGAGAGGAATCGAGATAGTGTACGGTGAGAGCGACATCAAGACAATTTCATTAACAAAGACTTGAGGGCGGCCACACCAGCCCTTTATTATAAAAAAAAAAAAAAAAAAAAGACTAAAAAAAAGACAAAAAAAGACTAAAAAAAAAGACATTTTACACTTGAGTAATATAGTCTTTCAAAGACCAAAAAAATAACAATAGTCTTTCAAGAAAACCAGAGCAAAGCTTATAAGTTTGTAGATAAAGAAAACCAGAACAAAGCTTATAAGATTATAAGCTGAGCACCAGTTGTTACACCTTTCAGCCTTTCTCGGACAGCCAAACTACCTCGTCGTTTCCAAAGTAAAAGATTCAAACCCAAACCATCCAAGTCACCATCCTCTATATCGAGTTCCTCTTCATCCTCATCGGATACTTCATTCTCGTTCCCCTCCTGATATAAACAGGCGATTTTGGTCCATGTTCCAGCACCGTTATAATATTTTCCCAATGAATCGATTTCTAGTACCTCAAGCTTGGTTGCAATTCTAAGAATACAAATCGCAAACTCTATCTCGATCCACTTACCCTGGAACCCTTGGATCTTAAAAATTCTCAAATTATCATGTGAGTATCCAGGTAGATTTCTTGGGGCTCCTTTGTAGTTTGTCATTTGTATCTGCAGTGTCAAAAAGTTGCAAACAATTTAATTTAGTTTATTTACACCAATACTTGACAGAAAATGGCATTTGCCAGCGACAACCGTAACAAAATCATTATAAACTCTGAAACCAAACCTTGCACATGTAATCTTCAAATACATTACGATACATTACAAACAAATTTACCAGAAGCAATAAAGTGAAACTGCAAATGCAGCCAAAAAGAAAATTAAAACTGATTTTTTCAGGGAAAACAATACTAACCATTAGTTTGAACTCTTCCAAAAGAGGTGCAGCCTTGAGAAGATTCAGCATACTCCAAAGGTCAACCTCGTCTCCAAGAATATCCAAGTTCACTTGTTTCAGGTTTCTAAACGCTGGGATGGTTTTGGGTATATCTTGCTGCTCACGAGTAAGGACTTTTAGAGGTTAGAATATATAATCTGCAAAATAAACCAGCCATGCAATTGAAATAAAGATTCTTACTCACCCTATGATTCTTGATCTGCAAATGAAGAGTCTCCAGCCGAGAACAAGAGGCGAGTTGGGTTAGCGCATAAGGTAGCGGATTAGGTACTGCACCTATACACCTTCCTGAATAAAAACATCTTACCAATCGTGGCATTCTTATGCACGAAATCTGCACATGATTTCCACAGTATTCTAAACAAGAAAGATTTACTGCGTCAATCTCAAATCTTTCTAGACGGAAACACATAATCACTTTCAGATCCTTCAAATGAAGTGATGGACCAAGAATCAGATATGATCCTAGTCTGCAAAACATCAAGGTCAAGCTTTCAAGCAACAAACAAACAGAGAAAAGATGTGCCAAGAAAACTGGATCGACAATAGCCTCATGTAGACAAAGAGTTCTTAGCTGAATAAATCTGTCAAAGTCAGGAGGAGGTTGAAGGACACATCTGTTCAGCGACAGATGCTTAAGGGTTGATGCCTTCAGTTCTGAAAGTAACCAGTGAGGAAAAACATAAACATTTTCTGTATCCATCCCACGGCGACCGATCAATTTAAGTTCGAGTACTTTAGCACCCTTGCTAATTGCAAAATAAACCCATTTATCAAGGAAGGCTGTAGATTCAGCATCAAGAAAGAATGCCACCTTGAAAGAGTCAACTTCCTTACCACGGTAGAGCAGCAGAAATTCATTCACAAATCTGACGAAGAATTCTAACTCAAATTGTCTAAAGGCATCCTCAAGCCTATTCTCTTCTTCAAGTTCTTCAACAAGTCGAGTATATTTGCCTCCAAAAATGTTTGGAATGTCGAATTCAAGATTAGCCCTTGTTAGTATTAGATGCTTCCAGAGGTGCCTCCACTGATGGGATATCATGCAAGTACCCACTGCATCTTTCATTGTCAAAAATGAAAGCATGTATGACAGAACATAACATGGCAACTTACTGATCCAATCCTTCCTCTCATCCTCCACCTGAAACATGGTCACAGCAACGCGCTACTCTTTATTTGGTATGAACAGAAGTAACAAGGGCACACTAGAAGAATTTATATGGTAGTTTGAAAAAAAAAAAAAAAAAAGATTCAGAAGAAAGACTGAAATCAGAAGATATCAGTCAGTCTTTGTTGCCAATTTAGATTGATTGACAAAAAATTTAATGCAAATTTTACAAAGAAATTTATAAGCAAAAAACCAGCGAGGAACAACTAAAATCTCCGTAGACAAGCTACAGATTTAAAAACTACAGAGCAAACGAGTGTTACCTTAGCTTTTTTAACACTGCGATCCATATATAAAGCTGAACAGCAACAAGAAAGTTGAATCTAGACAACCTTGCAATCAAACAGAATGCGGGAGAAAAGTGGAGTATAAGATATATAAGGCGCCCTCCCAAGGCCAGGCTCTCGATGAGACGAGGGTTGTGAGATTCCCAGAGAGAAAGAGAAGAGGGAAGGACGAGCTCCGCCTCCGGAGAACCGGACGACGACGCCGTAAGAAGGACGGAGAAACACTCTACTTAATTTCAAGGCCAGACAGCACACCGTCGACTCTCAACGTGGCTCCCTACTTTCCAACCACTATTAACCAACAAAAGCTGACAAACCTTTCGCAAGGTTGATGCTTCATTAACTGTTTTGATTAGAAGAAAAATTTTATGCAGATTTTATGATCTGAATCTATTCGGATTTGAGAAACTGTAATCATGAACACGAGAACGAAAAAGAGTTGCTACCTTCAGACTCGGTTCCCTTCCACAGCCGAATTCTATTCGTAGAGCAAGCACGTGTCACGCACATGGTATTTTTTCAAGGACAATATCGTCATTTGTTATGTCGAAAATGACGATTTTGTCCTTGAGTACTTGTCCTTTCATTGTTTGTGAACATGTACAGACGATAGTTAATTAAGCAAGGTTTACAACGTCATCTTGTACAAAGTCTCCCCAGACGACTTGATCGATTGTCTTCGTCTCCCCTTCTATGTATTATTTTCATTTCACACTGATCAATTCCTGGAAATTCAGAGCTTACATAAAAATCAGTACAGGTAATCTGCATTTCATCAATCCTAGCCTGGTTCGTTTTGAATCCGTGTCAGGCTTCTACTCTGATCGATCATCAACATTTATACTCTGAGTTTGCATTCTTACACACAAGTTTGGATTTTGTTTTCTAAGTCTAACACTAAAGTTTTATTTCTGATTTTGTTTATGTCTTCATCAAGATGGTTGGAATTGGGGAGCTTGCTGCGGGGGGTGCTGTAGGACTAGCATTTACTTTGCTGTATGAAGCTGCTAGCACGCTGGTCATCAAAACCAAGCAGTTTAGACCCCTTCTTAAAGAGCTCATAGTCACATTAGACTACTTAAGACCACTGATCAAACAGATAGAAGATGGTAACAGGGAACTGGGTCACTCAAATGAAAGTCTGTATTTCAAGAACCAAATGGAGAAGGGCACTAGGCTCATTCACAAGTTGTCCAAAGTTGGTACTTGGAATTTGCTCAAGCCTCATTACAGTAATAAGCTTGTTGAATTGGATACGTCTCTCTGCAAGATGTTGCCGAAACTAATACCGCAGGGAGTAAGGAATACACAAGAAATGTTGGTTATGCTAGGGTCTATAGACAGCAAGTTGAAACGAAATGAGCAGCATGGTCAGGAACAAAATCAAATTCAACCTGGTGGTGCTGAATCTAGAGCTACAATACCTTACCCACCATCTTCCCCTATTGGATTGGATAAGCCTTTAAGGGACTTGAAGATGAAGCTTCTTCATGATGATCAAGTTTCAATGCTTTTGATCACTGCTCCTGGAGGGTGCGGGAAAACCACTTTGGCCCAGATGTTTTGTCATGATCAGGAAGTTAAAGGTATGTATATAGTTATCTACAATGTTGTATAATGTTATATTCTTCTGCTTGAAATTCAACTGTAACATCACTTTTTGTGCCAGTTAATTACTTAGCATCATCAAAGTTCATATATTTCTCTGTATATATTAGTATTACTATCTTATATTCATTCTGTCTGCATCAGATAAGTTCAACAACATGATCTTCTATGCAACTGTTTCAAGCAAACCCGACGTAGACGGGCTGCAAAAGTCTCTGCAAATTTTTTTGGACCAAACAGAAGAAAATGCTGCACTGTTGGTCTTGGACGATGTTTGGCCCAAGTCATCACAAACCCTTCTTGAAGAGTTCAATCAGCTTAGCCAAAGGTCAAGTTACAAGATTCTGTTGACATCAAGATCTTCTTCAAAATATGGTTCTAATTATGATTTAGATCCGTTGACTAAAGATGAGGCATTGACTCTTCTGAAGAACTCTACATCCCTGGATTATTCCTCTGGTACTTTAGATGAACTAATGGAACAGGTAATTAATTTCTTGTCTGGCAATTCAAAACTTTGGTTTGTGCTATTTATCTCTCGAGCTCGCAAAGCAGTAATCTTATTGTAATAGCATATCTGCAAGTAATAAAACATTCATCTAATGCATGTTAGTCTGTTAGTGTCATACAATTCTCAACTTTCATGAATCAATTTTGATGATGAGAACTTTCAACTTTTGGATAGCAACTGAGACGCTAATTGATTTCATCTCGGAAAAATTTACTGCAGATAGTAAAGTACTGTAAGAGATTTCCACTTGCTATTACAGTGGTTGGAAAATCACTTTTTAAGGAGAGTATAGAGACGTGGAAAGAAAAGGTAATAGAATGGTCTAAAGGTCCTATTCTTGAAGAGCTTACTCTTTTGCGTGACTGCCTCCAACCCAGCTTAAATGTTTTATGTGAAAATGCGTCTGAAGATGGGGCTATCATCAAGGAATGTTTTATAGACCTTGCTTCACTTCCTGAAGATGGAAGAATCCCTGCTGGTTTGCTCATTGATATGTGGGCAGAGCTACGTAGCCTACGCGAAGATGGGTCTATTGTGAAACTACAACAGCTCAACAAACATAATTTGGCCAAACTTGTTGTCACAAGGTATGCACACTTGTGTAAGAGATTCTTCTTTGATGTATATATTCACTTGTAAGATATGCATGACTAAATTCCACTAGTACATCAGTAGATATAATGAAGAGATTTCTTTTAAGAAACTTGATTATGTTTTGAAATTAACCAGCAAGGAGAATGAGAATGTGGATAGCTGCTACAGTGAACAGTTTGTTACGCAGCATGATATGCTTAGAGAGCTGGCATTGCATCAAATTCGTCAGGACCAAGTAGGAGAGAGCAAAAGATTGAATGTAGATATATGTGGAGATGTTCTTCCACAACGGTTGACACAGAAGAAGAATAAGCTCAAGGAAACTCGTTTGTTATCTATATCAACAGGTAGTCTCCCATCCTTCCTTTTCTTAGCATACATGCATATCAACACATGCACAAGAGCAATATACACACAACATCAACACTAATCGCATAGTAAATGATAGTATTTTCAACGTATTGATTTCTCGCTTCACTCACATGATATACTCGATTGTTTGCAGATGGAGTGTTCTCATCAAAATGGGACAAGGTGCATCTACCGAAGGCTGAGGTTCTGATTCTGAATTTTCAGACAAAGGATTATGCCTTGCCTACAAAAATGTCCCAGGAATTGAAGGTTCTAATAGTCAGAAACAATGGTTCATTACCTGCCAAAATAAGTAATTTAAAACTCATGAGTTCTTTAACTAATTTGAAGAGAGTCAGACTAGAGCGCATTTCCATTTCTTCCAAAAGCTTGAACAAAAAGAAGAAGTTGAAAACTCTTGAGAAGATATCTTTGTTCATGTGTTACATTGCTCAACCTGCTAGCAACAGTTCCGTCCGGTTTTTTGAGGCCCTGCCAAATCTGGTGGAGATAAACATCGAATATTGCAATGATTTGGAGGAATTACCTGCTGATCTCTGTGGTCTTAAGTACTTAAAGAAGCTCATTATCACCAACTGTCATAACCTATCTTCCTTGCCTGAAGACATTGGAAAGCTGAGCAACTTAGAAGTCCTAAGGCTACGGTCTTGCACAGAGCTGGAAACTTTAAAAGACTCGCTTGCAGGCCTCAAGAACTTGATTTTTCTCGACGTATCTGATTGCTTTAGCTTAAAGGAGTTGCCTAAAGACATTGGTCAGCTGAGCAAGTTAAGGAAGATCAACATGAGACAGTGTGAAAGATTGCATGAGCTACCTACATCAATCTGGGATCTTGAGGATACATTGAAGGAAGTGATATGTGACGAAGAGACTGAAGAGTTATGGGAACCTTTCAAAATGATCAAAAACTTGCGCATAACAGTGGTCAAAGAAGAGTTCAACCTACGTTGGCTCCTTGGTCACTGAGCTTGTCTTAAGCCATCTCAGTTTGGGGTTATCTCGTATTGAGAATCTCATCCCACATGAGAAAACAGGGACATTGCCTATGAGTTTGTATTTGAGATGACTGTATTCATCGCCCATTGACGATTGATCGAATCCTTTATTACCTTTTTATCATTTTGCATTTCGCAAGCAGTTTGGTGTGATGCTTGTTTGATGTTTTCAATCTAGTCTGGGAGTTTTCATACTAATGTTACTGGGATAGTTGTTTCTTCTCTAAGACTTGAATGACAAAGTTCAACTCAGTTTTTTCAAATGAGATATTCTCTTCACTATATGAAGTGATGGATTAAGAGAGATTATTCTCTTCGCTGTTAGTTCATAACAGTGATATATAAACTTCAAATGTAATAGAAAGGAAACAAAAAGTAAAACAGGTGCTGCTAAGATTAAACAGGATTGATCTATCCCTGCAATATGCATGAGACTAAGAATTTCCCCTCGTTTGGATTTAGTTGGCAACAAAAATTCACATGTATTTAAGACATGGAATGATAGCAAATGTTCCGGCTATAGGCATAAGTGAGAAACTCCAACAACTAGAGAACATGTATTTGAAATGAAGATACTGTCTAAGCATTGCATTCCATCAGAAGAGACAGAGGAAGCTAGCATATATTTGAAATTTTAAGTTGAAGTAACAGCACTCAAGGATGCATCATTAAACATTCAAATTCAAAAGCAGAAGCAACTTCGAAAAAGTTCAATATTGTAATCCACACCACAAACAGAAAGGGATGTGGATGTCCTCCTTGTAAGTACACGGTCCAAGTGATTTCTTCTTCACATGTATAGTCCTTCTGGAACACCTTCCTTCTTCTTAAACATAACCTTCTCCTTGGCCTTCTTGAAGTCTGGATGTGTCACCTAATGCCCAGAAAATAAATTTAAAAAACAAAATGACAATTCCAATAGATAAGCAACGTATGTTAAATGACATCTAAGAAAAGTGAAGTTTCAGGTATTAATTATTAAATAGAATAGGTTACCTTCATTCGGCGCTCTCTCAATGCAAGAAGACCAGCTTCGGTGCATATAGCCTTTATATCAGCCCCAGAGAACTCATCCTTAGTCATGACAAATTCCTCTAGGTTAACATCATCAGCCAATGTCATCCTTGATGTGTGAATCTACAATCGATAAATCCCAGATTGTGTGAGTCAAAGAAGTTAACACTTTGCACAATCAAATCATAAATTGCTGCTTTCATACATATGGTGCCAGTTTTTCAAGCCTACCTGAAAGATGCGCCTCCTTGTTTTGATATCCGGAAGTGGAAATTCAATCTTTCTATCAATTCGTCCTGGTCGAAGCAAGGCTGGGTCAAGACTTTCAATCCTGTTTGTTGCAAGAATCACCTTGACATCACCTCTCGAATCAAAGCCATCCAATTGGTTCAGTAACTCCAACATAGTCCTTTGTATTTCTCGTTCACCACCTGAATGAGCATCGTACCTGCAGAGAGATGATTTTTGTCATTACCATTTGAGTACCACTAATTGGCATTCTCACATGGATGTTCATTGGCTCACCTCTTTGTACCAACTGCATCGATTTCATCAATGAACACAATCGAAGGCGAGAGATCATCAGCAACCCTAAAGAGCTCCCTCACTAACTTGGGACCATCTCCCAAGTACTTTTGAATCAATTCACTACCAACAACACGCAAGAAAGTTGCTGATGTTGAGTTTGCCACAGCCTGAAAAAAATAGATGAAAATTGCTTAAAATCTGAAGCCTTATGTTAACAATAAGCATGTAGGTACAACAGTTGCTATGAAGAAACTATGTGCGAAAATATCATATTGATGTGCAAAACTGGAACAAAGGTTTTGTGAAATATGTTGTGTTCAGGTTTAATAATTACAGAGAAAACAGCTGAGCGCAGAAAACAAGCACCGGAAAACTAGTAATACAAAATTGCTTCCTTGCTTAAAATATGAATCTACAGTATAGCAGGATCACTACAGGAAGGATACCAACAGTTTGATGATTTTGACACCCCGATAAGTGACAATCACATCTCTCCATATGAAAGAAATGATATAGTATAATGGAAATCAACATGGAAAAGGGAGGACTCAGCGACTCATCATTCATGCAGAAAGAGGGACATCAAAGTAAATTGCAAGCAGAGTTTCGTTATAACATATGTCAGCCGGATTACACAGTATTACGGTGATTTTTATGTTGTGGTGCAGGGGGAAAATGCAATCATACCTTCGCAAGCAAGGTCTTGCCAGTTCCAGGCTCTCCATACAAAATAACTCCCTTGGGAGGCCTGATACCAATGTCTTCATAAAGTTCGGGATGTGTCAGCGGGAGCTCAACTGCTTCTTTAATCTCCTGTATTTGGGCATCTAGTCCACCAATGTCAGCATATGACTCCAGGGGAGCTTTCTCGACCTTCATTACTGACACCATTGGATCAACTTCATCTTGCAGAAGCCCAACAACAGAAAGCACCTACAAAATTATAAGAAACAACACGTTACGAATCAAGCCATACATACAAAAAGATTGAGTCATACAACAGAAAGTTGGAAATAGATGATGCAACCCCAAGAACATATGTAGTTACTCATTGTACATTGTCCATGTATCCAATTTATCCATATCATAGTTACTAGATCATGATTCAATTATAGCTTCACGTCCCATAGTTAACAGAAACAAAGGCTTTGTCTATAGCAACCAGAGCTAAATTAAACAACAAAACCAATGTATAGACTTTATAAACACTTTTTGAGGTCTGAAGGCATTCATAGCTAATGGTGCTCAATAGTTATAGCCAAAATTTTGATTCACCTTTCATCGCTATAGGTAGCACAGTAAAATCAAATTAAGGTCTGGCCATAACACAAACATCAAAACAATCAAACCTAAATAGAATGAAACAGCAAATTGTAACATACAACTAGCGTTTCATCAACAACCTTATTATTTTTAAGCACAACACACACTCAATTGAACTCTCAATCTCATTTGCTACATTCAGAACCAAATTCTACAAAAACATTAAGAACAATCCCTGTTGTTATACTATTTGAAACACATTTTGGTTCCGTTAGTGATGAACGTAACCAAATCACTCTAAGTTCATCATTCTCAACAACAAACAAACTCTTTCCCATTAACACACAACAAACCCACCCCTAAATTATCCACATCACTCCAACAAACTCCCAATTTCACAAGCTGCTTTTCACTATCAAGCTCAAATTACATCTAAACCATCCACTATTACCAAAACTCATTCCACCCAACCAAACATGCCATCAAATTCCATGCAAAACCCTAACAATTCAACATCACCACAATCCAAAACACAACAAAACAACATCAAAACCAAAAATCAACTCAACCCAATCAAAACCCTAAATCTCAAAACCCGAAAATTACCTTATTGTGCATCAAAATCGCACACCCAGGCTCCAATTGGTCCTTATCCACAAACGAGAGGATCCCCACATAATACTCCGGCCCCACCGACGACGAAACAATCGCGTGGTTCTCGTCAATCAGCTCCTCCAGATTTCCGACGCTCATCGGCGAGCCACGTAGATCGTCGACCTTAGATCTGTCCTCCTCGGCCTTCTCCTCCTGAGGCTTCAACCTCTCCTGGTTCGTCACGAACTCCTCCTCCATCAGCAGATAGTCCTTAATCCGCTCCAGCTTCAGTAGCCGGAGCTTGCACTTGGTCAGTGGCGTCACCGTCGGAAGCCGCGCCGCCGCTTCTGGACCCTTCTGTTTGCGCTGCTTGCGTCCGACGCGGGCCGGCGGAGCCGCCGGCTCGTACTTCTTCTCCTTCTTGTCGTTGCCGTCGGGCTTTCGGTCGCCCGGGAGGCCCTGCCGGTTCAAACCGCCCGGAGTTCCTTGACCCATTTTTGGTTCCGGAGTTGTAAGAGAGAGAGTGTGAAAAGTTTTGGGGGAGAAATTGGCTTTGGGAACAAGTTAACATTTCCAGGTTGTGAGTGAGATGTGTTATATAGAGGATGGGCTGTTGGGCTGAGTTTTGCTATTGCTTTTTTGATGGGCTTTCACGGTACTTCTTTGGTTAGCCCAAGTGATTGCGAAAATTCTATCGCTTTCTATCGGATGATGACACTCACAAACCCCATGTCTCGGTGGTGTTATTCATCATATAGCCACACATCTTGGAAATTCTATTGCTTTATATCCAAAAAAAAAAAGGACATAAATGATCAGAATTGGCTTCTTTTCTCCCAGTGTTCATATGTATGTCGTGTCAGTTAATATGCTTCTAAAATGGAAACGCACATCTTCAACATTTAAGTTCAAAGGTCTAAATTTTAGCTACTTTAGTTTTGTTCTCAGATCGACAAAAATCAAAATGGTCAAAAAGGCTTAGAAGATGGCCAAAGATAACCCTTTTAAGAACCTAGACCAAATGATGGTGATAATTAACCCTTTATTCTTGTAATTTGCATAAGCCTGTTATTGGCTTTGTTTCTGTTACGTTGGGCTTTCGTGCCTTGTTTGTTGGGTCTATATGTCTTTATGTTGGGTCTATATGCCTCTTTTGCTAGGGTCTATTGTTCTTTTTGGTATCATTTGAAATATTTAATACAAATTATATTATGATGAAAACGTTTGTATTTATTTATGAAATACGATCGTTCTATTTGTCCCATCGACGTTGTTGTTAGAAGGTAGGAAGTGTTTTGTCGACATCTCATAACTCGGATTATCAACACCTAAGAAGACGGTAACTAAAAGCAATTGTAACGAAATCATAAATCCCAAATATGAGAAAATGCTTATTTCTTTATTTTTGAGATTGGAGGTTGAACAACTTCTATTTTATCCATTTTTGTTTCTGGACTAACTTATGCTTTGCACCATTATACAAGTAAATACCATCTTCCTTGATTCTCCAAAAGCAGTCTCCACCAGCCCCGGTACCGCAGCAATTTGTGATCGTATCATCTTTAGAATTGAAAACGTAAAACTCTTGGTGTCCACCGCTCCACCACATATTGCACTTGAATTTAGTTCCGAAAAGGGCTTCCCGGAAACTCCAATTGACCTCCGCATTCACTGCAAGATCATGAGTCCCTAGATCGTCGTTCTTGGACCAGCAATGAGAATGAAGAACCTGATTGTTTCCCATCTGATTTATGATGTGCACCGTGTACTTCCCAAACAGGGAATGGGTGACCCATGGTTGGCTCAGGCAGATGAGCAAGACGAGCAGGAGTGCAGAAATGTTCGTAGTCGGCTTCATTTCTGGGTTTGTGAGTATAGTGTTGCTGCAAGTTTGGTTGAGCTAGTGATACATTTCTAATCACCTATCAGGTGGGGGGTTTAAATAGGCATCAATAGCATATATCCAATCCTGGATATTCATCGTACCACTTACAAAATCATTGTAAAATATTTGCTTCTAAATAAAAGGAATGTAAATGCAAATGCATGCATATCTGCTTCTAATTAATAAAAGGTAAGTTTTTTATTGTGAGACTGTGAGACGAATATGCTGTATATAGAAGAAAAGTAAATATGAAATTCAAAGGAGTTGGCATGGTAACATTATCCAAGATGACTAGATTACAAGAATTGTTATCCAATATACTGGTCGGAACGTTTTGACTAAAACCCCAGCAATAATTGCATTAATTCAAGAAATGTTACGAAATGATAATTTTGTTCAGTTTTCTGAGATTAATTGACCGGGAGGTAGCATGCATAGACTGATTTACAGTATATGGTATTATGGTTGGTAATCGAACTCTTTTAAGGTAGGTAGGTAGGTATATATAGGCATATATATATATATATATATATATTACCAAATTGGCTGAAATTTTGCAGAGATGATCTACACAATATTATCTAGATACTAGACGGTGGAGATGAGGAAATTCGATCGAAAAGTGGTGCAAAAATGAAAATCCGCACCAAAACCATTGGTGCAGACGTCCGCAGCTGAGAAAAATCATATATATATATATATATATATATATATATATGCATTTTCAGGTAAGGACCTTCTTACCTTAGCTAAGGTACAAATTTTTTTAATTTGACCAACTTTTCGAACATATTGACAACTGATCATAACTGTCCATTTATTTGATTCATTCAGATGAGAAAACGATTTTTGTTTACATTGATTTTTTTGCAGAGGTGATCTACATTATTGGTTAATTCAACCATTGAACGGTTAAAATAATGATTTACATTGGCAAATGTATGTAAATAAGAGAGAGTCCAAACGTATACGTACATACTAGTCTGGACGTACACAAGTATTTTTCTTAAGAATCATACATCTTAAAAGTAATTAACATCTCCTTATGCTGAGATGGTACAAGATTAAACACCTTATTAATTACTAGAAGTTTGAAAAGCTTCCTTGCTATAGTGACGGCGACAGTCCTACCAACAAAACGAAGTTGTGCATGAGATGCAAGACACAAAAGCTCCCTCAGAATCTCAATCAAAAAAAAAAAAAAAAAAAAAAAACCTTCCTCAGATCAGAGAGAAGAAAACCAAGATCTGATTGATCAAGAGAGTTATTCCCAAGTGCCCTTAACAAGAAGTCAAGAACCTGGCAATCTGTTTCAACTATGAGAGGTACATAGCTGATTAAGCTGGCTATAGCGAGTTGCACAAAATGCATGAATATGATTATCTATATAAAAATCTTAGATTTACCTGTACTTATTGGTTCATATACATGCCAATATCATCCTCTCATATATATCCCACAACCTTCCGGATATAATCGAACTCAAAATTGTTGAGTATGACTTGATACTTTCATAAACGAACTGTTTGATAGAATAGATTGGCTTGGACCAATTAAGCTAAATTATACTGTTACTAAACCAATTAACCAAACCCTAAAGCTACCGTCAAATCTATACAAATAGTCTTGCATGCCATTAAAATTAAATAAGATCATATATATAGCTGATTAAGAACTTAACTTTATTTCATTATAATATAACCTAAGAGCTGCTGGAAAACAAGAACATTATTGAAAATTTGAAATGATGCCATCACTTGTACATCAGTTCTATTTGGCATTCATCACTTGTCCCAGTTATACAATTTTACACTTTTCTTCTGCTCAACGTTCAGAACATATAATCCGTCGTCCTTAGCAGCCCAATTGGACGTATAAGGGAAGTGGCCGTCTCGGACAAATGAACCGGCAGCCAAGAACAGCGCGTAGTTACCACCATGTTTGATTTGGTTATGTGATTCCCAGCTTAATTCACAGAAGATTTTTGCACCACGCCAACTGATGAAACTCTCGTAATCTGCGGTGTAAGCCTCCCCACTCTTGACCAACTTGACACCGAAATCTTGTTGGGGACGATATACGGATTTGCAATGTGCAGTTAATTTGTGTCCTCCACTCAGCTGATTCTGAATGCGAATACTAATCGGATACACCGGAGTCCAATCAAATACACATTGTGCCAAGCAGGGTCGCCCCTGAGATTTTGGGGGCTCGAAGCGAAAAAAAAAAATTTGGGGCTCCCTGCCAAAAAAAATTGGGGCTTTTATGTTTTTTAGCCCCAAAAAAGATACTTCCAAATTGGAGCCATATAGCACCCTACAAAACATAAACCTACAGAATTTTAGGTATAAACAAAGGCTTGAATGAACAAAGACATAAATAGAATAGGCATAAACAAAGAACTTTAGGCATAAACAAAGAATTTTAGGCATAAACAACGGCATGAAATCAAGCATTCAATGATTCAAATACTCAAACCAAAACCTATCTCACAATCAGTCTTCCGAATTGAAATCAAAACTCTTCTCATTCTCAATTTCAAGTTCTCAACTATAAAATTGCAAAAACTATGAGATTTGACTCATTGGAGGAGGATGACAGACTTACCTGACTTTCGTCGGAGAGAACTCAGAGAAGTCAAGGGTTGCTGGCCTGCTGCAAGGAAACCTTGATATGAGAAACTGAGAAAGAGGCGTGCGAGCGGTGCCGGCGTGCGACACTCGATGACTCGATCAAAGAGAAAGACAGAAAGTTGCAGAAGTTGCGTGGGTTTAGATGTTTAGTATGCCAATTTATATATGTATGTATATATATATACATACAGGCTTTCTCTACTACACACGTCCGCATTTATTCTTACGGTGCAGATTTCCACTTTAGACTCACTTTTCAATCGAATTTTCACATCTCCACCGTCTAGTTTTTAGATAGTAATGTATAGATCATCTCTACAAAATTTCAGTTAATTTGGTTATCATTAAGGCACTCAAAACTGTGTTTTTCTATTATAAACATGAACGGTTCAAGTTCGACAGAATTATGTTCATCCATTGGTTTAATTAAGTTTGAGTGCCTTAATGATAACCAAATTGGCTGAAATTATGCAAAGATGATCTATACATTAGTATCTAAAGACTAGACGGTGGAGATGTGAAAATTCGATTGAAAAGCAAATCTAAAGTGGAAATCCGTACCGTAAGAATAAATGCGGACTTATATAACAGAGAAAGCATGTGTGTGTCTATATATATATATATGTATATATATATATATATATATATATATATATATGTTTGGACTTTTTTTTGGGCCCTTAAATTTAGGGGCTCAAAGCATAAGCTTGTTGGGCTTTAGCCAGGGCCGGTTCTGGTGCCAAGGCAAGTGTTGTTGCAAGTGCAAAGAAGAAAATAGCGTGCTTAAAAACGCAGGTCTTAATTGTTATGTTATCAAAATATGATGCTTCTAGTTTGAAACTTTATAGTGATCAGCTTTCAATTGTGACATTGAATCTATCACATCATTTACATGAAACGCTTAGAAAGTTAATGAATCAAAATTGCATAATTAGAGGTCAAGGGTTCAATCAAATATATAGTTGGCCAAACTTTTAAAGGTAATAAATCCAGAAAAAAAAATAGAAATGAATCCTTTTATAAAAGGAGAAATATTAGGATAAAAAAAATATGACAAAATAATGATAATAAATACTATAATTAATCTCACTTCAAAATAATTTATTCTTTTTGGCAAGAATTTCACATCAAAATTAGCAATGTTTATCTTTTTCAAAGGTTCTTTTTCCGACCTTATCATCTTAACAAGTATATATATTTAACACTAGATTTAGGGTTTAGTATGTTAATTTAGCATCTTATTGTTGGAGAGCTTGCATGTTATCATGTGATAGCCTGGTAGGAAAGAAAGCAATAGAGAAGTTCGAGTGTTTATAAATCCATATTATAAATCGAACTCATATCATCCTACATCGATCTAATTTGATTCTAATTATTGAGCTGAGCATAGTCGATCGTGCTTGTTATTACATTTCAACACCAAGATATGTTTTAGGCCGAACTAGTTCGATCTTTAATTTCTTGAGAAATATATGAATTTGACATCTTCCTTTACAATCATTTAAACATATGTATTACAAGAAGTGCAATTTACAACACATAACTACCTTTCAATATCACCATCATGTTATCCCCATGGATGAACACGCTCTTCACTGTTCGCCGGAATGTCTTTGAGGTAAATGCCATCATCTTTCGCAGTCCAAAAACACTCTTTCCAGTTGCATTTGGTCCGAAGCCACATATGTTCAGCCTCCCTCCAGAACACATCAGTCACAGCATGTAGATTGCCGGCACGCCAGTCGCAAGTGAATTTTGTTGTCCCGGGCAAGTTGACATGGAAATGCCAATTGAAGTCGCCACCAGGACCAAGAGTATGGATGCCGAGATCGTCGACGTCGGACTTGCAGTGGACAACCAGTTGTCTTCCTCCGCTCAAACCGTTAACGACGTGCACATTCCAGTTGGTGGGATCAAGACCGGGCCATTTGGCATAGGATTCCGGGCAGATGCTCAGTGCTAAAGTTGCACACAAGTAGAAAATGGCAATGCCTTTGAGAGCTCTCATTCTTGTTTCTGAGGATTTAGATAGATGACTGATATGATCAATTCCTCGATGCTCTTTTTATATCCAAATTCTAGTCAATGTATGAGAAAAGCTGTGGTATGTGATTAACGATCGAAAGGCTCTCCTCTCCCTCAAAAGGAGATAGCCGTTCCTTGAGTCAACAAGAAAAATCTAATCTGAATCTGGGACACAACATAAGAAGCTAGTATTAGTATAATGTGTAATTTTAGTTGTAAATGGTTATACGGTTTTGGGCACTCGGTAGGTCTCCCAAGGACTTGGTCAAGATTTAAATTTTATCCCAGAGGATAGGAGCTCCTATTCTATGTTCTAAACTTCTAATGATTAGGGAAGTACAAGACGAAATAAGAGAAGATTAAAATATGAAGAAAAAAAACTATGATCGATGTTTCACAACTTAAGGTATAACGGCAAGCGTACCAAAAGAAAATTCAATCACTCGTTAATTTTATTTACTTGAAATGTTATCTCATTGCGTCGTTACACGCAACCTTTTGATCCAACCATGAGCAAGTCTCTTCGATTCAATCAAAACCAGAACAAACAGCTTCTACAACGCCACTGAGAAGGCGACGATTACTTCTGCCTCGTAAGTTAAAGGTTGATTCCGGCCGCCTTAAGGCCGTCACTTGTCACCGCAATGTAGGCCACATATTTGCCCCGCTTCGCCTATAAGATCAAGCCTTGTCGCTCTCAGCCTTCAAGACCGATCGCCACCTCGACGGGAAGCACAACTATGTTGTCTTGGAGCTGGAGCGCCGCCTCCTATATTATGGTGAATTTACCTGGAATCCACTCTTGTATTTGTTTGGTCATTTATCACATTAGAAATGCGTTTGAGTTACCAAACGAAGGAAACTCGCTGCCTTATTCTTTTCAAAGGTTCATTTTCCGGCCTTATACCCTCTTAATAATTATATTTAAGACTAGGTTTAGGGTTTAATTATTAATTAGTAATGTTTTTTTTTTTTTTTCATACGAGGGTTTAGTCATGTTAATTTATTAGCATCTTGTTGGAGAGCTTATATATGGTCTTGTTCTCATGTGGTAGGAGAGAAAGCAATATAGCAGTTAGAGTGTTCCTAAATCCAGGAAATAAATCGAACTCATCCTAACATCTAATTAGATTCAA
The DNA here is from genome assembly GCA_009720345.1 of Fragaria iinumae. NCBI lineage: Eukaryota > Viridiplantae > Streptophyta > Magnoliopsida > Rosales > Rosaceae > Fragaria > Fragaria iinumae. The sequence goes on along the minus strand of CM019118.1, from coordinate 21,282,339 downwards.
ATTATTGAGCTGAGCAAAGCCGATCAAGCTTGTTACGTATTACATTCCAGCACAAGAAATATTTTAAGCCGAACTTGTTCTTTTATTTCTTCATAAATATATGACATTAACATCTTCGGATCTTCCTTTACGATCTTATAAACATATATGTATTACAAGAAGTTCAATTTACAACATTACAACCATTTCAATATCACCATCATGTACGTTATTCCCATGGATGAACACGCTCGTCTCTATTCGCCGGAATGTCTTTGAGGTAAATCCCATCGTCTTTCGCAGTCCAAAAACACGCTTTCCAGTTGCATTTGGTCCGAAGCCACATATGTTGAGCCTCCCTCCAAAACACATCAGTCAAGGCGTGTCGATTGCCGGCACGCCAGTCGCAAGTGAATTTTGTTGTCCCGGGCAAGTTGACATGGAAATGCCAATTGAAGTCGCCACCAGGACCAAGAGTATGGATGCCGAGATCGTCGACGTCAGACTTGCAGTGGACAACCAGTTGTCTTCCTCCGCTCAAACCGTTAACGACGTGCACATGCCAGTTGGTGGGATCAAGACCGGGCCATTTGGCAGAGGATTCCGGGCAGATGCTAAGTGCCGAAGCTGCACACAAATAGAAAATGGCAATGCCTTTGAGATCTCTCATTCTTATTGTCTCTGAGGAGTTGGATAGATGACTGATGTGATCTCAATTGCTCGATGATTATTTTTTATAGGTGAATTCTAGTGAATGATTAAGAAAAGCTGTTTGTTTGATTAACGAAATGCTCACCTCTCCCTTAAAATAGATAACCGTTCTTTCAGTCAACAAGAAAAACCTAATCTAGCACACAACAGAAGAAGCGTATTAGTTGTATAATGTGTAATTTTAGTTATAAATGGTTATACGGCTTAGGAGAATTAGGGCACTCGGTAGGTTCCCAAGGACTTGAGGACAAGATTTGAATCCAAGAGGGTGGAAGCTCCTATTCGATCTATGTTCTAACTTCTATTGATTAAGGAAGTACAAAACGAAATAAGAAGAAAAAACAATGAAAAAAATGAGTCGTCTCACAAATTAAAATATAATCGCAAATCGTACCAAAAGAAAATAATATAATTGCAAAAATATGCTAAACATTGAAAACTGAAAGCCTAGTACCATTTGGTCTAGTGGTACGGTCTCCCCTTTATGAGTGAGAAACTTAAAAAAGACTCGTTGTTACATTTGAGTTGTTTAATCAATAAAAAAAAATAGGAAAATGATTCTTGGCCTTAATAAGGCCTAAGATTTGTGGTCTTAATTCTAGGTGGCATGATATATCACTTAGACACATTATCAATTAAAAAGATTTTGTCATGTCATTCTTAAGCAAAAAGACAATCTTATCCTTCTCAAATCTAATGGCTCTAGATTATTTTCGTTTTTATTAAGAAAGAAATTATTATTATGCCTTTTATTTTCTATAAAAAAGTATATATTTCTAGTCTTTTCTCTCTTTTAATTTTCATCACGATCATGTTTAGATAATGTTGCCTAGATTAAACAGCAAAATATAATATGAAAATACATATATTTTTTATAGTATACTTGTTCAAAATGTGAGTTCATACGAATATATATAGATATACATATAATTTGTCCAAGAAAAAACAATTTCATCTAATATAAAAATTTACATATATATAATTTGTCCAAGATAAAGTTTATATATATAAAGTTTTTTCATGTTTTATTTTATTTGTAAATTCAATAGAGAATATGACATATATATAGATGTTATAATTTTAACCCGTAAAATAATATAAATAAATGATAAGTTAAAATTCTAGAACTGTTGAAGGAATTTACAATCTTATCCTTGATGATATGTCTTGACCGAATTTTCATCTTCTTAGACTAGAATATCTGTTATATATCAAACCCTGATTTACAGGGATTCTCTATGTAATGCCTATATAAAGACCATGATATCAATGAGATGAGTAGACATTTATTCTCGTATTCACATACTCTTTATCACGTTATCAGACTTGGTGCCCTAACCAAGAGATAATAGGCCAACCATCCCGAAAAGCCCTAAAACCTTCGAAAACCCAAACTTTTCCCGAAACCCTAATCAGCCCGTTTCGTTTTTTCGGATTTTCGGCCGGATTTTCCTTTGTCCACGGCTGGAATTTCATATCCACAGAAAACCCTCGACCTCCAGGTTCCAACCCCACCGGTGTCACCCCGAAAACCGCCCTAAAGGTTCCTGAACTGGCTGCCAGAAGTTTCTAGACCACCGCCGCCTCCAACCACCGGTTCACCGCCTCCCCATACTCCGATCGACCTGATTTTTGGACAGAAGCTCCCTCTTCCAGTGGTGCTCCTTCTGTCAAAATTTTAGCTCCAAACTCGAAGCAGAAGTAGGTGAAACGTTATTTCTCCTCTCGGCAGCCTCTAGAAATCAAAAATTTCAAGATTGCTCGTCTTCCAAGAAAAGCCAGAAAGGTTCCCAACCCTCGGTCGAAGCCTACAATCGACTCAAACTCATCATAGGTAAATTTTTAATTAAAGTTACTGCTTTCTGAATTTCAATTCATAGTTCGGGCTTAGTAGCCTTTCGATCTATCACTATGACGGGATTGTGTTTTTTTGGGGGGGGGGGGGGGAATAGGGTTTGGGAGTTTTGTTGGGGCTCACATACTCTATTAAACTATGTGATTGCGACATACGCGTCACCATATATTTGCGACTGCGATTACGCATTGCTGCGACAGCTGTGAGCGTTGCCTACAAGGGAAGAATCGATTGTGACTGCGATTACGCGTCCCCTGCTTTTATTTGCATTGATTTTATGACCACATCATTGGTTCATTAATTCCAATCCCCTTGTCTTTTGTAGATGACTGTGCCTCCAAGGCCTGAGTTTGAGATCTTCAATGTACGAGGCAATAATTACCTTCAATGGGCATCCGATGTTACACGATTATTCGTCAAAAGATGATTTACTTCCACTATTTTTCCTCCTGATGGCCCAGATACGGTTCCCAGTGAGATGATCAAAGCCTAAGCCCTCATGTTCTTGAGGCGCCATATCTATAAGGAATTGAAGATGCAATATCTGATGATAATGGATCCCAAAGAATTGTGGGACGACTTGAAGCTCCGCTTTAATTACGTACATGATGTACAGTTTCCAGCGTTGTCGGCATGATGGCAAACCATCCGCCAACTTCTATTGCATTCAACTCAGCTCAATGGTCTTCCTTTCTTTCATTGCGGCTCTAATGCCCATATGCACGAAGATTGTCGTGCCAGCGAGGATGCTAGAGATACCTACAGAAGACTCAAGAAGTACTTGGCTCAAGAAGTACTTGGCTCAAGAAGCTAACTTTACTGGGGGAGATGACATTGGTCCTGAGCCTTCCACCAATCTCACCATAGCAGATTTCGTAGCTAAGAAGCTAGCTAGTCCTGCGCACATGGATGCTGCGAATTTTGATTAAACTCATTTTGATTAGATGTTTTTTCTCTGCTATTTTATGTTTGGCACTTGTTTAGCCACAGTTATTTTTGACTTTTCAATCAATTTTTATGAAATTAGACATCCTTTGATGTATTTTTCAGTTGACATTAATAAAATCTCTCCTTTATGTTCAAATGAGTTGAATGGATTGAGAATTTTATTCCCTTATGATTGGTTTGAATTGCACAAAGCTAAAAGCTTCATTACATGGCAAACATGCTAAATCCACATGTGTTTGTGGTCCTTAAATTGGTTATGGCATAAACAATGGCAAAACATAAGAACAATTGCGAAAAATCAGCGAAAATACACCAAGGCAGCAAGCTGCCGTGTATTGGCAGTGTTGCAGCGCCCCTAAGGCACCCCTGAGCGTCCCTGATGTGCGCTGGGCAGCTGCTTGAGCCCCTAGAGGGCCCCTGCCGCAGCATGCCGAGCCCTAGTGCCCGGTGTGAGCCCCTAAGGGGCCCCTGCCGCAAGCTGCCGAGACCTGCGCACGTCTGTGTTGGCAGCGCGGCCCTAGCGAGCCCCTACCGCACCCCTGCGCGTCGCTGGGTGCCACTGAGCTTCGCTGATCCCCGGATGAGCCCCGGCCGCGCCCCTGCTGCACCCCTGTGCGCTGCTGCGCGCCGACCGAGCCCCGGACAAGCCCATGCGCGCCTCTGCTGTGCCGCGCCGCAATACCGTGCCCCTAACCGCGCCCCAGCGTGTCCAGCGAGCGGACAGGCCCTCGGCCTCGCCCTGCCCCGTTGCCACACGCGCTAATCGCGCTACCAAGCCCATGTGAGCCCCTGGCCGGCCCCTGCCGTCTGCCAGCCCTGCGAGCGCACTTTTGGTGCTGCTGCCGAGCCTCTAGGCCGACCACATGCTATGACTTCATGAAAGTGATTTTCATGCCATGTAATTGCACTCATTCGGGTTTCAACTTGGTTTAAATTCCCGATTAACTCTTCTATGTTTAATTAGGGTGTTCACCTTGTCTTGACCCAAGACTAATTAATTTCACATATTTGTGTAGATGTCTCGTGGTGAAATTGAGTGTCTAGCTGACAGTGGGACCACCCACACTATTCTGAGGAATAGGATGTAATGCGCACAAATCCTCTGTGCCACACAAATCTTTAGTGACAACCATGATTGATTCCTCGCCTGTAATTCAAGGCAGAAGCAATGCGCACTTCTTGTTGTCAAATGACACAATGATACATGTCACTGACGCGTTTTACGCGCCTAAGGCTAATCGAACCTTGCTATCATTTAGGGACATTCGTGCCAACGGATTTCACCTTGAAACGTTTGAAAAGAATGGGCAAGAGTTTTTGTTTATTACCTCTAATGACTGCGGCCGTAAACACATCTTAGAGAAGCTCAAGAGTCAATCAAGTAGGTTGTATCTGACAACCATCAGGATTATTGAATCCTATGTTGTTTATATCCTATGTTGTTTCTCGCAGTTTTTGCGACTCTGACTCTTACAAGTTTTGGCATGACCGTTTGTGACATCCCGGACGTGACATGATGATCCAAATTCTCAAGAATTCACATGGACATCCATTTTTTCGAGCACTTAAGCGTGTTGGAGCTCCTCCTTCCACCAAAATAGGTGATGCGGCCGTGCATGATGCACCAGCCATAGGCTCGGCGTCCAAGGCCATTGCCGAGACTCCAAATGCCTCTATGACTATCTCTAATGCTCACCGCTCGTTTTGCAAAGCTTGTTCACTAGCCAAATTGACTGCAAGACCATCTTTTGCTAGTGATTCTAAACAAAACATTTCATTCCTACAAAGAATCCAAGGTGATATTTGTGGACCTATCAAACCAGAGTACGGGCCATGTAGATATTTCATGGTTCTGGTTGATGCATCAACACGTTGGTCGCACGTTGCTTTGCTATCCATAAGAAACGCTGCATTTACTAAACTCCTAGCTCAAATTATTAAGCTTCGGGCTTACCACCATGATCATCCAATCAAGTCTATTCGATTGGACAATGCTAGAGAGTTTACGTCTAAGTCTTTTGATGACTATTGCATGTCTATCGGGATTGAAGTAGAACATCTCATACCCCATGTGCATTCACAAAACAGTCTTGCAGAAACTACAATTAAGCGCTTACAATTGATTGCACGGGCCTTGGTGATGCGCACCAACTAGCCTGTTTCTGCCTAGGGTTATGCAATTTTGCATACAACTGCACTTATTCGTTTTAGACCAACTGCAACCCAACCATTTAGTGCGTACTAGTTGGTAACTGGATATGAGCCTGATATTTCACACTTACGCATATTTGGTTGCGCTGTTTATGTGCCTATTACGCCTTCACTGCGTACTAAAATGGGTCCTCAAAAACAATTAGGTATTTATGTTGGCTATCAACATCCTACGATTGTCTGCTATTTAGAACCTTTGACAGGAGATCTCTTTACTATGAGATTCGTAGATTGTCGCTTTGATGAGACATTCTTCCAGCCGTTAGGGGGAGACATGACCGTTTCTGTTCCAATTGAATGTCGAGAATTAACGTGGTCTGGCCCCACTATGTCTCATTATGATTCCCGAACTTCTGACAGTGATTTAGAAGTTCAACGTATTCTCGATCTTGGAAGAGTTGTAGATTCGATGCCTGACTCTTTTACCGATATCGCAAAACTGACGAGATCAATTATACCTGCTGCAAATGTTCCTGCAAGGTTAGATGTCCCAAGTAAAGGGACATTTCCGACCGCACTCAGGCTCAGAAATGTCGTCATTGACGCGCCAGATGCCCACAGTGGAGGTGTGGCCGCGACCTCTGCTCCCACCAGGAAGAGGGGGAGACATGTTGGTTCAACAGATACTGTGCCTAGAAAAAGGCGTGATAGTAAGGCACAAAATGATCTACTCATCATCAACATGCATGAATGAACCGTAAATGGTTTTGGAAACTAGACTCCTTTAGCTTTCCAACCATATATTACACACATTCTGGTTCATCAGAATCTGTTCACAAAGTTCCGTCGAAGTTGATTGTTTTGCCAAAATCAGATTCTCGGACAGATTCGTCCTACTTTAGGAAACCGGCCATAACTCACTCAATATGATAGGTATGATCAAATGGTTGGTGTTTCTGGAAAGTAGACACATAGACCTTTCCAATGGTACCAATTTCACCATTTTCCAATGAGTGAGATTTCCTGTAGGTCCCGTGGAATTTTACCTACGAAACTTGGCAAATTCTGATTTCGCTTTTGATGTGTCTTTCTTATGTAGGGATAGAATAAGCCTCAACCTTTCATACCATTAAGTATTGAAAAAAGGAGTTACTACCATTACATTGGCATTGCGTGGGCGCATAGTTACACTTAGCTTTACAACTCTTCATAACGAATGAGATGTCAAGTCTTTCGTATTGTGTTGAGTACATTGATGCGTCTTATTGTACTTAGATGAGAACTTCATCTCTTAACACATATTTGTCATCTTGCTTTAGACAAAACAACGGATCTCTCTTTAGAGCAAAGACTTTGACTAATCATGGGAGTATATATAGGCATCACTAGTTATAGAGCGCCTAAGCCGATTGATGGAAAATCATCATCAATACAGTCATCGAGTGCCTTATTGAGACCGTGTCTTCCCAAGATCTTTTCATTCTAACTTCGGATGTTGATACATATTGACATCTCTTGTTCAATCAAGAGTCCATGTAAATCCGGAATGAACACGCAAAGGCATAATTCACCATATTCTTTCCAAATCAAGTAGAGTCCATGTGCATTTCAATACATTTAGCAAACGCATGCTCATGTGGTTTGGAGCCACTTGATTTGGATGAATGAAGTCTGTTTAAGATCTTTATGTATATCTTTGATCCTATAGAGATGTTATTATGACCACGTTCATAGGCTGCATGTTCAGTTATTCGGAAACTACCAAACTGAAAAAGTAGTGGAGTTCAATGACATCCATTACAAAAGCATATCTCATCGTAGTCGATCTCAGTACGTGTTAGTGAGAGACCTTGCGCCATAAGGTGAGTCTAAGCTCTTGTTCTCACTACGTTATCTAACAAAGACATAGTTGATAGGGTTTAGCTTGCGGTGTCGGCATTACCTGCCCAAGGACCTATCTCTTTGTTAATGTTGGATCGCATCTTTCCATTAGGCCAATCAACTAAGTTAATATCTATCAACGAAGGATGGTTCGATAGTAGACTCAATATCTCACGTCCTCATGTACACTAGTGTAATATTTGTAGAGATCTCTATATGAATTGGATTTGACATTGAGGTGTCCCCCAATGATAATCACAATTCAGACTTCATGAGTCGGATTTGAATATCACTGATCAATGGATCAGTGTCAGGACCCACCTTTAATTTCACACTGAAACCCGAAGTAAATCCTGCGGGTTCCACCTCGAAGGAAAATTTACCAAAAATTCGGCATAATCTACCTTGAAAATGGACAACCCTTACCTGAAAAACTCTAGATAAACACTTTTATTATCAATCATCCATCCTCAACTCCTGGAGCCTTCCTGCTCCCCAAGTTCATCACGTCTCCTAATATAACAATTTCTCATCTAAAATAATTCCACAACCAACAAAAAACAATTAATAATTTACTATTAGACTTTCAGAGCATATTTAAAGATAAACGAAAAACAATGAATAAAGAATGAGCGGAAGCAGCCTTTGACTATGCCTCGACTCCATGTACGCTCGACCTCATTTAAACTTATCTTGCATACTGGGCATTTAAAACCAAAAGGCCCAGGAGAAAGTAATTTAAAAACGTTAGAGTGAGTGGACAAAAATAAATTAAATAATTTAACAAAACGTAATTTAAATATTTTCCCACGTTTAAACTTTAAAACCTCGATGCATGTAACTTTGATATAACATTTAACTTAACTCTAGAATCACATAAAAATAGACAAACCAGCCCCGCTGGTTAATCAATTACAGGAAACTCGTAAGAAGAGATGAACCAACCCCGCTGATTAATCAAATACATAACTGAGAAAAATAAAATAAGGGGAAGAGTTAACACCATGTAAAATGAGCCTCCTAGGCTCGGGTCGGTGTCTCCCAGACTATAATAGCGTCATACATTAAGCGCTCTACTCACCTATAATGAGGACCGCTAATAATGGCTAGCTAACAAATAAATATAAATATTGATCGGTTGCCTCTCAGGCTATAATAGCGTCCCACGCTAAGCGCTCTACTCACCTATGGTGAGGACCGCTAATAATGGTTAGCTAGCAATAATCAATATAAACGACCATATATTATGGTGACTAAAAACATACGAAATCACTTAAATCTATTAAACTTTCCCAAGATCATACGAATGGTACGGTTCCCAACCGTACTTGAAAATTATCATAAGAAATTAAATTAAACTCAATGACGTGTCCCACACGTCAAAAATATTCTCAAGTCCATAATTATAAGCGAGATTTAATTATCAAGTATAAATTGTAAATAATTTCATAATCTGAAAATACTCGCTAAAAATATTCTCAATGTCAATTTCAATAATCCACAAGTAAATGAGAAAGATATGAATAGAGAACTACCGAAAATCCCATTTTCGGTAATCTTTTAAAAATCTCAAAGTAATCAAAATAACACCGATAATAATTAAATCCGGAATCATAAAGAATATCAAAACTCAAATACCAACTTTATAACCCGAGCTCAAATCCATAAATCATGACCCATAACTAATCAATGTTTCAAACTCAAATACTTCCCAAGATCATAATATAAGTTCGGAAAATAAAATAATAAATTATAAAATCTTGCATGCATATTTATTTAAAACCAAAATGTCCACTCATAAATTTAGGCATAAGCCCGACGATATCCGCATCACCACTCAAGCGAGGTTCCCTTCATATCCTGGCACAATAAATATGCTTAAGACCAAACTCCAATTCCGGAAAAATAAATACGTGAATATAAACATCCAAATCTCTTCCGTTTAACCCACTACTCTTACTAGGGTTAAGTTAACCGAATTCACACCAAACTCCACCACTACCTTAATTCATTAATTCTAACATTCTAGAATAAATACCAAGGAAATCCAACGGTCGGATTTTGATTCTAACAACCGCCAACATTCTCAATCTTTGAAAAATCTCAAACCTAACCAAAACTCCTCCAAAAATTCCAAACTTCACATCATTAAACTCCCCTTAATATAACACATTTAAAACCCTGAAAAGCCCCCTTACAGCGGCGGCCGGCGGCCGACTCCGGCGACCTCCAATGCCTATCAAATTTTAACATCATCTTCCTCTTAACCCGCTCTACAACTTTTCTAACTAGCACAAAGTCCAATTTCGAACTTAACTAGGTCAATCGAACAAAAACATATCCAGAACACCCTAGAAATTCAACTCAACGATTCTCCTTACCTAGCTCAAGAGGGAGTGAATTCTTTTAAGGGATTGTTGCACGAGAGGAGAGCTTTCTATTGAGCCAAGTAGCTCCGGCTATGGCAGCCGGAGGAGGGTGCTCCGGCGAGAGAACAACTACTATAGTCGGACCTTTCGGGCGAGATATCTCTCACACGGCGACGTTAGGGTGACTCCCACCGGTCCAGGAAGAACGCTGGGTCGACAGCCGACTGATCGGGACTGGTGTGGCGGTCTGCAGTGGCCGGACGGTGGCGAACAGAGGTGGAACGTCCGACGGGTCGGGAAGAATTCGGGGGAGAGGAGAGAGAAGGGAGAGAAGAAATGGGCTTCTCCTACCCGGTCCAACTTTAATACCCACAAAAATAAAGCCTACCAAAAATTTACCCCATTTTTGCCAACTAAAATTTACCCTTTTATTTGATAACTTTTTCATGCTAACTCCGATTTTAACGTATAACATGTATATGAATTTGTAATAACGTCCTCTACAACTCCCTTAAAAAAAATTTCCTACAAAAAGTCAACTCCAGGGTCCTTTAACAGTAAACGGTTACTCAAAACGGTAAATACCAAAGTAATACCAAAAGTAAATAACCGTAATTTAATTTAAGAACCAGGATATGACAATCAAGTTGTGCGAAGCTCGCTTTCTTCCTAGTGCGAGAAAATATCGAACCTAAGGGCTTCCCTCCTTTTGGGGAGCCACACGGCCTTTTGACAGTAATTTTGCCACTATATGGCGTCACCATATCACCATCTATGGTGATGGCGTCAAGACCAACTCCTTTTGGTCGCGTCATGTCCTCTTATAGGACATCAGTCCTTGCAGACATATTTACAGCATGTGATCTCGTCACTTTAACACTTTAAGCATTTAGGATCAAGATGAGACTTAGTGGGGACAAATCACAACAATTCACGTCGTTTCACTTGAACACTTATGTTCTTATCTCCCCCTAACGGCGGAAATATTGTCTCATCAAAGTGACAATCCGCAATTTAGCGGTGAATGAGATCGTCTGACAAGGTTTCTACATCTGCGGATTATAGGTCGAGGTTCATATTCAACCTAAATATTTATTCATCTCAAATGACCCATCATTGTGCGCAGTGACATTGCGATTTGGCACCTAGAAATAACATCTAGCCGAGTTCAAAGATTGGAGATCCGTGTCAATCCTGTGTGAGCTCAAGGATTGCAATTTCGTGTCAATCCTCGTATACAGTCACGAGATGTAGTACAAAAATATTCAATGATGATGGGTCGTAAATGAATAGTAAAGTTGCATGCAAATATTACATAGCCCCAAGACGCAATAGAAAGATTGGTGCGCATCAATAATGTTTGAGCGACAAGCTAAAGTTGCTTGGTCGTAGCCTCGGTGAGACCGTACTGCGTGTGAATATGGGGTATAGGACACTTCAACTTATATCTGATAAGCTTCTTTAAAAAATGGGTAGTGAACCCGTAGAAGTATAAGCAGTATAAGCAGCATAAGCAATAGATAATAGTGTAGCACGTGACCAGTGTGTTAACACTTCAACCAACACTATAAAGCATAAAAATGTGTCCGCAAGTTGGTTTTATCTATGTACATAGTTTGATGTAAGAATGGAATGTTCACTTTTATGTCATTTAACGTAGGAGGGTCTCACTCCTAATTTAGCTAAAGAATAAGCTTTCAAAACGAGCAATGAGCACTGCAGGGGGTCAATGAGATATCGAGAAAAGGCCAGTACACCTCAATTTCTTGAGGAATTAATCGGACGGCCTCCGGAAAGTTGGAGCCATGTTCGAGTGACGTCAATGTCCCCCGAGTGCTGCCATTTACAACCATGGCGTCACCATCATGCTTCACGGAGATGCTAGATCTGAATGTCTTTGTTTTGAGCGGAAGAATGGATGTCCATGAGAATTTCTCAAAATTTGGACCATTATGTCTCCTCCAAGATGACCGATTTGGTTAAACCAAAGCCTATATGAGTCGGTATCCCAAATATCATGTTTGGCGACAACATGTGATTCGATATTCGAATCATAATGACATATGGTCCACTATATTGACTCATAAACTTCTCTAAGATACATTTCAGTCCGCATTCATGAGATGGTATACACAAAAGAACTCTTGTTCATTCTCACAATGTGTTTTCAAATGAAAACTATTAGTGTGAATGTCTTTAAAGCTTAACATGGTTCGGTTGCCTCTCAAGGCATAGAGGGCATTTGTGACGTTGATCATGGTACCATGAGGCATGAAGATTCAAGTTAAACTGTGTCCCTAAATGACCGGTATGATTCAATTATTGTAGTCACAGAAGATTTACAAGGCATAAAATCCAGAGATAGTTGTCGGTTCCTTAGAATGTTGTGGATAGTTCCACTATCTGCAAAGCACTCAATGTCTTTATGAGACAGATCTACAAAATGGAGTAGATAGGAGAGTAAATAGTTCCACTTGAACCATTTAGGGGGATTGAAAGAAGCTACGAAAAATTGCAATCCCAAGAGTGCATAAAAATTTCCGCGCAGAATGACCTTTACGCACTAAAACAGCCATAACTTCTTCGTTACAATATATATGGACGAACGGCGAAAAGTTTTGAAAACTAGACTCGTAGAACTTTACAATGATATAAAGTTCAATGTCTGGTTCGTCGGGAGCTGTTCACAAAGCTCAAACTAAGTTGACTATCCAGAAGGGACAGATTGCTGTTTTTTGCAGAATTGGCATGTGCGAAGCTGTGAAACTTGCATGTGACGTGTAGGCTTTTGCCTTAGCCTAAAGTGACGTGTGTATGATCAGAACCAAGTCTTTTTGGTCGTTCCAAGGTCGTAAACTCCATGACTAGTTAGCAAAAGCTCCTTGACATGAACATAAACTAACTCAGAGGACCTATAGGATTCGATCATGATGATGATTGTCCGGTTTTGATAAGTCTTCAACGTCTTTTCGGTAACTCCAAGTTAGTATGACCAGGCATGTCTATAGAGAGTCGGTAGTGCGAGACACACTTGAAACCACTATCTCCTTAATTGCGGACAATTCTAAGACATCACACTGAGCTTGGATGAGCATAGTTGAACAATTGATGATGGAAAATCCGCTATAGGGTAGAAGACTTAACCGGAAACACGTTGGCGATCCTCCTTAAAGATGCAAGGCAGTGCGTCATCTTCACTTGGAAGAGACCAAAACGGCACAATCTAACCATGTAGATTGTAAATATGCCATGCCTCTAAGGATGATGTAAAAATGTACATCTTATTTGTAAATCAATACGAACCATAAGAGGAGAATAGTTTCATAACTTCGAAAAAAATCTCAAGGCATTCATTATTGCTAATGTGAGTACATCGAGGTCTTAAATAGACGAAGGACGTCGATACGACGCCTTATTACATATAGCTTGGAAAGAAAATCAATGTCTAGCCAATGACGTCAAAGTCAGGGGTAGCTAGAGCTGGATCCGAATCTTTGAAATTCGTGATCATGAGGATGACGTTATTGTCCTCATATTGATTTTCTGTACCTTTTTGTATGCATTCACAATTCGAAGGATAGCTCGACAACTCTTGAACCAGTGATCCAGAGATCCACAACGGTTGCATTGTCATAAGCTGGCATGAGTAGTTTTGACAATTTGATGTCTAGATCGGGAGTGTCGCCAATAGGGCCGACGACACCTCCCCCTCTTTTCTAGACATCGGCACAGCGTTTTCTGTCGTTGCCGTGACCCATATTGTTGTCCCCACATTAGGGGACAATCCCAAATACGTTTATCGCATTAACGTATATGCAATTCTCGTTTGCAACATAATGATCAAAATCGAGTCTCAAATTACATATCCTATTGGCATAAGGCCAAGGCACACATAAAGAATATCTAGAAAGATATAGAATATCCTAGAACACATATTAGTTTATATCAACCATTAATTGTTAGGGTTAAAATTGTCTCTTTACTCAAAAATAACTTGGCGTGTTTTTTAAAATTGATGAAGTGTCTAGGTGATATGACATGCCACCTAGGATTAAGCAAGGCTGGGCATCTTCGGTTCTGATCTGTTTTAGGATGGAACCAAAACCAATCCAAATTATTCGGTTTAAGGTTTTTTCCAACTGAAACCGGATTTTAAAACCTTTCACCCGAATATTCGGCCCATCCGACTTTTCGGATCAGTTCGGGTCGGTTTTAGTTTTGATCCATATTTTTGAAAAACTTTTGGCTCATCTAATATCTCACTATAAAGTTGAACTTTAAGTTTTTGACTTGAGTAACATGTGATTTTTTATAAACTTAAAGTACAACAAGCAGTCCAATACACTCCCAATCTTTTCTACACTAACAGATTTTTTTAAGAAATTGTCTTTTATATAGCGAGATTAAGTGTAAGTAGAGATGAAATCAACTAATAATAATAACGTTTCAAGTATATAAATTATATATATACACACGTTATATAATTTGGGTCGGTTCGGTTATTTTCGGTTTGTTTAAGAGCTTAAACCGGATCCAGGGCCGGCCCTTAGATTTTCGGTGCTCTAGGCGAACCAAAAACTTAAAGCTCTCTTAAATTTTTTGAGACTTTTTATTGTGAAAGCTTAACTTCTGTCTTCTACATATTTAAATTTTTTTTTTCTTCTTTCCTCTTCACCACTCCTCTCTATGCAAAGCAGCTGATTTAAAAAATAAAAACAAAATAAAACTAGATAAACATGTGCAAAACAATTTTTAATTTATAACTCAAGATTTAAATCAAGTTTATGAAAGAACGAATGAAAACCAAAATCAGATTTCATCCATAAAGGCACCAAACTAGAAAAACACAAGCGTCAGTGATCACAGAAAAAAGACCCAGCCATCCATAAGTAAGACATAATTTCTAAACAAAGCAGTTTTAGAAAGAAAAGAAAAAAGAAATCATGATGAACCAAAGACATGGATTTAGGAATATATATTTACCAAATTTGCATAAATATAAATAGATCCATATTAAGACATACGAGAGTCTTCTAGCCAAAAAGAAATTAAATCCATCGTTGTCACTTTTAGGAAAGAAATTAAACAAATCTTTTTAAGTCAGGGCCATAAGTACCTTGGAAAAGAAACAAAAACTGGTAAGCAATATCAGAGCACAACAGTAATTAATGAGTCTTAAGAAAATTGTTTTAAACTTAACAAATAGGAGACGTCTAAACTTTGGGGCTCATGGGTTTGGGGGCTCTAGGCTTGGGCCTTCTGGGCCTATGCTCAGGGCCGGCCCTGACTAGATCCAATCCGATTTAAACCACTTTGGATCGGTTCACTACTTATTTTGACCCAAATGTTTCGGTTCGGTTATCCGATCCGGTTTTTCGGTTCGGTTATCCGATTCGGTTTTTCGGTTCGGTTCGGTCAGTTTTTTTGCACACATTCGGTTAAAGACCCTCTAGCACTACCGAAAAAAATAATATTGACCTCATGTATGAAATAGAAGCCCTCGCTTATCGAATCCCCAAGGATTATGTAATTAATCACTTGTTAATTACATACAAAACCAATCCGACAAAAACCAGGCAAGCTTAATTTTTACATGTAATTAACAGTTTTACTGTAGTTCCACACAATTTGTTAGGCTTAACTTAACATTTCTACACAATGTGTTATTAGACTCAACGTACTTGCTTGTTCTTTTATTTCAAGATTTCATCATAGGAATTTGATATCTTCCTTTTGGAAGTCTTTTAACCAAACGACAATATTTAACGCAGTAGGTGCAAATTATCCCATGACACCGTTTCAATATCACCATCCTGTTTCGGTGTTTCCCATGCGTGTTTAAACTCGTCACGACCATCCGGGATGTTTTTCAGATAAATCCCATCATCTCTCGCGATCCAAAAGCATTCTCTATAGCAGCATCTCTACGTATCGAAGGGATTCGAAGCCAAGGGTTTTTTCTACTCTCCGGCCAAAACACATCAAAAGAAGTGTGTTGATGGTCAGTACGGAAGCAGTAGCAATTGAAACGAGTTGTCCTAAAGAAGTTGATCTTGAAATGCCAGGTGAATTCTGAACCAGGAGGAGTAAGTATATGGGTGCATGCCCAGATCGTCGTCTTTGGACCTGCAATGGATTTCCCATGCTCTTTGTGCAACTGATCCGTTCTCGACGTGCACTGTGCACATGCCATGTCGTGAGATCCCACCAGTCGGTATCGGCCGAATTTCCGAGAGAAGGATATATATTCAGAGCTAGGGCTGCATT
Source organism: Fragaria iinumae (assembly GCA_009720345.1). Classification (NCBI taxonomy): domain Eukaryota; kingdom Viridiplantae; phylum Streptophyta; class Magnoliopsida; order Rosales; family Rosaceae; genus Fragaria; species Fragaria iinumae. The sequence continues at coordinate 21,266,178 of CM019118.1, read as the reverse complement.
CAGAAACAAAATGGCAAGGCGTTTGAAAGCAGTCATTTTGTTTTTTCTTCTCAGCTATAGCTGACTTGTGATGTTAATTGGAACTCGATTCCTTCTTGATTTTATTAATTGTACTATATTTTCGTTGATGCAATGAATTATAACGTACTTTGTCGTCTCCGGCCTTTAACTTATAATGAAACCAAATTCAAGAGTTTCATATTCTAAAGTCTTCACGTAATGCCATGCCGCTCAATCTTTGAAAGCATGATTTAGCTTTCAATTATTTTCTTGAAAGTTATTGAAATCTTCACATATAATAGTCCTTAAGTTTCCTTCACCAATTAAAAAGTTTATATAGTGTGTTTTTTTTTTCGATAATGGGTTTCTATAGTGAATTTATATTTTGTTTATTTAATCTGGCTATGGCAGGAAATTAATTCGGACATTTTACTTCAAGAAAGTAACAACTAACAAACATGCATTAGGCCATTAGTTTGAGCGCCACAAAATGAAGAGCAATTTCACATCAATTAATTTCAGATTACATACTTGTTGTTCATCACAAATACTAAGCCAAATAGCTTAACCATAAAAGTCGATCTAAATCCAATTACCAGTGAGATCCCCACTTATGAATAAGCTCATCACTGTTGTTGGGAATGTTCTTTATGTAAATCCCGTCATCTCTTGCAGTCCATATGCAATCTTTCCAGTTGCATCTGGTCTGAAGCCACTTGTGATCATGCTCCTCCCAGAACACATCAAAACTGGCGTACTCTTCACGGTCTGTGCGCAGGTAGCACCAGAAAAGTGTTGTCCCGATGAAGTTCTCCCTGAAACTCCAATTGGTTTCGGTACCGACTGCAAGATTATGGATGCCGACATCATCGTCTTTAGACTTGCAATGGACGAAGAGAGTTCTTCCAGAGCTCAGTCCATGGACAACGTGAACATGCCATTTCCCCCATGTCTCAGCAGAACATGGGATAGCCAAAGCTAAGACTGCTAAAGCCACAAGCATAATCACATAGAGCTTGAAACTACTCATTGTCTAGCTTTAAGGTGCAGATCAGTGAGGTGCTATTGTTGGAGTAGGTCGGTACTCATTCACCTGTGGATTTTATACCGAAGAAGCAATCAAATTCTGGTAGTACATATGGAAAGGTCGAACTGTCATATGAATTAATCAGAAGTATATTATATGAATATGACTAAGTATACGAGTATTCTTTGATTATGATTTATTCATAAGAGATTTTATGTAATGCTCCCTCCCGGCCCCAAATTCGGATCAGGATTTTTTCTTTCTTTGAATTTATGATTTATAACATACAAATCATTGATCATACACCTTGAATTTGTTAAATACCACCTGGTACTTAATTAGGGCAATGTTAATTAGCTGACCATATTAAACTCTCTAGGGGATTTGTCTAGCTGATTTGATATTGTCCATGAAAGCGGACAACAAAATTGAAATATTGAAGAGATTTATGATCGAGCATGGTGGTTTATTCGTGGTAACTTTTCTTTGATTCCCAACTTAATTCACCCAAGTTTCTGCGTCATACCAAATCCAATCCTTGTAATCCACGGCGTAAGCCACCTCATTCTTGACTAATATTTTGTGAGAGTGGAATCAATTTGATGAGAAGGATTTGCGGATTTTGCTATGTACTTTAAATTTTTGCCCTCCACTTAACTAATTTTGAAATTGAATTAATACAGACAGGAAACACCACAACAAAACCAAAAACAAATTACCCAGTATCATTTGGTCTAGTGACATAGTTTTTTTTTTGGTAAGTGAGAAGTTATGAGTTCGACTCACGAAATTGTAATATTTAAGTTGTTTACATGATAAAATTAAAATAAACAAAAACAAAAACACTTTGCTGCCTTGTACCTTCCAAATGTTTTTTTCCCATTAAGACTTGATTTTGGGTTTCTTGTTGTAAAGTGAGGGGTTACTTTCTCTGAAGTGGTAAAGATATATTAGCTTCTTCTTTTTTTATTGTTAGAAGAAAATAGGCAGTTTCAGTGTTCTATTGAGATCTAAATACCAATTAATTGTTGATTAATAAGATTGACATTGAGCCGAGCGAAACCACACTCGTTACCTATAAGATAACAACATAATATTTTATTTTAGGCGAAACTTGTTCTTTATTTCATCATATAATATAGGAATTTGACAACTTCCTTTACAATCTTTAATTAAAAGACTACCAATCCTTTCATTATTATCACCGTCATGTTTCCCATGGATGAATAAGCTCGTCGACACCCGCCGGAACGTTCTTGAGGTAAATCCCATCGTCTTTGGCAGTCCAAAAGCAGGCTTTCCAGTCGCAATGGGAGCGAAGCCACATATGTCTAGCCTCTCTCCAGAACACAGGATACGTAGCGTGTTGATTGCCTGCACGCCAGTCACAAGTGAACTTTGTTGTCCCGGGCAAGTTGACATGGAAACTCCAGTTTGTTTCGCCGCCGGGATTAAGAGAATGGAAGCCAAGATCGTCGTTGTCGGACCAACAGTGGACGACCAGTTGTCTTCCTCCGCTGAAACCGTTGATGACGTGAATATGCCACTTGGTAGGATCAAGACCCGGCCATTTGGCAGAGGATTCCGGGAAGATACTCAGGGCTAAAGCTGCACACAAATAGAAGAGGACTATGCCTTTGAGAGCTCCCATTCTTGTTTCTCTGCTGGATGATAACAAATGAATCGGAACTCTGATATTTGTAGGCGCGCAGCTGATTCTGGTCATGAATTCGTTGAATCAAATTAATGTGTTATCTGGTCGTATTCAATTAAAGGCAATGACTGTTTTTCAAGCACAGATCATAGGAGATGACTGTTATTTTTTTTCTAGTCCACAAGAAAAATGTAATTTGACTCAATTAGTGGTAAGTACTTTGGATTAATAAGGGAAATGTGTTATATGACACGCATTAGGTGGTAAGTACTTTGGATTAATAAGGAAAATGTATTATATGAGACGCATTAGATTAATCTCTGCTGATTCAGATTGCTCTCTTATAGTCTTATCCATTCATATTGTGAAATTTATACGGTAACTGTTATGGCATTATAACTCACACTTTGACTGTTTTATTTTTTCAGTAACAATAATGTGTCATAAGTGAATATTGAGAGGTGAGTGAAAATGACTAGGTTCACACAATGATGGGGTAAATTTTATCCAAGTATCCAAGGGTGATCAAACTATATTCTATATTCTATGAATATGACTAATCCATCCTCTATATAAATGATGTAAAAATGTATCTCTAAATTATTGTTAATATTATTGTTAAGTGCGACTCACCGGTCATCACCACGTATATTTTTGATGTAAAAGTCATACAGCAAATTCATTGATACTCAAGATAGAATAGCACAGGTACATGTCTTCCCTTGCCAAACGTTTGGACAAGTAAGAACATGGCATGCTAGCACCATTCATTACAAATTTGTTGTTCACTTATTTCTAACTGAAAAACAAGAAATACTAGAGAAAAACATAACAGCTCCTAAAACAGGATTGAACGTAAAGAGATAAATTTAAATACTTAGAAATGGGCTGAGAAACCCAAGTCCCAACTTAGGCCCAAATAGCCTCAACTGGACCCAGCCCAAGGCCCAAAACGAAGGTGATGTGCCTGCCTCCACCACAACCTCCCCCTTCAACGCCGCCGAGAGCCACCACCGAGCCCGCTGCCTGCTCGACCACCGTAAAGCATCACAGACTCCCCCATCAAAAGGTCGTCACTATCTTACGAGACCCGTTAACCATAACCAGCAAGACTACACAAGTCTCGCCACCATATTAACCTGCCTCGATCCGACCAGCTCCATCTTCAACGCTAGAATCAAGAAAATTTCAGACACAATCGCGCTGCTGCATGACTCAGAGGTAATAACGACTAGACCTTGATGTCTTGCACACGCCTACAAGCCGCAGATCCCTTCGCCCAAACCTCAAGCAAAAAAGCCACAGTCAACACTACAATGGTGGTTGCAGATCCCATCCGGCAGCCAAATCTCGGCGTCGGCAAAGCCCAAAGGCCGACCACAACCAAGATTGGCCATCGGACGAGTGAGAGTTTGAGAGAGAGGAGGCCGCCGATCTTAGGGTTTTTAGATCAACTAAATCTATGAATATGATAGCTATTGCTTTTACGTGTCATCACCACGTATATATTCTTGTGTTTTCAGTTTTATTTAATATATTATGTCGTCTAAAAAGGAGGGAGGAATGAGATCTTTATGCAGATAATTTAGCATTGCTTTCGAAACAAGGTCGGAGATTGGTGAAAAATTCAACTTCACCGTTTCGAAGCAAGTATTTCCATGATTCTGACTTTTGGTCGGCACCCCCACCCTCTCCTTCAGCCTGTTTGAAGGGAATTTATGAGGCGCGCGATCTTTTGGTCAATGGAACATGGTGATGGTAGGACTGTGCATGTTTGGGATGATACTGTATTGGCTTCCTAGAGTTCGGGACTACATGCCATTGAGTAGAAAAAGTTTTCGGTTATCTCATGTCAGTGATTTCATAACAATTGGTAAAATTTGGGATACGGTTATATCGTATTCAGGAAATTAGGATTCTTATGATTCTTATGGATCGTTATGTTTGGATGAGAGTTTTCTTAATTCTTAACGAATTCTGAAATGATGGAATTTAGAAATTTATCAATTGAAATTCCGTTAATTGCAATTTCTATTGTTTGTTATGTATATTTGAGATTTGAAGTGTGTGATTGATTAAGAAAGTTTAAAATAAATATAAAAAATAAAATTTTAGAAAGCCTTGTTTTGGAAATGAAAATTGAATCCCGCAAAGGAATTTGTAAATGACACATATTTTTGGTGGAATTCAAGTGAGGAATTTAATCAATGAATTCATTCGTTTTCAATTCCATCGAAATTTAAAATTCTCTATCTAATACCAAATAAGAGAATTGACTTTTAGGAATTATGAAATCCTCACTTTTAATTAAATTTCAGGAAATTTTCTCGCGTCCAAACACAACATAGAGTTATGTTTGTTCCTAGAGAAGTGAATATGACAGCTCATGCAGTTGCCCAATATGTAATCTAGATTGAAGGGTGAGTTGGTTGGCTAGGGGTTGGCCTCATTGACTCATGCGCGCAAATCATCGAGAATGATAGTCCCGTAACTAGTCTGATGGATAGTAAAGATGATTATTAAATGTAAGTTTGTTTCTGCTTCATTAATAAAGTTCATGTTCTCAAAAAGAAAAAAGAAAAAAGAAAAAAGAAAAAAAAGTATGATACACATGACAATGGTGTGTACGTACGTAGGGAGGCTCCGGCACTCACCTTTTTGTTAGTTGAGATGCATCTGGAATGTGATGCATATTTTACTTCGCATATAGTCGTTTGTCATCAAGAAAGAATCGGTGGTAGTGTTCACTATAAAGTGAAGAAAATTTGCATGGCCAGTGTATTGTTTATAATGTTTAATACAATTGCATAGGCTTTAACCAACCATACTATAGGCGCAATTGTTCCCGGACGGTAAAACTTTGCGGCTGATAAATTATCTATATGTAATTTTCGATCAAGACCGTTTTGCAATTGCTTGGCATTATTGTCTCTCTTTGTAGTTTGGTTTCTTTTCGGTCACCAAAAAAAAACCCTGCTCCCTACAATACTACACTACATGTATGATATATCGATCTGTATGTATACATGCTAATATGCATGTCTACCCAAACACTTGTTCTTTGATCTAGCTAGCCATCGATGAGTATCTATCTGTAATATATAATGCAGGTAGAAGCAGTAGGTGGAAACTCTTTACTGCGATTATGTTGAAGAAGATTATCGACGCTTCTGACTCCGTCCGGCAAAAGAATCAATTCATCAATCCATGATTCTATTAAATCGACTAGCAACCACCAAGCTAACATTTAGTCAGCCCCTTTAATATTTCTGCGAACATTTCTTCTATTTTCACCAGACACATTAACTCTATCGGTCACACATATGTTGATATTAAGTACGTACGTTATTTGTCTTTGCAAGACTTAAACATAGGAACAGCATTAGCTAGTGAAAATTCATGTCATTTGTGAATCCATTTTAACCTAATTCCATTGATTAATTGATTTATGTTCTAACAAGGACTTTGTTACATTTTTGATCAGTCTTAACGAATAATTAACATCAAAATTATTAGATCGATGTTTGGTCAAACGTGAAATTAGATCGAACATGTTGCATTATTTGGGGAATGTTTAAGACACCTTGGATAACATTAATCAAAAGAACACAACAACATGCGCTCTAGGTTCAAAATCGAATTTAGGAAATATCATCCACTAAATTAAGAAACAATACTGGACATAACAGACATGCATTTCTTCTTAATAGATAGTACGTACTAATACTATCATTTTAATCATAACAAAACTAACATAATTAGTTCAACTTCCGAACACACTTGAACAAATGATAAAGTAGCTTAGAGAGGTAGCTAGTGAGTGAAACATAGATCAAGAATAACAGTTTAAAACTTGAACGAAATCTTCAAGGGTGAGGAAGAACACCGCTTCCGCCACCAACACCACCGCCGAATCCACTTCCAGCACCTCCCCCAGCACCACCCAGAATTCCGCTACCAAGTCCCCCAAAGCCACCAGTGCCTCCTGCTCCGCCAAGACCACCAGCACCGCCCAAGCCACCTAGTCCTCCAGCACCACCACCTAGTCCGCCAAGACCACCCAAACCACCAGCACCACCAGTACCACCCAAGTTAGGGAGACCACCAAGTCCACCAGTGCTCCCTAGTCCGCCAACTCCACCAATCCCAACACCACCACCAACTCCTCCAACACTGCCGCCCATCCCGGCCCCAGCACCACCGAAGGGGAGTCCGTCAGAACCAACTCCAGAGAAGCCACCAGCGCCTCCTATGAAGTTCTTCTGGTCATTGAAACCAACATCGTTCGGCGCCATAGGGACATTCCTACCTGCTGTAGTGTGAACTGCAGCTAGGGCAAAAACAGCCAACACAATGCACAACCTTGCCATATCTCTTTCTCTCTCTCTGTCTTTCTGGTTCTCTCCCAAGCTCTCTGTTTTTCTTTTCTTCTAGCTCTCTCTATCTCTTTCTGAGTTCAGTGGTGAAGTGTGAGAAAGCTAGGGTTGGTTTTTAAAGAAGAAGATATGGTTGGGGGCAGTTGTATGAAGTAAATAAGGGTTAAATGCGCATTGGTACGAATCTACCTATCTCTCTTGCTAAACATTCATGATCAACGCAGAGATTAAAACCAAGAGAGCTACCTATCCTCATATCTTACAAATTGACAACAATGCATTAGAAGGTTAAGCCTAGATCGTGTCACATGTAATTTGCCAGCTTCATACTTTGCATTGAAGGCTTTGTTGAAGCTCAGCACTGTACCCTACGAGATTTGCTTGTTCTTACAGACAATGACATGTGTATAGATGGGCACCTTTCTAACTATATATGCAATTTGATTAATTTTCGTTGTCAATTATCAATAAGAATCATAAGGGTGCTCTTCTCGTCCAAAAAAAAAATAAGGGTGCTCAGAGGTCCATGTTGCAGGGAAGACAGCTTGCTGACTGGAAAGGACTAAATGTGGACCGAAGGCTTTAAAGTATATACATGAACAAATATATATGGCTAGCTAGATATTGAATATATATATAACGTTGAAGACTAGCATGGAGTTGGGACATAGTAATTGCTGATATATAATGCATCGCCAGGCTAGCTGGCAAAGTTTTGCTGGCGTTTTAACTGATCCTCCAAATGGCTTTCTGGCGTTTTAACTGATCTTCCAAATGGCTTTCTCTATTTCAATTCATGTCTCAACTACTTTCAACTACATCCAATCAAGGAAGAAGATACACATTCCAGCTGTGGTTCTTAAGAATATATGTAATATGTGCCCCATATTTATTTGTTTGCTTAAACGAAATAAAGTGTTATATAAATCTCTTTTGAAAATGAATACGTACGTTTACCTGTTTCAATTTTGAACAATGAATAAGTTTACATGAAGAATCAGTTTTCCCTCATATTTTGAGCGTCCTGTCAAACTACGACAAAAATTCCTGGCCGGACTAGGAGAACTATACGATGCAATGAACATGATAATGATGATATGGAGCTTAAACTAATAGTAATGAATTCGAGACTAATATATATATATATATATATATATACACACACACACATCCAGAAGTTAGATGTCAGTCTGTCACTGCACCGAGTGAACCAAGAGGCAGCACAGGAATGCTTTGAGGCTAGCTTTCAGCCACTCTTTCTTTTTTCCTTTTTTTTTTTTTTTTTTTTTTTTTGTGTATCTTGTTTTGTTTTAAGAATAGATGGGTGAGCCTTAGCAAATGTAAAACACATCCATATGATTGTATGAAAGCCAACGGCAGCTTCAATAAAAAACACACCCGCTGCAACTTCTCACTAAATTCATTAATTAACATGGCATGAAAACCTTTCCGTGTGTTGTAATTCTCAATCACGTATTGGTTTCAGAATGAAGTTCATACAGCATATATGAGTTCTGATGTTAAGTGTACATTGCTAATCAAGGCCTTAACATTGACTACTAATTTATGTCTAGCTATATTGAATGATAAACTGAGGAAGATGGAACAGAAGCTTTCAGGTTGCTTGTGAAATCATAGCAACAGAAAATGTTAACCCTCTTCTTTGATACAGTTATACAGTGAGACAGGCACCATATTGCCTAATGAACCTTATAGATTCAACGTCGCCTATGACAAGCTTGTCGTAGCAGCTGGATCTGAGGGCCTGATATTTGGTGTTAAAGTTGTGGCCGGAACGCAGCAATTTTCCTCCAAAAAGTATCATTTTAATGAGATTCAGAAAGACGCTTCTCTTTAACTTGATGCTCTCGGACCACCATGTTTGAGCCTCTTGAAGCACACTAGCAGCTTCAGTTTTTACATTTATGTAATCAACAAAAGAGCAGAACATGAAGGAAAGAGTGAGGATTGCGAGTATGCAGCTGAACGGCTGAAACACAGGGAGGCCACATCAAGCTACCATAGAGACATAAAATTGGATGAAAATTGGACCAAACTAGGAAATCAATAAAAGTTGGAGTTCAAATATGTAGATTTGTAGCATTAATTCCAGAGTGATATATGGTGCACATCAAGCCCAAATCAGAAGACAAAAGCTTAGAAACCCCAGCCATAAAAAAAAAATCAATATAAGTATTTAAAATCTGATTGTTCAACCAGGTTCCATCTCAAAGATGGGCCAGAATAAGGGTCTTATTTTGTAAGAATTGAAACAAACACCAACCAAATATGGCACTTGACCAAAAGCAATACTGAAACTAAAATGCCTCATGAAGGACTTCGAGAGGCTTATTTTCATTAAGTTCTTGATCCAAAACGAATTCACAGCTCGCTAGAGGACATTATGCTAGACGATTGATCTCTTCATCCCTTTCCATGGTGTACACTGGTGTAGGCTTTTTCACCGCCAGATTGTCTTGATCCAGAAGAATTCACCACGTCACTCTTTTGAGGATCAGTTGCAATGACCTTCAAGCAGGATGATAAGAGGCAACCGTCAATAAGAAAGAAACTAATAATGTGATATAGAAAAGAAAGAAGTACTACAAACCTTGATCAAACCTGAGAAGCTTTTTGGAGGCTCCTTAGTAGCAGCAGCAACCACAACTCCCTTTGTGCGTACTATTTCATAACCACTTTTTTCAGTTTTTTGTGATCCAGCAGGAATCCCAACATCAAGTTTGTCCATGGCCGGATCAGATAATGTAATGCCCTTCAAGAAACAAAGAAAAAAGTTATTATATAAAGGAATTGAGCATTATAAAAGAATAAATGTTCTGTAATGCAGAATAGAGAGAAATATTTACCTTGATCGAGCCTGTTATTTCCTTTGAGCACCGCTCAGGCTCCGCAGCAGCAGCAGCAGCTACCGCAACTCCATGGCCACTGGTGCAGGGGTTTTCATCCCCAGCATGCTGCACTAGAGTTGGGGAAAGGTTCATTGATTCCTATTTAGTATCATCAGAAACGTCTCCATCGTCGTAATCTTCTTCATCATCAGAAAACTCATCAAATGATCTCATATCAAGCTGGTAGCGGAGAATTCCTCCAATGCCCCCAAAACCTCGGCAGAAATGTGACCCCTCTTGTGATTTGTTGGTGACAATCTCAAGAGTACAACCAAACCCCTTGTACTCGTCAGTGAACCACTCCAACAATGACATCTTGTCCTGAATATCTAGTTCTCTGGAGTTGGCAGAATCCCAAAAGTTGCTCTTATCATTTTCCTGCTCTTTGTTAAGATGTTTGACGACAACCTCACCAGTACTAGAGTTTTTCATCACATACCTATTGATTTCCAGGCTTTCTGACACGATAAGTATCTTCACAGCACCTCTCTCCAAAGCTTTTAGTGTATCATCTAAACCAAAAACATACTTTCCTGTATCCAATCTAATCTCTTCAAAGTACTTTTCCATCAGGCGTTTCTCCTGCACAAATTTCAAATTGGATAGAATCTCCGATGACAAGTCAATAGCCTGATCGAAACCATTCTCTCCTCCACAGCGAACACTCACCACAGTCAGTATTCTGGCCTGCAGACGTGGATCAAATTTGTCTGAACCACTAAGCACAGTTTTGAAGTCTGCTGATCCTGCCAGTATCAGTCCTGCAACATTCGGCTGGTTGGTGGCAGGGTTAATAAAAAGCTTGGTAGCATTTTCTGCTGCCTTAGTAACATAGTTGTGGCGTGCCTCCTCTCCAAGAGGAGCGAATCGAAGAGCTGATTGCCCTCCTCTTCCATGTTTCTTTGGGAGGTCAACCGTATAGTTATGAAGCACCTTCCTCGTGTTACCACTAAATGTCCCAAAAAGAGTACCATGACCATCTATGACAATGAAACCAAATTTCTCATCAGATTCTAATAGTTCATTAAGAGCTTCAACATGGAACTTGTTGTCACAGAGGTACATAGACACATTGATGGGCTTGAAAGGCTCAAAACTGATTGTAATCTTCTTTTCCTTCCTGTCTTCAGAAACAATTGTTCCAACACAGAGCACAAGTCCGTTAGGAGGAACCTTGTTGTAAAGCTTGAGCCGCTGCTGGGCAGATTTAATTGCGCATAGAACAGACTGACGGTTCACCCTGCTTTTGATATTTGAAGCAGTTCCATACTCATTGTCCAACATCTTAGTAATGCGAGCGATTTGATCACGAGGAGGAATGATGAGAGAAATCATGCTGGTGCCATTCCCCCTCGCAGTTTCAAGTCCCTTGATTTGTTTCTTTGTTTTCCACATCTCAATATGCATATCAGTCTTGTGATAATCTGCCATTATGAACAACAACTGATGGCTAGCTGCAAAGGTAAATACAGAGGAGGAGAATTTAAGTTAAATCAGTATACACTCTCAAGACCAAAAATCAAACCTAATCGCAAAACAGAAGTAAAATATATTGCACCTTGGACAATCTTCATCTATAAAGTTATGAACAACGTGAACTCAAACTAACAATCAAGATTGTATTTGCAATGGCAAACTTTTCTGAACTTCGATTCCAACATGCTCAAAAAACAGGAAAATTGTATAGTTGAACAGCATGAGTATGAAAGCATACAATTAGCAGTTTGTAATTTTGTTTTAAGCACAATTCAACATATATAGTTAGGATCCCTTCCTACAAACTAGCAGTTTTTTTTTTTTTTTTTTGAGAATATTGATGTACGGGGAACTTGAACACGAAGTCACGAACAAAGCAAAAGAGCAAAAATTAAAGTTGTTCGATGAATTTGAATTAATATCAACTCACCTGGGAACGGCAGAACTTGGGAGAGATCGTTGATATGATCACACTCTGTTACGCTATTTATAATAAACCCTAAACGTGATAGGATTCTATATCGACTTGGGGATCAAGAAACGCGGTTTATAAGAAGACTGAAGGTTTTTACTTTCCTTCCTCTATACCTACGACCAAAATTAAATATTGTTACGCTGTAGAAATTTCATCTTCATCATAAGCTGCAAGCTAGGTTGCCTCCATCGATCAATGGTGGGCTAAATTGGTTTCCTACGGTAAGTAGACGACTGGGTTCTGTAATTTAACTTTGGAAAATGGTCCAAACAATATCTCACCGTTTAGCAAAGTTAAACTTTATATCTCACATTCAAAAACTTCAAAACGGTGTCCCACGTTCTTATTCCGACCGAAGAACCGTTATCTCCGTTAAAAAGACTGACAGCTGACATGCATATTTTAAAAGCTATTTACAAAGCTATTTTCGTCAATTTCCATTTTAATTTGTTTTCATAAACATTATTTTACTTTGTTTATAGATGGATGATTTTGATGTCTTTCAAAACATAATGTTTCGATCTTTCTTTGAGAAAAACAGAATGTTCGGATCTGGAGACAAGAAAAAGAGCTTAATTTTCTCTTTGTGGATAACTCAGGTGCTGACGTTGTTCTAGGAATGCTAGCTCCCACTAGCTAGGTAAGTCCCTTAACATCTATTGGTGAAGCTGTTGATCACCTTGTATTATAGTTTAAAATCTTTGTTTGGTTTGTTTGTCTTTTATTTGTTAATATGGCCATCAAGCTGTTAATGAGATGAATTGAAGTTTAAAGATGATTAGATGAGACTTGAAATCTTTATACCGGGTAAAACCATTTATATTATTATGAGAAAAGAGTGAGTTGCTTCTAAGTAACATTAATGCTAGAGTTAGCAATACATATGTGAAGATTATACTCATGGTAATACCGCAACACACTTTTCTCTTTGCTCTCCCCATATAGAAGTCGTCTAGGGTTAGGGTTTGCTTCAGAAAATTCGTTGTGTGGTGCTGCTTCTCATGGTTGCGTCTATTGCTTCAATGACCGCTAGCCTCGTCTCAAAACTGTCTCTAGGAGATGAACCAGTTGATTTAGGCAACCTCAAATGCCCGAAGAAAGGTTTTGTTGCGCCAAGATTCTACCTTGTCGGCCGCCTGAACTCTGCTTGTGCGGTGGCCTTTGATTCTTTCAGAGGCGTCGTCCGATCCATGTGGAGACTCTCCACCCTTGTGGAAGTGCAAGCAAGAGGAGATCGTTTCCTCTTCACCTTCGCGAATGAGCGAGATCTGAATCAGGTGAAGAAAGGAGGGCCTTGGGGTTACCAAAGGGCAATGATTCTCATCAACGACTATGAAGGATTCTCTGATATCATGGCGGTGCCCTTGGACTTTGTTTGGATATGGATGGAGATCGAAGGGCTCCCGACAACTTTGACAACAGCGCCGATAGCCAAACTGATTGAGGAAAAAATTGGTGAGATGCTGCAAGTCGACTACCTTGGTATCAACAAAGGGGTGGCTAGGGTTCGGTTCACTTTGCCGTTCAACAATCCAGTGAGGCTTGAAAGATGCATTAGGGTTTCGCTCGAGGATGTCTTATTGGTGAATTTAAGTTTGAGGTTGCTGGGTAGATGCAAAACTTGTTGGATGATCAATCATGGAGGTCGTCCATGCCCTAGGGAAGAGTAAGATGAAGCAACTCCGCCGGCGCCTCTGACTCCCCCTCCGATGGTATTTCGAGCCAGCATTCCTTAGACGTTGGTTTCTCCTCCATCTATGGTGCCTTCCATCTCTTCTCTTTTCAATAAAGAGAAGAGATCTGTTCAAATCAGAGTTGTTCCGGAATTTCCCTCACCGGTGAAGATCAATGGAGTTCGGCGAGCTAGGGATGAAGATGAAGATGTTGAAGGCAAGAGAGCCAAGCATAGTTTGGCAATGGTCCCTCTCCAACTCGAACCGGAGGACCTAGGGTTTATGGTTGGCTCTGATGGTGCGTTAGGAATCCTGAGGAAGTCACCGAAGAAAAGAGGACGCCCACGTGGAAGCAAGAACAAGAGGTCGCTCCTCACGTCAGTGTCAGACTCTATGTCATCGGGGCCGAGTGCGGCGGAGCCTACTGTCTCTCCTGAGGCAGGTGAGGAATGAGTACCTTGGTTGGACAACAGATCCCTACACTTACTTGATCAGAGGGGCACCCTTTTCATCGACGAACATGTACACCGTTGGGTCTCTAGACCTCAAGTTGATGGTTAGGTCTTTGATTTAGCTAGGGTAGGTTAATTGCTTTCTAGTGTAATCATTTACTTTTTTGGATGGCTTTTGTGGCCTTTCCCTTTCAGCCTTATTAGTGTAGGAGAATAAAAAGTCTACTCTTGATCTTGTACTGGAGTTCACTCATGTCTGACCTAGCAATAGTTGGTCGTATAACTAAATGCAAATGAAGTTATTCATTTACCTCAAAATAAAAAAAAGTTGTTAATGAGATTGTTTATGCAGGTTCTTTTGATTGCCAATAACTCCCTTCTAGCTCTAAACAATGTCACTGCCATTGGAGCTTCCTGAGATTGTTGCTCAAGCTGCCAAGGTTGTCTACTTTGACATGTGGGACTGGTTTTTCTTGACCACCTATTCAGAATTTCGTGTTTTGATTACCATAACGTGTTCTGTTCTTAATTTAAGTGAAAATCAAGTTAACACAAACAATTTCTTTTACAGCTCGCAATGGTGAAGAACCAAAAAGGATGTTCATACACAAGATGAATCTGATGCATGGCTGATCTCAAATGATTGGGTTGTGAATGAGAGAAAGGAAGAAAAAGAAGCAGAGAACAAAGGATCCGAGTCCAAGGAATTAACAGGAGAAAAATATATTATCTTGGTTTTATTATTATTTGAAGAAGAAGCATTAAGGAGAAAAATAAGAACAAAGGGTAAATTAGTCATTTTACATCAAAAATATGTCTTCTGTCAGTCTTTTTAATGGAGCTAACGATTCCGGATACTGTTCTTCGGTCGGGATAAAAATGTGGGACACCATTTTGAAGTTTTTGAAAGTTGAGATATGAAAGTTTTGCATCACTAAAAGGTGAGATATTGTTTGGACTATTTTTCCTTTAACTTTTTTCACTTTTTTTTATTGTATTTTAATTTTTTCAAGTTACACCTGAAATAAAATTAAGTTACTAACATTTTTCACTAGGTAAATACACTACGGAGGACCATGATCCTCTTCCCACAGCCGATAGGAAGGTAAGGACGCGGATCCCATGTCCATAAGGGATTGGATAGAAGAAATTAGCGGTCTACATCATGAGTTTCAAGCGGATGCTCGGTCTCCCGCTCTTGACTTCTCCCGAGCCTTCCTTTCCTCATGTAACTGACCTCGACCATTCCAGTCTATAAATACTTGATTTAAACGGTACAAATCAATCACTGGAGAATAGACGATTCATATTACATCGAACTATTCCTTTTTATTTAAGTAGACTACCATAATTCTAAAACTTCAGAAACCGCAATAACTTGCTCGATTTCTGAAGAAAAAAAAATCTTGAAAATTTTCACAAATTCGTCATGTCATGTATAGTAATTTATTATCAAGCTCATAAATCAAAACTTACACCTTGAGACAAATATTATAAACCAACCATTTTTATTAAACAAAGATTCAAATAATTAATATTCCGAACATTCTTACTATTCACCGTCCCCAAAAATACTACTCAACCATCCTCACTTACAATTAACTCATCTTGATAAGAAATTTAATATTAAGTCATGAGATTATGTACAGTTTTGCATTTAAATATGGGTAAATTCCTCTTATGGTACTTGATGGATGACTAATTGGACAGTTAGGTACTCAATGTTTAAAAGATGACACTTTAGTACCTCAAGTTATACTCAATTAGACAATTTGATACTTCCGTTAACTTTTCCGTCAAATATGGTACTTGATGGATGACTAATTGGACAGTTAGGTACTCAATGTTTAAAAGATGACACTTTGGTACCTCAAGTTATACTCAATTAGACAATTTGATACTTCCGTTAACTTTTCCGTTAAATATGAGAGTAAAATAAACAATTAGGTATTATTTATCAATATAAACATAAAAAATATATGTTTTGTGGTTTCATTTTTTTTCGTGGTATCATTTATATTTATATATATATATATATATATATATATATATATATATATCTTGAAATTTTATTTACTTTTAAAATTGTTAGTGTTACACCAATAAAAGCGGGACGGATTTCATGATTTCAAACTGAAAGGTTAAAAACTAGATCGGTATAGTTAATTTTGGTTTACAAATGGATGTTGGATACTAATAAATTCATAAACAACATCGAAAGAGTGGGTACTCTTTATGTAATTTCTTTTGTTTGTTAATAAGATGATGATGAGGACGTATTAGCGTGAGATAGGAGTCATATAGGACGATTGCCGCGAGAGCGTCCGCAAGAAATTTTGACTCTAGGAAAGTATGGAGAGTGAGATCTCATCAAAAGACTGCGCAACAGTTTTGATGTCATGAACCAATGACTTGAGCTTCTAATGAACACTGATCGAATCCTTAACACAAACAAAAATTACGAAGGAGACTCCTTTGAACTTCAATAAACTTGAAGTTACATGTCTCAGCCGCAAGAAGATCGACCATCTCTAAAAGCATACGGAACACTAGAGCCATGTACACTACCGAGCGGCAACAACAATGTAATAGGGTTGCAGCAGATCGTTAGCTTCAACAAAACCCGAAGCAGCAGAGTTGGCTTCAACAAAAACAAAACCGTCACATTATTGACAGATCGGACCCTTTATCTCTTCAGTTGGATGTTTTGAAAATAGAAGAGAGAAACAATTTGTCAAAGGGCATGGCCAGCACAACGAGTTTCATAGTTGCAGGATAGACCTTATTCTTTCTTCAATAAAAAATAAATAAAGAAATATCATTTCTAAGGTGGCCACTCAATATTGGAGAGCATCTTCACCAGAACTCATGTGAATACCAAGAAAGTGGTATTAGGGCAAGAGAGGCGACTGTGATGTACGGAAACCGGACTGCCCTAGCAACAGTGACGAATGGCTTCCAATACCGCTCTCCGGTTTCGGATTGCATACGCGGCAACACCAGATATGTCTGTGAGGAGCTCTCGAGCAACTGGACATGTGAATCTAGCGTCGTGAGTCGGAACGGAAGAGGCGGTTGCTGGCGGAGGAGAGAGAAAAGAGAAAGGTGGGTACGTCAGAAATGCATGGACGCGTAGCGACAAATGGTGATTCCCGCCGCTTCACCCAGCGAATCCAGACAAAGCTTATTATGTGAGTTTGCCAAAAAAAAAAAAACAGCTTATTATGTGAGCATTGTGAAAAGTGAAAACCAATAGGAAAATTAGCTACCCACGCCAGTCTCTCTCTCTCTCTCTCTCTCTCTCTACATTCTCCTCTATAGAAAGCATACAAAGAAAATCGATAAACATTTGGCCCATACGTGTTCTGGAGGAGATAACAAGCTAATAAGCAGCTTCAGAAGGAATTTTGCATTCATGTCAAACAAGTAATTGCCACCCAATATTAGAAAACAAATGTTTACAGGATTTGCTTATCGTTTTGTACCTTTCTTTTTTATCATTCTGTAATGATGATCACATTTTCTAGACCAAACGATATTCTATAGCTTTTGGATTGAGAAAATATTGGGGATAAAGTCCCAATTTTTGTCACTTTGTTGTGCTTAGTAAATAAGTTTAGTCATATAAGCATTAACAAAATAAATCAGCACGGTTCTAATAAAATGAGCATACCAGCTCTCGAACCACTTGTATACATTTGGTGAAAATTTGTAAATTAACATAACTTTAAAGTTCAAAAATATCATATATATGTATATCAGTTTTTATCCAGAGCGAAACTTCGTTCTGAGATTAAAGTATGAAGTTCCTTGTTTGACTCATTTTTCGGTCATATTTCCACACCTCCACCGTTTGTATAAATAACGATTACAAAAACTCAAACGATCATCAATTTAGATGAAATTTTGCATGAATGATCTATACACTAGTATTAATAAACTGAATGATGAAGATATGAAAATATAACCAAAAAGTGAGTCAAATAAGGAACTTCACACTTTAATTTCAGAGCGAAGTTTCACTTTGGATAAGAACTTTGTGTGTGTGTGTGTGTATAGAGTCCCGTTCAAAGACAGATGTCCGCACTTAAAGGGCTATGCGGACGTCTCTTCGTTCTCCACCGTCAGGCATCGGTGACGCTTTTTCTTATTTGCCAGAGGACAACATACTTTGATACTGAGCTTTCTCTTGCTGGTGGACTCGCCGACTGTAAGTTTCCACCCGACCTTGATCAGTCTTGAAGCTTCGAGTGAGGTTGCTGCCTAGAGCTTCATTCCCGATCTCCCTGACCTTTTTCTTCATGGTTATGTTGTCTCGGATGCCTATGTTGTCTTCCGACAAGAAGAAAAGGCGTCGTTGGCGCCTGACGGTGGAGAATGGAGAGACGTCCGCACTTTAAAGGTTGTGCAGATGTCTGTCTTAATTTGAACTGGCCTATATATATATATATATATATATAGGACCCTTCCACTAAGGGATCCCTTTTTTTGACATATATGAGGGATGAGGGATTACACCAACTTTTCGATCACAAAATCACATCTCCACCGTTCAATATGTAGTTCTATATGAGTAGATCACTTATGTAAATTTTTAGAAATTTTGGTAATCGTTAAGGCATTCAAAACTACGATTTATAATTATAAGCATGAACGGTTCATGTTTGGCAGATTTGGTTCGTTCATTGATTTAATCTTATTCGACACCTTAACGATCACCAAATTGGCTGAAAATTTGCAGAATTGATCTATATATAAGGACCAACAAACTGAACGGTGGAGATTCAAAAATATAATCGAAAAGTTTGTGTAATCCCCCATCCCTCATATAAACCAAAATAAGGGATCTCTTAGTGGAAGGACCCTCTATATATATATATATATATATATAGATGTGCAATTGTTATACTTTACACATGAATTTAACTTACATCAGCACTAGACTAAACAGCAAATGATCTGGAAAACAAATCACACAACTCTCACTACTATTTAGGCCTAAACCCACATTATCAACGTTTTCTACATGAGTTCATTATACAAAGTTTGCACAGTTTTGTTATGCATTTTGTGACTAAAAAATATAAATGTATCATTTGCTTGTTCTTTATTGGTGTTAAACAAAAGGTAGCTAGTAATGTGTTTAAATTTGCAAGTGATAATGAAGGCAGAGTGGCACCGCTGTGTGGCACCATTCAGGTGGATACGTATGGCGGTTGGCACAGAATCCGGGGCGAGAGTCTTTGAGATAGTAGCGGCACGAGGTTTTGTTTTCTTCTTTTTCTACTCTGAAACCACCCAACCCAATACCACCTTTCTGACTCTCCATCTCTCTCCAAAACTGCCTTTCAAGTCTCAACGTCTATCTACGGCATCCCTCTATCTACACACATCTTTCTCTCTCTTACATAATCACTGCCCCAAAGCGATTAACTCAGCAAAGAAAACCATTCGAACTTATCTCCAAGAAAAAAACAAAATTGCACAAATGAAAATGAAACGTCCCAGAAGACACCAGAAGTCACACATGGGGGGTTGTTGCTCTTTCACGCCTTTTAAGCATGCGGGTCCCCAGAAACAAGGTCACTCCTCTTCCTCTTCTTCTTTCTTCTTCATCTTCAACCTCGGCACCGATCGCCGGATTTGAGTTCAAGCGTGAAGAATTCCGTTCAGAAAATAGTCGAAGCAGTGTTTGGTGAGGTCGAGGTCTTGTGGAGTGTGATTATGACCCAATTAAATTCTAATTCATTCATGGTTATTAGAGAAGTGACGTCGCTTTCTATGGTGGTAGTAGACTAATACCTCAATTAATAAATTGTTAATGTCTTATCTTTGTTCAAGTTGTTGCTGTTGTTGGGTGTGATAGACCAGATGCTTTATGTTGCTTCTCTGTGAGGGTTTGAGATAATCCAGCGGGTCCCTTCTCTCTTCTCTCCTGCTTCCTTAATCCGATACACCACCACCCTCTCCCTCTTGCACTTTTCCGTACCCACCATCCCATATCTGATTCCAACAGAAAATCCAGAATCATCATCTTAATTTTGATACTATGGATGGAGTGCAAGTTCAAGTCCACGGTAACCACCACCAAGATCTGCATGCAGCGGATCACCACAGCCAGCATCTCATCGGCAAAGAAGAGATGCGAAACGATTTCGGAGAAGAAGATGGAGACGCCGCTGATCTATGGCTTGATAATGACCAAGACTCTCTTCTCGCAGACGTCAACGACGGAACTGCTTCCATCTTCTGCAATGACTTCCCTGCTCTGCCTGACTTCCCTTGCATGTCATCCTCCTCTTCGTCTTCGTCGACTCGGGCGCCGGTGAAGACCATGTCGACGTCACCCTCGGCGTCTTCTTCTTCCTCCGCCGCTTCCTGGGCTGTTCTCAAGTCCGATGCGGAGGATAATCATTCTCAGGATTATCAGCAGCAACAAGACCACAACAACAACACTCACTACTCTCATAACGATTCTGCTGATGCATATCCGGCTGGGGCGTTGTCCTCCACCGCCTCTATGGAGATCTCTCAGCAGTCGGATCTCGGAATGGAGTGCATGGACATGATGGAGACTTTTGGGTACATAGATCTGTTCGAAGGCAACGAGTTCTTCGACCCTTCTTCCATTTTCCAAAACGAGAACCCAATAATGGACCAGTTTCAAGCGCAGGAACAACCTTCTCAGGCGCATGCAGAGAATCAAACCCCACAGCCACAAGAGATCATGATCATGGGAGATCAGAGCATGAAGGTCCTAGAGGGGGGATCCTTATACCAACAGAGCAACAAGATGCCGGAAGACGACATGGCGTCTGTGTTCTTGGAGTGGCTGAGGTCTAACCGAGAGATGGTTTCTGCGGAGGATTTGAGGAGCGTGAAGATCAAGAAGTCAACAATCGAGTGCGCTGCCAGGCGTTTGGGTGGAGGAAAAGAGGCGATGAAGCAGTTACTCAAACTAGTGCTTCAGTGGGTTCAAACTAATCATCTCCAAAAGAGGCGCGGTAGTAGTACCAAAGACTCGGGGATACAACACTATGCTGTAGACCCATTTCAAAGCGCCAACCCTAACCCTAACCCTAGTCTTAACCCTACGCAAAATCCTCCCATATCATCGCCGTGGATGGCGTCTCCCCAGTATGATGCGGCGGCGCCTGTATTAGTCCCGACTCCGTCAACTCCGATGACGGGGTTCATGGGTCAGGACCCATTTGGAAGCGGGCCGGGTTACCAGCAACCGAATTCAGAGCAATACCAGCATCAAATGCTGGAGACTGCACCAACCTGGCCACCTTCATCTCCATTTATGGGCAACAATTATGGGTCTTTCCCGGATACTAATGTCCAACTAGCACCGACGAGTCAGCATCAGCAACAGTTTTCCGGTTACGGAGGGCAGTATGGCCAGTATTATTTTGGAGGGCATTCAGGTGAGCCTCAGCTGGTGAGGTTAGCCTCTTCAGCCACTAAAGAGGCTAGGAAGAAGAGGATGCAAAGGCAAAGAAGGACTTTGTCACACCATGGAAGGCATCACGGCCATCAACAGAATCAGCATCCTAATCAGATGCTGGATCAGAGGCTAGTTGGGAATATTGATCCTAATTGCACTACTGCCGCAATGGTCAATCCCTCTGCAGCTAACTGGTTTTATTGGCCCACAGCGGCTGCCGGTGGTCCTGCTCCTGCTGCCTCCCCGGCAATGGTACAGAATATGACTCCCGAGGCAGCACCATCAGTGCTTCCGGTTGATCGTCCGGCCAGTCAAGGGCAGAATTATAATCTGGGCCGGATTAATGCGCAGGAAAGGAGACAGGTGTGTTGTTAATTTGGTGCAGTGTAACATTTCCGGTTCATTAATGTGCACCATGAACATGTGTGGTGAATTTAATAATTAAATTGAGTAATGCAGGTAAATTTTACTTGACTGGTGTTTTGTTCTGTAGGGATGGAAACCTGATCAGAATAAGAATTTGAGGTTCCTTCTTCAGAAAGTGTTGAAGCAAAGTGATGTAGGCAACCTTGGAAGAATTGTTTTGCCAAAGGTAACTCCCTAATATTCATTCGATTTCATTTTGATTTGAGACGGAGAATTATTTTGTAATTGGAATTTGGCACTAATGATGTTATATATGGATACGAATTTGGATGATCAGAAAGAAGCTGAAACCCATCTGCCTGAACTAGAGGCAAGGGATGGAATTTCAATTGCAATGGAAGACATTGGGACTTCTCGTGTATGGAACATGCGCTACAGGTATTTTACTATGAATTTTAGATACATTCATTCAATATTTCATGATCAATTTTTTCAGCAGAATAAGTAAGTTTGTGTCCCATTTCTGCTATGTTCGTGGAGTTTCAGGTACTGGCCCAACAACAAAAGCAGGATGTATCTCCTTGAAAACACAGGTCTACACAGCATTCTAACCAACAATAATCAGTAATGTTATTGCTATACTTCTGTTAATGTAATTGATGTTGTTGAGTTCAGGAGATTTTGTGAGGGCAAATGGGCTTCAAGAAGGGGATTTCATAGTCATCTATTCAGACATCAAGTGTAACAAATATGTATGGGCATTTCTCGTTGGTCAATTATCTAATCAAATAATCCATTATCTATTATCTTTTCCAATTTGGTTATTCTATATTAGTTACATGATTCTGATCATGATGTACAGATGATACGAGGAGTGAAGGTACGGCAAGCTGGGACGAAATCAGAGACCAAAAGGCCAGGAAAGTCACAAAGGAACCAGCATGCAAGCACCCCATCTGGCAACAATGGCTCTTCATCTAAGAAACAGTAAAGTAAGAGAAGGAGGGAGGGAGGAGAAGGAAGCTGAAATCTTCAGAGGAACCCAGCTAGCTCAACCGCCTTTCTCGCTTTTTTTTATGCATGAGAACAAAATGGACAAGTGTACAGCAAAGATGGTCTAGGGTTGTTGGAATGCAAAGCAGCCCTTGATTTTCTCTGCAAGTGGGAAGGGGAGTTTCAGAATTCATGCGTTTTTGAAAGCTGAGATCTGGAGGCTGGTTGGTTGTTGCAGTGATGATTCAGTTGGCAGCATGCGCTTGGTTTTTTGGGTCTCAATTAAACGTACAGAGATCTCCCCATTTCCAGTGTATGCAGTCTTTGACATCAAGTATATGTGGTTGTTGTGTTTGTCAATTACTAGAGTCATATATATGTTGTAGAATTGAAGAACCATAATTCGTAAATTATGTACATGGGAAATGAAGAGTTGATATTACATATCTCTCATTCATGAGTGCTCGATGAACATGCATGTATGTTTGACATAATGCCTAAATAGATTGAGGACTTGGAGGTTCTAAATATCTTAGGTGGTAAACACTTCCATATTGTTTTGTGTTTATGTTATATTTATGTTGGGAAAGAGGGAAAGAGGAGATTTTTCATGTTTTGTTGAAAGTGGCATGGGAATCTTATTTACCACGAGTCGAATTATATTAGTTTCCATTTGTTATTCATACTTGAACAACGTTGAAACTTGAATTTCAATCTAGGATACCACGTACATGGCAATCTGTGAGGTTGACGGCAACCACGCAGCGGCGCAGATCCGACGTGAACTTCTACTCCGTGGTAGTTTGAAGGGAAAGTAGCGCTATTGATAGTTTCAGACCTACAATGGAGCTCACATTACTTGACGTTGTGCTAGTACAGTACTAAATGCCCCCGGATTTTCGATTTTGTAATAGTCAACTTTACATTATTTGGTACATAACAAGAACTACATTATCTTTATTTTATTATGTCAAGACAAGACTCTAACACTTGAAACGTACAATTGAAGACCAATTAAAATGACGAAGTAGCAAAGAAAAACTGTGCAAATTTAAAAATAAAAAAAACTAGAAGGTCAGCATTTTTAAAAGCAAAATAGTATGAAAGCTTTTGGGGTTGATTGACCAAGACAATTTTTTTTTTTTTTTTTTTTGTGAGGAGAGAATTTGTTGTACTTTTATTATACGTGTAAATAGTAAAAGCAGTTTTCAGTCTCTACACGAATGTGGGCTGGCCCAGCGACATTGCGTGATATAAAGCCCAAATGACCTCTCACTGTGACAGTATGACGTCCTATGACCCATACTTGTTGACTGTTCAATTTCAGGGTTATCTTCCTGTCAAGGCTTGACCTCGGCTGTGGAGGAGAGCAACAGTTACACAGGTAAAATGTAATCTTCACCTTCGGTTCTCAGTTTTCAGGTTATGAACTTCCAGACTTTTTATATCTACTGGTAATTACTTGATATCATAGATGATCTAGATGAGTGTATATACTAGGTCGATTCATTAGAGTTTACATACAGTTTTATCCCAAATGTAAATGTGAGGGGTGCAAAATATTGAGGTATTCCCGCTCAATGTTGGCTCAATTCAAACAGGCCAAAAACGAACTAGTTCAATCTCACGAACCCGCAGATGGGATCACTCTATCTATATGGTCTTTAAGGCTTTAGACAGCATGATATGAAAAACCCAGCATATCATGTTGGCTAAGTCCAACGAATAGGTTTTCATATCATGGTTGAGTTGACGGATACTTGTGATGGATGAGTTTTCAATCCGTCACGGGTTATACTAACGTATGATAACCCATACGTTGGATAGACTAACGTATGGTCAACTTTCAAATTTGTAAAACCAGCATTTTCCCTTTTTTAGGTTTTCATATCATGTTGGTTTAGACTTTAGACTATATATAGGTGTTTGAATGCACTAACAGTCGCTCAATATAGATTCAGTCTTTGGTTAACTGTTGTTGTCAGTGTTTTACTCTCACTACCAAAATCATCATAGTACTGCTGGGCAAATTAAGCATGTACACCGAGTAAAAGTAATTTTTTTTTTTGCTACTTCTGATTATTAAAACTGTTCCCTTTAGTACAGAGAAACAAGAACTACGAAATAAAGTAGCTAGAAACAAATTTCTATCTAAATGAAGCCGAAACCTCAATTACTAAGTTCTTAGTGTTATTAGAGAGTTGTTTTGACATTGGACGATGAAGAGTATAACAAAGAGGAAGCAGAGAAACTTGTGCTAGTACTTGTTGGAGGGTATGGGTGTTGTTGCTGCACCATAGCTGATGATGTTCCTCCACTGCAACTGATCATAGTTTCTTGTTCATGATCATTTGCAGAATTGGACTTATTGAGAAGCCTCATGTTAGCTTTCATGCACTCCTCTCTCTCCTGCCTAATCTCTTTGAGCATTGCTGCTACATCTTTCATGGTTGGTCTGTCATCTGGGGTTGGGTTTATGCACAGCAATGCCACACCTAATGTCTGCAGCATTTCCTCAATCTCGGGTTCTGGTCGTGCTCGTAAGCTTTGATCAAGTACCTCAACTCCCCCTCTCTTCTGCCTTACCCAATCCACAATGTGGAGTCCATCTGGTATGGTTGGATCAATTGGTTGCTTTCCTGTTAGCACTTCTAGCACAACTACACCGTAGCTGTACACATCGCTTTTCTCTGTTATCTTCATTGAGTATCCATATTCTGTAAACCACAGATAAGAAAACTTTATCGTTTTATCATCATTTGAATAGCTAAGCAGGAGAAAATCAAGCACTTATGATACAATGTAGTTCAGGTTTCTAATGGTGATGAAATAGAGATGAGTTTGTACTAACCAGGAGCAATGTAGCCATAAGAACCAGCAATTGTATTGGAGGACCGAGCAAAATCTCCTTCATCAACAAGCTTGGCAAGCCCAAAATCAGCAATGCAGGGCTCAAAATCTGGACCAATGAGAATGTTGTTGGCCTTGATGTCCCTGTGAACAATAGGAGGAACACAGTCATGGTGCAAATATGCCAAGCCTTGTGCTGCCCCGAGTATTATGCGATATCTGATGTCCCATTCCAAGCAGTTACCGCTTCTTTCATGAAGTAGACCTCCCAAACTCCCATTTGGCATGTACTCATACATTAGCAGTCTTGTGTTTCGGTTCCAACAGCAACCTAAGAACCTAACAATGTTCTTGTGGCGAATGGAGCCAAGGGTCTTCACCTCAGTTGAAAAGGAATCACGAACTCCTCTACTTTGAGAATCATATTTGGAAGCAGTTGTTGTTGGCCAAAGCTTCTTTACTGCAATGTCTTCGGTTTCCATTTCTGCCCGGTAAACAACTCCTGAGCATCCCTTTCCTATTACATTGGTTTCTACAAGACATTTCAGAACTTGCTCAACTGAGAAACGCACCTTCTGAAATGGAGTGAATTGCCAAGGCCATGAGTCCCCTCCAATCTCAGAATCATTGTCCTCTCCTTTCATCTTTCGTGCTCGAAATACTGCAACTACCCCAAATACTGACAAAGCAATGGTCAAGGCTACTAGCAAAGCAATGGCCAATTTAAGCCTCCATGACCTCCTAAAACTTCCACTTCTAGACAAAGCCATTGTTGTACCATCGCTGAGAAAACATAAATCATGACCTCTAGAGCACAATCCGTTGTTTCCCACCAAGTCTGTCGCAGACAACTGTCGAAACACTTTGCTGTCGGGAAGATAACCAGTGAAGTTGTTGTATGAGATGTTCAAAGAAACAAGGTTTTCAAGCCCCGAAAGTGCCAACAGATCACCTTCAAGCTTGTTGTGTGATAGGTCTAATATGGATAGCTTATTGAGAGCAGAAATCTGTGGTGGGATTATGCCATATAAAGCATTGAAACTCAGGTTCAAAGCAATGCCAAGAGCTTCAATTTCAAACAGTTGCCCCGGGATCATCCCAGTGAGCTTGTTGTTACTAAGATCAAGCAGTTGAAGTTTTGTACATTTACCAAGTGAAGAGGGAATCGGATCAGTTAAGGAGTTGCTGCTGAGGATGAGCCTGTTAAGTGAAGCTAGTCCACCGTAACTCTCAGGAATCTGACCTCCAAATTGATTCACAGAGACATCCAGTACTTCAAGCTCTGTGAGAGAAGACAAAGAGCTAGGCAAATTACCTCCAAGAGTGTTGTTACTTAAGTTGAGTAGCTGTAATGAACTGCATTTTCCAATTTCTTCTGGTACAGTACCAACAAGTTGGTTTTCAGACAGATCAAGGAAGCTAAGGTTATCTAGGAATCCAATTTCTTTTGGGATCTCTCCACTGATTCTGTTATGCACAAGCCTTAGCCGGTTAAGAGAGGTACAATTTCCAATCACCGAAGGTATAGGACCCGAAATGCCATTAGAAATCAAGAGAAGCTTGGTTAAATTTTGCAGCTGAAATAGGCCAGAAGGTATGTTACCAGTGAGAGCATTGTGTGAGAGATCAAGAGCTTCAAGGCTCTCACAACCAGCCATTTGCGATGGGATGCTGCCTTCGAGTTTGTTCTGCCAAGCGAAAAAGACTTTGAGCTCCTTCAACATTCCCAGCTCAGCTGGGATCAAGCCTGAAATCTGATTAGCATCAACCTGCAGCTGCACCAGTTTTGTTGCATTGGAAAGAACTGAGGGGATTGAACCAGAGATGTTGTTGTTACTAAGCATAAGGTCTTCAAGATTTGAGAGGTTTCCAAAAGACTGTGGTATGCTTCCTGAAACAGAGTTTAGAGAGAGATCTATGGTCTTCAAACTTCTGCAATTCCCAATCTCCTCAGGAATGGTCCCATCAAGGTTGTTTTGCCACAATAACATCTTCTCGAGCTTATGAAGCTTGCCCAACTCTGGTGGTAGTGAACCAGAAAGGTAATTCTCATACAAGAACAAGTCGACAAGTTCTGAACAGTTGCCAATATCCGGAGGAATCTTACCGGATATCATTGTAGTATAAATCGACAGCGTTTGCAGCATGCTGAGCTTACCTAATGATGAAGGTATCGAACCAGAAACGTTAGTTTCAGCAAGCCCCAACACCTGCAAGTTCTTGCAGTTTCCAAGCTCATCTGGGATCTTTCCTGACATGTTTTTGTTGCCTCCAGCTCGAATAGCTTCCAAGTTTTGTAACTTTCCAAGTGTAGCAGGAAGATAACCACTTAGGTAGTTATCAAACATGAGAAGATTTTTCAGGCTGCTGCAATCACCAATCTCATTTGGTACTTGACCAGTAAGCTGGTTAGAGTTTAAGACCAGGTCCTGGAGATTTTCAAGCATCCCAATACTTGTAGGAATACTACCCTCAAGACTGTTTGAATGTACATCAAGCACCACAAGTGATTTGCAATTTCCAATATCAGGTGAGATTGTTCCAGTAAGATTAGCATCAGAAATGATGAGCTTTTGAAGAAATGCAAGGGAGGAAAAATTTGAAGGAAAGGGAATGGCTAGCTCAATAGACTGGATATTGATCTCAGTAACAAAGTTTTGCGGTGAACAAGTAATGTAGGGCCACTTACAAGGGTTGGGGTCTGAAGGGTTCCAGTTGGAGAAATTCGAAGAAGAGGCCGAGGTAGTAGAGCCTTGAAGCCATGAATGTAATGTGATAACCTCAACATTTGCAGCAGCCAAAGAAGCAGCAGACGTTGCGAGTGTGAAGATGAAGAGGAAGAAGAAATCGATGGTGGTGAACGATAGTTGCCTCGACATTTGTTGGTGATTGTAGGTGTTAGAGGGCTGCTGCCTCCTCAGCATTGGCATTGCCAAATTTTGCCTCAAAACCTTAACCCCTCCTCTTGGTTTTGCATTGGGTCTCTCTCTCACTTTTTCTTGATTCTTTTCTTCAACCCTACTAGTTTTTGCTACTGCAATTGCAATATTATCTATTCAGTACAACTCTATATCACTATTAAACACTATCATGCATACTTTGCAGGCAAGCAAGAAAAGAAGTGAGAGAGATAATGAAAGAGGGGGAATAGATTAAAGATTTAGAGGCGCACCAGCTCCACCATCTTCACCTCGGGGTTCTATTCTTTGGTACATATTTTACTCCAGATTGAATTGAATAGGCCTCTTTGTTAGATTACTCATGTGTTCTAACATTGTTTTCCTCAATATAGTCAGTGGTAATGGGCTGTTTTTATTTTGGTAGTAGAGCCTCTCTTATGAAGGCCATAAGCCCCATTATGTTTTTGATTCCTTTACTCTCTTTTTTTACCTATAATTTGGTTTCAAAATTTGATTCTAGCTGTTTCTGTGCACATACATGATTTGTACATTCCCAAGTTGGATATGATTTTCTATCACTAATTTTGATTTGATTGGATTAGAATTACCTTATACAAGGCTGATGCGTTGTAAAAAAGTCGTAATTTGATTTAGGTTTTATGTGCTTGAATATTTGATTGAATTTCGTTATTAATTCTGATTTGATTAGTATTAATATTAGAATTAAAATCTCTATATTTTGCTATGCTAATGTCTAATGAGTAAGGAAAGAAGTTCTAATGTGATTATGAAATTCAATCATTTATTATCAGATTGTGATCTCAAGATTTATATTAATCTTGTGTATTATTTTGGCACGATATTACATCGAAGAAAAAATAATCAAAGTGATAAAGAATTTGTCAAGGATTGAAATGAAAGATGATTCTGTTTCCAAAATTGGTTTCCATGTTTATATCAATCAGTGATTCTGAAATCATGTTGCTATAGATGAAGGTGCAGTAGTTTACATGATTCCCTTCCCAAACAGGCAGCAAGATGCATTATTTACTCTAGAAGACAAATTCATCTCTGAATGCAAGACATATTTTTTTGCACCTTTTCTTTTATTGGTTTGCTGAGCAGGGCTAATAACTAAAGTAAAAATCAAAATCCATGTAATGGAATTAACCCAAAATCCCAAATACCAGCACCATACCATAAAAGGAAAAAACCAATCTCTAAATTGATCCTTACAGTTTACCAGTACCAAATGCTAGAGAGGATCAATGAAATAAAATAGATAGGCATATACTTGGTTAAACAGCATTACTATATTTCTACTAGTATAGTATGTATTTCAGCCAAGTCAATTTAAAACATTACCACAGTTTACTGATGGACAAATACAAGAAGAAAAATTTAGCCAAGGCCGGCCAGAGGAGAGAACAGTGTTGCCCAAAACCCAAAGTTCCAAGGCATGGCTTTGGGAACCTCACTGGGGAATCTATTCACGTTTGAGTTTTGACAAAACCTCCCCAATGTCCCCCATCCTAGCTTCTGAGTTTTTAGTCCCTCTTGGTTCTAAAGTGACATACATAAGCTGATGTCTAATATAAGAAATATTACTAATAATCCTAGTCCATTTCTTGTTTCTCTATTATACTTGTCTGCGTTTGTTTGTGTTTCCTTCCTTCTTACTGTGTATAAGATTATGAATAAAAATTTGAACATGATTGAGAGAAAACAAATGAGGAGAAACAGATCCGTAACCAAGTAGCTAATTAATGTTATATGCAAGCTAAGAACATTAAGCTTTAGATAAAACATGGACAACAGACGTGTATGTGTTTCTCTGTGTACACCTGATAGGTCATAGTTTCAAGGACTGTAAGTCTGCAAATCATAGTTACATGCATGCATACTAGTGACCATCCAAAAGAATTTCCCAATTCATTTGTTTTTTTTCAATGGAAAGGCCTTATGGGCCTCAAAGAACAACTATAACTAAGGACAACCCTATAGATGTGTTTGCACTACAGTTTCACGCTTGTACCCTTGTTTTGAAATTTGGTCAAGTAAAAATACACTAGAGTAATCGAAGTTATACATATAGCTTCGACCACAATGGGAGATATAGATCGACTGTGTTACCTCCATAACTCCATATAGATCTGACATATATGGTATCATAGTTACGTTGTTAATTGTTTAGTCTTTCGATTAGCTCACCTTCGATTCCCAACTTTCATTTCTGGAAGAGGTTATAATCCTTAGTTCCTCAATACAATAAAAGGAAGCTTGCTTCGATGAATCGGTCCAGATCGACTTGGTCAGCTTGTTCAGAAGGTTTGGAGATTTTCATTCTGAGTTGATATTCAGTTATTTACAAGCCGATATAACTGAAATATTGCTAAAGTACTTGGCAGTAGTAATATGATACAAATTTGCTCTCCACCTTATTTCTCCACCTTCATCCCCACCCACCTAAATGCATGACACATGTCCCATTTTATTTAACTCATCTATCAATGGTTAACAATATAAATCTAAAACTATTTATTTAATTTAAATTTGTAAGATTGGGTATTATGTTTTAAGATGTAGGGTTTAGGGTTTGGAGTTTAGGGTTTAGAGCTTATTCTTTTATCATGATTAGACATAGTTAAGTAAAATCCTAAAACCAGAAACCCTAAACCCCAAACCCCAAACCCGAAAGGCCTAAGCCCTAAACCCTAAATGCCCAACCTCTCAAATTTAAATTAAATAAATAATTTATATTGTTAACCATGGTTAGGTGAGTTAAAGAAAATAGACATGTGTTATGTATTTAGGTGGGTGAGGAAGTATGGATGTGGAGCAAATTTGTATCCGTAGTGATAAGAGCACAAACTGAAACATGGAGGTGCTGCAACGATTGGAACAACCTTCCTTTCATTTTGCATCAGTCTATTAAACAAAGATCTGGATTTCCACCCAAACTAGCAAGCACAACGTAGCAAATGCTCAATGTATATATTGTAAAGGCGGCACTAAATATATTTCTCCCGTATCATCTGAGAAAACTCATTAACTTAGGATCCGGTAAACAACTGCATTCAAAATTAATTTTCCCAGGTTGTTGGAAGATAAAGAACATGAAATAATAAAATTCGTAGCATTGTTTGTGGTTATTACTCGTTCAAATGTTTTTACAGCTTGAAAGAAAGATAATACTTTGCTCGAACCTCATTCATCGGAACGAGTTCTTGGCCGTCACTGCTTTTGCCCAAATAGAAAATTGGATTTTCTTAACCCCTACCCCGTTACATGGACCAAAGAATTTGGCCTGTTTTTCATTTGGGCCTGACAATGATTTACCTTTATGTAATTTTCTTTGGGATTTTAATCCCTTTAGATGACTCAACGGTTTACCTTAAAGCAAATGCATCTATTTTATGTGGGTTGAACCAATTTTTAACCCGGGTTGATACACTATTCACTCAAATTAGTCCTTGGTTATCAGTTGAACAATACAACAACGAGATCAATCCAGAAACCAAATGTTATTCGCATTTTAAAAAAATAAACAATTTTTTATTGATGAAAAATAGGTGATTGTTACCTTTAAATATGGTACATCAGATTCTAATCTAATGACCCATATTAAAGGCCTGAAGAAAGACATCAAGTGACTGACCTCATGTGTAAGGGGCAGACTTCACGTGCAAGTGACATATCTGCTATAGGCAGATTATTATGGACCATGTGTCTTAATTGGTCTGGGTTAAGACATGGGTTAAGAATTAACCCATCTCTTGGTCGGGTTAGCTGGGCTCCACATGAGACCCATAGCTAACCCAGCTCAATTTCTATACGATGGATGATGTTTTAGATCCTTGCTTTGATCCAACCCAGGTAATCAACCCTTTGATGCATCTGCTGTTAGAGATGAAGGGTTCGTCTAGGTTAGGTTATTGAGTTTTGCTTTTATAAGTCAAGTTCTAGCCTTCTCATTCTGTTGGGGCTAAATACAAGAAACTTGAAAATATTAACTAGTTGCAACGGAAGCACTACTCATCGATCAGTCTCTCCTAAACACAACATGCTTGAAGAATATTGATGGTCTCCCAAAGATTTTGTTGGTTGGAATCCTTTGTCGACTTCCATGCAAGTTTGTTTTACGATGCAAGTGTGTCTGCAAATCATGGTCGACCCTTGTCTCCAATCCTTATTTTGATAGCCGTCGTCTCTATATCTCCTGAACATCTGTGACAATGAGCAAGTTCCATGTTCCCATGTTTGTCAACTTTTATTCCTACAAATCTAGATATCGCAGCAGTCTTCTCCGGGGTTAAAAGTAAAACCACTCGATTTTGGTCCCTGCAGTGTCTTCCATTTCGATGAAGTGGTAGCCACATACAATGACTTGATTTTGTTAATTAAGACAAAATAATATTTACTTCATTTGCAATCCATACACCAAGCAACGGGTTGTTCTTCCTTCAGCTCCTCCATGCTAAGAAGAAGAAGATGTGTGCCTGTGAGATATTTACCTGTGATTTTGAAAATAGGGGCTGCAAGGTTGTGAGAATTCTTGGATTTAAATGAGAGCTAGAGAAGCGTCCATTTGAGGTGGAGATCTTTGTTGAGATATCAATCTCATATCGGGAATATGAGACATTGCTTATGGGTTTATAAGAGTTTGGGTTACTTCATCCATTGCCAATTGGTTTTGGATGTGAACCTCAGACTACTTTATCATTGTATCAGAGCGGGTTACCCACATTCACGTGTGAAGCTCAATGACCACACGCACTCCAGGTCACCCAAATGTTATCCACGTGTTAGGCTTGAAAATTCGCCACACGTGCGGGGGCGTGTTGAGATATCAATCTCACATTAGGAAAATGAGACATTACCTGTGGGTTTATGAGAGTTTGAGATACTCCATCCATTGTCAATTGGTTTTGGATGTGAACCTCATACTATTTTATCAATCTTCTCCTCCGAAACTGGTAAATAGATAAAATTAGACCTCGTCTTATAAGACTTTAAACCTGATCTTGGTTACTTTAATATCAATGAAGTAAAGTATTCACTAGTTGCTCACAATGGAACATTGTACTGGATTACTACTGGTGGCCATCTTATTGGGTTGAAGCTTTTCAGTAAGTCCAACATCAATAGCACAGAATGTCACGGTCGTTTTATTTCCAACCCTAATCCTCTACTCGAGCTTACATGACTAGAGAGACGTTGTGTGTTTGCCAGGGTTCTGTGTGGCGATGCCAGTTCTGTTCGCGATCGGGACATGAAAGTCTCTATGTTTGGGACTTGAAAGAAGATGACGTCGAATGGGGTTTCAAAGAGTTGATTGAAATGCACCCGTTTATTTCGAGTTTGTCGATGAGTTATCGACTTCTGGCTTTCGACCCAAATGATGAGGATATTGTATCTATGGTATAGAGAATATCCATATGAGACGGTGGACATCCTCATATGCAATATTCGTAAATTGACGGTGGCTGAAATCTCTCAAAAGTTCAAAGCTTATTCAGACTCAAAAAGCTTTCCATCTGTGCTCCCTTGTTCCTCGATTAAACTAGTTGCATGCCATTAAATAAGAATTTCTCCATATATATAGCTGATTAAGAACTTAACTTTATTTCATTATAATATAACCTAAGAGCTGCTGGAAAACAAGAACATTATTGAAAATTTGAAATAATGCCATCACTTGTACATCAGTTCTATTTGGCATTCATCACTTGTCCCAGTTATAAATTTTTACACTTTTCAAAAAGGAAGATATCAAATTCCTATGATGAAATCATGAAATAACATTATGTTTGGATAAAGTAATTTCAATTTTCATAGAAATTTTAAAATCATGGGAATTACAATTCCATTAATTAAGAATTCTGTTGTTTGGATTTCATGATGTAGAGTTTTAAAATGAGAAGAATTTGTATTTATACTAACCTCAGTTAAGGGAATTGATAAATGACACATATTTTGTAAGGAATTCAAGTCGGAAATTTAAGCTTTCAAATTCCACGATTATTTTCCCGTGAAAATTGCTCATTCCACGGGTTAAGAATTGGGGAAATAGTCCTAATAAATTGAAAATTTCTTATTTTTGATTAAATTCCTAGAAATTAACTTGCATCCAAACACACCATTAAAGAACATGCAAGTACGTTGAGTCTAATAACACATTGTGTAGAAATGTTAAGTTAAGACTAACAAATTGTGTGGGGATTCGATAAGTGAGGGGCTTCTATTTCATACATGAGGTCGATATTCATCAATTACATTTCAGCTTTCAATATATTTTTTTTGATTGGTTAAACAACTCAAATGCAACAACGAGTTTTTTGTGAGTTTCCCACTTATAAAGGAGATACTATGCCGCTAAACCAAATGATACTGGACTTTTATCTTTCAATATTAACCATATTTTTGCAATTATATTATTTTCTTTTGGTTCCTTTTGCGATTATATTTTAAGTTGTGAAACAACTCATTTTTTCATTGTTTTTTTTTCTTATTTCGTCTTGTATTTCCTTAATCATTAGAAGTTAGAGCATAGATCGAATAGGAGCTTCCACCCTCTTGGATTCAAATCTTGTCCTCAAGTCCTTGGGAGACCTACCGAGTGCCCTAATTCTCCTAAACCATATAACCATTTACAACTAAAATTAGACATTATACAACTAACACTAGCTTCTTCTGTTGTGTGCCAGATTAGGTTTTTCTTGTTGACTGAAAGAACGGTTATCTATTTTAAGGGAGAGGAGAACCTTTCGTTAATCAAACAAAACAGCTTTTCTCAATCATTCACTAGAATTCGCCTATAAAAAAGAATCATCGAGCAATTGAGATCAGATCAGTCATCTATCTAACTCCTCAGAGACAAGAATGAGAGATCTCAAAGGCATTGCAATTTTCTATTTGTGTGCAGCTTTGGCACTTAGCATCTGCCCGGAATCCTCTGCCAAATGGCCCGGTCTTGATCCCACCAACTGGCATGTGCACGTCGTTAACGGTTTGAGCGGAGGAAAACAACTGGTTGTCCACTGCAAGTCCGATGTCGACGATCTCGGCATCCATACTCTTGGTCCTGGTGGCGACTTCAATTGGCATTTCCATGTCAACTTGCCCGGGACAACAAAATTCACTTGCGACTGGCGTGCCGGCAATCGACACGCCTTGACTGATGTGTTTTGGAGGGAGGCTCAACATATGTGGCTTCGGACCAAATGCAACTGGAAAGCGTGTTTTTGGACTGCGAAAGACGATGGGATTTACCTCAAAGACATTCCGGCGAATAGAGACGATCGTGTTCATCCATGGGAATAATGTACATTATGGTGATATTGAAATGGTGGTAATGTTGTAAATTGCACTTCTTGTAATACATATATATGTTTATAAGATCGTAAAGGAAGATCCGAAGATGTTAATGTCATATATTTATGAAGAAATAAAAGAACATGAAAAAATTAAAGAATCGAAGTCGGGAATGTATGTTCGCATGTAAAAAGAAAAAAGAAAAAAAAGAAAAAAAAGAATTAGAGGTATAGTGTATGAATAAGAGGTATAATGAGTAATATATTAATATATATGTTAATTACATAAACAATATTATTTTAGAAATTTGAAAAAAGATCTAATGAGCAAATGCTTGTATTTAAAAATAAAATAAAGATGTAAAGAAAATAAGATATATATTGAATAAATTTAAAGATCCCAATAATCGTACTCTTATAAAATTGAGTCCGCAGATTAGTTCTCTAAACAGAAGGAACAGTAATTGTGTCACTCTTTGTAGAAGTGAGCCAAACCGGCATTAAAAATAAATAAAAAAACCCCAAAATCATATAAAAAAAAAACCCGAACCGCTAGAAATCAATGGGGCGGTTTAAGCAGAGCATTGTGGTCTCTAAAAACCCATGCTTTGAGTTCCTTCGTTTTTCTGTCGACACAAAAATCTGAGAGAAAGGTTTTCGTTTTTAATAAACAAAGATTCGAATATGGGTAGTTCAGCCATGCTGCACAGCCTCTGCTTCACAACCCAACTCTCTCCAACATGTTTCAACACTCCAACTCTATCTTTCACCCGCTCTCAATTCGTTTCTTCCAATTCATTCTTGAGTTTAAAGAATTCAACTCTGCGAATTAAGAGCCCCACAACTCGGACTTCTGGCGTTGTATTCGCTGCGCAGTCCAACATCTTCAAAGGTTAGCGTCCTCAACTTTACTTTACTGCCTCATTTGTTGGACTTTCAGTGTGTCTGAATGTCTGTGAGTACTGTTGGTTTTGTGGGTTCGTTTATTTTGCTTATTTCTGAGTTGGGTTTTGTGAGTATTAGTAGAAAGCATGGAAATTCCCTTCCAAATTATGCGCAAATTCGGATTTTCTATGTTTAAGTTTTGATGATTACTCATGAGTGAACTGAAAGTGTAATTAACTGTGTCGAAAGCTAAAAGAAACTGTAATGGTAGCAATGGTATGAAGAAAGGTAGAAGCTTTATAAGCTAGTGAAGCTATTAGAGTGAAACCAGTGCAAATATTGAATTGTTATTATAATGAAGAGTGATGAACCTTTATTTAGAGTGAGGGAACTTACTAGCCATTTGTGATTCACGAGAACCTGATAGTTTGTTGGTTGAGAGACTACTTGATGTTGAAGCCATTTATCGAGTGGAAAATGCTCATGTGATGTTTTTGCTACTTTGCTGCTCACTCAAGACTCAAGAGCGGAAGTGGTTACAGTTGAGTTTTGAGTTTTAGTTTTACATTTGTGTTAAGTGGTGATCCATTTGACTTTAAACGAGGGAACTGGCTAGTCATTTATAGTTCAAGAGAACCTGATATGTTGGAGCTCTTTTACTGAATGGGAAGTGGTTTTCTATTAGATGTTAAGTGCCAGAATTGGCTAATATTATGTACTTTTATAAAGAATATAATATGTTCAAAAAGATCTAGCGAGTGGAAAATGATAATCAATTCAATCTTGAGTTATGGAATTGGCTACTTGTCCATAATTGAAGAGATCCTAATATGTTTGTGATAAAACATGATGCTATATGCAGCATGTGTGTCTTTCCTGTGCAATTTTAGTTATCACATTCTATGCATCACATGCACATGAGGTTCTAGACTTCTAGTTGCATAAGATAAACGTCCCTTCATGGGGTTGTTTTTCTAGTTTTGCAAATGGAAGAATCTTACTCAATACTAGTTAAATGAGGAGTAGCCCTATAATTGTTTTCTATAGCTATAGTTTTTACGCAGGCCAAGTTTGAGTCAGGAATTGAAGTTGATATATAAGATTTTAATGTCTGGTTGATTTTTCAGTTATGAGGATGATTTAGTTCTTGGACACTAAACCCTAGACCCTAAGCTGCTAGGCAACATCTACTAACATAATTCTCAAGTACACTACTTTTGAAAAATTAGAAGTGCTAGGAACCCAACTCATCAACTCCTGGCATCGTTGTTGTCGGCATTTGTTTCTAAGGTAGCCTCAAGCTAAGCCTTCCAGGTTAATGCATCTTTTATTATTTGATCCACTGTAGGATCATTATATCAAACCAAATCCACCATATCAACATCCTTTCTCAGTGACTATAGACTGGAAATAATGACAAGAAACCTCCATGACCTGCTTGGTTTCAGATCACCAAATCCTATACTACCTTAGATGCCCAGAATTTTGTTTTCTTTGGCCTTTTCATGAGAGAGTGGATATTACAATCTGTTCTTTAAGCCAACTCACCGAAGAATGCTGTCTCCGCTTTATTTCTTTATCCAACATGACTGTATATTGGCACGTTGAGCCCCCCCCCCCCCCCCCCCCCCCAATCTCATAGCTGCTGTACATTCTTGAAAACATGACTGTTCCATTGCACCAATCTATTTCCATGGCTCATTAGTTTTTCAGTGATTGAAAGTTGAAACATTACCTCCTTTCCCCAGAAGCCAATATCTTTATCTACTACACAAAATGGAATCTGTGGATCCCCCTTTCCTGCAGAACACTTGTCCCTAAATGGAATCTGTGAGCCCCTTTCCTGGATTACACTCGTCCCATCTAACGCAACAGATGTATTTAACGATAATGCTTATGATCATAAACTGAGACATCAATATGATATATCAACATGGACTGCCAAAGCTTTGTTAAGACTATTCCAATGCTTCTTTTCACAATGTAAATACCAGCAGCTGCCATAACTTCAACCACAACAAATATAGGCCTCTTTCAGGTCGATTTCTTGCCACATCAAAAAATTATAGAAGTAAAGCCATAAATAAAATCTTTTGTTCGACAGCTTTGGTCCAAACTTTTCTGGGAAACCCTGGTCTGGGATACGCCAGAGAGCACATTCTCTGTTAACTGCAAGACTTAATCCCTGCATCACAAGAGCATTGTAATCAGAAAGTATCGGTGCTGATATGGGTAATTTTCTGCAAACAAATGACCAATTCTTGACCAAATATGGGTAAGTTTTCTCTAGTGCAGACTTCTTGTTCGCAGTTTCTACTTTCCTAAGATTGATCTAATGAAATATATCATCCATTTGTTGTTTCATAGATTTGAAGTTTCTTTGAAATTATAAAGCTTAGGATGTACCTCTCGGTATATCCTTGAGTTCTCAATACCCCGGACATTCCAGTTAAGGGCTATCATTTTCATATTAAAGCAACATATTCATTTATAATATATTCTTCGGTCACATTACTCTGACCAAAAGCCCTACTCCAAATACAAGGAACATGTTGATTTAATATGTGAAATGATAAGTTGAAAAATTGGTCGAAATCGGAACCAGAATGTTGGGACTGTTGACCCTACTCCCCATGAGAAACTACCGTCATATAGGCTCCAGTTTTGTGAGCTTCTCGTAAATGTTTCTTCTTATTCACAGAACTGAGCTCTCCATCCTCTTGGCACTAATTTCTTAAGTCTGCCCTATGCAAGACTTCCCTAATTGGCCTTCCTGGGTTTGTTTAATTGTTTTACCCCATTTATACACAAGAACCTATTTCCAATGGAGAGACTTAACAGTTTATCATCTTATCAATTAGCTCTCATCTTAGCTTTCCTGAAAACTCACTCTGGTTTGATGAAAGTACCAACACATCATCAAAGCTTCTTTTGTGCTCCTGTACAAACTTATAATCTCACAGATGTGCCTTATTTCCAACTAACAAAGCTGAAGTGAGGGAGTTGTCATATCAAAATTCCACTAATTTCTCATGAATAACTTTCGCTACTTTTTTTATATCTGCATGTTGCTACTGTTCTTTAGCAAGATTGCCTTTCTCATCACATGAGTGAAGAGGCAAATAGTTACAGTTGAGTTCTGTGTTGTCTGTCTTAACTAAATGTATTATGTAACACAGCTCTTCAAACAGCATGGAATGTTGGGAAAGATGGGATCGAGGCAGGAACAAGTCTTGTCCCTGTAAGTTCTAGTACGTGTTCAAATTTGTATCTGTAATTTAATGCATGGTGTTCTCTGTGTTTCTAGTTGAGATTAATGATTTGTGATATTCTGCTTATATGTTGATTTTGGGTGCTAGGCTTCTGTACCAAGACCGATTGCAAGGATTTCTGTGACAATAGTTGCATTGTCCGTTTCACTCTTTGTACTCAAATCTTTCGTTTCCACAGTTTTCTTTGTGCTGGTATGTTCTCAAGTCTTTCTTTCTGCAAGAATAGGAAATTTGTTATTTCTATGAAGTAAGCTTTTGATATCAACTTGGTTATTGGACTGTGATTCTACTTCTTTTTCCGGTCCTACAAGGACATGAACAGTTTACTCATATTAGAATTTCTAACATGTACTAAATTTTGTAAAAGGGCATTAGCAGTTGTATACACGATCCTGACTTTTGAAGAGGCACATTTATTATAGCTAGTTTTAGTTATGATTTAAGCATATTCTGTTAACAGGCCACAATGGGACTTGCATATTTTGTATTCATAGCTTTAAATAAGGATGAAGGACCAAAGGGCACTGGAGGCACCACCAAGACACCAAAGGAGAATGGTGTGGATGATAGTCTAGAAGAAGCCAGAAGAATCATGGAGAAGTACAAGTAAACGCTACGAATTCCAGCTGATGGAAGGCAAGTTCTGTGCTGTACACTTCAATCTCAAATGAGTGTCTGTCTTGCTTTACTTCTCATCAGTCAATTCTATTGTTTTCCAAGTTCAGCTTACAGAAAAGGTCTACCTTACAGAAATTTGGCTCATTGGCTGTAATACTATAGTGCGCTTGGAAACCTAATTATATAGATAAAATGATTAATCTGCCTCTTATGAAGTTAAGCGCCAACGTTGCTAACTTGTGCACCTGATGAGATTTCCAAAATCATAAACTGAAATTGCATTCTAATTTAAGGTATTGCATATCCATCTCAAAGAACATCAGTGATCGCTACGGTCTTTTCTCAGACCACCATCCATGAAAATTTTAGGCACTGATATGCAATAGCAATAGAGAACGAAGTTTGGCCCCTTTTTTTTTTTTTTTTTTTTTTTTTTTTTTGCTCTTGGTGCTGATGGTTAACTCGTACACTTTTAAGTTCGGGTTACTTGAAATGACATTTTTTCTGGGCTACATATGTGGGAAAGCTTGAACACCTCAACCCCTCGCTGTGCTTGACGAAATGAGATTTTGAGAAACCTTTAAGTAAACATACTTGGAACTTCATTGCTTACCTTAAGAGGATTAAGGATTGTTGGTTTTACGTTTCTTCGTCAAACCTTCCCCATAGCTCTATGACTTCATCCCTTTGTCCCTAATCACCATCCTCTACATTCCTTGCTCTTCTTTGCATCCTGGGTTACTCAGCTTTCTATATTCTTTTCCAGTCCTTACCTTAGGGTTAGCAAGCTTTACTAGAAAAGCTACCTTGGTTGCAATTCGGTCATCCGAGGACTGATGTTCTAGGTTCTCAAAGGCTTGTGTGTTATGCCTACAAGTTTTGAGTAGATAGGCCCAATCGGCGAAAGATGCAGTCAAATCTTCTAAGAGGCTCGGCCGGGCACCTCATCCCTTTGATTAAAAAGATGCAGCTCAGAAAATATAGAACACATGCATGTTCACATTTAACCAGATGGTTAGACTAGTTCATTACTTCATTACTTGTTCACTTTAACAAGACTAGTTTGAGACTGATTTAACGTAACCAAAGATTAAACTGTATCGATCTCCGGCAACAACTATCTATCTATAGTCCTATTTTTTTTGTTTCCATAATGAATCAACTTAGATTTATAAGATAAACAACACCATTAAAAGAAACATTCATAGCAACAAAGAATAGTATAGACTCTGTAGAGCATTCTCCATTAATTACATCAAACATCAATCCTCTTCGGAAGCATAAGAAGATGAACTTGATCAGCGCCTGATTTCCGCAATACAGCAATAAACTTATGTCAGAAAACCCTCAGCCTTTAGCCGAGAGAAACACGGTAACTCGGAAGCAAAAAGCACCACCGCCACCCGGTAGCCATTTGAGGTTGTAGAGAAGTAACAATTGAAGCTCGACTTGTAAGTCAAAGAATTGGTTTTGATATTCGAAAGAGAACAACTTTGTGTAATGAAAGATTGAAAGTATTGAAGCTAGGGGTTATGTGTTTCTTGTTCTCTAAGCCAAGACCAACGCTTGCATCACTAATTTTAGTTTTACAAAACTCCACACTCTACAGAGTGGGATATTACTTGAGGGTGGACACACGTGTCCAAATCTTAAGAGGTAGGGGAGGGGGTTAGAAAAATGCTCTTGGGTCCCTTGTCCTCTACCTGGAGGGCTTTGGTTAGTGTCGGAGCAGTTCAAATATCAATCCGAGAAACCCCGAAACCCAACTTGGCCGACTTTCCTGATCCGCTGTAGCTGCTTCAGTTATCAACACTACCAGCTCCCTCCATTTTCAGGTACAGTAAATTACATATTAGTTACTCATCAAATTTCAGTTTACAAATACACTATTTACACATTATCTTATACATTTAAGGAAAAAATTAACAAATTAGGACAAACTAATATTCACATGTCATATGTCACTACATATTTTACCAAATCATCATTTACTACATATTCTACTGCTACATACTGCCGTGTCGACGAGAGACATGCTACTGTCGTGTCGACCGCAGACGTGTTACTGTCGTGTCGACGAGAGACGTGCTATTGCCGTGTCGACGAGAGACGTGCTACTGCCGTGTAGGAATGTGTTATTACCGTGTTGACGAGAGACGTGTTAGTGCGGTGTCGACAAGAGACGTGTTACTGCCGTGTCGACAAGAGACGTGCTACTGCCGTGTCGACAAGAGACATGCTACTGTCGTGTCGACATGAGACGTTGTACTACCGTGTCGACATGAGACGTGGTACTACCGTGTCGACATGAGACGTGGTACTACCGTGTCGACATGAGACGTGGTACTACCGTGTCGACATGAGACGTGGTACTACCGTGTCGACGGGAGACGTGCTACTGCCGTGTCGACATGAGACGTGCTACTGCCGTGTCGACGAGAGACGTGCTACTGCCGTGTCGACCGAAGACGTGCTACTGCCGTGTCGACCGAAGACGTGCTACTGCCGTGTCGACCGAAGACGTGCTACTGCCGTGTCGACCGGAGACGTGCTACTGCCGTGTCGACCGGAGACGTGCTACTGCCGTGTCGACGAGAGACGTGCTACTGCCGTGTCGACGAGAGACTGCTACTGCCGTGTCATTTTGAGTAAATTTATTTGAAAAAGGGGTATTTTAGTCATTTTGCCTATGAAAGTTTAGATCAGATCTGGTACCATTAGTTTGGGTCTGGGCTTATGTCCTAATTTGTACAGAAAATATTAACAATGATGTTTTTATGTTTTTAAATTTGGTTACGTGGTGTTATGTAATTTTCTCTTTCAGGTATCATACTCTTTTTGCAAAGT
This sequence comes from Fragaria iinumae, assembly GCA_009720345.1. Classification (NCBI taxonomy): domain Eukaryota; kingdom Viridiplantae; phylum Streptophyta; class Magnoliopsida; order Rosales; family Rosaceae; genus Fragaria; species Fragaria iinumae. Next base: position 21,222,642 of record CM019118.1, on the reverse strand, counting down.
ACAAACTAAATTCAGGAAATGAAGTAAGACATTGAAGATTGAAGTTCAAAACCATAAATTTATCAGTCAAGCAATTAAAGGCTCACTTTTTAGTATCTGGGTAATTGATAAGTGCTATTCTTTCTAGTATCGAGCAATGGGGTGGTGGGTTCTTGTTCAGATTGTTTAATGATAAGAAATAAGCTAGAAAAATCTTATCTCTTTTTGCTCTTTACACCAAGAATGTAAAAACACAAATGTTTATGAAACTTGACATTGTTTCTCATTAGCCAAACAATGAACTCCACCATCTACAACCCCACAAAGTCTCACCACCCATCTTCACAGTTCCCACAAATCAAAACATGCAAAACCCTCAAAGACTTGCAACAAGTCCATGCCCACTTCATCAAAACCCGCCAAATCCACGACCCTCTCGCCGCTGCCGAAGTCCTCCGATTCTACGCCCTCTCCAGTCACCGAAATGTAGACTATGCTCGTGCTGTGTTCAGCCAAATTCAAACACCCAATTGCTTCTCCTGGAACACCATCATCAGAGCTCTCGCCGAGAGCTCTGATCCTGAGCACTCAATTGAGGCTCTAATTTTGTTTCATAGAATGGTGTGTGATGGTTTAGTGGCACCAAATAACTTCACATTTCCTTCTGTGTTGAAGGCATGTTCTAGAATAGGGAATGTCCGAGTTGGGAAAAGTATTCATGGGATGGTTGTGAAGTTTGGGTTGGAATGTGATGAGTTTGTTGTGAGTAGTCTTGTGAGGATGTATGTAATGTGTGGGGTTATGGAAGACGCGCATTTGTTATTTTCTAGGAGTGTAGGTGATTGTGGTGGTTTGAGTGAGAAGAAGAAAGAGGGGAATGTGGTTTTGTGGAACTTGATAGTTGATGGGCATGTGAGACTTGGGGAGTTTAGCGCGGTGAGGGAGCTGTTTGATAAAATGCCTCAAAGAAGTGTTGTTTCGTGGAATGCGATGATATCTGCATATGCGCAAAATGGGTTCTTTAGGGAAGCCGTGGAGATGTTCCGTGATATGCAGATTGGGGATGTGTTGCCAAATTATGTGACTTTGGTTAGTGTCTTGCCTGTGATAGCACGGCTTGGTGTGCTTGATTTGGGGGAATGGGTGCATTTGTATGCCGGGAAGCATAGGATTGGGATCGATGACGTGCTTGGTTCTGCTTTGGTTGATATGTATTCCAAGTGTGGCAGCATTGAGAAGGCGCTTCTTGTGTTTGAGCAACTGCCTAAAAAGAATGTGATCACTTGGAATGCCATAATCAGTGGGCTTGCTATGCATGGTAGAGGGAAAGATGCACTAGATTGTTTTTCAAGATGGAAAGAGCTGGTGTGGTGCCTAGTGATGTAACATATATTGGTCTCTTGAGTGCTTGTAGCCATGGAGGTATGGTGGAGCAGGGAAGATCACTCTTTAACCACATGATTAATGTAGTAGGCTTAGAACCTAGAATCGAGCATTATGAGTGTATGGTCGATTTATTAGGCCGTGCTGGACTTTTAGAAGAAGCTGAAGAGCTTATACAAAACATGCCAATTCAGCCAGATGATGTTATATGGAAGGCATTGCTTGGTGCTTGCAAGGTGCATCGTAATATTGAGATGGGTAAGCGTATCACAGAGATTTTGATGGATTTGGCTCCTCGTGATAGTGGATCATATGTTGCTTTATCAAACGTGTATGCATCTTTGGGAAATTGGGAGGCAGTTTCAAATGTGAGAATGTTGATGAAAGATATGGACATTAGGAAAGACCCTGGAGGTAGTTGGATTGACCTTGATGGAGTGCTTCATGAATTTCTGGTTGAAGATAAATCTCATTCTAGAGCAGGAGAAATCCATTCAATGCTGGAAGAAATTTCCAATAAATTAAGATTACAAGGGTATAAGCCTAACACCACACAAGTGTTGCTCAACATTGATGAAGAAGAAAAACAAAGTGCTTTACATTATCACAGTGAGAAAATTGCTGTTGCCTTTGGCTTAATCAGTACAGCCCCTCAATCTCCACTTCGAATTGTTAAGAACCTACGCATATGCGAGGATTGTCACTCCTCTATAAAGCTAATCTCGAAAATTTACAAACGAAAGATCATTGTTCGGGACCGTAAGCGCTTCCACCACTTCGAGCATGGGTTGTGCTCTTGCAATGACTACTGGTAATGTATTGAAACTATGAGTATTATATCCAGATTATGTGCATTTCTCAAAGCACATTCTAGATTCAGTGGAACTGTATCAAAAATTCTAGTCCTAAGCTAACCATGTGAGTTTCACATATACATGCTGTATTGTATGTACTGTTCTAGTTTTGCAAATGTATGATTCTAAAGTCCTTACTGACATGAAGTCTTACCATGGAGCATGCTGCATGCGTACTCATTTTGATAGAGAATTTCCATGGAGCGAACCTTGTTCATGATTAGACGCTTTTTATTCACAATCCCAAATAGCATGCAACCATTGACCAAATGGATCTTTGGCTAGACAGCGACTTATTTGCTTTAAACAAGAATGATTGAGCAATTCAAATTGGGGGAAACAAGAAATTGAGAATTTCAGGTGATGATTTTGGATAGAATACATGAATAGTCAAGGAACTAAATGTATTGTCTGCATTTTAAAATTAAACTGGAGTAGAGTTTCTTCATATGCTCACTGAATCATGGCCCCAAATCATCAGGTTCAAAGGGAAAGAGGCCATAAGTATGTTTCCACCATGCTGAACAAGTGGTCTAGTGTGACTAGGAAAATCCAACAAAATCCCCTTCAGTACTTTAGAATTTTCATTAGTTGGTTTCCACTTAAGTTTCTCAAAACAGCGAAGTTTTGGACAGAGGTGATCAAGAGAATTGTCTTCTGCAAGTAATGAAATAAAGAACAAAGCAAAATCCCACTAATCAAACTTTTAAGTTATGGATGATGATAGTTATGCGAAGGATCATTATGATCAGTCTGATTTGGCATGTGTTTGAACAGAAATGACATAATTATGTTGAGAACTCTAAACAAGTTTTCACCGCTTGATTTATATCCTCTTTGCATGATAACAGTTATTGACTCACTTGAATATGTTAGATTCTTTATGAACATCGTGGACAACACATTAACATATCGATACATCAAGTAAACTAGTTCGATATGTATTTAGACTAATTTTATATAAATATAATACATTAACGCATGGATACATTAAGTAAACTAGTTTCGTATAAATTTAGACTAATTCTGTATACACGTACACTAATTTGATATCAAGCAAAACTAGTTTATGACTCCATGTATCGAACCTAATCTACCGAGCTGATGTAGTGTAGTAGCTATATGCTCTATTCACAATGTGACCCACAGGGAAAAATAGGTGGAACTCACAGCATGTGACCAACACCTTTAACACTGCCTTTACGCCTCACTCTTCTACTCCTCCTCCCTGTACTACTTCCTTTTCCTTCGCAATTCAGAGTTTCAGACCCACAGAGCTGTCACCCACGACATGTCGGACCCCATCCCCAATCCCCTGTATCAAACCCCGAACTCCCTCACCATCTCCACCCTCAACCAACCCCTCCCCCACTCCAACCTCCACGTGTACGCCCCAAGATCAACCTCCCACCATACCCTACACTGCACCTCCCCGCACCCTCCCCCATGAAAAGACACAACACTCGGTGGCTTCCTGCTTTGGCAAAACCCCCTGCTGCAAAACCCTACAGGGCTATAAGCTCCAAATACCTACCATTTCCAAAGATGGGCGTGCACCTTTCATCTCAAAAACCATTTCTTTATTGCTTTTGTGTAACGTTTCGCTCCTGATCAACGGTGGAGAGGAAACATCGTACGAATTCCCTGATCAGAAACCGTCCAAGAGTTGGACTATTAGAACCTCCGAGTCAACACTCCACTGTCAGCTTTCTCTTCCCAAAAAAAAGAGAGCTTCTTTGAACTGCCCACCACTACATTTCCACCTTTCCCCTCTCTCTCTCTCTCTCTCTCTCTCTGCTTTCATTCATGGAGATTTTGAAACCCTTCTTTTGCTTTCTGCTCTACTTCACTCTATGCTTCCATCTCTCTTCTTCTTCTTCCTCTTCAGATGTTGAGCTTCTGTTGGGGAACATCAAGGCTTCACTGCAAGGTAACTCTCAAAGCTTGTTGTTAACTTCATGGAACACTTCTGTGCCTCTGTGCCAATGGAGAGGCCTGAAATGGGTTTTCTCCAATGGCTCTGTTTTGCTTTGCAATGACATGTCCTCACCCCATTGGACCAATCTTTCTCTCTCCAGAGACCCAAGTCTCCACCTTTACTCTCTTCAGCTCCCCTCTGCTAATCTCTCTGGTTCACTACCCAGAGAGATAGGAGAGTTTTCTATGCTTAGAAGCTTGTACCTTAATGTCAATTCATTGAGTGGGACCATCCCACTTGAGCTTGGTTATAGCTCTTCACTTTCTGAAATTGATTTGGGGAGCAATTTGTTCACTGGGGCTTTAGCTCCATCTGTGTGGAACTTGTGTGAGAATCTTGTCTCGCTTCGGCTTCATGCTAATTTGTTAACTGGGCCTGTTCCTGAGCCTGCATTGCCCAATTCTACCTGCAAAGATTTGCAGGTTCTTGATTTGGGTGACAACAAGTTTTCAGGGAACTTTCCTGAATTTGTGACCCAATTTGGTGGGCTTAAGGAGCTTGATCTTGGGAAAAACATGATTTCGGGTCCGATTCCTGTGAGTTTGGGTAAGCTGGAACTTGACAAGTTGAACCTTTCACACAATAATTTTAGTGGGGTGTTGCCAGTTTTTGGAGGATCAAAGTTTGGTGTGGAAGCTTTTGAGGGGAACAACCCTGGACTTTGTGGGGTGCCCTTGAGAAGTTGTAGTGGAAGCACTGGGTTGAGTCCTGGTGCAATTGCTGGTATTGTCATTGGTTTGATGACTGGGACTGTGGTTTTGGCTTCACTGTGTATTGGGTATGTGCAACACAAGAAGAAGAACAGCAGCGCGGAGAGTGATTATGAGTTGGAGGAAGGAGACGATGAAGAAAATGGGGGTCTTGGTGATGGTGGTGGTGATCAGGGAAGGCTTATATTGTTTCAGGGTGGTGAGCATTTGACATTAGACGATGTGTTGAATGCCACAGGACAAGTGTTGGAGAAGACCAGCTATGGGACTGTTTATAAGGCAAAGCTTGCAGATGGGGGCACCATTACTCTGAGGTTATTGAGGGAAGGTAGTTGCAAAGATGGCAGCTTGTGTGTGCCTGTAATAAAGCAATTGGGCCGCATTCGCCATGAGAATTTGATTCCATTGAGAGCTTTCTATCAGGGGAAGCGAGGGGAGAAGCTTCTGATATATGACCATCTTCCTCTCAAAAGCCTCCATGATCTTTTACATGGTATGGATATCTTTCGCTATATTTTGTACTTTGTTCTATGCCTGTATAGAATAGTTTGTGCTCTTTCCATATCATGAATGAAGCTTCCAAGTTTATGTTAGTACTATACTTCCAATTGTATTTTTTCTGGACCATTGTGATTGTTGGAAATTAAAGACATCAACTTTGTTATAATGTTCTATTTACATAGATAGAGATTGGTGTCTGGCAATAAATAACTGTAACTTAAAAAAGTAAAACTAGAGTGGAACCTGATTACAGGTTTCCACCTACTATCCCTCTGTAATTGTTAGTTTTTGTAGTTGATGAAAGTCCACCACAGAAGTTAGCAACAATAGATTATTTTTAAGCCCAGTGACAGAAACTCTTGTATCGTCTTGGACCTGTGACCGAACTTCCAGCCTAGGTAGGATTATATACGCCAAAACATCCATTTTTGCACAAGTTTGGGTTTGAAAGAGTGGAAACTTGATTACAGGTTCTTCCCACCCTACTTTTCTTCTGAAATTGTCAGTTTCTGTAGTTGATGAAAGTCAACCAGAGAAGTTTAGCAACAATAGGTTAGTTTTAGGCCCAGTGACAGAAACTCTTGTATCTTTTTGGACCTGATATTATTTCTGTCAGAACCAACGTTCCTTCCACGACCAATACCGGAGCTAAAATCAAATAAATCCTGAGTCGGTACTACTTATATGCTGTTCGATTAAATATGGACACTTGATGCCAGATTAATTGATATTCTCTTTTATCTGTTTTGGTGAATGCAGAATCTAGAGTTGGGAAACCTGTGCTGAACTGGGCTCGGCGACACAAGATTGCATTGGGTATAGCTAGAGGACTAGCATATCTCCATGCAGGTCTTGAAGCACCTGTTACTCATGGGACTGTTAGATCAAAGAATGTGCTTGTGGATGAGTTTTTCGTATCTAGGCTCACTGAGTTCGGGCTTGACAAAGTGATGATCCCCTCTGTAGCCGATGAAATGGTGGCTGTTGCAAAGGCTGATGGTTACAAGGCACCGGAGCTTCAAAAGATGAAGAAATGCAATTCTCGGACGGATGTGTATGCATTTGGGATTTTGCTATTGGAAATTCTGATAGGCAAGAAGCCTGGTAAAAGTGGAAGGAGTGGCGAATTCGTGGATTTGCCTTCACTGGTCAAAGTGGCAGTTCTGGAGGAGACAACATTGGAGGTTTTCGATGTGGAGGTATTGAAGGGGATAAGGAATCCCATGGAAGAAGGTTTGGTTCAGGCATTGAAACTTGCAATGGGTTGCTGCGCTCCAGTTGCTTCAGTTAGACCCTCCATGGATGAAGTTGTGAAGCAGTTGGAAGAGAACAGACCAAGGAATAGGTCTGCTTTGTACAGCCCAGCAGAAGAAAGGAGTGAGATTAGTACCCCATTTTAAGCTTGCTTATCTAAAATGTTTAAATTATCTGTCATTTAGTTGAGCATTGTAGTTGTCTAGTTTGTGATATGGATTGGTGATAGAGCTTCACATATGAGGGTTATATTTCAAATATGAAGATCAATCCATGGTTTCAATGTACTTTATGACAATGCTTCTCTTAGCTTCTTCTGTAAGCAGTGTTGGAATGAATGAAATATCAAAATATATGGTCATGTTTATTCTGCAGCTTTTTCAATGCATAACCTATATGTTTCACTACAAAACAATCACTAAAGACATTATATATCCGATCCTCTTTGTATTAACCAAGAATATCTAAAATACTCTTATCTTTGGTTGATCAATGTCTTGAATACTCTACAAATTAATTGTTGTTTTATTAGCTTATAGATGGTTTTTATATTTCTCTTTGTTTTCCCTAACCACATGCCAAGCTGTGACAGCTCCATAAAACCTTATAACATGCAATCTGAAACAAACTGGTTGGAAGAAATGTGCCTATGTTCTTTAGGTAAATGCATCACATGCCTTTGGCTTCCTCACATGCTAACAATGTGGCTTTGTCATCTCAATACAACACATACATAATTGCCTAAACTGCAATCATGTAAGCTACTGAAAGCAGAAGAACATAAACACTCCTTTCTTGAGGTTCCATGAGGGCCAGAGTAATGTACTAGAAAAAATGTACACTTTTTTTTTCAAATATTTGATTGTGACAAATAGGGGAAGAGAGGTAAACATAATACTGCAAACTCACCAATAATAGTAGGCGCCCTAACAATTAAGCAAGAAAGAAATGAGTAATATTTTCTTTCTTGCTTCTTTTCTTGTTTCTATTTTTTTTTTTTCTATTTTTTTTTTCTTTCATGGGATTGAGAACTAACATTGACGACCAAACCGGCAGTTAAGAACACCAGCACTAGCAGTAATGGTGCCAATCATGGAAGATGATTTTGCCCCTAAGCTTGAAGCTCTTGCATAACTGGCTGCAGCACCAGCTCCGGATTGGACGAAATAGGCTCCGTTAAGGAGTAGGTCTCCCTCTGATCTCCAGTTCCAGTGCCTCCATCTGCCAGTGGTCTGAACTCTATGTGTCACCTGCAACACCAATTTAGTTGCAACTGTCAAAATCTACTCTTATAATAGTCGAAATTAGTTAACAATCTAACGACATAACATAACATGTATCTAATAATAAGATGATATCTACCTCTTTAGCAAAACGGTTGTTAGGGGCGAGATATCTGTTGCCCTGACTGTTAATGGTAGGATCAGCACTTCCACCAATGGCATACATCTCCCAGTGAGTGTAGTCATTGTTCACCACATGGAAATACCCATGTCTACATCTGCACAATTCAATTATTCAGGTTAGCACATTTGGTCATGTGAGGAATGTAAATGTTACTTGTAGGTTAAAGAACCACTTCAGAAATTTTACCTTGGCATTCTTTGGATAAGTCCTTCACCAAAATGATTGTAAGCAATGGTCACTTGCATCTGCTTGTCCCTTGTGTAGGAGTCACTATGCCCCAACAGCATAACCTGTTCCAATAAACCAACATCAAATTTTAGTCTCCCTTGGCAACAAAATTATCTTCAAGCACAAGAAATTTGTGTATGGGATAGTGTAGAATCACACCTCATTATGGTGAGTGAAGTAGTTGTTGGAAATGGTAATGGCAGTAGAACCCATGATAGCATCAATGAGGCCATCGGCGCAATTCGAGAGCGAGTTGTGATCAACCCAAATGTGGCTAGATCCGAATATGGATATACCATCACCATCAGCCATGGTCCTCCACCCGTAATGACTCGGCGAGCTCCGGACCATGGCATTTCCGGTAGGCTTGCAGTCGTGGATGTGTAGACCATGGATGATCACATTAGTAACAAACTGAATAGTAATGCAACCTCCATAAGCAATGTGGACATTGACACCTCTAGCATCAATGGTCTTGAAGCTGTTCATTATAAGCTCCTGCTTCAATGTGATCACCATGTCACGCTTGAACACAATCCACAAAGGCCTGTCTTGGATGACAGCGTGACGGAGGGTTCCCGGCCGGGGGTTCACCGGGTCATCATGACCGGGGTCACTTACGACGTAGTACTTTCCATCACGGCCACCGACGGCGTTGCGGCCGAATCCAATACCGCAGTTGGCTAGCCTCTTGCGGTGGCGCTGCCATTGCGGGTCACATCTCCAGCAGTCATCAATGGGATTCCCTGTTGCGCATGAGAAATATCCCAACTCTCTTCTCGCGGAACTGTTACGAATGCTCCTGAAAGTATTGAGAGAAAGTTATTATTAGTAAGTAGTTACTTTCAAACTACAAGAAAGATAAAATTATTATTAGTAAGTAGTTACTTTCAAACTACAAGAAAGCTAAGATGCTCGACAAAATGTCTCAATGAAATCAAGTTAATGTCAAGTAACTTAGCGTGGGAAAGTGCTCGTGCTATAGTTTGAGCACTAGTGTTCGAAGAAGTTAAGATTACTGTAACTTGGGCAAGTGTGGGAACATGTTCTTGTTCGGGAGCTAACAACTTGTAACTCATGAACATGTGCAGCAAATGTAACATGTCCCAAGTAGGGTCGAGGCCATGTGAATAAATTTGCAGGAATGATACGGATGGCTACGGTCCATACGGAACTTCTGGATTTCTTTTTATTTATTTTCAAGAAGCAAAAAATCATAAATATGGAGGTGAGAACGAACTTATTGCTATAGTCTGGTCTCGTGTCAAAGTGTCGGTGAGAGGTTTAACCTCTTTGAAAATGGAGTCATTTATTGGGTTCATGTTGGACAACGTAGTTTATGTCAGACCAGGGAAGCTGATGTACAAGCTAAATCTTTAAGAAAATTCTGGCTTCTGGTACTAAAATGGCACCAGATCTGTGATATGTGTATGATTGGATTTGGAGCTTCTGAGCCTTGACAGGCTAGCAATGGGGAACAAATTTTAACTTCTATACCCTACTACCCCATGCAGCTTGTGATCATCTTAGTGATCATGGAACAGATATTTCATTATAACTCTCTCACTCTCTCTGCTTTTCTCTAGACCAGACAAATAATCGAGACTCCGCGGCACTCTAATGCGAAAATTTCATGATTTTTCTCGACTAAGCGGAAGCTGAAATTAGGGTGCGGAAATTGCCACTCGACGTTACAGAATGATGGACGGGTGAAGAGGGCAAATGTGCATAAACAATATTGGTAATGGGATGGAAAAGGCAATGCAGGATTGGATAAGGAAAGGAAAAGAGATAAAGGAAAATAATGAAAAAAATAAAAGCGGGAGGGGCGGATCTGGGGACATGGGCATGTGAGGAAAGAAGAGAGAATGGTACTGCAGAGCAAGAACACATGGTTGTTTTGATTCCTCCTCAGAATCCAAAATCCAATTAGTAGCTCACCAAAAAAGTTAACACACACTAAAGCCTATTGAAAACAACTATAATTATTTCCTTAAAGACGCATAAAATAAAGGGCGTTGTAGAATATAGATGACCGAGGGAATTCAATTCCACCAGAGAAGAGCACAGCAGCTTTCTTTAGTAACTGGGAAAATTGCAGAGACCCAGGTCCAAGTTTCTCACCAGAAAACGATACGCTTTTGACCATGACGAGGTTAAAATCACCAGGATAAAAAGTGGCCCTTACCAAATCTAGGTTTCTAACCCAATAACATAGCTTACATCACAAAATAGTTGACTGTTTTGACCGACATTTTCGCGGTAAAAAAGTCCAGTTTTGACTGTCATGTGAGTGGGCCACCACAAGGGAGGGAAAATGATGTACTTACGTATCGACCAGAGACGCGATCTCCTCCGGATTATCTACTGCGTGCTCATTCCAGTCGTCGTTGGACCTGCAGGCAGAGGATTATTAGTCAAACGGTGTCGTTCATTGAGCCGAATTTAGGAATAGTAAAAAGTTAAAAACACACTAATGCAACGTGAACGACCTAATTAAAGTAAGCACAAAGAGACAGACGCAGGCCCGGTAAGCGTGGAGAGAGATAGAGTTGATTCAGGGGAAAAGTGAGATGATAATGATGATTATATGAAACTCAACTTATATGACTGACACTGTAGTTTAATCCAGTAAAGTAATTATGGGTAATTACTGTTGGAACACAGTAAAAAGCAGTAAGTGAGTGAAGTGAACAGAGAAATGAAACAGGGGAGCCATGACAACTACATGAAGAGGTGTGGATATTTTTCCAGATCTAGATTATAACGACTTGAATTTGTATGCTAGTGATTTGGACGGTGGGATCGGACAGTAAAATTGAGTTGAAGATCTAGAAACTGAACATGAAAATGGTCCAAGCTAGAGTACAGTGCTGAAACCGACCTGTCTGCCATTGACGAGTTGAAGGAGCTCTTTGGCTCCTCTACTACTTCCACAAACCTGTCACAAGAAAACCATTAAATGAATCAGTAATCGAACCTAATTACCTAAACAACGAGAGTCCTGCATTGCGATCTCCACACACCGAAATGTAGCTAAGATCAAAGGCGAATCAAAACGCGCATTGCGTCTTTAAAATCAAAATAAATTATGAGGGTGCGTAGGATGTGGCGTATATGCATACCTCGACTGTACAGGCTTGCCATTCTCTACGGAAGCCGATACGCAAACGAGCAAGGCCAAAAGAAGCAGCAAGGGAGTCATGTAGAACTGCATTGTGGCTCTCGAGCTAGCTAACCTCATTGCTCTGTATATATCTCACAGCTATATGTATGTGGTTTCTCTTTGAGAAATGAAGGAGGAGAAGAAAGAAGGAAACAAAGGGGAGTCAAAGAAAAGTTGTCATGAAGCAGTGTTTATATAGTAAACGAGAGAAGTGATCCCAGTCTGCCCAACTCGTTTCAACCATGGTTGAGTTAACCTCGACCAGAATCGAATCCTTTTCACAGCTTTTTACCACCGGTACGTACTTTAACCGCCACCAACTGACTCCTCTCTCTCTCTCTCTCTCTCTCTCTTTTAAGTCCGCCAAGTGCCAAAGTTTAGTGTCGGTCAGTCACGTGCCGCGCCTTCTCTGTAACTCTCCCTCTCTTTTCTCTCACCGCCTCCCGCCAACATCGAGTTACGTACTCGCCGCGAGTGGGGGTCGCAATGTATTCGCTGGGTCGCGCACCGCCACGTAGCCACGTGGGCGTAACTGAAATTCCGGTGAGTATATTGTTAAAAATGGGGGATTGACAGGTGTGCTTTTGGAAATTCCAATCAGTACGGCAGTTGCGGGTGATTGCAGTTTTCACGATCTGCTAGGTCACCGGTTCTTTCGGTAAGCGTCCGTACTCATATCCAAATCGATCAATGTTTTCTCGAAGACTTTATTTTTATTTTTATATGTCTTAATCAATAAAAAAAGATCTGAAATCCAGGTTTCTTAAATTAAATCGTAATTCACACCCTTATTTTTTATTTTTTCGTAAAAATAATTTTAATTATTATTGAGGGTGCCATCATCAAGTTTGTGCACTGTTTTGTCTAGCGTATGTAGTAGTTATTTAATGATTTTTTTCACAGCACGAGAGATAGAAATTTTTTATTGTGTTTCGAAGAAGAAATTGTAGAAATGACGGAACCGTGACATAGATGATCTAATTTGGTCGACCACAATCACTGTAGTTTTGCAATCGTACCGTAGGTTGTGTACTTCGTCAGCTTCGTTTTCGTATATTGATCTTCATCAACTCACATTCTTTAATACTACTTCACTGTCTTCACATTCTTTATTTTTTGTTTTTACTTTTAATTAAGCTAGTTTAATATCAAATACTACAAACCTTGGACGTAGACAGTTTCCAACTCATTCAAATAATAAAAGCTAAGACAAAATCTGCGGTGTGTAATATATGCATCAGTTACTCATATGTGTATATCACACTACAAATGAACTTAAAAAAAAAAAAAAAAATTATGTCTCATTTCCACACTGGAATTTTCGTATAAGCTTGTAGCCTTGTAAACATAGTGATCTGAAAATTAAATTCTATGCACAATTTCTATAATTTTTCCTCGACATCGGATGGAAAACGCATAATAAGCCCATTACATCGAGGTGTCTAACTTGTCGTTCCATTAATCCCATACCATATTCCATTCATTTGATTCAACCTTATCCATGCACTACTTAATCTGATACGTACCCTTCTCTTCCTTTACAAGCACTATGCCAATTTTGCCTTCAGACGATCGGCAATGCCCGTCGTCTGATTACTTTTTTGCGTGTCGTTTATCGAGCTGTCATTTGATAACGATTCAGTTGACAGACATAATCTGTCGTCTGAGGAAGGTTATACGACATACTGTATGTCGTCTTTATGAATCCAAGTTCGTAACACAAAAAATGAATCTGTCGTTAGAAATCGTTACAACGACAGTTCCTTATGGTTGAAAGAAGAATTAATCAGCAAATAATTGCATTCGTCTGTCGTCTCCAATTTATTCTAACGTCACTTATATGACGTCGGAATGACTTTTTTATCTATCCTCTTAATTTATCCGTCGTCTGTATTCTAGTACTACTATGCTTTTCTGTCGTTACAATAGTTTAAAACCTCAAAACTCATACGACATACACTATTGTCTTCTTTTACTTTAAGATGACATATAAAAGTTGTTTGAAAGATGTAAGACGTCAAAGTTCATGGAATATATGTTGTCTGATTTTAATTTGGAGGTCATCAAAGCATTTGCACAAACTAATTTAGAAATCTAAATTCATTCTCATTGCCAAAACCAACAATATTTACAAAGAGTTATTTGTCCTAAGTAGACATATAAGCTATAACATCAATAAATTATTACTCTAAAATGACCTAAAATACATATTTGCAAGCTCAAAGTCATCTATTTCCTTGACCAAAGCTATAACACCTACTAGACATTCTGCGGTTGGATTAGTTGAGTTCCTTCTTTGCTGAAAGATATTGTCCTAGCAGAAGGCTTCAACCACCAAGGATCCCAAGGCTTAATCATCTTGCTCAATTCCCCAAATGCAACAGCTCTTGGGAATAGTTTCTTTTCTTCTGCAGATAGAACCAATAAGACAATGTAATTTCACTAATAATTGAAATTTCGATCAAAGCAATAAAGAAGTCAATTCTAAATGATACTAGATTTCTATTATTGAAGTCTTATCAATTAATTGAATTGATATACGAGGCAGTCAAAAAATAAAATAGCAACCAAACCATCTATTAACCAAGCCAACTACAACAGCTGTAACCAAAACTTGAATGTGTAGTAAATATTTGGAATCTTGTAAAAGCTTATATCTATCAATAACATATGAAACTTTATGTTGTTTTCCGAACGGAACCAGGAGAAACTTATTAAAACAGAGCATGTGTGGATTAAAGAAGACAGAGCATGTGCATATATTAACAAATGATATATTCACCAAAGAGGATGGTGAGTTCCTGGTCAAAAGATGTAAATTAGCAGACTATAATCGTAATAGTTTAGGGGTAAGGCTATAGTTCTCCAATGGAAAAATGCTAGCTCTTTTAACCATTCAATCAACCAACCTGAGCAAAGACAAATGGCCATCCATCTCGCATTCTAAGTGCGTCACGCTCCATCACTGCCAAATCAGCTCTAACAGCTACTGCAAGGTCAGTCTTGTTTATCACCTACAATCACATGTTGTCCAAGTCATTCACATATGATTCCTTATCAAATGCTATCAAGTCACAGTCATAAACTACTAGCAGTCTATGGATATAGTATACATAACAAAGGCAGCAGCAATGCTATCAAGACTTAAAAAAATTGAATCTTTAGAATTCTTCAACCATGATAGTGACTTACTGCAGCAAGACTGTACTTGTCGTTGTCGTGCAAAAGTTTGCACAGAGCCAACATCAAAGCAGTTTTCCTGTATGACATGAAGCAAGACTCCCATCAATTCTCATAAAAGTTTGATCGGTATGGTGCTATCAACTTATCACATATCAACGTCAAGTTTTCTAAATTCACTTAAACTGACCAAAACCAAAATATCAAAATTGCTCAAACGGAACTCAACCTTTTAACAGAGACATACAAATGCAAACCAAAGTCATGTAAGTCATCCATTGTTATTCAGATAGAATTTCATCATATATAGCAAAGATAAAGTGTGTATATGGAATATAAACTTTTCAATTGATAGTCACCTCAAGGCCAATGTTGAACAGCAAGGCCCAATTAAGATATCAGCTGCCAAGTACTTAAGAACATAATCACCTACATACATTAGCGCCAAGAGGACACCCATTAGTGAGCGACACCATTAAGTGCAACATGTTAAATTTCTTCCATGGTATAAATGTAACAAAAATATAAGGGTACTGAAGCAATGATTATGCTAACAATCCTGTAGAAAATATGGTTTAAAACCAATAAGTGGAGCCTTATTACAAGGTAATGGTCCTCCTCAGTAATGCTCCTCAGCAAAACTCACATATACAAAAACAAAGAATGATAAAAATAGGGCTGGAAACGAGCATAGACTTGACTGTAAATACAGAAACTAACTAAATCACAAATAAACATGATAAACAGAAGAATGAGAGAAGAATACCCAAAAATCTTGAGAGGCCATTCGAATCGACAGAGAGCATAGGGTAAAAACCCAGATTAGTAAGAAAACTGCTATTTGAGTAATAATTGAACAAATCAATGATACCCACACCAAAACCAAAACCAAAACCAAAACCAAAACCCGTATAGAGAAAAGAGGTGGGTGTTACCATAGACCAAAATCAAAGAGCCCAAGAAAAACCCAAACTCAAAATGAAGAACAGAAACCGATTCAAGATATATGAATCGACCCGAACTCAAAATGAAGAGAAGTTGGGGTTTGTATTGAGATGTTTTAGCCCACCCTTGAATCGCCTATCAACCACTGGTCAAGTTTTCAATCAGAGATGTTGGAAACCCTAGAATTGATTCGATCTAAGAGACAATACAAGAGGAAGAAGGATATGAAGATCGATGATTTACCTGAAGGCGGTGGATGGAGGTTGAGAGATGGGTACGTTATTCATCTGGAGATCAAAATGGGGACGAAGAGTAGAAGTTAAGAGAAGGAGCGAGAGAGTAATTGTGGGAGTCAATCGGGGAGATAGAATGAGAGTTGAGAGGACTCAGAGGAGAGAACGTAGGTTTAAGTGTTAAAAAAAATCCTGCTGTTATGCCAAAAAAAAAACAAGGGATTAGACAAATATTCATGTTTCTCTAAGGTACGACAATTTTTTGTCGTCTTAATAGGTACATATTTATTGTTAAATTTCTCTTGTTTTTTAGACGATATACATCTGACGTCTCATGAATACGCTAATTTTAACTGTCTAAATGTTGTTACATTCAGATGACAGAATTTTAAATGTCTGTCGTAAAAATTTATCAAACGACAGTAAAAACGAGTTATGTCGTCTGATCCCTGTCGGATGATTGCAAAATTGGCATAGTGAAGGTTTTGGATGGGATTTGGCTACATCCATGGCGAAATGAGTGGTATCTCGACCAAGACATTTTGCCAAAGAAATCTCTACACTAGCTAGTAGTTGATCTTTTGGGGCTCGATCGTTTCAGTGTCTCGATCACCTTGGCCCTAGTCTTCTTCGATGGCTCCATAGACCTCCCGAGGTCTCCATCATTCGCTAGGAATCATCCCCTCACATCTTTGCGCCTGTCTAGCCTCACACTCACTGCGATTTTCTACGACAAGAGAATTTTTTCAATTTCCTTAAATAAATATGATCCGGTTAATTACTTCTTTTCTAATTGCCACATACGTACATGATTCAAACTCTATCTAGCTAGGGTTGCACCATATCCATGCATGATTAACGATTTGATTGGTAATGATTCCTAAATTGCTAATACATGCATACATCATCAGAGGTAGTCTAATCCAGTTTTAGGATTCATGCTTGATTTCTGATATGATCGATATCAGGTTGGTGAGTGAAAGAGATCCATTCGTCTAGTTAATAAAGAAGCATCAAATCAAAACCGAGAGAGAGAGAGATATATATATATATCCATGCATGATTAACGATTTGATTGGTAATGGTTCCTAAATTGCTAATACATGCATACATCATCAGAGGTAGTCTAATCCAGTTTTAGGATTCATGCTTGATGTCTGATATGATCGATATCAGGTTGGTGAGTGAAAGAGATCCATTCGTCTAGTTAACAAAGAAGCATCAAATCAAAACCGAGAGATATAGAAGCATCAAATCAAAACCGAGACACACACAACCCTTCTCAGCTGCTGACGTCCGCACCAATGGTTTTGGTGCGGATTTTCATTTTTGCACCACTTTTCGATCGAATTTCCTCATCTCCACCGTCTAGTATCTAGATAATATTGTGTAGATCATCTCTGCAAAATTTCAGTTAATTTGGTAATCGTTAAGACCCTTAAAATGACGTCTTTCTGTTATAAACATGAACAGTTCATGTTTGACAGAATTCAGTCCGTCCATTGGTTTTTCAAGTTTGAGGGCCTTAACGATTACCAAATTGGCTAAAATTTTGCAGAGATGATCTACACAATATTATCTAGATACTAGACGGTGGAGATGAGGAAATTCGATCGAAAAGTGGTGCAAAAATGAAAATTCGCACCAAAACCATTGGTGCGGACGTCCGCAGCTGAGAAAAATCATATATATATATATATATATATAGGCCGGATCAGGAGCGGACGTCCGCACCGGCCTTAAAGTGCGGCTCTGTTCTCCACCCTCCGGCGCCGACAACGGCGCGCCTCCACCCTAGAAGACTCCAGCAGCGTCCCCGACCACTTTCCCTCCTCGGCGATTTATTCTTTTCCAGTTTTCCAGCGAGATTGATCTTGTTTGAAGTTTTGGGTGATCTCGCATGAAAACTGGAAAAGAACGGACTCGCCAGTGAGGGAAAGTGGTCGGCAACGCTGCTAGAGTCTTCTGGGGTGGAGGCGCGCCGTCGTCGGCGCCGGAGGGTGGAGAACAGAGCGACGTCCACACTTTAAGGCCGGTGCGGACGTCCGCTCCTGATCCGGCCTATATATATATATATATATATATATATATATATATATATATATATGAGGCCGGATATGAAGCGCACGTGCGTAAGTGTGCACGGAGCTCCGTTCGTCACCGTTCGGCGCCGCCGACGGCGCACCTCCACCCCAGCGGACTCCAGCGGCGTCCCCGATCACTTTCCCTCCCCGGCGAGTCCGCTGAATTCCAGTTTTCCGGCGAGATCACCAAAAACTTCAAATAAAGTCGATCTCGCTAGAAATTGGAATTCGGCGGCCTTGCCGGGGATAGCCGGGGAGGGAAAGTGATCAGGGATGCTGCTGGAGTCTGCTGGGGTGGAGGCGCGCCGTCGTCGGCGTCGGAAGGTGGCGAACGAAGCTTCGTGCGCACTGCGGACGTGCGCTCCATATCCTTTCCGTGTATATATATATATATATATATATATATATATATATATATATATAGACACACACGTAACTAATTTAATTACCATCCACTTTCATCGTCACGTACTCTACCCTTTCACTTATACAAACAAAATTGTTTTCGAATACGAGCTAAGCATGTATGTAACCCATGGTACAAGAACATTTCGGCCTAACATATATTTGCATAACTGTAACTATACATACGTATTTCATCCTTCTCCATTTATTGATGTGCAGTGATGTATATAACTTATTGCAAAATATATTACAGCAAGCATTTTCTAGCTATGGTTTTCATGTAGTGCATGCATATACATACGTATATAAATATGAGATACATATAATATTTATATATTAATTTCAACGTACATGCATAAATTAGAGAGTAATGATCAGTTGGAGCTCGTAGTTGCTACCCATTAACATGCATGCACACCCAAACTTGATACACATGAATATTAATCTATTTGTTTTGATGAAGTCAATGATATATAGTATATATGCCACTCTCGAAAACAAAAAGAAAAACGATACTGTATGTGCATGTTTCTTATTCATGCATACAATTGCTTCTTAATATTCTTGAGTGTCGATAATATGATACAAGACTATATATATGATACGACGTACACTATATATGAAAGTGGTGGTATGCACTATATATGAAAAGTCTTTACGAACTAAACATTTACGATGGATCATGCTTGAGATACAAGTCAAACACATTCTCGTCGACACGTTATAGAGTTGGAGGTTAGGGCATGTGAGCAGGAATCCCCCTTTATCATTGCTTCTAAAAAAAAAACCCTAACTGTTTCCACATGGGGCAGCCCCGTATACATTTTAGATTTTAGAATTTTTAGCCATGAGGAATTGAGGATAGATAGAGAACCTAGGATGTGCATGGCTAATTAGTTTAATTAATTACTTAATTTATGGATAATAATCCCTACAGTATTAATTGTTATACTTAACAAAAGTATGGGATTCTTAACGATCGATACAATGTGCCAAAAGCTACTTGTTCTCCAGAGCAACTTAGCTGGAGGAAGTAAAATTCAGCTCTTGTAGTCCCCTACATTAAATTTGCTGATGAAAGAGGCAAAGAATCCAAGCTTGGGCTATTGTACGGCTAATTAATATATATGAATTAATGTAATTAACGTGAAATTAAGCTAATTAGTTGTTGTTTAATACTTGTTAGACGTCGTGAAGGCCATTGCGTACTTGGCTCCATAATTCATGGGTCGGGAGTCGGCAGCATAATTTTTGCTACCTACGTCGTGATTTTTTAGTCTACATTATATATATGCATGCATTCTCTACATTATATATAGCTTAGAGAGGTTTTAGGGTTAGATTTTCAAGTTCCATTACTCATTACAAGTACAAAGACAACACGTTAAACAGCAATATGCTATTCTACACTCTACAGGTCAATATTCTTCGTTTTCTGATTGATCGACAGAATATGGATATGGGTATGAGATTCCTAACGTCAAATGCTACTTCGAATTCTCATTTCGCAATTATGAAAATGCGTGCTATAACTTTTTTCTTTCGCCTATGAGAAGCTAGTGTTTAATTTAGATAAGTGTAGAAAGGACCATGATATCTAAACGTACACTACGTACCCAGCTGCAGCTAAAATAATAATCCTAATTCTAAACTATAGTAACGATGAAGTGAATCTATACGTACGTGGTGCATATATATCATATGTATAGAATCATATATTTTTCTTTTCCACTAGATGCATATATACGAACTTTCGAAGATAATGGCTGGTTTGTGACTTGTGAATTAAGGTAGTATTAGGAGGAAACACCTTTACATATATATGTTGTATGTTATTGGTTTCATTGTTGTTGTGAGACTTTTGCTTTCCACATCATTGCTAAGCAGTGAGCGATAAAATTTCATCTATTTCCACTCTGACGAGAACATGCAATGATCTTAAAGCATTTTACAGCCTTTAAGATTCTGCAGCATTTTACTTGTATTGCATTACCACATTTATGCTGCTCGATATCAATTAGTTTTTTTTTTTTTTCGTTTGAAAGAAATCAATTATTGGACATGCATGTTACTTCTTGGTAGGTAGATTTGTAAAATACCATTGCCTTCATATATTTAGTCTTCTATGTACATAATGATTCATACAGATTGGATGATTGGAGTGCGGCATTGATGCCATGAACTCTGCAATCTGTAATACTATTATTTTCCCTTGCTACATATTCTTCTTTTTATCTCAGGGAAAACTCATTTCCCTTCTTGTCTTACTTCATCGTCTAGCTTCTCCTGCATTATTGCCCTCGACACACCTGGAAAATGGAAATAATTAATTCTCAGAAGAAAGCCAAAAACTGCCACCAATCCAAACCCCATCTCTGTCTCCCTCCATAATACACATTTGCTAGCTAGCCTAGCAGTCCAAATTTATAAGTTTTAAAGTACTTGACCACCCTCAACCTCAAAACCTCAGCTCTCGATCGTTGTTCTCAGGCTTAAACAATGACCGGAATATCAGAACTACTGAATGATTCCACATGGTATATGGAAAAGGCCATATTACAATGACAACTATCATTTCCAGATTAGGCCCTGCGCCCCTGCCCTCCTCCTCTCTTTGGAGGCCAAGAATTTAAAGAGGACCAGATGGATGTGTGTTGTGTGTACTACTGTATGTCCTTTCAATTTGACCCTCCGGCCAGTTGGAGAGAAATTATATCATCCAAGCTAGGATGGACGACATTATTGATCGATCACGACATACCCACATGGACATGGTTGTACGTGTTATCCATTTTATGATGAGAATGATAGATTGCAGCTATCTATGTTGTATATATATCTAGCTTTATTTGCACCCAAACATATAACACATCCCATGTTACTTCTCTCTTTGCCGAGTAGGGCTTGTGGTACTCGTCAAGTTTCCACCCTGGAAAAAGTTTCATTCTGTAGTATTCGATCCAATTTATATATATAGGATGTCTATATATGTAGATTCAACTGTAGCTGAAATGGCTTTTAAGGGTATTCTCTCGGATGATTGCAATGCGTCTTAAACTTCCGGGGATCGTAAACCTATCGATCAAGCAGCTTTCCTGTTTAGGAAAATTAGTAGCCAGCAGTGTTTTCGGCCCTGAAAGCTTTAGATAGCTATTGATCTCGGATTTGAAATTGAACAATATTTGCAATGGAAGTGTCACAGATTGAGGTGATGAGGTGACAATCAATGTTGACAGTCGTAGATTACACCATTCGAATTTTTGGCCAATATGAGAAGCAAGTTAATTTGATGTTTGAACACATATCCAGATGCAGAAGCTAATTCGTACTCCCGCCCTGCAGTGATGTACCAAATCTTAAAGTATATAATTTTAGGCATCAACTAATTAAGTTGACATTTGCCAATGCTCACTGTCAGAAGTTAATTTACAATACATATATGTTAACATTTCTCATACATGATGTTACCACTTTGAGGATTGATTTTACTACTCTGACAATTTGTGCTAACTAAGGAAAAGTCCTTATTTTGATACGAAGTCTTTATTAGAGTAAAGTAATTAAGTCTTTATTAGAGTAAAGTATTACGTATGTATGTCTTCGTATGTACGTTCATGTAGAGTTATCATGCATGAAGTAATGGATTTTTTTTTAAAACTTTTTATTAAATAATTCACACACACCTTACATATGTCAATAAAATTTGAACTCATAACGTCAAAGTTGTTAGTTAATTACCCACTTTAACCAACCACGTCACGGCTCACCTTAACCCATGACGTCAATGCATGAAGTAGTGCTAAAAGGCTAGGAAAAAGAGAATTATTAGAAGAACATTATCAATTCTTTCAGTACCATCATAGTTGGGTTTCTCTACAAAGAGAATTTATAAGCCACATACAAGTTGGCTAATTTCGATAATAACAAGAAGGGAAAATGCTTATTTGCACAAAAATAACAAAGTCATACCCTAATCCAATGAAGAAAAAAAAAGTCAAAAGCCCATTTCAATTAATCTTACGTAAAATACTATTTTACCCTTACATAATATCTCTCACCTCTCCTCATATCTAAACTCTCTCTCTCTCTCTCTCTCTCTCTCTCTCTCTCTCTCTCTCTCTCTCTCTCTCTCTCTCTCTCTCTCTCTCTCTCTCTCTCTCCAGATCCCATCCCTCATCTCCGACGACGATCCCCCGCAGCCTTGTCCTCCCTCCACAAGCTCGTCGTCTACTGCCCCGGCCTCCTCCACTTCAGCGTCCTCCGATTTCGGCCTCAAACGCGAACTCGGCCTCAATCCTTCACCTCCGGATCGATCTAGTCTGCAGTGAAGTTGGCGTGGCGGTTCTGCGGCGCACGAGGACGCGGCGGCCAAGGTGAATGCGGCAGACCACATCGTTGACGACGATTAGGTCGGAGTCGAAGTAGATGATGCGGCAGACGCTGGAGTGGAAGAGATCGGCAAGGTAGATGCGCTCGTAGTTGAGCAGCTGTTCCAGACTTGATCGAAATCCCCATCGACGAAGGTCGAGGAGCCACCATCGCCACCAGCGTCGGGCGAACGACGTCGTTTTGTCGAGGAAGCGTCAGTTCTGGGAATGGGGGAATGACGGTGGTTAAGCTATAGTTAATTTTTTTAACTAGGGGTAAGTAAATATTTTACTGGGGGTCAATAAATATTTTACTAAGGGTCAGTAATTTTTCTTTTGGTTTCGTTTTGGTTGGGAATTGCCTTCTTCTTCTATTTTCTTTGTTTTTATGTGTTTTGACAGATTATTGGGGTCAGTCGTACATAGGTTAATAGAAAATTACTAGGGGTCAGTAATTTTTCTTTTGGTTTCGTTTTGGTTGCGAATTGCCTTCTTCTTCTATTTTCTTTGTTTTTCTGTGTTTTGACAGATTATTGGGGTCAGTAAAAAGATAAATAGAAAATTACTAGGGGTCAGTAATTTTTCTTTTGGTTTCGTTTTGGTTAGGAATTACCTTCTTCTTCTATCTTCTTCGTTTTTCTGTGCTGTAATGTATTTTTCTGGCGACCAGTGATCGGAAAAAGTCTGACGACGAGAATCAGGTGACCGGAAAAAATCCGACAACTAGAATCCGGTGACCGGAGACCGGCGACTAGAATCTGGTGACCGGAGACTGGCGACAGAATACCTGAACCTGGTGACCGGTGAGGTTCCGACCAAGTTTTCTCTCTCTCCCATTTTCTCTCTTTATGCATCTTTATAAGTTGATGGCAAAATAGTCATAAATTAATAATGTTTGTTAAAATTTTAAGTAAAGATTTGTTCATTTGGGCATAAAATAAGTTACCTTATATTGAAATGAGCTCTTAAAAAAGACATTCATTGAAATTGGCAATGAAGAGCTAAAATTAGTATTAAATAGACATTTTCCCTAACAAGAAAGATATCATGATTATTAATTAATGTTCTATAACCATAACCATGCATGTTGAAGAACAATAGGGATGGAAAAAGAAGTACTACATGCATGACAACAATTGACGCATAACTAGTGGAACTGATCGATTTCCTCCGTCACGTCCAAATGTAAGCAGTTATGTGCATGTTTGTTTGTTGGAACTAAATGAGACTGTGCTAAATAAGGAGTCCGGTTTAGTTAGTATGTACTGTGTTTGGTGTTACTGGATACAAAAATAAATGAGTTTACATAGCAGCTTGTTTTTTATTTTGGCCTTCTTAGATGATGTTATTGTGGGTACTCAAATAGACCATCCTTAGATAACACCATCCTCTTAAACCATAAACCAAACAAACTACCCTCTAATCCTACGCAACACCAAATATGGGTTAATATTAGTACAACTTAAGACACTCCACATGAGTCTAAGACAGTCCTTAAAAATAAGTAGGTGTAATGTAATCCTGAGTACCAAACGTGCACATATATATTAAACCAAAAACATTAGACATTTTAGTCTAGAATGACAATTTTGGCAAAAATGTTATATTAGTTTAACCCAAGTACGTAGGGTCCAAACTTAAAAGAAAGCTAGCTTGTAGATTAGTGTGTGACATAAATATACACCAATGCTTTTCAATGCTGCGAGCTATTATATATCGATACATGATACATCTATGCAGCATCCATGCCATCTGAGGTAGCTTGAGAGACTTGTAGCATGCCTTGTGCTATATATGATGGCCGGAGTGGTGACGGCGTACGCCTACAATTTTGATATTGGAAACCTTTCTGCAGAGCTCACAGTTCCAAAGTCAACACAGGGATACTGGCCGGGGAACTTTCAAATGAACAATTTCAACATATCTTTCACCTTCTCTGAGTAATTTTACACGTACAGTTTCTTTTGTATATGCCGTTGTTTTACTGGCACAGCAATCACAATCATCACATACAGTAAGTACTACTAAACAGTGGCGGATCCAGGATTCAACGCTGAGGTAGGCTTGGATTTTTTTCAATTTTTTTTTTTTTCAGGCTGATAACGTGTTAAAGGAGAAAAGATAACGAAAATAATGGTTTATTCATTCATTGATAGAAAAACCTATTTATAGGCATTACATAGAGTCTCCCGAATGATCTAGAAGTTCTATCAACTGTAATCTATTCTAATAAGGAAACCAGATTAACCAATCCTACGTGTATTAGGGTAAGACACATAACAGAAGGATGAAAATATAATTTCCTTAAACAAGTCTAAAATATTTAACTAAAATATAGTAGATATACACTTGAGATGCAATAAGAAAATAAGAACCTAGCCAAAATGTACTACCACTAATTAATCCAATTGCTAGAAAGAATTTTTTTTAGAACTATGTATATTAAATAAAATAAAAGAGAGGTTATGAAAGAATTCAATCAAACTAATATAAAAAAGAAAAACCTTGGGTGACCAGCTATGGTCACTTATGGGTGACAAACATCAATGAGAGATGGGTAAGTGTCAACAATAATTATAAACAAACATGCCAAATACCCAAAACCCGCTTGTTATGATGTCCTTAAATTGCAACCAAACATTTTTAAAATGGACATGTGTCTCATGTTCGTTGGCTATGGTCACCTTAAGGTGACTAACCTTGTCACTAAAGTCGAGTTCATATTAAAAGGCTATGACTCATAGCCTATGAGGCCCATTGTATTTTAAAAGTAAAGTAGTAAGAAAAAGGAAACACAAAGAATGTTGAACTTGGGAATTGAACCCAAGTGGCTTAGTTTGTAGTAATTATACTAAACTAAGCCTGCAAAGACTTCTGTCATGCTTATTGTGCATACGTTAAAAAATTTATTCAAACAATCTCGATTGGGCTTGAGCCCTATCGAGCTCTTACCTAAATCCGCGCTTGCTACTAAAGGGACTGCTACTATAACCTCTCTTGTTAAATATTGACATTGAACCACAATTTCCATCGAACACTTCAGTCAAGGAAAAAAAATTCATATATGGCCGCCCCAAGTTTGAATCCTGAATCCGCCATTGCTTTGAATTTCTATTAAATAGGGGATTTGATGACAGATTCTATATATACGCAGAATCGAAGGACATAAACAACCAAGCTAGATGTACTACGACATATATAATGCATGCAATAACAGATTACCTCAGACAACTCTAGATGCAGCTACAGACCTCTACATAGACAACTCTACCAGCCAGTTTTAATTTCTTGACGTTGAATCTGCAGTCAATTAATCAATAAACTCACAGTCATGTATATATGAGTCATGATAATTAAGTAATCCGGCCAGGATGTTCATCTGTACTGATTATGCCTTAATGGATGGATCGATCATACTATATATATATATATATATATATATATGCTCCTTAATATATGATAACAAATCAGGGATAATTAACAAACCTGCGTGGACTGATTGCATGGACAAGAATGAAGAACAGAATATCATGAGCATGATTACGAGAATGCGGATCAGAGAGAATGAGATGGTTGCAGTAAGCCGTCATAGATGATCCGATGAGAGATTGTTGCAGTAAGCCGTCATAGATGATCG
This sequence comes from Fragaria iinumae, assembly GCA_009720345.1. Classification (NCBI taxonomy): domain Eukaryota; kingdom Viridiplantae; phylum Streptophyta; class Magnoliopsida; order Rosales; family Rosaceae; genus Fragaria; species Fragaria iinumae. The sequence continues at coordinate 21,196,331 of CM019118.1, read as the reverse complement.
TTATATATAGGCAAAGAATTAATTAGCAGCAAGCAATGGAGAACGACGTTGGCTTTCACCAAATTGTAAAATACAGCATTGATGTCTAACGTGTATTTTGGGAGGAAAAAGGTGGAAAAATCAACCAGATGTGCTAGTTTAAGCTAATAATTATAAATGAGAAACCATTCTAGAAGAATTGATTATTATTCTCTAAGACTTTGAACTTCTAATTTCTTATTTTTAAGTCGAACATCCATAGAGGAAATTTGTTCAATACAGAAAAGGTATTCAGACGTTTTCAAAAAAAAAAAAAAGGAAAAGATATTCAGACAAAACAAAAAGAAAAGAGAGAGACAAAACCAAACCTTTCAGACAGAACAACAGTATTTATCCAGAACTCTTTTTTTTTTTTTTTTTTTTGGGAAACATTCATTAATAATAGATCAAATAGATACATCTTTATGCAGTACCTCGGAGAGCCATTGTGGCCCTTCCTCTACCCAAACTTGAAATGCAGGAAATAAAAGCGTGTATTTGCTTAAAGCATGCGCTGGCTGATTAGTGATTACATTTCCTTGGGCAATAAGTAGAAGCGAAACATGTTCTTCACCTCTTGTATTAACATGCCTTCCACAGACCAATCTTCCTTTGCACTTCCTAGATCATTGTTGACTGATAAAGCATCAGATTCCAATATTATTTGAGAACTACTGAAACCTGATTGTTGAAGCACCTGGAGTCCCAAAGCAGCAGCATAAGTTTCAGCCGCTTTGACACTGAATCTGCCCCTGAAACCCTTGGACACAGCAATCATGAGCTCTCCCCTTTCATTTCGAAGCACTGCACCCATACCTCTAATGCCATGCGCATCATCTATTGCAGCATCCACATTCAACTTTAGGAAGGGTGAACATGGTTTAGCCCAACAATCTGAAACTGCAACTGATCTTGGCAAATGAGAAATATTATTAATTACGAACTCTTAAATATTATTCTAAGACTTTAATTGGTAAATTAGATAAGTCTGGTGTTGTGTAAATTAAGGTGTTGAGCAATGTAAGTTGTGCACGTACAGATCGATACATGCAGTTGTCTTTGGTGCGTCAACAAGACCATGGTAATTATGGTTTGCATATATTGCCTATACGATGCTAGCTTATCGGATCCACCCTTCACAAACTAATTTCTATCCCGGTTTTGGGTGCTAATTAAGATCCATCTCCCGGCCATTTGTTGAAATCTAACAAAGTGGGGACTGGGGAGGACTGGAGAAGTAGTATTGGATCGGAGCGACAAGTTTGGGAGTGTTGAATTGGTATTTTAGTTTCTGTGCTCCTAGCCGTTTGTTTTATTTGTTTTGTTATGAATAAGTTGTCCTAGTCAATTGGTAGATAGAGTACGTAGGTAGAATGTTTACATTGTCTTTAGGAGTATATATCTTTTTTTTAGGAAAATATTAAGAATTTCATTTAACCGGAAAACAATATTACAACCATGGGAGATATCGGTGGTGAAAATAATTCCCTACTCGCCTCCCTACCCGAAACACCAACGATTACAGTAGACAAGAACTGATAGGGGTTCAACCATAACCTAACTTAATCCATAAGTATCAATACATCCTTACAGTCAACCTCAAGAAGACACAACCATTTCAAACACTACATGCCAAAATTATCAGCATATATGCACATGTAACCTCTCAATTATATTGACAACAAGAATTAACCGACATTTATTTAGTCCCTGGAAATGACAACATAACCATGACTCACCCCACGACACGACACCAAACTACCAATGTCACACCCCGGACCCGGTGTCGATGGTTTCCAAGCACCTAATGCCGAACTCGAGACGTGAGCGGGAAAAGTAAAAAAAACTAAAACAAATTCAAATACTTTTTCAGAAATTGTAAAAATAAAAGAAAATAAAACATTTACAAATAACAAAACCAATTACAAAAACAAAAAGATGAGTCAGTACGATCTATCTCACTACTAATCTTCCGTAAACATGGATGACTCTCGTACACGTCAACTAACGTCACCGTTAAACTTCTCGAAAGAGGTGTCATACCTCGTACCTAAACAAGAGTCTATAGGGGTGAGTTTACACTCAGTAGGGCCAAACCTCTTAAATTATACTTAACTACGTCGCCCAAACAAGTTAACAAATATCAAACAATACTTTATAAAAATAACAATTCAATGCATGTATGATAATGAATTACTTCCTCAATTACTGGCTATCAGTCCATATATCAAAGACAGGTGAGCCTACACGTCCCATACAGTGTATTTTACTAATCGGGGGTGACTCAAATGTCTCGAATATATGATCTAACAATCAGTAATATCTCACCACTTGCATCTCTTTTGTTAGTCATCTTGTTATACTCATGGTCTCCAAACCCGAAACTCGAAAGATCGTTTTATCGATATCCGCCATCAAAGGCGTCTGCTTTCCCCAAATTTGTGCACGTGTGGGCTAGCCTGGATCTTGGACAACCCATGAGGAAACTCAACTGCACAAAATATATCTATTCTATCAATCTCATTCTCATCTCCACGATCACCATTCTCACTATTCTCACGTTTCCTCACAATGCATGATGCATAACAATTGATCATCAATACTCGCATCATAATATCGAACACATGCTTTTAAGGAAAGCGATAACGTTAATCATATAAATCAACGACAACACATGCTTTTAATGAAAACAATAACATTCAATGGCACACAAATCACTCATTTTAATTATAATATAATTATCAATTTAAAGAAGGTTCCCCAAGTGACCCTACCTGAAATCCAAGCGCTAGCTCCGACACTAAGTAAAATTAGTAACGCTGCAACACGCATTCTAAAATCTTTATCCTTCTGCTTCTAGAACTGCAATGTGCCTCCAATCTTCGCTTGGATTCTTGTTCTGATAAAGATAGCAAAACATTTCAAGCAATACGATCTAAGTCCTTGAAATTGCTAAGGACACCCAACTACTTATTTCCAATTTCGCTCACCTTTTCCGACAACTACCGAATCACACGCCACCCGCAATTAGTCGTATCCCAACCACGCTCCAAGCACCAGGCTAACCACCGAATTTACTCTCTACACCCAATTCCTTTTTTCTACTAAATCTTTATATTTGCGTATCTCAATCTTATCAATCTTCTCATCTCTTAATTGTAGGCATAACAACAACTTATCAGCAAACCCAGACATGACCAAAACTAAATCCATTACTGTTTCCAACTCCCCGAGCAACACATCAAATCCATATGAAAGTAATGAAAACCCAATTCTTCTGTTCCCGTACCCATACTGCTCTTAGACTCCACAACAACCCAGCAAAGCCAACTTAACCTTCATTACACCCAACTCCTCTAATCATCTTTCTCTAACAATAATTCAGTAAGCTAACACCCATTCAAAACAGAAATCAAAACGTTAACTAGCAGCTATCACCGCCACTTCCGCCATCGAACAACACTGCCCAAATTCAACACCTTCCAATTCTCAATTTCCTGTAATATCAATATATCTAGCAGTCAAAATCATTCTCAGATATTTATAAGTGCCTGGAGATCAACCAAACGAATACCAAACACTTCCACAACCGCCGTGCACAGTAGCCACACACGGCGGTGTATACTGCTCAAAATCTAACTTCTCCAATTCATATCCAAACTCGAATTCAAGCATATAAACAGGTAGAGCTCGACAAATGGATCAAGTTTCATACATTGATCGAAACCAAACGTCGCCGGAAACCATGGCAACTCGCCGGAAAACTCAAACCACTCCTCTGCATTGATTCTCACTCACCACTGCTCGCCTCGACATATTGAAGCCACAGGGAGGTTCTCCAGGTCAAGGCGAAGCTACCACCACCAGCCATGCACGCCACCGTGGTCGGAATCGGAAACACGATCGGAAACACAGAAATCCTTCTTCTGCTCAATCCTCTGTACCGACTTGTCATCTCAGCAAACCAACAACATATAAAGGTTTCTGACATAGAGAGGAAGCTAACCACACAGGTGAGAGGCTTCGACGCTGCCGGAATCGGAGACTCGCCGGCGAACCCAGCCTCTGCTTCTCCACTTCGAATCTCTCTCTCCAGACCTCTTATCTGAAAACCAAGGACATGGACATGACCAGGACGTCGAGCTGAAGCTATCTCCACCGATCTGCCATTACGCCAGCGCCGGAGGACGAAGAAAAGTCCAGGTTGACCCGTCGACTCCGTTCGGGTCGAGACTGACCCGGTCTATGTCACCGTCTATTGCAATCTGATCCGATTCCATTCTCTCTTCCTCTATATAAAAGCCATCCACCGGCTGAGATTCAGCGGTTTGATAAATCAATGGCCCAGATCAAACTGTCTTATTTTCTATTTTTAATAAAAAATTTAAATAATACCAACATCTAAAAATCATTAAAAATAGCTTTGATATTCGAAAACGCTTCCGTAAAATCCTACAAACTCGGAACGACGTCTAGTTTAATCCTATGGGCTCGAAAAACAAAAATCGATAAACTAAAAATTTGAATAATTTTCGAATGCCACGAAGAATTTGAAAGTATAATAGAAATCGAAATACAAATAGCTTAAAAAATAATTTTTTTTTTAAAAATAGAAAATTGAAATTCCAGGATGTTACAACCAAAAACCCTAAATCCTTACTCAAAGAGAAGGCCGAAACCCTCGCTCAAAGAGGAGTATAGATCTCAACAGTAATGGGATAAGGATTCTAGGTTTTTCTGAGTTGTTTGTTGGTGTAACTTTATATAAATAGCTACATATTTGTTTGAGTCAATGAATAAAATCATCGAAGTCATTCAGTAGTTTTGTGTTGTTTACAATTTGCTTTCAGTCAAGTTTATTCAAGGCAACAGGCTAAACAAGCAAACCCTAACAATGGTAGAACCCTCAAACAAAACCCAGCGGCAAGACAAAAATCAAAACCCCTAGAGCTGGATCGACCTCCCTGACGACGTCACCACTTCGATACTATTACGATTGTGAGCCATTATTGGAAGTACAAACCATGCTTTTTTGATATTTCTTCTTGGTAAGTAATAAGGTTACAAACTTAAACTATATATAGCAGAAGTTTGGGGAGAAACACACTTTATCACTCATACATCTCTTACACACACAAGACTAACCTAAAGTAACAAGACAGTATAGCTGTGGCACTAAGATCAAAAACACCATGCTGCTTTAGGAGACCAGCAGCAGCCACCATGCTGCTGCTGAAGAGGAGACCAGCAGCTGTATACAGTCCATAAGTAGCTGTCACAAACTTGCACAATCTCATACCTCTAAAGTCAACTTAAACTAGATTAGTTCAACTTATACAACAACTCTGATATACAAGTAGTGTAAAGTGTACAAGTAAACAGTAAACAGTAAACGGTAAGCTTGGAAGGAGACCACAACAGCCATGTATCCTCAGATATAGGAGACCACAACACCTATGTATCCTTCGGATACAACCATTCTTGCATACCATAGCCATACCTCCAATATTCCTCCAATACTCCCCCTCAAGCGAGATCAAGGAGAAGCCTTGAGCGAAGCTTGCTAGAATATTCGATAAAATTTACAACTCCATGTGGAACACAAACCAGCTTTTGTAAAAATCCCAGCAGATCTTCGAAGGATGGCAGACAACTCATGTATCCTCCACATGCTGATAGGACTGCAAAGATGTTGCTTAGAAGACTTCCTTCTTGTTCATCACCTCCATAGAACTAAAACTCCGATAATTCAACACCGGAAAGAAAGGGAAAAAAAATGGACAATAGATCTCTCTTCCAAATTAAAAAGAAGAAATTAACAACCAAAAGATAAAGAGTTTTTTTTTTTATATAAGATTTCTCTTTCAAAATAGAAAGAAGAAATCAAGGATAGGTGTCGATAACCCAACATCAGCAAAGTTGAGATTCCATTAGAACCTCGGGCAACAGATCTCTCCTCCAAAATAGGATGAAAAAGATCAGATGTGACCATTATTGATTTCTCTTCATAGAGGAAAGATGAAATCAGTGGCCAAGAAATGGATAGTCTTATACAGAAGAACTCTCAAATCAGAAATGAATATCAATAGTCCAACAACGACAAAGATGAGATCCCATAAGAATCTTGGACAACAGATCTATCCTCTAAAATAAGATGGATTCGATCAGAAAGAGTCTTATAGAGAAGAACTCTGAACAAATTTCTCTTCCACAAAGGAAAGAAGAAATCAGAAATAGAGGTTACACTAGAATCCCGACCAAGAAGAGGCGCGCAGGCCATGGAACCCAATAACAGGCCATGAACCATGTTCTAATACCATGTGGAAAAACTGAAGGCAAAGCTTGCAGAAATTTTCTGATATTTCTTCTTGGTGTAAAAGACTTTACAGATCTACTCTACATATAGAAGATTGAGATAAATACATATCTCCTTTTTCTTTACAGACTCTTACACGCCAAACCCACTCTAGTAGCAGACAACAAGGACATAAAGATAAGCTATAAAGGAAGCTATACAAGTAAAGTACAAAGTAAAAAGTAAAAAATAAAGTGTACAGTAATAGGAATGGCTGGAAATCCTATGGATAATAGGCATAACCCCAGCCATACTTCCAAAGTACAAACCATGCTTCCACTTCCAATACTCCCCCTCAAGCTGGATCAAGGGGATTCATTGAGCTAAGCTTGCCCAAGAGTCAATGAAATTGAGCAGCGGAAAGAGATTTTGTAAAGATGTCAGCCAATTGATCTTGACTGCGAGTGTAGTGTGTATCAATAACCTTGGACTGAACTTGAGCTCGTATATAATGACAATCGACCTTTATACGCTTGGTTCTCTCATGAAAGACCTTTCTGATTAGAGGCAAGAGATTAGAGGCAATATGCATTGCAGCTTGATTATCACAATAAAGGGACATGGGTTGACTGCTAGGGGATCCCAAATCAGACAGCAATCCCTTCAGCCAAATAAGCTCACAAGCAGTGGAAGCCATAGCTTGATATTCATCTTCGACACTAGAACGGGCAACAACAGTTTGTTTCTTGCTTCTCCAACTGACTAAGTTACCACCTACAAAGGTACAGAAACCTGTAATGGACTTACGATCAAGAAAATTTCCTGCCCAATCAGCATCTGTGTAGCCTAAAATGTTAGTATGACCATTGTTTTTCAACAAAATACCTCTACCACCAGAGCCTCTAAGATAACGAAGAATTCTCTTAACAATGCGAAGATGAGCTTGCATAAATTGACTAACAATACTCACAACAAAAGTAATGTCTGGACGAGTGATTGTAAGGTAGATTAACTTACCAACCAGCCGTTGATAAGAGGTCACATCATAGAGAGAAAGACTTAAAGTATCAAACTGAAGCTTGCTTTCAAGAGGAGTGCTGGCAGGCTTGCTATCCCACTTATTGTCAAGGGGAGTGCTGGTAGGCTTGTTGTCCCACAGCTCTGACTCTTTCAGCAAATCAAGAACATACTTCTTTTGATTTAGAAACAATCATTTGTGAGAAGTAGCCATTTCAATATCAAGGAAGTACTTAAGACGTCCCAAATCCTTAATAGCAAACATGTTACGAAGAGATTGCTTGAGAACATTAATCTCTTATTGGTTATCACCTGTCACAATCAAATCATCAACATAGATAAGCACCACAAGCTTACTTGATGAACCAATTCGAACGAATAATGAGGAATCTGCATTGCTGCTATGAAAACCAACTTCTTCAAGCACAGAACTAAGCTTGGCATACCAAGCTCGAGGAGATTATTTCAAGCCGTAAATGGCTTTGTGAAGTTTGCATACCATATTAGGATCAGAAGATTGAGAGTGACCAGGAGGCAGTTTCATATAAACCTCCTCTTCAAGAGCACCATGTAGAAAAGCATTATTTACATCCATTTAAAAAAGAGGCCAACCATGATTCACAACAACTGAAAGAAGAACCCTAAGAATACTCATTTTTGCAACAGGGGCGAAGGTTTCTTTGTAATCAACTCCATAAGTTTGAGTGAAACCCCGAGCTACCAATCAAGCCTTATGTCTTTCTACAGTGCCATCTGAGTGAAACTTGGTCTTATACACTCATCTACTGCCTACTGCCTTCTTCCCTTGAGGAATCTTAACCACACTTCATGTTTTATTCTCATTAAGGGCTTGAATTTCATCTGTCATAGCCTGTTTCCACACTTCATATTGATTTGCTTCATCAAAGCTTTGAGATTCATGAGTAGCATCAAGAGTGTTGAGAAAAGCAGAATGAGCAGCAGAGAACCTTTTATAAGAGATGAAAGCAGTCATTGGATACATCGCAACATATGTCACATAATCCTAGAGCTTTGATGGAGGACCTCATACTCATGTAAGATTTCTACGAGGTACAGCTGGAGGTGGAGAAAGCGGCTCAACAACAGGTTGCACAGGTGCGGCACTAAGACCAAAAACACCGTGCTGCTTTAGGAGACCAAAAACACCGCTTCGAAGCTTTTCTGATATTTCTTCTTGGTAAGTAGGAAGGTTACAAACCTAAACTATATATAACAGAAGTTAGGTGAGAAATACACTTCATCACCCATACATCTCTTACACACACAAGACTAACCTAAAGTAACAAGGCAGCACAACTGTGACACTAAGACCAAAAATACCATGCTGCTTTAGGAGACCAGCAGCTGTATACAACCCATAAGTATATGTCACACACTTACACAATCTCATGCCTCTAAAGTCAACTTAAACTAGATTAGTTCAAACTGAACTAATCTCTTACACAACAACTCTGATACATAAGTAGTGTAAAGTGTACAAGTAACATATAAATAGTAAACGGTAAGCCTGGAAGAAGACCACAACAGCCATGTATCCTCGGATCTGGGAGACCACAACACCCATGTATCCTCGGATACAACCATTCTTGCATACCACAGCCATACCTCTAATATTCCTCCAATAGCCATCGAGATTTTGGTGTCCACCATGAACGTGTGCACGACATGGCGCAAAATCTGCAAGGACCCTAGAAAGTGGCTCACCTTCGACATGTGTGATGTTTCGGTTTATGGTGAGTCGCCCTCACCCTACCCCATGGACAAGTTGTGTAGGAAAGCCATTGATCTTAGCTGTGGCAACCTCGTCGACATCAGTGTGCACAACTTCAGCTCCGATGATCTCCTTAAGCATATCACTGATAGGTATTGTAATTTTCTATAAGTTATAAGCATGCATGTTGAAGTTTCTTTATTATCTATAATTTTTTATTTTTTTTTTGAAGGGGAAAAGGGGCAGCAGCCCCAAATTTTATTCAGCAGAATCATAGGTTGGTACAATCATACCTTATAACCACTCTAAGCATGATAGGCATAGAATCAAGCCATTCAAGCTGATTCGATTGTTCAAAAGCAAAACTAGCTAGTCTATGAGCTACACAATTTGTAGTTCTAGCAGCAAAGGTGATCTTGACATTTCTCATTCTGTTAAGAGCAACATGAATGTCAGCTAGAATATTACCATACTCCATTTGCAAGAAGTCTGTGGCACTGATGTCTTGAACAGCAAGCTGGCAGTCTGTTTGAACCTCATAGTCATGATATCCCAGCTTGTGCATCCATTGTAAACCAGTTCGAATTGCTTCCAGTTCAACTTGCTTTGGAGAAGTGACGTTTGTGAGATGATAAGCGAAAGCAGCAATGGCATGACCATCAATACCACCATCGGTGTTGTTATGCAGAAATGCTCCATCAACATTTAGTTTTAGGACTCCTACTGCTGGTGGACTCCATCTAGGTGTGGTTTGCTGATTTTTCTTTGGAACAAGAGGTTTAGTAGCTTCCACAAACTCATGATACCAAGCCATAGTACCACACAGAATATCAGCTGCAGATTGGGGTTTTTGGGACCAAAAAGTATTATTCCTGTTTCTCCATAAACCGCATATTACCATCAGCAATTTTGCAAACTTTTCAGTTGAGAGAGACAATGTTTGTTCAAGCATCCATTATTTAAAGTCAAAAATAGGTGACATGATAGCAGATAGCTTGAGAGGCCCCCTGGATAAAATGTCTTTTGCTAAGGGACAAGCACACGTGATATGAGCAATGTCTTCGTACTCATGAGGGCAGGAGACACCCTTCACTGGACCAGTATAACCTTTTGTGGTTAAGCAAGCTCTAGTGGGCAGAATATTATTACATGCTCTCCAAGAACAGATGAGTACTTTACCTGGAATTTTTGATTGCCACAGTTTCTTCCAGAGAGGTTCAAATGGATCACCAGAAGAAGATGAGGCAAGAGCATTTGGCATGACAATAGCTCTTGCAATCCAATAAGCAGTTTTGACTGAATGGAATGCACAATATTTTTTGACTGGTAGCATTAGGGAAGCATTGTTGTACCTTTACACTATTCCAAGTTCTGGACTGAGGATCAATGAGGTCTTGAACTAGATTCAGCTGACATGAATTTGGTTTGTGAATTAGGTACTTGGGGCAGTTTGGTATCCAGGCATCATTCCAAATATTAATCTGAGCACCGTCTCCAATTTTCCATTGTATACCTGCTTCCAAGACAGGTCTGCTCTGAAAAATACTCCTCCAAAAAAAGGAAGGATGCTCACTAAGTTGAGCTTCCCAGAATGAACAGTACGGGTAGTACCTAGCTTTAAAAACCTGAGCCACCAGAGAGTTTGGGAATTTAACCAGCCTCCATGCTTGTTTAGCTAGCATTGCTAGATTATATTCATATAAGTGTTTAAATCCCAGACCTCCTTCGTTTTTGGTAAGGCACATTCTTTCCCAACTGCGCCAGTGAATTTTCTTCTTGTTGTCTTCATCACCCCAAAAAAATCCTGCACATAGCTGATGAATGTCTTCACAAAGGGTCTTTGGCAATAAGTAACAGTTCATAGCATAAAGTGGCATAGTTTGAGCTACTGCCTTGATTAAAACCTCTTTGCCTGCAACACTGAGAAGTTTTGCTTTCCAACCAAGTAACTTGTTTGAGAGCTTTTTTTTTTTTTTTTTTTTTTCTTTGATGTATGCAAAGATTTGAGTTTTGGATTTTCCAACTCAAAGAGGAAGACCTAGATACCTGTCATGTTCAATTGATAATTGGACTTGTAGAATAGCAGCCAACTCACTTTGAATCTCAGGAGAGACATTTCTGCTAAAAACCACACTGCTCTTCTGATAATTTATTTTTTGTCCAGAAGCACTTTCATACAGGTTGAGGAGTGTTCTAAACCTCTGACATTCATCTGCTTCGGCTGCACCAAAAATAAAACTATCATCTGCAAAAAACAGATGATGTAGAATGGGAGCTTGAGAGCTTAATTTCAAACCCTTTATCGTTTATTCTGCAACAGCTTTAGAGATGAGGGATGAGAGCCCTTCTGCACACAGAATGAATAGGTAAGGTGATAATGGATCACCTTGCCTAATACCTCGAGAGGGAGAAATGACTTCAGTGGGCTTGCCATTCAGTAAGATGGAGTATTGGACAGAAGTGACACCAAGCATGATTTGAGTGACCCAAGCTTGGGCAAAACCAAGTTTCAACAACATGGCTTCAAGAAAATGCCACTCTAGCCGATCATAAGCTTTTGAAATATCCAACTTCAAGGAGAAGAAACCTTCTTGTTGTTTCCGAAGCCCATGCATAAAGTGGGCTACCTCTGTAGCAATTAAAGTGTTATCAGATATTAACCTGCCTGGGACATAAGCACTTTGTAATGGAGAAATAATGTCAGGTAATAGACGTTTGAGTCTATTTGCTACCACTTTGGAGGCAATTCTATTGAGGACATTGCAGAGAGCAATTGGTCGAAAGTGACTCGCTTCTTTTGGCTCTTTGATCTTTGGAATGAGTCATAAGTGAGTGAGGTTGGCATTTTCAAGACTAGCACCTGTCGATAAATATTGTCTGACAGCAAGACATACATCAGAGCCAACAATACTCCAATATTTTTGAAAAAAGAACGGGGACATACCATCCGGGCCAGGGCCTTTTGAAGGATGCATATGAAATAAAGCTGCTTTGATTTCCTCATCTTCATACGGCAAAAGCAGTTGCTCATTCATCTCAGCAGTGACTCTAGCTTGAGTTTAAAACTGTACTCATGTGATTTGTGCTATAATTTGGTTCTGAGTGAAAAATAGATTTGAAATACTGCATTACACCATCCAGAATAACAGTTGGTTCAGTAGACCAATTTCCCTGGGAATCTAGTATTATCTATAATTCATCAATGAACGTTTATGTCGATTTGGATTTTGGATCTTCTTCGAGTTGTACCCACGCTAACATGCATGTTCATTCATAAACCTTTTCAATAGTTGTAGGGGAATCAAACGGCTTTGTATTGTGTATTCTGACATAGCAAATAGTGGACTGATTGAAGCGGCACCAAAGCTCCCGTTGTTGGAGGACCTTGAAATTTCTTACTGCAACTACAGACTCGATATTCCTCCCTTCAATTCGTTCCATTGCATACAGCTGGTAACAGGATCTGGGAACCCTGTATATGGAGATCACATGGGCAAAAGTTAACCTTTAGCAAACATCTCAATCTGATAACCTGCAAATCCAAGCAGTGAAAGTAGATTGGTCCTGTGCTTTCGCTTTTGTTGGCTTCATTATCCCACAATCTCAGAAAAACCAATGTTTCCTCATCTTGTTGGAAACAGGGACCAACCTATTTATGCAGCGATGCAGGAATCATGACAGTTTGACATGTGTCCATGCCCGCTGTCTTGAAGTGATTGGCCGTTGTTGCCCTCGTTTGAAATCGTTGAAATTGAACAAGTACAACAATCACAACACTAAATGGGATTTGGATGGATGGGATGGCGATGCATTTGCTATAGCAGGGACGATGCAGGGTTTGCAGCACCTCCAGCTTTTCGGAAATAGGCTCACTAGCAAGGGCTTGCGCGCCATTCTTGATGGTTGTCCGCTGCTTGAGTAACTTGATCTGCGTCAATGTTGGTATATTAATCTGGAGCCTGCTCATCATTGGTTTGTTAAACTGGATGAAGAATTGAAAAGAACGATGTATCATGATTCTAAACATGACTATGAACGTCTTGCTGCAGAAAAACTTGTCCACAAGGAGTTTGTGGAAGAATCTAAGAACTATATCGTGACATTAATCTAAGAACTGGACGTTATAATTTGGTTTCCATTTACATAGCGAGAAACGTACAGTCTTCAATCATTTCAGTTTCTAGTGCTTAATATTGAGAACTTATTATTAATTTGGGTTATTTAGTCAATAATTGCTGCTATATCAGCTTCTGCTTGAACTAATACTAATTTTGGGAAAGCAGGTTGTCGCTATAATGATGATTGATCGCCAAATAGTGTGAATGTAATATTTCTCTGCGCAACGGCTACAATAGTGTGATATACGATGCATAACATTACCAAATTATTCATTGACTTTGCCACTTTTACTCTTGTTACTTGGAATCCCTCTTGTTCTTATAACAACTTGACTAGTGCAACCTATTCATCAATCAAACCACAATGAGAAGTTGTCGCCGGGAAGAAGAGATACCCCAGCTTGCTTCAAAATTGGTTAATTTAAGGGGAACTAGTGTCGACAGCAAGAGAATTGAATTAGATCGTTAGATAGCATTGTCGCAATTCCAAGGAAGTAGACTTTAGTTTGAAGCATACATAGAAAAACTACTTGTCCTCAGATTGTACAGTGATTGGCCATATTGTTGCCCTCTTTTGAAATCTTTGAGATGGAACAAGCAAGGGGATATACTGTTTCACAAACAATGACAATTGTGATGCATTTGCGACAGCCAGAACAATGCATCGCTTACAGAACCTCCAGCTTTTTGGAAATTGGCTGAACCATCAGGGTTTACACGCTAACAGAAAATACTGGGAATATATATGCAAGATGTGATGATCTAGCTTAGATATAGACTAGTGGATAGCTACTTGCTGGAATGTTGTGTCTCTTGAAGTTAATGTATTTTGTAGGTCATCTTCTACCCCTATATGAGGGCTAAATGTTGATGTAATCCTTAAGAATTTATTAGATATGAAAATAGATCAAGGCTGCATGAGTTCCGCTTCAAACCTTCATCTATTGTTCTTCTTGCTTCATTTGTTACTACAAATTGATCGCATCACTCAACTTTGATCTTGATCATGTATGTGTGCGCTAATGCAGCTAGCTGTTGGGTGTCTCGATTGACCCTTTGGCTTCGGTTAGCTAGTCAGTTCTATTTTCTCATAGGAGGCAAGGTAAAATGATAACCATGATGTGATGGAAGTCATCAATTCTAGCTTGAGTATCGGAAACCTCATGTGAGCTTTTCCATTTCTATTTGCTTACCGGCTGGAATGAATAAGAGGATGAGAAATTGTATTAACACATCCCAAACGCTGGATACACATCATTTTTTTTATATAAATTATTGAAGACTTTGTAAGCACGTAAAATTACTAAAAGAGACATTTATATAAAAATTAAAGAAATCTAATTGAAATAAAATATTATACTTAAGAGTTTTCTTATCCTATTCGAGAACAACGTGTGTGAAGATACCAAGTCCTAATCAGAAATAGTTAGCGACGTTTATCATGAACAACTATAGTTTCAAGCAAAAACTAAAAACAACGTAATGAATTATAGTGGTATATATTTCTTAACCCCTAAGCGAAGTATGACTTCTCTGTCTTTAATTAAGTTTGATCTACTACAAAATTTAGATTTTAGGGTTTGTTGTTTGATTAGATAGTACAATTTGAAGTTGGAAATTTAGATTTTACTGTGAGAAAAGATGAAACATTTTGAGAAAAATCTCACTGATGTGATTTTTTTTTTAATAATTGAGGAGCAGATCTAGAAAAATATGTGTATTTAATGAATAAGTTGTGTATTTTAAATGAGTATATTACAGGTTTGGGTACGTATGTAGTAAAATGTTAAAATGAGATGTGCGAAATATGCAAAGAGAAAACAAGTGCTTGACGGCCGCCGCCTAGGGTTCTGATTTACCGCATAGCCGATCGGCTGCGAGGACAGATTTTTCTGTCGTGTCCTCTTCACCATGAATGTTCTTGTGCGGAATTGTCCAGGTATTGTTAATCGACGAACCCGTCATGCTCTCAAATTACTCGATTCGATTAAGGTGTCGGTGCGAGATGTCCAGTATTTCTATATCGATGTCGATGTTCTCAGTCCGGAAAACGATCTATGGAGGTTTACAGGGTTCTATGGGCACCCGGATACAGGACAACGTCAGTTGTCTTGGGATCTCATTCGCTCTCTTGGAGGTGCGGAAGGAACGTCCAATTTGCGACCAGGAGAAACGACCTTATCGTTTCGAGGAGATTTGGTGTTCTGATCCTTCTTTCCCTAGGATTTTAGAGCAGGCTTGGGCACCACCACAAGTTGGTAGCCCTATGGTGCAACTCTGCCGGAAGATAAAGGACTCGGGCAAGTCTTTACTCACTTGGGATCGGGTAGTCTTCAAGGGTAGAAGAAGAGAGCTAGAGGAGGTGAGGCTTGCAATGCAAACACTTTTACAGAAGCCACATAACGATAGTGACCAAAGTGAGAAGCTTCAATTATCTCAAAGATTGAATGAACTGATGTCGATTGACGAGGTACATTCTAGAGCCATTTTGTCGCAGAAAGAAAAACAAGCTTAAGGGTTTGTAGAGTTTGGCAGAATACCCCTCAAGGTATGGAGGAGGTGGTTATTAGTTATTTTCAGGATCTCTTTGCGAGACAGGAACCGGATCTTGTTGCACAAAATACAGTGTTACAAACAATCCAACCTCGGGTCACCAGTGAGATGAATCAAACTCTTCTGGCTCCGTATTCGATGGAAGAGGTGAAAGTTGCATTGTTTCAGATGCATCCCTCGAAAGCCCTAAGGCCGGATGGTATGTCTCCATTTTTCTTTCAGAAGTATTGGGATCTCGTTGGTGTTGAGGTTAGTAATGCAGTGATTTCTTTCCTTACTACGAAGGACATGCCTCATGATCTCAACTTTACTAATGTCGTCCTTATTCCCAAGGTTAAAGAAGTTCAATATATGACTGAGTTACGTCCTATTGCATTATGCAATGTGGTTTATAAGATTGCTTCATAAGTGTTAGCTAACAGGTTGAAGACTTTCATGTCGGAAATTGCCTTTTTCGGAGCAGAGTGCCTTTGTTCCAGATAGATTAATTTCGGATAATACATTGGTGGCGTCTAAATTGGCTCATTATATGCATAAGTTAAAGAGGGGAAAAGAAGGCTTTATGGCTCTAAAGCTGGATATCAGTAAGGATTATGATAGACTTGAGTGGGATTTTTTGCAGAAGATAATGTTGAAGCTCAGTTTCGATCAGAATTGGGTTGATCTCATTATGCATTGTCTTTCTACAGTCCGGTATTCCTTTATGATCAATGGTATTGCTAAGGGCTTTGTTACTCCTCATCGAGGTCTAAGACAAGGTGACCCAATCTCACCTTACCTCTTCCTCTTGTGTGCTGAAGGCTTATCAGCCCTCATTGCTAGTTCTGTTGAAGGAGGGAAATGGAAGGGCCTTCAGGTATGTGATGGTGCTCCCACTATAAGTCACCTTCTGTTCGCGGATGATAGCATGTTATATTCTCAAGCGTCTTCCCGAGATTGTCAGCTTATTAGAAATATTCTGAATGTGTATGAAGTTGCATCTGGACAACAAGTGAATTTACAAAAGAGTAGTGTGGTGTTTAGTGGAAGTTTTTTGCCTGACTCACAACGTTCTTTAGCAGAAGAGTTAGGGATGCAGGTGGTCTCTAAGCATGATAAATACCTGGGTATTCCAACCTTAATGGGACAGTCGAGGAATGATACCTTCGCCTATATTAAGGACAATCTGTCCAAAAAGCTGACCGGGTGGCGGTCCAAACTCATGAGTGCAGCAGGAAGGGAGATACTAATTAAGGTGGTTGCTCAAGCTATGCCTATCTATACCATGAATAATTACCTTCTTCCTCAACATCTTATACAAGAACTTGACCAACTCTCTGCTCAATTTTGGTGGGGTGGAACAGATGAAAAAAAAGGGATGCATTGGACAGCGTGGGACACACTTTGTAAGCCGAAAATTGAAGGAGGTATGGCCTTCCGTCATTTGTTTGCTTTTAATTTAGCTATGTTAGCTAAACAAGGATGGCGTTTAATCCAAAACCCGACTTCGTTACCGGGTCGATTATTGAAAGCTATTTACTTTCTTTATGGCAATTTTTGGGAAGCTGAATTAGGTACTTCTCCCTCCTAGGCTTGGAGGAGTATCATTGATGGGAGAGATATTCTGAAACATGGAATAGGTTGACATATTGGTGATGGTCAGCGTACTAATATTTGGTTTGATCCGTCGTTAAAGGACGAAGATCTGAGGATGTTTCGGTCTCCTGATTTGAATAAGGTATCAGATTTATTCTTGAGTCCTGGTGTTTGGAATGTTAATCTTTTACAAGAGCTTTTCCCTAGGCATATTGTGAGCAAGATTCTTGCACTTCCAATTAGTTCCCGTGGACATCATGATAGATGGATATGGAGTGAAGATAAGAAGGGTAAATTTACAGTCAAGTCGGCTTATCATCTAGCTCGGAAACATGTGTTGGATCATGAGGTAACCCCAAATCCGAGCTCTCTGCTTTGGAATAAGATATGGAAAGCTCCTGTGCCAGGTAAAGTTAAGGTGTGTGCATGGAAAGCAGCCTCAAATATCCTTCCCACAAGTGAACGTGGTGTAGATATCGACACCCAATGCCTATTTTGTGAGGAGGAAGTTGAGTCTCCCATACATGCACTGAGAGACTGTAACCATGCGGTTGAGTGCTTTACCTTAGCACAAATTCCCCCACTGTCGAGTACTACTTCTGTGTATGACTGGTTAGTTCTTTCAGTTTCTACTTTCCCTGCTTTATTCCCCACCATTCTTATGCTTCTGTGGGCTATTTGGCGTAACCGAAATCTGAAAGTTTGGGAAACTGAAGCCAAATTGGCGTCAGAGATTGTTCCACTTACATTGGGTTGCTGGGCAGATTTTAAACTTGCCCGGGCCTCTCATCAAGAGCCTAGAGCTGTATATCGCACAAAGTGGAAAAAAACTTCTGCTGGGTTCATCAAACTTAATGTAGATGCGGCCTTCGATCCCTCTACTGGGAGGACCGGTTTAGGAGGTATTTTCCGTGATCACAATGGATGTTGTCTTGGTGTTTTTACCAAATTCATTACTGTTGCTAGTTCTCCTCACCATGGTGAAATTCTTGCTTTACTTGAGGGTGTAGGCTGGGCATGTGTACACCATTTTGTTCCCTTAATTGTGGAAACGGACTGTCAGTTGCTAGTTGAGGCTCTTTACTCAGGTTCAATGGACAATTCAGGTCTTGGTTTCCTTCTATCTGACTTGAAAGAAAGCCTTAGCTTGGCTTCTAATGCTAGAGTGATTTTTACCAAGAGAGAAGCTAATTGTGTTGCTCATTCTCTAGCTCAGTTAGCTTTGTTTTCTCGTATGAGCACAGGTTTCACCATTGTTATTCCTTCGCATGTGGAGGAAATTATATCTTTTGATTGTAATGATCCTTGATCAATGAAAGAAATTTCATTCCCCTGAAAAAAAAAAGTATGAGATGTGTATCTAGTAATTAAGAATATGTTAATAAAATTTCTCTAAGAGAATACAATAAGTGATGCAACTATATATATCTCATGGAGCACCTTCTTGGGTTTGTCTAGCTAGGATCGTCCTAAGTCCTAACATATGACAACTAGGTCTGGTAGTTTGAGTTCGACGTCAAATAGCAGGGACTAGGGATCCATGCTCTTCTATGCAACAGACTTTACCCCTTGTTCGTCAACTACGGTGGCTATGATTTCTCCGATCTACCCTGCCACTTCTGTTTTCCAATCCAACATCATTGTTCTGTGTTGATTGATTTGGATTTGAGGACCGAGTGGTGGATAATATGGTTCGTTTTTTACTTTCCGAATTTATTGGTGTTTCAACCAGCTTCTAAAGATAAAGCATCATGTTTAGTCTGGTTAGTTAGGGACTAGATCAGCAATTTGAGGAGTGAACTAATTAGGCTATGAAATTGGTATGGTGTATGTAAGTGTGTATTGCTAAATCGTTTCTATTGTCTACCGAAGTACATGTTGATGTTGTGTGGCATGTTTAACACTCTCTAGCACTTCAACTATTCCAAATAATCTCCAACATATGCCTCCAACACTACTTAGTGTTTGTGTTATAACCTAACTTTTTCAAATTCGCATATTGCAGTATTGTTTCGTGTCGTGTCATCTTGTCTGCGTAGGAGTCTGGTGCGTGCTTCATAGCTTTTATACAATATCTAAGGTTTAGCAAGATATTGAACAAGTTTAGAAGCATCATTTGCAAGGGAACACATGAACATGTTCTGGAAAAGGTAATTCTCACAGCCGAAGGAAAAGGCAACTAAACCTAAGATAGTGAACAAGTTTAGAAGCATTTGCCAAGGAACAAATGAACAAGTTCTGGAAAAGGTAATTCTCATAGCCAAAAGGAACAGTATATAGGTAGTTCAATATCTGGACTTACTACTGAACATAGGAGATATCCTTAAACAATGATATTCTGCCTAATCTTTCTAATGCAAATATATCTAAGCAATGGCCGAAAGGCCAAAAACCATGAAAATTGGCCTTTTGGCGAGTACACACTGAAAAATGACTAACTAAAGCTAGAGATGCTTGATTATTATTCAGACCAAAAAAATGCAACTAATTTCATCAAACTTCTCTACAAATGGAGAGAAAGATCAAGTTTATGCTCTTCAAGACCCTTATGATCACTAGTACTCCCAAGACTACTGTGATTGTCAGTTATCATTGATGAATGTTGAGAAGACCCTCCACCGAAACCGTTGCATCTTGTGCTCCTCTGCCAATTCAAGAAGCTCTTCTCATCTTCCTCACAGTGACTATTGTAACCATTGTTAACATTGCTTGAACATGTATTCCCACCATAGTACATCAAATTCCCAAACTTGGGCGCACCATTTGATCCGACATGGTCTGAATATTGGTGATTAGGGAAGTATCTGAGGTTGGAAGCATGAGAAGTCATGAACACTGAAGGGTGCAAGAGGCCCAAGTGATGATTTGGAGCAAAAACCATTGGTGGTGGTGCAATATGTGATGGAAAATTGACTGAAGCATAGTGATCAGAGGCACGTTTTGCTTTTCTTGCAGCAGTTCTTTCTTTCTTGTGAGCATTTTGGTGGCCTCCCAAGGCTTGAGAGCTGTAAAACTTCCTTGAACAAAAGAGACAAGGGAATAGCCTTGAGGCTGCATCTTCTTCTTTATTGCTTCCTTGATCATCACCATTTTGGGTTGTAACAACTTTCTCCTCATCTTCCATATCTGCAACATAAATTCAAAAATAACAAAATCCCAAATGAGAAAACCAAATAAAGTTGGGTAATTTAATTTGAGAGAGGAAGTTAGACTTGGAAGGTACCTTCAAAAAGAGTAGAAAAAGTGTTGTGGTTGACAGAGGAAAGAAGAAACAAAAATGATGAAACTGAAGCACTGGGTTTGGAGGTTTGGCTTTTGAAGTGATCAGAGAAGAGAGTTCAGAAGCCAAGTTCTGAAGGACTAGTTGGAAAATGTGAAGAGAGTCTTCTGATCAGTATAATTATTAAATAGAGTGCTTGACACAGAGGGGAGTGTATGGGCTTGGGAACAGAAGAGATAAGTGAGAGAGAGAGAGGGGGAGAGGTTCCACTTCCCAATCCAATAAATCATCCCCTTCGTTCCCACCAATAGCTCTTGAAGAAAAAAGCTTCATGGGATTGGATGGCATTCACTTCCCAACTAGTTATTATCTCTCTGCTTTTATCAGAAAAATTTAAGCGTTTTCTTGAGCAGTTTGGCTTCCTTTTGCAGGAGAGTTAGGTCCCAAAATTAATAATCTATGACTTTATTAATCACCCATTTAACTCTTGGTCTAACCAGGTCTGCCACAACTGTTTCTCGGTAATTAACTAGTTTGACAGTTTAAGAAACTTGACCTAAATCAAAGGAAAAGGGTAATCAATTTTGAGAGAAAAGAATCAATGGAAGAGTCAGAGTGTCAGAGTAGAGCTAAAGCTTTAGATATGTGATATCTCTGCAGTGGCCAATCTGGAAGGATTGGGTGACTTAAAAGCTTAGAGACTAAAGCCAGAGTCCCCACAACTTGGCCTAGCGGAACTCACACTGCTCACTGGTGCCTCTTTGGTTGCCCCAATATATATTGCATATATATCTTTTTCTGCATGCAAAAAAAATTGCAAATGGCTCTTTCTCCCTATCTCTCTGATGCAATGTGTGTGCATTGATCCTCTGCTTCTGTATAAATGGGGATGGGGCTAACGGCCACTAGTCTCATCTTCTCTATTCCTGCACCGCCAATCTTTCTTCTTTTTTAAACTAATTTTGTTTTCACTTGTTTCTTTTTTTTGGTATGCACTGAACCTTCACGTCAGTGTGTCACTTGCCCAGTGGGAGAATCCAAAACTTGCCTCTCTGCATGTCTCTAGTTTACAGGTGGCGCTCGTTCAGCGACTCGAAACCGCTGTTGACAGTGTCAGATATCCCTCCATGCCATTCTCACTGTACTCATCTGCCTGTGATGATCAAAACCGGAAGCCGTGGAAGAAGAAAGTTTCGAGTCTGTGAACAGAAAAGGAACAATAATTGAGAGCCTACAAGACAGACTGATAAGTGATAACATCATCGACCAGACACATTCTAAAGTTAGACTTGAGCTGTATGAGAAGCAAGAAGTGGCCGTATGCATCATTTACATCAATTTCGTTCGGAAGAAAATGTTTCCATTCACAAAAATTTACTGTCGAATTACGGTCACTAAATCAGAATCAGCTTTAAGAACGGATCATCTGATCGTTGGAGAAAAGTTGCAACACGAATCATGACTTTCTGAATGAATGTGAAATGTGAAATGTGAACAAATATGTTCTGGATGTGGATAATTAATTACACATTTTACAGTAGGGAATGAGAACTATGAACAAGACTAATAATCAACAAGGATCACTCTTCGTTCTTTGGAGACCCAGCAATGAACTTTCTTCATGCTACACTATGGGGGACAAAATAACCGGACAGAAACGGATATATACGATGGACTCAGGAACAACCAAAACATCTACTTATCGAGAAAAGGCCTGATGACGTGGTTTCTGGCTCAGATTCTGGCTTTTTGCGAGGAAGATGCTTAAAGAAGGCCATGACTGCTCCTGTCACACCATCCTCATTCTCCATATCCTTTGCAAGTTCAATAGCACGCTCCTTCACCTGAAATAATTTTTGGGTAAGTTCATTTCATGGTTCTCTTCCCAGATAAAATAAAAAATAAAAATAAAAATAAATAAAAAATAAAAGTAAATAAACCTTCATACTTCCTACCCCGAACAATTTTCTTTTTCGGAAACAAGAAAAAGAAATTAGAATTGTTTTTAGAAGAAACTTTTTTTTTTTTAACCAAACTATGATGCTTCATACCTAACTATAAAAACTTGCATTTCCATACCTCAGGTTTCATTCCGTTAGCATTTTAATACCTTGTTCACTAACACCGTTAGATTTTGAGGGCATTTTTGACATTTTACTTAACCATTTTTTATTTTATTTTTGCAGTTACCCAATATAAATAGTTTGCCAAAATATTCAAACAAAACATGAAATAGAATATACTTATTGGGAGTATTGAGTTATAGTGCAGATATCTAAGTCACTGCACAGCAAGCCTTGTGCAGTGAACAGTTGGGTGTTATGCTGACCAAGTACGAATCTTTTTACCTCCAAGTTTGTTAAAAAAAAAGGACAACAGATTCTCTTCCAAAATAGAAAGAAGAAATCTGAGATAGACACTGATAGTCCAACATCGGCAAAGATTGAGATTACACTAGAACCTCGGACAACAAATCTTTCCTCCAAAATAGGATGGAAAAATCAGAGCATGACCATGGATCCAATTTCTCTTCCAACCTAGAAAGAAGAAATCAACGGTCAAGAGATAAAGAGTCTTATGCAAAAGAACTCTGAATAGATCTCTCTTCCACAGGATAGAAGAAATCAGAAAAAGATACCGATAGTCCAACATCGGCAAAGATGAGATCCCATTAGAACCTCGGACAACAAATCTCTCCTCCAAAATAGGGATGAAAAAGATCACAACATGACCATGGATCAGATTTCTCTTCCAAACTAGAAAGAAGAAATCAATGGCCAAGAAATAAAGAGTCTTATACAAAAGAACTCTCAACAGATTTCTCTTTCAAGATGGAAAGAAGAAACCAGAACATATAAAGAGTCTTATACAAAAGAACTCTCAACAGATTTCTCTATCAAGATGGAAAAGAAGAAACCAGAACAGGAAAACGATCGATTTGGACTTGTTCCAACATCAGAGAATACTGAGGTTAGACTAGAACCTTTCAACAGATTTCTCCTCCAAAATAGGATGGAGAAATAAGAAATAAACTTTGCAAGAATCTCAGCAGATCATCAGGATTGCATTATAGCTTTCCCTCCCAGGTGGATTAATATCAACATTGGTAGCAGAAGAACCTTCTTCAGCCATTTTAGCAAATGAAGAAGGGAATGCAATTCAAGAAGAAATAAAAAGATAAACAGAAACAGGACACTAAAGTTCCTGCTCTGATACCATGTAGAAAAACTTAAACAGATGGAGTTTGAATCCTACCTAAGACTGAAAATAATATGGACAAAGCCATTTACACCATGCTGCTAGGCCATGCTCTAGTGATTGATAAAGTAAGAAAGCCTATCAGAAGCCATGCTGCTAATTAGGCCATGCTGGTTCAACAGTAACTTCATGCTCTACATGCCTTGTCAGCATAACACACCCAACTGCTCACTGCACAAGGCATGCTGTGCAGTGACTTAGATATCTGCACTATAACTCAATACTCCCAATAATACTATAATTTCTTATAACATATATTATTGTGGATAAAAATTAGATTCGATCCTATATGTGTGTGTGTGTGTGTGTGTGTATAGAAGCCAAAGCTAAATTAACTTAATAAATTAGAAGCCAATAACGGGTGTGGGTGTGCGTTGATGAGAAGGGGTGTTCTCTTAAATTTTAGCAAATTTTAATGGTGTTAATGGACAGGGTATCAAAATGCTAACGGATTGAAACTTGAGGTATGAAAATGCAAGTTTTTTATAGTTAGGTATGAATATGAAAGGAGCATCATTGTTCGGGGGGTAAAATGTAATTAATCCTCTGCTTTTTTTTTCTTTTTTTTTTTTTTACAAATGGACCACCTAATAACATTTTCCAGTAACCAGAGAAAAGAAATCCTAATATCCTGAAATTCCGAAGTTCTCATTTTACTATGTTATAAAGAGAGGGGGAAAGCGAGATGATCAACCAACAAGTCAATCTGTAATCTATACTACCACATAACAGAACAGTATGGGGACAGTGTAAATACTACTCATCTACAAAGTAGAATCCACTAATAAGGCATGCACTTGGTTAACAAAATCAGGGTTCTCAAAAATCAGACCTTGGGATCAAGCATGTAATTTATTGCAGCAACCAACTTGGGAAGTGAGAACTCATCAACTGCAATGGGCGCAGGGCCAACTCCTCTGGCATGTACTCGTTCTCCCCAGAAGGGTTGGTCTCCAAAGAAAGGAACTATTGTTGTCGGACACTGAAGTATAAAATAATGTTCATTAAGCATAATAAACGAAATCAGAACTTGAAAGTACTCAAACATAACAGGGGATATAAGACGATTACTGCAGCTTTTAGACCAGCAGCCGTTGTTCCAGCACCTCCATGATGCACCTGAAGCAAAGCAGAAAAACATAAGAATTCTCCAAGATTGTTTTTCAAATTTCAAAAGATGAAGAGTTAAATGTCATGGATATGAAGTGAGGCAAAGCTACTATTTAAGCATTTGGCGTCCACATATCCAGTAATACAATCTTTTAATATCCCTGTATCTAGTAATACAAAACTCATAAAGAACTCCCTATGATTTCATATAGTGCTAACATTACGTTGTTGTTTCTTTCAAGCACTAGGAGACATAAGACATCAAAGTTGGCTGTAAAATAGCTGATGAAATTCCCAATAATCTTATATATGCCCCCTGCACCTTATTTTGCCGTTAATAAAGACTAATGGTATCAATATATTCCAGAAGACTGAACAGTTCAACTCCAGAAAAAGCCAACAGTCAGTTTTATAAGAGAATCGGACCTTAATAAATTTATCACCACATGTTATAAAGATTTGATAGCCAAGAAAAGAGAAAAAAAAGAAAAGAAAAAGGAATAGATAGCCTCACCACTGCCTTGCAGTGAAGAAACAGCCAGTCATGAGGGCAGTTGTCCAGTAAGTATATGGAATCCTTTGGCTCAGCCACTGAAAAAAGAAAAATTAAGCAATGTCAATTAGTACATTCAAATGGTCAACTAGACTAGAAATAAAATAGAAAACGGAAAAACTTACAATCCCCAAGGCCACCCCAGCCTTTGTTAATGATGCCTCTCTGTCCTGTCTGTTCTAATGCTTCGACGATTATTTGTGTCATTTTCTGTGGCTCTTGAACAGGCTGATATTTAAGAAAGAACAGATTAAAAGATGTTAATACCAATATTCAATTTAGAAACAAAAATTAAAAGAAGAATTCATTAATGTTGGTTATGGTTTGCACTAGTCCAGTTAGATCCAGCGTGATATGGTCAAGGAACAGTAAACACTAGGTACAGGAATGTGGGTCTCTGTAGACTGTGTGATGCACACCCATGCATTTGCAGCTGAGAGCAAACTGTTCACGAATGACCATTTCATAATGTTTTTGTAGAGCAAGTTCATTTCATTACAACAATAGAGTCCAATTGATTGACAATGGGGGAAAGGTTTTTCCCCAACAAACCAAGTATAGACTTAAATTGAATAACGTCCCCATAGCAAATCAACTATCTAATTTAAACAGTAAGAAAATGAGAACTTACAAGGCTACCAAATCCAATGTATATAGGCTTGTCACCAGCTTCAAGCCATTTCACTAGAGGTTCTGGAGGTTGATAATTTGATGCAAGATCAAGGAAGCAAAATCCCACCACATCAACCTTAGGTCCCCAATCTGCAAAGTGTTATTAAGTAGGAAACACCATCAGATATTGGCATACCTGCTACTCATCATGATTGCTTAACGAAAAAATGTTTCATGCAGCCACAATAAGAAAAAAAATTAAGAAAACAATAAAGGAAGAAGGTTCCTCTTTTCTTTCTGACATTGGAACATTAAGGTGGACAATGAGATCAGATGTAGATGTCAATTTAGAAAGAAGTATGTGTAATCAGTAACTCTTTTGAGTGGATAAATCTATCTAAAAAGAGGCACCTATACTCAATTCATCTGTAAAGGATTATCTAAACAAGGTTTTTCTTTTACTTTTCAATTAAACAAGGGATATACCCTGTAGATGGACATGTACACCATACTATCCTAAATAGCAACAAATGACTACCACTCGGCCAAAACTTCACCCAAGGAACTATAAATGATTAGAACATGGTGAGAAACAAGGTAAACACCTTTTGGTTTAGGAACAAGGTGGGGACTCCATATGTATCCATGTGGGACATCAGACTCGGAGCCTTGTGAACCACTTAAATATGTCACTGGTCGTAAGTTCAATCTTTTTTTCCGAACATCATTAATCATGTCCCGTATTCCAAGCCATATTAAGGAGTCAACAATTTGATACGATAGCTGAAATTCACATAAGCCAAATAAGTTAGAAAATTATCTGGAATTGTAAAATGAATTATATTCACAACTCCAAAAATGAGGGAAGGTTAAATTCAGAGGACTCACCCTATATCCAGTCTGTTGCTTAACACGGGACAAAGGATGTGGAAATTCACTTGTTGGCCTGGTAGGAAAATGTCAAACACACACAATGCATATTCAAAACAGTGAAAACCAATACAACACACTGAGAAAGACACGAATGCTACAATTCAGAAAGATTACATTACCCTACAAGACTTACGTCCATGGCATTGTAAAAAATATATGAAGAGGTATTTTCAGTGCTTCCGCCACATGAGTATGCCCTGAAAAAAGTATTCATCATATAGTGGCAAAATATAGACAAATCAGAGAAGTGCAGTTAGAAGTTCTCTTTATAAAATACAACTAAATGTAAAAAGAACCTTGGAAGACAGAAAGTCAGCCAACCTACAAACTATTCTAGATGGAAAAACTGACGAAAAATTATGTCTATTGGAGATTCATTTACCACCCAGTATCCCAAGCTCCAACCCTAACCCAGTGACCATGAAATTGAGAAACCAGAAAAGGATCAAGTAATTAGAATTACATAGATAGGTGTCAAAAGCTAACCGTATGCTGGGGGGTTTGCAATAATTGCATCCGCTTTAAAGAGGATACCAGAATCTAGATCAGGCTCTTTGCAAGCTGGAAGTAAGGAATATATAATTTCCTTTATCTGGTTACGCTGAATAGGAATCTCAGAAGGCCCTGATGGCAAGAAGCCTTTATTTTTAACCATATCTGCTCATGGAAACAGAACAAGAAAAAGAATCAGGTAATTAGTTATATGAAAATGAATGATGGAGTATTCAGCTCTGACGAATATTTCAAGCAGCAAGAAATTCAATAGAAAAGATACACAGTTCATTTCTATTGGAAAAAAGGAAGTTTCCAAGTCCATCAAGTACTTTTTACTAAAATACAAAACCCCTTATTCCCAGATTGATTCATTTCAATGAGCCTTTATATATTGTACTGATGCACAGGATAAGCCAAAGAGCATCCGTGGTAAAAATTTACCAGACAGAGTAACATCAGACAATTTACAGAAATACAAAACCCCTTATTGCCAGAATTAATCACTTTCAACAAGCCCTGATATAAGAAACTTAACATATTTGAATGCATGTGCAGGATGACATAAGAAAGTTCCCATATTAAACTAGTGCACAGAATGATCCAAATAAGTCCATAGGTAAAGGAAACAAGAGTCACTCAAAATCACCAAAATAATCAGCCGCTCAAGATTATCGAAAGAAAATAGATCAGTTGCTTTCGTACTTACAGCCAGCAAGGATCTTTGGATCACCGCCTAAAGGAAAAAACTCCAAGCCAGCAGTCAAGACAAACTCTTTAAAATTTGAATGAGTAGCAAGTCTTACACGATGGCCATAGTCCTGCACAAAAATGATATCAAGAACAAATTTCTATATTGTATAATAATTAAAAATCAAATCTCATTGTTCAAACTCTATTTAACAAGCTCATAAGACTAAATAAAGCTAACTTGTTTACAAAGTTTCATGAGTTTAGACAACTAAACTAAAAGATAAAGAACTATATACTTCAAGAATATGAGATAAATCCTCTGACCTGCAAACGTTTGCCAATTGCAATAAATGGCTGCACATCTCCACGCGTTCCAACAATAAGCATTACTATTTGCATTGGTGGTATGCATTGAAGGTCGGTTGCATCAAGAGTCTCATCAGCCACATCAGTAGAACCAGAAATGGTTCCAACACCAAAAGATTGAGCTTCAATATCCCCTGGAACATCGAATTCTACAGTTCCGTCATCTTTGACAGTAGCTATTCTATTTAACAGCTTTAACTGCACAGTTGAGACTTTGAGTTATTGAAGAAAACATTAGAAGAGTTCAAGAAACTGTTCATATCTAGCACTGGTATAAATGAGATATACAGAATGGTCTCTCCCATGTTATACAATCTCCTAGAGCTTAGTGCCACTATAACAAAGGGTAGATAAAGAATTTCACAAGACAAAGTGTCAAACAGAAGATTATCTACGAATCAGAATGACCATATGAAAATACATTATATATAATTTACTTTTCTGTAGATAGATGTGAAAAGAAATCTATATCAACTTATTTAGTCATACATCCATATAAGACAAAAAAGGAAGCAATTAATTTCATAAAGACAAATAAACTTCACTTCTTAATGGCTTATTGGTGCTATAATAGAACTCTGATCATAGTATACAACAATGAAAACATGCAAAGTCCCATTTGAAAAGTAAATAAGGGCCCTTTGTTCGTTCTTTTCTGGCCATTAGCTAGTGGAGAACACGTTAATTCCCTCTAATGACGTACTGCAGGGGACACACACTTTCTAAAGGTTCAGGTTATATTTGCAGCGGCATAGGCACCCATGGTCTCTCCTATGCATCATCCCCTTCTATAAAAATGACTCATAATGTGGATACAAGTTGAAAATAATAATAAAACTTCTCCACCCATAAGCATTGGCCTTATGGTTGAATTACATATTCATAATGTCTCTTCTCCCTACTCATATTCACTTTAATCGTTTTGCTTAGTAAGGATTAGGAAGTAGCGACTTGAAAAGGAACAATGTTCAATCCATTGCAATCTCTTTGCCTTCACCTTCATATCAGAAGGTCAGACCATGGTGAATGAACCATTTGAGCAGATAACATTAAGTCTTATGACTTCTCTTCCCGCTCTTGTTTATACTGCTTTGAACTCATAGCTAGTTGGCTAGACTATGTTATTCTAACTCTAAAAGAAATAATTGCAGTACAAGTTTTCCCTAATCATGGTTTATGGGCTACCTTTAGTTACAGAGCCAGCCATACAACAGAAATCTGATGGTAACTCCTATGTTTCTTGACAGGTTATCACACATTCCTCTTTTTCTAGTGTGAGTAACAGTCATCATGGTTGAGTAAAACTCCACATTTCTGTGATTGTCAATAACTGTTACTAAATATTAAGCAAGTTGGACAAGCTTAAAGCGTAACAATCAGTGATGCAAGAAACAAAGATATCATCTCTGATGAATAATTTACCTTCTGCTGGACCGGAATGTTGTTGTCAAAAATCTTTGCCGCCTCTTTGGACAATACACCAGGTCTGGTGCTCTCCGTTTTTGATCTCTCCAACTTTAGCGGAACCGAATGCACTGGCTTTTCATTAGTTGGTGATATCTCCACTGGATTAGCTTTCGAAAAGCTAAAGTCAGAACGCCCTGAATGCCCTGAAAATTCATACGTTTCATCAATGCAACACATTACCAAAACTCTATCAACACTCCGAATTACGGTACCGCTACTTCAAAACAGAGCATATAGCATAAAGCAGACTTTTAACCATTCACCGTAATGCAGCAGTAACTAGTAACTATCAAGAGCAAAGAGTGAACTTAATTACTTCCTAAATACGCAACCTCCTGCAATTCTACTTCCAATTCTACCAAAATCTCACAAATTCTCTCAATTTAAATTGTAAGAGAAACTCACAAACCTGCAGAGCTACCGTTATTCACCGGAGCAGTGACGCCTCCGCCACTGGCCTGTCCGTTCTCCAACTCAACGCTTATCCGGCCACTCCCGCCGTCAATTTCCCGCTCAATTGCCGGCGAAACTTCAACAGAACTCTCGGAACTGCTCCGGCGATTCTCCGCCATCACCGCCGCCTGGTCCGGACCGCGCGGCCGGTCCTGATCCAGATCGGAAGCAAAGCGAGAAGAGGAGAGTGGCTTTGGATTCTGAGAGATTCGAAATTCGAGAAATGAGAGAGAGCCAGAGAGAGAGAGAAGGACGAAAGAGGGAATTGGATTCTGAAGGGGGGCACGTTCGTTCGATAAAAGTGGATGGTGGAGTAGTGAGGGTGGTTCATTCGCTACGAGACACGTACGCAACTGTCCGCGTGACCTGTATTTCAGCCTAGCCCCGCTGTTTTTCACTTCCTTTTTTGCTTTTTATTTTCCGACAACCGATGCTACGAGTTTTCATTCCCCCTTCTGTTATAGGAATGTTTTTGAGGAAAATTTTCATATGACATCCCTTGTTAGACCAATTTTTTCTTTATGTTTTCTTTTTAAGAAAAGAGTGGTTTTAAATACACACCCTAAATAACTTAATACACATCTATATTATTTAATATTTCAAATCAGATTTAATTGGTATGTTAAATGACCAAATGTATAATACAATTTAAATATTAAAAACAAACTTATATTTAGAAACTAATAATGTGAAGTATTAACTAAATTAAAATATTAAAAACGAAAACTTATTTTTGGAAACTTATAAAATGAATTGGAACAAATTAAATTTTTAGGATCGAGAACTTATTTAGAGAAACTATTAAAGTAAACAAAAAATTTGCAAAGAAATTTGGATAATCAATTAATTTCTTTTTTGTCCTTAACGATTTAGAGTGTCAAAGTGTCAAATTATGTAATTGTTATGCATATGAACACCTATTTCGTTATATTTCATATATTTTTTTTTTCACCCAAATACACTATTCAGATATGTATTTTTCATCTTGATTATCATTTTCATTTTTAAGAATTTGAAATAAACAATGAATTTGTATGGATTTCTCAAGAACTAACACAAGTAACAGATATGAACATCTATAAAATGTTAATTTATATAAATATATAGTAATTATACAATAATAATAGTGTTAATATTGTCACATAATACGATATTTCATGAATTTTTAGATTAAGGGTATTTTATGTACTTTGGGTTGTGTATTTAGTAAAATATCCAAATGAGAAATTAAATAAGTGGTGTATTGAGAAATGGATGTGTATTAAGTTATTTAGGGTGTGTATATAAAATTTCTCTTGAGGAAAATGTTAGTACTTGAAATAATGAAAATGAAAACAAGTAATATATGAGGTTTTGTGATTATAAATAAGAGAAAACAAAAAAGCAAAATAAAACGAATCAAGTAAAATTTGAAAAAATAGGAATGTTTTTAGAGAAGTTTAACATATTACATCCCTTATTAGTCGATTTTAGTTACTTGGAAGGCATTTTGCTGATAGTGTTGTGCGGATTTCGATTTTACTATGTAACAAGTAAACGAATTAGAGATTTCTTGTGGATGAAGGCAAGTTCAACGAGGCTAGGGTAACTAGGTAAAGACTACAGACTAATTAAAGATAGATTAAGAGGCTAGGGTAACTAGGTAAAAACTAAAGATAGATTAAGTCTAATTAACGACAATTATTGTTCCTTTTGGAATGTGGTAATGAAACTACTAATCATTTTTTCTGTGATTGTGGCAATGAAACTGCTAATCAAGAAGTCTAGAGGCAATCTAATGACATGCTCCCACTTGTGTTCAAATTAATTTTGACGGCTCTATGAGTAGAGATTCAAAAGCTTGTGGATTTGTTGTGAGAGATGAAAATGGAAGAAAACTTGTTGTGGCAGCTTGTGGCACCGGTTGCAATTATGTTCTTAGTGTTGAAGTTCTTGCCCTAAGAGAGAGCTTACTTACTGTCAAGGAAAAAGGTGTCCGAGCTGTATTTGAAGGCGACTCCAAATGGGTGATCGATAAAAAAAAATTAGGGAACAACTAATGTGCTAGGTAAAATTTTGATGGTTAATAAAAATTGAAGGCGTGTGGTTCATATTTCAAAGTGAAGCAACTTAATACCTTACATATATCCTAGTCTCAACCATAATTTTTTTGGATTAGGAGTAGCCGATTAAGAAGCATACAATAAACAAACCAAGCCACGAAACATGGAATCAAATTTGAGTATTTGGTGTCGATGGATGAGGTATGTGGTGATCGTACAAATGCACACAACACATGTTAGATTCGGATGAAAGACCGAATACAATACAAATACGATAATACCCTAGTTGGCTAGTTCCCTATGACAAAACACAACGAGATAGTACTTAGAGTTACCCTCCAACGAAGGTTGCAAGTAAGGTAATGAGATAAAATGGATCAACTAAGTTTTGTATTAGAATATTGAGATGTATTCATCGACTTTATAGTCATATACTTTCTTCTCAATTCAAGTGAATAACTTAGACAAATCAACCATATGTATTTATGCACCCAATGATCAAATGGGTTATAATCTCAACAATCATGACAATAGAGAGAAAGAGAGAGTTTTAGAGCAAGAAGTTTAAAATAAAGTTTTCTTACCTACTTTGTTGACTAGTCGAAGCTAAGAAATGTTAGTGAAGATGATGCCGCTAGACAGTATATTTAGATGTGTCCGTCTGAGGTTGGGTCGACAATGTGGGTGGGTTTCAATCGAGAATTTTCCAGAAGGGGAGGAACACAACCCACATCTCTCAAGCCAAGGAAGCGACTTACGGTTGGGCATGAAGTTCGCTTAAATGAATTCTGCCACCACTGCTGCAGACGGGATTGGATCCGGCAACTTTATATCTTGGATGTGGAACACCGGTGTCATGTCAGCAGTGTTGTCATGGTGAATCGCAGGTTCTTCGTGTTTGGGGGCCACGTTCCTGATGAGATTGATGATGATCCAATTGAGACCCCATTTTCTTATTTTGATTTGGATGGTGGAGATGTCAGTTGGAATGTCGCCGCCAACTTTGAGATGGGTGATCAAGTGCGCTCTATGGCTTCCACTGATGGTTGGATATATTGTTTTGGCCACACCACTGGCCGGTTCCACTCCGAATCATATGAATGGGATGAGAAAGCTGATTTCAGACACATGACTCTACTAGCAGTGTCCAAGGAGTCTTATTTTTTATGTAGCACGAGGCGCGAACTAGGACCACAATCAGATAAGTTCATGTATCACGTCTCTAACGGGATGCAGCATATGGATGAGGTTACTCACTGTTATTTTCACGGATTTTGGTATCCAGGGGTAATAGCAGGGAGAATATTTGATATGTGTGAGTGATATTCATCCTCAGATTGGTGATCGAGCATGGAGACTATATGTTTATGGCACTCTTGAGCAGAATTGGATGGACAGTTCAATTATGACACTATAAGCAAACGGACACCAGCTTCCAATGCCCCATGATCAGAGTGCGTGTATCCATTTGTACTACTTTTGTGAAAATTGGTGCTCACCGGTATGTCATTATATGGTCCTAGGGGAACCAAATGGAATACTTCCCAATTGAACTTTATTAGTGCAAGTTCGATCTAACGCTTTATCATGATTTGTACACTAACGAGATCTCGTGTTTCGAAGCGGCAAAGGTGTCTCACAGTATGTGCAGGTTTCTAAACGTTAGAGCAGACACAATCGTTGTGAACATAAAATCTCAAGTGGATACTGTGGATGAAGATGCATAAATGTGTTTTAAGGATCATTACCTTGTGGGTGGGGTGTCGTGGGGAGTCTTGGTTTGAGTAGCTGTTGGAACGGCATCTCTTAGCATCAGACTTATGTTTGCTTGTGAATGACCAAAGAAATTTTGGTGAGCTGTAAGCTGCTTTAGATCAGGAGTTTTAGATTTGTTCTGATGTTATTAACTTAGCATGTAAGTCATTTTGAAATATGCTTCTACCATAGCTACTTTCCTTGGTTATGAATAGCTAAATGGGCCTGTAATAATTATTGTATTCTTGTTGTAAACCCATATATACTCTCATGTTCCAGTTACCTTCTTTTCAAGATTGTTAACTTGTCTCTAAAAAAATGTGATAAGTTAGCGATGATAGATAAACATTGAGAAATATATATCCAATGTCTGACAACTTGTGCTTGAGATGTAGTAAATGAAAGAGGATGTGATTTTTTATCTTAGTTATTTAGTCTACTAAGTAGTTATATGTGAGCTTGAGCATTTTCTTCTAGGGAAGCGGAATAAAAGTTAACTCCTCGCCTCTACTCGAATTCATTAATAGATAGAAAAAAACTCAAAAAGGTACATAACAAGGAGGACGAAGCCAAATATTTGCCAAGAACACGAGAAACAAATAACAACATTGGAAAGAGTACAAGAGAAAAATAACTTATTTATATATTCTATGACACAAAAGAGGCATGTAAAAAATAGGATTAAATTCAGTTTAACCCTTTGAACTTTAGAGCTAAAATTAGTTTGGTCTCTGACCTTTTGTTTTAATCACGTTGGTCCTTGTACTCTTAAACATCATCAACTAAGTCTAAAATTTTAATATGACTCCAAAAATAATATCATTTGTTGACTTGAAACTGACATGGGGATCCACATTTGAGCTTTTTAACCTACAAAGAGGGCAAATAAACATTCTAATGATGAAAAAAGTCATTTTTCAAGGACCAAACTCACCCATTTTTGCATTAAAATTCAAATTTTGGACTTAGATGACGTCATTTGAGAGTACAGGGACCAACGTGATTTAAAAAAAAAATCAAGGACCAAATTGATTTTAGTCATAAAGTTTAAGGAAGTAAACTGAATTTAGTCCTAAAAAATAATACAAATCAAGAAAACCTATAAGATGTTGTCCACATAGATCATGGCCAACAACAAAAAGAAGGAACTGAGGTAACACGTTCCACCAAGTCTAACCAACATGCGAAGCCCCATAGTTAGCAAATATATGCCATAATATTTCTCTCTCTGTAGGTGTGAGACAGACGAAAATTCACATGTTTGGTCATCCGAGTGCATCTAGACCAGCTTGTAGAAAACCTCCACTGAACTCTATTTTGGGTATTTTAAATAAGTGAGCAAAATTAAGGAATTAACCTCTACCTATAACTTGAACCACTATTTTGTTTTAGCAATGCACACAGACTGAATCACCATAAGCACCTCCACATATACTGAGAATCTAATGGTTAGTAACTCCATTTTATATTGATACTTTTACTAGTTCAGTAGATAAAATGTGATACGATAGAAGTTGAACTATTGAGGACGTACATTTGGTTTCAAAGGCTTCTCAGCATCTTGAACAATTTTTGACAGAAGCAACAATGAGTTTGTTGGCTTTTTCTGTCTTCTTTTGTTGTATCAAGAGGTATAACTTTAGAGGAAAAAAAACATAGGTAAGAATGTAAAAGGTTCCCAACAATTGAGATTTTACGATTATTAATTTGTTGTCACAGTTCTCTCTCTGATCATCTCAGTTCTCTCTAGCAAATAAATAGTACTCTTTGGTAATCTCAGTCCAACACCATGGTGAAGCCACATAGCAAGAGAAGCGGACAAGATATCAAAAAGGGTGAACCGAATGTCACGAGTCTAAAGGTGTGACGACCTATATTTTTCTTAATTTATAATGAATGAAAATTATTTCTTTTGCTTTAGTATTAATTAGTGCCGTGCCCGCGGCTAGCCACGGGTGATTTTAGTGTATAATGGAGAAACACTAATTGTTCATAAAAGATGTGATTTCATATCACAAAAGATGTTACAGCAGTTGTATGGTGCATAATGAGGCTACATTAAAGTGGTGATGGCTGCTAGTCACATATTACATCTACATTGGAGCTGCTGTAGCAGCATGCTATAATACATAGCACTCTGATTGCTAAAAAATAGTTGCTATACGTTGGAGTATGATCTGAAGTTACATATCCTTCAGCTTATTTCCTATAATACATATGTTTCTGGCGAGCAAACGTACAAAAAAAACAGCTAAACCAACTGCAACATTCACTTGAGATTTTAGCTTGTCAACATAAACAAAAAAAGTCATCTTGGGTTGGTTTATATTCTTTGATAGGAAATAAGCTGAAGGATATGTTGACAAGCTACATCAATATTACGAGATTATATTACAGTTATCAAAAACTAGCACAACTCCATTCCATTTTCAACATAAATTTTAGCTTGTCAACATAAATTTTATATTCTTTGATATAGGTATATGGATATATCTACATGTTTTTTTGCTACGATAATATATATGTGCATCCCCAAAACTTTGTGTTTTATACAAAGTATGTGATTAAACTCTCTCTCAATTTATGGACCAGCCTAGTATTTGTTTTTTTTAGAACCAAGCCCAGTTTAAGGAGAAAAAGCCCAAGATAACAGATCACTTGTACTTGTGGTAGGATTACTTATTCTTGCAGTAGGATGTCGTTCAACTATAGCTGAAGTGTGTTCGATTCTCTCCATCTTCTGCTATCTCCATGGTCGTACTTCCCTCTTCTCCTACTCTTCAAAAGCACCACCCCACCTAGACTAGAAGATCAGACCTAATCCTAATGATAAGCTTGAGGTGTCAATGTTATAGGAGAAGCCTTGGAGATTCAGTTATCATAAGCAGGAGGTGGCGATTCCTATCGAGGTGGCATCCGATCTCATCCTATCTAGAATTGAATTCTGACATGTTTGCATAGCAGTATAAATATCCAGGTTTGGTTCTCTTATTTTTCATTGAGTTTCATATCTCTAGTGTTTACAAAAAGAAAAGAAATAGTGAAGGAAGGGAAATTTTCTGAGAACAAGAGGGTATCTGAAAAGCATAGCTTTAGAATTGAGGTAGGGGGATCTCGGGAACCTCTATTTAATTTATTGTGTTTTGTTTGTTGGTTTTCTATATGTGTTTTGTTTGTTGTTTTGAAGCTCTGTGTAATTGTTGTGTTTCTGGCTGATGTTTTGCTATATATAATTTTGTTTATGAAACTTGATTGTGGAATTATTGAACAATGTTATTTTTGATATGTTCTTAGTTAATCAACATGTTCATGAATATAAAATTGAGGTTGGAGTTTGGTGAAATTGGGAATGGAATTTTGGGATAATGTTTTTGTGTAGTTGAGCTTAATTCGTAGGAACCAAGTATCAGGTGGGCTAGTATGGCTGTTCGATTTTGGTAATCGAGATTAAGCAAGAGGACTAACAAAAAGGGAATCATGGTTTGGGTGAGGGGGTTATTATTGAAGGGATCATTGCATTCATGCATTGTTATGGTTGACATATGTTGTTTAAAGAGGACTATCCTCCTACTGAGCGTTGCTCACCCTTAAAAATATTATGCAGGTATTGAACATGAAGTTTAGGTTTCTCTGTTTGAAGAACTTTGTGCATGATATGAAAAAAGTGTGTGACTTGTCCTTTTAAATTTCTGTTTAGAATAAGAACAAAGGCTGCAGCATGTTGTTTAGCCTTTGAAGTTTATGTTATAATTTCAGTTGGAATGATGAACTATGAAACAAGTTTGTATTGTAATTCTATGACATCTTTATTATTGAATCGGTTATGCGCTTATTATTCCAAGTTCTTCAAATTGGTTCATTATTTTTCAGCTTTAATATTTGGAATTTTGAGATTCTGCATCAGTTAGATTTCTTTTGGAAACTGTACAATTTTGTTTGGAATTTGAAGTTGGTTTCTTCATAAGAATTGTAGTAGACGTCTTAAGGTTCATTTCAGATTTTAAATCACTTGAAAACGATTTTTGTAGATTAAGTTATGATTTTTCAAAGTTTAGTGTCTGCATCAAGAAATTCTGCAGATTTGTATTTTTCTGAAATTTTGGACCAGTTATCTTCTTTTGAAAAAATGTACAAATTGGTTAGTTCTTTGCACTTGGTGTCTTCATGAAAGTTTGAGTAGAGACCTTAATGATCGTTTTAGAACTGGAATCTCTTGAAAAACAATTTTCTAGAATTAGTTATGATTTTCCAAAGTTACAGCTCTGCTGCATATTTTTCTGAAACATCCAACTATCCTTGGTTTGTATTTTCCATCCTATTTTTATTTTCTAGTCACACCTTTGACTCAAGAAAAAAAAAAATCCGGGTTAGGATGTGGCAAAAGGTCCAGAGAAAAACTATGGCTCAAGAAGAAGACTCTTATTACGATCATATTGATCATTTTTAAATGATATTCTTGAAAAGGATATGGAGATTGTTGAAGAAAACAAGGATTGTGATGAGTGGTTTAATGACAAAGCCACATAATCCTCAACGACAGGTGATATGATTGGGCTATCGATGATTTTAGTTGTGTTGATCTTGATGTTGACCATGATTTTTGTAGAAAAGGAAAAGAAGGGTTTTGACATACTCATGAATGCTCAATGATAGATGAGATGATTGGATTAATGGATGATCCTATTTAGGTTGATCTTGATGTTCTCGCTAATGGGTCAGGCATTCTTAGCTATTGTTTTTATATTCATGAGTTTCTAAAAGGTAATTCTTGGAGTGTTACCTTCTCAAAATATGACATATGGTCGCCTACTCCTGACTAGTCAGATTTTGAGGAAGCTGAATATTGGCTTAATACACCGTTTGTAAACGAACGTGACGTACTGACGTGAGCGGAAAGGTGAGCATACACAAATTACAACCAATGCGATTACATAACAACGTGAGAATCTTTCTCATTCTTTTGATATAGTAGGAGATGACAAAAAAAGTCTCAGATGAGTTTACAGTCTATTGTTAGGCAAGATGTGATTCTTCTGATTGCGTATTTGACATTAGGGGTGATTATATATTGGTTTAACCGTGATAATTTCGAAGCGAGTGAAACTCACCCTATTGTGGATGCTTTGTATTTTTTCATTGTGAAAATGTGCACTATTAGGTATGTGGATATCAACAAACTATTTTGCTGCTTCTGTCAAATACTAGTTAGGAGGCTTTTCCCCAATAAGTATGTCCCCCTTATGTAGCAAACTCTAATCGTATCAATATTACTTCAACGAAGAGGCGACTTTAGACAAAGAATAACAAAAAGTTGGGTACTAACCCATATATATTTTTCTTTTCTTGTTGATTGGTTCAGTACGACAACGAAAACCAGACTCTAGTGGAACCAGAATAGTATGCATTAGAGTGAAAAACTACATTGTAGATCTCAAGTAAATAAAATAACTAAAAGCAAAATTGAGGTTGTAAACACGAAAATGTCTGCGACAAATAACAGAACAACACGTGTACAAACAATAATTTAATCAAATCAATGCGAATGCGGGTTACAATCTTTGTGAACTCCTCTGATTCTATCTCCGAATTTAGGTCTAACTCAAGGGTGACAAGCACTTGTTCTTGAGGGTTACACGGGATGATCGCGTAACAAGTATTTGGGACTTGGATTTGGATTTGGTGAAGAACTGGCTATGAGCTTGATAGTTCTTCAAGGATTTGATGAAGAACTGGCTATGAGCTTGATAGTTTTTCAAGGATTTGATGAAGAACAGGCTATGAGCTTGATAGTTCTTCGAGGATTTAGCGAAGAACAGGCTATGAGCTTGATAGTTCTTCAAGGATCTTGGGGAGACTTCTGAGCTCGCGGGAGGGATTCTTCTCTCTCTCTCTAGTCCGCTGCTTCTGTTTATGCTTTCTTGGTTTCGCCCTTTTTCTCTGCCCCCCTTTCCTCATGGTATGAGAGGGGTATTTATAGTGTTAACATGCCTTCACTTAAGGCAAGTAATGAAGATTTTGAATCAATAATATTTCTTTAATCGAATTAATGAATCTTGACTGATTGATTTACTTGCTGATTTTAACACAATCAGATCAATCAAATCTTAAGATTTAGATATGCCCAGATCGCTTTAGATTAATGTCCTGTTTTGGACAAAATCTTTAGCAAGGGGCGAGCTATCTCACGGACATGGAAAGTATCCCGCGAGGAGGCTTGATCTCCAAGCGAACCGTGATTTCCAATCCCTGTATGCATGCAAACTCTGTCGTCTAGTTACTTCGCGAATTTCCCAACGCGGAGCCAACTCTCCTTCACGTACATGCGCACGGAATCATTTCGCCTCACCACTGTTTAAGTCTATGCGAAGTGAAGTCGAGTTCGCCTCGCCTTCATTTATCTCTACGCGGAGTCATTCCGCCTCGCCATTGTTTAAGTCTATGCAAAGTGAACTCCAGTTCGCCTCGCCAAGCTTAGCTCGCCTCGCGAAGTCAAAGTCACTGTTTAGGTCTACGCGAAGTGAAGTCGAGTTCGCCTCGCCTTCATTTCCAGTTCGCTTCGCCAAGCTTAGCTCGCCTCGCGAAGTCAAAGTCACTGTTTAGGTCTACGCGAAGTGAAGTCGAGTTCGCCTCGCCTTCATTTCCAGTTCGCCTCGCCAAGCTTAGCTCGCCTCGCGAAGTCAAAGTCACCTCGCGGGGTCAATTTCATCTCGCCAAGCCTTGCTCGCCTAAGCGAAGTCCATTTCGCTTGCGAAGTCAAATCGTCAATCCACACTTGATAATTGATTTCAATTGGAGGTTTAAGGCTTTGTTGTAGGCCGATCATTTCCACGTTACCACGCGTTATTCCTGGCGGCTTTCCAATGTTGTTGACTCACATGGCACATATTTACTTGGATTATCCAACGACTATTATCATCGTTAAATTTTATATGTCTACAGAGGTTTTTATTTTTTTATTTTTTATATTAATCTTCTGACAAGGATTATGTGATATCAGCTCATCTGTAGTAGTTTGTTGGGTGACAGAGCACCCACTCTACCCCGAAAGGGACCGCTACAACCGGGAACCCACCTTCCGTCCCTTATCAGATACTTTAATAATAATAAAAATGAGGTTACAAGACTTAATAGATTATTTCTAAGCTGGTAAGGCAGTAAACACTGAGATCCTGCATCCATAACTCTAATAAAATGTAAAGTATATGAGGTTGTTGGCTTTTCTTAGCCTCTCTTCTTGTATCAAGAGACAATACCTATAAAAAAAACATATTTAGTTATGTAAGAGTTTCCAACAACTCATATTTTAGGATTATGTAGGTTTTCATGTCTATTGTAGGGTTGTATTACTGTCTAGTTCATCTTAGCTTGCCTGATTATTTTCAAGTGGTTTTGTTTTCAAAGGAGAATTATTCACAAATTATATTTTACATGGATGTTTGCGAAAGCGTTTACCAAATTTCTCATTCGGAACTTTAGTAGCCAATAAATGCTTCTTGAATCCCTCTTGCTTTAACTTCAATTTGTCATACTTAGAAACAAAAAGTCTAGCTCTGCCACATTTATATAAATCATATGTGGGTATAGTTTAAAAGCCACACTTCTAGAGGCCACATACATTGTGTGGGTGTTGCTCACATTGCTGTAGTGATGGTAGCTGTGGTGGTGGATGAAGGTGAAGGAATAGATTGAGTTTTGTAGATTTGGATTTTGGAGGTTTTGGGAGAGAGAAAAAGAGAGAAATGTGTGGCATGAGTGATGAATGGAGAGAGAGAGAGAGAGAGAGAGAGAGAGAGAGAGAGAGAGAGAGAGAGAGAGAGAGAGAGAGAGAGAGAGAGAGAGAGAATAAGGAGGAGTGTGAGAGGGACCAAAAGTTCCAAAAATAAGACAAAAATGTAGG
This sequence comes from Fragaria iinumae, assembly GCA_009720345.1. Taxonomy (NCBI): domain Eukaryota; kingdom Viridiplantae; phylum Streptophyta; class Magnoliopsida; order Rosales; family Rosaceae; genus Fragaria; species Fragaria iinumae. Next base: position 21,154,172 of record CM019118.1, on the reverse strand, counting down.
GAAACGTATATATTAGAGTCAGTGACAGAAATTTTACCTAGGAATGTCATAATTTATATTACAACAATTTATTTATCAAAACAAATTTCACATGTCTTGGTTTATGATAAATTTCCTTCAAACAATACAGTTAGAGTTTAACGAATTATTTTTAATGATGAATGAATCGATGATACATTTCTTCATAAATCAACTAAATATCATCGAAGTAGTAGAAAATGGGTTGCTTGGTTGTCTATGAATCTACATATTTAGAAGATCTTAATCGAATGAATTAAGCTCTAAAAAATTATGAGCATTGCCAAGAATTTAAGATGTTTTTTTTTAATTGAATTGGGTGATCATATGAGCAATACAAAATTCAAAATTCTATTTTCAGCTTATGTTAAAAGTCTTCGACTTTCCGTACATATGAGGAGTGAGAAAATGAGAAAGATGAGAGGAAACTCATTTTCGGAAAAAGAAAAAAAGATGAGAGGAAAAAGTAGACAATGTGAGAAAATGAGGAAGATGAAAGATGAGAGGAAAATCATCTTCGACCAAAAAAGAAAGATAAGAGGAAAACGTATAGAGAATATATTAGTAGATGAAAAAAGAAAACAAATCAAAATATGTACAGTTCAATGATTGATTAACTAATTAAATACAATAAAAACTTAAAAATGAATGACCGAGTCACGTCACCAGTGGTGAACTTGGGTAAATAGGCCAAGCTATTCTCTACTTTTCTTTTATGTTTCCTGACAGAAAGGTAATTTTTTTTTTCATTAAACAACCATTTCTCCAAGAGAGTTTGAGATATTTGAACCAATCATGCTTGATTTCAGAAACTCTAAAGGGGTCATTTGACTCTTTTTGCCCCATTGTGGCTACGCCTCTAGTTAGAGTACGAAATTATGCCTAAAATGGTGATATTCATTATCCAAAGATTAACAGAATGAAAGTCATGATATTACTCAATCATTTTTGTTGTCGTTACTCCTCAATAATGACCAGAAAAGCTATGACACCACCAAAAGCTATGAGATACCGGTAAGACTTGTATCAAAAATTATTTGTAAAATAGAACCGGATTTCGGTGATAAGGGCCGGTCACTTTAAGGTGACCAAATCCAATGAACATGAGACACGCGTCCATTTTAAAAGGCTTGGCTGCAATTTAAGGACATAACATGGAGGTTTTAGGTATTTGACATGTTTGTTTATGATTATTGTTGACACTTATCCATCTCTCATTAGTGTTTGTCACCCATAAATAACAATAACTGGTCACCCAAGTTATTTTCTGCAAAATATTCGCTTACAAGAAAATAAGGCACGCTGGAACAAGACAGAAATGAATATTCCAAAGGAAGTAAAATAACAAATAAAGTTATGTTGGTTGCTATAACTTGCATATACAGTTAATAATACAGTGGGTCGATGCCTCTCCCCTTAATTCTCGGCCATGTCGAGATTGCTGTAATCCAGCTCTCATTTTTCTCAATCCCTAAATCCCCTTCTTCTTCTTCTTCTCTCCACATTTCCCAAATTCTCCTTCTCTCAGCAATGAGAGCTTTCGTGGCTCCAAAACAGAGACTCACACCTCCCCAGCCATTAGGTACTCTCAATTTTCTCAATCAAGTCTCTCACTTTTTCATTTATGATCGACGCCCATTTGAGCTTCAAGCATGCCCTCTTTGAATTTCGGCTTTTGATTTTTGTGGTTTGCTTAGCTCTGTTTTTTTTTTTTTGGAAATGTTGATGGTGGTGATGTGGACGATTTGTGATAGTGTATTGGTTTTGTTGACTGATGCAGGTCATGGTTTTGCTTTGAGAATTGGACTTCAGTTGCTCTTGTTTGCTCATGTTAGTTAATCTTTGTGAGTATATAGGCTGGAATTGCTTGATTATGTATATAGTGAAATTCTTTCTCTGTACAAATCTGTGATTTTTAGGGCTTTTGGTTTGGTGATTGGATCATAGAGGAATAGAAAACAGTTTATGAATACTGGGTTTTGAGTATTATTTAATTTTTCGAGGAAAGAAATTTTTTTTATGGTGGGGAGAACGTGGTTGGTGTTGAAGGTTGTGTGCAATTTTGTGGTATGAAGAGTGGTTTTTCTTAGGTTTAGTTTGTTAAGTTGTAGAGAGAGAGGTATAGGAGTTAAGGCATGCAGCTGGGTAGGTCTGAGAATTTGCTTGATACTATGGCCAGTGAGGTGTTGTGCTCATCGGGTCAATGGATCCAGCAAGAGTCGAAGTTGGTTGTTCCGAATATGGGAAAAAATGTGCATAGGAATGTCTCTGTACAGATGGGAGAGGAGTTTTCCTTGGAGTTTCTTCAGGATTGTGGAGCGGTGAGAAGAGTTCATTCTGTACCTGATGCAGGTCAGAATTGTGAAAGGCGAGTTGGAGTGGACTATAATCAGAATTGTACTGTGGCGTATCAGGATCTTAGTGGTATTTTGGGGTTGAGGAGAATGGGTTCTGAATGTGCATCTGACACGTCTGAGTTTGTCTTGACAAATGGGTCATGTAAAGAGATCGAAAATGAGGCTGATGTTGATAAGCTAAGCAGACAAAGCATGAAGGAGTTTGATGGTGGAAAAGGATCAAGGAAGGCTTTTGGAGAACTTAATTTTGATCGAGCTGGTTTTCGGCCAACTGCTCCTCCACCTGTGAATGTGGCTGAGTCTCCTCATTCTAACAATTTAAATCGGACAGGAGTGTTGCATGGTTCTCAATCTGGGAAGATGAAATTTCTTTGCAGTTTTGGTGGCAAGATTTTACCCAGGCCTAGTGATGGGAAACTCAGATATGTTGGGGGACAGACACGTATGATTTCTATTAGAAATGGTGTTTCATGGGAAGAGCTTGTAAAGAAAACTTCTGGTATTTGCAACCAGCCTCATATGATAAAATACCAGCTTCCAAATGAGGATCTTGATGCTCTTATATCTGTGTCATCTGATGAAGATCTTCAAAATATGATAGAGGAGTATCATGGGCTTGAAAGGGATGAGTGTTCTCAGAGACCACGGGTTTTTTTAATTCCTCTGGGTGAGTCTGAAAATTCTTCCCTTGATGCTGATGCCATATATGCAAGTAACCCTGATTACCAATATGTTGCTGCTGTAAATGACATGGTTGATCCAAGTCATAGGAAAACTAATGGAGGACAAAATTTTAGTGAAGCAAGTCAACAGGGAACAAAGCCTTTGGTATCTCATAAGGAGATTCAGAGCAAGTTTAAAGCCTTGCATTATAGTCAATTTTTGAGTGAGTCCCAGAATATGACTGGGTCTCCAATTCAATCCCCCCTTTCCCCTATTCTACATCAACAAGCTGAAGTTGATGATAGGCAAATTGGCCAATTTCAAGAAGGCCAATGTGACAACCACAATACCAGCAAAACTGTGGTGTCTACTTCAGCTGTTGGCCAAAATTTTCGTGACTTTGATGGGTTTCCCCGTGAGATGCCAGTGCATAAGGAAAGAACATTTCTCTTGGACATGCCTGTCTCACAGCCAGAAGATCTAATATCTCAGTTGTCAGGTTCCATTGGTTCTCATCATGGCATGCCACATGCTCTTTCTGATTCAAAACTACAAGAGAATGGAGGGAGGTCTGCATACTCTTCTCAGGAAGGGATAAACTTGTCACACCCCTTAAACTTTATAAAGGCTGAATTGTCATTGTTGCAGAACTCAGGTATCTCACAAGAAAACCTAACCCAACTGCATGAAAGTATTGACCCATTCAATCCTTGGGTACAGAACAAGTTACACGATATTGAGTTGGTTGGACTGCCACCACTGGGCAGAAGACTGAATTTGCCAAATTCTTCTCCATGTTTAGAATCACTGGGCAAAGATGATGTTTCTGGTGATATTCATGACAAATTCCCAACAGTTACAGAGAAAGATTTTATGACTTTACAACTCCCAAATAAGTTGAGCGAAAAGGATATTTTCCTGCATCATGATGACACCTATTATGGGGAAAGATCACCTGCCACTGAGGCGGCATGTCAGAAGAGATTGCCTAATGTAACATCTACTTTTGCCTCTGGTGTTGTGGTTCCTGCAGCCAGTGAATCCAAACCTTTGGTAGATAATACAGTGCTGGACCCATTCCAACTTGGCAAAAACCCTGCTAGTCTTCTTGAAACGAGTCAAGCAAATGTCAATGATCAGGTTTGTGCTTTGACAGGTAGGTTATATGGTGAACAAGGACAAGCTATTTCAGGGGATAGGAATTCCGAAGTTTCAGGCCTATTTGCTAGCATTGGACAACACTCTTGTGATGGAAGTTCTTTGGATGATCTGCTCTCGGGTTTGTCCAATGGGCCAATTTCCCATGAAGCTATACATCCACAATCTGTTGCAAGTCAACATGATATAGGCTTCCAAGAACCCTTGCTCACAAGCTCCACAAATTCTTACCCGGTGACAGTTCTCAATGATCTTGAGTTTCAAAAATGTGATCATATGGTGTTGCAGAAGCCAATCCAAAATGCTGCTTTAAAAAGAGAAGTATCCCTCCTTGATGATGATTTTGGATGTTATCCTGCTGCTAGTGTTGAGAATTTGAGCTTGAATGGCGAAAATGTCACTCTGACACAAACACAGGCCCAAACAATGAGTAATCAGAAGGGCCAATTGGATTCAGTAATAACTGCAGAAGACTTAACCAGTGGTGTTACTCTTGGCATTCAGTCTTCATCAGTGGCGTCCCCACATGTTGCTGATGAATCCACTAGTGATCTCTTATCCCCTACTGCAACAGAGGTCGAGAGCATCATTCAAGAGTCTGAGTGTGAGGTACAAAAAATAAATTTGATTAAATTTGTTTATTAGGTTTCTGATTGGTGGGTTTGAATTGCTACTTGGTTTATCTGCAGGATGATAAGGGTGATATAGGAGACAAGAATGATTCATTTAGTGATGCAATGATGGTTGAAATGGAAGCCAGCGTCTATGGTTTGCAGGTATGTTGCTGATGTTTTGATCTTTCTCTTAATTTGCACTTGTTGGTAGATATTTAGACACTATATTTCATCATTTTTGTGTCTAGAAAAATTGTACATTGCTGACTGGAACCTCCATCACTGCTAGCTTATGAAGCAGATACTATGTAAATTGTTGTTCCTTTGAATAGATTTGGTTGGCCTTGGTGAATATTAAGGGTACTAATTCAGTGATTGCAAAATTTAAAAACTGACTGACCATTGATTTCTCCAAGAGTTCTTTATCTCTTTTTACTAAACAAATGTAGATTTATAGTATCTCACTAATATTACATAAGGACATGTAATTATCTTACTGGCAAATCATCTCATCAGTACTGGTTCTCTTGCTTCCCACATAAGAGGAGATGGTATGTTTACTCAAACAAAATGTCACTCACTACTCCCCTAGTATTGTATGATCTTCTAATACTATTTGTGATTGCTTTAGACTGTCTTGGGATAAAAGTATGACCAAGATGCTCTCGTATTTGTAAAATACTAGCCTCGTATCATCTTTCCTTTTTGAGTAATTGCAAAATTCTAGTTTATTTTATTTTATAATTTTTTTTAATTTTTTTAATATATATTTCAATTCTGATGTCCAGATCATTAGAAATGCTGATCTTGAAGAACTACGGGAATTGGGATCTGGTACATATGGAACTGTTTATCATGGAAAATGGAAGGGATCAGATGTTGCTATAAAGAGAATTAAAAAAAGCTGCTTTGCAGGGAGATCATTAGGACAAGATCAATTGGTGGGTCCTGTAATCAAATTCCTTTCCATTTCATTTGTTCATACGGTATCTGTTTGTGTATTATTATTTGTCCATTATTTGAAGGGTGGGTGGTTTCTGAAAAATGACAAATGGTTATATGGAAAGTTCTTTAGCTTATGGACCTATTGTCTTTGTACATGTCTTCCATAGAACAAGTTCTCATTTCTCCTTGATATGTTGACCTTATGACACATATCTTGAAGTTCGTTTGACAATTTGGTTCACTTCCTTTAACTGTAAATATAATTAAAAGTGGCATTTTCTCTGCCTGTGAAATTCATTGCTCCTTTTGGCTGTATCAGACAGACTTTTGGAGAGAGGCACAGATCCTTTCAAATCTTCATCATCCAAATGTGGTTGCATTTTATGGGATAGTACCTGATGGAGCAGGAGGAACATTAGCCACTGTAGCTGAATATATGGTGAATGGATCCCTCAAGCATGCCCTAGTTAAGAAGGATAGGTAATTTAGCTTAATTTATTTTTGGTTATTTGCTTCCTACAATTACTTATGCTTATCTTAGAACATGAAATTCGTTGTACAGATCACTTGACCAGCGTAAAAAGCTTATAATTGCTATGGATGCAGCTTTTGGCATGGAATACTTGCATTCTAAAAATATTGTCCATTTTGATTTGAAGTGTGACAATCTGCTAGTCAACTTGAGGGATCCTCAACGACCTATATGTAAGGTAAAATTGAACAATGGCATTCTCCCTGTTCAATGATTGATTCAAATGCATTTGAGAAAAACATGTGTGTTTGTAAGCTTTATGCAATGATAGAGGCCTTACAGAATTGCAAGTTTTATTAACTCTAGATAGAAGAATATTTCCATGCTAATAGTTGACCGGATGATGAATTTGGGCAGATGCAATGGAATTCTTTCCCCTCATATGGAAACTAGAAGTCATAATTTGGTTGTGATTCTAAGTTCTGTGGGATGTGTTATTTGGAAATTTAAACCAAATTTTGTCTTTCTTCCATCACCACAAAAAAGTTACACTTGGTTCTCTCTTTTATCTTAATCTTACAGACATTTCTAGTGGTTTCTCCAATATTGCTAATTGGTTATTCACTCTTTAGGTTGGAGATTTTGGACTATCAAGAATCAAACACAATACTCTGGTATCTGGTGGTGTGCGAGGAACACTTCCATGGATGGCACCAGAATTGTTGAATGGTAGCAGCAGCCGGGTTTCTGAGAAGGTTAGTAGGAATTTATATATTTTTATGTGTTATATTACTGCCTAGGGAAAAGGCATCATTTGCTAAAGAAATTAGCATTCTGGTATTACCTTTACAGGTTGATGTTTTCTCATTTGGAATTTCAATGTGGGAGATTTTGACTGGAGAGGAACCGTATGCAAATATGCATTGTGGTGCCATCATAGGTAAGTTTATCTTATGGTATTTATCCTTTGTACTGATTTCTAATGGGAGTGCTGCATGTGTAATGATGGAAGGGCAACACAACCATTTTCATAGGAAAGAAATTTCGTATGTGATGATTGAAGGGAAATGTAATGATCTTATCGATTAAATTCAGTTTGCTACCTTGAACTTTAGGTCATTTTTTCAGTTTCGTTCCTCTTTCAATCACGTGTATCCCTATAAAATGACCTAAAGTTCAGGGTAGTAAACTGAATTTTTTTACCAGACAAAAAAAAAATTGAATTTATTTATAAAGAAAATAGTCTCGATGCAAATATCTGAATGCGACCTCTTTATGAAATTGCCTCTTTATGAAATTGTTTACATGTTCATCTATACTTTTTTTCAATTTAGACTACGTACAACTATATGCAATAGGATCCTGATCCTTGGATAAGTTGGATTAGCTCAAGGATTTAGGCCAAAATTGTAACCATAAAAAGAACTTCCATTTCATTATGAAGTTCAAATGATCCCTTTCAAAAAAATGAAGTTCAATTGGTCCAACAAGTTCTTCGATTTCCTTGTCAAACTAATAAGCAAGAGAAAGTTCCTTAGGTTCCAAGGTACTGGAGTTTGTTATTTGGATAACATGTATCACTACAATTATGTTGTGGGATAGATTTTGTCAGAGTTGGCTACTATACTCATTATAGCATTATATATAAGTTAAAAGGTTCTGTACTCACTGGCTGCCTTGGGTTTCTCGGTTTAGACCCTTAGTGATGCTTTCTATCACACCTGGAGCCAGGAAATTGATATTTAACATTGTTGTTTGCAGACTTTGCTTCCTGTGTTTTGTATGCTATTAAGTATCTGTAATCCTTTATTCAAAAAAAAAAAAAAAAGTATCTGTAAACCTGCACTTGATTTTTGGGTGATGCTATTAACACATCCTATTTTGCTATTCACACACCCCCTTCATGACGTGGATCAATCATAAAACAACTTTAAGGGGCAATTTCGTAAACATAATCAAATTTGTAGTGTTATGAAAATGCATGAGGTGTGTGAATAACAAAATATGGTGTGTTAATAGCATTACCCTGATTTTTAACATGGATTACTCTACATACTGTTATTTTTGTAATTTATTTCCTGATTTTGTAACTTTTGATTAAAGGTGGGATTGTAAAGAACACTCTTCGACCACCTATTCCACAGTGGTGTGATTCTGAGTGGAAGATGCTAATGGAAGAGTGTTGGTCAGCTGATCCAGAAAGCCGGCCGTCATTTACTGAGATAACTATCAAGCTGCGAGCTATGTCTAACACAGTTCACGAAAAGGCTTCCGGTAATCAGACAAGAGACTGAAGCTTAATATCTTAACATAAATGAACAACATTTGCATGCATATTTGACATACTTTTGGTACGAGGATCTTCTAGTATTGCTCCAATGAAAGCCCCCTGGAACCCCTTCTCTTTGAGTACCAAAACTTCGAGGGTTAGTTCGTCCCCAACATTTGATGGTCTTTGTTGATAAACAGATCTTTTTTTTTTTTTTTTTTTTAATTCTTTTGTAAAGTGAAACTAGCATGCGAGCAAGAGACCATCTCCAATTTCTGCTCACCAATAGGCAATGTCAATATGTATATACACAATAAAACATTGAGTGTTTTATTTTTTTTTGGCCTATCTGACTTACAAATTAGTACCAGTATACACGTGTAGATATTGTTATAGTGGTTGACTAAGGAAGACTTCTCCATATTGGAATGGGAAAACTCGGAACTATTCGTGTTCTCTTTCAAGACTGAAGAAACTTTTCTTTGTAAACTAACTAACGCTCGTCAAACTGTGATAGAATGAGGGAAGATATATTACATGCAAATGAATCCAAACTTTTTTTGGGTATGAAAGAGAATTTACCTTCTCTGCGACGATGACTCCCACAGTCCCACCTAACATATGCATTTGACCCTGAAAAGGACATTCTTTATGTATATGTGGAAAACGTGGGTTTTGTTCTTCCTTGTAATTTCCCAAAAGACAAACAAACCCCACTGGACAATTGGGTTTGGTTACGGGTCAGTCAAGTCAGAGCCTTTCCACTTTCCCACATGAAACTTGATGGCTCACAGTCTCTTGTTGGTCATTCTTTAACTGGAAAGTCCAGTCCCTTCCTCCTATATAACCTCACAAGACTTAGAAGCACATTGCTTTGACGCTCTTGTGCAACTTAAAACTGCAAAACGCTTTCATCTTTGGGTAGAGAGGTTTAAGATGGAGAAAGCTCTGAACAGACAGAAGGTTTTGCTTCAACATCTGAGACCCTATTCTTCTTTGTCTTCCGCAATTCAAACCCATGAATCTTCTGTCTTATCTGTAAGTTTTTACATCCTTGAGATTAGGTAAAGGAGAGAGCTTTGTGTTTTGGTTATGGTGGATTTGATTGGTTGACTATTGTATCTTCTGGGTTTGTTTTGATGATTTTGTTTGGTAGGCTGAAATATGTGCAGCTGGGGATAGTGCTGCTTATCATAGAACTGGTGCTTTTGGGGATGATATAGTGATTGTTGCGTGAGTAATTGACTGAATTGAGAAATTTTGTTTATTCTACTAAAATCTACATGTTTTTATAACGTTTATACCTGTATTGGGCTCAATATTGCCTTGAAATTCATGTTAAACAGGGCCTACCGAACTGCCATTTGCAAAGCAAAGCGAGGCGGTTTTAAGGATACTTTAGCTGATGATTTACTGGCACCTGTTTTGAAGGTTAGATAAACTTATCAGTTGATTTATCAAAGGGAAGAATATCAAGTTTCGGGTTTGTCCTTTTCCGCTTAGTTCTATAGGGCTGATTTATATGTGATGTACTCGTTATGCAGGCAGTTATAGAGAGAACAAATTTGAACCCAAGTGAAGTAGGGGATATAGTTGTCGGCACAGTTCTGGCTCCTGGCTCACTTAGAGCAATTGAGTGCAGGATGGCAGCATTTTATGCTGGCTTTCCTGGTAAGTCTTCAATTGTATATGCTACTTAAAGTCAATCTTTATGTTGGGTTTTGTCTATTGTCAGAAGCTTATGGTTCATCTGTTTTATCCAGATACGGTTCCCATTAGAACTGTCAACAGGCAATGTTCATCTGGCCTTCAGGCAGTTGCTGATGTAGCTGCATTCATAAAGGCTGGGTATTATGACATTGGTGAGAGATGTTCTAAGTTATAATCCATCTATAATCCATCTAGTGTCCATCAGTGAATTTGACCTTTGCTTTGAATACACTCAATACAGGCATTGCGGCAGGAGTGGAGTGCATGACAATTGATAGCATTGGTAGTATCCATAAAATTAACCCCAAGGTACTTGCCAACTCTATATATTTAATAATATTTTGAGGCATGGTTTCTTCAACTGAATATACGTCATTTACAGGCTGAAGCCTTTGCACAAGCCCGTGACTGTCTTCTTCCTATGGGTGTTACTTCTGAAAATGTTGCACAGCGTTATGGTGTAACACGACAGGAGCAAGACCAAGCTGCTGTGAGTTCTATCAAGTCTTTAATATGCATTAGGTAGTAGATGAACTACTATACAGTGCACTGGTTGTAATTTTATCTGTGTAAAATAGGTTGAATCACATAGGCGTGCTGCTGCAGCAACTGCATCTGGTAAATTCAAGAACGAAATTGTCCCTGTTTCTACTAAGGTAAATACAAACACTTATTCTCCTTGTAAAATGTCTTTGCTTTTCGGTAGTTGATTTTGTTTCATAGATTGTGGACCCAAAAACTGGAGAGGAGAGGCATGTTACAATTTCTGTGGATGATGGCATCCGGCCAAATGCAAATATGACTGATTTGGCAAAATTGAAGCCTGCATTTAAATCAGATGGGACAACAACTGCAGGTATTTCATCACTCAAGTGTTAAGTAGCTTGTTACTCACGACAGTATCTTCATTTATTAGGAATTTTGTCCTTTCTAATGCATATGTATCAAGCTTTGTGAATTCCTCTCATTTACTTTTTTACTCTAGGAAATGCTAGCCAGGTGAGTGATGGCGCTGGAGCAGTACTCCTGATGAAGAGAAGTGTAGCTATTCAGAAGGGACTTCCTATTATTGGTGTTTTCAGGTATGACAGTGTAATTCTGTTAAACAATAGCTGATTCATTGATTGAATAAGGATTAAACATTGGGCTCTTGAGAACTTGAGATGACCATAACTCGTAGCAATGAACTCAGATCACTAAGAATCATATTACTTTTGTATTTTGTTGCAAATGTTAAACAAGTTGGTTCCTTGGGATCATTGTTTTTCTTTTGCATGTTTTGTCTGTATTTTGTTGATCATATGGTTAATCAAAGGGAAATATAAGTTGCACAGTTGTAAATAACTGCTGAAAACTCCTTAGGTTTACTTTGTTACTGAGGTTCTGGAAATAACAGTCGTATTACCATTATATGTAGTTTACTCTTCTACTATTTTCCCTTGTTTTCTGTTTACTTTGTTATTTGAAGAAGTTAGGTTTCATGAAACAAAACAATAGAGCACCTGATTGGGAAATAACCAGCCATACACGCTTGATATTAATTTCTTGCCACAACTTCAATGCCTGCAAAATTTACCATTCTGATCCTAAGCTGCATGAAATTCTAGCTTTGTTTTTGGTTTTTGGTTTTATGTTATTTTGTTTTCACAATAACATCAGTTCGTTCATGTATCAATATCACTCGCAGAATCTAAAACCTTTGTTTCACCGGCCTCCTTATGGTGGTAGGTAGCCAAAGTGCCTTGAGTATGAACCTTTTCAATGAAAGATTAGGCAAAACATGCTCTGACATATTTACATCAGCTCTTCTAGATTTGCCATGAGTAAAAGCCTCATTCTAGCACCCTTAGGCAATCGAGAAAGGACCTGGTGCAAGTAAACATCTATATTGATATGGAAGCCAAATCCACTAATAATGGCAGACCAAATCAGACACCAACGGTCCAAGGACCTTAGAGGAGGACATTCTGATTCAGCTCTGGGTACTCCCAGTTGTTAAACTTTTAAAGTACAAGGATCAACAAACCAATTCTAATAGTATGAACAGATTTAGAAGATAGTCGCCATAAAAGTGAGTAACTTAGGAAGAGAGGAAACATTATAAACCAGTCTCCAAACTCTCTCACTGATAACATGCAAAGAACTATAAGACTGAATTCTGTTATCTGTATACTCTTTATTCAACCAAACATCTGCTTTCGAAACCAAGGGCCTCGTTTGTGAGCCTATACCCCACTTTGGTATTGCTGTATATCGACAAAGTATAGGAAGAGAGGTCTAAAATCCAGAAAGGTTATGATTGATCATTGGTTTGCTCTTGAGAATTAGAGAATAGTCTTTTATATTATTGACCAGTATAGCTATTTAAGTATGCAGAAACTTTCATCGAGATTATCTAGAATGTTGGATAGCTTTATGACCTGAACATATAAAAAATTTCTCAAAACTTAGTTGGACCTTGATTATGATTTTTTGCCTTTCTGTACAGGAGTTTTGCTGCTGTTGGTGTGGATCCCGCTGTCATGGGTGTAGGTCCGGCTGCTGCAATTCCAGTAGCTGTGAAATCTGCTGGTCTTGTGCTTGGTGATATTGATCTATTTGAAATAAATGAGGTAGTGCATTGCTAATGACTTAATAACCTTTAATTGACGTATTCTTGGCTTAGCATTTTGTGTGTCCCCTTCAGGCGTTTGCATCTCAGTATGTATATTGTCAGAAGAAATTGGAACTTGATTCTGATAAAGTCAATGTTAATGGAGGTGCTATTGCTCTGGGCCATCCCTTAGGCGCTACAGGTATAGGAATCGAGTGGCATGTCTTAAAATAAACCTTCACCACTTGCTATGAACCCCCATATGAATGGATCGGCATTTAGAAAGCTAAATTCACAATTCCTTTTATGTATCTCAAGTTGAGATGTCCTTGGATCGGCTGTTTTTGTGTTAGGTGCTCGGTGTGTTGCAACTCTGTTGAATGAGATGAAACGTCGTGGCAAGGATTGTCGTTTTGGTGTAATCTCTATGTGCATAGGCTCAGGTATGGGGGCAGCTGCAGTTTTAGAAAGAGGTGACTCGGTTGATGAGCTATGCAATGCTAGAGCATGCAGTTGATAATACCAAACTTTAATTTGATGGCTAGACACACAACCTTTGATGCTCATTTTTCTACATTTGCTTTGGCTGGTGATGATCAAAATAATTAGTTTCTGGGTACAGATCTTGTGGCTTAATAGAGATCTGTATTGTAAGCAAATGGATCAAATATATTATGGTTTCCTTGCATGGTTATTCGCTATGTCTATGAGTGAACTAGTATGTGGAAATATAAAGGTTGCGAAAAGCTTATTTTATCGATCCTACTTCTTGTTCAATCAAGTAGAACTTTCCATGTCCATGTTCAACACTGCTTCTCGTTCAGGAAGAGTACGTCTTTCTTGATTGAACGAAAAAGAGCTAGCTAGAGTGGTTTGACTGGATTGTATGACACTAGCTAGTAGCTACGACTCAAAACTGGTTAAAGAGAGAAAGGATTGTATGACACTAGCTAGTAGCTACCACTTATATACGTTATGCCAATGTGTTAAGATGAACCCATATATATACATCTATATATCAAACTTGACTAATATCATCAATCTGACCTAGCTATAGCTCATTAATCATGCTAAAATGGTTTTTTATAAGCTGAGAAACGAAAAGGTCGCGAGAGATGGAGATTTAAACAAATTAAGAAGGGATATTCATATTCATATATACCAATAATAATAGGGAGAAAGGGAGAAGCAAATCTCTATCTCTACTATTAGAAAGTCACGTCTTTTGGTGTCAAAGCCTTCACCAATTTTCAAACTATGACAGAAATAGAGAGGAGGGTTAATAGTGTAAAACGACAAAATAAAAATATAAATGCGGAAGTGTAGAAAAAAAAACGGGAGAGAAAAGAAACAGAATTGCACGCATGAACTGCGCAGATGATAACTGCAGGGCGCAGGAACTAACACAAACCGAAACTGACGACGACATGGGAGGTTATCGGAGTAGTTTTATATAAAACGAGCGACCGAAATCAGAAAGAAGAAAAGAGCAATCTCAATCTCAAAATCGGCTCTGTTCATGCCAAAATACCTGAAGGTGAGTCTGCCTTGTGATCAGGTATTTTGACGTTAAGTTTCCATTGGTCTTTTGGCCGGTAAACGATCATCAATTGTCGTTTGTGTTTTCACTGTACTTCTAATGCATCTCAACTGTGTTAGGGTGTATGCAGATGTCGTTTTTCTACTTCAAGAGGAAAGTGAAGAATACAATCGATTTAGAGTTTGACTTCAATCGTCGTAAGCAAATATATGATTTTTGGTTCCCGTTGTCACTAATAATATTGTTTCAGAATGGTCCTGCACGTTACCAAGATGAATACGCTGAGATCACTCTGCACGATATCTTAGACTGATGACATGATTCCTGCTATGATCACTCTTCTTGGAGCAATGCCTACTCTGGATGGGTTGTGTTATGTAAGTATCACTCTTCAAATTTAATTTGGTTTGTTCAACTGCTACGTATGGGAATGTTCAATGACTGAGTATTATTGATAGGATGGTAATTTGAACGAGGTAAATCATAGATAGGATGCTACGTTTGGGAATGTTCAATTCACCCACTTTCAGTTTTAACTGCTCATATGCATTGCGTTTTCATGCAAGAAGCAAGTGGAGGCCACTGTTGAAAACATGAACAATTGGAAATTTGAAGTTTTGAACGAGCAAAGTTCAGGTAGGTTTGTGCTAATTAAATTGACCTTTGTGGTTTCTTTTTCCAATTGATCTTAATATCTGAACAAATAATGTACCACTTTGTGGTTGAGTTTTCACTGATATTGTTTGGTGAATCGGACTTCGGTGACAATGGATGATCACCTTAAGGTGACCACAACTAATGAACATGAGACATGTGTCCATTTTAAAAGGCTTAGCTGCAATTTAAGAACATAACATGGGGTTTTGGGTATTTGGAATGTTTGTTTATGATTATTGTTGACACTTGTCCATCTCTCATTGATGCTTGTCATCCGTAAGTGACCACAGCTGGTCACCCAAGTTATTTCCTTGTTTGGTTTACTATCTAATTTGCTATGAACATGAGAAAATGATGGATTAATTCTTATGGATTGTCTTGTGTTTTCAGAGATCATGGCCAAAACAGAAATAAGACTTGAGAAATACAAAAGTGAGGCATGATTGTCATACATATTTTACAGTTGATTTCTGTAGTTGAAGGCTTTATAACTTTTATAAAGTAGAGAAAAGATAGAGAGAAGACACAAAGATAATAGTTGGGAGGAAGTAGAAGTGTTCTCATTCATTCTCATTAGCCTTCTTATAATCTTATACAGATGTAGGGTTTACATCAGAGTACATATCTAATGAGTAATTACATGGACAACCACATATATTATAATATTTATAACACTCCCCCTTGGATGTCTACTAATGAATAATGAAATTGGACTTGTTTAATGTTGTCTTGTTAAAAACCTTGCCATGTAAGAAAAACCCAGCAGGAGAAAATAACCCTGGTCGAAGGAGAAAAAGAGTACAACACGCATATGTCTTAGGTAGCATACTTCTAGATGCTCCCCCTGATGTGAATCACCCCCTGAGCGTTGTAAGCTTTATGCGCCGTAAATAACAGTTCGATTGTTCATCACTAAAGTGACACCATGTGTGCTTTGCATATGGGAAGTTCATCATAAAATTTCAAACCTGCAAAGTTAAAATAATACTAACAGAGCTAGACAATTTCTAATACGTCTTACCTCATTTAGTTATATGTGATCAAATTCATACACTAAGCAATAACTAAACAACATAAGAAGATTGACATTAAAACATTGAAAAATCTCATGGCGTATCTAGCCATACACATTAATATCTTTGTGTAGTGATACGTCTCATATAAGCTCTTTAAGAACTCTAAGTAATTCATAACTTCAAAAATTAGAATATGTAGCAACATAATGATCATAATTCAAATTTGATTTTGTAGTCCAATCATAGTACTCATTGAGGCAATTTTGATCACGTTAACTATAACTATTTATGCAAGATCCTGTAGACCTCGTACAAGCTTTTGGCGTGATCTCTGCTCTTGGTTTTTGCTGACTAGCTACCTGCAATAGGAGATTGACCGGGACTTACCAGTCTTTCTCTCTCCGATGGTTAAGTCAGTTGTGAGGTTGATGAAGTGTGTTTAATGCCATGTATTTATTACCTCTTTGGCTGACTTTGGTATTGTATTTATAACCCCGTGTGGACTTCTTTCTTGCCTGCTAAACGATGCGGGACAAATGTGCTATTGTGGTTTGTTTATTTGGTCCTCTGTTGTGTGCCTCCTACCCGGCTCAGACTGCAATGACCTCCAAGACGAGGCCTGCTCGGTCTACCTCATGGTGGGCTTCTGGTAGCATCGTGGGTTGAGGAGGTATTTATCTACTACCGACTACAACTCCCCCCAAGTTCCCGTTCAAGACACTTCTTGAGTAGGGACTTGAAGAAATGGCCCACGATTTGGCAAATTACCAACGGGTATCTGGTCCCAATCCCCCCAAGTTTGTACTCGGGACATGTTTGAACGGGTTGTTACTGCAATGGACGAAGGTAGCGAGCCCTTCCATATCATGTGTTTCTGCTCGAGCGCGGGGTATGATCCCCGCGTGGGTTATCAGGCCACTATTCTCCGTGTGAATGGAATGATATGAACTACCCAACTCCCACTCTCTGGGAGCTGTACAAGGGTCTTACGATTCTCATGGCTCTAGTTGTTTTGCCCATGCTTCCCGGTGATACGTTTCCGGGGTGTAACAATCTCATGAAACAATTTGTTGTGTTTCTTCCCGTTAGTTATTTATCTTAGATTGTAGTGCGCTTTTTCTCACATTTCTCCTGGACTTGTTATTTTCATGCTTGCTTTTCACATTAGCCATTTAGTTGGAATATACGGTAACCTGATGCCCTACTTTGACAATCAACTACCTACTTCCAACTATGGTTGTTTTGACCACGATCCTCAGCGCGCGGAGCAGAGGTAAATAGCGAACAAAGAGAAGGGGGAGTGTTGCGGGCGTGCCACCTCGCGGACGAGGATATAGTAGTAGGGGTGCGAGATCTTGACTTCTGATCAGGCGGAGGGGGTTTCAGGTGCCACCTCAGACGAGGATTTACGAGCACAAGCAATCGATGCTCATGGCGGCGCGAGCAGAGCAACTATAGGGAGTTCAGAGATCGGGGGCGAGTTCAGGAGGGCTCTGAAACTAAGGCGGCGGCGCATTTAGGGTTAGGGTTTTAAGGTAGCTCGAGGGGTAACTGTTTTGCAGTTTGTATTGTTTTTGTTGAGAGATTTGATTGTGTGTTGTATTGAGAGTTGCCCTTTTCTGTATACCTTCAAGCCCTTTATATAGCAATCAGACTTACGGCGGAAGAAAGATGACTTAGAACTCAAGTCGAACTCTGAAACCCTGATAGCACAAAGGCACTGCTCCGTCCACGCGAACCAACCAATTGGTACACCTGTCCAGTTCGCATATTTCACATAGGATACTGCCGCTCAATTATAGACTCCTATGCGAACTGGAATTATAGACTCATTCTCTCCATCTCGCGGGTTTTAGAAGGGCTTTTTATATTAAAAGGGCCACAGGGATTGGCCCGAAGCATGTCAAAGACTTTTAAGAGTCTTTAACGATTAACATGATGCATGCGGACTCCGCCTGTTGCCTCCTCGCGAAGTCTCCTACGCGAACCACCTCCCCAGCTCGCCTTGCTTAATCCGCTTCTACCTACGCGGACTGTTAATCTCGCCTCGTCTCGCCTACTCGGAATCATCCCGCACGCGAGATCCGCATCTCGCACGAAGTCCGTTCCACGCGCGCACTGTGTAATTCGCGTGAAGTCCATTCCGCATACGAGCTCTGTAATCCGCGCGCGAACTGTGTAATTCAGCTCGCATGGTCTCACTGGCGGGCCATTACTTGTAAACTTAAAGAACTTGAGTTCGCCGGTATGACATGGACCAAGAATTTAATTAATATTCACATAGACATTTAATGTCCAGTAAAATATTAATTTAGGCGTAAACATTACCCCCCAGCCTCGAAGTCATGAATGTCAAGAATGACTGAAGAGGTTTATGTTCATGTTGCTCCAAAGCCACTGGTATTGGGTCGGGTCATACAAAATGAGTGTGAATAAACAAGCCTGTGAATATGCCTTGAAACCCAAGCACCCAGCAAGGCAATGCAGCCAACTGCTGCACGGCTCGCCTAGGCACCTTGGACTTGGACTTGAACTTGAACTTTGCCTGCATTCGCCTGCTCCTAGCTCGCATTCGCCTGCTCCTAGCTCGCATTCGCCTGCTCCTAGCCTGCAGTAGATGTTTGCCTTGACTAAATTCCAAAAAATGGCCCTGCGCGAACTTTTGGTGATAAACAATGAATGACAATGACTATGTACTTCGCTGTCCCCCAGTATGTACCAATGAGAGACAAACAAAGGAGTCGACAAATGGACGTATAAAGATGAAAAAATTTCAGAGGCCATGCACTTCGCTGCCCCCCCCAGTGCGAACCAATGAGAGGCACACAAATGAGTCAGCGAATGGTCGCGTAAAGATGGCGAACCAACCTTGGAGATTCGGAGGCCACATGGATTGGCCCAAATAATGACTAGGACACTTGAAGAAGGTCTAAAGTCTGAAATTTCTGGAACACGATCATCCAATGTGCCCCCCAGTTTTGATGTCTGTTCGCCGAAGCTTCTTGAGAAGAATGAAGGAAGGACATCAAAACTTTAGCATGCCCCCTAGTGAGGAATTGTGGTACCAATGCCCCCCAGTGAGGAAAGCAGGCTACGAGGTCATGAAAACACATTGAAAATGCACATTGTAAATTCGCGCGTATCCTGACCACGATAAAGAGTCCATGGAGTAAGGGAGACTATGGCGAACTCCAACTCGTGGAATGCTGTTAGTTCGGTTGGCGGGTGATGAGCAAGGAAGTCTGCTATGGCCTGTCCTTTAACTGCCTTTTGCGGAACATATGGCAAAGAGAATGCAGCCAAAGCCAATATCCACTGTGTAATTCGCGTGAAGTCCATTCCCCATACGAGCTCTGTAATCCGCGCGCGAACTGTGTAATTCAGCTCGCATGGTCTCACTGGCGGGCCATTACTTGTAAGCTTAAAGAACTTGGGTTCGCCGGTATGACATAGACCAAGAATTTAATTAATATTCACATAGACATTTTCTGTCTAGTAAAATATTAATTTAGGCGTAAATAATGGTGTCCTGTTAAAAAGGGGATCAACGGGTCAAATCATGGTGACTTTGAACTCTTTATAACTCGTTCGCAATGTAATCATCAAGAGTTGGACTCGATATATAATGTCCGAGGGCAAGACAATATCTGTTCGGGTCAGATTTTTAGGTCCTTCGAACAACCGTCTGGTGCGAGCGTGCCAACACCTTGAAGAAGTGTGCCTATCTTGATCTTGTTCGGTTCGCACGCTTCTCTTGACTTCTCTTCAAGCAGATATGAACAGAAACGATCGGTTTTGCTGTTGGGTTCTTCACAATGACCTAGGACGAGTCCTGAGGATTTACTTCAGTAACAAAATACAACGAAAATAAAGGGATATTTGCTAGAGAGGTGAATCTCTAACAATGGGATGAACTGGTGCTCGCGATGAGGCTTTAGTGGTACTCCCTAGAGAGGCTTTTTTGGTAGATTGGATGCTCTTGGGGAGGCGTCCAATTTACAGTGATGCAGAGTTTGTTTGAATTGTCGCGGGGGGGGGGGGGATCTCTCTCATTCACTTAGAACCTCTTTATATAGAGAATAGGTTTTGCGAATAACTTGCATGCCAAGGCAAATCGTCCGCCAGTAATTACCTAATGGGAAAGAAATACATTTACTGAATTAAACCGTATGTATCGGTTCGCGTATCAGATTAGATACGATGTTTAGGTAAAGATATTTTACCTCAATATATGATTCTTGAAGATCTTATAGATGTGGATATCTTCAAATACAACTAAGGCAAGGAAACCTTAATTGATTAGATAGCACCGTGAGTCCTCTAAGCAATATAATTGCCCTTGAAATCTCTTTTGGACGTGTACTCCTACAATCCAACTAAGGATAGTAATCTTCTTATTGCAATATAGTTGGACTTGCATGCCTTGGACGAGTACTAGCCATATCATTCATATAAGGAATGTAATCCTTAATTATGTCAAAGATCATGCACGGCTAGACTTCTTCTTGGCAATTAAGGAATCAAAAGTGATTAAACCCTTCCTTAGATAGCACTACGTACCATCATCTATATATACCCTGATCGCCGTGGTAACTTAGGTACATGACGTCCAGATTCCTCCTCCTCGTGAGATCTTCCATGAATAGCTCAATCTTGGTAACCAAACAATCCTCCATCAATTACCGGATCCATGATATATCGATAATAACCCGGATTTACACCAAGATGTCTTAACCTCCAAGATAGGCTTGACTTAGCCTCGATAGTGAATATCTCCAAAGGTACTCGATCATATCCACGACGAACCACATAACTGGTTCGATACGCTACAAATCCAGGTGCTGTAAATTTACCCTCAAACAATATCAACATATAAGCTCGCGTGCCTCCCACTGGTTTGCTCTCGGGGGAAACTGAAACTGGATAGGCAAGATAGCGGCTCTCACTAGGTTTGTCTCCAGGCTCACGGACAAGTGTGCGTCATTTTTCAAGTTGCTGAAAAGCCAGCACTTCAAGCTAATCAATTGGGGGCCTGAACAAGAGAAGGCCTATAGGAAAATCAAGGAGTATCTTGCCTCAGTGCCTATGTTGTCAAAGTCAATCCCCAGACAAATGTCCACGTGGTCGTGGGTTCGTTTCCCACAGACGGCGTCAATTGTTTCTGCAAGATCCTATAGACCTTGTAGAAGCTTTTAACGTGATCTCTGCTCTTGGTCTTCGCTGACTAGCTACCTGCAACATGAGATTGACCGGGACTTACCAGTTTTTCTCTCTCCGATGGTTAAGTCAGCTGTGAGGTTGATGAAGTGTATTTAATGCCAGGTATTCATTACCTCTTTGGCTGACTTTGGCATTGCATTTATAATCCCGCGTGGACTTCTTTCTTGCTTGCTAAACGATGTGAGACAAATGTGCTATTGTGGTTTGTTTATTTGGCCCTCTGTTGTGTACCTCCTACCCGGCCCAGACTGCAATGACCTCCAGGACAAGGTCTGCTCGGTCTACCTCATGGTGAGCTTCTGATAGCATTGTGGGCCGATGAGGTATTTATCTACTACCGACTACAATAATGGAATAAGTATATATGAGCTAGCTTTATACTATTTGAATCCATGAATTAGCTTCAGGCTCTCTCAAGTATTCATGGATCGAATTACATTAGAATCATTCATGTACTTAAATCATTCATGTACTTAAATCTTTTAAGGATTTGACAAGCGATACGCTTGTAATGACACTTCACTTTTGGAATTTGCTTTTAACGTGTCTTTATGATCCTCATAATATACAATGACAAATACCGTAAGTCTCTCGTCAATAACAATCTATTATGTAACACTGTACTTACAGAAAATTGTCACGTATAAAGAAAGATATTCGTAATCCCCATGTGTCTCATGTAGACATTATGTTATAGTGATTTATTTTCACTATGATAAATATCATTTTGTATCATGTAGGGTTAAAGGTCTAAGTATCTCATCACGTTTCAAATATTCAATTTTATTGGAATTGCCTCTTTCCAATTTGGCCAATATATAATATGTTTTGTCGACATGCATAATGAAACGTGACATAGCATCGATTAATACAATCCTTAATGGTCTTTGATAGCTACCATTGTAAATTTTCATAGAGGATCATCATTCATAGATCCCACACATTCTTATATGCATGCATTTTTTATATTGGGTACCCATGCCACTTCTAGGGCAAATATTGTCACTTCTAGGACAAATATTATCTAGCGAATGTGGATCTTTTACTTATAATATTATGTAGACCATTAGAGGACCTATATAATCTTCCATTTTCAGGAGCTTAAAACTCTAGGCTTAGTGGATACATTCCACTCAAATTCACGTCGTTATTCAAATGACAGTACTCTTATTCTCCACCTAACGGCGGGAAGACTGTATTATTTTTTACCATGAGCATATATTGCGTCTAAAGATCTATCACTTTATTTCGAGTGAGATGTTAACTGGTTGGTGGCGAACCTAAACCAAGTATGAGGTCAAAAACATTATATTCATTAGTATCAACCAAGATATCATTCTCTAATGGCGTACATACAACCTTTGTACGTGCAGCCGTATTAGGAACTCTAACATTGTATCATGACATTCTCTTCAGGAGAACCATGTCACTTGGATACACATGCATCCCACAAATCAAATGGGGTATAGACTATTTGAGTTAATGTGGATAGTCTCATAGACTTTAATCCAATCAAATGTCTTTTCATTAACATGAAATTGTGTCACCATCTTTTATCAAATCACAAACTTAGATATATCTCAAATCATAATAAGATGGTGGATAAGTATCTACACCAATATATTTCGTTCTTTCAGGAACAATGTTTCTCCCCCTCAAGGCAGGAGTAGTGTTTCATTAAGGTGACAATCGTAAGGAACAAATTCATTTCGAGCCGCTGGCCAAAATGATATGCATAAACTTTTGATCACCTTCTCCAAACTTATGATGAGTAAAAGTAGAATAATTGATATTGAAGTGATTGAATTAATGTAATGACATGTCTGCATTCAAAAAGGTATACTCATACTCGTTTGTCATAAAATTAGACCAACAGTTGAATGTTTGGTTACTTATAAATTGATGCCAATATAACTCTCCCTCAAAACTTTGGGTTTGAGGTTGGCCAACACTAAAACTTTAGGATAATTTGTCCATATATATACTCAAAACTTAAGGCTCGAGTCTGCACAATTAGGACTCCAAGTTCTAAGGTCGAGTGTACTTCTGGACACTAAATAGTACTTTGTACTCGAAGCTTCTGTTTACGCCTAAATTAATATTTTACTGGACAGTAAATGTCTATATGAATATTAATTAAATTCTTGGTCCATGTCATACTTGCGAGCCCAAATTCCTTAAGTTTACAAGTAATGTCCCGTCAGTGAGGCTACGCGAGTTGAACTACACAGTTCGCATGCGAAATGGACTTCACGCGAACACATAGCTCGCGCACGGAATGACTTCGCGCAGAATTACTAGCTGACTCCGCGTAGGCGAGGCGAGATTGACACTTCGTGTAGGCAAGGCAAGTGGAGTACATCGAGGTGAGCTGGCGAAATGGCTCGCGTAGGAGACTTCGCGAGGAAGCAACAGGTGGAGTCCGCGCGCACCATATTAATCGTTGAAGACTTTTACAAGTCTTTGACATGCTTCGGGCCAATTCCTGTGGCCCTTTTAATATAAAAAGCCCTTCTAAAGCCCGCGAGCTAGAAAGGCCCGCGAGATGGAGACAAGCTTTTTGACCCCGCGGGATGAGGATATTCCTAATTCTAGTTCGCATAGGAGTCTATATTTGAGCGGCAGTGTCCTATGTGAAGTGTGCGAACTGGACATGTGTAACAAGTTGGTTGGTTCGCGCGGACGGAACAGTGCCCTTGTGCTATTAGGGTTTCAGAGTCCTACTTAAACACT
Organism: Fragaria iinumae; assembly: GCA_009720345.1. Classification (NCBI taxonomy): domain Eukaryota; kingdom Viridiplantae; phylum Streptophyta; class Magnoliopsida; order Rosales; family Rosaceae; genus Fragaria; species Fragaria iinumae. Next base: position 21,130,207 of record CM019118.1, on the reverse strand, counting down.
AAGCTATCTTTCTTCTGTCGTAAGTCGGACTTCTATATAAAGGGTTCGAGGGCTTACAGAAAGTCTCTCTACACAACACAATTTTACAACAAATACAAACAGAACCTTTCAACCTAGTTGAAACCCCTTTCGAGCCTCTCGAAAATCCTAACCCTAAGCGCACCGCCGCCTAGGTTTTTCTTCAGAGCCCTCCTGGACTCTTTCCCGATTTCCCTGATTCCCTATTGTTGCTCTGCTCGCGTTCCGCCGTGAGTATCGATCGCCTTGTGCTCGTAAATTCCTCCTCTGAGGTGACACCTGGAAACCCCCTTCGCCTTATCAGAAGTCAAGCCCCCGCTACAATCACCCTTTCCTCGTCCGCGAGGTGGCACGCCCGCAACACTCCCCCTCTCTTTGTTCGCTATTTACCTCTGCTCCGCGCGCTGAGGATCGTGGCCAAAACAGCTTCATGTTCAAATTTTTTTACTATTAGAACTTCAAGTTCTACAGTACAATATTGAAACTTCTGGTTCAATATTACATGCATTCAAAATTCATATATTCATATAGGGTTGTTTTCTCGTATGAATAACAATAAAATTTAAACAATATGTAACGTAATGTAAGACATAACAAAATAAAGAAAACTGTAAACAACAAAACATAAATTAATTGTAATAGGAAACTTCTGGTTTCATGGATGAATAAAATACACAGAAATTCTGGTCCTGTTAAATTCACCAATATGATAATCTTGTTTATCTCCTTTAATTGTACAAGAATATAGTATCAAAATAAGTGAGGAACTTCCGGCCCTTGGGATCACACGATGTGATATTGATCATCATTGTATAACTCATTAGAAACTTCTGGTCCTCGTTAATTTCATAAGCATTGAGAAGAAGCTTTCATGTCGTAATTCTATTATATTACTCAAGGAACTTCAAGCCCCCTATAGTTTGATCAAGAGACTTCAGGTCTCGTTCTATGAACACAAAATTCACAAATAGATGTAAATATGAGTTTACTCTTAATCAATTAAATTGATACATACTGTGAGATACACCAAATAAATTGAAATTCGGTCAAACTGACAAGTGCATACCTCAATTCCAAACTGCTATGTTAATAAGTATCATGCTTTACCATATCCGCACGGTAATCACAAGGGAGTCCATAAACATCCTACTGTGAAACTACAAGGGATGAAGGCTCTATGTTGTTAATCATGGAGTGGAATATGCAAGAGTCAATTCCATATTGATCGGTATATATCATTAAAAATCAAATCATGGCTGCCTTTTGAATAGCATAGTCATGGCTGCAAAAGCATCTCAGAGATAATAAAAAAAAAATCACATAATTGACTCTTGCGAAAGGGAAGAAGCCATAGTTGAATTCTCAGAACAATTTCTAACACAAAGAGGGCTAATGAACAAAAACCTAATCGTATCATATATCAAAAGAATGAACGATCATGATCATGTCATGTGGGCAACTTATAAAAAGAAATCTTGATGCCGATCATATAATAGAACAATCAATAAAAATAAGCAAATCAAACTCATAGATCAAGTACATCGATGAAAACAACAATTAAGTTACACCGTATGATTTTTAGATCATCATAGAGTCTTAAAACAAAAGAAAATTGTGTGATGGTGAAAAGGTGAACAATAAAGAATCGATTTTGGATTTCTAGGGTTTAGTTGTTATCAACTCAAAAGTAGAGTCGTGCTGATAACGTTTTATAAAGTAGAGAAAAGATAGAGAGAAGACATAAAAATATTCTTTATAATCTTATATAGAGGTAGAGCTTACATCAATCAAAGTACATATATAATGAGTAATTACGTGGACAACCATATTATTATAATATTTATAACAATAACTTCTTTTTATTTTGTATTTTTGTTTTTCAGGTCTTGAACATTTTGAATTTATATAAGGTGTCCAAACAGTTGAGTACATATGTTTATTTAGTTTGGTTTCTAGATAAAGAGCGGCCATTTTTTGTGCCAAATAATCTGGAATGTGGTTTCGTGTGCCGATGACTGAATCTGGTTATCAAAGTCCTACTATGTTTATCCCTTTCTAATTGAAGTCTCGAGTCTCTCGACCAATGTGCACATGTTGTGTATTACTCAAAAAAAATAATCAAACCCCACATGGTAAAAATCGGAACAATAATTCACACACGTGAGTGCGGTCATTCCCCACGTGCAGTCTCGCTTTATTGTAGTAGAGATATGTTATGTTATCAATTTGTCTTTAGAAACTAGAACAAGCATCAAGAAAATAAAGCCAAAGTAAACACACTGAAATTACTGTTTATTGTCTCATGAATATATAGAGAAAATTAAAGGGTCTCTCTCAAGTTTATTCTATTGTTGAGAAACAACTAGGCCAATGTTTAAATTTCCCTTTCTTCTTGTCTTCCTGGCTTGCTCTTGTCAACTTTAACGTGTTTGATCCTGGTGATGGATCATACGGCGGAGGTGTCGTAATCCATACTGAAGGTCTGAAGTGCCTTCCATTAAATGACTTGATACTTTGTGTAGACATATAAAATTTAACGATAATAATAGTCGTTGAATAATCCAAGTAAATATGTGGCATGTGAGTCAACAACATTGGAAAGCCGCCAGAAATAACACGTGGCAACGTGGAAATGGTCGGCCGACAACAAAACCTTAAATCCCGATTGAAATCAATTATCAAGTGTCGATTGATGATCAGATATCAATTAATCAGACATCCCCAAAAATAACTGGTGATGGTTCGCCAGCGGTCAGGCGAGCTAGAGAGTAGACTTCGCGAGGCGAACTAGACTTCACTTCGCGTAGACTTAAACAGTGGCGAGGTGAAATGACTTCGTGTAGAGATAAATGAAGGCGAGGCGAACTGGACTTCACTTCGCGTAGACTTCAACAGTGGCGAGGTGAAATGACTTCGTGTAGAGATAAATGAAGGTGAGGCGAACTGGACTTCACTTCGCGTAGACCTAAACAGTGGTGAGGTGAAATGACTTCGTGTAGAGATAAATAAAGGCGAGGCGAACTCGACTTCACTTCGCGTAGACTTAAACAGTGGCGAGGTGAAATGACTTCGTGTAGAGATAAATGAAGGCGAGGCGAACTGGACTTCACTTCGCGTAGACCTAAACAGTGGCGAGGCGGAATGACTCCGCGTAGAGATAAATGAAGGCGAGGCGAACTGGACTTCACTTCGCGTAGACTTAAACAGTGGTGAGGCGGAATGACTCCGCGCGCATGTACGTGAAGGCGAGGTGGAATGACTCCGCGCGCATGAAGGCGAGGTGGATTGACTCCGCGCGCGTAGTTTCACGCGAAGGCGAGGCGAGTTGGCTCCGCGTTGGGAAATTCGCGAAGTAGCTAGACGACAGAGTTCGCATGCATGCTGGGATTGGAAATCACGGTTCGCTTGGAGATCAAGCCTCCTCGCGGGATACTTTCCATGTCCGTGAGATAGCTCGCCCCTTACTAAAGATCTTGTCCAAAACGGGACATTTAATCCAAAAGCGATCTGGGCATATCTAAATCTCAAGATTTGATTGATTTGATTATGTTAAAATCGGCAAGTAGATCAATCAGTCAAGATTCATTGATTCGATTAAGGAAATATTATTGATTCAGAATCTTGATTACTTGCCTTAAGTGGAGGCATGTTAACACTATAAATACCCCCTCTCATACCAAGAGGAGGGGGAGCAAAAACCAAGAAGAGCATAGAAGAGAAGCAGCGAACTAGAGAGAGAGAAATCCCTCCGCGAGCTCAGAAGTCTCCCCTAAACCCTTGAAGAACTATCAAGCTCCTTAAACAGCTAGTTCTTCGCTAGATCCTTGAAGAACTATCAAGCTCCCCAGATAGCCAGTTATTCACTAAACCTAAATCCAAATTCCAAATACCTGTTACGTGATTAACCCCGCGTAACCCTCAAGAACAAGTGCTTGTCACCCTTGAGTTAAACATATATTTCGAAGATAGAATCAGAGGAGTTCACAAAGATTGTAACCCGCATTCGCATTTGATTAAATTAAATTATTCTTTGTACACGTGTTGTTCTGTTATTTGTTGCAGATATTTTCGTGTTTACAAAATTGGCACGCCCAGTGGGACAACTTTGCCTCTCATCTCCTTCTCCGTAAGATTCCCAAATCCGCTCGAAGTAATGGCCTCCAAGAGCACTCAAGCCATCTCGACGAAGAAGTCTAAACCAATGACCGCGAGGTCAAACAGCGAGCCCTCTGGTCATGTCACCCGTAGCATGGCGAGGAATCAACCCACAACATTTGTGGCTTTGCCTTCCAACCCTTGCGAACCAGTCATCACCTTGGCGAATCTCGCGAGCAAGCGTGCCTCGCGAAGTGAAGAGAAGGAAACTCCAAACAAATCAAGGGAGTGATCATTCTCACCTGCCACGGATGATGAATCAAGCACGGCATCATACGATGGAAGCCCAAATGGTGATGAAGACAGCACGCATGGCATACCAGCGGACTATTCATCACAACCTATCCCCATGCAAGTCATGGTGACAGGCGCATCCACCATTGAAGAGCAGATAGCCAATCTGATAGGAGCGGTTGAGAAGCTCACCAAAACGGTGGAAGAAAAAGACATGCAGATCGCCGAGCTCTACAGCAGGCTTGAAAGTCAAGATGAAGAAAAGAAGTACAAAGTAGGCGAGAGCTCCAAGAACGTTGACAAAGACGATGATGCCTCGCTTGGATCTATGTCCTTTCAGCAATTGCAAGACATCATCACCAACTCCATCAGAGCTCAATATGGAGGTCCTTCTCGTGATTCTCTCACCTACTCCAAACCCTACACTAAAAGAATTAATGGACTAAGGATGCCGTTGGGATACCAGCCGCCAAAGTTCCAACAATTCGAAGGGAAGGGCAATCCAAAGCAACATGTTGCTCACTTCATCGAAACCTGTAATAACGCTGGGACAGAAGGTGACCACCTTGTCAAGCAATTCGTTCGCTCATTGAAAGGCAATGCCTTTGAATGGTACACGGACTTAGAGCCCGAGTTCATCGACAGTTGGGACCAAATGGAACGTGAATTCTTAAACCGCTTCTATAGTACAAGGCGAACTGTGGGCATGATGGAACTCACCAACACAAAACAATGGAGAGACGAACCAGCGATTGACTTCATCAACATGTGGCGCTCGCTCAGCCTCGATTGTAAAGACCGCTTGTCGGAGACGTCTGCGGTAGAGATGTGCATCCAAGGCATGCATTTTGATTTGTTGTACATTCTCCAAGGTATCAAGCCTCGATCCTTTGAAGAACTAGCTACACGAGCCCATGATATGGAGTTAAGCATAGCTAGCCACAAGGGTAAGAAGGAGTTTGTCAATGATCAACGAAAAGATAAAGCTTTCAGCAGCAAAGTTGACAAGGTCGTGAAAAGATCTACAAAAGAGTCGATGACGGTAAGTGTTGCTCCAATCAAAATCTCCACACGAGACAAGAAGGAGATTAAGAGAGTAGAACCTACTCAAGCCTACGGGAGGAGGAAGCATCCATTGACTGAGTGGGAACAAAAGACTTATCCATTCCCAGATTCCGACGTGGCAGGCATGTTGGAGGATTTGCTTGAGAACAAAGTGATAGAACTTCCAGAGTGCAAACGTCCAGAAGAAATGGATCGGGTCAATGATCCGAAGTATTGCAAGTTTCATCGCCTCGTCAGCCACCCAGTTGAGAAGTACTTTTTTTTGAAGGATTTGATCATGAAGCTTGCCAAACAAGGAAGAATCGAGTTAGATGTCGACGAGGTTGCTGCGGTCAATTGCACTACCATTTCGTTTGGGTCTTTTGAGCCGGTTCAAGTACCTTCCATGCCAGTAAAAGCGCCATGCCATTACTCGAACGAGACGGGCAATGATAAAAAGCTAGAAGGAGTAAAGCCAATCCAGCAAATAGACCTCGCTCCTAAAGCCGCTCCATGTGATGATGGCGAGGGATGGATACTTGTCACTCGACGAAAAGCGTGCAAAGGTGTGTTGTCAAGTCCACCACTCTCGCAGCCAGATCATAAACGACCACATGGGAGTCGTCAATGCCTCGCAAGGAATGAGACAAGGTGTATAAAGGAGAAATTCTCTCCCTGCGTACAAAGGTCCCTCAATCAAAATCCGCCAACAAAGTGCATGTCTAAAGCGCGACCGAGTCTAAAAGCTAGCTCAATGACGACAAGCTTGAAGGTGATTCCAAAGATGCTGGGAAGGTTGAAGAAAGTGAGGTGCTAAGACAATTGCAAGACTTACCTCCGAAATCTTGCCTCCCCAATCTGTCACGGCTTTCCAAATCGGCAAGACGTGCGTTAATCCAGTTGTTGCTTGATGAGGACCAGCATTCTTCAAACATCAATGAGTGTGCGGCATGCGTAGCATGTTGTGACGCCATTCATTTCACGGATGAAGATCTGCAATTGGGTTCAAAACCACACAATCGACCTCTTTTTGTGACAGGTTACATGCGAGAGCAAAAGTTAAACCGCATGCCTGTAGATGGAGGGTCTGCTGTGAACATTATGCCAAAATCAACAATGTCTCGACTCGGCATCAACATCGACGAGTTATCTAAAAGTCGTCTCATGATCCAAGGTTTTAACCAAGGAGAGCAAAGAGCGATATGCATGATTCGACTAGACATGGTTATTGGTGAATTGGAGTCACACACTTTGTTCCACGTGATTGATGCAAAGACTTCGTACAACATATTGTACAGCTGACACGACGTTTTCGAACGGAGGTTCAAACTCAAATTGAAGAAGAGGTTGACAAGTTGATCGCTGCAGGCTTCATCAGAGAAGTCCAATATCCCAAGTGGATCGCAAACATTGTCCCAGTTGAAAAGAAGAATGGACAAATGCGTGTGTGGGTAGACTTTCGTGACTTGAATGATGCATGTCCGAAAGATGATTTTCCTTTGCCTATCATCGAACTCATGGTGGATGCAACCACAGGTCATGAAGCTTTGTCTTTCATGGATGGATCGTCTGGCTACAACCAAATAAAGATGGCGCAAGAAGACAAGGAGTTAACTGCATTTCGCACTCCCAAAGGCATTTACTGTTACAAAGTCATGCCGTTTGGATTAAAGAATGCCGGTGCAACATACCAACGTGCCATGCAGAAAGTCTTTGGAGACATGCTTCACAAGTACGTTGAATGCTATGTTGATGATTTGGTTGTCAAGTCAAGAAAAAGGAGTGATCACTTGCAAGACTTACGAAAAATGTTCGATAGGTTAGGCGAATACCAACTCAAAATGAACCCATTGAAGTGCACTTTTGGTGTGAGTTCAGGCAAGTTCCTTGGATTCATTGTGAAGCATGGGGGCATTGAAGTAGATAAATCGAAGATTAAGGCCATTCAGGAAATGCCGGAGCCAACAAGTTTAAAAGAATTGAGAAGCCTTCAAGGAAAACTCGCATTTATCAGGCGGTTCATCTCCAACCTCCCAGGTCGATGTCAACCTTTTAGTCGACTCATGAAGAAGAATGTGCCTTTCGTGTGGGATGAAGCATGTCACAATGCTTTCGAAAGCATTAAAAAGTACTTGGCTAATGCTCCGGTGTTGGGTGCACCCATTCCTGGGAAACCTCTTACCCTTTACATTGCAGCTCAAGAAAGATCACTTGGAGCGCTTCTAGCCCAAGAAAATGAGGAAAAAAGGGAGATGACCTTATATTATTTAAGTCGAACTCTCACAGGAGCAGAATTAAATTATTCTCCAATAGAGAAGACTTGTCTCGCTCTCATCTTTTCCATCCAAAAGTTGAGGCATTATATGCAAGCTTACACGGTGCATTTGGTAGCCCGAGCTGACCCAGTCAAGTTTATCATGTCTAAACCAGTCTTATCAGGACGAATGGCGAAATGGGCTCTGCTCCTCAATCAACATGACATCGTCTATATACCTGCCAAGGCGGTCAAAGGCCAAGCTGTGGCTGACTTTCTAGCGGATCACCCAATCCCTGCCGATTGGGAAATTTTAGATGACTTGCCAGATGAAGAAGTCTTTCTTGCAGAAATTCTCCCCACTTGGAAGATGTTCTTTGATGGATCTTCAAGAATAGATGGAGCAGGGGCCGGCGTTGTCTTCGTCACCCCACAAAAGCAAATATTGCCATATGCCTTCACTCTCGGTGAATTGTGTTCCAACAATGTTGCGGAATACCAAGCTCTCATCATGGGATTGCAAACGGCCTTAGAAATGCAAATTGCAAATCTAGAAGTGTACGGGGATTCAAAGTTAGTAATTGATCAACTACTAACTAATTACGAAGTCAGGAAGGAGGATTTAGTTCCTTATTTCCGGCTCGCTACACAACTCTTAACGGGTTTCGATGCTGTTACACTAGAACATGTGCCAAGGAAAGAAAACCAGATAGTGGATGCCTTGGCTAACCTAGAAGCAACTTTGGCATTATCAAATGATGAGATTGTGGACCTTTCAATTTGCCAACGATGGGTTGTCTCAACAGGGATCGTCCCATTGTGCGAAATTCCAATGTGGTCTATGTCTATGTTATTGACGTCGAAGATTGGAGACATCCGTTGATCGACTACATTGAGCATCACAAATTGCCTGACGATCTAAAACAGCGGACGGATATCAAACGAAGAGCCCCGCGCTTTTTCTACTACAAGGAGACTCTTTATCGACGATCGTTTGACGGGTTACTCCTCAGGTGTTTGGGAAAAGAAGAGGCGTTGAAAGCCATGGAAGAAGTTCATTCCGGAATATGTGGAGCTCATCAATCAGGCCCTAAATTACATTTTTAAGTAAGGCGAATGGGTTACTACTGGCCCACAATGGTCAAGGATTGCATGGAGTACGCACAAAAATGTCAAGCTTGTCAATTCCACGCAAACTTTATCCATCAACCGCCTGAACTATTGCATCCTACAATCGCTTCACACCCGTTTGATGTCTGGGGGATAGACGCTGTGGGACCCATAAACCCGAAATCTTCCGGAGGCCACATGTACATTTTGGCAGCCACGGATTCCTTCTCAAAGTGGTCGGAGGCGGTACCACTCAAAGAGATAAAGAAAGAAACCGTTGTAGACTTCATCAAGACATGCATCATCCAGCGGTATGGTGTACCACGTTGCATCATCACGGACAATGTCAAGTACTTCTCAAATAGTGCTATGCAAAAACTTAGCGAAAAGTATCACTTCAAGCTACATTTTTCATCGATGTACAATGCACCAGCTAATGGTTTGGCGGAGGCATTTAATAAAACGCTCAGCAACATCTTGAAGAAGACCGTCGGCAAGTCACAAAGAGATTGGCATGAGAAGATGGGCGAAGCATTATGGGCATATAGAACGACATATTGAACTGCCACAAATGCTACACCTTATTCCCTGGTGTATGGTGTTGAAGCCGTCTTGCCATTAGAGAAGCAAATTCCCTCATTAAGGATTGCTTTGCAAGAAGGCCTCACAAATGAAGAAAATATCAAGCTACGACTTCAAGAGTTGGAAGCTTTAGACGAGAAGAGGCTTGATGCGCAACAACATCTAGAATGCTACCAAGCCCGGATGTCGCGTGCCTTCAACAAAGGAGTTCGCCCCCGATCCTTTCAAATTGGTGATTTGGTCCTTGCCGTGCGCAGACCCATCATCATGACACACAAGACCGGTCCCAAGTTCAAATCAAAGTGGGATGGCCCTTATGTCATCAGCGAAGTCTACACCAATGGAGCTTATAAAATCGTGGCTAAAGACGGTTTGAGAATTGGCCCAATCAATGGCAAGTTCTTGAAGAAATACTATGCCTGAAACAAGTAAAGATTGCTCCTTGTCCGCACGAGCATAAACTGCGAATGACAAATAAAGGCTCCTTGTCTGCACGAGCTTAAACTGCAAATGACAAAAAAAAAGACGGATCAGCGAATCATATAACTCCGCACCAGAGCAATCAAATTAAAAGGAGAGAGAGAGAGTATACTGTTGATCTCACAGCGAGATGGTTGTAACTTTGTGATAAATAATGTTCAACCGGAAGCTCTAATTTATAGCGCAATCTTTCCTCATTGAAACTGGAAAAGTATGGAGAATCAAGCAAATCAAGAAAGGAATACATCAAAGGTTTCCGCCCACTGCTTGGAAACTTTACCAAATCAAATTCGTAGGAATCCTTGCGAATTAAGGAATCCCTACAAAATTGGGTATCCTATAAATTCGAGGAATTTCTACAAGAAGATGGGGAATCCTTACAAAATTAGGAATCCCTATCAATTCGGGAATTACCACAAACCCATTAAACATAGACTTCAAGTCACGCCTCTGGCACATGACGACACCATGGCTACGACGCACCTTGAAGTGGGGGCATTTGTAGACATATAAAATTTAACGATAATAATAGTCGTTGAATAATCCAAGTAAATACGTGGCTTGTGAGTCAACAACATTGGAAAGTCGTCAGAAATAACACGTGGCAACGTGGAAATGGTCAGCCGACAACAAAACCTTAAATCCCGATTGAAATCAATTATCAAGTGTCGATTGATGATCAGATATCAATTAATCAGACATCCCCAAAAATAACTGGTGATGGTTCGCCAGCGGTCAGGCGAGCTAGAGAGTAGACTTCGCGAGGAACGCTGAATTTCCTGAGGCGAACTAAACTTTGCCAGGCGAACTAGACTTCGTAAGGCGAAATAGACTCCGTCAGGCGAACTAGACTTCGCGAGGCGAACTAGACTTCACTTCGCGTAGACTTCAACAGTGGCGAGGTGAAATGACTTCGTGTAGAGATAAATGAAGGTGAGGCGAACTGGACTTCACTTCGCATAGACCTAAACAGTGGCGAGGTGAAATGACTTCGTGTAGAGATAAATAAAGGCGAGGCGAACTCGACTTCACTTCGCGTAGACTTAAACAGTGGCGAGGTGAAATGACTTCGTGTAGAGATAAATGAAGGCGAGGCGAACTGGACTTCACTTCGCGTAGACCTAAACAGTGGCGAGGTGAAATGACTCCGCGTAGAGATAAATGAAGGCGAGGCGAACTGGACTTCACTTCGCGTAGACTTAAACAGTGGTGAGGCGGAATGACTCCGCGCGCATGTACGTGAAGGCGAGGTGGAATGACTCCGCGCGCATGAAGGCGAGGTGGATTGACTCCGCGCGCGTAGTTTCACGCGAAGGCGAGGCGAGTTGGCTCCGCGTTGGGAAATTCGCGAAGTAGCTAGACGACAGATTTCGCATGCATGCAGGGATTGGAAATCACGGTTCGCTTGGAGATCAAGCCTCCTCGCGGGATACTTTCCATGTCCGTGAGATAGCTCGCCCCTTACTAAAGATCTTGTCCAAAACGGGACATTTAATCCAAAAGCGATCTGGGCATATCTAAATCTCAAGATTTGATTGATTTGATTATGTTAAAATCGGCAAGTAGATCAATCAGTCAAGATTCATTGATTCGATTAAGAAATATTATTGATTCAGAATCTTGATTACTTGCCTTAAGTGGAGGCATGTTAACACTATAAATACCCCCTCTCATACCAAGAGGAGGGGGAGCAAAAACCAAGAAGAGCATAGAAGAGAAGCAGCGAACTAGAGAGAGAGAAATCCCTCCGCGAGCTCAGAAGTCTCCCCTAAACCCTTGAAGAACTATCAAGCTCCTTAAACAGCTAGTTCTTCGCTAGATCCTTGAAGAACTATCAAGCTCCCCAGATAGCCAGTTCTTCACTAAATCTAAATCCAAATCCCAAATACCTGTTACGTGATTAACCCCGCGTAACCCTCAAGAACAAGTGTTTGTCACCCTTGAGTTAAACATATATTTCGGAGATAGAATCAGAGGAGTTCACAAAGATTGTAACCCGCATTCGCATTTGATTAAATTAAATTATTCTTTGTACACGTGTTGTTCTGTTATTTGTTGCAGATATTTTCGTGTTTACACTACTAACTCTAAATTTACGGTGCTTCCCCTTCCTCGCCATCCGTCTGCTGGATCTGAGTATTCAGAGTAATTAGAATCTGAAGAAACGTTGCCCATTGATGCTTATTGAATAGATTGGCTGAAATGAATTGGATCCATGACAACCAGCTGACTTGTTTTTATAGAGAAAAACAAACTGACTCCAAGCATAAGTTGGAAAATCATAATCAGAATAATAATGGATCTCTTAGATCCAAAACAAAACGGGAAATAGATATATATATTGTTCGTGAATAACTTAATAAAGTCCTTTCCTAATCCTAATCCTAATCCTAATCCGATTTTTCTTTCACAGAAAGAGAATGCTTCTTAGTCGGCGTGAAGCTATATATGCACATATACAGGATATATGTCAAAAGGTCTGGTCCAGCTAGCCTATCTTAAATTCTTAATCAGGCGCCCCTTATTGTTCAATAAAATAGATAGATAAATGGAAGGGGAATTTTCATACACACCAAATTTTAAAGAGTGCTTTTAAATAAAACCCATATAATATTTTTATCTGATAGACATTTAAAATGTATCAATTATGATAAATATTATGTCCTATTTTTTCTAAATTTTACACAATTGCCACCATTCAACTATAACATATTAATATAATAAATAAGCTTAATTGATGATGTTTTAAATATCTTGATTATGAATTTTTCTTCTAACACTAATATTTTTCAATCAATTTGCAAGAATCATGTAGTTTTCTTTATTTTTATGAAAAAAAATCTAGATTAAAGGAATTCATTCTCTAATTTATACATAAGGTAAAATACAATATGAATAAGATATATGATCTAAACCCTATACCTTAAACCCTAAACCCTAAACCCTAAACCCTAAACCCTAAACCCTAAAACCTACACCTTACACCCTAAACCTTTTACCCTATACCCTAAACCCTATACACTAAACCCTAAACCCTATACCCTGAACCTATACCCTAACTCTATACCCTTAACCCTATACCCTAAACCCAATTTTGGGTTTCTTCTTTTTATGTATATTTGTTTGAGCCCAGTGGATATTTTGGTCCAAGACTGCATAATAAGTTTTGGATAACATTTGGGCCAATACCTGTGACCTTTTTAATATAAAGCCTTTTAAGTCTCGCGAGCTTTAGGGGCGCGCGAGATTGAGACAAGCTTCAGGAGCTCGCGGGATGGTTTGAGTCCGCGGCCCGCGCGGGATAGGTTTCCACAAGGACTGTGACACCTCGCGGGATAAGGACTTTCCTAATTTGAGTCCGCATAGTTGGGCAGCGCGGAGGCAGTGACCCACGCGGCTGGACACGTGTCATGCAGATGATTAGTATAAACGAATGAAGCAGTGTCCTTGTGGTATTCTATTTCATAGTCCGAATTGGACTATGATTATCTTTCTTCGGGCAGAATGCAAGCTACTATATAAAGGGGCTCGAAGAGTTACAGAAAGCTCTCTCTCAAAAACTCAAACAACAATACAAACAAACTTTCAACCTAGTTGATACTTTCGAGCCTCTCGAAACCCTAGTTCTAAGCACACATTTGCCTTAATTCTCATAGTCCTTTCGGACTCATCACTCGTGATCCTTCTTGGTTGCTCTGCTCGCGACACACCCTGAGTATCGATTCGTTTTGTGCTTGTCCGCGAGGTGGCACCAGAGCCCTACTTTCGATTGATTTAGAAGTACAGGTCAGCGCACCACAACAACAACCCTACTACTTTCCGCGTCCGCGCGATGGCACGCCCGCATCCCTAGAAGTATTGACTGCTACCATCCCTCTGCCCCTACTGAGGATCGTGGCCAAAACATTGGCACGCCCAGTGGGACCAGGAGTACAAGCGATTCACCATAGGGAAACCAGGAGAATCACTATACAAGAGACCTCATATTTCTTGTCTCAAGCACAGATCACCACGGTACAAGCCCCATAACAGCGCGGCTTGCCGATCTCTCACCGTGGAACAGGTTCTTGCTCAGTTTGGTAACACAGACTTCAACGAAACCATAATGGTAGGCTCACAACCAACCCAAAACATAGGATCTGCTCTACCTATGAAGCAAATCCTCCAGATGTTCGAGGAACTGAAGAGCCGATTCGAGGTCACTGCTACCCAACAGAGTGTCATCGACCTTGCTGAAAAGGTCAACGACCTTGCTGAACAGGTCACGAGGGACAATATCCTTTGGGAAGAAGACCAGCACAACCTTGTCATACTCACCGAGGATTTCAACCAATTTGCAAGCGAAGTAAGGGAAACTAAGAGCCTGGTTGAAGGTTCCCTCCAACAGATCCAAAAGGATCCGGAACAGAACGCGGAGACCGCAAAGCAGACCGCGGAGACCCTGTCGCTCACTCACGCGACAATGAACGAGCAAACTCATCGCTTGGACGAACACGATACCAAGTTGCACGACCAGCAAAACACATCTTTCTTTGGAAGTAAGAACAGCCAGGAAAGGCTTGAAGACTTCAAGAAACGACATGATAGTCTGAGTTTAAGGGTCTTACAAGTGGAAGACTGGGTGCGGTCTCAAGCACCAAATAATCCTGCCCTTGACTTGACTAGTGCAGGTGCAACTGCGGGTTCGTCCAGGTACACTCCACCTAATGAGCGCCCTAGGGCTAACCCAAAGGTTGGGGCTCAGAAAACCCCTAAATTCTCGTTGGGGGCTAGTTCTTCAAAGGCACCACGACCTCTACCTCCTCCGCGTAGCCCTAGAATCACACTGAAGGGCGCTGGTAGCTTTCCATATCAGGGGCCAGGGACACCAGTTGACTCGGTTATAGCTCACTCCAGTCCAGCCCCTAAGAATGTCGGGCAGGCTCTTAGCTTCTCTGCATGGCCAAACCATGAGGAGGGAGCAGAGTCCACACCTGTGACGGCAGCCGACTGGTGCCAACTTATCTCCAACATAGTCAAGGAGCAAACCGGAAAAGGTGATGCTGACTTGCAATATCGCGACCCCTACCCTGATAGTGTGGCGCAGTACCCTTTCCCTCACGGGTTTAAGAACATTGTCTTCACAACATTCTCTGGGGAGACAAGGGAAGATGCAGCAACCCATATGGCCCGCTTCAAAGTCCAATGCTGCCAATATGGGAATAATGATATTCTCAAACTCAAGCTCTTTGGGACTTCTCTGTCCGGAGCTGCTTTCAGCTGGTATTCCAGGTTGAAGCCTGGATCAATTGCAGACTGGCCCACGATGGAGAGACTGTTCCGGGAGACTTATGGCACCATCGAGCTAGAGGTTGGCCTCGACTCCCTCACCCAAATGAGCCAGCAAAGCATGGAGTCTGGAGTCTTATTCCTCCAACGCTTCAAGATCCAGCAAGCCAAGTGCGACTTCCTACTACATGAGCAGGAAGCCATCAAGTTGGCTATTCGAGGCCTTGAGCATCGCCAGCGGCTGAAGCACTATGGGGAGTGCTTCACATCCATGGGTGCCTTCATCAACAAGGTCGGAAGCTATGAGCTGATTCTTAATGAGATGGATGAGCTGGCGAATGCCTCTAAAGGGACCTACGTGCCAGGAAAGAATAGGACTGTGGGGGCATTGAACCTACAATCCCCTACTTATGATCCTACTTATGATCCTTATTATCAGGAAAGAATAGGATTGTGGGGGCATTGAACCTACAGTCACCATCTAGTCTTTTGCATAGACCAAGCCCAAATACGAGTCATACACGTATGACGCGAAAAACGCCCATCTGGTCTTTAATGACTTGATCGAGGCGAAGTACGTACGCCTGGATCACAAGATCCCATCAAAGGAGGAGCTGAAGGACAAGAAGTACTACACCTTACACAACGTCTATAATCACGACACTAAAGATTGTGTCAAGCTCCGAGACCAACTGCAGACTTGGCTAACCTCTGGCGCCCTGAAACTGAAGACGCCGGGGAGCACAGCCTCGCTGGTGGATATGGACCCTTTTCCGCCCGTGGTCGGCATGGTCGAAGTGAACTTGGCCGACCAGCCAGAGGAGAACAACCGCCGCCGGGTGCCGAAGCCAGGCCAACGGAGAGTCACATTGGACTTGTCGGGACACCCGGAGGATGAAAACCCACGCCGGGCAACTAAGAGAGGCCGCGAGGAAGGCAATGACGACGCATTTCGGCCATCTTGCCAGTATACCTACAACGTCAACCTCGCACACGAGGTTTTAGACGACCTTATTGATGACGGACTCGTCACAGTGGCGAGGGCCCTACCCTACGTTGAATATAAGGAAGGCCGCGTACACTGCAAGTTCCATGATAGCTGGGGACACAGAACTCGCGATTGCTACCAGCTTTGCGAGCAAGTCCAGGATTGGCTCGACCTCAAGTACATTCGCTTTAAGGATAAAGGCGGTTTCATGATCACGACTGCTGATGTCGCTTGGCCTCGCATCGGCCAGCGCGCGATAACATTAGACATATCTCCAAACGCGGGTCTGCGCGAACTGCCAGGACGAAACCACAAGAGACCGGCGAATGACTATATCGTGCTGGCAAACCAAAGTGGAAACCATGACCCGGCAAAGCCATTGGTCGCCAGACTGGAGCGCAATTGCACTTCAAGAAGAGATGAGGGCAAAGCTATTATGAGGGACGATGAACCGTCCCCCGCTGAACACTACCAACCCGTGAGCCCCAGGACTCGCGAAGAGCTGGAACAGAGGATCAAACGCCTCGAGACGTTCGTCCAATCACACTGGACGGACGAAGTACCTTCGTCTCCAGCCTCAAGCGAGATGGACCTATCCGACTCCGGTAGTGGGTATCAGGAAAACGAGGTTTCAAGCCCTCGTCAAGGTATCTTGACCGACCCCTGTATTCCCCCGACATCCAAATCAACGATCAAGGAGGGGATATGGTACACGCAGCAAGGGGGCAAGCTAGTTACCATTAGCAGATCCAGGAAGCGGAAGCTACAGAAGAGGTATGGCAGCATCCTGCGTGCCTTACGAGCTGTCGAAGATGGCGTCATACGACCCTCGCAGCTTGCACAGACACCTGAGCGATGTGGAGAGAAGCAAAAGGCCTACGTGCAATACTCCAAAAGCCACCTGTAACGCCTCCAAGGGTGTGTGCACAGGCAGCAGATGATCCTGCTCCAAAGGCAAATGTCTTCTGTCGCCTCGCCTTACCACCAAGACAGGATTCGCAACCTTCCAGGCACAGGCCATCTCCAGAGCCGGAAAGAAGGGATCAACAGCCTTCCCGACGCAGACCCTCACCGAAGCCTGACCGAAGAAGGGAACCGCTTCCTCAACCAAGGCGCCGGCAATCTCCGGAACCAGAAAGAAGGGATCCACAGCCTTCCCGGCGAAGACCCTCACCGGAGCCTGACCGAAGACGGGAACCGTTTCCTCAACCAAGGCGCCGGCAATCGCCGGAGGCTGAGTGAAGAAGGGAACCACCCCCTTCAACAAGGCGAAGACTATTCACAAACCCGGAGCTTGAGCCAAGGCGCGAGCCGTGCCTGCCATCACGGCCTCGGGAGCCTCTTCGCCAGGACCCCGAGGCAAGGAGGGAACCACCACGACCACGTCAGGCCCAGCCACAAACTAACTCAGAGCCGAAGGCCAAGAAGGAGCCTCGAGTCTCAGCCAAACTCGACCATGCCAAGGTTCCTCTAGCCACGGATACACAACCAGCTGAGGCCAAACAGCCCTCAACCAAACTCGTGTGGCGACGACGGCAGACGGAGACCGACGCATCACCAGGTGCCGAAAGTACTACCTCCAGCCCTAACTTAGCGGAGTTGATGGCCCAGCGTTTCCGAGAGAATTCGCTGAATGACAAGGCTTATTCCGAGCCTCGCATTGACTTAGAAAAAGACCAAGCCGAAGAGCAAGGGGAATCATTCACCTGCAATATGCTCGAAGTCTCTGCATGGCCTGAGGACGAAGAGTCCAACCCAGCGGAGAGCGCATTCGTTGTGCTAGAAGGAGAACATGGGATCATTGAGACTCCACTGACCCCAGTCCGCGAGCAATTCTCTTTTCAGGTCGGGATGGTGTTTTTCATATCTGAAAGATATGCTCTCCCACCAAACACAACATGCAACGCGGCGGATATCTCAAACAGTAGCGAAAATGTCTACGACATGTCCCCGCCTTGTAGCAGCGAAATGGGTCCAGTCTTGGCGGAACCTGAGGACGCTCCACAATTGGAAGCTACGAGCAGCGTCACACGCATGCAGAATCTAACTTTCTCCACACCAACCCTAGACATGGCCACTCACATGAGGCCATTATACATTACGGCTGAAGTTGAAGGGATCATAGTCAACAAAGTCATGGTTGATACCGGAGCTGCTGTGAATGTCATAACAACACGTACCATGGGCCTCCTTAGTATCCCGCGCTCAATGATTCAAACCACATCCCTGACAGTCAAGAACTTCACCGGACAAGTCTCCAGAACTCTAGGCTTGTTATTTTTACGAGTCAAGGTAGGACCGGCATCTCGGGTCCATACCTTCTTCTCCGCCGAATGCGCTTCATCCTACAGCATGATCCTAGGCCGCGACTGGATCCATAGAAGTTTCTGTGTGCCTTCCTCTATGCACAAAGAACTCATGATCTGGGATGCTGAGAAACGCGAGGCGGTCCTCATCAAAGCGGATCCGCGTCCTTTCTCCATCTCCGCCAACTTCAATGATGTCTGCTATTACAATACTGACTTGGGCCTATTGGACATCTAAGGCGTCGATTCCAAAGGCCGCCCCTATGGGGTGACGGCCTCCAATTTAACGCGATGGGGGCTCACCCAGGCGAGGGACAACTTACAACGTCCTCACACCATCGCGGATCCCCTACAACCCTCTGATGGATAGTGCCTCCTCAGAAGAGGCACGCGAGGCTGGCGAGTCCTTGTGTGAGAGACTCCTCTCATATTGGGTAGAACGCGAAGCCTACAACAAGGTCGCAACTATGGAATACGTAGACGAAATAGTGGAGTATACCGATACCAAAGAGGAAGTTATTCAGTTAGCTCCCGTTGCTTTGGACGATACGCCACCTCAAGTGCGCGACCCCATTTCGCAAGTCAACGTAGGGACTGCAGAGAAGCCCTTGCTCATTTCCATTAGTGCTAAATTAGCGGCGGACGAACGGGAAGCCCTTCTAACCCTCCTACGCGAATATAGGGATTGCTTCGCCGAGAAGTACGAAGACATGCCTGGTTTGTCTCCGGACTTAGTTTGTCACCAGCTGCCCACTTATTCTGATCGTCGTCCAGTCCGCCAGGATGGCCAATTCATGCAAACTGAGACCCAGATTGTAGTCAAGGAAGAAATTGAAAACATGCATCGATCAGGTATCATTCGCGTGGCCAAGTATAACGAATGGCTATCTAATGTAGTTCCTGTCCGCAAGAAGAACGGCAAAATGCGCGTCTGTGTTGATTATCGGGACCTCAACAACGTAACGCCCAAGGATATATACCCCATGCATGTCGCCGACCTCCTTATTGATGCAGCTGCGGGGCATGAAGTGCTATCCTTTATGGACGGAACTGCCGGATACCACCAGATTCCTATTGCTGAAGACGATCGTCACAAGACCGCCTTCCGCTGCCCAGGGTTTGCAGGTGCGTTTGAATACATTGTCATGCCTTTCAGGCTCAAGAACGCGGGGGCAACGTATCAGCGCGCCATGAACCTATGGGGTGATCGCTCAGTCCGATCTCGTCAAATACATGCTTTCCCGCCCTATACTACGGGGACGCATAGGCAAATGGATATTGGCTTTGTCTGAATTCTCCCTACAATATGTTCCGCAAAAAGCAGTAAAAGGACAGGCCATAGCGGACTTTCTCGCTCATCACCCACCAACCGAACTAACAGCGTTCCGCGAGTTGGAGTTCGCCACTGTTTCACTCACCCCATGGACTCTTTACTTTGATGGATGGCGTACTAAACTCGCTGTAGGTGCCGGGATCGCCATCGAAAACCCTGCAGGAGACCGGTTTACTTATTCCTTCCAACTGAATTTTAAATGTACAAATAATCAGGCGGAATACGAGGCACTCATCATTGGATTGGAAATTTTGCTGGACTTAGGGGTCCGCGAGATTCAAGTCTTTGGCGATTCCTTATTGGTCGTCAACCAGTTGGTGGCGAAGTTTAAATGCTTGAGTTCATCTATCGAGCCTTACTTGCGCAAACCGTTTGACGTATTGGACCGGTTCGATGACGTTCACATCGAGCACATTCCGCGCGAGTTCAACTTCGTGGCAAATGAGCTCGCCTAGATTGCCTCTGGCCTTAGCTTGCGAGACGGAGTGCGCGAACGACTACTCAAGGTCGAACGACGCACTCTCCCTTCTTTTATTACTAGGGGGCAATATAAGGCAGACTCTCTTGACGTCGCTGCCTTAGACCCTATCGATGAGGACTGACGACTACCATTCATCGCCTACCTCATGAACCCTCATGACGCCACTCATTCACGGCAAATGAGGTTTCTCGCCCTCAACTTCGTGCTCCGCAATGGTGAGCTTCGCCGGCGAGGCGAAGACGGTAATGACTTCCGCTGCTTGTATGACAACGAGGCTAAGCGGCTAATGCGCGAGGTTCATTGTGGGGTTTGTGGTTCGCACCAGGCAGGGCCCAAAATGCGGTGGTTAATCCGTCGCCACGGCTATTACTAGCCAACCATTCTCAGGGACTGTATCACTTTCGCCAAAGGTTGTCAGGATTGCCAGGCTCACAGACCAGTGCAACACATCCCCAACATTCTGTTGCAGACGATTATTAAATCATGGCCAGTTCGAGGATGGGCGATAGACTTCATCGGCCTTATTCACCCCCATTCCTCCGAGCAGCACAAGTTCATTATCATGGCCACCGATTTCTTTACCAAGTGGGTTGAAGCGGAACCACTCAAAGTCGCCTCGGCGACCTCGGTCCGCAACTTTATCTTCTGCAACATTATCTCCCGCTTTGGTCTTCCGGAATGCATCGTGACGGACCGGGAGGCAGTTTTCATGGCCGATTCTGTGGTCACGTTCCTCACCAGCTATGGTATGAAGCTCCTGCATTCGTCCCCCTATTATGCACAGTCTAATGGTCAGGCGGAGGCGAGCAATAAGGTTATCCTCAGTATCTTGCACAAGATGCTAGACTTAAACCCCTGCGTTTGGTATCTAGAGCTTTACCATACTTTGTGGGCCTACCGCACCTCCAAGCGTTGTTCGACAGATACCACCCCATATGCTCTCATGTTTGGTCATGACGCCGTCCTACCCCTTGAAATTCACGTCGCCTCGCTTCGCGTCCAGGAACAACACCAATTACCGATTACGTTCAGGCAATGTGGCTGGAGCTCGAAGATCTCAATGAACACCGTATCACTGCTTTCAACAATCTCATCCTCGAGAAGCAGCGCGTTGCACGGTCGTATGATAAAATCACCAGAGATCGGAGTTATGCAGAGGGCCAAACATTATGGCGCGCTGTGCTACGACTTAGAGAGAAAACCGAGGGCCGGGGCAAGTGGTACACTCGGTGGGAAGGACCCTTTATCATTCATTGCATCTTACCCAAGGGGGCATACCACTTGCGCAACCTTGACGGCACTATCCACCATAATCCTATTAATGGTCGTTTCTTAAAACGTCATATCGCTGTTGTTTGGGAGCGCGAGGATCTTCCACCTCCTCCTGATCCTGCGACCACTGTTAATAGTGCTACGCGCCATCGCGCTAGTGCTCCATCGCCTCACACTAGGGGGCAACCCGAGAGAGAAGCATGTAATTAGATCATTTCTTTGGAAACGTACAAAGTCTAACGAACAGACCAGTACATGATTGGGGCCTATTGAAGAGGCCCTAAATAAAGTTTTACATGCAAATTAGTTATGCTAATCCCTTCATTTCTCTCTTTATCTTCTATATAAACGTACGAAGTCTAACCAAAAGACAAGTACAAGATTGAGGCTTATTCTAGAGGCCCTAAACAAAGAAAATCACATATTTTTTCATCATAGACTTTGAAACTCATCCGAAACGAACAATGAAGAAGAAAAATGTTGGCTTTGCTTTAAGCAAAGGCAGAAGGATGAACAAAAGGGAAGAAGGATCCATGGCAAGGGGGCAGAATGATTTGATTGATGTTCCAACCCCGGCCAGCGGGTTCCTTTTTATAGGAAAGAGGGACTAACTCCCTTTGACATGCTAACAGTTGCGTAGAAACCTCCACAAAATCCCATTGGAAGACTTGTTCTGAACCGTGACAGTCATTGTTGGAAATACGAAAGATTTAGCAAGCGCGGGACAGAGTTAATGGGCAATAAATACTTAAATAGTATACCTAATGCAAAGGTTCATACATGGGGGCAACAAAAAAGGAAAATGAAACTAGACCTTCCTAGAGGCCCTATACAAGTCTAGGAGAAGGACTTCTAAAGCTAACTCCTCAACATCCGCCTTAGCCTGGGCTTCGTTCACAGCAGCTGTGGCTGAGTCTAGAGCCTCTTGAGTTTCCTCTGCAGCTTGTACGCGCGCCTCGACAACTTCAGCCCGCGCGAGGTTGTGGCGAGCTTGAGCAAATGCAGCTCTGCTATCTGAGCTTCTAAAGTCTCCACTTGCCTAGCATAAACGGTACAGGGATTTTCTGAGGTTGTCTCAAGAACCTCCATATCTTCGAGCTGGTTCAAAAGAGCCACCATTTGGTTGTCTAAGGCCTGGCGGACTCTCTCCTGAGCAGTTGACTAGGCCTCCGCATCATTGACGCGGCGGGCTTGCAGCTCGACCGCATTGATCAACTCTAAGGAATGGTCCAGCGCGGGGTTGCTGCAGGCAAAGTGGCGGACCAAGGCACCATGAGCCTCACGAGCGCGTCGCACCAACTCAAACACATTCATGTTGGGGCCTTGTCTTATCAGGCCATGAAGAAAGTCTCGGGCCAGGCGAACCGGTTCTGGATCAGCAGGTGGAGTTACCCGAGCTCGGAGACGGGCAATCCGGGTGGCCAGAGAGGAAGTTGTTTCGTTGGTTGGCTTCACTGGGGAAGGAGTGACCGGTTCAACCTCCGAGATAGGTGGCGGGGCGGTAGACACTGCTAACACCTCTCGTTCTACAAAAGCTTGGATGACCGGCTCCAGCCTCGGTGGGGAAGGCATCACCTCTGGTTGAGTCTCCTCTGGCGGAATTGCAGAAGAGGCAACAAAGTCTAGACTTGGGACTGGATGGCCGAACCCTTGGTCCTGAATAGGACTAGGAGAGGACACCAGCATCAGGCCTGAGTCGTCCGGCGCGCCGGTTGGTGAAGGAGGTTGCTCTTCAATATCCTCAGGAATAGCACTTATCTCTTCAGCCACAACCACCAAAAGTTTCGGAACAGGGGTCTCAGTTATACTTGTTTCCCCTTCAGCGTTGTCGAAGCGGGGGCGAGTGCAGTGGCGTCGAACCTACAAATGGAGAGTTAGTAAGTCATTGCTGACTTAGATAAATTGATTACAAGAGAAAAGGTCATTTACCAAGCCGTGCTCTTGCTGATAGCGCAAGTCTTCCACCACTTCCTCTTCATCATTAGCAGGACGCTTGTGTGAGCTCTCGCCACCTGTCAATTGAGGGATGGTTAAGACAGGCTCATCTTCGGGGTCTGTTGCGGGCTCCTCTTGCGCAGTAGCTTTCCCTTTGTCTGTTGCAGCCGCAAGTCTCCTGGAGGATCTAAGGCGAGGTACAGTCTGTGAAAGAGGGATAAACAAATTAGAAAGGAAGGTACTTCGCATGAAATAGACAAAAGTGTTAAAAATGACAAAGTCATTGACATACCTCAGGAGCGGAATCGCGTTCCCTGATGACAATTCCAGTTGGCCAGCGAGGCACTTGGGCGTCAGGGGGCACTGCAAGCCTAGGCCTCGTTGCTGCTCTCTGTAATGTCCTTGCTTGTCCACGCGGGGCGTCAAGGATGGCGCGGTCTGATTCCCCCAATGTGTCGTACAGGGAGAGAAGATGGCGCCAAAGATGTCATCATCTGCATACTCCCAATGATTATCAGAGAGGGAGCGCCACCAGGAGAGGTATGCTGGGTCGACACCTAATGCAGGCTCAATCTCAAGCAGGCCTGGAGTGAGAGGGAAAATGTTCGCCAGCGGGGTGACTCGGTCCTCCTCGCCGATCTTGCGCCAGGATGTATACTTGTTCACTGAATGAATGAGTGGATAAGGAACCCCTTGGATAAAACCAAGTTGTCTGGCGAAATGATTGGGAGCGTACACCTCAAAACCTTAGTCCTCCTCAGCGAGTTGAAGATCGCAGCATGAAACCGCCCTCATAAAGCTTGTCTTGGTATCGGATCCGGAGTCAGGATGAGGAAAGAAGCCCTCTGCTAGGACTTCAAGATGGCGCCGACTAACCATCATGTTTATGGTGGGGGGAGGCTCCAATTGGTTGTAAAGGATGGATAAGCTGGCAAAGAAGGACAAAGGAGTGCGATTCGCTGGACTCTTGCATACCGCAAGCCCAAGCAGTTGGTCCTCTGGTAGAAAGGCTAGCGGTGAACGTCTGAAGAGCGAGAAATATAGCTACAGCCATAGGTCCATGATCCATAATGGGCCGGCTGGTAGATGGAAAGGTTTCAAGGAGAGTGTGTGCAGGGCCCAATAGAGTGCACCCAATACGGGCTGCCCTAGCCCAACCTCAATTTCATTGTAGAGTGCTTCGGCTAGTTTCGTCCACTTGTCCGTAGGCTTGTGAGCGCTACCACAGAAAATAAATTTATTTAGCCAGTACTCAAGGAAAGCAATACCTCCTTCGTGCCGCTCTGCATGCTGGATAAAATAGTTCCTCCAGACTAGGCTAGGAATGAGGCCTTCAGGGCATGGCGTGCTCCTAGGTTGCAGGTGTAGGTGAACTCAGTTGTCGCAAAATCACCTGGCACGTATGGCTTCGCGTGGATCGGCAGCCCCGTGATAGCAAGAATATCCAGCAGAGAGACGTTCATCTGCCCGAAAGGAAAGTCGAAGGTGTTGGTGGCGCTGTTCCATATACACGCTGCTACAGCGATCGGTGCCCTATCGGTAGAGGAAGGCAGCGAGAAACTCAAGGCGATAGCCTCGGCTATGCCCGCCGCCTCCCAGATCGGCCTATCGGTCTGGAGGCGAGCCTCATACCATGCTCGCTCTTCGCCGATGGTGTTCGGCCATTCTCCCACTCGGATGTTGACATGGGAGCGAGCTTGCTGAGCCCAGGTCGCGAAGTCGCCAGGTTCACGACGGTGAGCAAAGATTGGGCACCGCACGGGGTTGGTATATGAATTAAGGTCGGCGGCAGAGAAAGGCTGAGAAGGAGTCGGGCTGAGTAGGGCTTCCCCGTTCTCAATGAAATAGATGGGTGCTCCTTGGGGGGGGTTCGCGGACAAGCGCCGACCAAAATCAGTAGACCAGCCGATCGCCGTCGTAATGTTAAGGTTCGGATCTCGAACGTTTGGTTTGGGAGGCATGTTTTCTGAGTAGAGAAGGGACGACAACGAGCGTTTATGTTTGCAGAAAGGAAAAACGATGGATGGGGATGACGAAATGTTGGGACCCGTGTCGTGTTTTTAAAGAGACGAACCGTAACATCTTTTCAATCACAATGAAGGGACGTGATGACGCCGATACGTCAGGACCTTTCAAATTTTAAATTTTCGTAACGTGCTCTATAAGGCCTTTTCGTTTAGACGTTTTGGATAATCCAAAGCTCAAGGCCTAGGGGCAATGTTTGAGCCCAATGGATATTTTGGTCCAAGACTACATAATAAGTTTTGGATAACATTTAGGCCAATACCTATGGCCTTTTTAATATAAAGCCTTTTAAGTCTCGCGAGCTTTAGGGGCGCGCGAGATGGAGACAAGTTTCAGGAGCTCGCGGGATGGTTTGAGTCCGCAGCCCGCGCGAGATAGGTTTCCACAAGGACTGTGACACCTCGCGGGATAAGAACTTTTCTAATTTGAGTCCGCATAGTTGGGCAGCGCGGAGGCAGTGACCCACGCGGCTGGACACGTGTCATGCAGATGATTGGTATAAACTAATGAAGCAGTGTTCTTGTGGTATTCTGTTTCATAGTCTGAATTGGACTATGATTATCTTTCTTCGGGCAAAAGGCAAGCTACTATATAAAGGGGCTCGAAGACTTACAGAAAACTCTCTCTCAAAAACTCAAACAACAATACAAACAAACTTTCAACCTAGTTGATACTTTCGAGCCTCTCGAAACCCTAGTTCTAAGCACACATTTGCCTTAGTTCTCATAGTCCTTTCGGACTCATCACTCGTGATCCTTCTTGGTTGCTCTGCTCGCGACACACCGTGAGTATCGATTCGTTTTGTGCTTTTAATTCCTCGTCCGCGAGGTGGCACCGGAGCCCTACTTTAGATTGATTTAGAAGTACAGGTCAGCGCACCACAACAACAACCCTACTACTTTCCGCGTCCGCGCGGTGGCACGCCCGCATCTCTAGAAGCATTGACTGCTACCATCCCTCTGCCCCTGCTGAGGATCGTGGCCAAAACAATATTATCATATCATGCCCTACTTAATAGGTACATTAGAAACGTAAGTAGTAGAGAGTAAAATGTTTTCTCGATTAGGATGAGAAATGATACAATAATATACCTAAAAAGAAGAAAATTAATCAAACAACAAGAACGTGTACCTTACAATTAGACATTTTTCGACTATGTAGAGAGACACGAAATGTGAGCTTAGGAATGAAAATTATCATCCTATTACAAATGACACACTTATGTATATAGCATACATATATAGCATATATATGTAATAACTAACTTAAGTTTATTACTAACTTGAGTTTACTACTAACTTGAGTTTATTACCTTGAGTTTATTACTAACTTGAGTTTATATATATATATGTTAGTAATAACAAGGTAATAAATTAAAGAATGTAATTGATTATGACAAAGTTAAATCCAAAATTGAGAAATATACTAAATTTAGTTTTTTACTGTCTGAAGGGCAAATTAGAAAAACCGAAAAATGAAGAAAACTATTAATTATAGACATTTGCTCTATATGGTATGTTTGCTTATGTGGAATGAGTGTAAAATAAAATAAAAATATGTATGGGTTTATCTTAAAAGAGGTCTAATATTTTGGGTTTTTATCTAATTTTCTCTAAATGGAATCCATATGAAGGCAAAGATACTTTCACAGATTTAATTACGTCTTCAATCAAGTAGAACTTCCCATGTCCATGTCCAACACTGCTTCTTGTTCAGGAAGAGTATACGTCTTTCTTGATTGAACGTAAAAGAGCTAGCTAGAGTGGTTTGACTGGATTGTATGTCACTAGTTAGCAGCTACGACTCAAAACTGGTTAAAAGAGAGAAAGGATATTGTATGACACTAGCTAGTAGCTTCTTGTTGAGGTAGTGCATTGCTAATGACTTAATAACCTTTAACTGACGTATTCTTGGCTTAGCATTTTGTGTGTCTCCCTCAGGCGTTTGCATCTCAGTATGTTTATTAACGATGCATCGTTATGATAAAATCAATGTTAATGGAGGTGCTATTGCTCTGGGCCGTCCCTTAGGCGCTACAGGTATAGGAATCGAGTGGCATGTCCTAAAATAAACCTTCACCGCTACGAACCCCCATGCATCTGCTATGAACCCACTTGCTAGTGAGTGGTTGTGGTCGAGTTACTGCAACTTTATTTTGAAGTTTCTTTCTTGTTTTGGCGGGACTGCACTTGCATAGAACAGAGTTCCGATTTCCGGAAACGGAAACATGGAAAATGACTAATAAGATAAACCACCCCCCATCGACAACCCTCTCTCTTTTTCTACAGATATTTCTCTCTCTCTCTCTCTCTCAACGACGACCAGGTCTCTGTAGGAGGACCACCGAGCTCGACTGCAACAAGAGAGAGGATCTCGCCGGAGAAGATGATGAAGCTGCTCAAATGTTTGAGTTGTTCTCGAGACGAGTTCAACGCCGACAAATGGTGAGTTTGATTCGGCTCCGTCTAGTTTCCGATCTGTACAAATGTAGAAATGCTTGTTTAGGTTGTCGTTCTGGGTTTTTATGTTCGTTGGCTATCTTCACGTTGCTGTAATTTTCCATTTTTGCTATGGACTCATGGGCTGGGCTGCCCTTTGCTTGCTTCTGTTTTGCTCTATTATCTAAACCCCACGCAAATTGACATTATTACCAGTTCTTGGCCTAAGGCTTTTATAATTATCAGATCAGATGAAATTTGATTATGAAAAAGAAAAAAGCATTTGGGTTGGGGTTCTAGTTACATCTCTTAATTTGGTTATTACACCTTTATTATTTTTTGTAAAAATTTAATCACAATTTTACCCCCCACACAAAATTGAAAATCTCATTTTAACTTTGTTGAGTTGTTCCAATAGAGAAGAGATATCATTCTCTCTTTTACTTATAATTGATTATTCTCCCAAGTTTATGAAAACTTAAAACAATATCATTTACTCAAACTCATATCAATCTAAGTGAAAATATAAATCACTCTTATTAAATCAATTCAAAATGTTGACATAGTACAAGAACAAACTTGTACTAAAAATATAGTATAACATGGATTAAGGACCATGAAAATATAGGCAGCAATACGAGGATATATAGTATAATAAGAATGCATAGGTTGGAAGTTGGAATTCCAACACAAAATTTCCCCTCAAATTAAGCTTCCCAAATTCAACTAACACCAACCCCATTTCATCTCGATCTGCTTATATCTCACTCAAGCACACTGGCATATACAAATTAATTTAGCTTCAAACTTCATACACACTAATTACATGCAAGACATGTTAAGGCTAACAAGACTATAACGTACTCAGGCACCCTAATTACAAGCCACACTTCCACTATCACATTTTATAACTTGCTGGTCTTTGATTCCCTGCGAAACCCCCAAACCTTCTCAAACTTGCCTTTCTCATTGCTCTCCCAAATAATCCAAGCAAACAAACGGTTCATAAATCTTCACATTCCCTTCCTTCTCCCACACCACATCATCTGGTGCAGAAATCACCTTCTGATCTTCAAAACACCAGAACAAGGCTAGCGAAAAGCGGTTTACAGGCTGCCTGAGAATCAATCTATATATGTTCTGATGATCTCAACTTCTCATTGCTCCAAGCTTGAAACATGTCACCAACGTTCACTACCAAGGTTCCATCCACTTACCCTCTTTTGATCTCACGTACGTACTTGAAGTCCTCCAATTTCATCTTGGTACACAATTGTCACACGTACAGGCACAGCTCATGTCTCTGCGCTTTTTTTTTTTTTTTGCCGAACTTTTATTGTTGAAATTATATGTAATCACAGGACCACTTCATTGGTAACAGTCCGCGATCAAGGAGAAGTTTTGAGGAGAACACAAGAGGGAAAGGTAGTCCTCATAAGAAACGAAATTGTATGTTCCCTTAGACAAGGTCGACCACAAGAGGAGCTTCTTCCCCAGGTACCATCTTAACCTATCATCTAAGTTATGTAGTTGCATGCTACTAAGTTATCATCTAAGTTATGTAGTTCCCTTAAACGAAATTGGCTTTAGCATGCTACTAGCTGTCATTGAAACTAATCATGTTTCTTAATTTGCTCATATATTTTACCGACGCAATGTTCTAATGATAGTAGTACAAGACCATACGTACTAATATGAGTAAAATCATTTTCTTGCATAGGTCGAACAATTTATAAAAGAAAATAGGGCTAACGACGCACTTCAAACCGTAATAGTATCTTGTGAAGCAATACTCCTCGACCTTGGCAGCATCGAAAATCGAAGGTGTGTGTATCACACTACTTGCAATGAATAATTTTAGCTTCCCTGAATATATATCATTAGAGAAACTTGAAAATTAATTAGAGAAACTTGATTATAACCTTATTTTAGGGAGTGTCCAGCTGATCTTGGAAGGCATGTCCACAACTTGGTCTTTGCTGCATCCCGTCGTTTGGATATACCTGGGTTGAATACTCTCAACAAACTTTTAAAGAAAGAATTTGGGAAGAAGTTTGTGGCTCCAGCTACAAAACTTAAAACCGGGAATCTTGTAGACCGAGATGTATATCATCATTCTACTACTAATAATATGCAGTTGTTGCTTAAATTATCCATATTGCTTACTAATAGTAATGTTTCTCACAGCTAATAAAAGGCCTATCGACTGAAACCCCTAGCTTGACGGACAAATTGGAGACATTGAATAACATAGCCGCATATAATCACATTGGTAGGGTATTTATTCTACCGCCCTAAGCAAGTAAGCATTGATCCTAATGACCATGAGAACAGGTAAACTGACAAATGCACAAGCTCGTCATTTTATTCAATAGTAAATTGATTTTCGAGGAGGATCAGTTTACTCTAACAAGTTTTTTTTTTTTTTTTTTTTCTCAGGTTTACTTTTCAGAAATAACTCCAGGCTCAAGTTTATCATGAAAAGAAGGTTGTCATTAACATTAAATCCTTGCTTCAATCAAGTCTATTTCCTTCCCCAAATCAAGCTCGTTGATACTGATTTATTCTGAAATGTCGGTAGCATTGATAGTAGGCTAATCTTGTGGATCTTGTGGTTATATGTAATTACTATTACTCTATTAGTCTAGAAATGCAAAAAATCATAAATGATTACTGACTTTTGACCCATTAATCACTTTACAGCCACTTATATTTCAAAAATATTACTTAACTCACTCACTTTTAATCCTGTTTCTCACTTAACTAACTGCCATTAGACTTACTGTTGAGAACCATTAAAACTGAGGATATATTTGTCTGACCACATAATATGCATTTTTTTTATTTCTAAAGTTATTAGATTATTTTCCAATTATTTTATCTTGAAATTTATATGAAAAAGAGTAACTTAAATAAATCAGAAATTATTTTGAAAAAATATATATTATTTGTAGTTATTTCTTCGTAATTAAAAAAATTAACTAAAAATGCTTATTTTTCTTATTAAATTATTTTCAACTTTTTAAAATGTTTTTTTTTTAAATTAACTAAAAATGCTTTTACTTTAGCAAGTTTGCTGATCTCCTTCATATTAGACCTATATAATTACCGCCAATTGTAATAATTGAAAACTTTATAGCAATTGTGAGGGTACTGAGGCATACAATCTATATTCAATGAATCCTAGGCTAGAAAATTGGTCAAAATAAAAGCTAACGTAACAAATTAACACTAAAATGAATCATAATAAATTGGCAATTATGACTAGAAACTATGCCCATTTTGCAGCAGGAAATTTTTGAGCAATCCGAAAGGAACATAAAATTAGACAGAGCGGATACGGACCATGATGCACTTGAACCGTGGGTTTAACGGCTGTTAACAGCTTTGGTAAGACGGAGCGATTCCGTTGGTTAGTCAGATGCATACGAAAAAAAAACAACTGCAGTAAAAACGAAAGTATGACTCAGACCTAAAAAGAGAAAATCCATTCTTGCTCTCTGGCCTAATCCCACGACGGCAGCTCCGACGAAGAGATTCCAAGTCTCCGATTCAAACCTCAAAGACCCATGCGGTATCCGAATCCGGCCAGGGCTCCCATTCCTCTCACCGTGAAATCTGCACCGACTACAAATTGTTGTACGAATCTTTTCCGATCGAGAATTGCAGTCAAACAGGTTTGGCTGTGTCTTTGTGTTTCAGATTCTGGTTTTGGATAAAATTATTTCTTTATAGGCAACTATCGTATATAAAAGAAGATCGTTCAGATTAAACTCAATCAATTCTTCATCCTCCATGATTTCAAGAAGAACAGAATTACAGAACTTAACCAAAGTAGAGAAGTTATTTCCAAAACCTGTGTGTGGCTGTATATAAATATAGTGGTTGGTTTTTAATGTATGTGTTGATATATAATGGTCAAGTGTGGTTACTGGGTTATATAGTTATATAAAACTGTATAGAATGGAGACATGTGCTCAAGTTACAGATTTTCCATAATGAAGATTTTTGTTATCATATAACGGAAAGCTATGTAGTTTCTTCCATATAGTTGAATTGGATGGGAAGGTGAACCGGTAGGAGGCTGGTGTTCAGAGGTATGTTGACAGTGGTAGAGTTTAATTTTTTTTAAGGGATCAATTTCAAGTCCTATGTATCATTTTTATCTGTCAAGAAGAGTTTTGGTAATGTCTCCAACTGTTTGGTAATCTTCTAACGTGTTTGTAAATGAAGAACTCACCCATGATTACAGTGGAAAGTGTTTGATTATGATCCAATTTTTCACCTTAACTGTATTAGTGTTGGACACTCTTTGTTACTTGTTTACTAATTGTATAGTTCTTTTTGTGGAACTACATTTTAGTACTGATATGCAGCAGGAAATGCCGAGCATTGAAGTTATTGAAGTCTGATGCATTTAGTGGTGTATCAAAAGAGTATAGATATATTTCTAATTGCTTCACTGCTCTCAATTTCTGTGTGGCTGAAGTAGGACAAGTGTTTTCCTCTGAACTTTTCAGTGAGTACAGATATACTGCTTTCAGTTTCTGTGTGGTTGAAGTAGGAAAAGTGTTTTCAACTGAACTTTTTATGGAGTTTAGTTCCTGGACGCCAGGATGTATATAAATATGATTTACTGGCAACTAGCGGCTAGAGAGCTGCCATTGTTTTACATAGATAAAATTATAGATTATGCCTACAATTTCTTTAGCTAATTGTTATACAACTAATGTTGGTGATACAATTAAATTTTTTACAAATCTGGAAGTTGAAAGCCTTTCAAAAAAAAAATATCATATACTTGGATTATGTGATTGTGTAGATCACTGATTCTTTTGTTCTAGATGTTGCAGAAATAGTTTGTATTTTGCAGGTATTGAAAAAAAAAATGAACATAGTGAAAAGGATATATTGTTTCTTTTGCTAATTTCCTGTGAAGGTCGGATTCCAAAGTCCTGGGAGCAATTCAACGCAATGAGCTCTGGGATACAGGTATATATATATATATATCAAGGCAGTTACCCTTCTCAGATATATGCAATAACATATGCAACTTGTAGTCATAAGGGTTAACTAAACATATTTGGACGTCAGAAAATCACGCAGTAGTCTTTTGGGTGAAGGTAAGTGTGTTCAGGTAATGGATGTGGACTTGATGAATCTGACTGGTCTGATGGTGATGAAGATTTGGAGGGGGATTGTTGCAGTCCATATATCATCATCATCCCCAAGAGTTTTAGTTTAACTGGTTTTCATGATTAATATATCTTGCTTTACGTGCTCTTATTTTCTTCTCGTTTCTTCTGCTGCTTTCTTAAATACAGGTTTATGACATATCTGCTGTAGTGGTGATGGTTGCAGGAGTTCCCAGGCTATTTTGGTCAGCGGTGGAGATCACTTGCACCTTGGTGCAGTTTACAAACAGAAATTCTGGAACGGTCGATCATCAAATACATTTGATTTTTGTTGTTGCTCCTTGTTTGTTTCTTTTGTATGGTCTTTGGACATTGCTATGGAATTAGAAATTGCTGGAACTTCTTCAAAGTATGCACAAGAACCATTTACTTCTAACAAAACATGTACAGTACACTTGATTCTCTCTAATAAATTTGTATACCTTTGTTTAAATTGAGACTTGAAGTAATTAAGATTGGCCATTCACAAGAAATATCCAAGCCATTCACACCCCAGTTAACAAAATTCACCAATTCTCCTTTCACAAAATATGTTCATTTGGATATTCAATACATAACAAAGGTAAGTTGCGAGTTACGACATTTCAACAATTCAAACTAGGAAATATATAGCCGTAGTCCGGTACAAAATATACCATTTTAAGGTAATTATCAAAACAACTAAGGAATCAGCAAAGGTAAAGGCTTCTTTTACTTCTCTACTTCCCGGTGTTGCGAGCTAAGCATCTGTCCACTCTCACATGCAAGTCCACCCTCGTTCTTAGGATGCCTCAGACACTCCACCACCAAACTTGCGCGTTCAATCTCCGAATTGTACTGCATTGTTATCCTAATACAAACTGATGAATTCAATTTGGTAGAATTGGTTTACCTTAGCAGCCCAATCGGTACCATATTTTTGCATATTCCTAATGACATAAACACCGCAGTCAAAATCGTTCTTCTGTCGAGGTCCAGTTCCATTAGCCTTGAAGGGAAGGGTTCCAAAGGCAAACAACTTATTTGCTTGTCTGAACTTACTGTCCCCGTAAATGCAAGGGGAATTTTCATATACATCTAATTTTGAAGAGTGGTTTTAAATAAAACCCACCTAATATTCTTATCTGATAGACATCTAAAATGTATCAATTATGATAAATATTATGTCCTATTTTTTCTAAATTTTACACAATTACCACCATTCAACTATAACATATTAATATAATAAATAAGCTTAATTGATGTTGTTTTAAATACCTTGATTATGAGTTTTTCTTCTAACACTAACATTTTTCAATCAATTTGCAAGAATTATGTAGTTTTCTTTATTTTTATTAAAAAAATCTAGATTAAAGGAATTCATTCTCTAATCTATACATAAGGTAAAATATAATATGAATAAGATATATGATCTAAACCCTAAACCCTACACCCTATACCCTTTACCCTATACCCTATACCCTATACCCTAAACCTATACCCTAAACCCAATTTTAGGTTTCTTCTTTTTAGGTATATTATCATATCATGCCCTACTTAATAGGTACATTAGAAACGTAAGTAGTAGAGAGTAAAATGTTTTGCATAAATCGCATACACAATATATTTCTCAAAGCTAACTAAACCCACCAAGTCCTATTGATTCCCCATACATGTCCAGTATACATCTCACATAACACAATTAAACTTCCATATCACATAACACAATCAAAACACGTACTACTTATTCAATAAAATTGGGTAGCGATGAGATGAAGACCTATGGTATGTTGATTGGGTTCGAGCTGATCTGGAATGACAGCAGATCTGCAAAGTCGACAAATCGAGAGCATTGGAGCCGGTGGATTGTTAATTGTATACAGATCGAGTCAGTGATGGGGGTTCGAGTTACCTTGGGCGTTTGGTTGAGGCAGAGCGTTGGGCAGCCATGGATGGGAGATTCAGAGCAACCAGTGCCGGCGTTTTCTATCTTTCAGTGCGAGATCTGAGAGAGATAGAGAGAGGCTGTTTTCTATCATTCAGCGCGCGCTTGAGTTGAGGCTCCAGAATTTTTAGGGACAGGAGGACATTTGAGGCCGCGCGGGACGGAAACTATAGCGGCAAACTTGAATTTTCAGCCAAAATTGAGAAGTTTTTATTTTTTATTTTTTATTTTTTTTGTTTTTTTTTATATACCTATTTATTCTCTATATTATTCTTTTTTTCTTTTTTTTCTTTCAAACAAAAAAAACAATCTTTATAGATAAGAGCTCAATAATCTTTATAATTTTTATTGATGAGATCGAAATCCTTTTAAGGTTAATTTTATTTTCTGAATTTTAGCCATTAGAACTTCAACGTGACTATTATTGTGATGTAACTTGTTTAGTAGGTTTTATGCAATTATAAATCTTTATGAACCAACTATATCTTGCAAATAGAGTTTTGAAAAATCGGTCGTAGTGTCACGCCCCAGTTCTTAAGTTATTTTACGGTTATTTACTTTGGTATTATTTTGGTCTTTTACCGTTTTAAGTAACCGTTTAGTATTTAAGACTTCAACGTTGACTTTTGCTTCTGTTTGGAATTTGGGAAAACTTTCTTCATGAAAGTCGTAGAGGATGTTATTACGAGTTCGTAGACATGCTATGCATTAAAATCAGAGTTAGCATGGAAAAGTTATCAATTAAAAAGGTAAGTTTTATTGGGGTATTATTTTGGGGTGTTAAATTTTGGAGTTGGGTTATGTTTAAGTTGGACCGGGCCCTTGTTTTTGGTCAAAGCCCAAAAACATTTCTCTCTCTCTCTCTCTCTCTCTCTCTCTCTCTCTCTCTCTCTCTCTCTCTCTCTCTCTCTCTCTCTCTCTCTCTCTCTCTCTCTCTCTCTCTCTCTCCCGCTCCCGCTCCCGATTCCTCCTCCCTGCCGGAAATTCATTCCGTTCGTCCGGCCACCGTTCGCCGCCACACTGGTCCCAAACGGTCGGCCTCCGACCCAGCTTCCATCCTAGACCGATGGCAGCCTCCCTAGCGCCGCCGTGAAGAAGAAATCAACCTCGGAAGGTCCGACTGCCGTGGTGGTTTTCTCGCCGGAACTTCCTCCTCCGGCTGCCATAGCCAGAGCTGCTAGGCTCAAAAGGAAGCCCTCCTCCCGTGCAGCAACCCCTCCAAAAGACTCCCTCCCTCTTGAGCTAGGTAAGGAGAAATCGGTAAAGGAAATTCTAGGGCTTATTAGATGTTTTTGTTCGATTGGCATAGTTAGGCTTGGAATTGGTGTTTGTGCTAGTTAGGAAAGTTGTATAGGAGATTGAGAGGAAGATGCTGTTAAAATTTGGTAGTTATTGGAGGTCGCCAGAGTCGGCCGCCGGCGGCGCCGCCGCTGTTTTGGAAAATTTTATGGTTTTAGATGTGGAATATTAAGGGGATGTTAATGATGTGAATTTAGGAATTTTTGGAGGAATTTTGGATAGGTTTGGGATTTTTCGAAGTTTTGTATTTTGGCCGTTAATTGGGATAGAATCCGGCCGTTAGATTATTGTTGTTTTGGCCGTAGAATGTGGATTTAAGGCCGTCGATATTTGTGGTGAAGTTTAAACGGTATCAATTTTAAGATTTGTAAAGTTGGGCAAGAATGAGAGTAGATAAGGCCACATTTAATTTTGCCTATTCTTATATAAGCGTTGGTATATAGTTGAGGATTTAATCATGTTCTTGGATCAGGACGTGAGGAAGCTCGAGCAGAAGAGGCTTCAGACCGACTTCAGGCTTAGGCCTAATTTGTGAGTGGACTTTTAGTTTAAATAATGTGCATGCAATTGTTTATTTGGTTGGATCATTGGATGTCATTTTTATTTGACGATTTTACTCATTGTGGTGAGTTACCGAAAATGGGATTTTCGATAAATTATAATATATTTTTAAGGAGAGTATGTATATAAATGCTAGCTAGCGATATGTGTCTATCCACCTTAATGACATAATATATAACTGCATTATGGTGTGACGTGAGCGTTGGACGCAAGCGTATTAGCCTTATATGAGTGTTTAATTCATATAGGGGGTATGGGCACATATTTATACACCCGTCTGTCCACCTTAATGGCGTAGTGTATCACCACATTAAGGCGTGACGTGAGCGTTGGACGCGAGCGTAGTAGCCCTATATAGATTATTATTAATTTATATAGGGAGTATGGGCGAGAGTAAATACATACATATTTTGATATATAGTTTTGAGCTGTAGAGGCTCGATATTTATGAGATAAGAGAATTATCGTTTGAGACATGCATTCGTTTTCTTTGAAATAAAATTGGAAACGCATAAATGTTAATAAATATTTTCTTTATTTATTTTTGTCCACTCACTCTAATTTTTGCGAATGTTTTTCCCCTGAGCTCTTCGTTTTAAAATGCCTAGTCTGCAGAGTTCGGGTTAGTACGAGTGGGAGACGACGAGGCATAGTTACCCATTTCTCAGCCCCATTTCACCAGTAGGTTACCTGTTTAACCTACTAGGGTATTTTTCGGCTCCTATAGTGTTTAGTAGCTCTAAATACTCTTTGGGGTTTATCGTATAATTTTTTTTGTGGTATGCTAAGACTTATGTTTTATTTTAGAATATACGAAGTTTGTAATTATATTCTCACTTTCGTATAATTGTGGGTTGTTTTGGAGGATGCTCAATACTATTTAGGAAAGTAATACTTTAGTTTTCTAGGTTAGAGTTGTCCATTTTCAAGGGAGGTTTACCTAGCTTATCGGTAAATTTTCCTTGGAGGTGGTCCCCGCAAGACTTACTTTGAGTTTCAGGGTGAAATTCGGGGTGGGTCTTGACACGTAGGATGTAAGAGGTATAGTGAAATATGCCTATGGTAGCAACATCATATATTTTCGATAACGTTTAGGCTCCGATCAAGGCGGTCAACCTTATTTACGTTTATTCACTCATATGGGGAGCCCTATCGTCAGAAGGTAAACTTCCTCAAATTTTTACATGGGCTGCTACATCTCATCTACGTGAGAGTTTGTGTGCGGAATAATCAACCAAAATATGTCAAAAGGGGGTAGGTGAGAACGTTTTCGTGTGATAAGGGACGTTAATTTAGGGTTAACCATGCGGATCAAGACCTAATAGTTATTAAAAATAGTTTAATTTTTTTCAATAGCCATATTTAATTACATTGATCACATCAGACGGTCAAAATTTAATTTTGTGAATTTTAGTCATAGGACCCCCAACGTGCCTACTAGTGTGGTATAACTTGTTTAGTAGATTTAATGCAAGTGTACATCTTTGTGAAGCAACTATATTTTTCAAATAGAATTTTGATAAATTGGCCGTAGGATGTGAGAGGTATAGTGAAATACGGTTATGGTAGAAAAATCATATATTTTTGATAACATTTGGGTCCCGATTAAGGCGGTCAATCCTATTTATATTTATTCGCTCCTATGGGGAGCCCTATTGTTGGAAGGTAAACTTCTACAAATTCTTACATGGGCTTCTACATCTCATCTACGTGAGAGTGTGTATGCAGAATAATAAACCAAAATATGTTAAAAAGGGTAGATGAGAACGTTTTCGTGTGATAAGAGACGTTAATTTATGGTTGACCGTGTGGATCAAGTCCTAATAGTTATCAAAAATAGGTGAATTTTTTTCAACAGCCATATTTAATTACATTGATCACATCAGACGGTCAAAATATAATTTTGTGAATTTTAGTCATAGGAATCCTAACGTGTCTACTATTGTGGTATAACTTGTTTAGTAGGTTTAATATAAGTGTACATCTTTGTGAAACAACTATATTTTTCAAATAGAATTTTGATAAATTGGGCGTAGGATGTGAGAGGCATAGTGAATTACGGCTATGGTAAAAAAATTATATATTTTCGACAACGTTTGGGTCCCAATCAAAGCGAAGAGTCAACTTTATTTCGCTTCTTAAATAAGTATACGTTATTATATAATAGATGTATACTCTTTTTTTTTTTTTTTTTTAGCTGACGCTTACACTTTGTTGCTTCAAATGATCAAACACTGTTTTTGAATTTGGTTATACTTTTAGTAATATCGAATATACTCTTTTAATTCCGGTGACAGGCCTTTCCGGGCAGTCCTACCCATCACCGATGGTCTTAACAACCCCTCGCCTGCTTGGAAACTTGAACTCAATCAAAAACACAAACGCCCTCCTTAAAAATCCTCCGTTTCCGATTCCGATTCGGACTCAGACGTCTCAGATTCACTCTTGGCTTTCTCCTTCAATTTCTCGCCTGAATCCTCATCCTCTCCACCAAACCCCTCTGGAATCTCCTCAACCTTGTCCTCCAATTTGAACTCGTCATCGTCATTTCTCGGCGGGCTCGGCGTCACATTCCATATACAACCTCTCAACGTCGTCCTCAGCTTCCGCCTCTTCAGCCTTCTGAACGCCGGAGCCGTACCACGCGCCGCCCTATGGGGTCCCACCTGCAGGCTCAGTAGGTTATCATGCTCCACCGCCGCCGCAGCATATGCTGCACCACCGCCCCGGGTCGACGCTGATAAGAGAGAGAGGCAGACTCAACAGACTGAATTCTTGAACAGAAGCTTCGGTTTAATAAATATTCACCTCTTTTTTGTTTTTACCATGTTTGATTTTTTTTTTGTTTCTTACTGTTCTAACAGTGTTAATATTGCTGTTAGTATCACTTAACAGTGTTAGTATCGATGTTAGTATCTTTATAAAACTAGATCAAATGAACGGTTGAGATTAAATTATGGCTATTGATTCACTTGCATCTTGGTGGATACAAGAACTTTCGAAAATCGGATTGCATAGGTTTCACAAACTGCAATAAGGAAATGAAAACCCAACTCCGGCCGATCATCATGAAAATTAATAAGCTGTACCTAAATTCAATATATCATTTCATTTTCTACTGATTCAATGAATTGCAACCTGAAAGTGGCAAACCATTCAGTCCTATAATTCTTTGCATGTTATCGATCAGTGAGAGAGAGTTTGTGTAGAAATTGTATTTCCTTGATTCTGCAATTGCAATGTTTACATACATATATACAGCTATTGTAGTTGATGTTATAAAATCATACTCATCACACTAATCAAGCTATCCTATAAATGTGAATAATAACAGACTAGTGACATTTGGTCACTTAGTTTCATCGAAGAAAACATTTGGTCACTTAGGGACAATGATTTTAGGTCTTCTCGAACCAAACAAAATAATATGTTTCCCAAGCATCAGCTGACAATGAAGTATCTATCCTTGCCGGACGCCGGGTACAGAGCTTTCTTAAAGTCCCTTTCTTAGTTAACCGAAATATCTGTTGAACCTATCTACATATTTTTATCGGAAAAGTGCCTACTAGCTCTAAATTTAAATTTTTTTTTTCTTCCCACAAACAAAATCTGATTTTAAAATTTTCATCAACCCTATAAACTAGAGTGTTATTCCCACTGAGTTTTTGACTTTTTCCTTATTTTTGTTGTCCAAAATACCCTCCATTTCTGCCTTTTCGACGACTCTTTCAAATGTGTTTCTCTCTCTTTCTCTCCTCACGGGAGAAAGTTTAGATGACGGCGCTCGATGCTAAACGATGGCCTTTTGAAGACGACGGTAGTGCCGCATGGATCGAGGCCCCGCATAAGATCTCGTGGAAGGGGTCGCAGGTTTAGATTCAGAACCTGAAGTCGGCACCATTAACACAGTGGTTGTTAGGGATAGGAAGGAGGCGGTGGAGAGGCAAATCACATCGGGTAGGGGTCGTACTGCCTCCAATTCTCACCAAAAATAGACCTACGTATTCACATAATTCAATTCCCACCAAGAGGAGAGGTTTTAAATACACACCCCAAATAACTTAATACACATCCCTAATATTTGATATTGAGATAAGAGAAAATGACATCTCACTACCATAGACAGTTGCAAAACACAGAAAAACCATCTTTCAACAGATTTAAACAAATAAGGACATATACTCAGGGCCACAGTGCATAGTACCACGCCCTGTCAGCAATTTTTTACGCAAAATACCCAAAAAACTATTATTTTCTGAAATATCTACAAAACTGCCACTGGCTCAAAATACCACTTCTCCACCATTTTCAGATCTGAGAAACACACCGATTCTTCTTCTTCTTCTTCCTCTTCCTCTTCCTCTTCTTTCTCTTCCTCGTCTTCCTCTTCCTCTTCCTCGTCCTCTTCCTCATCTTCCTCTTCCTCTTCTTCTTCTTCTTCTTCTTCTTCTTCTTCTTCTTCTTCTTCTTCTTCTTCTTCTTCTTCTTCTTCTTCTTCGCCGGTCACCGCTCCAACCAGATCGCTAGGTGGCGAGGAAGGGAGGAGGAGCCGAATAATGAAAGGATGAATGTTAACTAAGGCTTCGCCGAATCTAACCAGATCTGATTTGATTATTCTTCGATCTCTACAACTTGGTTTACTCAAAGATTCTTTGGAATTAAAACTCGTATCTTTTGAATTTGACAGCAAAAAGTGATCATTTGTAGCTAATCCGTGCTCATGCTTCGTGCTGCTACTGCATTCTGCTATGTGCTGTTGCTGCTGCTGTGTGCTGCTGCTGTTTGCTGCATGTGATGTTGGTGTGTGTTGTTGTGTGCTGCTACTGTGTGTTGTTGTGTGCTGCTACTGTGTGTGTTGTTGTGTGCTGCTACTGTGTGTGTTGTTGTGTGCTGCTACTGCGTGCTGCTACTGCGTGCTGCTTTGTGCTGTTACTGCGTGTGCTGCTACTGCGTGTGATGTTGTGTGCTTCTACTACGTGTTGTTGTGTGCTGCTACTGCGTGTTGTTGTGTGTTGCTACTGCATGTTGTTGTTGTGTGTTGTTATGTGCTGCTACTGCGTACTGCTACTACACTAAGTTATTGAAAACCTGCTAATGTATTCCACTTACTGAAAAATCTCAAAAGGTGAGACTTTTCTCTTCTAAAAACATATTTAATTAGTATATAGTTAATTTGGTAAATTAAATCATGACATATGGCATGCAGAGAAAAGATTGTCCTTAATTATTAAAAACTGTCCTTATTTGTTTAACAACCACACAAGTGGATTTATTTGTGTTTTAAATCCTTTTAGAGGATGTATATGTGATTTGCTATTGAGATAATGCTCATTTAGTACTAATTAGAGGGGCTTGTTGCCCATTCCAATGAAAAACTTTTTCCCGTGCCCATTTCAATTAAACTTAATAAAATTACTTTTCTACCCATAACCTATCTATCTCTCTCCTCTCCTCCCCCTCTCATTCCGGATCTCTCTTTCATCTCTCTCTCTCTCTCTCTCTCTCTCTCTCTCTCTCTCCCCTCCCTCTTCGGCCGACGCCGTCTCCTCTCTCGTCCCCACTGACCCGCGAGACATCGCCGTCTTCGTGACCATCTCTTTCTCAAGCGAATCAGATATGAAGAAGCATGGTGACAGTCGTCCGTCGTCGATCGTCGATCGCTCTCTCTCTCTCTCTCTCCACCGTTGCTCGGGGAAGCGAGTCGTCGCCGGCGGCAAACCACGAGGTGGAGCTCTAATCTCAAAGTGGATTCACAGAGGAGAAGATCCGATCTCTGACCTCTGCTTCCACGCCGTCCTCTTCTACATCCACATCTTTTTTTTTCTTTGTCTTTTCTATTATTTTTGCAATAAATGGTAATTAGGTGACAAAAAAGGTTATTGTTGCAAGTTTACTGGGGAAGGTGAATCGGTTTTGATGTGGATTACAAGTTTACTGAAGGTCAGTAATATGTTATTTGGATGGATAACAAGTTTACTGGGGGTCAGTAATATGTTATTGGTGTCAGGACCCACCCCGGATTTCACCATGAAATCCGAAGTAAACCCTGCGGGGACCACCTCCAAAGGAGATGCTATCAAAAATTCGGCATAACCTCCCTTGAAAATGGACAACCC
This sequence comes from Fragaria iinumae, assembly GCA_009720345.1. Taxonomy (NCBI): domain Eukaryota; kingdom Viridiplantae; phylum Streptophyta; class Magnoliopsida; order Rosales; family Rosaceae; genus Fragaria; species Fragaria iinumae. The sequence continues at coordinate 21,087,210 of CM019118.1, read as the reverse complement.
TTCCTAAAATCACATGCAAACACTTCTAAAAATCTAACTCCAACCTTATACTCCTGGAGCCTTCGTGCTCCCCAAATTCACAACACCTCCAAAAAATGATTACTAATCTAAAAATTAATCTCACAACCAACTTTCATAGGTTCAGAGCGACTCTAATAGTGAAGAAAAAGAAACATAACTATATACATGAGCGGAAGCTATACTATTGACTATGCCTCGTCTCCATGTGCGCCCAACCTCAACTAAGCTAACTTGTAAACTGGGCATTTAAAACCGAAGGGCCTAGGGGAGAGGCATTTGAAAACGTTAGAGTGAATAGACAAAAATAAAGTTTAAAAGAAACTAATAATTAAATACGACTTTACGTTTTCTCATTTTAATCTCTCCAGACAAATCATGATGCATGCAACTAAGTAAAGCTCTTGTCCTAGAGAAAATGGACAAATAACGAAATACGAGACTAGCCCCGCTAGTCTCCAACACTATAAGATATTGAGCCTCTCAAGCTCTAGTATATAAGTATGTATTTACACACGTCATACTCCCTGAATAAATTCTTGTGAATTTAAAAATTCATGCAGGGCTACTACGCTTGCGTTCCACGCACGATCACATTACATTATAATGGTGGGGTTAAATCGCTACAACAATATGGCGGAAAAGAGGGGTGTATATACGTGCTGAATATCCCCCATATGAATTCATACATTCATATAAAGCTACGACGCTTGCGTCCCACGCTCACGACACACCATAATAGCGGCTAATTGCTACATCATTATAGCGGAAAGACACGTATGGCTAGCTAGCATTTATATACACACTATCATTATAAATATAAATATATAAATTCACCGAAAATCCCATTTTCGGTAACTCTCCAAATTAAAGAAAAATTACTGATTATAAAAGAAAGAAATATGTATACGACCCCACATTTTCGGTAATTCTCCAAATAACGAAGTTAACAAATAAAATAAGAACATTTACTTTCAAAAATAACTTCGCAGGATATAACTCACGAGAGGAAAACCAATTCCACAAATTAATAATTCAATAAAATAAATCAATCATTAAATATAAAACCATTGCATGCATTTAATTTAAAACAAACGTCCACTCACAGAGTTAGGCCTAAACCATGCTTAGGACCAAACTTCAACTTAGGAAAAATAAATACTTTAAACTTAAGAACCAAAATCCTTCCACCTAACCCACTACTCAAGCGAGGGTTAAGCTAATTGGATTTTCACCAAACTTCAACCACAACCTCACTTCATCGATTCTAGCACTTTAAGACCATAACCAAGGAAATCCAATGGTTGGATCTATTATAACAACCGCAAAGTTCTCCAATCTTCGAAAAATTCCAAACCTAACCAAAACTTCTCCAAAAATTATAAACGCCACACCATTGGACACCTCTCCACATAACAAATTAAATAACATGAAAAAGTACCCAAAAGAGGCGGTGCCGCCGTCTGCACCGCCGGCAGCGACGGCCGGCCAGCCCTAACTTCGGTCACCTACAATGCTTACCAAAATTTGATCTTCCTCTCAACACACACAACAACTTCCTTAACTAACACAAAGTTCGATTTCAAGTCTAACTAGGTTAATCGAAGCAAAATAGTAAAAATCTCAATTCCAAAACTCTAGAATTTCGAAGCTTCGAATCTCCTTACCTAGATTTAATTAGGTTGAAACCTTTTGAGGTTTTGTTGTACAAGATGAGAGCTTCCAAACGAGACAAGAAGGTCCGGCTATGGCGGCCGGAGAAGGGAATTTCGGCAACAACTCCGCCACACATAGCCGCGTCTTCTCGGCGTGATTCCTCTCTCCAGGCGGCGCAACACGACCAGCCACTTACCCAGACTTGAAGAGGATGTTCCAAGCTTTAGTTTGATACCAAGCTTGCCGCCTATCTCGGCCGAACGGCGGTGATGAAGTTCGGCGGAGGAGAGAGACGCGGGAGAGAGGAGAGAGAGAGAGTGTGTGACTTTCTGATTTCTACCTTACCCTAACCGGTAAGTTTCCCTCTTTATACTCCCGACTGAAATAGTAACTTTCTATTTTACATCATAATTTTTACATACGAACTCTGATTTTAACGTATAACATGTTCACGGATTCATATTAATGTCTTCTACGACTTCCTTAAAGAAATTTTCCCGAAACAATTTTCCTACAAAAAGTCAATTTTAGGGTTTTTTAACAGTAAACGGTTACTCAGAACGGTAAAAGGTCAAAGTAACACAAAAGTAAGTAACCGCAAATTAATTTAAGAACCGGGATGTGACAATTGGGGTGGATAAGAAGTTTACTGGGGTGAGTAATATGTTATTAGGGTGGATAAGAAGTTTACTAGGGGTCAGTAATATGTTATTGGGGTGGATAAGAAGTTTATTGGAGGTGAGTAATATTATGGCGACCGAAATCCGGCGACCGGTGATCGAAGTTCGGCAAGGCTCAGGCAAAGTTCTCTCTCTCTTCCATTTTCTCTCTCTAAATGTGTATAAGACACAAGGGTAAAAGTATTTTGTTCTGAATTTAATAAAGATTTGTGTATTTGGGCACAAATAAGCTAATCTCTCATTCAATTGGGGTCAACAATCTTATTGTCATTGGAATGAGGTTTGACTTTTATTTTTTTATGCATTTGGGCATTTTCCCTTCGATATTTCTAATCAATTTAATTGGTATGTTAAATGACGAAAAGATGCATGTGTAGTACACCCTTAAAATATTAAAAACAAAGAACTTTATATTTGAAAATTAATAATGTGAAATATTAAACAAATTAAAAACGAAAACTTATTTTTGGAAACTTATAAAGTGAATTATTGATCAAATTAAATTTTTAACTCTAGCATGGAAGGGGAACAAATTAAATTTTTAAGACCGAGAACTTATTTAGGAAAGCTATTAAAGTATACAAAACATTTTAAAGGAAATTTGGATAATCAATTAATTTCTTTTTTGTTCTTAAAAGATTCATAATTTCCAAGTTTAGAGTGTTAAAGTGTGAAACGATATAATTCTTATACATATGAACACTTATTGTTTTGGCCACGATCCTCAGCAGGGGGCAGAGAGGTAACTAAAGAGTACCAAAAGTAAACAAGGGTTGCAGGCGTGCCACCGCGCGGGCGCGAAATGTGAACTGCGCGTGTGTTTGACTTCTAATCAAATGAAAGGGCTCCGGTGCCACCTCGCGGACGAGGGATTACGAGTAGCTCACCTATTTGCTTGCAATCGATACTCACTGTAGGAAGCGAACAGAGCAACTAATTGGAAAAGTAATCGAGGCGAGTCCAAACGGGCTTTGAAAACTAAGGCGAGATGCGCTTAGCGTTAAGGTTTCGAGAAGCTCGAAGAGTTTGTTGTAGTTGTATGATTTGATTGTGTGTCTTCAATGATCCTCGAGTTCTCTTTATATAGCGACTCGCAGCCTGCCAATAGAGATGCAACCATAATCCAATTCGGACTTAGCAATTAGAATACCACAAGGACACGTCTCACTTGCGAACAAATCACCTGCACGACACGTGTCCAGCCGCATAACAGACTTCGCTTAGGTCACAAGTACCGCCTCCGTGCTATCCAACTGTAGTCTCCTATGCGAACTCAAACAATGAGCATTCTTATCTCGCGAGGTGCTACAGTCCCTGTAAAAATCTATCTCGCGCGCTTCCGAAGCTCGCGGTTCTTAACAGGTTTTATATTAAAAGGGCCACAGGTATTGGCCCAAATGTTATCCAAAACCTAACACGCAGTCTTGGACCAAAATATCCTCTGGGCTCAAACATTGCCCCTAGGCCTTGAGCTTTGGATTATTCAAAATGGCTAAGCGAAGAGGCCTTATTGAGAACGTTACAGTAATTCAAAATTCGAAAGGTGCTGACGTTTCGGCGTCATCGCCTCCCCTCATCATAACGATTGATTGAAAAGACGTTACGGTCTATCCCCTTTAAAAATCATGACGCGGGTCTCTGCATTTCTTCCTTTTCTGCAAAGACAAACCTTCGCCGCCATCTCTTCTCTCAAACCTCAGCCCAGAAACATGCCTCCCAAATCAATCGTCCGGGACCCCAACCTTAGTACCATGGCGGCGATCGACTGGTCCTCCGAATTTAATCGGCGCTTGTCTGAGAACCCCCCACAGGGAGCACCCATCTATTTTCTCGAGACCGGGGAAGCCCTACTCGGCCCGACTCCCTCTCAGCCCCTCTCGACCGCCGACCTCAACCATTACACCCACCATGTGCACCGTTCTATCCTTGCCCACCGTCGCGAACCTGGCAACTTCGCAACCTGGGCTCAGCAGGCTCGCTCTCAAGTGAACATCCGAGTGGGAGAATGGCTGAGCACCACTAACGAGGAACGAGCTTGGTACGAGGCTCGCCTCAAGACCGATCAGCCGATTTGGGAAGCGGCGGGCATTGCCGAGGCTATTGCCCTGAGTTTTTCGCTGCCCACCTCCACTGACAGGGCGTTGATTGCTGCGGCAGCGTGCTTGTGGAACAGTGCCACCAACACCTTCGACTTCCCCTTCGGGCAAATGAGCATCTCTCTGCTGGACATTCTTACCATCATAGGGCTACCGATCCACGCCAAGACGTACATGCCTGGTGACTTTGCAACGACCGAGTTCACCTACACCTATAACTTAGGAGCACGCCGTGCCCTAAAGGCCTCGTTCCCAGTCTGGAGGAACTATTTTATCCAGCATGCAGAGCGGCACGAAGGAGGTATTGCTTTTCTTGAGTATTGGCTTAATAAATTCATATTCAGTGGTAGCGCCCATAAGCATACGGACAAGTGGACAAAACTAGCCGTAGCGCTTTATAATGACATTGAAGTTGGGGTAGGGCAGCCCGTATTGGGTGCACTCTATCGGGCTCTCCACACACTCTCCTTGAAGCCCTTCCACCTGCCTCCCAACCCATTATAGATCCTGGACCTGTGGCTGCAGCTGCACTTTCCTCTCTTCAGGCGCTCACCGCCCGACTTTCTGCCAGAGGACCAACTTCTTAGGTTCACGGTGTGTAGGAACCCGGCTAATCGAACTCCTCTGTCCTTCTTCGCCAGCCTGTCCATTCTCTACAACCAATTGGAGCCACTTCCGACTATTGACATGATGGTCCGTCGACGCCACCCTGAGGTCTTATCAGACGGCTTCTTTCCTCACCTAGACTCTGATTTTGATGTGAAAACGAGCTTCATGAGGGCGGTTTCATGCTGCGACCTCTATCTTGCCGATGAGGAACAAGGTTTTGAGCTTTATGCCCCAAATCACTTCGCCAGGCAGCTCGGTTTCGTCCAAGGGGTCTCATATCCACTCGTCCACTCAATGAACAGATACACCTCTTAGCGCAGAATCAATGAAGTGAGTCGTGTCACCCCGCTGGAGAACATCTTCCTCTTACTCCAGCCCCGCTGGAGGTTGAGCCTTCACTGGGTGTTGACCCCGCCTATGTCTCCTGGTGGTGCTCCCTATCAGACAATCATTGGGAGTATGCAGACGATGTTGTCTTCGCTGCCATCTTCTTCCCCCTGTACGATACTCTAGGCGAGTCAGATCGTACCATCCTCGATGCCCCACGCGGCCAAGCAGGGAGTCCACAGAGGGCAGCGGCAAGACCCAGCTCGGCATCGTCCCCTGCCGCCCTAATGGCTCGCCGGCCAACCGGCATCATCATCAGGGAACGCGACTCCGCACCAGAGGTATGTTGGTGACTTTGAAATTTTCCCACCACTTTATCCATTTCAAGCAGAGTAACTTCCCTCTAATTTGTTTATCTTTCTTTCACAGACTGCACCTCGCCGGAGGTCTTCCAAGAGGCTTGAGGCTGCAGCGGATAAAGGGAAAGCGCCTGCTCGAGAGGAGCCCGTTGCAGACTCCGACGATGAGATTGTCCTGACCATGCCTTAGTCAACAGGTGGGGAGAGCTCACGCAAGTGCCCTGCCGAGGATGAAGAAGAAGTAGTAGAAGATTTGCGCTACCAACGAGAGTACAACTTGGTAAGCAACCTTCCTTCAAACCCTTCTTACTTAAGTTTGCAATGACTTACTAGCCCTTGCTTGACAGACCCGACGCCGCCATATCCGCCCCCGACTTAACGATGTCGAAGGAGACATTGGGACGACCGTGTTTACACCCAAATTAATATTTTACTGGACAGTAAACGTTTAAGTGAATATTAATTAAATTTTTGATCCACGTCACACTGGCGAGCCCAAATAATTGGGTTTACAAGTGATGGCTCGCCGACAAAGTCATGCGAGTTAGGTGTACAGTTCGCATAGAAGACTAGAAGACGTGGGTTGACTTGGTCTGATGCTTAGCTGCCTACAAGGTGGCGCGAGCAAGATGATACAGTTTGCATGCGAGGTTTATATGCATGCGAAGTGTAAGGTTGCATGCGAGATGGACTTCGCGAAGAAGCAAGAGGCGGAGTCCGCATGCACGTGATCACCTACGCCACATTTATCGTTGAAGACTCCTACAAGTCTTTGACATGCTCTGGGCCAACTCCTGTGACCCTTCGAATGAAAAAGCCTTTTAAGTCTCACGAGCTTCAAGGGCGCGCAAGATGGAAACAAGCTTCAGGAGCACGCGAGATAGGTTTCTACAAGGACTGTGACACCTCGCGGGGTAAGAATGTTCTTAATTTGAGTCCGTATAGAAGTCTACAGTTGAGAAGCGCGGGTGAAGCAGTGTCCTTGTGGTATTCTGACTATAAGTTCGAATTGGACTATGATTATTTTTCTTCTGGCAGAAGGCGAGCTACTATATAAAAGGGCTCGAAGGCTTACAGATGGCTCTCTCTCTCAAAAAACAACAACTCAATACAAACAAACTTTCAACCCAGTTGATACCTTCGAGCCTCTCGAAACCTTTGTTCTAAGCGTACATTACCTTAGTTCTCAGAGTCCTTTCGGACTCCTCTCAGATCACTCGTGATCCCTCTTGGTTGCTCTACTCGCGACACACCGTGAGTATCGAATCACTTAGTGCTTGTAATTCCTCGTCCGCGAGGTGGCACTAGAGCCCTACTTTCGTTTGATTAGAAGTACAGGTCAGTGCACTATAGCAACAACTCTACTACATTCTGCGTCCGCGCGGTGGCATGCCCCGCATCCCTAGAAGCATTGACTGCTACCATCTCTCTGCCCCTTGCTGAGGATCGTGGCCAAAACAGACCGAAGTCCACATCCCCGAGCCTGTCATGGCCATGACTGAAGAGCAAACCGCCATTCTTGAGGAAGTTGAAGCACACCCTCCTTCACCAACCGGCGCGATGTATGACATAGGCTCGATGCTGGCGTCTTCTCCCGGTCCTACTCAGGACCAAGGGCTTGACCAGTCGGTCCCATCTCCAGCCCTTGCTGTCTCTTCGGCGGTCTCACCAGCAGAATTCCAGCTGGTAGCGGTGCCTTCTCCACCGAGGTCGGACTCGGTGGCCCAAGCCATTGAAGAGCAAGAGGTGCCAACGACATCCGAAGTTCCACTGCTGCTTCCAGAGGTCGAACCAGTCCTTGAAATCGAGCCAGTCTCCCCTACTCCGGTGAGACCACCTAGCGAAGTGCCTTCTTCTTTGGCTACTAGCACTGCTCGTCTCCGCTCTCGGGTAACTCCACCTGCTGACCCGGAGCCTGTTCGCCTGGTTCGGGACTTCCTTTATGGCCTGATGATACAAGGCCCAAATATGGATGTTTTTGAGTTGGTGCGGCGTGCTCCCGAGGCTCATGGTGCCTTGGTTCGCCATTTCGGTTGCAGCAACCCCGCTTTGGACCGTGTTTTGGAGCTGATCAATGTTGTCGAGCTGCAGGCCCGCCGCGTCAATGATGCGGAGGCTCAATCAGCTGCTCAGGAGAGAGTTTGCCAGGCGTTAGACAACCAGATGGTGGCCCTCTTGAGCCAACTTGAATACATGGAGGTCCCTGAGGCATCCTTAGAAAATCTATATGCCTTCTACACTCGGCAAGTGAAGACCTTGGAAGCTCAAATAGCGGAACTACAAGCCCAGCTCGCTCAGGCTCGCCACAACCTCGCGCAGGCTGAAGGTGCGGAGGCCGTGTGCAGGCCGCATAGAAGACCCAGGAGGCTTTGGACTCAGCCACTACTATTGCGGACGAGGCCCAAGCCCAAGCGGATGCTGAGGAGTTGGCCTTAGAAGGTTTAGGATTTTATTAATGCATTTTGTTTCCCCCTATGTATGAACCTTCGCAATCAATACTAATATTATACTATTTACCGCCAATTAATTCTTTCCCGCGCTTGTCGAATCTTTCCATATTCCCAACATAGCTAATGCGGTCCAGAACAAATCTTCTTATGAGATTCGGTGGAGGTCTCTATACAACTGTTCGCTTGAACCGCGGGAAGTTACCATAGATTCACGCGTTCATCCTTATCTCTAAGTCCCATATCTCGGAGCACTTGTCTGCATGCAAGACACATGTCAAAGGAAGTTAGTCCCTCATTCCTATAAAAGGGAACCCGATGGCCGGGGTTGAAGCATCAACTTAAGTCTTTTGCCCCCTTGCCATGGATTCTTCTTCCCCTCTGTTCATCCTCTTATCCTTGCTTAGAGCGAAACCACCATTTCCTGGCCTCCTCGTTTATTCCTATTGAGTTTCAAAATCAACTCTTAGGCAAAACCTCCGTTTAGAAGAACAAATAGTCCGGGTACCTTCTGCCTTGCGCCTGCTATTCTGTCCACACGTGAGGTTTCATGCCCCGACCAATGTCCTTGAAGCACCTTCAAAGCTTGGCTGGTAGCATGAGGGACCTCGATCCACTGGACCTTTAGCTTTCCAGCGCTTCGTTTTGGGTCCGGTCCAATGTTCAGGCTTGTGCCGATCTAAAGAAGCAGGATTTACACCAGTTTCAATTGAAGGATGCGGCGGAGGCCTCTTCTTCAATCCTACGGTATATGTAGGTTTGAGGTTTTCGTCACCCAGATCTATGCTTTTAAGTGTAGGCGTAGTTAGATTTCATTCCGAGCATTGTTTTACTAATGTATTTGCCTTGGCCGTAAAGCCATTTACGAAACATGTATTAGAATATCTGTTAGTACATAGCCAAAATACTTAGCCAATCCGAGAATATGGCACAATTACAAGGTCGCCGGAGATCATTCCGGGCAAGACAACACCGGCGAGCCCTTCACGGGTACCCAAAGAGCGAAGGTCCGGCAGCAATCCACCTGCCAGATCCACTCTCCGGTGGCAAAACACCCCCCAAAGGGGAAGGTGCCGCAGAGGATCACAGACAGTCCCACATCAAGGACTAAGGCTGCAGCGCCTAACATCGGTCTATAAAACAAGCACAAACTCCCGAAAGAGGTAAGTCCATAAAACTCCTTCCAAATTCCCGTACTCTGCAAGTAGCAACAAAACGCTAACTTAAGCATCCGAGAGTCGAAGACTGGGCCACCCCAGTCCCGACTCCTGACGCATTGCTACTTATGTAGGTGCAAGACTCGGTTTCAAGAATTCGACCTCCCGACTCGTGACCTCGGGACAGATCCTGATTCGTCATCCCAGGACAGGTAGAAACAATTGGCGCTAGAAGGAGGGGCCCCCTCTTGTGGAACTCGCATTTAGCTCGAAACAATGGTGGAAACCGTAGATGACCCCAATGACCCTGGCACTCAGATAGAGAAAGAACTTTTCCAGTCTGGAAATGTATCCCTTCCCCAAAACAGCAATACAACCTCCAGTAGCCATCCCGACCCCGCCACCGCCCTCGAAATTCTAAAGTGAGACTTCCATTCGTTCCGCGAGCAAGCGGCCAGAGAGAGGGCGGAGGCTGAAGCGTATCGGGTACGCATTGCCGAGTTGGAAAAGGAACAATTCTTGCTCCGCGCCACGTTAGACAATCGTAACGTGTACAACGACAGGTTGGACCGCGCGGCACAGGTCGCTGGTACCCCAGATCCCGCCACCACGTCTTCTCCTAACCAAGACCAAAGCAGTTCCGTGATCCCGGGAGGCCCTAACCAGATCATCCACGTCACCCACCCACTTACAAACCTATCTTTTCCACTCCCCTCAACCATTTGCAATCCCCAACGAACCCACTCTCTTGCTAAATCAACTGGACCCATCTGCTCCACCTGCCCCCACTCCTACCTCTGCCAACGCCCCCAACCCACCTCTCGACATGTAAACCCGCCTGCTGCTCCAGCTTAGCCAATCTGTCACTCAGTTGGCTTCGCGGATTGAAAAGGTCGAGAGTCGCGGGACCCCGCAGCCTCTATTCTCTGGCTATGGACATCGCCCAAGTCCCTTCACGCCACGGGTACAAGTGGAGAAGCGACCCCCCGAGGCCAAGCCCCTCAAAGTGGACAAGTATAAGGGCACGGGGGACCTTCATCTCCATCTCGAGACATTTCTCTCGCTATGTAGCTCCACTCGCTACACAGACGCTGGTTCCTCAACCTACCACCCTCCATTGACAACTTTCTCAACCGCTTTATACTTCATGCCAGTATTTATCGCAGTGTTGACGCCCTGTTCCACATCAAGCAGAAGGACGGAGAAGGCCTCCGGGTTATGAGGTTCCCGGCGCCTTGATGGCTGAGGTGGCTCTCGCCTTGGCTCCGGTTCTGGGGTCAAAAACAGCTTACGCCTTGGTGGGGGAGACGATTCCCTTCTTCTCTCGGGCTCCGGGGTCATTGACGACTTGCGCCTGGAAGGTTGTGGATCCTATTTCGGTGGAACGACAAGTCGACAAAAGACGTTTGCCTTTGGGGCAGGATCGCCTGCGACTTGGTCAGACACCCTTGGGGGCGTTACGGGTGGCATCTGAAGCAGTGCGCGTAAGCCCTCTACCTCTCTCCACATCCGCTCAGGTGTCTGTACGAGCTGTGAGAGGCATACAGCGCCCTTATTGACAGCTCGTAAGGCACGCATGATGCTACCGTACCTTTTCTGTAGCTTTCGTTTTTTGGACTTGCTGAGGGTAACTGCCTTTCCCCCTTGCTGCGTGTACCATACCCCGTTCTTGATTGCTGACTTGGACGTCGAGGGAATATAAGGGTCAGTCAAGATACCTTGACGAGAGCTTGAGGCCTCGTTCTCTTAATGGTCGATGCTGGAGTTCAATACGTCCATCTCACTTGTGGGTGGAGACGAAGGTACTTTCTCCGTCCAGTGTGTATAGACGAACGTCTCGAGGCGTCCTATCCTGTGTTCCAGCTCTTCTCGGGTCCTGGGACTCATAGGCTGGTAGTTTTCATCGGGGGGCGGTTCATCGTCTCTCATGATTGCTTTGCCCTTATCCTTTCGTGAAGGGCGATCTCGCTCGAGTTTAGCGACCAACTGTCTCGCCGGGTCATTTGGGTTTCCCTTCTGGTTAGCCGAGACGGTATAGTTGTTCGCCGGCCTTTTACGGTCTCGGCCTAGCGGTTCACGTGGACCCACGCTTGGAGATAGGTCTAGTGTTATTTCGCGTTGGCCGACTCGAGGCCAAGCGATGTCAGCTGTTGCTATCATGAAGTTGCCCTTAGCCTCAAAACGAATGTATCCGAGGTCGAGCCAGTCTTGGATCTGGTCTCTAAGCTGTTGACATTCGCGGGTTCTGTACCCCTAGCTATTGTGAAACTTGCAGTGTATGCGGCCCTCTTTGTATTCAATGTAAGGTAAGGACCTGGGCACTGTGACGAGTCCGTCATCGATAAGGTCGTCTAAGACCTCGTGTGCGAGGTTGACGTTGTATGTGTACTGGCGAGGTGGCCGATGAACACTATCATTGCCTTTTTCGCTGCCTCTCTTGGGTGTCCGGCGTCGGTCGTCATCCTCCGGGTAATCAGCCCAGTTTACCTCGACCATGCCAACTACAGGCAGGAAAGGGTCTACGTCCACCAACGAGGCTGTGTTGCCCGACGTCTTCAGTTTTAGTTCGCCAAAGTTCAGCCATGTCTGTAACTGGTCTCCGAGCTTGACACAATCTTTGGTGTCGTGGTTGTAGACATTGTGGAAGGCACAATATTTCTTGTCCTTCAGCTCCTCCTTGGGTGGGATCTTGTGGTCCAAGCGCACATATTTTGCCTCGATCAAGTCATTAAAGACCAAATGGGCGTTCTTCACGTCATAGGTGTACGATTCGTACTCTGGCTTGGTCCATGAAAAGGATTGGATGGTGATTGGCTCGCGCGTTATTTTCAGATTCTTCAACTTGTGAGCCAGTGGCTTGCCAGTCAGTTCAACCACTCCAATATCCTCATGGTCTTGATCCGCATGAGTTTCCTCGGGCCTTTGATAATAGGGGTCATAAGTAGGGGATTGTAGGCTTGGTGCCCCCACTGTTCTATTCTTCCCTGGCATGTAGGTCCCTTTGGAAGCGTTTGCCTTTTCATCCATTTTGTTGAGAATTAGCTCATAGCTTCCGACCTTATTAGTTAGATCACCCATGGAAGTGAAGCGCTCCCCGTGGTGCTTCAGCCGTTGGCGATGTTCAAGGCCTCGAATAGCCAACTTAATGGCTTCTTGCTCATGTAGCAGGTAGTCGCACTTGGCCTGCTGGATCTTGAAGCGTTGGAGGAATGAGACTCCAGACTCCATGCTTTGCTGGCTCATCTGGGTGAGGGAGTCGAGGCTGACTTCTGGCTCGATAGTACCGTATGTTTCTTAGAAGAGTCTCTCCATAGTAGGCAAGTCTGCAATTGACCTAGGCTTCAATTTGGAGTACCAACTGAAAGCAGCTCCAGACAGAAAAGTCCCAAAGAGCTTGAGTTTGAGAATGTCATTATTCCCTTATTGGCCGCATTGGACCTTGAAGCGGGCCATATGCATTGCTGCATCTTCCTTTGTCTCCCCAGAGAAATTTGTAAAGACAATGTTCTTAAACCCTTGGGGGAAAGGGTATTGCGCCACACTATCAGGGTAGCGGTCGCGATATTGCAAGTTAGCATCACCTTTCCCGGTTTGCTCCTTGACTATGCTGGAGATGAGCTGGCGCTAGTCGGCTGCCGTCACCGGTGTAGACTCTGCCCCCTCCTCATGGTTTGACCATGCAGAGAAGCTGACAGCCTGCCCAACATTCTTAGGGGTTGGACAAGAATGGGCTATGACCAGGTCATCTAGTGTCCCGATCCCCTGATATGGAGAGCTACCAGTGCCTTTCAGTGCGGCACCAAAGCTGCGTTGAGGAGGTAGAGGTGGTGGCGTCTTTGAGGTACCAGCTCCTAACCCAAACTGAGGGGTTTTCTGGGCCCCGACTTTCGGATTAGCCCTGGGGCGTTCATTAGGCGGGATGTATCTGGATGAGCCCTCGGTTGCGCCTACGCCAGTTAAGTCGAGGGCAGGATTCTTTGGGGCTTGAGACCGCATCCAGTCTTCCACCTGCAGGACCCTCAAGCTCAACCTATCATGTTGTTCTTTGAAGTCATCGAGCTTTTCCAGGCTATTCTTACTCCCGAAGAAGGATTCATTCTGCTGATCAAGCAGCTTGACATCGTATTCGTCTAAACGACGAGTCTGTTCGTTCACAGTTGCACGGGTAAGCTTCAAGGTATCTGTGTTCTAGTCCAAATCCTTTTGGATTATTTGGAGGGACATTTCAAATAAGTCCTTGTTTTCCTTCATTTTGCCTGCAAACTGATTGAAGTCCTCAGTGAGTATGGCGAGGTTGTCCTAGTCGGCTTTCCAGAGGACCCTGTCCTTTTTGACCTGTTTAGCGAGGTCTGCAACACTCTGTTGAGTGGTGGCGGCTGTCTTCTCCAGACCACGAACGACCTGTTCGGTAACAGAGGCCTGGGTTGTCAATCCTTCGATCCGGCCTTTTAGTTCCTCCAACACCTGGAGGATTTGCTCCGTAGGCAGAGTAGGCCATGTGTCCTGGCTTGGTTGTGTACCTACCATTGTGGTTTCGCTGAAGTCTGTATTCCCAAACTGAGCAAAAACCTGTTCTTTGGTGAGAGATCGGCAAGCCGCGCTGTTATGGGGCTTGTACCGTGGTGACTTATGCTTGAGACAAGAAATCTGAGGTTTCCTATACGGTGATTCGCCTGGTTTCCCAATGGTGAATAAGATGCTTGTATTCCTGGTCCCACTGGGGGTGCCAATGTTTTAGCCACGATCCTCAGCAGGGGGCAGAGAGGTAACTTAGCAGTACCAAAAGTAAACAAGGGTTGCGAGCGTGCCACCGCGCAGGCACGGAATGTGAACTACGCGTGTGCTTGACTTCTAATCAAACGAAAGGGCTCCAGTGCCACCTCGCGGATGAGGGATTACGAGTAGCTCACCTATTCGCTTGCAATCGATACTCACTGTAGGAAGCGAGCAGAGCAACTAATTGGAAAAGTAACCGAAGCGAGTCCGAACGGGCTTTGAAAACTAAGGCGAGATGCGCTTAGCGTTAAGGTTTCGAGAAGCTCGAATAGTTTGTTGTAGTTGTATGATTTGATTGTGTGTCTTCAATGATCCTCGAGTTCTCTTTATATAGCGACTCGCAACTTGCCAATAGAGATGCAACCATAATCCAATTCGGACTCAGCAATTAGAATACCACAAGGACACGTCTCACTTGTAAACAAATCACCTGCACGACACGTGTCCAGCTGCATAACAGACTTTACTTAGGTCACAAGTATCGCCTCTGCGCTATCCAACTATAGTCTCCTATGAGAACTCAAACAATGAGCATTCTTATCTCGCGAGGTGCTACAGTCCCTGTAAAAATCTATCTCGCGCGCTTTCGAACCTCGCGGTTCTTAACAGGCTTTATATTAAAAGGGCCACAGATATTGGCCCAAATGTTATCCAAAACCTAACACCAAAATATTCACTGGGCTCAAACACCTATTTCGTTATATTACTATTCACAAATGTACTTTTCATTTTTTTATCATTTTCATGTTTAAGATTTGAAATGAACAATGAATCTAACACAAGTAATAGATATGAACATCTATAAAATGTTAATTTATATAAATATATACGAATTATACAATAATAATAGTCTTAATATAGTCACATAATAAGATATTTCATTGATTTTTATATTAAGGGTAATTTAGGCACTTTGGGTTGTGTATTTAGTAAATATCAGAATGAGAAATTAAATAAGTGGTGTATTAAAAAAATGATGTGTATTAAGATTTTAGGGGTGTGTATATAAAATTTCTCCAAGCAAAAACACCACAGAGCGTAATAAACAACAAACCCCTAATCAAATGAAAGAACCCTATCACCCCAAATTGAACAAGTCCAACTAACCCCAATAGGTGTTTCTACTGCCCTAATAGAAGACCAACTACCCATAGTAAGACCCTAAACATGGAACAAAATCCCTAGATTGAGGAGTCTAAAGCTAGAAGAGAGGTTGAGGATTTACCTAGCGGAGGCTTCGTGATTCTTAGAGAGAGAGAGAGAGATATATATATATATATATATATATATATATATATATATATATATATATATATATATATATATATATATATATATATATATATATATATATATATATGATTTTTCTCAGCTGCGGACGTCCGCACCAATGGTTTTGGTGCGGATTTTTATTTTTGCACCACTTTTCGATCGAGTTTCCTCATCTCCACTGTCTAGTATCTAGATAATATTGTGTAGATCATCTCTGCAAAATTTCAGCCAATTTGGTATTCGTTAAGGCCCTCAAACTCGAAAAACCAATGGACGGACTGAATTCTGTCAAACATGAACCGTTCATGTTTGTAACAGAAAGACGTCATTTTAAGGGCCTTAAAAATTACCAAATTGGCTAAAATTTTGCAGAGATGATCTACACAATATTATCTAGATACTAGACGGTGGAGATGAGGAAATTCAATCGAAAAATGGTGCAAAAATGAAAATCCGCACCAAAACCATTGGTGCGGACGTCCGCAGCTGAGAATGGCTATATATATCGTGATTCTTAGAGAGAGAGAGAGAAAGGAGGCGTCACGATTCTTAGAGAGAGAGATGAGGCGTCGTGATTCTTAGAGAGAGAGAGAGAGAGAGAGAGAGATTCAGAGAGAGAGGAGGCGTTTGTGGTTGTTGATGGTTTATGGGTAGTATTGTTTTTTTCTTCTATTAGTTGACTGATGAGAATTTTGAAATCTAATTTTGTTTATGAGAAGAAAAATCTCAAATTTAGAGCTATTGGGCATTGACCCATTTTTAAACACTATACACCCTTAGTGCACGTTTTGGGGGGGGGGGGGGGCGTTGGATGACTACTTGCACAAGAAAATAAGAGTTGTCCCACGTTTGGGTGAAACACGAACTCTGTTTAATGAGCATTTGCAGTCCCAAATACCCCTCCGCCCCTCCGACACCTTCTTACAGAGAGATGTGAAGTGGGACTGTCGACGCATCGACAACGCAACTCAACTCTCTTCTCCTCGGTTGTTCCTCTCACTAGATTCCTTCTCAAATCAACAACAAATCTGGTTGAATTGATCGATTTCATGACTGGGTGTTTCTTTTTGAATATCATCGATCACTTGCTTTCCTGGGTTCCTCACTCGAAGCTAAACATTTTTGTCACAATTCCTTTTATGTATCCCAAGTTGAGATGTCCTTGGATCGATGTCCTTGGATCGGCTGTTTATTGTGTTAGGTGCTCGGTGTGAATGAGATGAAAGTCGTGGCAAGGATTGTCGTTTTGGTGTAATCTCTATGTGCAGAGGCTCAGGTATGGGGGCAGCTGCAGTTTTAGAAAGAGGTGACTCGGTTGATGAGCTGTGCAATGCTAGAGCATGCAGTTGATAATGCCAACCTTTAATTTGATGGCTAGATACACAACCTTTGATGCTCATTTTTCAACATTGGCTTTGGCTGGTGATGATCAAAATAATTAGTTTCTGGGTACAGATCTTGTGGCTTAATAGAGCTCTGTATTGTAAGTAAATGGATCAAATATAATATGGTTTCCTTGCATGGTTATTTGCTATTGTTGCTTGTGAGTGTCTATGAGTGTCTATTTTATGTGGAAATATAAAAGTTGTGAAAAGGTTTTTTTTTTTTTTTTTTTTATAACTGAAAAGGGAAAGCCGAAGCTTTAGCCTCCGAGCCGAGGATTGATTCTCCCCATGGATGCTTTTATCTAAAACAAGGTTTGAACCTTGACCTATTACTAGTATCGAAACAGCGTCTGTCCTGTTTGAAAGCCCATTGGATTGTCATCCGAGCTATACCACATGGGTATGAAAAGGTTATTTTATCGATCCTACTGAACATATATATGTTACTGGCAACCCATCTTAATAAACAATATTGTAGTAGCTAGTGAGTGGTCGTGGTCGAGTTACTGCAACTTTATTTTGAAGTTACTTTCTTTCTTGTTTTGGCGGGACTGCACTTGCATAGAACTGAGTTCCGATTTCCGGAAATGGAAACATGGAAGATGAATAATAACAAAACCCTCATCGACAACCCTCACTCACTCTCTTTAGATATTTCTCTCTTTCTCTCTCAAGGACGGATCAAGTCTCTGTACGAGGACGACCACCGAGCTCGACCAACAACAAAGCTAGAGAGTGGATCTCGCTGGAGAAGATGTTTAAGAAGCTGCTCAAGGTTTTGGGTTGTTCTCGAGGGGCCGGCGAATTCAACGCTAGCGAGTGGTGAGTTTAATCTCAGTTCCATCCAGGGACGGAAACAGGAATCGAAAGTGGGTTGGGCTAATTTTCACACAACACACTTACAAAATATTTTTTGAAGTTTGGAACCTAGTGGGAGGCTCAACCTCACACTTTTATATTAAAAACATATGAGGGGGACATAAAACCAAAACCTCATAAATTGAAAACTACAACGAAAATGATTGTAAGAAAATAACAAACAATAACCTATAACTATCTAAATCGTACCCGCCGGGTTTTACTCCGGGTTCCACTAACTTCAAACTCCTGAATCACAGAATCATTATCAACACTATCAGCAAACTCTTTTTCAATGTAGAGAACCATCAAATCATCAAGAAAATCATCTTTCATCTTATTTCGAAGTCTACTTTTTATAATGTTCATAGATGAAAAAGCTCTCTCTGTTGTGGCTGTAGAAACTGGTAGAGTCAACACAAGACAAATCAACCTATAAATCATAGGAAAGAATGCAGACTTTCTTGATTCAACTAGCCGCCGAGACAAATCGGACACAGAAGATATGTTGACAAATCTTGGATCAGCTAGAATATCTGCTACAAAAAACCCACACTCCATATCTAGAGTTGACAAATCAGATGATGTAAAATCCTCAAGATAAAACTTCAAAGCAAGATTGCAAACATCTTCTGATCTGAATGCAACAAAATTATCACGAGGATCCAATGAATCATCTGGAAATCTATTATCCAACTCTGCCAACTGGAAGTCTATTACAGCATTAAGTATGTTGACCCGATAATAATGCTCATTTGTAATATTCTGTTCACAAGCTCTAACACCTTTCTTGTAAGGTAATGACATATCAGGCATAATAATATCATTCTCACAACAGAGGCAATCAGGCATAATAATATCATTCACAATTTATATCGCTTGGGCTTTCAATGATCAGTCATTATCAAATCAATACCTATATATATATATATATAAATTGATAAGCAACATTATATTAAATCAATCCATGTTCTCACATATCAGTGATATCACTTCAATTAAACAAGATCAAAGATTCAATGAGTGAAAACTTACAAGAACTGCTCACTTGGAACTTGGAAGGCTGTAATAGAGGCAATCAACCAAAGGTCCAAAGCTTTGAAGACATTGAGGTCTTGATTCTTGAATCCTAAATCGAATTTGTCATTGATCAAAAACAGAAGTGCAGAACTAATTACTTTCAATTTCAATAGAACAAATGGATTAATGGAAATATGGAATCGTTCATACCTTGTAGTTGTAGAGTTGGACTTTGAAGTTTCACTTTCTCCTAAGGAAGTGAGGCCGGAGGAAGTGAGGGATTTAGGAGAAAAATCTGCTTGGGACTTGGGAGTTGCCGAGTTGGGATCTGTAGGCTGGGCTAGTGGGCTGTGATATATATTTATATACCTAGGGGTTTTTTGGCCCAATTTTCGGTTGGGCTGTAGCCCATACAGCCCTTGTTGTGCTTCCGTCCCTGCCTGTTGATGGCCTAATTTTGATATTTAGACACTAATGGACTTTTTCCATTTTTCATAAACCTGACATTTTCACACGGAATTCAAGTTGTTAATTTTTCTTTGAGAAGTGGCATTTTCCCTCGGATGTTTCTGTTTTATCTCCTAATTATGTATCTGCTTCTTCATTCAACATGACTTTATTTTCAGGCAAGTTCTTGAGGTGATAGCTGGTTTTAAATAAGGAATATATCAGTGATGTAGGTCAGCTGAGGCGGACAGTATACCTGAACACTTGCAGGTAGCTTTTCCGGTTGTTTTTGAGTTTCTTCAACTTCTCTTATTCAGGTTGATATAGCTCTCTGATGAAATACCAATTTATATATACTGGCATACTGCGGCCTTAATGAGTTCTGCCGGTGCAACCTGTTTAGGTCAGAATTGTTTCATGAGGATATCTGACATCAAGACTTGAATTCTGTAGCAGATTATTTGCTTACTTGTCACGACCCTTTGTGATGCAACTGATTACCTTCTTGCAAAAGGTCATTCAGTTCCTTTTTTGCAGTTTTGATATTCATGTGTCATTTTTCTCATGAAAAATGTCTCTCAGCATAAGTGGTGAATAGTAACCACAAGAGTTGCATTTCATTTTGTATTTTGTTTGCCTAGTCCATCAATATCTGAAATTTCCTCTTGTTCTTCAGTTGAGGGGATATATTGCTTAGGAGTTCAGATTCTTTTTCTCAAGTGCATGCATCAAGTTCTAATACGAATTAAGTAAACCATTTTTTTTGTCAATTAAGTAAACCATTTTGATACTTAGATGAAAATTCTTGCTAGGTTTATTAATTCTAGCTAGGTTTACTAGAAATTAAGCTGATAACGTTTTTTTTTATAGAAATTAAGCTGATAACGTTACATGCTGACAAAATTAACACAATAAAGTGCCAGTGTTTATGGCATGGTAGGGGTACGAGGACACGTACACTCATGCCACAAGCCATTGTCGGGCATTAGGTTCAGGGTTTTTGTCAACTCGGTATGATAGCCTTAAACAACAAGGAGCCTGATTAAGGTAGGCTGGACCTGACCTTTTGACATCCTGTATATGTGCATAGCTTCCCACTCCGACCAAGAAGAGGAAGAAGCAAATATATGGCTGATTAATTCTGTGAAAGAAAATCGGATTAGGATTAGGAAAGGACTTGTTAATTGTTATTCGCAAAGCTTTCTTCTTCCCTGTTTTGGATCGAAGAGATACACTATTATTCAGATTATGATTTTCCAACTTATTCTTGGAGTCAGTTTGTTTTTCTCAGTTTGTTTTTCTCTATAAATATAAGTCAGCTGGTTGTCATCGATCTAATTCATCTCGGTTAATCTATTCATTAAGCATCAATGGGCAACGTTTCTTCAGATGCTAATTACTCAGGTCCAGCAGCAGAAACATTATTCAACAGATGGGAGGGAACCCCAAATATGAATAACTTAGAATCAGTAGCAGCATGGAACCAAAGGTGCCCTACTAGTACTAGTTATGATGATAACGTCGTGCCCTCATCAGTAATTGAATGGCAAGGTCTGCCAGAAGAACTGGTTATGTTGATTCTAGATAAACTGTTGGAAACAGTTGACTATGTTCGTTTCGCTGCTGTTTGCAAAGAATGGTAACGTCTGGCTAAAGAAAAGCATGCTCGGGACACAGATAGCTGGTATGGTCGCCGCCGTCCTCCCATGCTCTTCCTTCCTCCTACCCCAACCGTAGACCTCCCTATGCTGCTCAATGTTTCTCAGATGACACCGTACAAGAATATTTGGTTACAAGTTCCTCGTCTGAAAGTGGTTTGTCTCGATCAAATCGGTTATATATTCTGTTGTGGCTCCAGCCATGGTTGGTTGGCCAAAGTTGGTCTACAAGATTTTTATCGTCCAGACCCTGAGCTTGTATGTCGTATAGAACTCTTCAACTCTTTTCGGCAAGCAACAACTCAGAAGATCCCTCCCTTTACCTTCAGACCTGATCATACTCAAAATTGGCGCCTTAAAGCTCCGAGGGTTGTGTTTTCCTCTGATCCAGCCTTGAATCGTGGTAATCTTTGGCTTCTAGTATTCCTCACTAATGGTAATCAGCTTTCGTTCCACATGAGAGGACAAGATAGCTGCTCATGCAGAAGTGTCAGAAGAAGAGGATCAGAGTTTACTGATGCTATATTTTATAAAGGACGTTTCTATGCAATTGATAACAGGCGTGGAATTATTCTAGCATTCGATGTAGAAGAAGCCAACTGGCGTGCACTTAAGATTGATGGGTTCGAAAGTTCTTCATATCGCGCATATTTGGTGGAATCCACAAAGGGAGATCTACTGTGTCTGAATAGATTTGTGAAACCGTCGACGAATCAAGATAGGATGAAGGAGACGATGAGCTTCAAGGTCTACAAGTTGGAGCTGGACAACCAGTCGTCAACCACAGTGACTCAGGTTGAGGTCACAAACATTGAGGATCAGACTTTGTTTGTAGGTGACACTCCATCGGTAACTGTCGTGGCTTCAGACTTTTGTGGATGTCGACCGAATTCAATTTACTTCACCGATGATTCGATGACTTGTCCTAGAGTTAGTATTGAATTACTGCCTCAATATGAGCCGCAAGGTGTCAAATACGATGTTGGCATCTTTAGTTTAGCAGATCAAAGTATTACGCCATACAATGGAAGGCACTTCGGTCCTCCATTTTGGATTACGACACCCCCACCGTTTGATCCATTACCTGTATCTACCTCAACAGGCTGGACAAGAGATTGGACAAGAGATCCCACTGGATCAAACTCATTAGAGTTGACAACATTACGCAAGGAAGACAAGAGAAAAAGAAGCCTTAAACATTGGTTTAGTTGTTTCTCAACAAAAGAGTAAACTTGACTGTCCTGTTCAGGTTTACATTAATTTTGATTAAGGTGTGTTTTACAATCTTACTTTGGTTTTCTGGTGCTACCCTGCGCACCAACAAATTAAGAACACGCTGTATTTAAGGTGTTTAATTTGGGTGGAGAAGGAACATGATTGGCTTGCAGAGTGATGCGCAGTTTGCACTTGGCCGGATTGCGAAAGATGATCGATGGGGTGTCCTTGAAAAATAATCCTCAAAATCATGAGTGAGTGTATCTAATTCATATACTGAAGGTAAAATTTCATTATCGAGTTCAGAAATTTATTAGCATAAAGGAGCGCCGATTAAATCCTACAGACCCTCATTGCATGTAATAAGTACACTATCACCGCGAAATTAAATATAGTTGTTATAGACCAGTTAAGATCAACGTAGTAGTTAATTGTATCACTATCACCATAAATCAATAATCTACGTCTCAATGTGCGATTACTAGGAAAGAAACCAGCAAGCTCACCATTGATGGCTACAGAGAAACTCGGGCTAGTGAGACCCTCTCTCTCCTTATCTTTTTGTTATTGCTATGGAGGTTATTTCTAGGCAAAAACATTAGAAAATTCAAGCTCTTCCTGCTTTTAGATACCACTGGAGATGTGAATCAATCAAGCTTGCACATTTAGCTTTTGCTGATGACCTCTTCTTATTTTGTGGTGGTGATTATCAATCTGCTCGGGTGTTAAAAGAGACCTTAAATTCTTTCTGTGGTCTCTCAGGTCTAGCTGCAAATGCGAATAAGAGCAACATTTATCTGTCGGGTGTTCAATTTGATGAAGCCTCTCAGATTAGAAACTGTTTTGGCTTTCCAATGGGCTCCACTCCTTTTAAGTATCTTGGAATCCCTCTCATTACCACAAAACTTTCCTTAAGTGATTGTTCGCCGTTGGTAGAGCGTGTGGTTTCAAGGATTCAAAGTTGGGAGAATAAGCTGCTCTCTTATGCCGGTCGTCTGCAACTTGTGAAATCTATTTTATGTAGTTTGCACGTGTTTTGGGCTTCTCATCTCTTTTTGCCGAAAAAGATCCATATGTTAATTGAGTAGAACTTAAGATGTTTTTTGTGGTCTGGAAGTTGTACAAGCCATTTTTCTTCAAAAGTGGCTTGGGAGGTTGTTTGTGCTCCTACAAGTGAGGGAGGTCTGGGAATCAAAAGTTTTCACATCTGGAACAAGGCTCTAATGGCGAGGCACATTTGGATTCTTTTGACATATGATTCTAGTCTTTGGTCTTCTTGGATCAAAGTTAATTTCTTGAGAGATAAAAGCTTCTAGATGGTGTCTACCCCCCAAATATGCTCTTGGAATTGGAGGAAGTTGTTGAAGATTAGAGATCTTTTTCGTCCTTTTATCAAGCATATTATTGGTGATGGAAAGTCTACTTATTTTTGGCATGATTATTGGCACCCTTTTGGCCCTTTGCTGCCTAGGTTGGGGCATGGTGCTATGATTAATTCTAGTATTCCTTCCAATGCCTTAGTTAGTTCTATTGTGATGGGTGAGTCTTAGTGCTGGCCTCTTTCTACTAATTTTGCCATTCTTGGAGTTGCAAGTAATCTAGAAGATCTTATTCCAAATTCAAGTTGCAAGGATTCTTGTATTTGGTTACCTTCTACTTCTAGAATGTTCTCTACAGCTTCTACGATGGATCAGATTCGGATTCATTACCTTGTTGTTGATTGGGCAAAGATTGTATGGTTTACCAATAATATTCCTAGAGCCAGTTTCATCATTTGGTTGGCTGTTCATGGTAAACTTGCTACTCTTGACAGGATCACTGCTTATTCTCCTCAAATTAGTTCTCTATGCCCTCTTTGTGGTCTAGTTCCAGAAAATATCAATCATCTTTTCTTTGCTTGCTCTTTCTCGCTACATATTTGGAAGAGTGTTCTTTGTTCTTGTGGGGTGCTTTGGTTGAACCCCCCTTGGCCTTTATTTATTGAATGGGCTTCTTCTCGGTGGGGAGGTAAGTCTTTCTCTTCTACCATCAAGAAACTCAATCTTTCTGTTACTGTTTATCTCGTATGGAAAGAGAGGAATAATCGTATCTTTAGGAATGAAAGATGTGCTCCTTCTGTGGTTCTCAAGAATATTATTTTCATGATCAGATGCATGCTCATTTCCATCAAGTTTAAGTCTTCCATTACTAATAGATATATTGCTGGAAAGTGGAGTTTAGATGTCACTTAGTCCTTTCTTTCTTTGTTCCTTTTTCAGGTTTTGTTTTGTTTTCCTTTGGTTAGCTTGCTTATTGTTGTTCTGTAGTTTCTTTGCCTTTGACTTCGGTTGTACTGGGCTTGCCCTCCTTTTTTTAGTTTAATATACTCGTTTATTTACCCAAAAAAAAAAATAATCTACGTCCAATAAGAATATACCTAGAAAGATTGTACTTCATTAGTGGTTGATGTAGAATTGTAACTACAGATTGATAGACTTGGAATCTGCAAACACTACATATAATATAGGAGGGGTTCTAATGACGTTGAATACTATATAGAGACTACAAACATATGGAATAATCTAGTCTGAAGTAATTTGCCTTCTGTTTTAGCATCAAACTATAGATTTTTACTTACAATGGAACTATATGTAGTCTGAAGAAGTTTCAACAACAATTTTTGTCGTCTGAAGGTATTCTATTTAACGTATATAATGTGACATCTGTTATTTCTGGAGATTTGATACTACATTAGATTGATTGATACAACACATCCATTGAGAAAACACCGTAATCAAACGCAAAGGATAATACATCATCAAAATCAAAATCAATTCAAAATATACATTACAAAGCAAAATTACTAGTAAAACCTCGATAATTGAATATTCGATAAACTAATAACTTCGATTAAATAATAAATTTATTCAGTTCTAAAATAAAAAAATTAGTGCAAAATTAATCTCGATAAATTAATAACCTCGATTAAGTAATATTTTTTGTCGGCCCAACGTTTATTAATTTATAGAAGTTTAACTGTGTATTACTTCTAACCAAAGAGTAACAATCACAAACTAATACTAATAGGGCAGAATCTAGCGGGGAAAAAAATACACAAACTAATACTGCTTTAAGCAATGAGATAGCATTTTGTGCTTCCTTTGCTTGCAAAACTAATTTCATATGTATCAATCCAAAACTAATTTCATATGTATCAACCCAAGCTGGAGCTGCTTGAAATGGTTATCAATCAGAAACCATCCACTAATATAAGGCCACTATATTCCCATATCCATAAAAGAAAGAAGCTTTAGCTGTTCAAGCCCAATCCCCGGAGCTTGTCTCAGTCCTGGTAGTTCCTCTATCCGGCCAACTACTTTCAACCTTCTTGCATCAATGCTAATTACTCCTCATCTCATCCTTCTTCTTATTTACTACTTGGTCTTGTCAATTCCGATTGATACCACAGCCCTCTGAGTTCTCTGGGTCACAGATCTGCAAAACAATTAAACTCCCTTGTGTCTTCAATATCCCATCTACATTTACTCAAGCCAAGGCTACTCATGAAGCTTTAATTTCTGTACCTTTCAAACTTGTTTTCTAAGGTATGAGTTGAATGTGGGTTTAGACCATCTCCCATCATAGGCCAAAACGCCAAAGTTAGCCTATGTTTACTCCCATTATAAGAAAAATTTCAATTCTCAAGGTAAAAATTTAGCCTAAGCTATTTGGTAAGCCAAATTTGGCCTTCCATTTCCATAAGCTAAAGCAAATAATATTTTATTCAATTTTTTTTTCCAGATCTGCCCTTCTAGCTACTATCTTATTTCATTTTGTATTATTTTTAAATTTGAACTAAAAATCTTTAATCCCTCACAACTAAATAATTAAAAACTCGTTTCTATTTAATTTTTTTACCATTGCAAAGATCTCGAAGAGACCTTTCATATAAGCTTCATATCTAATATATTTAGATAAAATCATATACTTGATTAATTATTGAATTAAAAAAAAAGTATATAGTTTATTCATGTAAAAAGGTTACACACTTGTTAAAACGTAAACAACACAAAATGGTAGATTTAACTAAATTACAACATAACGAAATAACTAACATAAAATGCTAGACTTATTAAAAGCACATATTCTTTTTCAATAAAAAAATCCATATTATAATAATCATCAACAATAATTCGGTACTCCATCGCTTTTGTTACGGGGCTCCTCCATGTCCATCACTTGTTCTGGTACCTCAGCTTCCTCCATAGTCTTTACCTTTTTCATATCCAAAAGGTCCTTCATAAAGACTCATTCCTAAATTATACATTTATGGGAAAGGATTATAATGTTGGTTATTATCTAGCCGACGGTATGTATCTTAAATGGTCCACACTTGTCCAAACTATACATGATCCACAAGGTCGGAAGAAAACTTTGTTTGCCACAAAGCAAGAATCATATAGGAACGACGTGGAGCGTGCATTTGGAGTTCTTCAATCACGTTGGGCAATTATTAAAGGACCAGCACGATTTTAGGATAAACGTGTCTTACATGATATAATGACTACATGCATCATAATGCACAACATGAATATCGAGGATGAACAAGATTTATCAGCTCTGATTAAAAAATTTAATGAAGCACCCGCCCCTACTGTTGAGATGGTGGTTGACGAAACAACAAGATTTAGCCAATTTCTCGATCGCCATAGGAAAATTAAAGATAAGAAAGCTCATTATGAACTTCGAGATACTTTAATTGAACATATTTGACAGCAACATGGAAAAACATAAGTTTGAAATCGTGATCGATAAATGTTTATTTTCAAATAAATATTTTGTTTTCAAATAAATTTGTCGTTCTATTTTTAAAAAAAATTCCGTTGGTTGTATTTTTTAATTATCGTATATTTCCTAGGGAATAAGATCCATGTCCTTCTCAATATTTGTAGTTTCAAATTATTTTTAATATTATATATATTTGTATATATGAGAAAAGAAAAAATATGCATAGAAATATAACATTACATATATATGACAAAAGAATTAGATTTGACTTTAGCTTTGGATTTAGCTTACGGTGGGAGATTTTGGTAAGCTAAAAAAAGATTTCACAGAATATTCTTGTTTTATAGGCTAAATTTGGCTAAGGATTTAGCCTACCATGGGAGATGCTCTTAGACCATCACCAATCATATGCTAAAAAGCCAAATTTAACCTATATTACTCCCATCATAAGCCAAATTACAATTCTCAAGGCAAAAAATTTAGTTTGAGCTATTTTGTAAGCCAAATTTGGCTTATGGGGTTGGTAGGCTAAAAGCTAAGTATTATTTTATTTAATTTTAAATATTGTTCTTCTAATTTACACTAGCATCTAAATTAAAAATTTGTTACTAACAAAATTGTATACCATTGTGACGATCTCGACGAGATCTTTCATATGAGCCTCATATCGAATATATTTATATAAAATCTTTTTCATGGTTAATTATTGAATTAAACAAATATATAATAAAAGAAAAGAAAAAAAGGCTTTACCTTAGGATTTGGCTTACGGTGGGAGTGCTTCGTAAGCCAAAATACTCTTAATTTGGCTAAAGATTTAGCTTATGGTGGGAGAATTTGGTAAGCTAAAAAAAGATTCTATAGAATATTCTTGTTTTGTAGGCTAAATTTGACTTGAAATTTGGCTTACGGTGAGAGATGCTCTTAGCATTTGTTCTCTAGATTGCAGCTATCTTTCTTTCCCAATAAAGTCTCTACCAGTTCTAAACACCATGCCTACCCAACCATCAATGCAGAACTTCATTAATGCCCTACCACCATTTTAGAGAATAATATCCCTGCTCATCCTTCTACTACTAATACTAAGAGCATCTCCAACAGCTTCCATATTTTCTTAAACTTTTCAATTTTGGGGAATATAGAGTTGTTTTTAGGTCCAACAGTTTCCCCATCTCATTCCCCAAAATGGGGATGGAGAAGAAAGAGAAGCCTTCATTCCCCAAATTTGCAGCAAAGCCTTCCTTCCCCAAAATTTAATTTTTCACGTGCTCCAACGAATTCAAGACAACAATAGAATATTTTATTAGGTATTTTATTGTTACAATGAAATATATAATGGTCTTTTGTTATAATTAATAATGATATAGTATATTTTATTGTTGTATTAAATGCCAAAATCTCCAAAATGGAGAAGCTGTTGGATTTTGAGCATAATTTTTTTGGAGATTTTAGCTTTTGCTTTCCCATTTTAGAGAAATTTTAGGGAAGCTGTTGGAGATGCTCTAACGATCCATAGAACTTTCCACAAACCATTTCAAGAGCCCATCCAATACCAAGACTGTGAAATGGCTGAAGTTAGCAACATTACTGATAATCTCATTATTCAAATGAGAGATAGGCTATCAATTGGGTCTTCCAACCAGAAGGTCTGCCTGGCTGCTGTGATTTTTGCAGATAAAGCTCCCCACAAGCCCTCCACAATTGATATGATCAAAAATGCATGGACAGGGTTTGGAGGTATCAAAATCACAATGGAACCCTGCTGACCACCTATTTGCGATCACTGCCGATGATGAGAATGTGGCTAAGTTGAACTCCCCATGGACCATCAAAGGTTTTTCCCTTCATGTCCAAGTGTGGCCTCCTACTCTAGCTATCGAAGAACTACCGTCTCATCAAATTGCTTTCTGGGTTCAAATGATAGGTGTCCCTCCCTATATGTCTGCTGAATCAAATGTCAGAGATATGGTTGCAAGATTTGGTGATTTCATTGAGATGGAAGATCCCCTTGAGGGGGAGGAAAGTACTTTCCCTTTTCTTAGAGTTCGTATGTTGATCGATGGCAGCCCAAGGGTACGAAAACCAACTCATTTACCCGAATCATCCATCCTCTAGCCATGGCCCAAATCCCCTAAAAAGAGCCTCCCCTCATGTCAACATTTTGGGCCCAGCCGAAACAAATTCCCCAAAGAAATACAAGCGTGTCACCAAGCCCAAACAGAGTAAATTGAAAAAACAGGGTGATTTGGCTACTAATGAGCTCAGCTCAAGTGAGGAAGCTTTTGATGCTTCAATGGTTGGAGGCATGTCCCTTCAAGGCGGTGGTGGCTGGCCAGCAGCCACAAAGTCACCATGATACAAATATGTTGGAAGTGTCATGGGCTACGGCGGCCTATGACAAGTCAGGCTCTTAAGGAGCTCATTGGAAAATATCGCCCATCTCTTATCTTTTTATCTGAAACTCGGATGAAAGATAAGAATCTGAAGAAAGTTAGGAATCACTGCAAGTTCCCATTTGGTATTACTGTGAAGCATATCAGAACTGCTGGTGGGTTGGCACTTTGGTGGGATCATTTAGGTACTATTCAAGTTCTCTCTAATTGATATTCAACTCAAATGGCAGAAGTATACTTGGAGTAATAATTGGCCGGGTGGAGGTCTCATTAAAATCAGATTGGATCGGGGTATTGTCAACACTAAATGGTTAGAAAGATGGCCGGATACCAGTGTCTTTCATTTTTCTAAGTTGGGTTCAGATCACTGACCACTTATTTTTGACACTGAACCACCTTTGGATCGAGGTCCAAAATCTTTCAAGTTTGAGCCATCTTGGGTTGACGACGCATAATGCAAAGAAGTGATTTCGAAGGCTTAGGATCTGCCTTGTGATGGTAACGGGGCCGTTCAGTGGGTTGGTAATATTGATCGATGTGCAAGAGACTTATCTAGCTGGAGTAAGTTAAAGTTTTCGAATAACAGAAAGACTATTAATAGTCATATTGAGGAACTTCAATTGCTTCAGGACTCTTCCTTTGAGGATGATAGAAGAAGAGCTGATACTCTTATTGCGGAGGTGGCAAACTTATGGAATAAAGATGAGTGTTACTGGGCACAAAGATCCATAGTGAATTGGTTGAAAGCAGGGGATAAGAACACAAAATTCTTCCATTTTACTGCAGTCCACCGACAACAAGGGAACAGAATACTCTGGCTTCAATCTCAGGGGGACTTATGGTTGGATAAGGAAGTAGACATTAGAGATGAGATTGAGTGCTACTTTAAGAATATTTTTACTTGCAGTGGACCAAGAGATTAGAGTGATGCAGTTTTAGCCATCAGACCAGTTGTTACTGAGGAGATGAACCATAACTTATCTATGCCTATCGGTGAGGAAGAAATTAAGGTTGCTGCTTTTGAAATGGGGGCTAAACAAAGCCCCAGACCCTGATGGCTTCCGTGGGATATTTTTTCAAAAGTTTTGGGGTATCATAAACAGCACAATCAACAACACTGCAAAGGAGTTTTTTGCCACTAATGAAATTCTTGATGATCTGAATCAAACCAACATTGTTCTCATACCTAAAGTTCCTTGCCCTGAAAAGGTAACTCAGTTCAGACCTATAAGCTTGTGCAATTTTTCTTACAAGATTCTTTCCAAAGTTCTTGCCAATAGATTGAAATCTTTTCTCCCTGATATTGTATCCCCTCATCAAGGAGCATTTGTTCCGAGGAGACAAATTCAAGATAGTATATTGGTTGCACATGAGGCTTTTCATTACTTGAAGTTGAGAAAAACATGTGATCAACACGTATTGGCTCTAAAACTAGATATGAGTAAAACCTATGATCGAGTTGAATGAGACTTTCTGGAAATGGTGCTCATCAAAATGGGGTTTGGACATGGATGGGTTTCTCTTCTAATGACTTGTGTTCGTTCAGTCTCTTTTGCTGTTACACTCAATGGTAAAACTGGTGATTACTTTAGTCCCTCGTGAGGGCCAAGACAGGGAGATCCCATTTCTCCCTACCTCTTCGTATTCATATCTGAGGTGTTCTCCTCTCTAATCCAGAAAGCTTGTGAAGTTGGCAGCCTTCATGGGATTAAGTTAAGCGAAAATGGACAAACCTTCTCTCATCTCTTCTTTGCGGATGACTCTATTTTCTTCCTAAAGGCCACTAAGGAGAATTGTGAGGAGATAATGAAATTAATTGGCATCTATTATGAAGCTTCTGGGCAGCTTGTTAACCTAGAAAAGTCCAGTTTGTATTGCACTCCTTGCACTTCATCAGATATTATCACTCAGTTTTATGAGATTCTTGGTGTCCCAAATAATGTTAATCCTGGACGCTATCTGGGGTTGCCTACAATTTGGGGTAGATCAAAAAGCCTCTCTCTTTTGTCAAAGCTCGGCTCATGGATAAGATACAAAGCTGGAAATTGGGCACTCTTTCTATGGCTGGCAGGGAAATTCTCATCAAATATGTAGCTTTGGCAATTCCTACTTTTCCAATGCATTGTTTCAAATTTCCATCTACCCTTTGCACAGAAATTGATTCTGTAATTGCTAACTTTTGGTGGGATCAAAAAGATAGCGAATTTAAGATTCTTTAGAAGAGTTGGGCCTTTCTGGGGGCAGCTGAAGGATTGTGGTGGGTTGGGTTTCAGAAACCTGAACGATTTCAATATTGCTTTACTGACTAACCAGGTTTGGCGTTTGTTCTCAAACCCCGACTAGTTTTGTGCAAAGATTATTAAAGAAATCTATTATCCCAGTTGTTCTATACTCAGCGCTGGGAAGGGTTCTAGAGCTTCTTGGGCATGGAGTAAACTCTTGGAAGGGAAAGCTTTAATTGTGGAAGGTTCTAGGTGGCAAATTGGCAATGGGTGTCAAGTTGATATTTGGTCAGATAGATGGATTTTGAATGCTAATCCGGGGTACCTAAGACCTTTGCTCCCTATTTTAAGTTCCAGGCCTAAAATGGTGGAGGAGCTTATCGATTGGGACACCAACAGTTGGTGTTTGGATGAGATCAATGACTTACTTTCTGAAGATGAGAGGCTTCAAATTGAGTTATTATTGCTTGGGGATGAAAGCATGCCGAACAAGTTGATTTGGACAACTACTAAGAACGGCAGCTATTCGGTAAGATTAGGATACCACTTTTTTCACTCCCAAAATCTTAAACCATCCTCTACAAATGCTCTACAATTTTATGTGGAGGATCATGGTTAATGCTCTACCATCCTACTCAATCTTTTCAACATAAAAATCATCCAAAACCCCTTGTGCCCTGTGTGTGAGTTGTTCCCTGAGTCAATTGAGCATATATTTTTACAATGTCATGGTGTTGTTTGTTCTTGGTTTGCCTCTGACCTGAACTACAAAGTTGATTTACAAGCAATTGACACTTTTGACAAATGGTTTGAAGTTATCATATGCATTGCGGGTAAAAGTAAACAACTTCAAGTAGATTACCTTACCATGGTTTGCTATCTTTGTTGGGAAATCTGGAAAGCTCGTTGCTCTTTTATGTATCAAGGCACTTCTATCGATCCATCTTCGATTGCTTCAACTGCTAGTCAGGTTGCAACTGAGTTCATCCTACACTCAAAAAACAAAAATCAAGTTAGTCAACAGTGTGAGCCCCCGCAGTCCACTCAGGTATGTTCCCTTACTCCCTCATCTTCTTCCCCCACTCCACACTCTCTGTCTTCCTCTTCTTTCTCTAACCAAACCCTTCATCCTGTTGTAAATCCACACCTCCAAATAGCTGATCACCACCCTGAGTTGAACCACCCTACCCACATCAATACTAATATTCCATGGCCTTCTCTTTCAACTATAAGTGAATCTCATCAAACTCACCCACCCCACCATCTAAATCCCATCAGTTCACTCCCTCCAAGTCAAATTAACCCAGAACCCATTCCTCCACCACCTCCCCGAACTAACCAAAATCATGTTCATCACCATCACACAAACCATCCCACACACAATGCATCTGCCCATCACAACTGTGAGCATTGGAAACCTCCATCACAAGGACACATAAAGATAAATTTTGATGCAACTTGGGCAATGGATACTCACCTAGTAGGTATTGGAGTTGTTGCAAGGAATTGCCATGGTAAATTAATTGATGGTGTTCATACGACTTGTCGAGCTGGTTCGGCTCTTGAAACGGAAGCTCGTGCGGATATTGAAGCTTGTTTTCTTACCGAGAAGCTCACCCTTTTTCCAATCATCATCGAATATGATTCGAAATGTTTGATTGATGCTATCAAATCTCCCTCCAATTGCAATATCTGGAGCATCTACCCTGCAATTGCAAAGATCAAGAATCCTCCCTCTTTCCGGCAGCGTTTGGTTTGGTCTTGGATCTCAAGGAAAGTGAATTCAGCTTAGACTTTGTATTTGTATTGGATTTCGGCTTTTTTCTTTATCGTTCTTAGACTTTGTATTTGTATTGCTGCTTTTCTTTAGTTGTTTGGTTTCTTTGATTTCTCTAGTCTTGCTTGTTTTGGCAATGACAATGAAAATCTTGTTTGCAGACTTTGTCTACTCTGGGCTATGTCCCTTGTTCTTCTTTGGCCATGTGCCTTGATTAATAGACCTGCATTTGGTCCATAAAAAGAAGAAGTAGAACACGTGTGGAGAGCGGCTAGGGTTTTCCACGCAAGTTTGCAGGCCCTTAGCTGTGGAGGTTCGTTGCGTTCTGTGGCGAGGAATAGAAAGATCGAGGCTTATCGCAATCTGGGAGGCCCTCATTGGTCTATTCGTCGACGGGGTTTGGTGGCGTGGGAAGGGGAAGTGGCTGCGGTTATGTGTTAGATCTGATTTAATTGATTGGATCTTGCTTATGGATGAAGGACGGCTGACCGTGCTTGTGGTACTGCAGGGGGGTCTGTGTGCAATGAGGTGGCTCGAATCTTCACCAAATCTGAGTCCTTACTCGGGGAGGGGTTGATTGGCAGCGACAGGGTGTATGGCAAGCATGGTGGATATGTGCGTGTTCTTTTTGCGGCATGCGGCAAGGAGAGCGGGAGGAGGTGTCGACCTTGGTCCGTTGGCGGATATATTATTGCACTAGTAGTATTGTTGTACACCATGAGGTGAGGTCTTAGGCAGATATACTACTGGGTTGATCTTGTAACTTCTGTTTTTCAAGGTGTACAAGTCTAGGCTATAGAAACTTTGGTTGGGAGTCATGGTTTCATGTGCAGTTGGTGCATAACTTAAATTCAGCGAGGGAGCTATGATCTTTTCGATCAATATTGGAGTAATTCCATTCCCTTAATAAAATAAAAAATAAAAAAAGAAGTAGAACACGTGAACCTGCATTCATTGTTCAGCTAGGTTCCATTCCCAATATACCTGTTACAGAAAGTCTTTCAAGTTATCAGACCTCTCTTAATAAATAATCAAAACGAAACGAAACAAGCACACAAATTCCAGGCCCTGCTTGACTTCAAATGAAAATCAAGGGAACAATATATCAAGATTTACAGACACCCTGCACCAATAATATCCGATCTATACCGAAAACATCTTCCCGCATCATTGAACATTCTTATCCAGAACCACATCAAAACAGAACTCATGCATGCTTCTCCATATATGCAGTCAAATCTACCTATGACATGACAAAGATAAACTTCAATTTCCACAATGAAGTTCAACTAAAAAGTTAGAGCAAGCCCAACAGATTTTCTAAATTCTTTAATTTTCTCTATTTTAGAGAATATGGGGTCATTTTCGACTCCAACAGCTTCTCTATCTCATTCTCTAAAATAGAAAAAGAGATGAAAGAGAAGCTTTGTTTCCCTATATTTACAGATTCTCTAAAAATATTTAGGGAAAGAAGAATTGAATGTTGCACATTCTTCAAGGCTCAAAGATAAGAAAGAAAACATAATTTATTCTAAAAAATAAACTTTGAAATTTTTATACTTATTATTATATTATAATAAATGAGGATTGTTGTTGTAATAAATATTTGAATCTTTAAAATAGGGAAACTGTTGGATTTGGTATACAAAATTTTTAGAGATTTTGAGTTTTGTTTCCCTATTATGTAGAAAATATAAGGAAGTTGTTGGACTTGCTCTTAGAGTACGATTTGGTGAGCTAAGAATAAACCTACACTTTAGGTTCATGAACTGTCATATAGGACTTTAGGTTCATCTCTAAAACCATAGCAAATGAAATCCCCAAATTTTAGATTTGAGGAAATCCATAAACGAATTTTAGGCCAAAATCGACTGAATTGAAGCGTGTTGATCTACACCAATTCGATTTAGTTTAATTTGATGTGGATAGCAAGATTTTTGTGGGGGAGTAGGTTAAAATCGATTTCATAACAATTTGTGTTTCACTTGGGGTATATATATATATATGTGGCAAGAAAGATAACTAAGCAAGATTAACCGAAAATTCTTCCATTCACATGGTGAAAATTCACCAAGTGATGTACGTGGCACAAGCACAAGCACATGTTTCGGTGTACACTGAAATTTGACTAATTTCAACTTTCTTCCGTTAATATTTGTTTGAACCTAGGAATTTGTGAGTAAGAGAGATATAAAGAAGGGGTAAAATCTGCAGGCTCCCTGGGTTAAATGTTTATCTCTGTGGTGTTGACGTCGATGACTTAGTTGATGGAGGATGTCGGAGCTGAAAACATCCGCGGCCCCCGGCGCGTACCCGAAAAAACTCGCTCCGGTCGCAGATGTGGTCTGTCCTTGTGGAGGTGTAGGTTTTGGTGACGATAAAAAAGGTTTTTGATTTGGGTGTGAACAGGAAGAACAACACCAGAGCTTGGGGGATAAAGATTGGGGATTGTTAAAGAAGCAAAATCAGAAAATAAATTGAAGGTTTTAGGAGGTGAGGTAAAATCAATCTAAAGAGACTAGGGAAAGAAACCAGATGATGTTCTTAGACATATAGAGTTGAAGATTAGAGAAGATGATCGAAGATAGATCTTCATCGGACTGGGGAAAGAGACCAGATGATGCTCTTAGACATATTTGTTTCATCGGACTAAATGAGACTGTGCTAAATAAGGAGTTCAGTTTAGTTATTACTATGTTTGGTGTTACTGGGTACTAAAATAAATGAGTTTATTATGTAACATCTTGTTTTCATTTTAGCCTCCTTAGATGTTACTATGGGTACTCAAATATGTCATCCTTGGATAACACCATCATTCTAAACCACAAACCAAACAAACTACCCTCTAATCTCATGCAACAAACATGGGTTAACATTAGTAAAACTTCAGACACCCCACATAAGTACATGACAATCTTAAAAAATAAGAAGGTCTAATGTAGTCTCGAGTACCAAACATGCATAGAGTTGGAGATTAGAGAAGATAGATCTTCATCGTCAGCCATTCATACACTCTTTTTGGGCCTCTTAAATATGGAATTAAGAAAGTTTAGAGAGATTAGGCCCGGGAATTTTTTATTTTTATTTTTTTTGGTTACCAGGCCCGGGAATTCTTTTTGGCTAGGGTTTATTGGTTTTTGTCTATTTTACTATTTTAGATTTTTGTATCCTAATGCGATTTTAGACTTTTGGGAATATATATATATATATATATATATATATATATATATATATATATATATATGCCTTTTCAGATACAAGCATCCTTATTTATTCAAAAGGTATTGAATTTATTAATTTGACCCACTTTTCGATCATAATTTCTCATCTTAACCATTCATATTGTAGGTATATATGAGTAGATGATAGGAGCATAAAATGCAACATTCTTTATGTGTTATTACCTCCATTTGTACTTTGATTATCTCTTATTGCCGTAGAATAGAGTCATAATGTAGAGTCAAAAGTTTTTGGTAGAGTTGTGTGTAAAACGTGTTAAACATATATGAACGATATAGAAATTTATCAAAAGCCGATTTGTGGAGCCTTAGAGATGTTCTTATGATTCTATAAAGCTTTTATATTGTCACAAATTGAGTTAACTCTCTGATACTTAGATGACATGTAGAAGAGTTCATGAGAAAGAATAAGGAGAATTGGAGTTATGCCGGAATCATTGCCGGAAGGTCAGACTGCCAGAACAGAGTAACTGCCTGCCGAGAGAAGTGTTCCTAACGAACCTCGGGAAGCAAAACAGCTGATCCATAAAGCCTAGTCTATGAAAGGAGAGGTCCAAACCAAGTCCAATATGGAGAAGAAGATCTAAATTCGGCAGAATATCAAGGAATGTCCAAGTCTTGAAATTCCTGATTAATTTCGGGAAAATTCTTGTGCACGTCTCACAACTTCAACAGGCTCTCCAGGACAGCTCACAATGAATCAGAAAACGTACTAGATATGGATAGAGAGCTACAGGAGTCTAGTTTCCAAATCAATTGAAATCACCTCAATATCTATTTTCTAGAGGGAGTTATGACGAAATCATCAGACAGAGGTCATTGGGCCGAATTGAGAAAAACTAGGGAAACCTAAACCAACTCGGTTTTCACTTGTGTGGCCGGCCTCTCTAGGGTCTTTCTTCTATATAAAGCATGACTTCAAGGGCAGAAGGGGATCATCTCTACCCTTGCAATTACATAGCCGAAACTCTACCAAACCCTATACAGAAAGTTACTTAGCCGATTCATCCACCACAAACCATAAGAATCACTCCATCCTTCCACCGATTTTCCCCACACTTGCCGAATCTTCAAAGGTTGTAAAAGTGTGATTTTCTCATGGCTTCTTGTATTATTTTCTGTTTAGTTTTGAACTCTATTGTAATATACTTTTCGATTTTGGTTTTATTTATCAAACATGGTTTTCGGATTTCTTTGTGATCTTTGATTGTTCTATGTTTTGATTTGTAACTTCTTGAATATATGATAATTTCGTGATTTAGGTTTTGGGGCAGTAGCATTTTCTTATGTGTTTTTGATTTCTAATTGATTAATTGTCATGAATTCATGCATCTAAATCAATCCTTGAGGCTGCCTCGGTCATGGTTGTCCTTAAGGTGCGGTTTCATCTACCATAATAATTTTGGATCGATTCATACGCAAAGTTGTCTTGGTCTTTGTTATTAACTTAGGGCGGATTTAATTCTGATAATTTGCATGCTAATAGGATGAGTGACGCCATGCCTTAGATCATGTTTCCGATTGATTCATATGCTAAAGTGTTTTCTTGTTTAATCTCTACGTAACGTGTTTTTAAATGAGTTAGCATTCATGTTTAGGATCAAGCGCAAAGATGGTTCTAAATACCTGAGGAGTCTTAACAATTAGATAACAACAAAGGGTCTAATTAGAATCGGAATTGGTTAGAGTTGAGGACAATTTGAAGGTTGTTGCCCGGCCTTGCATGAAGTTGTTATGTGTTCTAGATGGTTTTTCGTGTTACGTGTTGCATGAGTATGTTGATCACTTGTATATAATAATCTTAGGTTTAATTTTCAGTAGGTTATTTGTTAGAATTAATCAATCTTAAACCCCCAATATTTTGATGTATATATGTGAATACTTGTTTATAAGTTGTTTGGTTTCTCTTCTTTCGATCGCCCTTTGGTTTCCCCGGCTAGAACGATCCCTACTTGTCCATATTACTACGATTGCAGGGTAATTAAATTGAAGTTGTTTGACCTCGGTTACGCGACACGTTAGTAGATCATCTTTACAAATTTTCAGCTAATTTGGAGATTGTTAAGGTATCGAAAATGAATTAAATCAATGAACGAATTAAAACTGTTCAACTTGAACCATTCGTATTTTTAATTCTAAATCACATCTTTGAATTCCTTAACGATTATTAATTTGGCTGAAAATTTGTAGAGATGATCTACTCATATATACCTACAATGTGAACGGTTAATATGAGAAAATATGATTTAAGGGTAAAATATTGTATAGTCTTTATGGTTTGAAGTCGACATCTGTTTAGTCCTTATGGTTTTATTTTAATCTGAATAGTCCTTAAGTCATGAGTTTTTATCCAAATAGTCCTTATAGTTTTATTTTAATCTAAATATTCCTTAAAATCATGAATTTTCATCCAAATAGTCCTTATGACCTTTAACTTAGAAAATTGTCCGAATGACTATTTGGATGAAAAATCGTGACTTTAAAGACTATTCAGATTAAAATAAAATCATAAGGACTATTTGGATAAAAAATTGTGACTTTAAGGACTATTCAGATTAAAATAAAACCAGAAGGACTAAACAGATGTCGACTTCAAACCACAAGGACTATTCAGATTAAAATGAAACCACAAGGACTAAAAAATTTCAAGTCATGATTTAAAGTGGGTAAATACGAAAATCCGCACATTTTGAATAAATAAGGATATTTGGACCTGATAATAATTGTGTATGTATATATATATATATATATATATATATATATAATTTAAATGAAATGTTCTGTCACCTATAAAAAAAAAAAAAGAAATCGATAAAAAAAATGGAAAGAATTATGTTTGTTACCTTAGATTTAGTTGTTAAGGCTTAAATGTAGTAATGTACAACTTAGTGACATAAAAAGCATCTACATCAATGGTTGATAAAATAGTTGATAAATTTGGATGAAAGTTATATTTATCAATTCATTTTGAGAGTTGTGTTCCAACAGAGTAGCTATTCATTGACAAATTCTCTTTGATGAATTGATAAATTTGTCAATTTTGCTTATCAATTTCTAAATTTGTCAACTTCTTAAGTATACTGTTGGAGCAAAGATTCATTTAAAAATTGACAAATCTCTAATTTTTTTCAATTTTTTCAATTCATTTAAAAAACCATACTTAACTAATTAAGTTCTCAAAGTGAACACCTGAAAGCTTTACCTTCTGAAGATGGTCAAGAACTTGACATCTTTATAGTATTCGAACATCTGAATTAGGGTTAACCACGTCGATCGAGGCCTAAACGCAAACATTTTTATCTTCCCTACTTGAGTATCCACTAAATTCGTGATTAAACTTCTACATTATGTACGTTTGGATAAAGTAATTTTAATTTCTGTAGAAATTTTAAAATGGTGCGTCTATTGCCACCCCATAAACCACTTTGTTCACCCCATGATCTCTTCATACCCTACTTATATACTTTTAATTGTAAGTTATTTTGTTTACCCATTTATAATACCTAAAATATCATTTTCCCATTTTTGCTTTGTTAACCCTACATATATTTTTTTCAATTTCAGATTTTTTTTTGTTCGCCCTACATTCAATCTCTTCTCACCCCGCCTATATAATTTTAAATTTTAAATTTACTTTATTCACCGATTTGCAATACACACAATATCAGCATCTTCCAACAGCCATTGAACTCCAAAAACAAAATGAAATTGAAGAAAACCATAAGATTAATATCATTTGGGTAAGTGGAATCACAAACTAAACAATAAAAATCACATTAAAGTATAAATCTCAATTAAAGAACAAGAAAAAATTCTCAAACTTAACAACTCATTGGTATCCGTCGATATCAAGATGCACAATGTCTGTAAACTCTACTTGAAAAAAGCTATGACGCCGTTGAAAAAAAAACAAATGGAATATATATAAGTGAGCGACTAGACATGGAAATTTACATACACAATTTTGTGAGGAATTCAAGTCGGGAATTTAAGCTTTCAAATTCCATGATTATTTTCCTGTGGAAATTGCTAATTCCACAGGATAAGAATCTAAACGGGAGAAACAGTTATAAGAAATTGGGAATTTCTTAAATTCTCAGGAATTTACTCGCATCCAAACACACTGCTAGGGTTTTGACTAGCAAAACTAGGAACTTCTAGGGTTTCAAGAAAAAGTTTTCTCCCTCGTCAGGCTGCACCGCCGGCATCTGATTGATGTGGCCGGATGGGACAATAAGGCAGTGATGGTGGTGGTGGAACGTAAGAGGGAGTCTTTCATGGATGCGGGTCGAAGGGTTGATTGGAACCTGAGATGCAGTGCGGTCATACTCCGGTGAGAAGGTTGTTTGTTGCCGGTCAAGAGCGACTATTCTGGCCAGTTCAGTGACAGTGAGCAACGTAGCGGCGGTGCGATGTAAGAATGTAACTGTGGTGGCTATGGCCTACCCAAATCGAATCTGATCTGGGTGGGTTATCCTACCTCACGTTGTTATTGATATTGAAGGTTTCGACGACGCCTCTATGCTGTGGGTTATGGACGGTGTGCTTCTTCGGTGGCGGCTGACGATGGCGGCTGGACGGCGGATTTGCAATCAGGTTGCAGCAAACTTTGGGTCGGGCTATGGGTGGCCTCTTTTTAAGGTCCATTAGATTTTTGTTGGGTCTGTGCCTCTTCGGGATTAGGTGTAAGTCTTTTTCTTTTGGCATAATTGTCAATTTACTACCCTAACTTTCACTTTAGTGTTAATTTGCTACCCTAACTTTCATTTCAGCCAATTTGCTACCCTACCTTTTCTAAATTAGTCATTTTGCTACCCTAGCTTTTATTTCAGCCAATTTGTTACTCTTCCATCAAATTTGCTACGTTAGGCTTTCAAGATTAACCAATTTACTTATCAAAATTTAAATATCGACCAACTTTAATTTTTGTTTTTCAGAATTAATTCATGTTTGAATGAAAAGATGAACAAATTAAAAATGACAAAAAGGTAGCAAATTGGCTAATTTTGAAAACATAAGGTATCAAATTGACATAAATAATAGTTAGGGTTGCAAATTAGCTATTATGAAAAGTTAGAGTTGCAAATTGGCTGAAATGAAACCTAAGGGGTAGCAAATTGACATCAAGGTGAAAGCTAGGATACCAATTTGGCTAAAAACCCTTTTTTTTTTGTTTTTTTTTTTTTTGGTTTGATACAAAGGTTACAATTCAGTCTGATACAAAGGTTACAATGCCTTTCAATAGCACCCTGCTGGCAGCTGGATTTTGTGCTTATCATTTATCTAACGAGCGTGAATAGCTTCCTTTTTTTTTTTTGTCAATGAAAGCAATGTATTAGATGATCCAAAAGTACAACCTAATATAACACTAACAAGAGGTACAAAAGACCCCAGCATAAGAGACATATTGGACCCAGCATAAAGAGGCACATAGGTCCAGCAATAGAGGCACTTAGACCCGGCATAAACAAAATAAAGCCCATAAAGAGCTTAGCCACAACACAAGACAGAATCCTAAAACTAAAAGTAAGAAACCCTAAATCTGACAGCCTCCATCGCTTCAACATCAACCGCACAGAGCTTCTGCCGCACGAGTGTGAATAGCTTACTAGCCCCGCAGCTGAGCGCGGGTGGTCGACTAGTGTAAAAGAATAAGGGAAGGAAGGTGGTGAACTGGTGATTAAAGTTTGTTCAAAGCATAAGGTGCAAATACCGAAATTCTAGAACTGCAATTGATCCCAGCCACCCCTTATATTTATATTGGGTAAATATCTATCAAGGTTTATAGAATTGTAGAGAGAGAACTAAGCAGAGACAAGGATGTGGTTGTAGAGATTGAGAGTGACTACTATAAACATTGGTGAGGAAATTAAGATTCATCATTAATCTGATCTACTTGCTATTCTTCTTCCTTATTTATTTTTTATTTCTTTACTGTTTAGTAATCTTTAGTCACATGCAATGAAAGTTAGCTAATTTGTAAGACAAGAAACACAACATGACGATGTATAGAAGATTTGCCTATAATCAACCATCATTTTTCAAACAACAAATAAGCACACGCGTGAGCGCGGACGGTCCTTACTCGTGCAGGAAAGCTAGTATGAAGCGACAGAGGTTGCTTAGAGATTATAATCATGTTACAATATGGATTTGTATCTAAAATCTATATCATTAAGGAAACTAAATATTATATCGATTACATAATACAGTATATAGAAGCAATTGCTTTGTTGTAGGGATTACTTTTATGGACACTTTTATGGACAAAATCCTAATTAATGACCTCTATATAAGTCGAGGACCTTGTATTCTCTAGACAAACCAATTCTACAGGACTCAGCCCCATAAAGAGGCATGCAGAAGACTTGCGCTAATGGCGTTTGATCATCAGGTATGTGTCCCATCTTTTGTCTACATATTCTAACAACCATGCCTTCGGTTATTGTGTTCATGTTGCAATTGCAGTCGTTACTTGTGATTGTGTAATTTATGTGGTTATTCAAAAGTTGATTACATGTGATATCAAAGCCACTTTAACAAATTTATAAACAACTTCAAAATTTTTTGCATGCAAGATTAATGGGATCAATCTCTTGCACAGGTCTGTAGCAATAGAACAACACACCACACCAGAAATTGAAGGATTAAACACCTTAACTGTTGCCAAAGCTGCACTTTTTATTCTCTATAACAAAGATCATCCAAGAAGCTAACAACTGCTAATTTAAATAAGAGAAGAATCCTACTAGAAAGGAAATTAATGAAAACATAAGATATCCAAAGATACTACACTATCTAGGAAATCTGTCATGAATCTAAACAATAAAAGCTAAGATTACTCTCTAACATAGTCTTTGAGATACGTTGGACTCTGAGTCTTCCTCTTTGGCCTGCCAATTATAGATGCCCCTGCATCAAAGATATTTTTGTAACGATTGAAATCTTTTCATAACCTTAACTAGATAGGGTAGATGCATACTCATAGAAACGCCACCACGTTCTCACCACATATATCCTTTTTTTTTTGTTACGATTTCATATTTGTTTCTCAGTGAGCACAAATTTCATACTTGTTTTGGTCTTAAAGATCTGTTTTAAACAAGAAAAATACGATAAATAAAACCAGCAACAAACCGAAAACTCGAAACTATTTTTAAAATTCTGACGATATATTTCATTTTTTTACTGAGTCTCAATTTAAGATAGCAAGAGAATATCTTTTGGTGGGGGAATACCAAGAGAAAGGACTAAAATATATCCTATTATATTCTTGATATTTTCTTGTACTTTTTATAAATATCGGTATTAATTTTCATATATTCCTGATGTTATTTGTTTAGTTTATTTTTAGTTGAATATATACTTTTTATATAAATTTTGATAAAATTTTCATCTTAGATATATTCTTAATACATCTATTAAAATTTCAGTTTTTTAAACCATTAATATTTTCCGGAAACCCTCAATATTTTGTCTCAAAAGTGGGTCCAAATTTGGACAAGAGGCGAGGAATAGCTGTAAAAAATCGAACCTTTACAAAACAAAAGAAGACACGAGAGAAAAATAGAAACGTGTATAGTGTATAGTGTGCATTTCTTTTTATGAAGGGATGGCTCTCGTTTATCTTTGCTTCTCTTTTATCTTCCGTCTATCTGCCCAGGAGTCCAAGACCATCCAACTCTTTCATCCTTGACTTGATGGAACACCATGGATTCCAGATCGATCGAGGCCCAGGTCCATCGGTGATTCAGCTGCTTTGGTTTGGTTGGACAATCGTTGCAGATCTGGAGATCAAGCGACCAGAGGTATAATCTTTCATTTCTATTTATCTTTTATTCAGATCTGGAGAAATCGCTGTGATAATGGTTTCAAAATTTAAATTGATTTTGGTAGTCTTAGCTATAAGGGATTCTAACTCATTCCTAGGTTGTCTAGTCTTTGCTATGAACCACTCCATGTTCTAACTCATCCCGATTGTGCTCGCCCATTATTTTCTTGTTGAGTTTTGCATTTCACTCCAACACCATGCCTAAGGCTCTACCATAAAACAAATCCTGATTGTTTATTTGAGTGACATTAACGTCACAATGGCTGGTGATCCTGGTAGTGATATTTCTGATGAGACTTTGGGG
Source organism: Fragaria iinumae (assembly GCA_009720345.1). Taxonomy (NCBI): domain Eukaryota; kingdom Viridiplantae; phylum Streptophyta; class Magnoliopsida; order Rosales; family Rosaceae; genus Fragaria; species Fragaria iinumae. The sequence goes on along the minus strand of CM019118.1, from coordinate 21,042,697 downwards.
TTGAATAATGATATCTCTGTTGTTGTGCTTTGTGGAAGTAGTGAAGAGGATAATATTGGTGTTGATATCACTGAATTGAATGTTGTGAGTAAGAGCATGGATGATAGTACAGGACATAGGGATTATAAGAGCATTCATGTCATGATCTGAATGACAGTATCAAACTTGTCTTTAGTTGAATGGGGAAATTCATTTTCAACACTGGTGTCTTCCTATGTAGTCCTTATGCTCGTTAAAAGAGCTCCAAACGTTATCGCAGTCTGGCAGGTTTGGGTGTATATGAGGAGCAGGAGAGGCTGGGAGTGGATACATGATGTTTGCAGCGTCTTCAAATTGCGACTCTGAGTCCGGATGGTGTCTGTAAAGAATAAGTTAATAGAGTTAATGGATATATTTTATTTATTATTTAAATGCAAAAGACATAAAGCAGAAGAAAATTACCCAGATACAAAAATGTCCGCAGAATAGTTCAAATCAATTTTGTGCTTTTTTGCTATTTTTTGTGCTCTTTCCAACTGTTCTCCATGTGTGGGTTCATTTGATAGCCAGGATATCATCTGAAATATATAATCTTTATTAAGAAATGCAGAGTTATATATTATATGAAAGCAAAAAAATAGAAAAATGTTTACCTCTTTGTGTACATTATCAGCAACCACAAAATCTTTGCCGAATCTATCTTCAAACATTTTCTTTAGGTTCTTCAGTTCTGGTATCATCTCCCAGCATATAGATGCTGCATAGCTCAAGCTCTCGATCTCTATCCTAAGGTTGTATGGAAATTCTCTGTAACAGATTAGAGAAAAATAGATTAAGATATGTTACACATATTAAGGTAGAAGCGAAATGCAACAGAGACTAGGAGGTTAAATGCACTGTGACAAAAGAGTATTCCATATAATTAAAAATCTAACAGGATCAACCATTAAATATCTCCCACAATCTGCAAATATGAAAACTGATTTTTATTTTTTGGATAGGAAAACTGATATTGCTGTTTTCATTACTTGCAATAAGTCCATATGAAAAGGTATGTTCCTTCTTTTGCAGCCACCGCACTCTCCTGTGTGACTTCCTTCTTTTCATGCTGGGCAGAAAAAGACAGCGACGGATGAGATAATAAAAGAGAGACCAAGAGAACTGGAGACTCTGTTCATAAGCTGGGAACAGTGCTTCAACTTCGTTAGGATGGTTTGCCCCTTAGCTCCTACTGTTTCGAGTAGTGAGAATCTGGTCGGCACTTTTTCTCTCTTATTTGGAATCAAGACAGATCATAAAAGCAGAAATTGATATCCGCAGAGATGAGGCAGTGCAGGACCGTAAGATGCATGGCTGAATCTGTTCCTCTCCTGGCGAAAGAGGTAGACGTTTTTAGGTAGCAATATGGGGTTGATTTTGGTGGTTTGATTTTCGCTCTTTTACTGAATCTGGATTGTCTATATCTCTAAACCTGATGCTAGGTCTCCAAGCCATATGTACACCGACATCAACTCTTCCAGATTATCAACTCAGCCACCAAGATCAACAGAGATAAAAGAGCTCGGTAGAGTATAGCCTAACAATTCGAAGCAGGAGGTGAATGAGAGCGATTGCTACCAAGACCCCAGAATTTCTAAGATCTGTGTTTGAGGTCAGTTTTTTTTTGCTGTTATTGATGACTATAGTTGTTTTAGTTTTTCGTTATCCCAATAGATTAAAGCTTTGTGTTTTGAATTACACTTGCCTATGAGCTGTGTGTTTTTAGGATTACACTCGGATAAATAGATTACACGAGTGAGTTGGGTTTGCTTGGTTTGTTACATTTGAAGTTTTAGTGATGTTTGAATATTGTGAATCAAATATAATCATTTTTTGGCCTTTTTCTATGGATTAGTAGGTGTGGTTCTGAATTTTTAGTTGTAAGCATCTGCCTTATACCAAGAAAGCAAACTCTCTCAAAGTGGGGGACTACAGACCTATCAGTTTGATAACAAGCTTGTACAAGATTATTGCACAGGTGTTAGCTTGGACATTGATAAAGGTTCTATGTGATACGATTTCCTGTGATCAGGGTGCATTGACGTATACTAGATGAAGTTTTGGTGGCTAACGAGGTAGTTGATGAGACAAGGAAGAAGAAAAGAGAGGGGCTGGTCTTTAAAATTGATTTTGAGAAAGCTTATGATCATGTAGAGTGGAATATCTAGGAAATCCATTTTAGGTGGCAACCCAAAACGAGCCTTGTTTTGGAACCAGTAGTAGAGAGAGTTGAGAAGAGATTGGAGGGTTGGAAAAAACTTTTCTATTAATAGGGGGTAGACTGACATTGATTCAAGCAGTTCTAAGCTGCCCTCCAACTTATTATTTATCTCTATTTCAAATTCGGTGGGATTCGCAAAGAGGTTAGAATCTCTTTCTTTTGGGATGGAGTTGGACAGGGCAAGAAAGACCATCTTCTTAATTAGTAGTGGACTAGACCCAATCTTTGCGCCTGCAAAGTTTATTTGAACTCCAAGGCCCCTACTAAGGTAAAAATATTGGGTTGGCTTGTGGCATGCCAGAGGATGAATACTTGTGATGTTCTTCAAAGGAGAAGACCAGGCTGTTGTTTTTCCCCTCATTGGTGCATTTTGTGCAAAGCTCAAGGGAAAAGTGTTGATCATGTCTTTACGCATTGTGAAGTTGTTAACTTTTTATGGAAGAAATTATTTAGGGAGGCAAAAGTGGTCTGGACAGCTCCATCAGAGAGGAATGATTTGTTCGAAAAAAATCTATCAGCTTTGGAAAAGGGAATAAAGCCAGAATTCTTAGGGGCTGTGGGGTGTCAGCGGTAGTCTGGGTGGTCTGGATGGAGAGAAATAGAAGAATATTTGAAACCTATTTGAAACCTAAAGGTCAACCTTTCATTTCTTCCACAATCCGCAAATACCTAAGCTGATATTGCTTTCTTTACTTGTGTGTGCAAGGATGTATAATGAACGGCAGAAGTCACATAAAGAAACTGTTAAGACTACAATCCCTAGTAGTGATGAAATTACTCTGATTTCAGTTGAGGTTGATCAAGAAAGTCCTAAAGAGCTTGACAATATTGAAAGAAACACAGTGCAGCTGAACCTTGAGGTTCATGCACTTGAGAAAAGGAAGGAGAAAAGAGATGAGAGATAAATGATTATTGTGGTTAGCGCCCTAGGATCTTTACTGGTACTTTACGACTTAAGCAAAGTAGATAGATGAACTTGAAGATAGAAACACAGCACACAACAATTTTATAGTGGTTCAGCCAAAACCCTGGCCTACGTCCACTTTGTGATCTCTCTTGAGAGAATCACTAGCACTATGGAGAATAACAACATGATTACAAGTACTTATTGAAATCCCTATGCTAATCCCCAACTCTCTGCTAGATCTCTCTATCACCCTTTGCTCTTGGTTTTCTGTGCTCTCTATCTTACCCTTAGAAAACCCCCTGCAGCTCCTATTTATACTGAATAGGGGCTGCCGATACAATAAGGTTTTAGGACTCCTAAACCTAGTAAACAAAATCCTAACAGATCTTGAAAGATTACCTTCCTAGAACTTATAGAAAAAACCTCTTTCCTTTCTGGACTTGGATTTGCTTATTGAATCCAAACTTCCAAATCATATCAACGAGCCAAAACACAACAATGATAGATACGGGTTGCAACTGTAGGATGGGTACTTCTCTGGATAAAAACAAGCTTATGACTTGTTTCAGAATTCGAGGTTGGGGTATCCTTCCTATATGGAAATTCAAATATCACCACTTGTCCCTTATGTTATCCCTCAGGAGCATGTTGAATCTGCTAACCACAATCTTCAGCCGATTTCATCCGTGTATCAACTCGAATATGGGTGCATGTTCTGTGGTGAATGTTTTTAAGGCACTGTGTGTAATGTTTAAGCATTACATTGAGGGTTTAAACAAGGTTAGTCACTGTGTTCTCGGGGTTTGATAAGAAGGTTTGGGATAAAGGAAGTGGTCACCCTCTCTTAACAGATGAACATTGAGTTCGCCTTTTGCTGATAAGTTTGAGAAAGGAAAAGAAATGCTAGAAGGATGTGTGATAACATTTGGAGTAGATGGAAATCACTTGCAAGTGAAGGCAATGCAAATGAGCTTGATTCTTTCGTTAGGGAAGGGCTGAAGCGTGACAATGGGACGATGATGTGTTCTACTGACGCACAATCTGAAGCAAAGTTATGGCAATGGCTCATTCCTTGTCATTGTGCAACAAAGAAGCCTATTAATTTTCATAGTGAAGCATTCCACAAAATGAGTGACCCATTACCTCAGGTATTCATTACCATCATTTCTGGTCCTCAGTATTTTCTAGCAGCTTTTGATGGGGTATGGTGTGACTTATTAAGCTCTATATTGTGTTCTATATTGCTTTCAAGAATACTTTGCTTCCTGACGAGTCATTTGGGATAATGATTAAAAGTATGCAGGTTGAAGGTGCAGCCAATATATGTATCGGTTCTGGACCATGATGTTTAAAAGCCATTATGCAGAAGTAAAGCTTGTGACAAATCCTATAGCTACTTACTGTTCAATCCCATAGTTACAGCAAAATCTTACCATAATCAACAAGAATGAGAAGTTTGGTACGGACCTGTGGTTCAGCAACCTCATGACTAGTCTTTCACAAAAGCAGTGAATGAGGTCGATGGCTTTATTTGTGCTCTCCATCTGTATCAATATATCGGCCTGTGGCAAAACATATGTTAGAAGTACCAAACAAACTCCTATTATTATTATTATGTTGTCGTTAAAAAGGAAAATAATAATCAGTACCCGCGGTAGGGCCTCTTGAGGTAGACCAACACGGAAATACTCAACGATCTGTTCCTCATAATTCTGGTTGATTTCCTTTCTTTTTTCTCGAAGATCGGCAATTGAGTTCAATACCCGATTGAGTGCAGATAGCCTAATTTACAATGAGAATGGACCAATGAGAAAGAGAGTCCCAATTTAAAATCAAACTAAAATCTAGGAAGTGAGATAACAGTAGGAAACATACAACTTGCTCAATTTACGCTCTTCCAAATCGCCAATAAAACAGCTGCACTCCATCCTCTTCGTCGGCCGCTTTCTCTTGTTTCTGTGCCTCTTTTTATTATTCTCTTACAAAGTCGGCTAGCGAGCAAGTCTCTCTCGTCTCTATTTCTTTTATTTGTTTATTCCATTTATTACTTGACACTCAAGTCGGTTAGCAGTTATCTACGGGGTCCACCAGCGGTCAACGTCCAGCTATTTTTCAGAAATTGGAAAAAAAAAAAAAAAAAAAAAAAAAACATTAACCCAGAACGGGGTGATCTCAGAATTCTGTTTCTTCACTTGTATTTCAATTCATGTATTTGTCCATCTTTCTCCTGAAAAATGTCTCTCAGCATAAGTGGTGAATAGTAACCACAAGAGTTGCATTTCATTTTGTTTAATTTGCCTAGTGCAGTAGTGCATCAATATCTGAAATTTCCTCTAATTCATCAGTTGAGGGGATTTATTGCCCAAGCTGCATGCATCAAGTTCTAATGCGAATTAAGTAAACCATTTTGATACTTAGATGAAAATTAGAGCTAGGTTCTAATTACAAGCTATAAATTACTAGAAAATAAGCTGATAATGGTTACATGCATGGTGACGATCAATGAACACAATGAAAGTGCCGCCGTGTTTATGGCATGGTAGGGGTACGAGAAGGACACTCATGCCACAACCATTGTCGGGCATTAGGTTCAGGGTTTTTGTCAACTCGGTATGCACCGGTAGTTAAACGGGAATGATAGCCTTAAACAATAAGGAGAGCCTGATTAAGGTAGGCTGGACCTTTTGACATCCTGTATATGTGCATAGCTTCCCACTCCAATTAAGAAGAGGAAGAATAAGCAAATATATAGCTGATTAATTCAGAAGCATTCCCTATCTGTGAAAGAAAATCGGATTAGGATTAGGAAAGGACTTAAGTTATTTCCGAACAGTGTATATCTTCTTCCCGTTTTGTTTTGGATCTAAGATAATCTATTATTATTTAGATTATGATTTTCCAACTTATACTTGGAGTCAGTTTGTTAATTTTTCTCTATAAAACAAGTCAGGTTCATCGATCTAATTCATCTCGGTCAATCTATTCAACAAGCATCAATGGGCAACATTTTTAGTACTAGTTATGATTACGTCGCGCCCTCATCAGTGATTGAATGGCAAGGTCTGCCAGAAGAACTGGTTATGTTGATCTTAGATAAACTGTTGGAAACAGTTGACTATGTTCGCTTCGCTGCTGTTTGCAAAGAATGGTACCGTCTGGCTAAAGACAAGCATGCTCGGGACACAGATAGCTGGTATCGTCGCCGCCGTCCTCCCATGCTCTTGCTCCCTCCTACCCCAACCATAAACCGCCCTGTGCTGCTCAACGTTTCTCAAATGACAATGTACAAGAATATTCGTTTACAAGTTCGTCTTCTTAAAGTGGTTTGTCGCGATCGAGATGAAACCGGTTATATAATATTCTGTTGTGACTCCGGGTATGGTTGGTTGGCCAGAGTTTATGTACCTGATTTTTATCGCGAACGTCCTCCATTCCCTAAGTTTGAATGTCGTATAGAACTCTTCAACCCTTTTCGGCAAGCAACAACTCAAACCCTCCCTCCCTTTCGCCTCGTACCTGATCAGAATGTGGCTTGGCGCCCTAAAGCTCCTAGGGCTGTGCTGTCCTCTGATCCAGCCTTGAATGGTGATAATCTTTGGCTTCTAGCATTCCTCACTGATGGTCATGAGCTTTTTTTCCACAAGAGAGGACAAAATAGCTGCATATGCAAATCTGTAATAGGAAGAAGAGGATCACAGTTTACTGATGCTATATTTTATAAAGGACGTTTCTATGCAATTGATAACAGGAGTGGAAATATTCTAGCATTCGATGTTGAAGAAGCCAAGTGGCGTGCACTTCAGATTGATGGGTTCGAAAGTTCTTCATATCGCGCATATTTGGTGGAATCCACAAAGGGAGATCTATTGTGTCTTAATAGATTTGTGAAACCGTCGACGGTTCACTTGCAAGATAGGATGAAGGAGACGATGAGCTTTAAGGTCTACAAGTTGGAGTTGGACAATCAATCGTCAACCACATTGACACAGGTCGAGGTCACAAACATTGAGGATCAGACTTTGTTTGTAGGTGACACTCCTTCGGTATCTGTCGTGGCTTCAGACTTTTGTGGATGTCGACCGAATTCGATTTACTTCACCGATGATTCATTGAATTATCCTATCGTTGGTATCGAAAAACTGCCTCAATATGAGCCGGAAGGTGTCAAATATGATGTTGGCATCTTTAGTTTAGCAGAGCAAAGTATTACGCCATACAATGGAAGGCACTTCGGTCCTCCATTTTGGATTACGACACCCCCACCGTTTGATCCATTACCTGTATCTACCGCAACTGGGTGGACAAGAGATTGGACAAGAGATCCCACTGGATCAATCTCATTAGAGTTGACAACAGTAAGCAAGGAAGACAAGAGAAAAAGAAGCCTTAAACATTGGTTTGGTTGTTTCTCAACAAAAGAATAAACTTGATACGCCCTAATCTATATATTAAATGCGTCTGCATCCGTAGTAAGGTTTGCAATAAACATTTATTTTTGGCTGTTTTACCTTGACTTTGGTTTCACTTGATATGAACCCTCATCTGATGTAATATTATATGACACATGAATATGGGCACAAAGACATACACGACTCCATAATTCTTTCCACTGTGCTGTCATCTGGCTTATTTCCTACTATGACATTTAGAGAGCTAAACATTTTGCCATATTCTTTTATGTATCTCAAAGTTGATCGATGGATGTTGGATCGGCTGTTCTTTGTGTTAGGTGCTCGGTGTGTTGTCGTTTTGGCCTAATCTCTATGTGCATAGGCTCCGGTATGGAGGCTGCTGCAGCTTTAGAAAGAGGCGACTCAATGGATGAGCTCGATCTGTAATATTGCTAGAACATGCAGTTTCAAAATACTTTTGATAGTTACATAATAAGTTTATATGCTCATGCTAGCTGCTCATTTTTTTCAACATTAATTGGCCGTTAATGATCAAAATAAATAATTTCTGGACATAAGTCGTGGATTAATATTAGAGATCAAGTGGATCAAATGTAATAATATGTACGTTTTATTTGCATGGTTAATTATTTGTTGTTGTTGTTTGATTTGTGAATTAATGTGTGCGTACATGCAGAAACTTCAAACTTGGCATAGAGAGAAATTAACGAAAGCCAAGCAAAACAACCATGACCAATGTGTCTCCCCCATCAACCATGACCAATAGCTAGTTCAGTGCTATGAGCTGAGGATACTTTGATTCAGTGCAAATTGACGACGACTATTTGGCTCCTGCACCTTTTTATTCTTCATGCAGGAAGTGTCATTCTCGGTGCAATTTATGCAGGAAGGGTCTTTCATTTGAACCTAGCCTTAGAGCATCTTTAGCAATGCTAACCATTTTTAAGTTAAATTTTAGTCAAATTAGCTAAAATGTCATTTTGGCTAGCCACTTTAGAAATACGTCTGCATCAATGCTCTCTATTTTAGCTAGCATTACATCAACATTATTCTTCAAATAAATATTAAATAGTTTAAATATATTTATATATCACGTAAAATATCTTACAAAGAATGTTTTAAATTATAGCTAGCCTCATCTGAGTCATCTCGCTCTCTCTATATTTAGCTAACGAGAGATAGCTAAAAGTCATAATAGCTAAACTTTGGCTAGTCTGTTGAAGCTTTGAAAATATCAAAAAAAGCTAAGCACGCTCTCTAAAATAGCTAAAAACTAAAAGCTAAAAGCTAAAATAGAGAATCTGTCAAAGTTGCTCTTAATAGTTAGTAGCCTAAAATATCCATGTGCTGTGAAGTATCTTAATTAAGGGTACGTACGTATCTATCTTGACTCGTTGTTGATCCTCACTTCCAAACCTCTTGGTTTTCTTTAGACTTGTGTTGATGTGTGAATAAAGTGTTTGAAACCAATCTGCTTGGAACTTGGTTGAGGCATAAAAACAAAAATCTAATGCAGCAATGAAGTATGTTTTTGTTTTTTCCCCGATGAAAGCAAAGAAGCATGTTGAATCCCCTCAACATCTAGGTTGTATAAATAGCTATTGGTGGGAATGGTGGCTTAAAACAAAGAATCATTGAGTTAAGAAGGCCCAAATAGCTAGGGGTGTTCTTTTTGTGTTGTCAGTCTCAATCTTTCATTCTTCCTGAGAATAGAGCCAAACACTAAATCAAGAAGTGTTTTATTACCAAATGGAGGCCGACGGCACGGAAGACGGCAGTGTTGGTGGTGTCAATTAGGTACCCAGTTGCCTAGGTGACCATAGCAAATGGATTTGGGCCTGGTGTAATTGCTAGGCTGTCTAGTATGTGGGCCTTCTTTTGGGTTTGGGCTTCTTTTCTTGCTCGGCGATGGTGGTTGAAGAGAAACCGAGAAAGAGCATGGGGAGACCCCTTTTGCGTAGGGTGGTTCCGGGTATTTGAATAACTTGGGTTAGGGTTTCTCCTTGACCTTTTCTGTCTGTTTTTATTTTAATTTAATTTCTGCTTTGTTGAACTTCATGATAGTTTAATTTATGTTGCTTTCAATTTACCTGACATGGCTTATTATATTGATTGCTCTTGTGGGCAAATTATGTTTGAAATTGCCGTTTTATTCTAGTGATAAAGGCTAGACGTCCTCCTCTCCCAAAAGAAAAAAAAATTCCGACTTGTATGAATGATGAAATATCTTTACAATCTTCAGATCAAAGGTGAAAACACATACAAATCAAAAGATGTCATATACACCCAGTAAACAATCGAAGAACCATAGACCGTCCTCCAGAACTTGAATTGTCTTCCTTGTTGGAAATTGAATAACACAATATCAGCTGCCATTTGAATTGAGATTGACATGTAAACATCCTAGTTAAGAAGCCCACACACTGAAAATAATTTAAAAAGAACCATAAAAATACAACAACCTAAAATTGCAAAGGTTTGGACTAGTATGAGATCAAGTATACCCCATCGACGGACACAAGAGTGGAAGGAAGATATAAGTGTCATACTAGCTTCTGCACGTCTTAACTGTTAACCCTTACGTTTTAACTATAGAAATGGTCATACCTCAGATTTCGAGACATGAAACGGGTTATGAAAATCATGCCCTCCAAATGGTCATACGATCGAGAAAAAAATAAACTTAATTCTCACTCGCTCTTATTTTGAGAATTTTATTCCCACCAACAAAATTAGAATTTTAGCCAACTTAAAAAACAAAAAGACAATTATACACTTAATGAATCAAATAAAATATAATAGACCAATATAAGGACGATTGTAAAAACTCTAGAGCAACTTTTGAGAAAACAAGTCGTGGTATAGAAAAGAAAAAGAAGAATAAGTTAGAGAAACATGCAACAAAATCTATAAGGATGATCATGAGAAATAAGCTAGACATTGGAAAACCAATACACCTGGGTTTTGCCACAAATTTTCTCTTTCATTTGGTAGATCAATAATGATGAAGACTTTAATACATAACAACACCAATACATGAACACAAAAATAGAAGATTGTGCCCCCATAATTTGGGGCATGAGTATGTTGCCTCCCACAGCTCACCTAAGGTCCAGGCCTGACTATAGACTATTACAATACTTGAATAATTCAAACTTAAAATATTTTACTAAAGAACACAGAATGCAGTGGTTCAAGTGTGTATCTTTACTACAAGAAAGCAAACCACTCAAAAAATTCACTACAATATTATGGATTGTGAATATTACCTCAAATTAGCTCACGATTAGAATAGAGATAGCTATGTTCTATGTTAAACCGATTTACTTGACGCATCCATACATATTAACCGTAACACAAAAGCTAGAGGGAAGCTAGTGACGGTGGGTCCCACACCCACCTGATTCAGGACACGTGTCGTGAAGAGGCAAAAAAGCCAGTCTCGACCGCTCCAATCAAGGGCGGTTTCGAGAGAGAGAGAGAGAGCCGGTGGTTAATTACCACCCTCCAAAGCGCCTTATAAAAACCAACTCCCCCTTCACAAGACGCAAATCCCCCAAACAAACGAGAATTCCCAAATTCCTCAAAATCCACAGATTTCAAAGGACGACTTCATATCCCTCAGCTCCAAATCCCAGAAATTCGATCCCTGCCTGATCTGATTCCTTGTGCTGGATTCGATTCGGCTCCATCTCTGCTCAATTGGGTGCTTTGATTGTGTAATTTTTCTTCCCTTAATTTGATACTTTCATCTTCAAATTCGGAATAGGGCTGGAACTAGGGTTAGGGTTTGGATTCAATTGGGGGTTTATCTGTGGGTTTTATAAATCGCTATAATCGTGTAAAGATTTAAAATTTGTGAAATTGGGATCGACCATGTTGATCAATACCTGTTAATGATGCTCAATTTCTTGTAAAGTCGCTTAATTTCATTGGAAATTTCGGTAATTGAGAGGGCTAGGTATCAAAAATTGTCTCTGATCGAGTTATATCAGAAACGAACATGATCGGACTCTGTTGTTATGCTCCTTTCAGTATATGTGGTTAGATCATTGTTATGGATTACGATTTTTTGGCTGAGGTTTCCAAATGTATTTTTGGGATTTCTTAATCTCCATTAGTATCTGTTTGATGCTTCTTCATGACATGTTATCACTAGAATGGTTTTGAGTTCTAACGCATTGTTGCTCTGAGCGGATCATGATCGGATCATATATGTCTGCATGTAAGCTTTATTGTAATGCTTTTGAGTAGAAGGGGTTTAGAGGCCTTCATTTTTTCACCTGCTCTTTTGAAATTCTATGTAGTATTGATTCAGAGTTAATCTGATACAATGTATGTGTAGAACATGCAGTTGTCTATGGATGAATAATTTAACTGTTGGACTATGTTGCTGTATGCATAACATGACTTCTGTTTTGTGGTATGACTGCAGGTCTCAGACTCATTGGGGACCTTTTGGCATGAGTAGTTATCAGTTAATCATTTAATCAAGAATACTATTCATTCAAGTTCTGCATTGCTGTCCAATTGCTTCGTTAGTTTCATATTTTGGAGCTTTATAAGAGTGCATTGTGGTTTAAAGATTCAGTATTGTCAGTTGCTAACACACTAGAGATTCAGAAGCCTCAGTAGGGAATTTATTTAGAGCTTTCTTTTCGGTAAGTGTATATTTCTGTACATATGTTTATAAAGCTTTTCTTGTTTGCAGCCTTAACATGTCTGGGTAAATGTACATCTGTCATGTTAGCATTCAAATGTGGTTAGAGTAATTAGATTTCCACATAGTTAGGGATTATGCACTAGGAACTTGATAACCGGTCTTAGCAGCCTGTTCTCTTTTACTAGATTTTGCATATTTTTTATGGGAACTGTTAATGTAATTGAATATTATTTTTATATGTTGTTAGCTGTCTAGAGTTTAGTTGCCGTTTCATTTCCTACAATGGATCAGAATTTTAGATAGTGATTTAAAGATGTTCTATGAAAATGGAGAGGGACAAATGGATGATATGATTGAGTCATTGACTATTTTGCAATATAGAACACTTATGCACTATATTTATGTGTTTGGTGGCGCCAAGGATGTATACATTCAGAATACCTGCTTCTATTGTTTTATGTTATATGAAAAATAAGTTGTTTTCTGCAATGTCCCTCCCTATTGATTGGTACTTGTGTCCTTGTCCTAATAAGTTCCACAGTAAATTAAACAGTTTATGCAAGATGGCTGGTGTGAAACGAAGAATAGATACTGGTTCAGATATTCGTGCTCTTTACAAAGAACTGGATGCTGTTTCATGCCCCATCTGCATGGACCATCCACATAATGCAGTTCTCCTCCTTTGCAGCTCTCATGACAAGGGTTGCAGATCTTACATTTGTGATACAAGTTACAGGCACTCAAATTGCCTGGACCGTTTTAAAAAGTTGAGGGAAAATAATACAAACAGTCAAAGTTTAGTCAGTTCTTTACCTACAAACCATCATGGCTCTCATAATACTCCTGATATGGCATTCGGAACAGATTTGAATGAAGCTAATGGAAGTCCTAACTTGATTGAAGGCAATGCTGTAACATCTGCTAATATACCTGGACAGCCACAAGAGCGTGTTATTCAGGATCTAAATATGCCACTTCTACCAGAAGAACTCATGGGAATGGCTGATTCCGAGTCATTTCAGGAAAGGGTTGAGCATGGTGAATTAGATGTGGAAAATTCATCAGAGTCAAATTTGAGCTTGAAATGTCCTTTGTGCCGAGGAGCCATCCTCGGCTGGGAGGTTGTGGAAGATTGCAGAAAGTATCTTAATCTGAAGAAGCGAAGTTGTTCTCGTGAAGCATGCTCTTTTTCTGGTAACTACCAGGAGTTGCGTCGGCATGCTAGGAGAGTTCATCCTGCCACTCGGCCCTCAGACATTGACCCATCTAGAGAGCGAGCATGGAGACACCTTGAGCACCAGAGAGAATTCGGTGATGTTGTTAGTGCTATTCATTCAGCCATACCAGGAGCTGTTGTGGTAGGGGATTATGTGATTGAAAATGGAGATAGGCTAGGGGGTGGAGGTGAAAGTGGTACTGGTGAAGCTAATGGTCCTTGGTGGACTACCATGTTTTTGTTTCAAATGATTGGGGCAGCTGATCGTGGTGGGGAACCAAGGGCAAGGGCAAGGGCTTGGCCTAGACATCGGCGATCAGCGGGAGCTTTATCTGAACGGCGGTTACTTTGGGGTGAGAATTTGTTGGGTCTTCAAGATGATGACGAAGATGATGAGGATGATGGTGAGGAGGACATTCTCATGCTGAATGACAGAGATGTATCTCCAATTCCTAGAAGGCGCCGGCGTTTGACACGTTCTAGGTCAGTCGAAGACCGTCCCTGAGAGATGCCATGTAATCTGGTAAAATTTCTGTTTCTTGACAGGAGCTTGATATCTACTGGAATTATGTATCACACAGGTTTTGGCTGACCTAATGAGTGTCTTCACATGTCCCAGTAACCGCTGAAGTTGCCTTTCAGACAGGACGTGCTCTAGGATCATGGTTTGAAAACCCCATCAGCTCGTGGAACTTTTGGATGTGTTCATATAATCACAAATGATTGTATGGACTATTATGTATGGTGTTCTATCAAGTTCAGGCTATTTTCATTCTGTGGAGGATTCAGTTCATGTTCTCTACACAGGTCAATTCTTCTCTCTGAAGTAGTTGAACCCCAAGTTGAGCTTATGATTGTTTCAGTTCCATATGGAGATTGATGCCTTGTGCTGTTTATGCTGGACATGTAGGTCATTGTTAATTATTTCATCTTATGTTTGTAATATAGTATTAGGAATTTGATTTGTTTCAGTTCCAGAATGTATAGATCAATGAATGTAGCAATAATTTTACATTGAAGTATTGTGTAAAAAAGTTTCCTTGGTGGTATTGCCTGTGTGCCGAATCTCCCTGTCAGTATGATGTTATCTGTTATATGGTATCTACTAAGAAAGAATCTTCCTCTGGTAATTAAGGTGTGGTCAGGTACTGTTTTTCTTTCTGGTCGAAGTTGGCAGACTTATTCAAAGGCATAGTTTCTTTAATACCTTCTCTTGTTCTCAAGGCATTTGTATACGCCAAAACTGACAGCAACGTATGCTTACGCCCAGACTGATTGAACTAATTCACTATGCTGAGATCTCTAGAAGGCAAAAATGCCATGAATGACCATTATGGCCTGTGTATGACTTGGTTTTGACATGTCCGTTTCGTTTGGTAGTCAAGAGGTATTGTTGTGTCGCGAAACATTCTCTAGTGTCTGCTTTACAGACTGAGAAATACAGAACGTGGATGAGACCACAACCATGAGTCCCCAGCATCACATGAATGCGGAAATAGCGACAGGTTTGATGAGAGGAACTTATTCCTTCCGGGCAATAGCATCGTCTGCGAAATGACATTCAAAATCTAAAGCTAAGCGGACGATGAAACACATCACTCTTCATGTAATTGTATGCCAGAAATCGCGATTACTTGATTTAATGAGCAAGATTAGTAGAAGCTCTCTAATGAAGTAGCTGCCACATATAAATGAAATCTCCCCCCAAGTCTCTATAATCTCAATAAAGCCAGTGAAGGTGAAAGGGCGGAGAAGCTCAGACACAGCTAAGCTCAACAAACTGGACCTCTAGTTCAGATTTAACACAAGTAACTAAAATATAGTTTTGTGTGCATCTTACTAGAGCATATCTGCATATGATCAGTACTCACCCCCATGTGAGAGCAACAACAAGTCCTTGTTTATGTTCACATACATTAGCACTGAGCTGCCCTGAAACATCTCCTTCTCCACATGCTCAACCAACATGTGTATTCAACATTAGTTTAACTGAAACACAGTCACAGACACATTGAGGGTGTAAATATATATAGGTATATGTGAGTGGAAAAGGAGACAAAGAGAGAATTGCCTGGAAATGCAGCTGCATTGTTTTTAATTTACAATTTCAATTTTCATAATAAACTTTACCGATTAGCCAAAAACAGTAAATAATCTGATAACCAGTTACTCCTTTTCTTCCTTTGTAACAGTTTTTATAAATTTCTGCATTTCTAGTCTGTTGGGGAACATGGCACCCTCCGACCTCTTTCATTTTGTACAATCAAATTTCAGTGTTTCATACAACTCTGTATTTTATAATTCCTTGATTATGTGTTCATGTTTTCCTGCTTGGAAGTCACCATGCAGCAGCCTATATTCTAGCTCAAGATCACTATGTTTATAGCCTCAACCTTTTGGATAAGTTCTTATTCCTGCTACTGCAATAATGCTGGTTTGAAAATTTGCTTAACCACTTCCAAGTCTCAAACGCCTAGTAAATCTTGGACTGGTAAATCCTAAAAGGGACCAATGGGATTGATGGACCTTGGGGGATACAAGTGTATGGCTACAAGAAAAGCCACAAGGGCTAAATACATCTTTGCTCTTAGTTATGTCATATATAAGTCACATTGCCATCCTTATATATTTTCCCCATGTTACAAAGAATCAGTTACCAATCTTCCTACTCACTGCTTAGTTGTCTCACCCATCTTCCTTAGATTCACTTCTAATTTTCATTTGTCTTCTTCTCCCAAAGGTTTCAGAGACTAGACAGGAATCTTAAGCATCCAGACAGCTTAGATAGATCTCTCTGTGCTGTCCATTTGACCAAATAAGTCATCTGCTTCACAGTCTTTACAATCACGACATTATATAAGGGAGGCTCTAAACACAAGCCTAATCATGCAGGTAAAAATAGTGTAAATTCCTAGCCAAACACATACATTCCTTGCACTCTGATCAAAACTGATGTTCTCTATTGGTGACTTATAATATGGCAGTTTCTTCAATGGCTTTCTAAAGTTACACAAGGAAAAGCAAGAGAGGAGACAACTGCTCCTACCAACAAGAAAAAAGATACTAATGGTAAGAGAAACTTGGTTTTCAGTAACCCTTTATCCAATGGTATTATATGTTTTTACTGATATTTTTGCTACCTTGTTCATTCCAGATCAAGATCATAAACAGAACTACATAATTGTATTTAAGCGTGGGGGTGTTGGTGTTTATCGGAAAACAAAAGGATTTGAAGAAAGCACCTTCCCTTGTAAAAAGTTCAAGCCATTTGCCTTTCTGTGTAGAAAGGATATAGCACAGGCTTGCTTTTATAGTACTGTTCACCTGAGGAGACTTGATAGCATAAATAGAAGGCAGAAAAAGCAGTGTTGGGCTCGATCCATGAAGATGAAGAAAGAAGATATTGCTAGAGGTTTGGAAAATAGTAACAAGGTGGATCAGGTTAATGTAGGCAGCAAGGTTTTACCAGTAAGTGACTCGACATTATCAACCTCAACTAACACGAACCATGACCAATGTGGAGAATCAGAAAAGAAAGAAAGGATTAAGGGGGACAAGACTAAAACATTATCAAGAATGAAGGAGCTAATAAGATGGGCTGCTGCAGCAAAATCAGCTGAAAAGGGAGGAAAATACATTGGCCGAAAGGTATATAATCTCTAGCTATAATGTTAAAGTTTATATTTAGCATCTTATGTTGACATAACATGAATCTGGATCATAAATATAAAAAAAAGTAAATAAAAAAGTTTATGTAATCAATAGTTGACATATATGGAAATATAACAACAAAATAACATCTCATACACTCTCACAAGGGAGACTTTCGATAGCTATATACCATCAATCTGCAATATCATTTCCTAGTTGCTTGATTTGGGTTTAAAACATGTTGTATCTATTCAGGTTCTGCAATTTCGCAATCGTGGAACTCTAAAACCAGTACCAGATGATGATCAGTTAAGCAATGACTCCCCAAAGATCAGCTTT
This sequence comes from Fragaria iinumae, assembly GCA_009720345.1. NCBI lineage: Eukaryota > Viridiplantae > Streptophyta > Magnoliopsida > Rosales > Rosaceae > Fragaria > Fragaria iinumae. The sequence goes on along the minus strand of CM019118.1, from coordinate 21,025,270 downwards.
AGATGGGAATTGGAAAGCTGCTCCACCACTTCCTCAGCCTACTCAGCAATTTCAGTAGCATCTTCATTGAAGAATGATCAAGTTATGAACATTCAATCTTTGGACACAAAGTTTCAAGACTCACATCACTGGCAACCCAAGAAAGGGAATTGGATCACCTCAGACTCAGACTGTACGTCATACTTCTTAATCAACCATATATAAACTTCTCCATCTTTTTGTAAGACTTGTTAGGCTTGCTTTCTTTAAACTAACCCTGAGATTATTTTTGGTTGGACAGTTGTTGTGCTAGAGCTATGAAAGGAACAAGGAAGGTCTAGAGTGTAGTTCTCAAGAGTTGCTTCAATCAAATGCTTGGTCACTGTACCTTATATATGTAATGAACTAATGATTGAAGATCTTTAATTTTCAGAGAGTTTGAGACGGTAGATGTTTGAATGTAAAAATCCAGGGAATGATTTTATCAATGAAATTTGCCTACAGTTGATACTCAAACCAAAGTATTCCATCCAAGTTGAGCAAGATTTTAAAATTGGTGTCTTATTTGAGGTGTGTCTTCATGGAATGATGAATATTTTACCTGTTTTCTTCATTAATTTGTAACAAGTCTATGTTTAGCTTTGAGTAATTGAGTTGATAACTTGATATATGAAGCAAATTAATACAAGTCAATATAGAGTTGGCACTGAAAGAAAAATTGCAGACTCAATCATCACTATCTATAACCGAAGTAAATAGCTTTGGACTAAACTCATGACAAATAATAGGAAATATATGGATAATACTTTATTACCTAGTTACTTGATGACAGTTTCAAATATTTCTCTCTTGGGTTATGTCTCTTTTGGGTTAAGAATCCATTTTTATACGGTTGTATCTCAAATTTTGCATTATGCAGACACAAAGGTCTATGGATAAACTTCAAGGGGACTCTTTTATGGATAAGATCTCAGACTGCAAAATATAGAGATGTAGATTCGGTCCATGCTCTCTCTGTAACAAAGCATCAAATCCTGTCCAGGAGCTTCAAACGAGAGATGAGGCCGGAGAAGATTATTTCCTTGCTCATTTGCATGCTTTTGCTGCATCAAGGGTTGTTATGGACTTGTTGATTCTCAGACTTGTTTCATTCTCCATATATGATGATTTCTGGTATGTGTGTATGATGTGCTTGTTATACTTGTTCAATTTAATTTATAGACAATGGTCTGTCGAACTAATGCGTGTATATATGTCATATGTTAATTTGTAATTTTCTATACTTAATTGATAATTAGATTTTATATGTATGTTAGAACGCTATGGCAAAAAGGATTCAATAAGATTCTAAGTTATATAGCAGTAGTAGGATAATTTCCCAAGATTTAAATTAAATGGGGGTACACAAACAATTGTCTATTGCATTTCCTCTAGCCTAATCGAGCTTCCCAGATTATATCTAGCAGTCAAGCTAGCTACCTACAAACGTCATCCGACTGCTTATTATTCACTTGTGTAGCAGCAAGCCAACGACAACATTATTCACGTCGACCAGCAGGATCAAGATTGACAATAACAAAAGATGATTAACTGTCTAGCCAGTAGCTAGTCACCCAACTTCTTCCCAATTTCTGTAAATCTTGTTTGTAAGACATCATCATGCTAATTTTATTACAGTTTCTTTTACATGAAACACGCAAATATCATATGGACTTCGAAGTCAGCATAAGCATGCAAAGTGCTTGGGAGCTTTTTCTTCTAGCTAGCCACATCAGATCCAAATTGCTTTTTTAGTAGGCTATTCATCTTGCTTGGGTTACAAGTCAGCATTAGACTGCAGGTAAAACAAGGATCGATGCTGGTGGTCTAGGTTTAAGGAAATCCCACCTGACGAACAGAGCTATACTTGCTAAAGCAAGCTGGACTGCTGGAGGATGCTACATAATGATGATGGGTTATGGTACAAATATGTACTTAGCAAAAATACCTGAGAGATGATTCTTTTTTAAATAGTAATTACAAAAATGCAAATGTCTCCCTGGCTCTGCTAGTACACGGATAAGTTTCAATTCTGTTTTGGTGAGGAAGTCTAACATTAACTGCTTAATTCGATCAGGGATGATTACTGTATTAAGGCTGGTGCCTTGATCAATCAGACCAGTGATACAAATGCTGCGGATCTGTTCTTAACTAATAGTTGGGATTTAGATTTTCTGCATATGTAACCATACTTTTTAGAACTGAAACTGTTCATCAAATCACTAAACTCCCATCGATCGAGTTATGCTCATATTGGTCCTGAACAAACGTCTATCTAGTACTGGTCACTTTCTCTGTCAAATCTGCCAATTTCATTTCGATGCAGGATGAGATTTATCCTAGATATAATGTTGGGCATCCGTATGGAAGCTGCATATTCCTCCTAAATTAAAAGTTTTCAGTCTGTTACTTTTTCATAAGATGCTTTTATCCAACATGGGAATTAAAAGTCAGAAGAATGGACCTTGATCCTACTTGTCCGATTTGCAATAACTAACCTGAGAGCCTGGTTCATATGATCAGAGAGTGTCCTAGAGCTGCAAGTGTGTGGAGAGCTGTTAAATGTTTCGACAGTGAAACCAAATTACATCACTGACTGTAACAAGGGGGTGTTAGAATTTATTGGAAATCAATATATTTGAATTGAAGATATATAATAAATTGGACGCAGTTTTCATTTCTAAGTAATTAATAAGGATACAGCTAGCAAAGAAGTTCTTTTATAGAAGTCTTCATTTGAGGAGATTTGGTATGTGTAGCATAAAAAGGCAGCAAGGCATGTGAGACTCAGTCCATGCCTGAAGAGGAAGAAAGAAGAAATTGTTCCAGTCATGGAATTAATTGTACTAGTAAGGTGGTGATTCAATGCTATCAACCTTTTTTTTACTGAAACAAATAAATGACTGGTATTACTAAAGAAAGTAAGATTAAGCATTGTGCTTGCAATCAAATTGCAAAACATCTATAATGCATTCTGGGGGATCTGTAGACCAGAAGCACATTGCAGCTCCGTAAGCTATTCCTGCCAGTCTATGTGCCACTCCTTACAGGATATTGGAGAATAGTACAATTTAACATCAGGTAATAAAAGGCATAATATCACCTTAGTGTCAAATATCAGTCCTCCAAACAGAATGCCTCCATTAGTTTGGTTGGACAAGAAGCTGCCATCAATTTTCAGGTTCCATTCTCATTGGCTGCTGGCCTCCGTTTCCGCCAGGCCTGCTCAAAGCTCAGTAAGTCATGCCAATGAACTAAGAGTATGGTCATACGCTGTTTTACTAGTACCTTGCCACAGCTTATGATTTCTGTTTGTCCATAACGACCACAGAATCACTAAAAGCTGCTCAAATAAGTCTTGATGAAGCTCTACCTAAATCATAATCACCCAGTCTTCGAAAGAAAGGTTTGGCTCTAAACTATGACTAAAATTGAAGGGAGGATGCAAGAGTATTGTTGAGGCTATCCATGCTATCAACCTTGACAAACACAAATCGTGATCAATATGGCACACATATGGAAAGAAAGACAGGTTAAGGGGGACAACATTATGATCTGTAGTATGAAAACCTTGTGATCCTAAAGCTTTTATATTATAGGGTAACGCTTATATATATCTGGCATCAGTGGCATGCAGTGATGTCAGACAGACTATAGAGTGCAAATGGCAGATCTTAACAATGGCACTCTATATGCCTTCCTATGCAGAAAATATATATAATAGATGGCAGCAAAGGTTGTGTTAATTGGATTAAATACATCAAGATGAAGAAAGAAGATATTGCTAATTTGCTAGAGAAACTAGCGTTTAATTAGCAACAAGGTGATAGCAATCCAATATCCATGAAGGAAGTGTGGTAGCAATCTTTCCGATCATGCAAAAATTAAGCAGAAATGCCTAACATATTCATGCACAGTCATGCGACATTTCAGCATGCATTGAACATTTTAATTAACAAAAATATCGATCAGCTGGTTCAACACATAAACATATAAATAGAGAAACTCATAAATTGTGCCATTTATTATTACTTAATTTATATATCGATAGACATGCACACTGTGAGATCGATCATGAGCAGCATGCATATGAACATGGATCTAGCTACTAGACTAGAAAATCAGCCATCCGTTTGATCATTTTCTTCACATTCTCAGTCACTTCGTCCGACGCGATATGACAGCAATGCTCCTCTTCCTCCACTTCAAACAACTCCGCTTCACCTTTCCATCCACTTTCCTTCACCGAATCATAATACCAGAGGTTTCGATCCCTCAGTTCATCCTTGCCAGCGACACAAACAAGGAGCCTAGAGAACCCAAGCCCGGCCAAACTCGGAGCTCCGGGAGCCATCGGATTAATCATCGGATTGTCGAGCCCTCCATCAGCACAAGGAAAAGAGAACTTTAAAACCAGAGATGACAGAGACTTCTCAAAGTCTCCACTCCAGCCTTGATAGCAATGTTGTGTGAGATATTACCACCAGCACTGTCTCCACCAATATAAACTCTATCAAAGTCCCCGAAGTCGGCTAGCCACGGCTCTTTGTTGTTACAAGTGTCATCTTCATGGAGTGAGTGAGAAGCAACCCACTGAAGAGCTAGCCAGGAATCTTCATAAGCAGCAGGAAGAGGGCTTTCCGGGGCGAGCCTGTACTCGACTGAGACGGCAATGACTTGAGCTTCCGAGACGAGGCGGTTGAGGTAGCGGTGGTGGCAGAAGGAGAAGGCGGAGCAACAGAAGAAGCCGCCAGCGTGGAAGTAGACGAAGATGGGAAGCTGCTTCTGGGATTGGTTTTGAGCTGGGAGGTAGAGGCGAGCAGAGACCAAGGGGTTGTGTGAGATGGTGATGTCTTTGGAGGAGACACCGGTTTCGGGGTCGTTAAGAGATGGGGGGACGTGTGGGTCAGCGATCAAGTGTTCGACTGTGCCATCTTTGTAGTGCTTGATGAGATTTGGGATCTCTGAGACGATTTCTTTGGTGGTGGAAGCCATCGGAAAAGCTAGAAACAGTGAGGTCGATTTGTAGTATTTACAAGTCCCTTTGTTCTAGCAAACTATGGCCTTTGTTCTAGCAAACTATGGTACAGCATGTCTCATAAGACGTGGCATCAGAGAGTGATTGAAGAAGCAACTACCTAAGTGATATGGAATATGTCTTTTCAAAAGCTCCCACGCATAGCACGGGAGACAAACCCAACTTTTATAAGGAACCCCATACCGGAATGAATGACACGAAAAGGTGACGCATATTATTCTCATCTTTGTAGTGCGTGCCTGACCTAAAACTTTCCATCATATATGGAAGAGTTTAAAACTCTACGTACACTTGATCAATGTTTAAACGTATGTAAATGTTAATCACTAGCCAAGTGTTAGACATCGCATTTTGTCCTTTTTGAGAAGTTATAAAAAATTCATGTCTTCTCCATTTTGATAAAAATAGTAATTTTAGCAATAAGATCACTTTTTTTTTTTTGGATTGGCAATAAGATCACCTTAATATAATCTATCAGTCCTCCAAACAGTCATCTCGACATGGTTGACAGATGCAATGTCCATTACTGCTGTCAAGCAGTCTCTTTCGACTTTAGATACATGCATTGCATGTCTATATATACCCTTCTCTGATGGCTAAAAACTCAACCTGCTTTGGTGCAACAACTTTTGTTAGCCGAATAGCAAATGCGGCTAGCAACCGGCCATTATCATCGCTAAGCACCCCCGGCACTACATCCGGCGGACTGCAAATGGCATATCTTTACAACGGCACTCTAAATGTCTTACTTTGCAGAAAACATAGTAGATGGCAGCAAAGGTCGTGCTGGGTTCAATCCAGCAAATTGAAGAAAGAAGATTATGTCTAGCATATATGTTATACGACTTATATCTTGTATCGCTAAGACGTAAACTTAACAAGGGTCGGCATAATCTTTTAACAATCTAGCAACATAACCGTATTTCAGAGTCTTAATTAACAGTGTTCCTAGTTCTTGATTCATTGGAGCTTAAAATTCATACAATGCTGTTAGTCCATTCAGGTTTTCAAATTGCATAACTGTAAACAAAACCAATGATGATCAACTTAGCAACGATTTAACTCTTTTGATCAGCAATTTCAGGGGCATACTGATTGGAGAATGATCAAATAATGAACCTTCAATCTTTGAATAACCAAATTTCAGGCCTTGGATCAGACCGCTGGTGATCTTACAGATATCGATCTGTTCTTTCAATTAAGGCTGAATATATATCTTAATTATTTGCTTGCAGTAAGATCACCCTAGCTATGAATAACGAAGATCTAAAACTTATATTTCAAGATGTGCATTAATCGATTGCTTAACTACGTACTGTCTCTCTCTCTCTCTCTCTCTCTCACACACACACACACACACACACACACACACACACACACACACACACACACACACACACACATATATATATATATATATATATATATATATATATATATATATATATAACACCTCCTTAAACTCTTAAAGTAAAGATGTTTTTAGTTCTAACATGTATTTTTACTTATATCCACATATGAATCCTACAAAAAATTAGCAAAATGAAAAATGTTTAACCATTTGATTAACACAATATTCGTTTTAATTTTATCTAATGGCCTACAATTGTTTACATCAATTTGAATGACCAAATGATTATGAAATTAGTTGAAATTTTGTAGATATGTTTCTTGCATATGAATCTAGAGGATCAACGGTTGAGATCGTTAAAAGAAGTCATATACTAATGTAAAATAGTAAAAATTCTCAAATTCTTAAAGTAAGGAGGTCCGGCCTCTTTAGATCCTCTATATATATATATATGAGGTCCGGCCTCTTTAGATCCTTCCACTAAGTGATCCATTTTTTTGACATATATGAGGGATGGGGGATTACACCAACTTTTCGATTATATTTTTGAATCTCCACCGTTCAGTTTGTTGGTCCTTATATATAGATCAATTCTGCAAATTTTCAGCCAATTTAGTGATCGTTAAGGTGTCGAACAAGATTAAATCAATGAACGAACCAAATCTGCCAAACATGAACCGTTCATGCTTATAATTATAAATCGTAATTTTGAATGCCTTAACGATTACCAAAATTTCTGAAAATTTACAGAAGTGATATACTCATATAGAACTACATATTGAACGGTGGAGATGTGATTTTGTGATCGAAAAGTTGGTGTAATCCCCCATCCCTTATATATGTCAAAAAAATGGATCCCTTAGTGAAAGAGTCATGTATATATATATATATATATATATATATATACACACACACACACACACACACACACACATAGAGCTTCTCAGCTGCGGACGTCTGCATTTATTCTTACGGTGCGGATTTCCACTTTACACTCACTTTTCAATCGAATTTTCACATCTCCACTGTCTAGTATTTAGATACTAATGTATAGATCATCTCTGTAAAATTTTAGCCAATTTGGTTATCATTAAGGAACTCAAAACTGTGTTTTTCTGTTATAAACATGAACGGTTCAAGTTCGACAGAATTATGTTCATCAATTGTTTTAATCGAGTTTGAGTGCCTTAATGATAACCAAATTGGCTGAAATTTTGCAGAGATGATCTATACATTAGAATCTAAAGACTACACGGTGGAGATGTGAAAATTCGATTGAAAAGTGAGTGTAAAGTGGAAATCCGCACTGTAAGAATAAATGCGAACATCTGCACCTGAGAAAATCTGTATATATATATATACACACACACACACAACTACTATGATGGAAGCATTAATCAAAATGAATTTCTTGTTTTTTTTTTTAAATCAGGTATAGGAACAGTAAACAAGTGTAGAAATTACCGTCAAGTTTTGTATGTTGTTTCGTTTTCATGTCAAAAACTGTGATGGGAGCCTGTGATGGTACTTTTTTCAATCACGGATCATTCTGATCCCATGATTTTGTTCTTTCAATGATAAATCTCACGATGTTCGAACTAGGTATGTGATTTTTATGCTACACACATGCATATACATATTATATATGAGTGCAGCTATTGGGACCTCTAAATTTTTTCACTTAACCTCACTCTATTATAAATTATTAAATGACATATATATCCTCTTACACAATAACTATTAAAAACACTAATTAAACAAAAAACAATATTACATTTATTCTTTCTAAACTTTCTAATTCAATAATAATGGATTGCATTTTATTATTTTTCTTATTGATTTTTATTTTCTAGTTTTACCACATACATGTCACATGCATATACAAAGTGAAAAAATATTTTTACAAAAATGATGATCTATCAATTATTAAAAAATAAATAAATAAGTATCATATTATTTTTACAAAAATTATGATCTATCAATTATTAAAATAATTTATCATCATGAGGTATAAAAACAAAAAATATAAACTTACAAAAAATAATAGTACAGGTAAAATAGAAATACAAAAGTAACAAAAATATAGAATAGTTCATGTAAGAACATTATTTTGATGATCGATAAATAAAATTTGAGACACAATCCTTGTTTTATTTTTATTTTTAAGAGAATAATATTCTTCATGATTCAAATTAACTTTTCTCGAAAATTGATGTCATTGAAAATTATTTCTTACAATTTGATCAAAAAATGAATGTGACATTTTATGCAAAATAAAAAAAATACAAAAAATAAGGAAAATCAAGAAATCAAGGTCGGGAATGGAAGTTTACGTTAAAAAGAAAAATGAAAAAAAAAATGGAGGTATACTGAGTGAATAAGAGGTGTAATGAGTAATAAATATACACACACACACACACACACATACAGTTCCTATCTAGAGAGAAGTTTCACATTGAAATTAAAGTGTGAAGTTCCTTATTTGACTCACTTTTCGGTCATATTTCCACATCTCAATCGTTGAGTTTATTGATACTAATGTATAGATCATTCCAGCAAAATTTCATCCAAATTGATGATCGATAAGGTACCGAATTAGATTGAATCAATGAACGGACCAAAAATCTGTCTAACCAGAATTGTTTGTGGAAAACTCAAACAATCTTCAAATTTGATGAAACTTTGCAGAAGTGATCTATGCATTAGGTTCTACAAACTGAACGGTGGAGATGTGGAAATATGACCGAAAAGTTAGTCAAATAAGGAACTTCACACTTTAATTTTAAAGACAAGCTTTGCTCTGGATAAAACTATATATATATATATATATATATATATATATATATATATATATATATAGGCCAGATGTGGAGCGGACGTCCGCACTGTCCTTAAAGTGCGGACGTCCCTCCGTTCGCCACCGTCCGGCGCCGACGACGGCGCGCCTCCACCCCAGCGGACTCCAACAGCGTCCTCGATCACTTTCCCTTCCCGGCGAGTCCGCCGAATTCCAGTTTTCCGGCGAGATCACCGAAAACTTCAAACAAGATCGATCTCGCCGGAAAGCTAGAATTCAGCGGACTCGCCGGGGAGGGAAAGTGATCGGGGACGCTGCTGGAGTCCGCTAGGGTGGAGGCGCGCCGTCGTCGGCGTCGTCCGGTAGCGAACGGAGGGACGTCCTCACTTTAAGGACTGTGCGGACGTCCGCTTCACATCGTTTTCGTATATATATATATAAATTACATAAAAAAGGCTATTTTAGGAATTTAAAAGGGAGGTCTAATGAGCAAATGCTTATATTTAAAAGTAAAATGGAGGTGTAGAGAGAATAAGAGGCTATGTTGCACCGACACTCCACACCTTGGAGTGTCGGAGTGTCTGACACTTCCGACACGCCGACACACGCTCGACACGGCAAAATCCGTGTCTGACATGCCACGTGGCGTGTCTAAAAAAGTTGACTTTTCAGACATGTCGTGGACACGTTGACCTCCTCTGACACGCCACGTCAGCAAGAATTAAAAAAAAAAATTGAAGTAACTAAGGCACACGCAACTTATCAGATTCGATCTCTCATTCTCTTCTCTTCTCTCCTTTCTCTGATGAGTGCCGACTCTTCTCTTCACCGATTCGATTCAGAGACGAAGAAGACGTTCGCCGTTCGCCATTCGCCACTCATTCTCACTGTTCGCCAGTCGCCAGTCCGCCACCCATTCGATCTCTTCACCGATCTGATCTCTTCTCTCTACCGTCAGCCGTCTCCACCATCGTTGTCATCGCCGTCGTCACTGTTGCTAAGGTTAGTTCATTTTCCTCCTATATCTGATAGTTCATGGGTTATTTTTCTGTTAGTATTGATGCGATGGATTAAGGAGCATATGCTTTAGTCTGCTAAATCTTCTTCCTAAAATACAAAAACAAAAAAGAAATCCTTCTCCTATGTGGTATTGCTGATTGAATTCAAAATGAGATGTGTTTGAGACTTGAGTTAAGGAGCTAGTTTGAGTTAAGGAGCTGTTAAGTTTGAATTCAATATTGTTTCTGTTAAGGAGTTAAGAAGCTAGTTTGAATTCAATATTGATTCTGTTCAGTTTGATTTGCACCTGTTAATTAAAATATTTGTGTTGCCTAATTATGGATTGATTCCTTGTTGCTCAAACTGCTTATTCTATATTCAATGAATCAATTGTATAAATAGGATGAGCTTAAATGCTGCTTCAACTGAACCTAGTGTTGAGTCGAATGAGCCAGAAAAACTAAGCGCGCCTCTTTGGAAGTATGTCACTAAAGAGGCAGTGATTGATGTTGATGGGACAGTGAAAACAGGGGGAGGAAATGTTCCTTTTATGTGCAATTTCTGTAAAAAGAATTTTAAGGGTTCACATTCTAGAGTGAAAGTTGTTTAAAATGCCAAGGTAAGGGATCAAGGCTTGCACCAAAGTCACTGCATAAAATATGGCAGAAATGCAGCAGTTGCTAGAGTCATGTGAGTAGCAGTTGCGGGATAAAGCCCCACACAAGGTTCCTTTGCCTCCTTCTTCAAGTATGTCTGGAAGTTCAAGTTATTTTCCGTTACGAGAGAGGGAAACTGAAGCCAAAAAGAGAAAGGGATTGAGTCCGCAACTAACCAAACCTTTTAGGCTTGAAGATAGGAGAGAATGTGATGCAGCAGTTGCAAGGCTATTTTACACTAGTGGCTTATCATTCAATGTTGCAAGGAATCCTCACTACCGAGAGTCTTACACTTTGACTTCAAAGATTCCGGGTTATGTTCCTCTAGGGTATAACGCATTGAGAACTACACTTTTTGATAACGAGAGGCATCACATTGAGCGGACTCTAGAACCTATTAAGAAGACATGGAAAGAAACCGGTGTGAGCTTGTGTTTCGATGGGTGGACCGATGACCAAAAGAGGTCATTAATTAATATGATGGCTGCTGCTAAAGAAGGGGCAATGATGTTGAAAGCAATTAATTGTGATGGTGTGTATAAAGACAAGAACGAAATATCAAGATTGCTTTTGGAATCCATCAATGAGATTCGTCCGGATAATGTGATTCAAGTGGCGACCGATAATGCACCTGTGTGCTCTGCTGCCGGTGCTATTGTTGAGAGTACACATCCACACATATTTTGGACACCATGTGTGGTTCATACCCTTAACCTTGCTTTGAAGGATTTGTTGAAAGAAAAATCTTATCTTCCCGGTGAGAAGGTGGATGAAGAGCTAGGGTGGCTTATGGATGTGTATAATGATGTTTGGTTCATTAAGAATTTTGTGGTAAACCATAAGATGCGTTTGTCTATGTACAATGATCATTGTTCCTTGAAGTTGCTCCAAGTTGCCGAGACAAGATTTGCTTCTCATTGTGTTGTCCTTAAAAGATTTAGGGATGTGAAGAGTGGCTTGCAACAAATGGTTATTAGTCCAAAATGGGATATCTATAAAGAAGATAATGTTCCTAAAGCAAGAGCGGTGAAGGACATGCTATTGAAGGAAAGCTTTTGGGAGCAAATTGATTTCATGATTGCCCTCATGAGTCCTATACATGAGATGATAAGGATGTGGGATATGGATAGACCTTGCCTTCACTTAGTTTATGAGTGGTGGGATTCGATGATTGTGAAAGTGAAGAAAGCAGTTTTTGACCCTCAATTTGCCCATGTCATAACAGAGCATTGTAATGTGACAAGATTTTATGATGTGGTGCATCCTATCTTTATTGCTCGGTGGACTAAGAGTTGTAGACCACTTCATTGCATGGCACATTCCTTGAATCTAAGGTACTATAGCTCTCAATGGCTTGAATAGGATCCTAACCGAATTGCTCCGCATAGAGATGTCGAGCTCAACAATGAAAGGAAGAAATGCCTTCAAAACTCTATCCGGATGCTCAAATTCGTAACAAAGTGATGGAAGAATTTGTATATTTTTCATTAAACATGGGTGATTATTCATCGGCCAAAGCTTTGGAGAATAAGTTTCATTTTCAGCCTTTTAATTTAATTTGGTGGGTTGCCTATGGACCTTCTACACCATATCTGCAAAGTTTGGCTTTCAAGTTGCTTAATCAACCTTGCTCATCTTCTTGCTGCGAAAGAAATTGGAGCACATATAGTTTTATACAAGGTTTGAAGAGGAACAAGTTGCAACCAAAAAGAGCTCAAGATTTGGTTTATGTGCATACAAATTTTCGACTTTTGGTAAGAAAAGATTCTAACTATCACAAAGACAAAGACTCAATGTGGGATCTTGGAGGAGATGGTCATGAATGCATGGAACCCGCCAATATTGTTGTGTTTGAGTTGGCAACTATATCTCTTGATGAGCCGGCATTGGAGAGGATGCTAGTTGATGATGAGATGGAGTCTTGAAGATAAGAGGTAAATTTTCTATTCATTTTATATTAGATCAATTATGGAATAACAAGTTTGGATGGATTATGGATATGATAATTATATTAGTTCATCTTTTTGTCTATTAGGTTCTACTGTGCTAGAGAGCTAGTTGATGATGAGATGGAGTCTTGAAGATGAGAGGTAAATTTTCTATTCATTTTATATTAGATCAATTAGGGAATAACAAGTTTGGATGGATTATGGATATGATAATTATATTAGTTCATCCTCTTGTCTTTTAGGTGTTGTTGCGCTAGAGATTGCCTTTTTTAAAAACAAGCTACTGCTCAAGTTTGTTTTTCTTTAATGTTATGTTTTAGGTGCTCATTTTAATGGTATTAGTTATGCACTTGACTTATTTCTTATGGTTATGAAATAGATTGAATTTAGAACTTTATTTGGTAATGTAATGAACTTATTTCATATTTTAGTTTTTTTTTATCTATTAAAAATACATAAATATATAATTCTATTTGCCGTGTTCAAATCGTGTCAGAAACTTAGTTTTTGAGTTTTGCCGTGTCGCCGTGTCCGTGTCCATGCAACATAGATGAGAGGTATACTGAGCAAATTTGGAGGTCCAAATAGCCGCATTCATTATATATATATATATATATATATATATAGATGAGTTATTAGTAGTCTTCTTTATTAATTGTAGCACTTAAGACCTTCAAATTAAGTTCAATTTCATTCATAACGTCAATATCTATCTACACATGGGATATTAGAAGTAACTAAAGCAATGAATTATACACGACTAAACAGTCATGAAATTCACCATCTAGAAAAATTAGATAATAATGGTTTCGTAGCTACCTGCTTAATTTCACCTCTCTCTAGTTATTCGAATTAGTTTGATTTAATTAATGGTTCAATGCATAAGTTAAAGTTTTATGATTACTTGTAAGATTAACGCGAGAGGTGGAGGTGATTATTAGGCAAAAAGAAATCTTTGAAGGCAAACTGGAGATTTCAAGAATGAGGCAAGAATAGTGTTCATGAAACAAAAAATGACGGATAAAATAGGAAATGCCCTCTGCCTCGATCCAACATGAAGTAATAGTGAGATACGATGTGAGGATGTGAGAAATTTTTAATCAAAAAAATGATAAATGGTTATACACATTGCTTTGAGTTTATATTTTTTTCTTTTTTTGAATACGGGACCGTTAGGTTGGGGTGGTGGTTCTCCTCCCTAGAGTTGCTTTGAGTTTATATATGTACCACAAGATTCGTTTACTAGACAATGACACAATCCTACATGCATATTAAAAAAATATATCGACACTAAGAAATTCTAAAATGTGTCAATGTATAACATTAATACAATTAACTTTAAAGTGGTAAAATATCGTTAAAATGGTAACATGAGTCTTAAAGTGTTTGATTTTCTTAGTTTTACTTATACCATCAGTCTTCAAGTGACAAATGATAGTGGCAAAATGAGTTCTCAAAGGTAAAAGTAGTTGATGTATAAAAATGTTAACATACTATTTGCCTTACCCGTATGTACTTGGCAAACCGATCTGATCGAAGCTCATTCCAAAATCTTAATTACCACATTTTGTGAGATCGATCGATGGTTTTGTTACGAGAAAAAAAAAATATTGAAAAGGATAACATAATCTTTACAAGTTGTAATTAATATGTGTGATCAACAAACGAATAGTAAAGAGAACAAGTCCAATTAAAAAAAAAAAACAGTTGAATTGCAAGTTGGTCATCCAATCTGGTGCACCACTAGCTATAATTTACATCAGTGAGTAGAGATCCACATATAGTCAAGGATGTAGATTAAGAAAGAATTTGATTAATTAAGCTAATTTGACTTTACCGACCACAAAATACTAAGCTTATCCGAGCAACGTCCCCAAAATTGGACTAAGCATTTGTCACACAAAGTGCGTTAGTTGAGTTTGTGCCTTTGTGATTTCGCTCAATTTCACACGTAACTCTAAAAGCAACCGTCCAAAATTACTTTCATAATCATTGGCTTTATTTTAGATTGCCTTCCTTACCAACCAAATTTATTTATAGGAAAAATCACGCCATATTAATAAGTTGTATGATGAACATCATCCCCGTATGGTTTTCAATTCTATCAGATGTCCCCGAAGAGATGTATGATGAACATCATTTGATATATATATTTTCCTCGGTTAATATTTTGGTGACAACTATTCTCTTAAAATTTACCAAAACTTTAATCCTATTAAACCCCCATTGGAAGAAATATAGACACATATTGAAATAACAGTTTTCAGTTTTCATACATATTGAAACCGAATCTCTTTTTCCTCTGCAAAACTCTGTCTTTGTTTAGGGTTTCACGTTTGATCTTCGTTTTCGTCTGACGGCGCGTCCAATGACGCTGTCGTCGGACGAGAGTTTAAGGGTGGCCAAAAAGTTGCCGCCTTGTCAGGCTGAGAAGTCCTTGTTACACAGATGTCCTTGAAATTTCAAAATGTAATTGGGTTTATGGTCTTATTATTATTTAGAATTGAGCAAAGAATGAAGATTATCAAACTAGAAAAACAATCTACTAATGTATATACTAGACAAACTCATTATCAGCAAGAACATGATGGATAAGTGGTGAATTGAAAAAAGAAAAAGGAAAAAAACACATCATAAGTGGGGAGTAAGTAGTGGAAGCGAAATGGAGGGAAGGTCTGTTACTCTTTTGACGAGAAACAGAAAAAGGGCGCCATAAAAAAAAACTACAAATCTCTCGTGCCAAAGTCAAACTCCAATTACCCAAAAAAAAAATCTCCAACTACCAACTACCTCCCTCTCCTCCTCATCAAAAAAAACTACCTCCCTCTCTCTCACATTTGTCACATTTCTCTTCATCCTCCACCTACCTCCTCCTTCTCCGATGACGGAAATCACCAGCCTGAGCTCCGACGTGACGGAGCTGATCCTCTCCTACCTCCCCATCCCCACCCTCGTCCGCGTCTCCACCGTCTGCAAGCTCTGGCAATACATCATCTCCTCCACCACCTTCTCCGCCACGCAAATCCAAACTCAAACCCAATCCCACCCTTGGTTCTTCCTCTTCGGCATCCACAACACCTCCTCCAAAAACAACCAGTCCTTCGCCTTCGACCCTCTCTCCAACCGCTGGCTCCTCCTCCCCTCCCCCACCTTCCCTCCCCACCATCACTACTCCCACTCGTCCTTCCTCGGCGCCGACGGCTTCTTCCTCATCACCGCCCCCACCTTCACCTACTCCCGCATCCTCAAACGCTCCTGGCACCCCACCTCCCCTCTCCACTTCTCCCGCATCAACCCTCTTCTCGGCGTCTTCTCCTCCTCATCCGCCTCTCTCCTCCCCAACTTCATCGTCGTCGGCGGCGTCAGGTTCATCGGCAACTTGGTCGACATAGAAGACCGCTTGGCCGTCGAGATCTACAACCCCGACTCCGACTCCTGGCAGCTCGGTCCTCCTCTCCCTGCTGACTTCAGATCCGGGAACTCCTCCCAGTCCTTGTCCTCTGCCCTCTTCAACGGCAGGTTCTACGTCTTTGGCATCTATTCCTGCTTCGTATCGTCTTTTGATCTTCACACAAATTCCTGGAGCGTCGTCCAGAGTCTCCGTCCACCTGGAGTTGTCTTCTCTTTCTTGCTCGCTTGCCGGGACAGGCTTGTTCTGGCCGGAATCTGCAACGGGCCTAACGGATCGTCCTTTAACTTGTGGAGGATCAGGGAGGAGAGTATGGAGTACAGTGAGATCGCGATCATGCCTCAGGACTTGCTGTGTAGCTTGTTTGAGGGGGATGAGGAGGATAAGTTTGCGAGCTTGAAATGTGTTGGGTTGGGGAATCTTGTTTATGTGTTCAATGAAGAGTACCATAAGAAGTATCCGGCATGTGTCTGCGAGATTAGCGGGGAGACTGGGAAGTGTAGCTGGAGGAGAGTGCCTCAGTTGCCTTCACCTGTTAATAAGTTTCATCAAGTTATAAGCTTTTGTTCCACGGTTTCGCTCAGCAGTATTCTTCAGGCTGAGGAAGAGGGAGACGTTGGTCCGGTGCAGCTTATGGATGACTGATTTCCATGCCCGGTATGATTTAGCGTACATGTTCTTTTGATTTCTATATCTATGATTGCGCATTTCTGATTTGAATGGTTTTAAGACTCTTGGATTGCAATTGTAGTTTGTATGACTGTTTTGGATTTGCTAACTAATTAATCAGAATATCTGATGGATTTATAGAAATTCATGTAACATTGATAAGTATATATAACTTATCACAGTATTTGACCTGTATCAATCCGACAAGCATGAATTCTTTTTTTGGAAGAAACAAGCATGAGTTCCTAATATAACTGTCAACCACAAACTGTGCAGCGCTACATGGCTCACCTGGCCTTAACACCCTGTCACTTAGTTTTAGCTTTCAACTATATCAATGACATTAACACTGTTTTTAAGTTGAACAAAACCCTGATGGTTCACAGATCGGGGTGCTATTTTTATTGGCAATTTTTATGTGTCATGTTAACCAACATAATTCAATCTGTTTTCAGGAATTTAGGTTTTTATATCGGATACAGGACTCATAAAGGATGTTTGGAACATTACATAATTTTGCATCAACATAACCCCTGAGCCTTGATAGTCAAAATTTTGACCTTGTTTCTTGAATATGATTGTCCTGAGGAGATACTTGGATCAGATTATACATGTTGTGTCGGTTGATCTTACATTCAAGTCCATACATTGTGGAAATTTCAGGCCCTTGAATCATGAGCGGTCACAGTTACTTAATGTTTATATAGTCCTTATCCCCCATTAATTGTTTGTGCATAGTTTCTTCATAAGTAAACAATGCGCAGGTCTATGTCTTTGTCAAAGTATAATAGCAATTGGGTGGTAGTGGTACCAAGATCTAACAATGGTACTGACATTTCGCTATCTGCAACTTGTTTGCCAGCAGTGCAGTCCACACAAGCAAGATTCAACTACGTGGTCTAGAAAAACAAGTCTCATTGATGTGTAGATAATGCTGGGAGTATACTATCTTTATTGGCAAGCACCTAGCCAACTGCCCTTGGTTCAAACAAGGTTTAAGAAGCTTCCATACATGCTGCAGATGGAGAATTTGAATCATGGCAGGACTCGTGTGTCGCTTGTCGCTGTTGAACATAGTGCCAATGTATGCTGTGATCTCAGTTAAAGACACCCTTCTCCTATTTTTCTGCTTGTTTTTATTAGATGTATGTAACAAGGATTTTAAATGCTGTAATTTGTGTTATTATCTGACGCCAATGATCTGATGCAACTGTATGCTGTAATATTTAGATAATCCTCATAATTTATAAAATTTTGTAAGATAACGCAGGATTGGGGGGTCGAAAGGCTACTCGTGGAACTAGTTCATTGTAAAAATTTGTCAAATTACCTCGCGCAGATGCATACCATGTTTAGTTTCACCTGCTTAATTGTGATCCGAAGCCATGGATTGCTTGGTTTCTTTTGCCTTCGGGTGTTTTATTAGATGGTTTTAAGAATCCTATTAAGCCATCTAACCTTTAGTTTTGGATCTATTCCATAAACACACAAACACACATGCATATATTCAACAACACTTGAAGAAATTCTGCAGACTTTAGTTATCCTAAATAAACCAGGAAAATACCTTCATTAGATCTCCAATCAGCTTTTTTGACAGCAACTTTGTTCGACGGCACCATCTTGACGACTTGACCTTCTTCTGCAACTGCTGCACACGTAAAGAGATAACTTGAGTGATATTCTAGCCTTCTGTGTTTTTGTACCAAATAGCAAGCACAATGGGATGCCTTCTTGATGCAAAAAAGGTAAAGAACACAAGGACTTAGCCTCTTTTACATAGTGATCACAAACCGGATTTAATCCCATAACCAAATCCTTATTGTACTCAATGTTAAAATAGATGTACCCAGTCAGAGCCAGTTGAAATCAACTCTTCATAGTATATGCATTACTGCTTGAATTTTTAGGTGTAAATGTAGCAGTTGCTAGCTAGAATAGGTAAATGGATGTGTGATCAACTAGAACACTATTCTTTTTGTTTTGGCCTTTAAAGCCATATAATAAATGGTCTCCGGAGTCCGGAGAAAGAGGGAAGAAACCAATAATACATTTCTCACCAAATAATGCTACACGATCCATACAATGCAAAAGAGTTGCATGTACAATCAACTTATGAAACAGTTCCTTATGAACTTTTTCTTGCCTAATGTCGAACGTAGACTAACTTCTAACTTGTTGTAGTCGATACTCATGCATCAAACTAGCTCATAAACTGTTCATTTTAATGTATCGTAACTCGGTTTATGAACTTACTCATGTTTAAACATGAAAACATCACTAAACACCCTACATCATGGGAGTGGTTCTAATGAAGACCACTAAGTTGAGGACTTCTTTGTTTCACCCATTTTTCGATCGCATATTCATATCTCGACCGTCTAGTTTGTAGATATATATGAGTAGATCATCTCTACAAATTTCCATCCAAATTAAAAATCGTTAAGGCATTCATAAATGTGATTTACCAATTATAAACTTGAACGGCTCTTGTTTGACAGATTTGGATCGTCCATTGATTTGATTTAGTTCGATTCCTTAACGATCACCAATTTAACTGAAAATTTGTATAAGTGATCTACTTATATAGACCTAAAAACTAAACGGTTGAGATGGAAAAATGTGATTGAAAAGTGAGTGTTAAACCAATTAATGGAAAAGTCTTTAACTAGTCCTCAACTAAATAGTCATCATTAGAGCCCCTCACTCATTTTGTATCAGCACTCGTGTTACACCCCGGACCCGGTGTCGGTGGTTTCCAAGCACCTAACACCAAACTCGAGGCGTGAGCGGGAAAAGTAAAAAAAACTAAAACAATTTCAAATACTTTTCCAGAAATTGTAAAAATAAAAGAAAATAAAACGTTTACCAATAACAAAACCAATTACAAAAACAAAAAAACAATTATAACAGTAAAACAGGTCTTGAGGTCTAGCTCACTTCTAATCTTCCGTAACCTTTTCTACTCTCGAACACGTCAGTTAAGCGTCACAGTTAGGCTTCTCGAAAGACGTGCAATCGTAGGAACCTGAAAAAGAATCTACAGGGGTGAGCTTACGCTCAGTAGGGTCAAATCTCTTATGTCAAGACTCGTCCCGAATTTCACCCTGAAATCCGAGGTAAGTCTTGCGGGGTCCACCTCCAAGGAAAATTTACCGAAGAACTCGGCAAACCTCCCTTGAAAATGGAAAACCCTAATCCGGAGAATCCATGAATTACCCATAAAAATAATCCAAATAATATAACATGAATCATAGCATACTCCATTAAAATATTATACAATAATCCCAAGAGTATTCAGAGCTACTAAAAACAACGGAAGCAGGAAACTACCCTAGTAGGTTAAGCAGGTAACCTACTGGTCAAAAGTGGCTGAAAGATGGGTAATTATGCCTCGTCTTCTCCTACTAGTACCGACCCGCACTCTGCAGACTGGACATTTTAAAAACGAAGAGCCCAGGGGAAAACATTTGAAAACGTTAGAGTGAGTGGACAAAAATGAATTTAATGAAAATATTTATGCTTCCCCAATTTAATTTCCATAGAAATTATGCTGCATGCGACAGCTCAAAAATTGGCAAGTATATGACTAGCTCCGACTAGTCTCCAAAACTTAAAAAATACAGTCTCTCAGGCTAGAATATATATATGTATGTATTTACACTCGTCATACTCTTTGTATGATTTCTTATGAAGAAATATAAGAAAATAGAAATTCATACAAGGCTACTACACTTGCGTCTAACGCTCACGTCACGTCATAATAGAATTTTACCTCATTATGCGGAAAAGACGGGTGTATTTATATACATGCATACTCCCTATATGAATAATTATTATATTCATATAGGGCTACTACGATTGCATCTAACACTCACGTCACACCATAATAGTATTTTACCTCATTATAGCGGAAAAACACGTATAGCTAGCTAACATTTATTTATATACATACTATCCTCATAAACATTCATATATAAATATATAATCACCGAAATTCTCAATTTCGGTTATTCTCCAATAAAAGAAAATATTCATCAATAAATCTTTTTGCTGACATAATATTTAAAACAAAGGTCCACTCACAACTTAGGCATAAGCCTGATGTCGGTCCAAGGCCTCTTCTGCTCGAGCCTCCTCACGTTCTGTTCCAAATATATAATTAATTTCCCAACTTAAAAATCCAATATTTAATCAAAATAAGCAAAATTAACTGTGAGCCTTAACTACGCTCATCCTTACCTAACTTCACCATTCTTAACTCAATAACATCCAAACTTCACCGAAAAAATAACGGCAGCCTTAATGAGACATTCCACAGTCTAAATAACATTAAACCAACGGCCAGATTCTACTCTATTAATCCGTCAAAATTACCAAACTTTAACAATTTCCGAACATATCCAAAACTCCTCCAAAAATTCTAAAATTCACATCATTAACCTCCCCTTAATATTCAACATCTAAAACCATAAAAATCCCCCAAACAGCGGCAGTGGCGGCCGACTCCGGCGACCTCCAATAGCTACCAAATTTTGACAGCATCTTCCTCTCAATCTCCTCCACAACTTTCCTAACTAGCACAAACACCAATTCCAATCCTAACTATGCCAATCGAACGAAAACAGTAATTAGAACCCTAGAATTTCAATCACCGATTTCTCCTTACCTAGCTCAAGAAGGAGCGAATCCTTTGGAGGGATGAACGTACGGGAGGAGGGCTTCCTTTTGAGCCTAGCAGCTCCGGCTATGGCGGCCGGAGCAGGAAGTTCCGGCGACGGGAAGTTTTGGGCAGTCAGGACTTCCGACGAGTTTTCCTCCCGATCGGCGGCGCTAAGGGAGCTCTCACCGGTCTAGGAAGGGAGCTGGGTGAACGGCCGACCGTTTGGGACCGGTGCGGCGGCGGACGGTCGGGAAGAAGTTTCCGGGCAGAGGGAGAGGGAGAGAGAATTAGGAGGGAGGAGAGAGAAGAGAAAAAAGGTTTTGGGCTTTTGCCCAACCGGTCCAACCCAAAATATAACTCAACTCCAAAATTCAACACCCCAAAAATAATACCCCAATACAAATTACATTTTACTAGCCAAAATTTACTATTTTTACCGTCGTCACATTTTTCTCCTACGAATAAATTCATTCGAAATAATCGTCCCCCAAAACCCATCTGGGGACCAATTAAACTATAAACTTATTGACGAAGACGGTAAAACT
Organism: Fragaria iinumae; assembly: GCA_009720345.1. Lineage (NCBI taxonomy): Eukaryota > Viridiplantae > Streptophyta > Magnoliopsida > Rosales > Rosaceae > Fragaria > Fragaria iinumae. Next base: position 21,003,176 of record CM019118.1, on the reverse strand, counting down.
CTTATTAACACCATGCTAGTAAATAAGGTAAAAATTTAAGAGTCGGGGCGTGACATCTTAAGTTATTCTTAATTACGTCACACAATCAAGTTATCAACTAATGCCATATATAACAACAATTCAATGCATGTATGCTAATGAATGCGCGCCCTTCTCAATTACTGGCGATTAGAACATACATCAAAGACATGTGAGCTTACATGTCTTATACTGTGTATTTTACCAACCGAAGGTGACTCAGATGTCTCAAATATATGATCTAACAATCAGTAATATCTCACCACCTGTACCTCTTTTGTTAGTCATCTTGTTATACTCATGGTATCCTGATCCGCAACCCGATAAGATCGTTTTATCGATATCCGTCATCGAAAGTGCATACTTTCCCTGCATTTGTGCACGTGTGGGCTAATCATAGATCCCGAGGACAACCCATGAGAAAACTCAACTACACAAAATGTATCTATTCTATCAATCTCTCTCTCAACTCCAGAATCACCAATCTCACCATTCCTCACTATTTCTCACAATGCATTATGCATGTCAAATGAATATCAATACTCGTAAAATAATATCCAAAACATGCTTTTACGAAAAGCGATAACATCAATAACATAAGTCAATGATATCACATGTTTTATCGAAAACAATAACATTCAAGAGTTATATCAACCAATGCCACACAAACCAACGATTTCATTAATAATCTAATTATCAATTTATAGAAAGGTTCCCCGAGAAAGACCCTACCTAGAATCCAAGTGTCAGTTCTGACGCCAACTAAAATTAGTAACTATGTGACACACATTCTGAAATCCTTATCCTTCTGCTTTTGGAATCCTACTACTTGCAATCGATCCTCATACTGAATTCCAAGAAAATCGGCGAATCACTTCAAGTCAACTTGACCGAATTCATAAATCTACTAAGGACACCCAAATGAGTTCCTTAATCAGCATTCCCTCACACCTTCTTTGACGATTTCTGAATCAAATGTTGTATCTTAATTATGCTCCAACGCACTAATTTGACACCAAATTTACTATGGACACCCATCTCGCCTTATCGACCAAATGTTCATCTTGAGTAATCCATCCAAACACAATTGTTCAAGCATTACTTCAACATCAACTATAACTTGTTGTATGCACCATTTCTCAATCTCTAAAATAATTATGCTTCAAAGTATTCAATCTCATCAATTCAATTGATTAACTCTCCCAAGAACCAAAACATGTTCATACCATAACTGAAGCAGCTAAACACAAATCCACCACCATGAATAGTAAACTAGCCATAGCCAACCACTACCCAAAACTCAGATTCTGCAACCCTCATCCAACATGGAATTCAAGCATAACAACACCAACATCATGTCCTCCAAAATTCTAACAATAGTATGATAAAAACAGAAACTATGAACCATCAGCTTCCACCGCCATTCCACCACTCCCGCCGCCGAACACAACAGCTGCACACACTGTCCAAAATCTAGTTTCTTCAAAACTCCACCAATATTGAATTCAACATCTAAAATCACTGATAAGAGCACAAAATGCTACATTTATAATGTATTTCCGACCTTATTTAGCTATGTAATTTTTTTAACAATATTCATATTAACTAAGTTTGTGTTTTTAGGTCATAAATAAAGCCGAGAAGCTCAAAAGAGAAAAAAGAGGAGAAATCTTGAAGGAAAAGGAATCCATGTTGTGCAAGGAAAGAAATCAGAAAATCTGTCAGAAATCATCAGTCAATTTCGACAGAATATTGTGATCAGCTCACAACGATCCAAGAGATGTGTCATATATCAATAGAAAGCTACAAGAGTCTACTTTCCATAACTTTTTACGGATCATCAATACCTATTTTGGAGAAGAAGTTATGACCGTTTGAGTGACCGAATGTCAGTCTACCCGAATTTCTGATTTGGACCAAAACTTCTATTTCGAGGTCCATACCACATTGGCAAGCCCATGGACGAGTTTTGAGGGTTTTATAACCCTAATCAAAGCAGAAAATAAGGGAGGATGAAAAGAAGGGAGGAAGTGAAGATTAGAGGAGGTCAACGATCTCACATCATCAGAACCTCCATAGTTGCGAACTCGCATAAGGAAGCCGCAAATCCATCATTGATCTCTCCATCATCCACGGTTTACCTTTCCTTTGTCATCTTTTATTCTCCTTGTGTGATTTTGCAGCCATGTGTGGCTAATTTCTCTTAGTTAGGGGCAAGGTTTGAAGACCCAAAAATGTTTTAGATATTGTTTCGAACCTTGGTTTCAAATTATTGAGTCTTTCAAATTGTTTATTTGGTTTTGGTTTATGGGGAACTCTTGCTTATTTATGTTCATGTATGCGCAACATAAAACATTATGAACTTGTGAGTGGGGCTAGAATTAGGTTGTTTAATCTCCTAAACGGTTAATACAGCTTAATTCAAGATAGTAAAACCTATAGGACAATATGTGAAACCAAATAAAAAGACTTGCATGCTAGGTAGGCGTTCCACACTAGTTTTGCATACTTGTTCAATCACTTTCATTGATCTTAATGCTTAGAATAATTTGTTGATAGGATAGCGTTTATACCTTGATCGGTTATTCTAAAGGCTTGGTAATTGTGCGTTCATCTTGCTTAAGTAATTAAGGGAAGTAATAAGGACTTACGCAGTGCGTTCACTGTTTGTTCTTGATTGATACCGATTTGCGACTTAATTATTGAAGCTTTGCTTGTTAACATGTCTTGAAACATACTTGGTAATGGATTTCCTAGTCTCTAACGTCTCATCCATATGGTATTTTCTGTTTTATTTGTTTTTTTGTTTTCTCTTGTTTATAATCATAAAACCTCATATCTCTAGTACTATCATCTTTCGTTTTATCTTGTTTTGTAATTAACGTAAATTGTAAAAGTACCTTTAATCCCCAGCTTTTATAACGATACCCTTATTTGCTATATACTACAATTGACACAAAAGAGTTTTTAATTGAAATGCCCGGTTTCGGTCGTTATCAATCACACATACTAATTCAACATACTAATAAAGTTGGAAACCAACTCCTACAACCACCGTCGCCGCCATACATAGTGGCCACACACGGTGGTCACCGACTGCCTGAATCCCAAATTCTTCATCTCTCAACCAAACTCAATTTCAATTATATAAAGGGGAAGAGCTCGAAGAATAAACCAATTTTGATACCTGAGTCGACACCAAAGCCCGCCGGAATCCGTTGAACCCTCGTCGGAAAACTCATAAACTTCTCCTCTTCGATTCTCCCTCCTTGGAGCTCGTCTCGACAAGTTGATGCCCCAGGAACGTCGACGATACCGAGACGAAGCTATCCACACCGGTGAGAGACCTCGACTTGGCCGGAATCGGAATATCGTCGGCGAACCCAGATTTTGTTCTCTCATTCGATTCTCCCTCTCTTTGGAGCTTCTCATTGAAATCGAAGACCATCTTGAGGTCGGGGACGACGATGCGAAGCTCTGGACACCAGTCTTGCGCCGAGAGACGGCCGGACGACGGAGGAGCGATCGGAGCTCCGCCGCTGCAAAACGACGACGTGGTCGGTCTGAGTCGAGCTGATCTAGTACGATTTTTATATACTCCAAATCGACGGCTGAGATCAAACTGTTTAAATGATCTGACGGCCCAGATTAAACAGACTTAAAAATATATTTTTAATTAATTTTTGGATAATACCAACTTCCAAAAATCATTTAAAATAGCTCCGATGTTCGAAAATGCTTCCGTAAAATCTTACGAACTCGTAACGACTTCTAGTTTAATCTTATGGGCTCGAAAGATAAATTTTGACAAACCAAAAATTTGAATAATTTTCGAAAGCCACAAAGAATTTGAAAAATAATCGAAATTGAAATAATAATTTCTCATTTAAAAATAGAAAATCTAATTTTCGAGATGTTACAACTCGGATATTTTTGTGAATCATCAAAATTTATGTCCTCAAAACATGAAGAAAACAACTATAAGAAGAATAATATTTTGGGAAAAAAATGCGAACGGTATCTCACATTTGCTCCATTAAGCACTTTGGTATACCAAAGTGAATTTGAGACACCAAACTGATATTTTTGTAAAGTGGGATACCAAAGTGTTTAATGAAGCAAATGTGAGATACCGTTTGCATTTTTTTCTCTAATATTTATTTTATTTTATTTTTTTAGCCTGTATAATGCTAAGCCTAAAATAGACTTATAAAATAACCATACAATCACAATTAAGTTGTCAAAAGTAGTATAGGAAAGTAGGGGTCTCCCGCAGAGGATTGTGTCTAAATCACCAATCTATGACTCGATCTAAAACTAAAAACCTAATTTGTCCAGTCAGAAAGAACTGATCGCAGACGACTCTAGACTACTCCAAACTTGACGAAAATTTGTAGACACGAACTAGACTCACTAAACTAACGACTAACAAAGTTTCATGATTTTTGGGGTTGAATTGCTCTGCTAAATAAATTCAACAATACAGAGGACAGAAGACCTACGAAAATAAAAGAATGTTTTGGGGTTTTGAAATAGATAAGTTAAATAATAGCTAGGAACAACCATACACCACTAGAACATATTTCACCCAAGATTTGTTAACATATATGCTTCTATTCAATTGAATGTCTTTACCCAAGCTAAGCCAATGATGTGTTGAATTTAACCTATCAACCTTTAATACTTGGTATGTTAAGAGAATGATGTTTTCTACTTAACCTAGCTTCGAACATGGAACCTAGAGTAATGTTCTTGCATAACTCTCACATAAAAGTCATTAAGATCGAAAAGATTATGAATAAAGCTAGGCATTTTCGGTACTAATGTTGCCCTATTCTACCTAGATGTCAATTCATATGAATGAGACTCGATCAATCACTCATGTTCTACTCTAGATAATATGCTTGACATGATGATCAAAACACAAATTCATAGCAATAAAACCCTAGCATGCTTACTACGTTTGCAACCATAATAAACGAAACCATAATTTACCAATGAGAAACCAATGAATCAACAAACATTCAATATCTAAGAAACTATAAAATCAACGCCAAAATCTTAGTTTACACATGTCTAGGGCTTAGGCAGCCCTTAACTATCAAAGACTACTAGAAAGCTATAGGAAAAATAAATAAAACATTAGAAGGGGAAGAGAAAAGGATGACGGCAATGGACTAATGTTGTTGCAACCAAAGATCCCTAGAATGATGTCAAGTCCTCCTTTTATATGAGTGTTCAAAGCTTTTGAGATTTATTTCTTCAATTAGAACTCCAATAATTTATGACTTCCAAAATCGACTCAATTTAGGATTCCTGTAATATTGCGCAATCTCCTTGTTTATCTTCTTTTTCTTTTCTTTGCTCCAAAAACCTATTAAATACAAAATATAAGTAAATAAATCCTAATAACAAGAATCTAGCCAAATAAATATAATGAATTTGATATATAAATATGAGAGCCCTTCTAGTGAGGACTCTCAAGTTGAGGACTAGTTGATGACTTTTCTGTTTATAGTTTAAAAAACTCATTTTTCGATCACATTTTAACATCTCATCCGTTCAGTTTTTAAGTTTATATGAGTAGATCATTTCTACAAATTTTCAGCCAAATTGATGTTCGTTAAGATAACAAACTAGATCAAATTAATGGACGAACTAAATATGTCAGATATGAATCATTCAAATTTATAATTGATAAATCACACTTATGAATGCCTTAACAATTTTCAATATAGTTGAAAATTTGAAGAAATGATCTACTCATTAATACTTATAAACTGAACGGTCAAGATGTGGATATAAGATCGAAAGGTGTGATAAGCCGAAAAGTTTTTAATAAGTCCTTAATTTAAGGATCTCATTAGAAGAGCTTTAATATAAATATAGACAAATATGCACCTATCATATAAAAAAGAAGTTGGTTGTGAGATGGGAGATGGCAGAGAGAGTGACACGTAGGAAAGACGGAAATCGTGTGCGGTTGGAGCCATAAACCGGGTCGGGCCTGGCACATGGGCTTGGGTAGGTACGTGCGTGTTGGCCAATTCACTCCCCCTTTTTTAACCGTCTCCCAGAATCTCACTCTCACTCATCTGTCTCTCTCTCTCTCTCTCGTTCTCACCTCCGCTAGGGTTTTAGGGTTTTCTCTCCCATCCCCAGCCTCCGCAATCCAAATCTTCTTCCGAGAATGGAAAGCTACCGGAGAGTGGAGAAGCCGAAGCCGGAGCTCCCCATCAGCGAGAACGAGATCCGAATCACCACCCAGGGCGCCATCCGAAACTACATCAGCTACGCCACCACTCAGCTCCAGGTTTTGTTGCTTCGATTCGTTTTCTCTCTGTTTTTGCATGTGATTGTTTCTGATTGCGTTTCCGAATTTCGGCCTTAGATTTTGCATGTGTTTGTTGTGATGGCATTTTGATGATTTTCTGTTTTTGTTCTGTTAGGTTGGTTTCGTTGCCGATTTGATTAGGTATTTTGATTGAAATCGTTATTGTGATCCTTGGTTGTGTATAGTGAAAGAGTGCCCTCTTCGTTTCGTGTTTGATATTGCGGCTGAGTCGTATGGAAAGTTTGATGTTAGCTGTTGTGTTCATGGCCTTGTGATTATGAGGGAGGACATATTTATGAGTGTTACTAGTTTTAACCCTATACAAGAGGATTAAATAGTTCCGTTAGCTTCAATGGAGGGTGGTTAAAGTCTTGTTGTGTGTTTGTGGAAATAATTTCAATTCACCAACAAGCGATTGTGTAAAGCGCGTGTCTATTCAACTAGTCTTCTTGTCACAATGCCTTGGAATCATTCAATTCGGTCTTTAAAAGCTATTGCGCCCTTGATCAGTTTTTAGGATCCTTGGGCTTTTGGTTAGTAAGGGCCTTATTGGCGATCCCAACATCATATGCTACCAGGTCCTTTTGGTGAGGATATTGTTTCCCATTGCTTGGGGGACAGTTGTCTTTTCATCACTGCTTACTTTTTTCGCTTGAACAAGGAAAGGTTCTGCTTACTTTCTTCTCATTTATCTAATTATGAAGACAACATTTGTTAGTGTCAAAGTAGAGGCCTTACTCTTACATACTATGGTAATTCTTACATTGACAATCATGTCCAGCCTTTCTATGGGTTCCCTTCCCATACCAGATTCTTTGTTTGTACTTGATTGGTATCTAGTCTGTTTTTTTATATTTGATAGCTATTTGGTAATCTTTTTTTTGTCGTAACATGATTGTCATGGCATTAAGAATGATTTAATTAAATACATGTTACATATACTTCCCAGCTAGACCATGAGGTGCCTTTTCTGTGGGTTTTATGTGCAGTTATTGTAATTCCTTTTCATCCATCTGAAGTTATGAGCTAATGTAGTATGGCTTGTTACATATTTTCAGGATAAACAAGTCAATGAAATCGTCTTGAAAGCAATGGGACAGGCAATCAGCAAGACAGTGGCTATTGCTGAGATCATAAAGGTCTATATCAAGAACCATCTCCTCTGCCCTGTTTCTTACTTCTCAGTTCACAACTAACCCATCGCATGTGTCTTGAAACAGAAAAGGGTTCCAATGCTGCATCAAGATACTGCAATCAGCTCTGTAAGCATAACTGATGTATGGGAACCTATTGAAGAGGGTCTTGTACCGTAAGTTTCTCTTGTCCAATTATTTTATATTTGGATTCATTTTGTGTAGATGACCAAAAGATTGTGTGCATAATCTCCACATGTATATACCTTTGTTGCTTTGTTTGCTTTGTTTAATCATGCGTGTATTTACATATTTTGCAGTGTGGAGATGACTCGCCATGTATCAATGATTTCAATTACACTATCAACTAAGGAGCTAAACACAACCTCTGCTGGGTAAGTGTTGAAGTGCTCTCTGGTTTCAAACTACATTGTGTTTTGTGGATTAAATCTTGATCATTTTCTCTGCTATTTATGCACAAAGATATCAAGCTTATGGAAATTTTCTTTTCTCTTTTATTGGCTGTTCTAACTCGATTCTTTCTCGCCATCTTGCTTTTCTGTAGATATCAAGCTCCATCTCCCCCAGACCAATCAAAGCCACAGCCCAATTACCAACAACAGCAACCAAGACAAGCTCGTGGTCCATACAATGCTGTCAATGAAGGTGATGCGATTGACAACTTATCAACTATGCACCTTTGTTGAATCTTTTCTGTTCCTCACAAATATCTTTGTGTTTCATTAATTGGATTTTTAGATTCATACGGTCGAGGACGGGGGCGTGGTAGAGGCAGAGGTCGTGGCAGAGGTGGAGGATACAGCAACTATCAAGGGGGATACAGCAACTATCAAGGGGGATACACAAACTATCAAGGGGGTGGTTATGGAAACCATCAAGGTATGGTAATTGTTTTTGGTAGCCATTGGGAACTAAAAGTTTTGTTTTTCATCTACTCGTAGTTTCATGAAGTCCCTGTATGATTTCTGAATGCCAATCTGCCACTGACTTGCCCTTCTTTTCTGATAGATAATGGTGGGTACCTGAATCGGGGTAGAGGAAACCATCAAGGTATATGAATTGTTTATGGTAGCCATTGGGAACTAAAACTTTTGTTTTTCATTACTTGTAGTTTCATGAAGTTCCTGTATGAATTCTGAATGCCAACTTGCCACTGACTTGCCCTTCTTTTCTGATAGATAATGGTGGGTACCCGAATCGGGGTAGAGGTGGTGGACGAGGCAGAAGTTGGGGCAATCGTGGTAAGTTAACTTCCATTAGTGGCTGTAGACGTGTAATAACTTTCAGACCGATGTGTTTATTCATGTTTGCATATGTTCATTTAAACGTAAGTGAGGAAGCACTTCATCCTCAAAGATGGGGGTTTAAGGTCCTTGGATAGAACCCACTTACTAGGAGGGAGTGATTCCTACTTTAGTAAAAAAAAAATGTGCTGTATATTAAATATTTGGTCCATGCTTTGCTGTATATGTTATGGGTTCCATCAACTGTGTAAATGGATTTGTGAACATGTTTTACATGCAGTGATGGACTAAATGTGTTTGATTTGCTATTCTAATAGGTACTGGCTATGAAAGAGGGTCTGGTGGTTATGAAAGAAGTTCAGAACCATCAGGGGGCTACGAAAGAGGCGGCTACGAAAGGGGTTCAGGCGGCTACGATAGGGGTTCAGGCGGCTACGATAGGGGTTCAGGCGGCTACGATAGGGGTTCAGGCGGCTACGATAGGGGTTCAGGCGGCTACGAAAGGGGTTCAGGCGGCTACGAAAGGGGTGCTGGCAGCTACGAAAGGGGTGCTGGCGGCTATGAAAGAGGTGCCGGTGGTACTGGTGGTTATGAAAGAGGTAGAGGTCAAGGGGGCAGAGGATATGGTCGTGGGAGGGGACGGATGGGTGGACGCTCTAGGGGTGGTGCGAACCAAGCTTAATTTACAGTAGGTGATATTTTTTGCTTCCGCTATGTGCATGCCTTTTGCCCATGAGGGTGGAGTTTTATCAGAATGCTGTTTGAATAGCGTGAAATGTGGCTTGCAATATTTGGCGTTGTTAAAACAGTTTCTATTTTGATGTTTTACTGCTCTTGCATTGTGTTGATAAGTGCATGTAGACATGGGCAGGCTTGTTTTGGTTGCATTTAGCCAAGTGAAAAATGGTCGGTTTTGGTATTGCTGTAATTCATTTCACAATTTATTGTTGGCAATATTGTATTTAGAGCTTCGTTACAATATATATCTTGATTGCCTTAAACCAATGCAGCCCCTCCTATTATTAATGTCCTATATCAACAAGCAAAACAAAGAAAATCTGTATCATGGTTTGGCTATATGTTGCCCAGTTATTAATATCACTGTTTCTCTTTTTTGCTTGAATTTGGTATATCCAAACTTTGGTAATACTTAATACTGTAACACCACATCTGTTTCTTTGTTCTAATTGTAGAAACTGTGCATTGGTACCAACAACAGTCCCTAGCAAATGGTTTGGAAGGGACTAACCTAAATAGTTAAACACCCAGGTCTAAAACTACCGTTTCTCTAGTGATAGGAGTAGCAGCTTTTACCGTCTACGGCCCCAGAATCTATCAAATATCCCGTGTCGAATGCTAGTAATTATGAAATGTGCGCTATGTGGTGGAGATGGAAGATGTAAGGTGTTTGGATGTTATCAAAGTTGAGAAGGAGACTGATTTCGAAGCAAGCAAACCAGACATTTGCCAAACTAGACTGTTTAGGTTATACATATTGCTTTACATTAACAGGAGATGCCAAAACCCAAGTTAATGAGTAATGAACCATCCAATTTACCGACTTGGTACAAGTTATAGCAAGCAGATGCCACCCTAGTTCAAATTTCTGTTTTCCATTTGCTCTATAATGCTTGGTGGGCCATGGTTGTTCACTTGTTCAGTTGAATTGCCACAGTCCGTCTTTTCTGTCAGCTCGCCATCCTTGATAGAAGCTAACTAGTCACAAACAACATAGAAACTGGCAAAGTACCTGGTCTTAAATTGGTGCCTCAGTTTAATTATTAGGGTTAATTACAAAACACTACCCGAACTGTAATGTTATTTTTATTTTCATACCTAACTATCAAAAACTTGCATTTTCATACCCGAAGTTTCATTTCTTTAGCATTTTACCCTGACCACTAACACCGTTAAATTTTGAGGACATTTTCGTTATTTCAATAAATATATCAGTTTTTACATTTACTTTAACAAAATAATTTATTTTTTTAGGTTATCAAATGCAAATAGAACAATTTACTTTAGCAAAAATATTCAAAAAAAAAAAAACTCCAAAATTAAATATTTATTTTTGCAACAATAGTAATAAAAGTTACTAGAACTCTTGTATGTAACTCCAAATACACACACACACACACACACAGACAAGAGTTCTACTAATATTTATCACTATTGTTGCAAAAATAAATATTTAATTTTGGAGTTTTTTTTTTTTTTTTGAATATTTTTGCCAAAGTAAATTGTTCTATTTTCATTTGATAACCTCAAAAAATAAATTATTTTGTTAAGGTAAATATAAAAAATGATATATTTATTGAAGTAACGAAAATGCCCTCAAAATTTAACGGTGTTAGTGGTCAGGGTATTAAAATGCTAACGGAATGAAACTTCAGGTATGAAAATGCAAGTTTTTGATAATTAGGTATGAAAATGAAAATAACATCATAGTTCGGGTGGTGTTTTGTAATTGATCCTAATTATTATTAAGGGAAGAACAATACGTAAAAATATTGCCATATAAAATTATCAGTTTTGGGAGTTTACGATTGATCTAGTTGAAACTAGACATGCCTCACTCTCTTTCTCTTGGTGACCAAGAACTCTCTAGGTCTACACTTTTTTTTATCAGAAAATAATTGCATTGATAAGCAATCTAGATAGATAGATACATGAGTTCTAACTTCTAAATACATGGGATAACCATTATGGCGTATCCTCTACCCAAACACGAACTACATGAAACAAAAGCATGTATACTCTTTAGGTCTATACTAGTTAATTTCTAGTTCAATTTCGGAGTCTTAACTTTGTACTCTGAATCTTTCTCAAAAAAAAAAAAAAAAAAAAAAAAAACTGTGTACTATGAACGCAGCGTATAGTTAACATGCTACGCCTACATATCCATCTATAAACTTACTTGGCTAAACCCTAACAGTTACTCAGAGACCGAAGAAGGATGCCTTCAACCCTAACTCCTAAATCGAAGTAGCAATCGGGGGATTCCGACCCGATCATGACCATCGCAACGCTCGAGAAGGCCCCGTAGCAGGCTCCGCCGCCAGTCCGGTACGGAAACTTCAGGCTGTCGATCTGAGAATTCGGACGAGCTGCGGCGAAAAGTGTCGCCGACGAGAAAAACGTGCATATCATATATGCGAGACGGCTAGTGGATAAGTATGAGATGTTGGTTGAGTTTTTCAATTGCTTGATAGTTCGATTCAGATGCTAAGGGCTAAGGGATTGAAGACGAGGTTCAAGAATATCTACCCTGTCGTTGAGGATATGTCTGACATGAGGTTTATGTTCGGTCACTTGGCTCAGTTGAAGTATATATTGCCTGAGGTGATTGAGACCAAGAAAATGCTTGTGGTGGATAAGCAAACCGGTTGTGTGAAGCCGGATCTTCGTGTTGCTTTGAATGTTCAAGCGTTGCAGAATGATGTCAAGTTCAACAAGACACTGAATTTGAGAAGGGTGTTTCGTGATCGGCTGGTAGAGGTTTTGAGATCCCATCCTGAGGAAGCTCTTCCCCATCCCTTTAACTATGGCCAGCTAGATATATATCCAAATGGGGTCAAGCTCTTGCCCTCCTCATCCATTCCTGAGTCCTGATCCACCCAAGGCATCCCTCCAAGCTTCAAATCTTTCGGTTTCGGAGTCAAATCTCAATACAGTTTGCTCTGTTAAGGAAGATAGTATTGTCGTTTCCTTTCATGGTCAAGTGCATGCAGCCCCAACCAAAAAGATAAACCCTTCAGAGGATGATGGTTTGCCTGGAAATAGTACTGTCATTCAATCTGCGCCAGGGAAGCTTGCTTCAACTCTAGAAAAGATTTTTTTCTACTCCAGCTAGGTTGATGGTGCCTAGCACACCTGCACCGCACCCACCAAAGCGATGTTTTATGATCCCAGAGGATAGCTCGCCAAGCAAGTTGGTCAGGCGTCCTCTACGCACCATGGCGCTGAAATTTGACACTCCTGTCAAAAGTAGGAATGCTGAAGATGAAGTTGTGTGTACTGATGACGGATATGATTCATGGGGATGTTTTCCAGTTGGTTAGAGAGAAGGAGCGGAAGGCTACAACCTATAGAAGAGAGAGCTCCGGCCATCACACAAGCCAAGAAGCGGCAGGAAATGATTGCCAACCTACCTAAATTCTTTGACAGGATTCAGTTAATGAACCGTCCTGTTTTCACCAGACAGGAGCTTGTACACAAAATATTATTTAATTAACTGGCCGGAAATTGGCAGAAAGAATGTTGAAGAGCAACTTAACTTGCTTATGGAATTGGTTCCAAATTGGATTTTTGAAAAGAAACTTATTGGAGGAGATTTGCTTTTCATAACCGTCTTGAAGAATTTTTTATTTTTTTTTGGCGAGGGAAATACAAGTAATTAAGGGAAAGAAAATAAAAGACAAAAGAAAAACAAAAAAACTTGGCACAGACTTCTAATGAGGGCACGGTAACCCGTCATACACCAGAATGTTTTGCAGGGAGGAAGGAGGGTTCATCACCCAATTTGAGGGGCAAGAATCTGATAAGGCAAGGGCAGCGACGTGATCTGCAGCACGATTTGCCTTCCTGCTGGTCTATAACCAGTTGATTTGCCGGGTTGATGAGAGGTACCGGGCTTGAGCAAACAAATTTGAAACCTTCCAATCTGAGGGAGGGGTTCCAGAAATCATGGCTTTGATAAGAATATCTGAGAGTCGGAGGCAAAGATTACCGTCTTTGAAGAATTAGCGAAGTGGGCTGGAGAATGAGTCTTTAGTTTATGATGTGCTCATATTATCCTATTTTTCTAAGTTTTTTATGCTTGAGATTTGTGTTTAGTTCTATTCTTTATGACTTATTTACGTTAATTTAATGTTTTTGTAAGTTTGTGTCGACGTAGATAGTAAGAAAATGGAGCTAAAATGCGTAAATAAAAGATTGAAAGACGACTGCAATCCCAAGTTTCAGAATATGCATGTGCAAAACATCCAACTTTGCCGAATTACTGGGAATTACTCAGATCGAATCAGACTATGAGCCTTACATCATTGGAAAGCTACAAATGTCTACTTTATGTAAGATTTTACGGATCTTGATTTCAGTACTTTTAGACAGAGTTATAATCATTTGAGTGAAAAAAGGTCACATCAGCAAATCTGCTCTGGAAATTACAAGCTTTTGTAGAGAACTCAAGTTCCGTGTCACAAGACCGTCAAACCTAAAGCTTCAAGGACAATAATGCAGATGAGGATTCAAGGAGTACATGTATTCCCATTTCTACAAGAGATATCTCAAGGTTTTCCCATTCCATATCAAGAAAGAAGTATGAATCCAAGTCTTACAAGGAAACTGAAGTCAAAGATGAGCAGAAAACTTCTCTATTTAAGGGAGCACGAATTCACATGAAAAAGGAGATCTCGGAAGCACATCGAAGACACCTAAAGGAGCAGAGATCATCCATCCATCTTCCTCTTCATCCCTTTTCCATCTTTTCTATGTTTTACTTAGTTATCTTTTGCTAAACCTTTTCTAGAGTTAGAATTATGCCCTAACATGATTGTTTATGTTTTTGATGAATGATTAATGAATTTATAGTTTCCTTATGATGAATTCTTAGTTACTATTTTAAAGTTTAAACGATGCTATATGTTTGAGTTGTTTGATTGATCACTTTAGGACTTTGCATCTAGTAATTAGAAAATGAATTTGAGGCGTACCTGTAATATAATTCAAATTAGATTCTTATGATTAAGAGTTGTGAATTACATTATTGTCGTAACTGAAGTAATGGTTTGCATGATTCTCTTGTTTTGTAAAACATAATGAGTCTTACATGTTAAATTTATGTCGTAACTTGATAGACTGCATGCTAGGATATACGACATCTGCCATACCTGGAGAGAATCATACACTTAAGGAAAACTATGGTCTAAGTGTCGTACCTGGACTTAGATACGAGAATTATTATCTAGAGAAACGAAAGAGTTTATTAGTTGTATCGATACATAAATAGGATTGTTAGTGGTTGATTCTGACACCCTAGGTTCCATGTCTTTGCTCTTCGACTTAGTTTGTTGTTTGTTTCTTTTGTTATCTGAAAACCTAAAAAGCCATACTTTTGTTGCCTTGATTGTTTTTGTGTTCTTAGTTTAGATTAATTAAGTTAGGATTTAAATTGATTATCAATCTCTAGTTAGAACGACCTTGTACTTGCATAAGCTATATTACAACCAATTCGTGATTCGTGCACTTGCGAGTTTTAATTAAAATTTCACAACATTTTACCCTAAGAAGCTAACTCAGGATCCTTCATTGAGCTTCTTGTAACATGTTTTGGTAGTTTTTGTTTTTTCTTTTTCTTTTGGAGTTCATATTATAAAGAGTAATTTTATTCATACATCTCTAGAAAAATTGGAAACTAGAGATTTTATCTTCATGACATTTTCCTACTCTGTCTTTGTACTGTGTCTAAGTTGAAACTAGCTAGACACTTTGTCTTCATCACTTCATTTGTAGTGTGACAATTAGGCTTTTGTACGTGGATATTTACCTATATATTTAGGTCATAGATTCTCTATAGGACTATAGAAATCAATCATCATCATCTGAACTAGTTCTATGGTATATCATCATCAACTAGACGATTTAACTTATCCGAGAATGATATCTATGAAGATGGTTCAGAAGGTTGATCATCTATCTATGCATTTCGTACGCCTTCTTCATCTAAATCCACCCAAATGTATCCGGCTGCTTTAAAGTTCAGGTTCATTAGCACAAAAAAATCCTATGCTGGCTCTCATAAATTCAAGAGATAGATATCGGATATCCGGTGATGTACTGATGTTAGATGATTAGAGTATTACAAAAAGAAAACGTACGTTATCAGTTCATGTTACTAAACAGGTTTTGCCTGCTTCGTTTTCAATAATTCCAATTGGAGTCGATTATTCAAAGTGTGGAGGCGGATGGAAGATAAATTTATCTTCTTTTTTCCGTCTGAAAGAGAAATGAATCGATAATACCAAAATGACAAAAGACTAATTAAGAATAATGCATCAAATTCTATATTATCGATAATCATGTAGTAATTGGTGTGACTCTTATCGAAATAGCTTATCATTAAAAAGATAAGCGGTAGAGTAGAGAGACTTCATGTGACATTTAACGAAATGGCATGCCCTAGAGAGAGCACCAATGAATTTGATTGTGTCATATACGGGTTGGAATCCACTTTCTATAGAAACTACATTATCCCTAACCAAAAGGTAACATATCGAAAGAAAGACTCGTATATGTCTATATTTGATCGAGATGGAGTGAAATACATATGCGCACTTTTATATGTTATGCCAATTAATGTACTTTAAGATGAATGCATATACATCTATCAAACTTGACTAATAGCACTCCGGTGACGTATGGTAATTAACATTTTTTTGAACTCAAAAGACAATTTTGTCATTAGTACTAAAGTAGAAGTACAATACGAATCGATATGTTGTCATGCGTACAGAGGCCAAATAAGATCATCTGATCCATATGAGGGTTGCATCCTCATTACAAATTTCGGTTCATAAGGAGCCTATAATCTAATAGCAAATAGACCATAAGCTAAGATCTCACCTAAAAAACCTGAAAAAGACTAAAAGAAAGATAGACTCAAGACGTCACGAGGCACAAAAAGTGCTTAGAGTCCTAATGAAAGGAACTTATTGTACTAGAAAATTATAAACTGAAAAGCATCCCAAAACTTAAAAAGAAATTAAACCTAAACCCAAAACAGTTGACCTAGCCCAAACTTTCCTTCACAGTTGCAGGAAGGACATGGAAGATGAACACCGTAGCCGTCGCCGCCGTGAGATGAAGTTGCATTCGTGAGACATCACCGTCGTGGGACGCCGCCTCCTTGTTCTGCGCAGCCACAAGCACACCCCAAGGAGAAGAAACTCCATCGTCGCCACGAACTTAGAGACCAAACAACATCTCCACCAAACCAAAACTCCTCCTAAGAATAGACAAGGACGGAGATGGAATCGGATAGATGAAACCATATCTGCTCCTCGAGTCCATGGTGCCATACCTCCACTCTGATCTGAAAAGCCACGCTGATCAAAAGCTGTTAAGAACCTCTGACCAATTATCTCTCAAAACATTTGGTTGCTAACATATCCTTCATCCGACAACAAAGTCATACGGCTTCAACAAATCTAGAGACCTGCCTAGCGTTAGACCGTCGCCGGATGAGGGTGGGATTTCGTGGTTGGCGGCCGACTTAGAGAGAGAGAGAGAGAGAGAGAGAGAGAGATGGCTTTTATGGTAATTAACATTAATCATGCTTAAGTGGTTTATAATAAGCATGATGCAAGATCGAAAAGCTAATAACAAAGAGCATGAATCTTCACTCGATCAAAATAGAAAGAGTGAGAGGAAACCAACAACTCGTTAAATTATGAGTCAAAAGCCCTATAACTGAAAGCATAAATAATAAAACACTATACATGTATGCTAATATTGTCGTCGCTATCACTGTCAGCAACTGTGAATAAGTGAAGAGTGCTAAATTAAAACATTAAAGCCCGAGTACTTGATGCTAACGAATCCCAATACACAAATCATGTTGTAGCGGGAAAACTCCGTCAAAATATATTCATGTACCAATAACAGTAGAGAGGACTGTTAGGAGAAAGTGATCGAGAAGCAAATAAAAATGGCAAGCTAAGGATCCCAGGAGGGTTCATTTGCAGCACGACACGTGTGGCAGCCGACACGTTGATTGGCAGTTGAACACAAACCTACATGAATGAATGGAGTCTTCATTCCACACTTTGTTCATTCTCATCGCTAAATAATTGCCTTTGTTTTCTCCCTTGCTTGTATATAAATTGAACTACTTTTTCTCTCTCTTTCTCACTCTCGCTCTTTGGGATCGAGTAGACCCAGTTCCAGCTCCCTCCTCTTCCTCCTATTTTCTTGTTGATTATTACAGCAAACTCAGAAAAATACAGCACCCCAGGAAGCTGTCTGTTCTTATATTTCGGATAGATATAAAGGTAGAAAGGAGAGAGAAGAATAATGGAGGGTTTTAAGATGAACAGCAACAGCACTACGACTGCGGCTACGAAAGGGAAGAAGGATGAGCTTTATCATGTTATTCACAAGGTGCCTTCTGGTGATACTCCTTATGTTAGAGCCAAGCATGCTCAGGTAATACTACTATTCCTACATACTATTACATCATTGACTTCCCTTTTGAGACCTCTTTTCTATTTGTGCTGCACTGCTGCATGGTTCAATTAACTTGTTCACCACGACTTCTGCATCAACGAAACTTGTCTGGTTAGCTGAGGAATGATGAAGGAAATTAAGTTTTTCGGATTTCTCATTAATTCATTATTGCATCTCTTCCATCTTTGTTTTGGGTGCCTGTTTGGCATTTCTCATCAGCTGATTGCCAGCAAGTGCTCGATATTGACATATATATGGTGAATGTTTGATCAACCTACCAATTCAGACAGTTAATTGATCATTTAATCATTATCTTTGCCAATGATCATCATATGTAACTCAAAATTGTTGTTTCCATATATATGATATTTGAAGCACGATCATATTATTTGACTGATGAACATTACGAGTTGACTTAGAGGTAATCCTGATCTGTAATCGATCAGGTCTCCATTTATATAAGTTGTATGTATATTCAGCAATGCAATCGTTTTACCACGATTAATTGGTAAGTCAGATTTGAATGTCCTTTCCAGGTGTAAATGAGATCTAAATCAAGGTGATAGATCGATCGAAATATATGTTTTAGCTATACTATATATAATATATACAAATTTAGCCAACATATGTATTTAACGTAATCATTTTATTTCTGTAACTTAATTTGGGTTTCATTTTCATGAAGTTGTGTCAAGTAGTCAACAATATCCAAGACAAGCGTTAAAAATTTATCTTCAACTGTACGTGTTTGAAGTCTCTCAGCAATGTGATCAATAATTTCATCACTTTAATTTTCTAATTGCTACTACAGATGTGATGTACATGATCTGAGTCATCTGACCTGAACAGAAAGCAGATGTTTACCTTTTGTTTTTTGTTTTTTGTTTTTGTTTTTTTGTTTTTTTTGTTTTTGTTTTACTGGTGAATCTGACCTGAAATGTTCACACATTCCACTGGTAATATCTACTTGTTCTAATTCTGTTTCCCCTTACGGCCTTCCCTCGCAATCTAATCATATTTTTCGTATAACAATATTTCAGCTTGTTGAAAAGGATCCAGAGGCTGCAATTGTGTTGTTTTGGAAGGCAATAAACGCAGGAGATAGAGTAGACAGTGCCCTAAAGGATATGGCTGTGGTGATGAAGCAATTAGACAGAACTGAAGAAGCCATTGAAGCTGTCAAGTCCTTCAGAGGCCTTTGCTCTAAACAAGCACAAGACTCGCTTGATAATGTTCTCATCGACTTGTACAAGAAATGTGGGAAAATCGAGGAACAAATTGACTTGCTCAAGAGGAAGCTGAGGTTGATATACCAAGGAGCAGCCTTCAATGGCAGACCGACTAAGACTGCACGCTCTCATGGGAAGAAGTTCCAAGTCTCTGTTAAGCAAGAAACCTCCAGATTATTGGTACGTACGCATCTTATCCTAATCACTTAGAAATGTGTCTGAGAAGATTTATTCTCTAATTTGGATGCTAATGAAGAGTTGCTTGATGCATAAGTGCATTATGACTAATGTCGATTCGTTTGTATGTCAATATCTCATTCGCTTAGGGTTTAACTTTCAAGTTCGGGAAGTGAAACCCTAATTATAATCACCCCTCTACTCCTCTAGCACTTCCAAACCCTTGTAGTAAAGTAGTGCACATCATATTGATGAATTGAAAGAAATTTGTTGACTCAATTTTCAGGGAAATTTGGGTTGGGCATACATGCAGAAAGGAAACTATATGATGGCAGAGGTAGTGTATCGAAAAGCTCAGATGATCGATCCTGACTCCAATAAGGCATGCAACTTGGGACTCTGCCTGATCAAACAGGGCCGCTATGAAGATGCTCAGTTAGTACTTGAGGATGTATTACAAAGTCGACTTCCGGGTGCCGATGAGACTAAGTCGAGGAGAAGGGCACATGAACTGCTAATGGAATTGAGGTCCATACATGATGATCTACCTGAATCACTGGACTTGTTGGCGCTAGATGATGATTTTGTAAAGGGGCTTGAGCAGTTGATGAATGAATGGGGTCCTTTTAGATCCAAGAGGCTCCCCATCTTCGAAGAAATCTCTCAATTCAGAGATCAAATGGCATGTTAATATTGGTTGCTTTTTTAGTTATTTTCAAAGAATTTTTTCTCTAGCTTTGGTGTACTTCTCTGGTTGATAAATGATAATGTAGGTGTGGTAAAATTGGTTGTGGTGCAACATATGCCTAGACCAGAAAGACAGAAACATAATATTGCATGTGTAAGGATGTCTAGGTAAAATAAGGCTCCCCTTGTACACGATGATTGTGGAGGGACGAAAAAAATTAGTAACAAGAATATGAGCTGGAACCAACAATTATTGGTTCCGTTTGGTATTTCAGTCTCTTTAGGGCATGTTTGTTACAGGGGATTAAGAAGTACCGTATTGCCTTATCTAATCTAAGTTTACAGATCTCATGTTATTGAATCATCAGAATATTCCTACAAAATAATCATTAAAAATAATCTTAACCATCTTGTTGTCACAGGCACAAGATACGGATTCAAATTTGCTCCTTACCTTATTTCTCCACCTTCATCCCCACCCACCTAGATACATGACACATATCTCATTTTTTTTTAACTCATCTAACCATGGTTAACAATATAAATCTAAAATTATTTATTTAATTTAAATGACTAATTTAAATTTGTAAGATTGGGTATTGAGTTTTAAGGTGTAAAAGTTTAGGGTTTTAAGGTTTGAGTTTTGAGGTTTGGGGTTTAGGGCATATTCTTTTATCATGATTAGACATATTTAAGTAAAACCCTAAAACCCTAAACCCAAAACCCCAAACTCTAAAGGCCTAAACCCTAAACCTTAAACCCTAAATACCCAACCTCTCAAATTTATATTAAATAAATAATTTATATTGTTAACCATGATTATGTGAGTTAATGAAAATGGACATGTGTCATGCATTTAGGTGAATGAGGATGAAGGTGGGGAAGTAAGGGTGGGGAGCAAATTTGTATCCCACAAGATACATTGGTCGAACCAATGTTTCGCATGCTAAAAGCTACAACATTTCATGCTAACATTGTAAAACCTTGAGAAGAAGACTTACGGCATATTCTAGACACGCAAAATTACAACATACAATCTCATTTTCACAAAATAAGTAATTGTTTGCCAATGCTCTTGCAAATCTTTTCTTTGATAAAAGTGGTCTTACATATCTTGGTAACTCTATCTCGGATATACACATTTCCATCTTGTTATACATAACTAGCCGCGATACTCGCGTGTCGAAAACGTTTTCAATAGGTAGTTTTTTTTTTCTCATTTGTAACTGTTTTTTTTTTTTTTTTCATTTAATGAAGTTAGTGGGTAGTGGAGACTGAGGAGTTTCTTGATAGTTATAACTCTCAGTTGCAGTTACTATTTCCCACTTTTCTCTTAGTTATCTCATTTTTTATTTATCTTGTTTTTTTTTATCTCTTTACCATAATAACCTTCGTGTTTGATTGTAAAGGTAATATGATAGCTGGGCAAAATCAGCAGTTCACATTTTGGTGAATTTGTTGAATGCCTGGCTTTATTCTAGTAGAGATGTCATATTTCTAGTAAAACAAAAAGAGAAAAAAAAGGAGAATTTGTAGAATGCATATACAGTAATGTTCACCTAATCAGTTGTCACGCCCCAATTTTGGAATGAAATTTTCAAAAATTTCGGCATGATCTAACTTAAAATATTAACATCCCAACATGTTGTCAACAACAACATAACAACAACAAAACTCAACTACATAATAGAAATTTTCACAAGATCTATCACTGAATTAAGATTACACTTTCTTGTTTACATAACGTACAAAACAAGAACATGAGAACAATCTCATGACTTAAATACTGTCTATTCAAATCTAAAGCTATACAGAGTCTGATAAAAGAAAGGAGAACCCTGCCACTACGCCTCCTTCTCACCCCTGCCGATCCTTACCTGCAGGTCTAACCCATACACCAAGAAATGGTGCACCGGGATTGTAGAATAACAAACCCGGTAAGCTAAAAAGCCCGTATGAATAAACTCAAAAAAATACTCCACATTTAATGTCACGCCCCGACTTATAAATTTTACCTTAATTACTAGCATTGTGGTAATAAGAATTTTACCGTCTTCGTCATTGAATTTATAGTCCTAAAGTCCCTAGAGGTGTGTTGAGAGACGAATATTTCGAAAGAATTATTCGAAGGAAGAAAATGTGACGACGGTAAAAATGGTAAATTTTAGCTAGTAAAAGGTAATTTTTATTGGGGTATTATTTTGGGGTGTTGAATTTTTGGAATTGTGGGTTAAATATGGTGTTGGATCGGCTGGGCCGAGCCCAACCCATTTTTCTTTTTTCTTTCTCTCTTTTCCTCCCGGTTTTCTCTTCCCCGAGCCCTCCCGTTTCCTCCTCCCTGCCGGATCTTCCGACCGCCCGTCCGCCGCCGTCCGGCCGCGTCAGACCGCTGCACCGGTCCCAAACGATCAGTCTCCAACCCAGCTACAATTCTAGACCGGTGGCAGCCTCCCTAGCGCCGCCGTGAAGGAGGAATCGACGCCGAAAGCCCCGACTGCCGGAAACTTCTTTTCGCCGGAACTCCTTCCTCCGGCCGCCATATCCGGCGAGCCTTGGCTCAAAAGGAAGCCCTCCTCCCGTGCTTCAATCCCTCCAAAGGGCTCCTTCCATCTCGAGCTAGGTAAGGAGAAATCGGTATTTGAAATTCTAGGGCTTTATTGTGTGTTTGTGTTCGATTGACTTGGTTAGGCTTAGAATTTGAGTTTGTGGTAGTTAGGAATGTTGTAGAGGAGGTTGAGAGGAAGGTGCTGTTAAATTTTTGTAGCATTTGCAGGTCGCCGGAGTTGGTCGTCGGTCGCCGCCGGCGCCGAGAAAATGTTTTTGGTGGAGAAAATTATGAGGAGTTTAATGGAATGAGTTTTAGAATTTTTGGAGGAGTTTTGGATAGGTTTTGGAATTTGTTAAGTTTGGTATTTTGGCGGATTAATAAGTTAAAATCCGACCATTGGATTATTGTGATGATTAGGACGTTGGAAGGTGATTTTGAGGATGTCGGTATTTATGGAGATTTATGGTTGACAATGAAGTTAAGATTTAGGACGATAGGCATGGTGAGCGCGGGAAGCTCATATTTATTTATGCCTATTTTTTTTGAACGTTGGGATTTTATTTGAGGAATTATTTATGTATTGGAACAGGACACGAGGAGGCTCGAGCAGAGGAGACCTCCGGCCGACGTCAGGCTTAGGCCTAAGTTGTGAGTGGACCTTTGTTTTTAAATAATGTTTTATTGTTGGAATTTATCCTGAGTTGAGGATTTCGGTGATTTTACTCACTTTATTTAACGTTTATGAATATAGTATGTATATGAGAAAATGCTAGCTAGCAATACGTGCTCCCCTCATAATAAGGGAAAATGCCATTATGAGGTGACGTGAGCGTTAGACGCCAGCGTCCTAGCCCTGTAAGACTTTCTACTTTCCGAGTTCATTCTATGTTTTTAGATTCATTCATAGAATTCGTACAGGGAGTGAACACGTATAAATACCACCCGGTCTCCCCCCCCATACTGAGGAAAAATGCCACTATGGGGTGACGTGCGCGTTAGACGCGAGCGTCCAAGCCTGGTATGACTATCTACCTTCAAGCTTATTCATAGATAGCATACATGGAGTAGACGGGTGTGAATACATACTGATATAATTATATAATTTTAGCCGGAGAGGCTGTATTGTTTAAGATTTGGAGACTAACCAGAGCTAGTCGTGTCCTTGTTAGTTTTTCTTGGGGAAATATTATTGTTGTCCAGATTATTTTGTTCACTCACCCTGACGTGATTAAATATTTTTCCCTGGGCTTTTCCTTCGTTTTAATTGCCCAGTCTGCAGAGTTCGGGTGGGGTCTAGAAGGAGGCGCCGAGGCATAGTTACCCACTTTTCCACTACTGTTTGCCAGTAGGTCATCTGTTTAACCCACTAAGATTTTCTTCAGCTTCCGTTGTCTTTCTTGTAGTAGCTCTGAATATTTTCGGAAAAATAATTGTGTACTATTTTATTCAGTTATTTGGATGAAAGTGACGTTTAATATTTTGGGTTAAAAGGGTGTTCTATATTTTTCCGGGTTAGGGTTGTCCATTTTCAAGGGAGGTTTGCCGAGTCCTTCGGTAAATTTTCCTTGGAGGTGGTCCCCGCAGGACTTACCTCGGGTTTCAGGGTGAAATTCGGGGTGGGTCTTGACATTTAACACATCCAACATACCAAAAAGTGAAATTTGATCAATAATTAAAAACCACACATTAACAAGAAATGTACTCATGAGTCCCAGATATTTAATAAATACCCCTCACGACCTACAACAACAATATGTGTACCCATGGGTCCCAGATACCATCAAGTATCTCCCGTGACCTACACCGACAGACGGACTAGAGCTCTAATTCCTAACCGTAACCAATCACCCGGCCAAAGGCTTGGAACCCGGTTTGACTGTCCAATACCAAATAAAAAAAATAAATAAATAGCATCTTAACCGTAACCAATCACATAATTAATGGCTTGAAACCCGGTTAGGCTATTTATTCAACAGTCATCATATCACAACATCATTATCAACATCACAAGATTTACATCATAAAATTATATCATTCACAATGATATAATTATATGAACAATATAAATTATTCCAATAAAATAGCTTCTCCCAATTTAATAAAATTATGATCATATGAGCCTTAGAATAACACATAAGAAAACATGTTTTATCTTACCTATGAGCCGTTGACGATCAATCTCTTATATTTTTAAAACTAATAAAAGCAAAATATTAAATCACATCCTAATCATTATCCTCCTCAAATGACCATAATTAAACTTGGTTCAAAGGTGAACCTTGGTGAGGTTTACTCACCTAAAATAATCCTGCTGCGTTCCGCAACACAAGAGCCAAGGAACCCAACAAACTCACAAATCACCTAAAAATATACAAATAAAACCCTTAGTAAAAACACCACAAGGATTAAAATACCCTTAACTTAAAGGTTGCCAAAAGAAGGGCAATCCTTCCTCCAAGACCTCTCAAGGTCATCGGCCACTCAACAACAATACTACCACTCTCCAAGATCCAATTTTCCAAGTTTCCGACCTAACAAACCCCTAGAACCAACTTAGCACCTACAAGACAAAACTTACTCAACACTCAAACTTCATACACAACAACACCCTAGCAATAACAAGGACTAGCTAACACGGTAACCAAGGCCTTTGCCCTGCCCGGACGCACTCCCACGCGCCGCCATAGGCGGCGGCGAGTGAGCTTCACGCGCCTCCACCAACTTCACAATTTGGGGAAACTCACAACATGAAACTTGTAGATTAGAGCATGGTGAACAACTTTAATACCTGAGGTTTCAACCAAAACTGGCCGGAACCGGCCGGAAACTACCCCGAACAGCAACCCGAAATCAAACTACAAAACCTGCAAATTCGGGTTCAAAAACTCAAAAACTTGATTCAATCTATGCCTAGCCATAACCAGGAGGAGGGGACCAGAACTCACCTAAAGTTGTCCCTCATCGCCGTTGTAAACGGTGGCTCCGACCTGTGACACAGCAGCCCCCTTTCCCGGCCAAAAACTCCTTTCCCGACATGTTATGCCGGGCAGCAGCTGCCCAGCCTTGAAGAGGTAGCCGGTGGGAGTCGAACGGGACCGGTGGCGGCCAAAACGGTGGTCGGACGTCCGACTTCTTCTCCGGTGAAAGTGGCGACTCGGGGAGGAAGAGAGAGAGAGCAGAAACAGTTTTTAGAAATTAGGTTTCTACCCCCAAAACTTTTCTATTTAACCCAAAACCCAAAAAAAAAGTTACCAACTTCCGCTGACCATAACTTCTTCATCCGACGTCCGTTTCACGTGTGCCGTATGTCTACGAACTCGTACTGACGAGCTCTACAACTTCTATGAAGGAAGTTTTCGAAGATAACTTACGGAAAATAAAGTCAACTTTTTGGTCCCTTAAACGTCAAAACACTTTAAAATAAACTCCCGAACTTCAACTTCGCATAAACCAATAAGAATTTCCATAAATTTTCTTTCATTAAAAAAGAGAATAATACAAGGAAAATGGTATGGAAATCTAGGGTATTACAATCTACCCCCCTTAAAGGAATTTCGCCCCGAAATTCACAAGTACTAACCCAAAAATAACTTGGGGTACTTAGTCCTCATATCCGACTCTAACTCCCAAGAAGCATCTCCCTCATCATGGTGACTCCAACACACCTTAACCAAATCGACTTCCTTCCTTCAAAGCCTCTTGGTTGATCTATCTAAGATTCGAACCGGTTCAACAACAAAGGTTGCATCCGCATTCACCTTGATAGTTCCATAATCAATCACATGTGATGCATCTGGAACATACTTCCTCAACAAGGACACATGAAA
This sequence comes from Fragaria iinumae, assembly GCA_009720345.1. Lineage (NCBI taxonomy): Eukaryota > Viridiplantae > Streptophyta > Magnoliopsida > Rosales > Rosaceae > Fragaria > Fragaria iinumae. The sequence goes on along the minus strand of CM019118.1, from coordinate 20,976,733 downwards.
CACATTGTGTACCCCGGACATGATAGGAGGTAAGGCAAGCCGATAAGCCAAATCTCCTACTCTTTCCAAAATCTCAAAAGGCCAACATACCTGGGAGCCAACTTCCCCTTCTTGCCAAATCTCACCACCCCTTTCATAGGAGAGACCTTCAAGAACACATGGTCCCCGACATCAAACTCTACTTGCCTCCTCTTCAAGTCGGCATAGCTCTTTTGCCTGCTTTGCACCGTTCGGATCCTATCTCGGATAGTAGAGACCTTCTCAGTCGTCTCTTGCACAATATCAGGACCCAACAGCTCACTATCACCCACCTCCGCCTAACAAACAGGAGATCTACACGGCCTTCCATAGAGTGCCTCATATGGTGCCATGCCGATACTAGAGTGATAACTATTGTTGTAGGCAAACTCAATCAGTTGGAGGTGATCCTCCCAACTTCCCTTAAAGTCCATGAAACAAGCCCTCAGCATATCTTCTAACACCTGATTCACCCGCTCAGTCTGCCCATCAGTCTGAGGGTGAAATGCTGTACTCATGTCTAAGGTAGTACCCATGGCTTTCTGAAAACCACCCCAAAACTTTGAAATGAATCGGGGGTCTCGATCTGAAACAATCGAAGTAGGCACTCCATGAAGTCTCACTATTTCCTTCACATACAACTTGCACAAGGCATCAACCGTGTATGTCATCGACACGGGAAGGAAATGTGCCGACTTCGTCAATCGGTCAACAATAACCCATATAGCATCATGTCCAAACTTGGACTTAGGCAGTCCAGTCACAAAGTCCATAGAGATCTGCTCCCACTTCCAAGTAGGAATAGGTAATGGTTTCAACATACCTCTAGGCCTTTGATGCTCCGCCTTCACCTGCTGACAAGTGAGGCACTTGGACACATACTCTGCTACATCCTTCTTCATCCCATTCCACCAGAATTGCCTACGCAAATCTTTATATATCTTGGTGCTCCCTGGGTGCACCATATAATGAGAACGATGTGCCTCCCAAAGGATCTCCCCTTTAAGATCCCTACTATCTGGGACACACAGTCTCAATCTATACCTCAAACCACCATCCAATCCAACCGACCACTCCGAAGGACAATCATCCAACAAATCCACCACTAACTCCGCTAACGTTGCACGTGAGAACTCGTCATGTGCTTGGCCTTGGGTGATCCTGGAAATGAAGGTGGGTTGCACAGAGGCGCTTCCAAGGAAGATCCCCAGCTCCCTGGCTGATGACAGAATGCCAAACTCAGATGCAGTCTCCAACATGAGCCACTCCTGCACCATGATAGAGGCGACTATACCCCTAGGCTTCCTGCTCAATGCATCCGCCACCACATTGGTTTTCCCAGGGTGATACTCCAAAGTGAAGTCATAGTCCTTAAGGAGCTCCATCCACCTCCTTTGCCTCATGTTCAAATCTTTCTAAGAGAATAAATACTTCAAACTCTTATGATCAGAAAAGAGTTCGAACTTCTCTCCATACAATTAATGCCTCCAAATCTTTAAGGCAAATACTACTGCAGCTAGCTCTAGGTCATGAGTGGGGTAATTCTTCTCATGAACCTTCAACTGTCTAGAGCCATATGCCACAACACCACCAAGCTGCATCAACACACAGCCCAAACCTCGGTGAGATGCATCGCTATAGACCACATAGCCAACACCACTAATAGGAATGACCAACACTGGGGCCATAGTCAATCTAGTCTTCAACTCCTCAAATGCATTCTCACACTCATCGGTCCACACAAACTTGACATTCTTCTTTGTCAACTTGGTCAAAGAAGAAGCAATACTAGAAAACCCCTCAATAAATCTCCGGTAGTATCCTGCCAATCCAAGGAAACTACGGATCTCGGTTGGAGTAGTGGAGCGGCTCCAATTCAACACAGCCTCCACTTTAGAGGGATCCACCGAAATCCCCTCCTTTGACACCACATGACCAAGGAACTTGACCTCTTCCTTCCAAAACTTACACTTCTCAAACTTAGCATACAACTTGGCCTCCCTAAGAACCTGTAGTACGATCCGTAGATGCCTATCATGATCCTCCAAGGTCTTGGAGTAAATCAAAATATCATCTACAAATACTACCACAAACACATCCAAATAAGGACTGAACATGCGGTTCATCAAATCCATAAATGCAGCAGGTGCATTGGTCAGACCAAATGGCATAACAACAAACTCATAATGGCCATATCTTGTCCTGAAAGCGGTCTTCGGAATATCCTCCTCCTTCACCCTCAATTGATGATAACCGGACCTCAGGTCAATCTTAGAGAATACCGTAGCACCTCTAAGCTGATCAAACAAATCATCAATCCTAGGCAAGGGATACCTATTCTTGATGGTCACCTTGTTCAACTCTCGGTAATCCACGCACAACCGGAGTGTAGCATCCTTCTTCCTCACAAACAACACTGGTGCACCCCAAGGCGAGGTGCTAGGTCTAATGAACCACTGCTCAAGAAGACCCTCAATCTGAATCTTCAACTCCTAAAGTTTAGTTCTCCCCATCTGATAAGGAGTCTTTGATACCGGTGAAGTACATGGTACCACATCTATAGCAAACTCCACTACCCTCTTAGGAGGTAATCCCTGAATCTCCTGAAACACATCACTAAACTCAGAGACTACTGCAATATCCGCAATACCCACGGTACTATCGACAGCCTTAATGTGAGCTAACACTCCTTCCCACATGGCCGTGTCCGACCTATGACAACGATAGCGAAAGCTCTGCTGTCCAGGAACGTGAAATGACACCACCATATCAAAACAGTCAATCACAACATGGTTTGACCTTAGCCAATCCACTCCCAAAATCACATCATAAGAGCGGTCTGGAATCACAATCAGAGATGCAAGGAACTCTCTCCCACTAATCACTAAAGGGCAAACACCACACAAAGTGCCTAGCTCGATAGAAACATCGAGTGGCGATGAAACACACAATGATCTAGTAAGCGGTGTAGAAGTCAAGCCTAATGCCCTCACCACCGAGCTAGATATGAAGGAATGGGTTGCCCCCGTATCAAACAAAACTGTAGCAAGCAGATCATAAACAAGAATTGTACCTTCCACACCTGCACCACGCTGACCAATGGTATAGACTCTGGCTGGTGCTGGAAGTAACGGCCTCTGCTGATGACCCTGCCCTCCAGCTTGAGGTCGGGTGCAATCCCTAGCAAAATGGCCTGCTTGCCCACAAGTGAAGCATCCCTGCCTCCTGGGCTTCGTGCATGCCGAAGAGAAGTGGCTCAGCTCACCACAGTTGAAACACTTCAGGGGTGCTACCTGCCTAATAGGTCTAATAGGTGCAGCTGCTGCTCTAGCTGGAGTCAGCTGATGAGTGCGCTGCCTCTTCCCAAAACCACCTCTGTGGTACCCTGCACTGCTACCCCCTGCTAGGGCCTTGCCCTTCCCTTGAACATCTCTCTGCCTCTCTGTCTCATGCATGGCCATTTCCACAAGATCTATCACTGAATTAAGATTACACTTTCTTGTTTACATAACGTGCAAAACAAGAACATGAGAACAATCTCATGACTTAAATATTGTCTATTCAAATCTAAAACTATACAGAGTCTGATAAAAGAAAGGAGAACCCTGCCACTACGCCCCCTTCTCACCCCTGCCGATCCTCACCTGCAGGTCTAACCCCTACACCAAGAAATGGTGCACCGGGATTGTAGAATAACAAACCCGGTAACCTAAAAAACCCGTATGAGTAAACTCAAAAAAATACTCGACATTTAACACATCCAACATACCAAAAAGTGAAATTTGATCAATAATTAAAAACCACACATTAACAAGAAATGTACTCATGAGTCCCATATATTTAATAAATACCCCTCATAAGCTACAACAACAATATGTGTACCCATGGGTCCCAGATACTATCAAGTATCTCCCATGACCTACACCGACAGACGGACAAGAGCTCTAATTCCTAACCGTAACCAATCACCCGGCCAAAGGCTTGGAACCCGGTTAGGCTATTTATTCAACAGTCATCATATCACAACATCATTATCAACATCACAAGATTTACATCATAAAATTATATCCTTTACAAGGATATAATTATATGAACAATATAAATTATTCCAATAAAATAGCTTCTCCCAATTTAATAAAATTATGATCATATGAGCCTTATAATAACACATAAGAAAACTTGTTTTATCTTACCTATGAGCCGTTGATGATCAAGCTCATATATTTTTAAAACTAATAAAAGTAAAATATTAAATCACATCCTAATCATTATCCTCCTCAAATGACCATAATTAAACTTGGTTCAAAGGTGAACCTTGGTGAGGTTTACTCACCTAAAATAATCCTGCTGCGTTCTTCCGCAACACAAGAGCCAAGGAACCCAACAAACTCACAAATCACAAAATATACAAATAAAACCCTTAGTAAAAACACCACAAGGATTAAAATACCTTTAACTTAAAGGTTGCCCAAAGAAGGACAATCCTTCCTCCAAGACCTCTCAAGGTCATCGGGCACTCAACAACAATACTACCACTCTCTAAGATCCAATTTTCCAAGTTTCCGACCTAACAAACCCCTAGAACTAACTTAGCACCTACAAGACAAAACTTACTCAACACTCAAACTTCACACACAACAACACCCTAGCAATAACAAGGACTAGCTAACACGGTAACCAAGGCCTTTGCCCTGCCCGAACGCGCTCCCACGCGCCGCCATAGGCGGCGACGAGTGAGCTTCACACGCCTCCACCAACTTCACAATTTGGGGAAACTCACAACATGAAACTTGTAGATTAAAGCATGGTGAACAACTTTAATACCTGAGGTTTCAACCAAAACTGGCCGGAACCGGCCGGAAACTACCCCGAACAGCAACCCGAAATCAAACTACAAAACCTGCAAATTCGGGTTCAAAAACTCAAAAACTTGATTCAATCTATGCCTAGCCATAACCAGGAGGAGGGGACCAGAACTCACCTAAGGTTGTCCCTCATCGCCGTTGTAAACGGTGGCTCCGACCTGTGACACAGCAGCCCCCTTTCCCGGCCAAAAACTCCTTTCCCGACATGTTATGCCGGGCAGCAGCTGCCCAGCCTTGAAGAGGTAGCCGGTGGGAGTCGAACGGGACCGGTGGCGGCCAAAACGGTGGTCGGACGTCCGACTTCTTCTCCGGCGAAAGTGGCGACTCGGGGAGGAAGAGAGAGAGCAGAAACAGTTTTCAGAAATTAGGTTTCTACCCCCAAAACTTTTCTATTTAACCCAAAACCCAAAAAAAAAGTTACCAACTTCCGCTGACCATAACTTCTTCATCCGACGTCCGTTTCATGCGTGCCGTATGTCTACGAACTCGTACTGACGAGCTCTACAACTTCCATGAAGGAAGTTTTCATAGATAACTTACGGAAAATAAAGTCAACTTTTTGGTCCCTTAAACGTCAAAACACTTTAAAATAAACTCCCGAACTTCAACTTCACATAAACCAATAAGAATTTCCATAAATTTTTCTTCATTAAAAAAGAGAATAATACAAGGAAAATGGTATGAAAATCTAGAGTATTATATCAGTGACTGACTAAAAGATTTATGGTCAGTCACCATTAGATTTAAATTCAATGATGAAAATAATTACAACTAATGGTGACTGACCATTACATCTAACGGTGAATTACCATGAATCACTATGTCCGTGAACACATATGAACAATAATCATGCATATATATCTCAGTGGTAGTCAACCTCGGGAGGCGCAACCCAACCCAGCCCAACCCACCCGCAACACACATATCTAGTTTGCCTCCTTTTTCGAATCTCCTATATAAAACCAAACCAAACTCCACCAACTCATCACCAAACCTCAATCCTGTTCTATACATACTCTCACTCCAAGTCTTCAACTTAAAAGTCGGAATCGGTCAACGTCCGGAACAACCAGTCGAAGGTGGTGATCACCAAGCTCAGGTTGGACAAGGACCGGAAGTCGCTGCTGGACCGCAAGGCTAAGTGACGCGCCGCCGCGGATAAGGATATCATGCAGAACGTCGACTAATTATGGTTCGTCGTCGTTTTTAATACTACTAGTAGTTGTTCGAATTCGTCGTTTCGGTGTCGGTTCTTGTGTTGATCTTTATTTGTGCTGCCACACCTCTGCTTCGTTCGTTCTTCATCTTTTCCATCTTTTATTTGGTTCGGAAGAAGCTGGTCATCTTTTTGCTTCGTCTCCTGATCGATCTTAGAAGTTTAGGCGTCTTTTATTAAATTGGAACGTCGGTTTTCCATCTCTCTCTCTCAGGTAAGCTACTTTTTTGGTTAATCGGTTTTCAAATTTGGTGCATGCAGTTCAATTTTGCTCTGCAAATGAATGTATTTGATGTGAATTATATTTCTGGTTTTCATTCCAACCTTTATTTCATTTTAATATTTGTCGAATCAAGGCTGTAGTGGAAAGTCTATATATGTTTCTGTGTATTATTGAGCTTCTCATCGACAAGTGATTCGATTTTTTTTGGGGGGGGGGGGGGGGGGGGGGGTTTATGATTTAAAGGTGGCTTTCCTGATTGGTGATAGATATTTCTTCAACTCATCTCTCTGCAATCAAAGTTGTCATTAAGCTGCTAGCCAAGTTAAACTTTAACTGTCCCTTTCTACACTTTTGATTTTTTGCCAAATCATGTTCTGTTTGGTAGTATGCACCTGAGTGACCTGCAAATTTTAACTATCTTCTGTAGCATATAGAATTAGAGCTATAAATGATAAAGGTATATCATGTTTCGGAAAATGCTTATCATTGTTGGTGTCCTGGAGTCTTCTATTCCTATTTTTGTTTCTTTTGGGATTTAGTTATATCCATTACACCAATCACAGCAAAAATTTAGTGAAAGATCAATTTATCAAACAGTCATGACTTCCAAGGGAATCAAAGTTGTAGTAGAAAAGATGATGACATGTCAAATATTGTTATTGTTATACAGCTGCTTTGTAGGTTTATCAAAAGTCCGGAGATGCCTAAGATAAGGAACTTGGTTGCAGTGGTACTTGGGATTAATTTCTTTATTATTGGATGACATGATTCTTAATTGAACTAAAGTTAACTTGATGTATTTAGAGTGTGCTCACTTTTTGTTCGATTTTGAGTTGCAGGCTGCGGAGTAATTACTTTTGGTTGTTCTTCATTGTGTGGAGGATTTGCATACTTCTCTTGCTCCTGCTTTGTTTGGAATAAGCTGGTCATCCTTTTGCTTCGTGGTTTGAACAGTCAAAGGTAAAAATATTCAACTTCTTATTATGACAGGCCTCAGCCACAAACACATAGTAGAAAAGTACAAAAACATAAGCCTAGGATCATTTTGACACCAATTGTCACACACAATTGAGTCTTATTTCACCCGTGATCTAATTATGAGTGATAATGAACTATGTATGTCTCTGCTGATCCTAGGCTTTTGAGGTGCCGTTTTTTTTTTGGGTCTGTGATTTTGAGGTGCCTTTGGTAAGTTAGTCTGTGATTTTGAGATTCCTTTGGTTGAATTTACAAGAGTTACTGTCAGTGTTTACTTTTTTATTTTTCTTTTATTCTGGTACGGGTTTGTTTTTTGTGGGTACCGTAAATTTAGGTTCTTTTGTTTTGCATATTGATAAGGTTGCTGTTGTAGCAGAAACAGTTGTTAATGTGCTTTTGTTGCTGATAGCTAGGAATTGAAATTAACAATTCCACTCATCTCCCAATTCCAGAAGCAGACTGATTTACGTATATATGGCTTAGGTTTGTCAAATGTGATTTTTGAAGTTGAGGTTTGATTCAAGTTGATTTTGAGCTTGCTGTAATATTAGGCTACAAATTGACACCGCGGTTGCCCTGTTTTAGAGTCTTATAAAAAGTTAGTCAGATTGTTTCAATTTTTCTCTTTTACGCAGAAGAAAAAAGTTAGTCTTATATTTACTAGGTTTGACTTAATATGATTTGTCTTTTCGGGTTTGACCAACGGTGAATTTTGTGAAAAGGATTCTGATATTTACAATGACCTGTGATGGCTATGTTAGCATGATACTCTTTAGAAGCCAAGAGTTCAGTAATACTTGGGTATAATGAAAAAGGTATGGTGGTCCTTATTAATGATGAAGGATCAAAGATGCCTTATTTAAAGTGTTCTGCAAGCCAGGGTAGCTGATATAGTTGTACCACTATTTCAGATTAGCTGATAACTCCAAACTATGTACCTAACTATGTACAATGATTTGCAAGTTTACATGGAGAATTAATAATTCGTTTTTTCATCATGGGTTACTTTGCAAAAGTGTCATAATCTTCTAGGAGATTGGTAGTTTGGTACTATGTATGACACTTCTTAAGTGGTTGTATGTTGATTAAGCTTAATTTCTTTGTCTCAGATCAGTATAGTGATTTCTTATGCACTTAGCACCTAATATTTTCTCCTGTCAGCATCGGGGATTTCCAAAAATTCCAGCAAACACCATCCCTTCATCAGCTGCTCCCTCTAGCCTGACCATTTCATCATATATTGGATAGCAAGGGTTTGAGTCTTCCTACCCCAAGGACTGAAGGTGACTTACATGTGCAATTTGTAGCTATGGAATAGATTGAACTTTTTTCCTTTTAGTTTCTCTGCACATTTATCTTGACAAAATATATATACATCGTGCATTGTAGGTCATGGAAAAGGAAAACTAACCAACTGACCAACTGAAACATATAAAACTCCCACGAACCGCCGCAAAGCGTGGGCAATTACCCAACCAACCCGCCACACACATATCTAGTTAACTCGTTTTCGACTCCTATATAAAACCAAACCAAACCACCATTTCATCACCAACCTCAATCCTGTTCCGTACTTTCACTCCACGTCTTCAACTTCAAACCCAGTTCCCAATGGCAGCCAAAGAACCAGAGATAATCAGAGACAAGGACCAGATGAGGAACTGGTCAAGGTCTATGAGATCCCAAGGCAAAACCATAGGCCTCGTACCCACCATGGGCTACCTCCACGAAGGCCACCTTTCCCTCATCAGACAAGCCCACACCCACTCTGACATCATCGTTGTCTCCATCTACGTCAACCCAGGTCAGTTCTCTCCCTCTGAAGACCTCTCCATGTACCCTTCTGACTTCCATGGCGATATCCAAAAGCTCAAGGCTGTTCCTGGCGGCGTTGACGTTGTTTTCAATCCTCACAATCTCTATGACTACGGAACCAACACGAGCACGTCGGTGAGTGATGGTGAAGGGGCAAAACCAGTATCTTGTGTGGAGGAGAAGGGGTTGGGGCATGAGACTTGGGTTAGAGTTGAGAGATTGGAGAAGGGTATGTGTGGGAAGAGTAGGCCGGTGTTTTTCAGAGGGGTTGCGACTGTTGTCACCAAGTTGTTTAACATTGTGGAGCCTGATGTTGCTCTGTTTGGGAAGAAGGATTATCAGCAATGGCGGATTATTCAGCGAATGGTAAGTGTTCTTTAAGGTTCATATATATGATAAGATTATGAAATGTTCTTAGAGGAAAAATGATTGTTATTGCTGTTGTGCTTGGTGAATTTGGATATTTTGTGTTTTGTATAGTTATATTGGGAGGGTATGATTTAATAAGCTGGTGCTTGCTGTACTATAATTGAAGTGTATGTTGCTGGTTAATGAATTGGAGTTTTTGTTTAGAGTTTGGAAGGGTTACAAAATCTGTCTTTGGTTTATTTTTCACTTTATCGATTGACTAATTGTGCCTAATTTGTTGTGTATATTCACAATTATTGGTGAAATGAGTTATGTGGGTTGTAATTCTGTACAGCTTGGAGTTGTATCTCAATTAGTCTCTTTCACATGCAACTAGTTACTTTGAATTGGTGATGAAATGAAATGATGCGAGTTGTGTCTCAATTGTCTCATTGAATTTGTACAGGTTCGGGATCTTGATTTATCTGTTAGAGTGATTGGTTCTGAAGTAGTCCGTGAAAATGATGGCCTCGCAATGAGTTCACGGAATGTGCGCCTCTCACCTGAAGAACGGCAAAAGGTACTGTATATACATGCTCGTTAAGCTGGCTGATTATTCTAGTTCACTTCTACAGAAGATTATGTACCAGTTTGAAAAGAAAGTTAATGAATTGATACCTAGATAGATCTAGATAGATCTCTAGAAAAGAAATCCCAATGTGGAAGACCTTAAGGCTTGAAACATTAAATCGGGTGCAGGCACAACAACTTTGGCAATTTTTTTTTCATTGTGATCTCGATGGCATCCTTATTTAATCACCACCTATGTACAGGTTGGAGAACGGTCTTGACAATCTCATAAAAGCGAAATATAATCATGCATCTGCACAACAAACATAAATAAAAAAAAACAAGAATCTAGATCCTGTGCTTATAGAAATAGTGAAATACACAAACTTCCATCCATCTCTATGTTCCAACTTAATTAGACTCCCTTCCTCCCTCTATCCTCTGTCACTTCCTTTCTATGATATCTCTCATACATACAATGAAAATACGGAAGTCCCAACCACAAGAAGGGGAATAACCCTTCATTGGATAGCATATAGTGTCCCCCTCGGCTGTGTAATTTTGATTCTGAAACTCTTGATGTCTTTAAGATAGTCATACCAAAGAACCAAGATTAAGAAACAACTGCAAGGTATAATCCAATTCACGGCAACAACCCTAACTCACAACTCAATACTGCTACTTGCAAAACTACATTGCAACAGACTTCACTTGTAATCTCTTACACCAGATTTCTGAACTTGTAAGTTTTGCATTTACCCTGTCTTGTTCAGTGTGAATGCTTGCTTGTGGGGACTGGCTAGTGACAAGTTTGCAGAATTTTTTTCTTATACAGGGGTCTTTTACATCCGCAAATGTTTTGCTTCTCTGTACCTGTTTCATTTTCTTCCGTATAAATGTTTGAATTTGTCCTTTTTATCTGCAGGCACTATCTATAAACAAGTCACTATCAAGTGCTAGATTCTCTGCCGAAAAGGGTCACATTAGTTGTAAAGAATTAACATATTCAGTCATCCAAGCAATCAATGAAGCCGGTGGAAAGGTTGATTATGCTGAGGTGAGCACGGATCCAAATTCCTTATTTCACTGCTTCTGAATTATTATTATTATTTTTTTGACTAAAGAAATAATTTGATTACTGAGTACGATTTGAGTCGTACATAAGCGCATCCAGTATGAAGTCTTGAGCATGAAAAACCCACTCTAAATGGACATATGAATCATAGCCATAACCAGCTAGCCTATGTGCTACCATGTTTGCTTGTCTTTGAACAAACTCGAGACCAAAATCTCTGTTATCTGAAAATAGTAGCGCCCATAGGAGAGAGATCTGTAGCTAGAGAGTTAATGGTTTTACTGCCATCAAACAATCGCTGTCTATAATGACCTTACTGATCCCCATAGGTTGAAGCAAATCAATGCCATACCTCATGGCCTCCAACTCTGAATGCAAATGAGAGCTGACAAATTCCAATCTATGAGCAAAACCCACAATGAGATGACCCTGATTCGCAGAGAACACCTCCAGCTCCACCATGATTCACTGAGGGAAGAAAAGAGCCATCTGCATCGAGTTTAAAAGACTCACCAGTTGGAGGCTCTTTTGCTTTTGACACACTGGAGTAGGTTTGTTAGCTGAGGAGTTGGCATGCAGAAACTCCTCATACATTGCGATAGCTGTCTCTACTATCTGAGTACGAGTCTTGTTAGTATTTCTCAGAGTTTATCAATTCGACTTCTCCAAATACTCCACAAAGAATCAGAAACATATCATGTAAGTCTGGAGAAAGAGTAATAGCCCTTTCCAATATCCAATCTTTCCAGGTAAGAGAGGATTGAGGAATCAACAAAGGGGGTTTACCAAATATTTCGTTCAGAACAAATGCTCCTATAATTCAACCGATTGATTGCAGATAAGACAATGCATATCGCCCACATTTTTAGTTTACTTCAATATTTACTGCCTTTTCAACATATTTGGGAAGTTGAATCTTATTGCTTGTGTGTATTTTCTTGGCAGATTGTTGACCAAGAAAGTTTGGAGCCAGTTGAAGAAATAAGAAGTCCTGTTGTGTTTTGTGTTGCTGCTTGGTTTGGAACGGTCAGATTGATAGATAACATGGAGATCAAAGTATGAATCTGATATCTTACACTTCTACGGAACAGTTCCACATGTTATAGCTTTTTTTTTTAACCCTTCCATCGGAACGTTTCTCATGTTCTAAATTACAGTAAAAAAAAAAAAAAAAAAAAAAGAACGTTTCTCATATAGTTTTTTGTTGTCTATTGTCATCTCACAAACCACTTTGCTCACCCCACACATTGTTAATTTATTGAAATACTAAAATACTCTGATGTAAAATTACAACAAGGGACAATAAGTTACAAATTACATTTTTTTTTCCTTTGTTGATGATTCGTCTATCTCTTTACTCATTATTTCTCATGTCGACTTTGTATGTAAATTCTTATGGACAACTATTGTACCGTATTTATGAACAACAAATAGATCAGTTTAAAAAACTTAGAATTATGGAAGGCGTTGTTACTAGAGATACATTTACATTGTGCATCTTGATGATATCGACTGATACCATTAAGTTGTTAAATTTTAGAGTTTTTTCTTGTTCTTTAACTTAGATTTATACTTTCATGTGAATTTTTGTTCACTTGGTGATTTTACTTACCTTGAGTAAATCTGAATTTGACAAAATATATGAAGAGAATGTATGATGAACAAAGTTTAGGGTTTAGGGTATTTTAGGTATTGTAAATGGGTGAATAAAGTAGACTCATAATTAAAATTATATGAGTGGGTGTGAAGGGAATGTGGGGTAAGCAAATTAGTTTTTGGGGTGGCAATAGATGCACCCAATTTTTTTTTTTTTGGGTAAAACGAATTTGAAATATGTCAGTAATATAGTTAGGAGAATGATTGAACCAAGTCTCCTTTTGATCGGATTCAAATCCAAACGCTTGCTAGCTTTTGGATCCTTGAAAGCTATGCTATAATTGTTAATGGATGCCTTAGCTGCACGCCCGGATGAAAATCGATCATTTCTCGATCAGTTTTCTGTAAAATCAAATTTAGGGTTAGGAGAGAAAATTTGTGCATGATCGAGAAGGGGAGATACGTATAAAGCTGGTTTATCAGGCACGTACATGACAGTAATAGATTCTAATTTGGAGAAATAGTTACTATTGTTGTAAATATCATAATATATGTGGATGTACACGTAAATACTCATTAGGTACGTCCTTACAATATAAACATTATTCTTTTATAAAGGGGTCTAATGAGAATGAAATACACTTTTTCCTCTTCCTACATTTTGTTTTTCTCTTTTCTCTCTGTCTCATTCTTTAATGGACACTTATCATATTGTAAATATCATAATGTATGAGAATGTTCACGTAAATACTCATTAGTTACGTCTTTACAATGTAAACATTACTCCTATATAAAGAGGTCTAATGAGAATAAAATAGACACTTCTTCCTCCTCTTACATGTTGTTCTTCTCTTTTCTCTCTATCTCATTCTTTAATTTATTACACGTTATCAGCACGTTATCGCTCGTTTCGTTACATGAACTCCATGATGATCTATGAGATATTGGTGCAACTTTTGTTGCTTATTATTCATACTCACGATCTATGAGTTTACTTCTATTTTGATTATAACTTGTCTACATATATACTTTGTTTATATTGCTCAATTCTATGTTTACAATTTCTTATATTAGTGAAGTAGAAGTTTCGCTAATAATACTCGAAACTGAAATTTTCGAGATTATGAACCTGAAGTTCAAATATTACATTAGACTTACAATTTTAATTGTTTGCATAAACATGAAGTTTTGTGCCTGTACATGTGATCCATTGTTCACAAGATTCGAACATGAAGTTTCGATATTGATATTTTTTTCTTATGAACATAAAGTTTTAAACAACATAATTGAATTCATGATGATTGATGTGGCCTTGACAAAGAGTCTAAAAGACAAGTATCTAACGGGAAAAGATCTGCTTGAGTTTTGGCAAGCATTTGTTGATATCGGTTTACCCACCAAAAAAAAAAAAATCATTGTTCTACTAAGAGGACAATATGAATGAACGCATTTGCGCCTTCTAATATGGATCCTGATATAGCTATAGTTGTGGATATGATAACCATTTTCGGCGCATTTGACGCATGCCCTAACATTTAGTGGCACTTTACAAAGTCCTCTCTAAATGACAATAATTTTAAAATTAATTATATTAATCAGTCTCTTGGGAAATTTGAGCTATCAGTAGATGTCACTTAACCCAAGTTGACAATGTTTTTGTGGCCAAATTGAAATGTTACATACATGATCAATGGGGTAGTTCTTAACACCGATTAATATTAAGTCTATTATAATGGTATTCTAGACACCGAATTATTGTGATTGATATGAGTGCCTTAAATTAAGGTTATTATACGAGTGAATATGGGTACTTTAATTCTCAATATGTGCACATAAATACTTTTCAGGTCATTAATCTAGCAATCAAAGGCCATTGTTCACAATTATGTACACCATTTACAAGCATTTATATATACGAAATTTCAGCTATTAATAACATGGAAATGCATCGGTTTCTTTTTGTGGTTTCGCCCATTAAACAGCATGTAACATCATCATTTTTAGTTTTTGAATTGTATGTATATTAATTACATTTTATTGGTTTCATTACATAGCCTGGATGGATGTTTCCGTAATACGTAGCAGTTTGGAGTTTTATGACTATTGATAACCTCTATTTTTTGTTTTATCCTTATCAATTCAGGTCTAGTAATTATTATTTTTACAACCTATTTGTTATGGTACTTATCTTTCATGAAACGTGTTATTGCATCATATAGTCCTTAATAGTGTTTGGTAGCTACCATATGTAAATTTATCATACATGATCATCATTCATAGATCTCATACATTCTTATATGTATGCATTAGCTACTATGAGCTTATTGATATTGGGTACCCATTTGCTACTTCTGGGGCAAATGTTGTCACTTCTTGGACAAACATTATCTAGCGAATGTGGATTTTTTACTTGTAATATATCTGTTAAGGTCATTTTGAACAGAGGTTGCTAGATTTGCTTGAATGACTTGTTTTCCTCTTTATACCCTTTCTGAGTTCAAGGACTGGGCCTAAAACTTCAAGGAGCTTTATGCGTGTTTTCCTCAGGATCTCTCATGCAGTAATATTGGCTTGCTGCGGGGATGATAGCCTGCTACGGTGACATGTTGCTTGTGATCTGGAGGCATGAACGTGATATGGTTTTGATTGCATGATAGATGAACAAAATACATGAAAAAGCTTGCAAGATGGCATGAGGTGTGGGACCTAGAAGCACATGAGTTGCAGAAGATGAGAACTTGCTATGACTAAAGGTTTGCTGCGGGGTAATCTGTTGCAGTGAGCAGAAAAAAGCATCTGGTGGTGTTTGATGGGTTTGAGGGTGTATAGAGCTTGAGAATGGTTTTGGATTGGAGGCTAGGGATGCTTGGCTTGATGCTTGAGGCTTGCTTATGTGATCTAGGATGTATTGCTTGAGGTTGTATGTTCTGCTGCCTGAGTTGTTCCCCCCTTGCAGCAACTAAAGTCTTTATTTATAGGCTGGAGGGGGTGAGGCTAATACACAGGTGAATGAGATAAAACCATTGGATATGGAAGAGAACTACAATTTTAAAGCCAAATTGACAGATCATGGTGTTAACCACATGATTTAAGGGATGTGTTGCATGAAGTGTATAATTGGGGTAGCAGCCTAGCAGGTCTTGGGAATGGCTACTGTGGAGTTGAATTGATAAAAAGGGAAGTCAGGAAAAAGTGATTAGCTCATAGGGAGGAGTTGTTTGTCACCTTTGGAAATAGGGATAACTTGTGCAAGTGGACTGAGAATATATAGATAATAGAAGAAATTGACTGAGGCTTTGTGTCTGGTGTAGAAGACGAGGAATAGCTGCAGGGTAAAAGCAAGGATGATGGAGACTTATGCTTGACGTGGAGGACAAGATTACTGCGGGGTAATTGGATAATTAGGGATAACTATTGCGGTGAAAATATTAGGCTATATTTGGTCTTATGGGTTTGGGTTCTTATCTTTGCATGCCCGTTAAACAATTTAGGTTGTTGGGCTTGGATTTTGGTCCCAAGTCCAAAATCGCCAACAACCGAAATCGAGAATGAGCCTCATGTACTTCCGTTACCTTCCACACCACACCCAAACTTGTAAGCTCCATGGTTGTGGCTTGGGTTCACATGCGTGGCATAAATATTCGAATAAATATGTAACTTTTGTATTTCGACATATTTATTCGAATGTGATTTGCATGTGTATTTCTTTATTGAGCTTGGTGTTTGAGCCCGATGGCATTTTTGTCCAAGTAATAATACTTTACTGGACTGTAAAATGTCCATGTGAATATTAGTTACGTTCTTGGTCCACGTCGCAACCGGCGAGCCCAAATTCTTTGGGTTTACAAGTAATGGCCAGTCCTTGAGGCCACGTGAGTTGAATTACACAGTTCGCGTGCGGAATGGACCACGCGAGCTGAATTATACAGTCCGCGCGCGGAATGCACTTTGCGCGGAATACAGATCTCGCACGCGGAATGACTTTGTGTGTAGGCAAGGCGTAGTGATACTTCGCATAAGAGCGGAGCCCTAGGCGAGGCGGAGTACATCGAGGCGAGCTGGCGAACTGGCTCGCGTGGGAAACTTCGCAAAGAAGCCACAAGCGAAGTCCGCGTACACCACACTAATCGTTGAAGATTCTCACCAGTTTTTGACATGTTTTGGGCCAATCCCTGTGGCCCTTATTAATTAAAAAGCCTTCTTTTGGCCCATGAGTTAGAAAAGCCCGCGAGATGGTTTGAATCCATGGCCCGCGCGGGTTAGCGATGTCCTTGTGGAATATTGATTTTTTGGGTATCAACAATATCATAGAGCATTATATGACCTGTATAATTTTTCATTTTCAAGAGTTTAAAACTTTAGACCTGCTGGAAACATTCCACTCAAATTCACGCAGTTATTCAAATAACAGTAGTCGTTTCTCTCCCCCTAACGGCGAGAAGACTAATGAGAATGAGTGGAATGTAAATATTATAATGTATGTGGATGTTCACACAAATACTCATTAGTTACGTCCTTACAATGTAAACATTACTCCTATATAAAATGGTCTAATGAGAATGAAATAGACACTTATTCCTCCTCCGTTTTGTTCTTCTTTTTTCTCCTGATCTCATTCTTTGTTTTGTTTGCATATGAGAGAAGGGTTTATTTTGTAGTGGGGCTAAATTTGTGTACTGGGTTTGTCCAGTGGTTTTGTTTTGGATTTGAGTTACATGAGATGGTGAGAATTGGAATCAATACTGGATAAGGAGGTTTCGATGGCAAAATCACTTTAAATTGATTGCATTCGTTAAGGATTCATCGTTTTTATGGCTTGTTCATGATTTGATGAACACATGTAAATACATGCATTCAATATTTGGCATGGCAAGTTCACTGTTCTGCCTCTAATGATAACACTGGAGAATGGCAACTCCACAAGAAGTATTGAACACAAAATCTTTTGGAAATATACCATTTATAGCAGCCGATGCATTCGACAGTAATGGTTCTGTTCTACTAATAATGCGCTCCTGCTACAGTTCATGAAAGACTGCTTCGCAGTTCGCACATCGGAGGACTTTGCATGGCTTGTTAATTCCAGTTCTAGTTGTCCCTTCGTCATTGAATTAGATTTTCTGGACACGAAGATATCAACTATGAATGTGAGTCTTATTACCTAATTATCTTTGATTCTATTAAGTATATATATTTCATGAATGTGAGTTCTATTACCTAGTTATCTTCGAATGTGAGTTATGTACTTGGGTTACAAAAACTACTTTTAATGATGGATATTAATGACCAATGGTGTATTATAATTTCTAGATGTCTCTAATTTTTGTATGCAGCCGACACATGGCTCACCACAAATTTTGATACTGATGGGAAAATGGACATTATTCTAGAGGGAAATGTTTATGGAGGGAAAATGTTGGGAAAACATGAAAAAATAATTTTGCTCATGGATAAAGTCCAACTTAACGGTGTCAATCACAGAGGGAACTAATGTTGGATTAGGTTTAAGTATTGAGGTACCATTATCATAGTTTTCAAGATTGAGATATCAAAATGATAAATGGGCTTAACTTGTGGCACCATTTGAAAAATTTCCTCTTTAGTTATAACAACTATATATATATATATATAATTGGGATTAGTTTTATAAGCAGCACTAAATAATAAATAATCAAAGTACGTGATCCATTTCTTTTTTCACGTTGGAACTTGGATGAGAGCTGGGCACACTGAGCTCTTCACCCCAAAAATAAAAATAAAAATAAAAACAAATTGGGTAGCTGTAGAAATCACATATGGTTGTATGCTGTTAGCTAGTTCAGGCTTCAGGGCTTCAGTGAATAAGTAACTGAGGAAATCAGCAAAAATTATTCCCTGCACCATTCGGAGAGCTGCACCAGCATCAGAACCGTCCTATTTGAAACGTGGACCATTTTTCTAATAAGGACGTTAGTTGTCGTTTGAAGACTTTTAGGCGGGCGAGTAAGAGTGGAGAAAGGGGATGTATCAATCAGCACCTTTTTCTTAGCTCCTCCTTCTACTCTTCTCTAAAAAAACCACAGACCGGCCTCATCAACCATTCTTGCACCCTTTTTCCTTAGACGAGCGCCGGCTGCGCCGCACACCATTCATCTCCCATTTCATTTCCTTTCTCATCCACCAATACGATGGAAGCGATCCTCATCTTCTCATGGACGAGAGCCACATTACAAACCCCTCCCCTGCCTCTTCGTGCTTTGAAGATGCCTCCTCGTGTTTGATTTCACCAAGAAGAACCTCCCCCAGATCTGCACTGTTTTGAATTTGTTTAGGCTAGTAGTAGTCATGGGAGTTGTGTCTTTGTAGATGAGAATTTGTTCACTCTCATAGAAAGTGGATCGATCCCCGGGGCGGAAATCACGGGAGCAACGCCGGGAAGATATATAGAAGCGGTGGGCTGAGGAGGAGATGAGGAGGAGCACGGTGGTTATTAACAAGGACGAACGGCTGGAGATCCGGATCTTTTTCTTTTGGTTCGATTTCATAGATGTGGCAGAATGTGTTCTTTATGCATAAAAGTTCACATAGCAGAATTGGTTTAGTTTACCAACTAATCTCAACTCCACCCGGTTCGATTCCCAGCAGTGGAAATCTCTTATTGTTTTACATTTTTACATCTTATTTTTTTATTTCCTTAACTTTTACATCTTATTTCCTTAACTTGTTTTTTTTTTTGAATTCTCCCGATTTCTTATTTCCTTAACTTTTACATCTTATTTCCTTAACTTTTACATCTTATTTCCTTATCTTGTTTTTTTTTTTTTTTGAATTCTCCGGATACATAACAAGCTCAAAAGTATTTTTTATAGGCGCGTGTTTATAACTATTGCGAGTGTTATTTTACTTTTACATTTTTTACATCTTATTTTCTTATTTCCTTAACTTTTACATCTTATTTCCTTAACTTGTTTTTTTTCTGAATTCTCCCGATACTTACCAAGCTCAAAAGTATTTTTTGTAGGCGCGTGTTTATAACTATTGCGAGTCGTTATTTTACTATTTTTCACTATAAAGGATTATTTTTTTTGTTTAATAATCAATTAAATGGTAGTTTCAGATACATATTGTAGTTAGCGAAAAATTGATAGGTAATCGATTTGAAGAGAAACAATTTCAAGCCCACTCCGGTTATAAATCCTGAATCCACCACTGGGAGAAATGTCTTAATTGATCGTCGTGCCATGTTCATGAAATAGGTCGTCGTGTTCATATAATGCGTAAAAAATTATATAAATAAAAACAGAATTAATTGGTACAAGTTTGGCAGTGGTGAAGCTAGCTTGTAGAGGTGTTTAGTCAAAAACGCCAAGGTAGATGGTTATGTGTATTGCAGGGGATCATGCAGGACAAATATGGTACGGATCAGTAGGGTTAGTTATGTCACGTCGATGTATATAATTAAATTAGTTTACGAGTTGAATCACACATAAAAAATTTATTTTATAAGAGTAGATAGTGCGTCTCTTAATTGTTATGATTTTTAGAATTTAAAAACGCTCGGATTTAATACGCCCCCTACCAAATCGGTCAACCTTCAATATACCTCATTTTTTACACGAAACATAGTTGACCGACATCGTGCAAGATCCTATTCTTCTCTGTTTTCGGACAAAAAGCTCGTATATATGAGATTTAGGATCTCATCCTATTACATTTGAATATAACCTACTAAACAAGTTATACCGTTTTAGTAGTCACGTTGCGATCTGAGGTCATAATTACGTGAAAATAAAAATTTCACCGTCTAATGTAGGCAGGGTAAATAAATAGGTCTATAGAAAAAAAAAATCCATCCTGTTTCGGATTTGTTATGCCCCCCATCGAATCGGTCAACCTTAAATATATCTCGTTTTTTACAAGAAACGCGGTTGACCGACATCGTGTGAGATCCTATTTTTTCCCGTTTTCAAACAAGAAACTTATATATATGAGATTTAGGATCCCATGATATTTTTTTGTTAAATTGACCCTCCGGTGGTTAGGCTCCCCTTAGGAGCGCCTATGCGTAATTAGGGTTGACCGCTTTTATCGAGACCTAAACGTTACAGAAAGTTTGTGATTTTTCATCCCCAGCTGTATTTCACTAATTCGATCACATCCTATTTTACAAGATTTTCGAAAATTTTGCTTTGTCTATATTGTTCGTTCACAATGATATACACTTGAATATAACTTACTAAACAAGTTATATTGTTTTAGCAGTCACACTGCGATCCGAGGTCATATTTACATGAAAATAAAAATTCTACCGTCTGATGTAGGCATGGTAATTACATAGGTCTGCTGAAAAAAATTCACCCTGTTTCGGATTATTTACGTCCCCCATCGGATCGGTCAACCTTAAATATACCTCGTTTTTTACACGAAACGCGGTTAACCGACATCGTGCGAGATCCTATTTTTTCATGTTTTCGAACAAGAAGCTCGTATATATGAGATTTAGGATCCTATAATTTGTTTGTTAAATTGACCCTCCGGTGGTTAGGCTCCCCTTAGGAGCTCCTATGCGTAATTAAGATTGACCGCTTTTATCGAGACCTAAACGTTACGAGAAAGTTTGTGATTTTTCATCCCCAGCCGTATTTCACTATTTTGATCACATCCTATTTCATAAGATTTTCGAAAATTTTGTTTTGTCTGTATAGTTGGTTCACAATGATATACACTTGAATATAACCAAATAAACAAGTTATGCCGTTTTTGTAGTCACGCTACGATCTGAGGTCATAATTACGGGAAAATAAAAATTACACCGTCTGATGTAGGCATGGTAATTAAATAGGTCTACTGAAAAAATTCACCCCGTTTCGGATTATTTACGCCCCCCATCGAATCGGTCAACCTTAAATATACCTCGTTTTTTACACGAAACGAGGTTGACCGACATAGTGCGAGATTCTATTTTTTCACGTTTTCGAACAAGAAGCTCGTATATATGAGATTTAGGATCCCATGATTTTTTTTTTTTAAATTGACCCTCCAGTGGTTAGGCTCTCCTTAGGAGCTCCTATGCGTAATTAAGGTTGACCATTTTTATCGAGACCTAAAC
Organism: Fragaria iinumae; assembly: GCA_009720345.1. NCBI lineage: Eukaryota > Viridiplantae > Streptophyta > Magnoliopsida > Rosales > Rosaceae > Fragaria > Fragaria iinumae. The sequence goes on along the minus strand of CM019118.1, from coordinate 20,954,941 downwards.
GTAACCGGAAAGTTTGTGATTTTTCATCCCCAGTCGTATTTCACTATTTTGATCACATCCTATTTCACAAGATTTTCGAAAATTTTGTTTTGTCTGTATACTTGGTTCACAATGATATACACTTGAATATAACCTACTAAACAAATTATACCGTTTTAGTAGACACGCTGCGATCCAAGGTCATAATTACGTGAAAATAAAAATTTCACCGTCTGATGTAGGCATGGTAATTAAATAGGTCTACTGAAAAAATTCACCCCGTTTCGGATTATTTACGTCCCCCATCGAATCGGTCAACCTTAAATATACCTCGTTTTTTACACAAAACGCGGTTGACCGACATCGTGCGAGATTCTATTTTTTCACGTTTTCAAACAAGAAGCTCGTATATATGAGATTTAGGATCTCATGATTTTTTTTGTTAAATTGACCCTCCAGTGGTTAGGCTCCCCTTAGGAGCTTGTATGCGTAATTAAGGTTGACCGCTTTTATCCAGACCTATACGCTACCAGAAAGTTTGTGATTTTTCATCCCCAGTCGTATTTCACTAGTTTGATCACATCCTATTTCACAAGATTTTGGAAAATTTTGTTTTGTCTGTATAGTTGGTTCACAATGATACACACTTGAATATAACCTACTAAACAAGTTATACCGTTTTATTAGTCACGCTGCGATCCGAGGTTATAATTACGTGAAAATAAAAATTCCACCGTCTGATGTAGGCATGGTAATTAAATAGGTCTACTGAAAAAAATTCACCGTTTCGGATTATTTACGCCCCCCATCGAATCGGTCAACCTTAAATATACCTCGTTTTTTACACGAAACGTGGTTGATTGACATCTTGCGAGATCCTATTTTTCCCCATTTTCGAACAAGAAGCTCGTATATATGAGATTTAGGATCCCATGAATTTTTTTTTGTTAAATTGACTCTCCGGTGGTTAGGCTCCCTTTAGGAACGCCTAAACGTAATTATGGTTGACTGCTTTTATCTGAGCCTAAATGTCACCGGATGTTTGTGATTTTTCATGTTTAGCCGTATTTCACTATTTTGATCATATCTTATTTCAAAATATTTTCGAAAATCTTGTTTTGTCTGTACAGTTGGTTCACAATGATATACACTTGAATATAACCTAATAAACAAGTTATACTGTTTTAGTAGACACGGTCATAATTACTTGAAAATAAAAATTCCACCATCTGATGTAGGCTTGGTAAATAAATAGGTCTACTGAAAAAAATCCACCCTGTTTCGGATTTGTTACGCCCCCCATCGAATCGGTCAACCTTAAATATACCTCGTTTTTTACATGAAACGCGGTTAACCGACATCGTGCGAGATCCTATTTTTCCCCATTTTCGAACAAGAAGCTCATATATATGAGATTTATGATCCCATGATTTTTTTTGTTAAATTGACCCTTCGGTGGTTAGGCTCCCCTTAGGAGCGCCTAAGCGTAATTAGGGGTTGACCGTTTTTATCGAGGTCTAAATGCTTTTATCAAAGAGGAAAGAACTAGATATTGATTCAGCTCTCACCGTTCAGTTCTGAACCCCACATATACTTAACAGTATATTAATATCAACAACGGATTCAGGATCAACTAAGTTCAACTTAGAACTTGAAACCAATCATGAACAAATTAAGACATTCCTCTGATAGTCATTATACTAACAGTCATCCAACCTAAACAACTCCAAACAAGCTTAAACCAAGTACAATTTCATAACATCATTACCTATTTCAAAGCTCACTACTGCAAACACAAACCCAATTAAAATCTCTGCAGCTTACTTGCGTATGAGCATCAAATCCAAAATATAAAAACCAAGAACAGAATCTAAAACAGGAAAACATACATGCCTATAGTCATGGTCAATCGTGAGCAGCTTAGACACAGCAAAGGTCCCAAACCCCAGAACAATCAAAGCATTGATAGCTTTACTGGTCAACTTCTCCAAATTTTCCCCATGTCCATTTCATTCAGACCCATTAATCGGTTCTCTTGCTCAGCAACCACCTCTATGTCCTCTGTCAACGACCCAACACTAAACCTAATTAATCAATTCCAACACAGCAACCGAGTCCAATATATTACCACCACATGAACCCGACAACGAAGCCACGACCCTTTCCTACCTGAATTGGCACCCTAAACACCCATCAAACAAGATCTATATCGACAATATCAGAATAACTGAGAATTTAGTTTTCTCTCTCATCGCCCTCTCAAATTATCGACGACCAGCACCATCAAACTTGTTGGTCGAAGAAATTGACCATGGAGGGAGATGAAGATGACGTGGAGAGGATCTGGTCATGATTAGCGTTGGATGTCGAGGAGACGGAGGTGGTCAAAGAATGGGGGCATGGGGCGGCAGATTTAAAGAGGGGGATTTGGCGGTCGAAGGAGAAAGGGAAAGAGATCTGGATGTGGTTTTCAGTTTTGAGGCATGGATGTAATCAAGGGAGATGAGAGATGAGAAAGGAAGAGAAAAAAAGTCATTCGCAGCTAACGTCGTTTAGCTTGCACGCGCTCTTAGGAGTCCTGGTGCAGCTGTCCGGCTGGTGCAGGGAATAGGCTCTCGGAAAACAGTTAGTACTTGATACGTTAATTGGTTCAAGCAGATGTGGTATGAGGTGATTAAACTAGTACGTCGTTGGTGATTAGCAGACAAAATTTGCTTGCCGTTCAAGAATGATCGATCACCGTTGGAAAAGTCATACTCGATCTTACACCACCTGAGATATGATGGCAACCTAGTTAGCTCTTGAATCTTTCTCCGAATTGGTTGAAGCTTAATTTCAAAGGGGCAATTTTTTTCGACATTTAAAGGGGCAATTGATATGATGCTTCTTCTTCTATGGCTTGTGCAAATGGAAATTAGGTGATGACTGACTTGGTCCGTCGTCGCAATTTGCATGCAGCGTTTTCCCACTAGTTCCATCTCTTTCGCCTAGACCAAGTCCCTTAAGTCGAGCGTCTCCTCTATTATATTGCAACACGCAACACCAAGTACGCACTTCCCCGTCTATCTTCTCCTTCCATGCGACTTACCTATCTTATTTTTAGGCTTCGTAGTTTGTTAAACTAATTAAAAAGCGTTTTATTAGTAGCAAATTGCGTTTTTCCCACTAGTTCCATCTCTTTCCCTAGTCTCAGAAGCATCTCTTTCTATCTTACTATCTATTATATATACTTGCAGCACCCCAAAGACCAAGCACTTCCGTTTTCCTCTCTTTAGATGCAATTTACTATCTTCCTATTATGTTAATTTAATTAATATCAGCTTGGATGATAGGATTTGGGAAACTATATATATTCGTCTATCTTGCTTACTCTTAGCTAGCCATTGTGTGTCTGGAAAAAGAAAAAAAATTTTGAACCACTTGATATCTTATGGCTTTGAGTAACAAAAAGGTCTCCACCTCATCAGCACCTCATCGGAAATATCATGTGTTCTTGAGTTTTAGGGGTGCAGACACTCGCAAGGGTTTTACGGATCATCTCTTTGAGGAATTGAAGGAGCGAGCGCTCAATGCTTTCAGGGATGACCCAAAGCTCATCAGAGGGACTACTATCGATGAAGAGCTCATGCTGGCTATTGAGCAATCAAGGTTTTCGATTGTCATTATTTCGGAACACTATGCTTCTTCAGCTTGGTGCTTGCTTGAACTTGCGCATATTGTTCGATGCATGAAAGAGAGTGGTAGAATCATGCCAATCTTCTATGGCGTGGATCCTGGTGATGTACGTCATCAAACGGGAAGTTTTGCAGGGCATTTTACCAGGCATGAAAACAAGTATGGAAAAGATGCAGAGAACGTGCGCCAGTGGAGAGATGCATTGAAAACGTTGGGTAATCTTGCTGGCTGGAACTTAACGGATTATAGGTAAACATGACTGAACAACTCGTACGTACTATATAGTTTTGCTTAACAATTAATACTTGAATTTGTATTTCGTTCTATTTTTATTAGATACATATATATAAGTTCTTGATCGACTCAGTCATTTTATACTTTTAGCTAGCTAGATCAATATAGGGGCTAGCAAGAAAAAAAAGAAAAAGATAAGACAAAAAAAAAAAAACTTATGACTAACATTGAGATTTTCTTTTCTTTTTCTTATAGGTCTGAGACTGCGCTTATCAAAGAAATTGTTGATGTAGTGTGGGGGAAAATTCATAGTACATTTCAAGGGTCAGGTTCTACTTCTACACAGAAATTTGTTGGACTTGATGGTAAACAAAGAAAAATAGATCTACTTATGAATCCAGCCGCAAATGATATGCGGGTCATAGGAATATGGGGGACGGATGAGATAGGCATTAAGACCACTGCTGATTTGGTCTATAATAAGTTTTCTGATCATTTTGAAGTAAGCAGCTTTCTTAGAGATATCAGAAAGGTTTCCAAAAGCAAAAGCTTGGTTTTTCTTCAAGCTCAGCTTCTGAAACAACTAAATAATGGAAGTTCCATACCAGTAGTTTCAGATGTTTTTGTGGGAAAGGACTTGATAGAGAAATGTGTACTTAATAAAAAGGTTCTTCGGATTCTCGATGATGTGGATCAATCTGACCAAATACTAATCTTGGGTGGAGAGAAGCACTGGTATGGGAATGGTAGCAGGATCATCATTACATCAATGGATCGAGAGTTGCTTGCAAAACATGGCATAGAAGAACCGTATTTGGTGGAGGGATTGAACAAAGATGAAGCTCTTCAGCTCTACAGTTAGAAAACTTTCCACAAAGTTCAACCATATATATTCTGTCCTATATGTATATGCTCAGATATAAGACCATAATGTTGGTACATTATTTTCTACTTCTGCCTTTTAAATCATCATGTATTCGTTATCAATAAAGTTATTTCTTCTAAAAAAATTAAAAATCATCGTGTATTGTTTTGTGTTGGCACTTGTTAATTTGTGATACAATACAATCTTATATGGCTAATGCGCATTTCTTTCACTTTTTGTTAATATTCTTCCCCTCTCTGTGGAAAGATTCTTTCTCTTTTTTTTTTTCTCTCTCTATCTTTAATCTTGTTATGATGTTGTAACTTATGTTTTGATGACGTAGTAGGTCCTGACTTGTTCTCCCTTTGAACATTTTTCTGTATTCAAGAGTCTTAGAGATGCAAGGGTTAATGTCACCTTTGTCTAAAGTGCATGCAGGTTATGCCTAGAGAACATCAGGGTACGTTGGATACATGGTTTTTCGCCCCAGGCACTGTCACCAAATGTACTTGGATCTTGCATAAAAACATAAGTTACAACATATTTACTACTTACTAGAATGTATTGGAAAATTGAATTATTAGACTTGTATAAAATCATGCTCAATTTTCCAATACATCACAATTAGAATTATTTAAGATAAAAACATAAATGAAAAAAATACTAATTGAGCGCATTTATTTCTGAGAAATTTTCAAAAATGACCAAGTTTTGGTCTCTCAATTGAAAAATAACCATGTTTTTTTATGTAGTTGAAAAATGACCATTTCACAAGAAAAAATGTCTTAAATACCCTTTATGAATCAAATAAGGAGATCTCTCAAATAAGATCAAATACTCAAATAACGATTTCGATAGCCTTCTTCTATTGCGCGTTCTCTTTGGTCTTCGTCGACTTCCAAACTTCTTATACAGTCAAAAGCTATTTGGATCACGTATAGTCAAACTCGTTCTGCGTTCAAGGTATGTATGTCTATAATCTTTTCTTTTCTTTTCAGGGAGTCGCCATTTACTCCAAAGCTTGCTAGTTTGATTATGTTTTTGAATTTAGGGTTTAATTCAAGGTCAAGAACTTTTAGATCTAGTGTTCATACTCGAATCCAATAATTCAATATACAAGTTTAGTATAACTACTAGATCAAGTCCAACACTTAATTTAGGTTTTCAATCCTTTATATACGCTTAAGAGTCCTAATCGTGAGATATTGATAGCATGAGCAACAAACTTATCATGATTATGGATTCCTCTTTATGGAGTCCTAATCTGAGCAACTAAACCTATTACTTTATGCACTATGTATCTAGGTTTCCTACTCCTAGTTTGAATTTGCTTTAATCTAGGATATTCCTAACCCATGTTAACTCTATAATCTGATATTGGTATTTGATCCAAATCTGACTGGTAATCCTAATCTAGTTCATGAATTGGTCCCAATTTGATATTGATATTTAATCTCCCTCAATCTATATTAATATATGATTAAAAATTGTTGTCTTCATCGTTGTAGTTTGCTTACTGCATATGCAGTACTCATACCTATATAAGCAGTATTGTGGTTTGATATGTTATCAAATATATGACAGGAGGAATCGAATGATTTCATTAGTGTGAAAGCTTTGTTACATTCTTAATTAGTTCTTAACATACATGCATATATTGGACTTGATCTAAATTATTTCTCACCAGTTTTCACATTGTTTATTATGTTTCCTTCCCTATAATCATCATTCATATATATTTGTCTTGAAGCTACAATATTGTCATGTTTTTCTTTTTGCTTTCAGGGAATGAATCGGTTTATGATTGTTTTGTATTATGGTGGTAAATGGGTGAACTCCCAATATTCAGGTGATAAATCGAAATCAATGTTAGTCTCACACAAGATTACCTACCAAGAGCTTGTGAAAGAATTATATCATCGGATTGGTATTAGTGCAGATGAATATGGAATGAAAGTTTATTATCAATATAAAAGCAGCTTAGGGGTGTGCAACACGATGGAGATAGTTGATAACGAAGATGTTGCTAGTTGGGTGTGTGACAGCCTTTCGGTGCAACCTAACAAGATTCCGTTATATATTACTCTGGAATGTAGCTTGTCAAGATCTGTAAGTGAAGGCAGTCAAGACATGAACAGTATACCTGACATATCTATTCAGTATGATAATGTTGACTCAATAATTTTCTCCACTGAATTTGAAGACCAGAGCCCAATTGCATTTAGTTCCACTCATGAGCCGATAGTAAACTCTGGGTTTGATAATGCTGAAAATGTCTCAATTGAAAGTGGAGAGGAAGATGAGCTTCCGCATGCCAACCGGGATAATGAGAATGTAATGGACGGTGTAGAAATCAATGACAGTGCGCGATCTACAAATGATAACTCTACTCGATCATCTTCTTATCATGGCAAGAAAAGGCAAATATAAGACTTTGAAAATATTACATTTGTGGACACCAATGAAGATATTTTGGTAGGTCAGTTATACCCGAGTAAGAAAGCCTTGAAACAGCACTTGGGTATGCTCGCAATAAGAAAAAATCACGAGTTTAGAGTGACAAAATCTGCTAGTGATCGGTTTGAAGTTGGGTGTCTGGATCCTAACTGTAAGTGGCGACTCCGTGCAGTGAAGCTACAAGAATTGGCCTATTTTGAAGTAAGAAAGTTTCATAACGAACATTCTTGTTCATTGGATATTATTCATCGTGATCATAGACAAGCAAGCAGCTCCCTAATTGGTCAATTTGTCAAGTCAAAGTTTGAGGGAGGAACCTCCCGTATATACAGACCTAGAGATATTATTGATGATGCTCGTGTCCAACTTGGGGTTAACATGGGCTACAATAAAGCATGGAGGGCAAGAGAAACAGCACTAGAAATTGCAAGGGGATCACCTGCGGAATCATTTGCTACACTTCCTGCATATTGTGCTATGTTAGAGCATAAAAATCCAGGTACAATAATCCACATTGAAACTGATGAACAAAATCACTTTCTGTATTTTTTTCATGGCAATTGGAGCCTCAATTAGAGGATTTTGTGATTCTATGAGACCTGTGATTGCTATAGATGGTACATTTTTGAAAGGTAAGTACTTTGGAACCATGTTTGTGGCTCCATGTCAAGATGGAGAGAATCAAATATATCCTTTAGCATTTGGGGTGGTAGACTCAGAAAATGATGCCTCATGGTCATGGTTTTTGACAAAGTTGAGAGGGGCTATTGGAGTTGTAGAAAACTTAGTTTTTGTATCTGATAGGCATGGAAGCATTGCCAAAGCAGTAGATAATGTTTTTCCTGAAGCACATCATGGAGCCTGCATCTTTCACATAGGTAACAACCTGCAATCAAAGTTTGGCAAAAAAATGAAGATTCTGAAGTTATATCACACAGCGGCAAAGAAGTTCCAAATATCCGAGTTCAATATAGTGATGGATGACATTCGAAAAATAAAAGATGGTGAAGTTTGTAAATATCTTGAAGACATTGGGTGTCATAAGTGGGCACGAACTCATTTTATGGGATACAGATACAACATGATGACATCAAACATAACCGAATCTATGAACTCGAAGCTCAAAGAAGCTAGAAAATTACCGATTACTGCTTTAGTGGATCACCTTAGAGAGGTGCTTCAACAATGGTTTGTTGAACGACGTGATGCAGCAAGCTCCCTTAATACACACTAACCAAGTGGGTTGAAGACAAAGTACGCAAAAACAACAACATGGGTTCACATATGCAGGTATGTATTCTAAAAATTACTGTTATTATACTTGTTAAGTTGTTATGATTATAGCTTCTTCTTCTATGATTAATGCTCCCAAGGAAAGTAAACTCATTTAAGAACATGTAGCGTCTGGATAATATTGAAATTGAAATGGTGAGAATCATGATTAATACTTGAAATGGAAATGGTGGAGTCATGATGAGTACTTAGGCGGTTATCTGATATCTAATATATATGATATATACATGTAGCTCTCTTCCTGTATGTTTATCCAATATATTTAGTATCCCTTGGCACATATTACCTTAAAAGTCTCTCGAATTAGGATAGTTGTTTTCTTGTTGGAATATTTTGTCATTTAGAATCGTTCTTTGGTTCATGTTGCTTCAATAGATTTGATGTATTATATATCTGAATGTTTTTTCAACAGTTTTTTTTAGCATTATATATTACTTTGATTTTGGTTTAGGAAATATGCTAACCTTGGTTCATTATACTTTAGGTGGCTCCGATTGATCTTTATGCATTTCAAATTCATGATCAAACTCAAACCTTTACAGTGGACCTAAATAACATGACATGCACATGTCGAGAGTTTGATCTTGATCGACTTCCTTGTGCCCACGCAACTGTTGCCTGTAGATTCAAAGGAGTATCAGTGTATAGCATGTGCTCTCAGTTTTACACATCTAATGCACATATGTTAGCATATGCAGAGCCTATTTGGCCAGTTGGGAATAAAAGTGAGTGAGATGTGCCTCAAGATGTACAGAACAAAATTGTCTTACCACCAAGAAGACAAATTGTACCTAGAAGACGTAAGACGGTATGAATTCCATCTGTAGGAGAAGATGCAATTAGAAAAAAATGTTCAAGATGCGGTGGAGGAGGTCATAACCGTGCAACTTGCAGAAATCCAATTCCACTTAATTGACATAATGCAATTTATTTTTTTAATGTTATTTGATGACATTAACAAGTCATCTGGTTTTTGGAGACTTGTATATTGCTTTATATATTGCTACATATAGTTGGTTTTTATTGTTTTATGTTAAACTATATATTTGCAATTCATCGAATAAAGATTGAAGATGATTTATCGACATTGTTATTGGTTTTCTAGATTTTCTTTCTTTGCCTATTCAACTAAATTATGAATATGTTATTTCCCTTTAAATAAAGCGTGGAAATCATTTGTATTTTATGACAGTATCACCGAAATAAAAATTGTCTTCCTCATGTTGAACAATTATATAACAAATAACCCTAACAGTATTAAATAACATGACTCAGTGCAATTGTATTGTAAGTATCATAGCCCCCTGCTGGATTGCGTTTTGATGTTTTTGCTATTTTATTTTTTACTGTTTTTATTTTATTTTTTAAAGTTTCAAAGAGAATTTGATTCATAAAGGGTATTTAAGACAATTTTCCTTATAAAATGGTCATTTTTCAACTACATAAAAAAACATGTTCGTTTTTCAACTGAGGGACCAAAACTTGGTCATTTTTGAAAATTCCTCTTTATTTCTACTTATCACTCTTTTCTTTAACACACTAGCTAGCGTAGGGTAGGAATTGGATACCATAATTCCCTTCAGGGGCGAAGCCAGCCTAGTCAAGACTAGGCCGAAGCCCAGGTGAGAATGAAACCCATAAAAAAACACCAAATCCCATAATGAAAAAAAAAAAATATATATATATATATATATATATATATATATTTGAGAACCATGGACAAGAAAGGGATCGTAAACAATGGCCAAATCTGAGATGGGATATGAGATGGGTGTAGATTACGGAGTAGGCTAGGATAGAAGAATCAATTGGTTGAACCTGATATCTCGACTGAAAAGGATTGCATGCAGAGAGAAGTTTTCGGCCAGAGAAGATGAAGAGAGAGTTCACGAACCTGTTGAAAGAAAATGAATTACTGTTTGGTGAAAGAGACGAAAACTTGATGGACAGAGAGAAGAGATAAAAACTAAAAGAAGAGTTTGTGTCTCAATGATTTTGTTATTTGGTTTGGTAAAACGTAAAAGTTTGACCACTACTTAATTATCTCTTTCTTTATTAGTGTTGGATAACAATATTTGTACATCATTTAAAGGCAATTGTCGCAACATATAGCAACGTAGAACTATGGTAATATTATTTTCTTTTATATAATTATATATATATATATATTAGTCTATTTCAAAGCTTCTAGACGTACCCGTTTTTAATAAAATTTCAAAAAAAAAAAAAAAAAAAAAAAAAACACTTCCGCCTTTCCAATTAGCTCATGTGACATTTTAGTCCTCGTTCCGCCACTGATTCCTTAGACGTACCCGTTTTCAATAAAATTTCAAAAAAAAAAAAAAAAACGCTTCCGCCTTTCCAATTAGCCCATGTGACATTTTAGTCCTGGCTCCGTCACTAATTCCTTTACACTTTTTCATCACCATGCATCCCAATTCCCATTTATGAACGAGCTCATCGGTGTTGGTGTGAGTATTTTTAATGAAAATCCTTTCATTTTTCGCAATCTAAAAGCAATCTTGAGGATAGCTAGCATCGTTCGTGAAGCCATGGGTCATCTCCTCCCAAAACGCATGAAATGATACGTGAACTTGGTTGTCTGCGTTGAAATAGCACCAGAATAATGTTTTTCCAAAAACTACTGTTTTGAAATTCCAGGTGTACTGTGTGTTTAGTTGAAGAACATGAGGGCCGAGGTCATCGTCTTTAGACCTGCAATGGACTAAGAGAGAGAGGTAAACCTCCCCCAGTTCCTTGGACCTCGTGTACAATATATATGTACTACCTTTCCAGATCTCGCTCATCGGTCTCGTAAAATGCTGAGTTTGAGCTTCCATGACCTGTAGAATTAAGCTAATAAGATTGTTGAAACCAAGAACAGAACAAAGCGAGCAAAAATGATGAGGGGGAAGTCAAAGAGGGAGATTGGGAGAGACTGGTCGGGATAGTACGTACAATTAAGTTGATGGTAAGACCTAACTAGTTTGTTCATTTATATTTATATGTCACAGAGTTGACTAGGCATTATATAATGTAATGTAATAGAATCATCTGATTTGATATGACTAGATCATTAAAATGTATTAGAATCATCTAATAATAAAATCATCTAACTTTGATTAAATTAAAAATAAGGGGACGGACGGTGGACTTCCTAATGTGGTGGACTTCCTAATGTGGCAGACCTTTCTCTTTTGGAACTGAGGGTGGAACTAGTTCCCTATATTGTCTGTCTCCGATGAGCTAATATCGCTTAATCTTTTATTATTTATAAAAAAAAATGGACATCATTGAAAAATTAAAAAAAAAAATCTAACTTTGATTAAATCATAAGTCCGTTGATCTTTTTTTATTATTTTGAATAAGAGAAATTTTATTAACATATCCATAATTACTAGATACACATCTCATATTTAATACACCACATATTAACTTTATTGTTGTAACATTTTACTAGATACACATACCCAGACTTCCTACAATACCCTCATTTAAAATACACAACTCATTCACTAAATACACATATTTTTTCTATATCTGCTACTCAATTTAATTATTCAAAATGAAGAAATTCACATTGATGAGATTTTTTGCAAAAGGTTTCATCTATTCTCGTAATGTCACCTCATTGACATATTCCTCGAATGTTTTTATTTTTCTCTAAAGAGTTTCACCTTGTTAAGATCTTCCTCGAGGGATTTCCCTTTGTTAACATATTCTCCTATCGGTTTTACTATCTAATCAAACAACAAACTCTAACATCTAAATTTTGTAGTAGATCAAACTTAATCAAAAATAGAGAAGTCATACCTCATTATTTAGGGGTTGAACCATTGGAATCCATTACGTTGCTTTCAGTTTTTGCTTGAAACTATGGTTGTTCATGATAAATGTCGCTAGCTATTTCTGATTAGGGCTTGGTGTCTTCACATACATTGTTCTTGTAGAGGAGAAGAAAACTCTAAACGGAATATTTTATTTCAACTAGGTTTCTTTACTTTTGATATGAATGTCTCTTTTGATAATTTTTTGTACTCACAAAGTTTTATATAATTTGTTTAGAAAAAGAGATATGTATATAACATTTAGGGATGTGTTAACAAAGGAGAAGAGATCGGTGTACATTAGAGAGGTACCTGACTTCCCCTCTCCCTCGAAAATTACTGGTGTTCGGAGAGGAAGAGAAGAGGAAGATGACGATGGCGGCAAAAGAGCAAGACATTCGCTGGTGATGGTTCTTATGCCCCTAAACCCTAATGAGTTAGGGTTTTCAGTTGCTGCAGATGGTATCCTTAGCATTGTGAGGACTGGGAATCTCCAAAGAAAAGGGGTTGTCCCCGTGGCAGCAAGAACAAGAAACCAAATTTGATAGAGAATCCCGACTCCATGGCTCCTGGTCAAGCGGTGGAGGAGAAGGCAGATGCTCCCGAGTCCAAGGAAGACTGATTTCCTAGTGCAGCTAGGAAAAATCCCTCTCCAAATCTTAACATGGACTCTCTCTCAAAACTCACGAAGAAAGGTACACCAATGGGTCTTAGGCCTCTATTCGTTGAGAGAGTGACCATGAATGGGGTGAGGAAGGTTTCATTGCTTTATTTTCTTTCTAGTTTGCAAGGTCCGCTTGTTTTGGACATTAGTTTTTTTTTGGAGGTTTGGTTTTCAATTTGTAGTTTGTAGTAAGTTCTAAACTTTGTGTGTGAGTGGTCCTCGGATCATTCAGGCATTGATCGCTCCGCGATCATTATTGGCTTCAAGCCTAATACAGTCATTCCAAATTTTCAAAAAAAAATAAAATATGTGTCATCTTGATCACCATGTTCTCTCCTCATCTCTGAATCTTCTAACTAGGTTGAATTGATCAACTAAAGTCAGCTAAGAGTATCACATGACACTTAGGCTTTTATTGTGTTGATATTGGGTCGGCTGGGTAGCATTTTGATCTTTGTATCTATAAATTCTATATGACTATAATTTCTCCAATGAGAAATCCCTCATTCTCTCGAGTGAATCCAGATTTCATCATTTTCGTGTTGGATCCAATTGCCATAACCGGAGGAATTGAAGTACTTATAATAACATAATTCACTTTAGTGTTGGCTTCCATATATGTACTAATTCGTGAGAGAGGAGAAAACGGTAGTTGATCGATGAAGATGAAGACGGCGCAACAAGAAGAAAAAAGAAATAGGGTTCAAAAGATAAAATGAAGTGTTTTTTTTTTTAAAGAAGAAGATAAACACAAAGTGCAAAAAAGAAAATTGAATTTTGTAAATAAGAAAAAATAAAAATATAGAACAATCAGATGATGTGGCTTTGCCACATAAGGTGGGCTCTATGTGGGTTCTCAAATAGATGGTTCATCTAGCACTACTCGTATAAATCGACTAGCTGAGACAAACGACCTAGCCGGCTAACGAGAGCCCGTCAAAAGTCATATCCATTACTGGGATCCGAATTTCCTTCATCAACTGAATGATTGATTGAGATTTGATTCCCCATTGTTAGGGGGATTAGACAAGATTGATTTACAGTTGTGGTGATTGATATGATCCTCGATATTGTGAGGCTTAATTCTAAATTGATTGACCGATTATGCATGCAGGATATATAGTTGACAGTTGGATACAATGATACAAATTTACCGACCACCTTTATTTGCCCACTTAAGTGCTCACCATTTTAATCTATAACATCAATATGTATATCTTATAATCAAGTAACACTATAACAACAAATATATATGTGTCAGGAAGAATTGAAGCTTCCATTTCTTAAGTTGCTTTGAAATAAGTTCAATCAAGTACGTGCTGATCGAAGATGGGGAAAGAAAGGATCAGAGTACGTTGGTGCATGACAGTAGTGCCTCGGACGAAAAACCATGTATCATGACCTGCATGCACGAGACAAAGGTGACATTAACCCTAAATCCTAATCACTTGGATCTCTAAACCCTAAACCTTAAGGTAAACTGACGACAAAAAAAAAAAAAAAAAAAAAAAAGGTTAAAAGAAATTCGTTACAATAATGAAGTGTAACCGAAACAAAAGTAAAACACACCTTAAAAAAATTAATGTTTATTGTAAACCTAAACAGAGCCACAAGCTTATTCTTTTGTCGAGAAACAGCTAATAGGCCAATGTTTAAGCCTTCTTTTTTTCTTGTCCTCCTTGCTAACTGTTGTTGTCGACTCTAATGAGCTTGATGCAGCAGGTAATGGATCAAACGGTGGGGGCGTCGTAATCCAAACCGGAGGACCAAAGTGCATCGCTTGATGTCGTCGCGTAATAGTTTTTATCTGCTAAACTAAAGAGGCCAGAATCGTATTTGATTCCTTCCGGCTTATATCCCGGAAGATTTTCGATACCAACGATAGGATGAGTTATCAAATCATCGGTGAAGTAAATCGAATTGGGTCGACATCCACAAAAGTTTGAAGCCAGTACAGATACCGATGGAGTGTCACCTATAAACAAAGTCTCGTCTTCCATGTTTGTGACCTCGACCTGAGTCACTACCTGGTTGCCCAACTCCAACTTGTACACCCTAAAGCCCTCCGTCACCTCCGCATTCATCCTATATTGCCCTATCTTTTTCACATATCTTTTAACAAACAATAGATATCCCTTGGTTGATTCTACCAAATATGCACGATATGCATAAGTACTTCTGAACCCAGCAATTTTAAGTGCACGCCACTGGACTTTTTTAACATCGAACACTAGAATAGTTCCATCCGTGTTATCAATCACATAGAAACGACCTTTGTAAAATATAGCATCGGTAAACCATGATGATCCTCTTGTTGCTTTTATATTCTTGAAGATGTTATGTCCTATCTTATGGAAAACAAGCTCGTCACCGTCAGTGAGGAATGCTAGAACCCAAAGATTATCGGGATTCAAGGCTGGATCGGAAGATACTAGAACCTTCGGAGCTTTAGGGATCTTAGCTAGAGAAAAAAAAAAATCACGTTCGAAAGCTAAGGGAGGCAAGGTAAGAGTAGTTGTTGCTTGCCGAAAAGGGTTGACGAGTTCTATACGCCAAACAAGCTCAGAGCGTCTATGACCATCATCATATACATCAACTTTGGCCAACCAGCCATGGCCGCAGCCACAACAGAATATATTACCCACTCTTGGACTAGGAACTTGTAAACGAAAATTATTGTAGGTTCTCTGTTGAGAAAAACTGAACAGACGAGGGCGCCCAAGGAATGGAGTAGCACTAGCTGGAAGCAAGAGCATGGGTGGATAGTTGTCTTTGGCTAGACGATACCATTCTTTGCAAACAGCAGCGAAGTGAACATAGTCAATAGATTCCAACAGTTTATCCAGAATGATGACAACCGGTTCTTCTGGCAGACGTTTCCATGTTGCTACTGATAATTCTAAATTATTCATGTTTGCGGTTCCCTCCCATCCGTAGAATGTTGAGTATTTTTATAGAGAAAAACAAGGATCTCCGAAAAACAAACCGACTCCAAGCAAAAGTTGGAAAATCATTATCTGAATAATAATGGATCTCTTGGATCCAAAACGGGAAAAAGACATGAATTATGTACCATTTGAGAATAACTGAAGTCCTTTCCTAATCCAAATTCAATTGATCTTTCACATGCAATTAATTCTGCGGAAGCATTGGAGCATCTTCCATACGGCCTGTATCTATACATATCTACACTTTATGATACTTCCACAAAATATAAATGTCGAGTATTGAAGATGTTATGTTACACATATGATGTTCCCGTAAAAATATGCATGTCGTGTACTGAAAATACTCTACACATATTACTCGGAACCAATGTACAGGACGTAAGTGCCACAAAGAAAGTCAAAATATATAGGACTACAAGTCGCACATGAGCACTACGATTTTCTTTGACACGGAAGAGTTGCCAATTTTGATCAGTGAGATTGCAAGAACAAGTTCGTACTTGCATACGTGAAATGTTGGTTAGGAGTTGATAAAGTAATACTTTTTGGTTCGGGGCAGCAGCAGATAGGGGGTTTTGGTTCGCATATGCAAGTTGGAAAATAACTTGCACCTGTTTTCGGGTTATAAGATGTGGCAATAAAGATGCAACAGAAGCTTCCTATGATGCGACTGCTATGCATGAATAACAAATCTGAAACCAATCACAATGATTTGCCATTCTCTTAGCTACAACACAAGGTTCAATGGAACAAAGGGAATCAAAACCATTCACACATCCAAGAGACTAATATAGAAAAGAATTCACCGATACAAACTATACAAGCTGTCTTTTAAAATGAGAATTATGCCAGAAGGTGGAGTATGTAACCAAAAATAATAATACGTAGACCGGCACTGTAGATAACAGCAGTAGAAACTCCACCAAATTCCTTGAAAGCATCTAAGGATTCATCAGCACTTGAATCCATTGCAAACAGATAGGACAATGATGAGAATCAAGGCGATTAAGATTCCCAAAACTATCAGCTTGATCTTCATGTTCTGGAACCACATCTTCCTCCTCATCTGGGTTCCTTGCTGCCTGAAATCTTGTGCCTGCATTACACCACCACAATAAGCAATACAGCATATAATAGAAGTAGGATTACGAATACCATTACCAATGAAAAAGTAAAGCTGATAATATGTAATTAAATTGGCTATTGATATCTAATATATAGCACGAACCCATATATTATACACATTTGAGAAGTCTAACCGTGTACTATCTAATCGTTGGTCTTTTTGTATCATTACTCTTCTATAAAATAACTCTCAATAATAACTCTATTCAGCCAAAATTAACTAAAGATGTCATTCTCTGACCTGTGAGCGAAGGTTCTCAGTTTTGTCCACCAGAAGTTCTATCTTTTCCCCACGATCAAGAACCTGTAAAGTAACACCATCAATCAAATGTAAACACACATGACACCAGATTGATCCCAACTTCTAGGTAGGTCGTTACCTAATTATGGAAAGAGATATTGAATGCTTACCTTTTCAATATTTTCCATCATAACTCCTTTCACTTCTGAAACCTGAGCTTTTACTTTAGCAAGTTTGCTGATCTCCTCGGGGTGATCCACACAGTATTGCATATGCTCCTTCAGCTTAGACCTATATCACCAATTTGTAACATTAGAAAACTTTATAGCAAATGTGAGGCACAATCCATTTAAGAAATGAAAAAAAATAAAGCAACAGTTACCCAAATTCCTTGTTCAGACTATTTGCAACTGCGGTCGCAGCTTTTCCTCCACCATATCTATTGGTAAAATCTTCCTTGATTCGCTCGAGGAAGGCAATAGGAACTTGTCGACCAAGAGCCTCAACTGCAACTACACAGTATGCTGTGGCATTCAAAGGCTGAAGTTAGTTCTCATATACATTAAACGTAATGAAGATCAAAGAGGTAAGCAAAACAATAAAGAGTTCCTATTAGCTAACCATCCATTTACAGTGATCAAATTCTTATACTGCCCAACATGACATTGTGTTATGGTTTTTGTGGCAAATAACCTGAAACTGTCTATAACTGGTAACTTTAGGTAGTCCTTTTCTTTCAAATTTGAACTTCATAAAAGTATGGTTCAAAACCATACATCAGATCAGTACTTCAGAAATTAGATTATTCAATAACTACTGTACTCACTGCTCTATAACTGGTAACACTTTGGTAGTCCTTTTCTTTAAAATTTGCACTTCATAAAAGTATGGTTCAAAACATACATCAGATCAGTACTTCAGAAATTAGATTATTCAATAACTACTGTACTCGCTGCTCTATAACTGGTAACACTTTGGTAGTCCTTTTCTTTAAAATTTGCACTTCATAAAAGTATGGTTCAAAACATACATCAGATTAGTACTTCAGACTTTAGATTAACCCCCATCCTTGCTGCTCTATTGTTACATCTCAATCAACTTCTTTAAATGATAATTAGTGGTCGTAAGCTTCTGACCAATTTGGAAACAAACAACTACGAACAACACTATAAATGCTAGTTAGATAAATCAAAAAGGAAAAAAGAAAGAGACAAATCTCTGGTTTGCATATGAAATGCTGAAACAATAATTTCCAACCGACTACAATAATCATATAAACGATTATAGGTAAACCTCAGTTCAATTAATATAGTGTCTATGATCATGAAAAACACCAGTTCACCCTTGCGCAATTCTTAAACTTTAATATGGAAGCAACGACCAAAAAATATAATATTGTAGGACCTTCAAGTACCTAATAATCAAACAGAAAACAAACAGCACAAGATGTCAAGATCCCCAAGCCATTGAAATGCACAAGTATCACTAGCTTTGACAAACATTATAGAAACTATGCTCATTTGACTGCAGGAAAATTTTCGAGCAATCTGAAAGGAACCTAATATTGGTTTACATGAGTTTCACAAACTGCAATAAGAAAATTGAAAATTCAAACCCCAACTCCGGCTGATGATCATGAAAACTAATAAGCTGTACCTAGATTCAATATATCTTTCTGATATGAGGATTAAAGTCAAAGACTCCATCAAACGGCTATCAAGTTTCTTTTAATTTCACTTATTCCAATTGTGCAAACTTAGGCTAAATTTAGTAAACTCACAATACTTGCACAATCAATCAATTAAAATACACCAAACATAAAATTTCTTATAAAATTAAAAATAATTCAACCATTTCCAGCTACACCGCCACGAAATCTCACACCAAAGCCAATCGAAAACAAGTTCAACCAAAAATAAGCACAACTCAGCACAAAAACGACTTTGACAATTCAAATCAAGCAAAAAACCGAATCAAAAACCACGACGAGCCCTGGATCGGACCAAGACAGTAGCGAAAGGTGATCAACAAGAGAGAGAAGAGGAATTACTGAAGCCATTATCGACGAGGTAGTTGAAGGTGTGGCCGTCGCAGTTGTAGGTGAACTTGTTGTTAGTGGCGGGAAGCTTCTGGAGGCACTGAGCAGCTATGCTGGTGAAGTTGCCGGTGAATTCCGTGAACTCGGCGAGGATCACGGTCCCGCGCGCCACGAAGCTGTAGATCAACGATTGCTGCCCCATCGGATTCGATTCGAAACCCTAACCCTAGGTGGTGATGGAGGTTTCAGATTTTGAGAGGAAGAGAGGGTTTGGTGGATTTGGGAGAGAAACAGAGGAAAGGGGGCTGGTTTGGGTTTTTTGCTTAGATGAGAAGCTAGGTAGCCAAGTTGGTCTTTGTTATTGGGGGTGTTGAAGACTTGAAGGTGCCCCCCGAGTTCGTGGAAATGACGGAAATGCCACGGCTGTGGTCTAGTTTTGAATTTTTGAAATTTGATTTTGAGAGCAAAAGTCAAGGAGAACGCGCAGAGAAGAGCCCTCTAGAAAGGGGGATCAAGTAAAAGCGTTGATCGCTTTTCCGGCCGCGTTGAAAATTATTTACCCAAGGATCAGTGTTTTCGGAATTTCTTGTGCTGTTACCATCTTCCGACATTTTGAAAACGTGTGTTAATCTAATTTGGGTTATATCTAAAGGCTACATGGCGGCGAAACCAAGAAACTACTCAAAAGGCCAAAAGGGGCCATGGCACCTCCAAGTTTCGACTTGTATGTGTTTTTATTTTTTATTTTGTAACTTGGTTTAAATGAGTTCATGCAACATATAATGAAACCTCTTATTTATAATCTTTAGCTCCGTCGACAGTTCCACTAAAAACTTTAAAGTTTTACAAACAAAACTTTAGTATAATTTTTGTAGTTGTCACATATTTGTGACTTATAAATGTGTACTGTCACAACTCTGATTCTTAAATCTTAACTGAGGAAACTTGAAAAAGTTAATGACGACTTTTCATTAAGTACATATATGGGATGCCTTCACAATGTTGTTACTAGAGAATTTCATTAACATGGTTGTTCATATCAATTACCATCTGTTTCTGCATAATCCCGGGAACTATGTAGAATCGCGGTGGAACATATAAACAAGAGACAATCATGCACAGGAGACTCAAGGACATATAGTGGTTCACCATGTCATCGGAAGACATGGCTACGTCCACTTACAAATCAACTATCATGGCCAATAGGCCTTTGGGGAGTGAGTAAAGATTCATCCATCTATATCTCTCTCATCCATCCTCTCCGGGATGGAGTGAGTTATCATTCCGAGAGTGTTAGAGAGAGCTTTCTACATATGGGAAGCCTTTCTTTTATAGCTAAGGAAGATTCCCTCTTATTACATGTTTCCGATGTGGGACTAACTATACATATATCTTATCATGGTGCCTTCTTGTGGAGCTTGGAGAAGCACCTTCCCGATGTGGTACCGATGATCTTTCACCATGGCGAGGTAGGATATACATCGTATCTACAAGCTTCTTGACTGGTCTATGGGCGGGGAAGGTAGTTCCTAACTATCGACTACAAGTCCCCCCAAGTTCCCTTTCAAGACACGTCTTGAGTGGGGACTTGATATACAAAATGCCCATAGACCAGTCATTTATCAATGGGTACCCGGTTCCAGTCCCCCCAAGTCCGTACTCAGGACGTGTGTTGAACGGGTCTTGCTTATTCCAGGTCTTACTTTTCTTGATATTTTCAAGTCCGCCGAGTCCCTCCCGACCCCCAGCCTCAAAACTGATTCGGCCGGGCGAGGTCTTATAACGAAGTATGCGAACTAGTCGGCACAGTTCGCGTGTGAGCTTTGTAGGAGTTTGCTTCGCACAGGACTGACATTACCGGGCGAGCTGTGGAGTCCGCCTCGCACAGAAGGGTTGACACTATCGGGCGAGCTGAGTAGTTCGCGAAGCAAAAGGACTGAAATTGTCACGCGAGCTGAGGGGTTCGCTCCGCGCACAATGACTACATGCGAGCTGAGGAGTTCGTTCGCGTGCGCGCACAAGGACTATTACGCGAGCTGAGGAGTTCGCTCCGCACGCAATGACGATCTCGGTGACACACCCGAGATGGATCTTGTTCCACGCGAGATGGGTCTCAGTGACACAAGCGAGATGGATCTTGTACCTGGCCAACTAGGTGTTATGATCTCGGTGACACGCGAGATGGGTCTTGTACCTGGGTGTTACATCATGTGTTACTACTCGAGTGACAGGGTGTTAATGCCGTCTGTGGGTTATCAAGCCACTTGCTCCGTTTTTAAAGGGAAGATATAAGTTTTATGACTTTCGGTCGAATGCCTATCCCGCCTGGTGTTACTGGGGATCTCAGTAACTTATGCCTCTCGATGGATTACCTATCTCGCCTGGTTTTACTGGGGATTTCAGTAACTTATGCCTCTCGGTGGATTACCCATCCCGCTTGGTGTTACTGGGGATTTCAATGACATGCCTTTCGGTGGATTACCTATCCCGCTTGGTCTTACTCGGGATTTTAATGACATGTCTTTCGGTGGATTACCCATCCCGCTTGGTGTTACTGGGGGAAAACTTATGCCTCTCCGTCGAATGCCAATCTCTCGGTGGAATGCCTATCTCTCGGTGGTTTCTCAGTCTAGTCATGAAGACTTAACTTTCATATCTTGATTGTGCTTCCGATCCAATGCCATCGGGTGGCCAAATTGATGTTTGGGTGTACAGAGCAAACTCTTTTTTTTTTTTTTTTTTCAAAGGAACTCCGGCAAGCTGCTGCCGAGTGGGATCCCGATTCGTTGCTTCATCAACCTTCTCGGTGACTGCAAGAGAGCCCCTTGCCCTCTCTATTGCCATACCGGCCTGAGAACTATCGCCTCCCGAAGACTGCTTCACGCTGCCGGTGAGTACTTTATGGATGCTCGACTCCTCTTTCATCATGAACAATGCCAGCGGGTTCCTAATGAATTACTTTCTCGGTTGAGAAGACAATGATATGGACTGGGTGTTATGGTTGGTTGAGTCTCCGGGTAGACCGATCTCAAGGCAATGAGTTGGAACAAGATCACCTGAGTGCTGCCAAAGAGACCCCGATAATGCTGGGCAAATCCCCTCTTCCACAAGAACTACTCCTCCGGACGAATTCTCATCCCGAGCGGGATCTACTCCTCGGGATCCCGGCTCGTTTCTCTATTACCTTGGTGGATCATTCTTATTAAATTAGACCCAAATCACCAAATGTTTTATCAATCCTCCCAATGACCCTATCGGGTCGTGCAAGAGAGCCCCTCTTTAAGTTGCCTTGTCCATTACCATATCGGCCGATCGGTGGGGTTTCCCCGGGAGCCGCATGACCGTTGCTCTCAACATTGTTGCTATGCCGACTGCTCGAGAGCTGGGTATACAACTCCCCCAAGAACTCTATCACCAGACACCTATCTCGGAGACTGCTTCTCTAGTCGGTACCGGAGGCGAGGGAGCTGCCGGTGAAGCCAATGATTTTACTTCCTGGAGTATTTTATGGATATTGGGTTTCTCTTCCCGTTGGTAAAGTTGGGTCATGCCAATGACCATACGAACTCGGGGTCTCAAACCCTATACTGGCAAAATCCCTACACTCATGAACAAGGCCACCGAGATCCCGGAGATGGACCGATGCAAGTGTCGCCAACGGGACATCGAGGTTACTAAGCGGACCCCTTCTTCTGCATGGACTATCACTCCCTGACGATTATTCATCCCGCCTGGGTTAAAGATGAACGATGCCAACCAATGTCCCCCCATGATAGAAAATGACCGGCCAGCGGGTGGTGATTGCATGGACTTACTGGATCCCGCTGATTTGTCTCCAAGTGTTGCTTGGAGGGATCAGTCGAGCCATTGCAGTTCGGCCCTTGGATATCTCGATGACAAAGAGAACCCGGGCGGGTCGGGCGATGCCTCATAATCATCACTTTGCGTTGGCAGTCGGACCCAGCAGGGCACTTGCTGACCCGATGACAGCCTTGGGCCTACCGGGGAGTATGTCAACCCGCTGACTAGCTAGCCCTTTTGATGGGCTTGAGCACCTCCCGATGGACCTATTGCTCATGGACTTGAATGAACTGCCTCTCGATTGGAAGAGCAACATGACTTTTAGTAATGATTCTCACAGACGGCGTCAAATGTTTCTGCATAATCTCGGGAATTATGTAGAATCACGGTGGAACATATAAACAAGAGACATTCATGCACAGGAGACTCAAGGACATATAGTAGTTCACCATGCCATCGGAGGACATGGCTACGTCCACTTACGAATCAATTATCATGGCCAATAGGCCTTTGAGGAGTGAGTAAAGATTCATCCATCAATATCTCTCTCATCCATCCTCTCCGGGATGGAGTGAGTTATCATTCCGAGAGTGTTAGAGAAAGCTTTCTACATATGGGAAGCCTTCCTTTTATAGCTAAGGAAGATTCCCTCTTATTACGTGTTTCCGATGTGGGACTAACTATATATATATCTTATCATGGTGCCTTCTTATGGAGCTTGGAGAAGCACATTTCCGATGTGGTACCGATGATCTTTTACCATGGCGAGGTAGGATATACATCGTATCTACAAGCTTCTTGACTGGTCTATGGATGGGGACGGTAGTTCCTAACTACAGACTACATGGAACATATAAACAAGAGACAATCATGCACAGGAGACTCAAGGACATATAGTGGTTCACCATGCCATCGGAAGACATGGCTACGTCCACTTATGAATCAACTATCATGGCCAATACGCCTTTGGGGAGTGAGTAAAGATTCATCCATCTATATCTCTCTCTCATCCATCCTCTTCGGGATGGAGTGAGTTATCATTCCGAGAGTGTTAGAGAGAGCTTTCTACATATGGGAAGCCTTCATTTTATAGTTAAGGAAGGTTCACTCTTATTACAGATTTCCGATATGGGACTAACTATACATATATTTTATCATGGTGCCTTCTTGTGGAGCTTGGAGGAACACCTTCCCGATGTGGTACCGATGATCTTTCATCATGGCGAGGTAAGATATACATCTTATCTACAAGTTTCTTGACTGGTCTATGAGCGGGGAAGGTAGTTCCTAACTACCGACTACACCATCTAACATAAATTTCAAGTGGTATGTGAAAATGTAGTTTACCGCGCATTAGTCTTTCATTTAACTTTCTTTTTTATTATATATAAACTATATGAGATAAGAGGATAATCATGCTGGGAAACACAGGGTGTGCTGCTCAACACATGCCATTAGTCTTGTTTGTTTCAGATGTACAAATAGGTTAAAAGCTAATGGCGCCAGACTGCCAGAGTGGTTCCCTAGCATGATCTCCAAGATTCAACAATTTATCCAACCAAGATGTAATTTGTCCCCTCTATCCTACTTCAGTAAAAATACTTCGTTTATTTTAATGCGAATAGAAAATGATTGGCTAACTCAATGTTAGCAACCTAGCTACCAATTACAACCAGTGCCATCATATAATAAAATGGCATGGATCATTGTCCATGAATAAGATAGTCCTCCCCTTTTGTTTTTATTTTTATACATTGTCCTTTCACGGTTCAATTTTCGAACCATTCATTGTACAACACTTCTTTATCATTAGAATAACATTGATCGACCGAAATATAAATTGACTCAATCATACTTAGTTACCTTTGTTATTGTCTACGATTGTGAAAGTTTAAACCTAAAATGCAAAGGTTATAGCCGATTTATACTCATCATTCATGCGTTTTTAAAATTCCTACTCTTTGTTTTAGGTCAATAATGAAAATTTCATTAAGAATGAGGGAAAAGAAACAAAGAACAGAAAATAAAGCGCAACACAAAAGGCCAATTTTAGTTACAAGAGGAGCCTGGAATGCTTGGTAATTATTCATGGTGAGCAAGATTTCCAAAAGAATGGGGTGCTTTGCTTAGTACCCTCACAGAGAAGAGAAGTTTCATTGATGACAAGAGTGGTATAATTCCTGAAGTTGCTGCTCCAAATGGTTGGGAAGGCCAGGTAATAATTGATCATGATATGTGTTTTTATTGTTTCCTGCGGTTAGATGAATGTTTGGCGTGTTGTGCTTGGCATTAACTTGAATGAAAATAATAGAATGCATAGATGCCTTCCACCACCATGTGTCTTACCTTCAAGCAAGATCTAGAGGCAGTCTTACCTTCAAGATCTAGATGATTGAAAGTTTGAAACAGTCAAACAGATAGATATCGGGGTATAATTTTCAATTGAGAAATTTTAAATACATACTTCTAAACTCTTAATACACACACCTTTATTATTTTATATTTCACATAAAATTTTATAGGTATATTTAATTACAAAAATATCCATCAATTATTAGGGAAAAAAAAAAAACTTCATCTTCCCTAAAATTTAACTCTTCTCCACTATCACTAAGCATTAAAACAAAAGAAATAAAAATCTCTTCTCTAAAATTCATCACCTGAATTTCGACTACTGTCACATATACTATTTACCGATTCATTTGTTTTTTTTATCAACTTTAGTTTTTATGCTGTTGTACTTTTACTAGTTTCTTAACTTTGAACAAATTATGTATGTTCAATATTTTTTTTTTCTTCAAATTCAAGCCAATTGATGTCATATTAGAGATTTGGAGTTCGAAAATAATATTACTCTTGATTATAAATTGAAAAATATCAAAAAATTTCTAACCCGATCAAAAAAATCTAAAAGAAAATAAAAGAGAACACGTAAAGAGAGTTGTGAAATAGTAAATATATAATAATTATATTAAATAACATATTGTTATTAGTTTTAGATATTGAGGGTGTAGTCGGTAGTCAGTAAACTACTTTCCCCGCCCATAGACCAATCATGAAACTTGTAGACCGACGTCCGGGCTACCTCGCCGTGGTGAAAGATCATCGGTACCACATCGAGAAGGTGCTTCCCCAAGCTCCACAAGAAGGCACCATGATAAGATAAATGCATAGTTAGTCCCACATCGGTAATGTGTAATAAGAGGAAACCTTCCTTATCTATAAAAGGAAGGCTCCCCCTGTGTAGAAAGGATCTCTCTGACTTCCCCATCCCCCACTCCTCCCGGGCGGGATGGATGGATGCTCTTGTAACACCAAAGGCCTATTGGCCATGATAATGGATTCGTAAGTGGACGTAGCCATGTCCTCCGAGGCATGGTGAACCACTATATGCCCCTGTGTTGTCTACTGTTCATGTTCCACTGTGATTCTACATACCCTACGGGTTCTTGTAGAAACAATTGGCGCCGTCTGTGGGAATCATTACTAAAAGTCATGTTACTCTACCGCTCGAGAGACATTTCATTCAAATCCATGAGCAATAGGAAGAGTCGAGACACCTCGCGTGGAAGCGAGACGAGATAGCTCGCGTGGAAGCAAAGCGAGATGACCTCGCGTGGAAGCGAAGTGAAATTGGCATTCAGAGAGGCATTCCACCGAGAGATTAGCATTAACCTCGCAGGGGAGCAAAGCGAGATGAATTCGCATGGAGGCGAAGCGAGATTACCCGCCCGGGTTCCCTTTATCACCGGGTCATCACCAAGAGGCCAACTGGCCTGCGACCGACGCCTCCAGCCTCCCGGAGATGATTTAACAAGACCCAAGGGTTCCTCTCCCGGTGGCAGCCCCCGGTTTGTTCCAAATCGCTGGAGGTCCCTGCCGGCACCGTAAGACCCATCCCGGACCCTTGTTCACTCAGTCCAAGGAGTGACCCGCCCGGGTTCCCGATTGGCAGCTAGCGCCCGAGATCCACCGGCAGAGTCGGTCAGTTGCCCGGCTGGGATGGGCACCGCACAAGCAACTCGGTCAAGGCTCGTCTGGTTTCACCTGCAAATCAACATAGCACATGGGTTCAACTCGGTCAAATCGGCGGGAACCCGCTTTATCTCGATCGAGTTCGGTGCCGGACTTGATATCAAAATAAGCAACCGGTAGTTTCTTTGCCTCCAGGATAGCAGAGTCCATGTTCAGGCAAAGCAAGCTTATGTACCCGGTTGGTCGGATTCATCAGGAGAGGAGTTAATGTGGGAGTTGGGATCAGACCAGATCGGCCTCGATTGACTTGGAACTTGGGTCACTCGATCTGTTGGCATCATTCAATTGCAGAAGAAACTGTGTTCGGTTGGGTGCCCACTGAAAAATTGCTATGGACACCCAGCTCGGCAGTAGCTTCATCTATCCGGGTTTCAATCAACTTACCCCAATGACTCCAGGTTTAAAGAGTTAGTCATCCGGGAGCAGAAAAGAAGTTGAAGAAGGTAGAGAATTGACCCCATGTGCAAGTCAGGGCTCCACCACCTTTATCTCCGAGTATCGAAAGGGGAAGGCTCAGTGCCTCAGACTAATCTGCAAGCAGCGGGTCTCGGTGGCAAAGCTATGGACACCCGGAGCTATTTAACTGGAAAAAGTCAACAAATCTTGTAGGTAGCCCGACCATACTGGCAACAAGGATTCATCGTCCGGGAGTAGTACGGGCCTGAATCTGCACCTCCTGTGTGCACCCATTCAGCAACTATTTTCACAGATAAGTCTCGTCCAGATTATGATTGTTATAATATCATTGGTTTGTGAAAATTCATAATATTCTACTTGCAAGTCAACCTGCATGTTTTGGCATTCCACCAGGAGAGAGGTATTCTACCGAGAGATAGACATTCGACCAAGATTGGCATTCCACCGAGAGAGAGTATTACACAATTGCATGAACCATTGTGCTTTTCGATAATTATTATGTCATAACAATACTTGGTTGGCCCTATAATTGTGTTGATCAACTAAACTATGTAAGCTGCTAATCGATCATTTGTTCATTGTGAAGGCACAACGATCCTCGCCCGGCCGAATAAGTTTTGAGGCCGGATGTCGGGAGAGGCATTTTTTATCTTATCGGCGGACTCCAAATCCTCAGCCCACGCGGTAGTCCTTATGCGCGGAGCACTTCTCAGCTCGCTTGACAATTTCAATCCCTTTACGCGGAGCTCAACTCGCCCGATGATGTCAGTTCTTGTGTGCGAAGTGGACTCCGCAACAAGCACGCGAGCTCTTCAGCTCGCCCGCAGGTCAATCCTGTGCCAAGCGGACTCTACAGCTCGCACGCGAGCTCCTCGCCTGGCCAAATCAGTTTTGAGGCTGGGGGTCGGGAAAGACTCGGCGGAGTTGAAGACACGGAATCAGCAAAGACAAGACCCGAGTAGCCCCCATGTATAGAGAATATCAACAAAGCAAGACGCAAGGGCCACATTGAGCATTACCCGCCCGAGCAATCTTCGAGCAAGACTTAGGGGGGACATAGTGAATCTTGTCACTCCACTCCAAAAGAGAAGAAAATCGTGAGAAAGGGGGAGAGGGAAATAATTCATCAAGGTGCGGGGTCTCGATCACGATTTCATCAAGGTGCGGGTGTGCAGCCCGCTGTACCTCACCGAGATCACCTCCGCCACTCGGCACCAAAGACCGACGTCGCCGATCGACCGGGTAACCAGCGTAAGGACTCTAGCCCGGTCCAGCCCGATTAGCTCTCCCGGGCCAAGCTCATCCGGTGCCAGCCAGCTGGTAGCGCCCAGGATCGTTGATTCAAAGTAGGGCACCAGGTTGCAGTATATTCCAACTAAATGGCCAATAATTGGAAAGGCAAACATGATAGTAGTAAGTCCCGGATAAGTGTCACCGGGAGGAAGCATCTAACAACTGCTTAGGAAATCTCGATTTCCGGATAAGAACTAACGGGAAGAAACATACAACAACTGTTTCATGAGATTCTTATACCCGAGCAAGAACCAACGGGAAGCATGCGCACGAACTAGAAGGCATGCATACAACCCCGGAAACATATCACCGGGCAGCATGGACGAAACAACTAGAGCCATGAGAACTGTAAATCCCTTGTACAGCTCCCGTAGAGTGGGAGTTGGGCAATTCATATCATTCCCTTCACACGGAGAATACTGGCCTGATAACCCATGCGGGGATAATACCCCGCGCTCGAGCAGTAACACCAGATATGGAAAGGGCTCACTACCCTTGTCCATGAAAGTATAACACCAAGATCCACCTCGCGTGTGTCACCGAGACCCATCTCGCGTGGAACATGTGCACCTCGCGTGTGTCACGGAGATAGGCATTGCACGCGGAGCGACCGCAGCTCGCGTGTCAGTTATGTACGCGGAGCAAACTCTTCAGTCCGCGTGAAAGTATCGCGCGCGGAGCGAACACAGCTCGCGTGTAAGTTATGTACGCGGAGCGGACTTCTCACCTCGCGTGTAAGCATTGTACGCGGAGTGGACTCCTCGTCTCGCGAGGTAGTAATGGCACGCGAGTGGACTCTTCACCTGTCCCAGTTGTCAACCCTTCTATGCGAGGCAGACTCTTCAGCTCGCCCTAGTGTCAGACCTTCTGTGCGGAGCAGACTCCTCAGCTCGCCTGGTGGTGTCAGCCTTTCTTTGCGAGGCGGACCTGCTCAACACACGTCTTGAGTACGAACTTGGGGGGACTGGGACCGGGTCCGTGTTGGGGACATATGACTGGTCTATGGGTATTTTGTATATTAAGGCCCCACTCAAGATGTGTCTTGAACGGGAACTTAGGGGGACTTGTAGTCGATAGTCAGTAAACTACCTTCCCCGCCCATAGACCAGTCATGAAAGTTGTAGACCGACGTCCGGGCTACCTCGCCGTGATGAAAGATCATCGGTACCACATCGGGAAGGTGCTTCCCCAAGCTCCACAAGAAGGCACCATGATAAGATAAATGCATAGTTAGTCCCACATCGGTAATGTGTAATAAGAGGAAACCTTCCTTATCTATAAAAGGAAGGCTCCCCCTGTGTAGAAAGGATCTCTCTGACTTCCCCATCCCCCACTCCTCCCGGGCGGGATGGATGGATGCTCTTGTAACACCAAAGGCATATTGGCCATGGTAATTGATTCGTAAGTGGACGTAGCCATGTCCTCCGAGGCATGGTGAACCACTATATGCCCCTGTGTTGTCTACTGTTCATGTTCCACCGTGATTCTACATACCCTACGGGTTCTTGTAGAAACAATTCACATCGGGAAGGTGCTTCCCCAAGCTCCACAAGAAGGCACCATGATAAGATAAATGCATAGTTAGTCCCACATCGGTAATGTGTAATAAGAGGAAACCTTCCTTATCTATAAAAGGAAGGCTCCCCCTGTGTAAAAAGGATCTCTCTGACTTCCCCATCCCCCACTCCTCCCGGGCGGGATGGATGGATGCTCTTGTAACACCAAAGGCCTATTGGCCATGATAATGGATTCGTAAGTGGACGTAACCATGTCCTCTGAGGCATGGTGAACCACTATATGCCCATGTGTTGTCTACTGTTCATGTTCCATCGTGATTCTACATACCCTACGGGTTCTTGTAAAAACAGAGGGTATTTTAGGTAGTTTGGGATGTGTATTTAGTATAATATTGAAATGAAAAACTAGATGAGTAGTGTATTAAGTAAGGGGTGTGTATTTAAAATTACTCTTTTTATTTTTATTTAAATAAGAAACGTACGAGGTTATACTAGAGAAGAAACATGCATACAATGACAATATAATCAATGCGTGTATCTCACCAAATTCACCAAATTTGGTCGACCTAATACACAACAACCTGAGATTGGAGAAAACCAACTCTTTACAAATTCATATTATTTCAGGCTTCTTAGCTCTAGTTGGTGTTTGTTTGTTCTTGTAAAGTTTTTGTGTTTCCGTTGTTTATTCAGTTTGTTATCTTGTATTAATATTGTTTGTTTTTTGGGAAAGTGACATTGGTTTAATTCTTCTTTCCTTATGTAATTATTTTACGCTATTAATAAAATTTTCGAGCGCGGACGATGAGACAACGTTACCAAATCCTTTGCACATAGCCACCTAGAAAACTCATCCGCTTGTCAGGTGTAATACTCAGTCGTAAATGATTGGTGTTAGAATTTTTCACTGATCAGGTGTGGTCAGTCTCATCCGTGTAAGAATTAGGAATTCCTCTTCCAACTTTTCTCGT
Source organism: Fragaria iinumae (assembly GCA_009720345.1). Classification (NCBI taxonomy): domain Eukaryota; kingdom Viridiplantae; phylum Streptophyta; class Magnoliopsida; order Rosales; family Rosaceae; genus Fragaria; species Fragaria iinumae. The sequence continues at coordinate 20,923,561 of CM019118.1, read as the reverse complement.
GCTCGAAACGATACGCTTGATCTCTCTCATGGAGAAAGTCGCAATCGCCGCCAATCCCAAACCTTTTATCTGCTAGCACGGCCTCTAGTCAAGGAGGTAGTTCAACTCCATGACTTGAGAAGCTTTTTCAAGCGAGTGTGGGTGTTAACAAAAGGATTCAAGATTCAAGAGACAGATCAAGGCTCGATTAATTTTGTCTTTCGATATGCGAAAAGATCGAAACAAAGTCTTCCATGGAGGCCCGTGGCGGTACCATCATGAACCGGTCATCCTGTAGGAGTATGACGGAATTACTCTGATCCACAACATTGATCTCAATATGCTGCATTTCTAGGTCAAGATCGAGAACATCCGCTTTGAATTTGAAACACCGAAATGGATTGAGGACATTGGTTCTGCAACTGGTAAGTTCATCCATCATGATAATAAGCTTTTGGAAAATGAAGGTAAAGTTTGGGTGTTTATTACTCATGATATTAGAACAACCCTTTTGTATGAAAAAGTCGATCAAATTCAATGCTAAGATTGAGCAGGAGGTGTCTTTTTTTTGTGAGAAACTTGTTGGTAAATGTGATCCTTGCAAGCTTATCTATCATGAAAACAATTTTTGCCCTCTATTGGGAAAATCGAACTTGGCCGTAATGGAGAAAAACAAGTAAGTGCAGAATGTCACACTCCCTCATGGATTTGGACCTCGAAAATTTGGGGAAAATCTCACCAATTTCAAGTTCCAGGGAGAAACTAGCTCGGGTGGAGGCACTCAGCCTTTACTGCCATCCAACAGTGTTCCCAAACCTCAAAAGTATGTGCTTTTGAAGAAGAAAACTGGCACTGCTATTAGTGAGAACACTGAGAAAGAGAATGAAACCCTTGACATTGTGATAACTGCAATTTAGAATGCGGCGACTTTGAAGCAAATTGGGATTGATACAGAGCTTCAACACCATCCTGAAGTAAGTGTGGGAATTGGCTTAGCAGATACTACTATGGCCTTGCTCTATGAGGCAACATAACATGTGATTATTGAAGATTGTAGTGACACTGACTCAGCTGCTAATGGGAAGAGTAATTCCCAAAATGGTGTTGCTGGGAAGCATGCTGTCAAGCGTTCTTTACAAGCCACATCTACAAGGTCCCCTTGAAAGTTGCAAAACCCTTTGCCTGAGCTATTGCAGGTGGCGATAAAGGAAGGAACTGGTTGTGGTAAGAAGCAAAAAAGTCCAAAATTCCCAGGCAAACTAACACCTAGGTCTCTAAACCTCTTTGAAGCTTCTGGCAACATTCTGGTCAACAAGGAACAGATGCAGGCAAACACTGGAACAAAGAAGGAAAAGAAGAAGAGAGGACGCCCCAATGGATCAAGAAACAAGAATCCTCCTAAATCTCAAGAGGTACTTGAGGCGAAAGAAGCTTGTTATGCATTCCTGACTGAACCTCCTAGCCCAACTGCAACGGGCAAGGAGAAAATCTGAAGAGTTGCTTTATGCTGCTTTCTAGTTTGTTTTTTCTGAACAATAACTATTTCCTTGTAACTAGGTTTATTTATTTTTGCAAATAAATGAGATGATGTATAATGGAATAAGGGAATAAATGGATCAATACACTAACTCCTCTAACTTGCCTTACGCTGGTAATTAAGGGAATGTATGTATCCGTACTATTCTGACAATTTCCCAGAAGTTTTGAATGATATTGCTATGCTTTACTCGAAACAAAAAAAAAAAAAACATCTAGAATAGGCCCCGATATAATAAAGAATACTACTCTAGTTGCGACTTTGACCATTTGCTTTGATTGAGTGGTGACATAATGAGAAGATCACTAGATATGCAAAATGGTTAAACATCGTATTATCGTAATGTTCAATAATTCAGTTTTCTAATTATGTTTCCGCCTGTGGATGACACTTTTGATTAAGGGTGATACGGCAGTGAGACAAACATGGTCGAGCCCAAAATCTGTCCCTTTTGTCTGAGTTAGCGAAGACTAGACCCAACAAACTTTGAAAGACTAAGAATCCAAGAAAGTTTACTGTTGTGTTTCTCCCAACAACTCCATGTAAATTAACGGCGGTGGATTGATTACGTGACATTTTCAAAGAAGAGCTTGGCATGGGAGCTAGAAAAGCATGAGTTGCAGAAGAAGAGATCCTGGCAGTGATCTAAAGATCAAGAACATAGATGAGAAAAATGTGTCAGATATAAGGGATAGGAGTTGGGTTTTTGGGATAGAAACTGGTGAAGTGCTTGAGTTTGCTACTTGGTTTGCATATATGTTTTCGTGGTTGGATTTGGATTTGGGATTGGATAAGGGCTTGAGAAGTATGGTGGGAGGTATGTAGCATGGCAGAAGAAGAGTACTAGAAAGCTTGCTAACCTCCTTCCTTCTGGTTTCTCTATGGTTGATAACAACAACTATGGTGGGAGGGTTGTAGCATGGCAGAAGAGGAGTACTAGAAAGCTTGCTAGCCTCCTTCCTTCTGGTTTCTCTATGGTTGATAACAACAACTATTTATAAGCTAGAGGTTGAATGTTTTTATTGCTGGGTAAATGAATGACCTGGTTAAAAGCATATATTTGGTTTTGTATTGCCTTTTGCTTTGTCAAATTGTGTCTAAAGCTGAAATTGTTGAATAAGACTTTGAAACATGTGAAAGTGGAACAAGTTTGCAGATTTCATGTGTGAAATCTACTGATGGGACTGCTTTTGCGTGTTTCAGTTGTGTTGCTGAGAAAATGTACCTATGTGGTATTTTATTGTGTGGTTGGAATTAAGAATCCTATGTTAAAATGGATCTTAAAAGGTTTGGGCTTGACTTTTGGGCCTCTCTTCTTCATTTATCCGTATTAGAAGTTAGGTCGTTGGGCATGAATTTCGGTGCTAAGATCCCGAGATTACCAACGATCCTAAAACTAATAACGGACCTCAAGCAATATGTTACCTTCCACGCCACACTCATTCTTGAAAGCCCCAAATGCATGAATGTGGCTTGGGTCCACGTGCATGGCATGATGTTACGAGTAGAATTTACCTTTGTTTTGGCCACGATCATCAGTAAGGAATAAAGAGGTAACTAGCTACCAAAGTAACTAGAGAGGGGATGCGGGCGTGCCACCTCGCGGACGAGGAAACAAGATGCGCGAGATCTTGACTTCTTGATCAAACGGATGACTTCAAGTGCCACCTCGGGAACGAGGAATTACAAGCACTAAGAGATTCGATACTCACGGTGTATCGCGAGCAGAGCAATAATAGGGATCAGGGGAGAGTCTGACAGGGCTCTGAGCTAAGGCGAGGACGCGCTTATGATTCGTTTTCGAAAGGCTCGAAGGGAGATTGTAGAGAGAGAGAAAGCTTCAACAGGGAAGCGAAAGTGAAGCTCCGGGGAGCGTATGGAAGTTCAACTGGGTTGAAGGTTTTGTTGTATTGTTGTTTGAGTTGTTGTGTGTGTTTTTTTTTAGAGAGAGTTTCTGTAAGCTTTCGAGCCCCTTTATATAGTAGCTCGCCTTCTGCCAGAAGTAATCACTATCCAAGTCGGACTCTGAAACTTAATACCACAAGGACACTGCTTCACCTGCGTGAACCAACCATCTACGTGACGTGTGTCCATTTCGTACAACACATTTCGCATAGGTCAATGCCTCCACGCTGCCCAACTATAGAGTCCTATGCGGACTCAAATTAGGAACGTCCTTATCCCGCGAGGTGTCACAATCTTGTGGAAACCTATCTCGCACGGGCCGCGAACTCAAACCATCCCGCAAGCTCTTGAAGCTCGCGAGACTTAAAAGGCTTTTTCATTAAAAGGGTCACAGGAATTGGCCCAAAGCATGTCAAAGAGTCTTCAACGATAAATGTGGCATAGGTGATCACGTGCATGCGGACTCCACCTCTTGCTTCTTCGCGAAGTCTCCTACGCGGAGCCATCTCGCCTCGCTTTCATGCACTTCTACGTGAAGTCCATCTCGTATGCAACATGTATCATCTAGCTCGCGCCACTTTGTAGGCAGCTAAACATCAGACCAAGTCAACCCACGTCTTCTAGTCATCTATGCGAACTATACACCTAGCTCGCATGACTTTGTCGGCGGGCCACCACTTGTAAACCCAATTATTTGGGCTCGCCGGTGTAACGTGGATCAAGAATTTAATTAATATTCACTTAGACATTTACTGTCCAGTAAAATATTAATTTGGGTGTAAACATTTCCCCCTAGCCTTGAAGTCATGTATGTCAAAAATGACTGAAGTGGTTTATGTTCATGCTGCTCCAAAGCCACTGGTATTGGCTGGGGTCATACAAAATGAGTGTGAGTAAACGAGCTTGTGAATAGGCCTTGAAACCCAAGCACCCAGCAAAGCATTGTAGCGAACTGCTGTACGATTTGCCTAGTACCATGTAGAACTGATAATCATGAACTTAACATAGCTAGGCGCCTTGGACTTAAACTTAACGAGCACTCCGCTTACATTTCGCCTGCTCTACTCAGAAGACATGGTACATTGCACATACCTCGAGCGGATGTAGCTCACATGGATATATCTTGAGCGAATGCATGTAACTTTAGTAGATATATTTGAAAATGAACCGTCTGACCTCGAAGGATATACCTCAAATAGATGTAGCGCGAGGAGATGTATGAATGGATTGAAAAATTGCCCTTCGCTTGAGCTCTTGGCGACAGCGAACCATCTTTTTGACATTGGCCATGTACTTCACTACCCCCCCCCCCCCCCCCCCCCGTGCGAACCAATGAGGGTCAAACGCAGCGCCACATGATTTGGCCAAGCGAAATTCCAAAAAGTAGGCCACAGGAATTGGCCTAAATAATGACCAAGACCTCAAGAAGGGTCTAAGTCTGAAATATCTGGAACACATATCTACTTGTTCACGGCGAAGTCGACTGTTCAGTAGTGGGCTGTTGCAACTTTCAGCATTGCAAACTAGTTGTATTTCCTCTCTGACCTGACTTCGCTGGCAGCAATTCAAGGCATATGGAATGCCATGCTGTATTGGCTCCAGGCCTCAGAGATAGGCCTCCAAGAAAAGTTTAAGCCTTTCGTAGGCAAAAACATTATCTTGCATTTCAGCAAAACCAAGAAACTCTTTTTGTTATGTGATTCTAGGGCCTCTAGAATAGGCCACAATCTTGTACTTGTCTTTTGGTTAGATTTTGTATGTTTTCCAAGAAATGAAGAGCTAATCACATTCTTCTCTCTCGGGTTGCCCCCTAGTGTTAGGCGACGGAGCGCTAACACAATGGCGCGTAGCACTATTAACAGTGGTCGCGGGATCAGGAGGAGGTGGAAGATCCTCGCGCTCCCAAACACCAGCGATATGTCGCTTTAAGAAATGACCATTAATAGGATTGCGGTGGATGGTGCCGTCAAGGTCGCGCAAGTGGTATACCCCCTTGGGTAAAATGCAATGAATGATAAAGGGTCATTCCCACCGAGCGGACCACTTGCCCCGACCCTCGGTTTTCTCCCCAAGGGGGAGCACATCGCGCCATACTGTTTGGCCCTCTGCATAACTCCGTCCGCGGGTAACTCTATCATAGGACCACGCAACACGCTGCCTCTCGATGATGAGATTGTTGAAAGCAGTGATACGGTGTTCATCGAGGTCTTCGAGCTCCTGCCACATTGCCTGAACATAATCGTCGCCAAGTAATTGGTGCTGTTCCTGGACGCGAGGTGAGGCGACGTGAATCTCAAGGGGTAGGACGGCGTCATGACCAAACATAAGAGCATATGGGGTGGTATCTGTCGGACCACGCTTGGAGGTGCGGTAAGCCCACAAAGTATGGTAAAGCTCTAGATGCCAGACGCGGGGATTCAATTCTAGCATCTTGCGCAAGATACTGAGGATAACCTTATTGCTCGCTTCCTCCTAACCATTGGACTACGCATAATAGGGGGACGAATGCAGTAGCTTGATACCATAGCCGGTGAGGAACGTGACCACAGAATCGGTCATGAAAGCTGCCCCCCGGTCCGTCATGATGCACTCCGGAAGACCAAAGCGGGAGATAATGTTGCAGAAGATAAAGTTGCTGACCGAGGTCGCCGAAGCGACTTTGAGTGGTTCGGCTTCAACCCACTTGGTAAAGAAATCGGTGGCCACGATAATGAACTTGTGCTGCTCGGAGGAATGAGGGTGAATAAGGCCAACGAAGTCTATCGCCCATCCTCGACCTGGCCATGGTTTAATAATCGGCTGCAACGGAATGTTGGGGATGTGTTGCACTGGTCCGTGAGCCTGACAACCTTTGGCGAAAGCGACACAGTCCCTGAGAATGGTAGGCAAGTAATAGCTGTGGCGACAGATTAACTGTCAAGACCCACCCCGAATTTCACCCTGAAACCCGAGGCAAGTCCTGTGGGGACCACCTCCAAGGAAAATTTACCGAAGAACTCGGCAAACCTCCCTTGAAAATGGACAACCCTAACCCGGAAAAATATAGAACATCCTCTTAACCAAAATATTAATCTTCAACTCAATCCAAATAACCGAATAAAATAATACACAATTATTTTTCCGAAAATATTCAGAGCTACTACAAGAAAGACAACGAAAGCTGATAGAAATCCTAGTGGGTTTAAACAGATAACCTACTGGCGGACAGTAGTGGAAATGTGGGTGACTATGCCTCGTCGCCTCCTTCTAGACCCCACCCGAACTCTGCAGACTGGGCATTTAAAAATGAAAGAAAAGCCCAGGGGAAAATATTTAATTACGTCAGAGTGAGTGGACAAAAGTAATCTCGTCAACAAAATAATATTTCTCCAAGAAAACTTTCAATGACACGACTAGTTTCGGCTAGTCTCCAAAACTTAAACAAATACAGCCTCTCAGGCTAAAATTATATATTTATATCAGTATGTATTAACACCCGTCTACTCCATGTATGCTATCTATGAATAAGCTTGAAAGTAGATAGTCATACCAGGCTACTACGCTCGCGTCTAACGCGCACGTCACCTCATAGTGGCATTTTTCCTCAGTATGGGGGAAACGACCGAGTGGTATATATACGTGCTTACTCCTTGTACGAATTCTATGAAGGAATCTAAAAACATAGAATGAACTCGAAAAGTAGAAAGTCGTACAGGGCTACGACGCTTGCGTCTAACGCTCACGTCACCCCATAATGACATTTTTCCTCATTATGGGGGGAAATCACGTATTGCTAGCTAGCGTTCTCTCATATACATATTATTCTCATAAACGTTAATAAATGAGTAAAAACACCGAAATTCTCAATTCAAGATAAATTCCAACAATAAAACATTATTTAAAAACAAAGGTCCACTCACAACTTAGGCCTAAGCCTGACGTCGGTCGGAGGTCTCCTCTGCTCGGGCCTCCTCGCGTCCTGTTCCAAAACATAAATAATTCCTTAAATAAAAACACCGACGCTTAAAGAAAATAGACATAATTAAATATGAGCTTCTCGCACTCAACCATGCCTATCGTCCTAAATCTTTACTTCACTGCCAGCCACAAAGCTCCACAATTTTTCCCACATCCTCAAAACCACAATCCACCTTCCTAACCATAAACAATAATTCAATGGCCGGATTTTAACTTATTAATCCGCCAAAAATACCAAACTTTACAAATTCCAAAACCTATCCAAAACTCCTCCAAAAATTCTAAAACTCATTTCATTAAACTCCTCATAAAAATCTCCACCAAAAACAATTTTTCAGCGGCGGCCGGCGACCAGCTCCGGTGACCTCCAATGCCCACCAAAATTTGACAGCATCTTCCTCTCAACCTCCTCTACAACATTCCTAACTACCACAAACTCCAATTCTAAGCCTAACCATGTCAATCGAACACAAACACACAATAAAGCCCTAGAATTTCAAATACCGATTTCTCCTTACCTAGCTCAAGATGGAGGGAGCCCTTTGGAGGGATTGAAGCACGAGAGGAGGGCTTCCTTTTGAGCCAAGGCTCGCCAGCTATGGCGGCCGGAGGAAGGAGTTCCGGCGAGAAAACCTATTCGGCAGTCAGGACTTCCGGGCGGCGTCTCTCCCTCACGGCGGCGCTAGAGAGGCTGCCACCGGTCTAGAACGGTAGCTGGGTTGGAGACCGATCGATTGGGACCGGTGCGGCGGTCTGGGGCGGCCAGACGGCGGCGGTCGGGCTGTCGGAAATCCGGCAGGGAGAGGCTCGGGTGCGGGAGAGGAGAGAGAGAAAAGAAAGGGGAAACTGATTTGGGCCAAAGCCCACCCGGTCCAACAACTCCATATACCCAATCCAAAATTCAACACCCCAAAAATAATACCCCAATAAAAATTACCTTTTACTAGCATAAATTACCATTTTTACCGTCGTCACATTTTCTTCCTTCGAATAATTCTTTCGAAATATTCGTCCCCCAACACACCTCTAGGGACTTTAGGACTAAAAACTCAATGACGAAGACGGTAAAATTCTTATTACCACAATGCTAGTAATTAAGGTAAAATTTAAGAGTCGGGGCGTGACATTAACCACCGCATTTTGGGCCCTGCCTGGTGCGAACTACAAACCCCACAATGAACCTCGCGCATAAGCCGCTTAGCCTCGTTGCCATACACGCAGCGAAAGTCATTACCGTCTTCGCCTCGCCGGTGAAGCTCACCATTGCGGAGCACGAAGTTGAGGGCGAGAAACCTCATTTGTCGTGAATGAGTGGCGTCATGAGGGTTTTTGAGGTAGGCGATGAATGGTAGCCACTAGTCCTCATCGATAGGGTCTAAGGTAGCGACGTCAAGAGAGTCTGCCTTATATTGCCCCTAGCAATAAAAGAAAGAAGAGTGCGTCGTTCGACCTTGAGTAGTCGTTCGCGCACTCCGTCTCGCAAGCTAATTCCAGAGGCAATCTAGGCGAGCTCATTCGCCGCAAAGTTGAACTCGCGCGGAATGTGCTCGATGTGAACGTCATCGAACCGGTCCAATACGTCAAATGCTTTGCGCAAGTAGGGCTCGATGGACGAACTCAAGCATTTAAACTTCGCCACCAGCTGGTTGGTGACCAATAAGGAGTCGCCGAAGACTTTAACCTCACGGACCCCAAAGTCCAGCAAAATTTCCAGTCCGATGATGAGCGCCTCGTATTCCGCCTGATTATTTGTACATTTAAAATCCAGCTAGAAGGAATAAGAAAACCGATCTCCTGTAGGGTTCTCGATGGCGATCCCGGCACCTGCAGCGAGTTCAGTACGCGATCCATCAAAATAAAGAGTCCATGGGGTGAGTGAAACAGCGGCGAACTCCAACTCGCGAAACGCTGTTAGTTCGGTTGGTGGGTGATGAGCGAGAAAGTCCGCTATGGCTTGTCCTTTTACTGCCTTTTGCGGAACATATTGTAAGGAGAACTCAGACAAAGCCAATATCCATTTGCCTATGCGTCCCCGTAGTATAGGGTGGGAAAAAATGTATTTGACGAGATCGGACTGAGCCATCACCACCGTGGTAAAGGCTAACATGTAGTGGCGGAGCTTGCAACCTGCAAATAATAGGGCGAGACACAACTTCTCCATTGGAGAGTAGCGCGTCTCGTAATCGGTTAACACCCTGCTAAGGTAATAAATGGCGTGTTCCACCCCGTTCTCGTCGTGTTGTGTCAAGAGTCCGCCAATGGACAGATCGGCAGCGGCGATGTAGAGCTTAAGCGGAACGCCTGGGCGAGGTGGAACCAAAACAGGAGGGTTCGTAAGGTAGTCCATGATACGATCGAAGGCTTCTTGGTGTTGTGGCTCCCATACGAACTCGATTGCCCCCTGGAGCTTGAGGAAGGGTGAAAAAGGTTGAACCTTCCCTGCCGCATTTGAAATGAAATGGCGGAGGAAGTTGATTCGCCCGATCAATTGTTGGAGCTCTTTCTTAGTTGTAGGAGGCGAGGCGGTTATTACCGCCTGCGCCTTGTCTTTGGGGATCTCGATACCCCTTTGGTGGACCAGAAATCCTAGGAAGTCGCCTGCCTCTGCGAAGAACACACATTTGGCGAGGTTCATCTTCAGGTTATGTCGTCGCATCCGTGTGAAAACCTGTCGGAGGTCTTCAACGTGTGTCGCCCGCGTTTTGGTTTTAACCACCACGTCATCGATATAAACTTCAATCAGCTTCCCCAAGATATCGTGAAAGATAAGGTTCATGGCGCGCTGATACGTTGCCCCCGCGTTCTTGAGCCCGATAGGCATGACAATATATTCAAATGCACCTGCAAACCCTGGGCAGCGGAAGGGGGTCTTGTGACGATCGTCTTAAGCAACAGGAATCTGGTGGTATCCGGCGGTTCCGTCTGTAAAGGATAGCACTTCATGCCCCACAGCTGCATCAATGAGGAGGTCGGCGACATGCATGGGGTATATATCCTTGGGTGTTGAGGTCCCGGTAGTCAACACAGACGCGCATTTTGTTGTTCTTCTTGCGGACGAGAACTACATTGGATAGCCATTCGTTATACTTGGCCACGCAAATGATACCTGATCGATGCATGTTTTCAATTTCTTCCTTGACTACGATCTGGGTCTCAGTTCGCATGAATCGGCCATCCTGGCGGACTGGACGTCGATCAGGATAAGTGGGCAGCCGGTGACAAACTAAGTCCGGAGACAAACCAGGCATGTTTTCGTACTTCTCGGCGAAGCAATCCCTATATTCGTGTAGGAGGGTTAGAAGAGCTTCCCGTTCGTCCGCCGCCAGCTGAGCACTAATGGAAATGAGCAAGGGCTTCTCTGTAGTCCCCACGTCGACTTGCGAAATGGGGTCGCGCACTTGAGGTGGTGTATCATCCAAGGCAGCGGGAGCTAACTGAATAACTTCCTCTTTGGTATCGGTATAATCCACTATTTTGTCTACGTATTCCATAGTCGCAACCTTGTTGTAGGCTTCGCGTTCCACCCAATATGAGAGGAGTCTCTCACACAAGGACTCGCCAGCCTCGTGTGCCTCTTCTGAGGAGGCACTATCCATCAGACGGTTGTAGGGGATCCGCGATGGTGTGAGGACGTTGTAAGTCGTCCCTCGCCTGGGTGAGCCCCCATCGTGTTAAATTGGAGGTCGTGACCCCCTAGGGGCGGCCTTTGGAATCGACGCCTTGGACGTCCAATGGGCCCAAGTCAGTATTGTAATAGCGGGGGTCATTGAAGTTGGCGGAGACGGAGAAAGGACGCGGATCCGCTTTGATGAGGACCGCCTCGCGTTTCTCAGTCTCCCAGATCATGAGTTCTTGGTGCATAGAGGAACGCACACAGAAACTTCTATGGATCCAGTCGCGGCCTAGGATCATGCTGTAGGATGAAGCGCATTCGGCGGCGAAGAAGGTATAGACCCGTGATGCCGGTCCTACCTTGACTCGTAAAAATAACAAGCCTAGAGTTCTGGAGACTTGTCCGGTGAAGTTCTTGACTGTCAGGGATGTGGTTTGAATCATTGAGCGCAGGATACCAATGAGTTCCATGGTACGAGTTGTAATGACATTCACCGCAGCTCCGGTATCAACCATGACTTTGTTGACCATGATCCCTTCAACTTCAGCCGTAATGTATAATGGCCTCATGTGAGTGGCCATGTTTAGGGTTGGTGTGGAGAAGGTCAGATTCAGCATGCGTGTGATGTTGCTCGTAGCTTTCAATGGTGGAGCGTCCTCAGGGTCCGCCAAGACTGGACCCATTTCGCTGCTACAAGGCGGGGACATGTCGCAGACATTTTCGCTACTATTTGGGATATCCGCCGCGTTGCATGTTGTGTTTGGCGGGAGAGCATATCTTTCAGATATAAAAAACACCATCCCGACCTGAAAAGAGATTTGCTCACGGACTAGGATCAGTGAAGTCTCAATGATCCCATGTTCTCCTTCGAGCATAGCGAATGCGCTCTCTGCTGGGTTGACCTCTTCGTCCTCAGGCCATGCAGAGACTTCAAGCATATTACAGGTGAATGATTCCCCTTGCTCTTCTGCTTGGTCTTCTTCTAAGTCAATGCGAGGCTCGGAATGAGCCTCGTCGTTCAACGAATTTTCTTAGAAACGTTGGGCCATCAACTCCACGAAGTTAGGGCTGGAGGTAGTACTTTCGGCACCTGGTGATGCGTCAGTCTCCGTCCGGCGTGGTCGCCACACGAGTTTGGTCGAGGGCTGCTTGTCTTCAGCTGGCTGCTTATCTGCGGCTAGAGGAACCTTGGCATTGTCATTTTCCCTCAACGGAGGAAGGGCTGAGATTCGAGGCTCCTTCTTGGCCTCCGGCTTCGGGTTAGTTTATGGCAGGGGCTGACGTGGTCGTGGTGGTTCCCTCCTTGCCTCGGGGTCCTGGCGAGGAAGCTCCCGGGGCCGTGATGGTCGAGGCAGCTCACGCCTTAGCTCGAGCTCCGGGGTCGCGAATAGCCTTCGCCTTGCTGAAGGGGGTGGTTCCCTTCTTCGTTCAACCTCCGGCGATTGCCGGCGCCTTGGTTGAGGAAGCGGTTCCCTTCTTCAGTTAGGCTCCGGTGAGGGTCTGCGCCGGGAAGGCTGTGTATCCCTTCTTTCCGGCTCCGGAGCTGGCCTGTGCCTGGAAGGTTGCGGATCCTATCTTGGTGGTATGGCAAGGCGACATAAGACGTTTGCTTTTGGAGCAGGATCATCTGTTACCTGTGCACACACCCTTGGTGGCGTTACAGGTGGCCTTTGGAGTATTGCACGTAGGCCTTTTGCTTCTCTCCACATCCGCTTAGGTGTCTGTGTGAGCTGCGAGGGTCGTACGACGCCATCATCGACAGCTCACAAGACACGCAGGATGTTACCATACTTCTTCTGTAGCTTCCGCTTCCTGGATCTGGTAATGGTAACTGGGCTGCCCCCTCGCTGCGTGTACCATATCCCATCTTTGATCGCTAATTTGGATGTCGGGGGAATGTAGGGGTCGGTCAAGATACCTTGATGAGGGCTTGAAGCCTCGTTTTCCTGATACCCGCTGCCGGAGTCGGATAGGTCCATCTCGCTTGAGGTTGGAGACCAAGGTACTTCATCCGTCCAGTGTGATTGGGCGAACGTCTCGAGGCGTTTGATCCTCTGTTCCAGCTCTTAGCGAATCCTGGGGCTCATGGGTTGGTAGTTTTCAGCGGGGAACGGTGCATCGTCTCGCATGATAGCTTTGCCCTTATCTTTCCTTGAAGGGTGATCGTGCTGCAGTCTGGCGACTAACTGCTTTGCCGGGTCATGGTTTCCACTTTGGTTCGCCATTACGGTATAGTCCTTCGTCGGTCTCTTGCAGTTTCATCCTGGCGGTTCGCGCGGACCCGAATTTGGAGATATGTCCAGCATTATTTTGCGCTGGCCGATACGAGGCCAAGCGATGTCAGCTGTTGCGATCATGAAGTCGCCCTTATCCTCTAAGCGAATGTACCCGAGGTCGAGCCAGTCCTGGACATGATCTCGAAGCTGCTCGCAATCGCAGGTTCTATGTCCCCAACTATTGTGGAACTTGCAGTGTATGCGGCCTTCTCTGTATTCGATGTAGGGTAAGGCTCTGGCCACTGTGACGAGTCCGTCATCAATAAGATCGTCCAAGTGACTCTTCGTTGGCCTGGTTTCGGCACTCGGAGGCGGTTGTTCTTCTCTGGTTGGTCGGCCCAGTTCACTTCGACCATGCCAACCACGGGCGGAAAAGGATCCACATCCACCAGCGAGGCTGTGCTCCCCGACGTCTTCAGTTTCAGGGCGCCAGAGTTTAGCCAAGTCTGCAGTTGGTCTCGGAGCTTGACACAATCTTTAGTGTCGTGATTATAGACGTTGTGGAAGGTACAGTACTTCTTGTCCTTCAGCTCCTCCTTGGATGGGATCTTGTGATCCAAGCGCACGTACTTCGCCTCGATCAAGTCATTAAAGACCAGCTGGGCGTTTTTCGGGTCATACGTGTATGACTCGTATTCAGGCTTGGTCCATGCAAAAGACTGGATGGTGATTGGCTCACGGGTCATTTTAAAATTCTTCAGTTTGTGAGCCAATGGTTTCCAACTCAGTTCTACTGCTCCGACATCATCATAATCCGGCGCGGCCTTAGTTTCCTCCTGCCTCTGATAGTATGGATCAAACATGGGGGTTTGGAGGCTTAGTGCCCCCACCGTCCTGATTCTCCCTGGCATGTATGTCCCCTTTGAGGCATTCGCTTTCTCATCCATTTCATTGAGAATCAGGTCGTAGCTTCCGACCTTGTTAATTAGGTCGCCAATGGATGTGAAGCGCTCCCCATGGTGCTTCAGCCGCTGGCGATGCTCGAGACCTCGAATAGCCAACTTGATGGCTTCCTGCTCAGGTAACAGGTAATCGCACTTGGCTTGCTGGATCTTGAAGCGTTGGAGGAATGAGACTCTAGACTCCATGCTTTGCTGGCTCATTTGGGTGAGGGAGTCGAGGCCAACCTCTGGCTCGATGGTGCCATAAGTCTCCCAAAACAGTCTCTCCATCGTAGGCCAGTCCGCAATTGATCCAGGCTTCAACCTGGAATACCAGCTGAAAGCAGGTCCGGACAGAGAAGTCCCAAAGATCTTGAGTTTGAGAATATCGTTATTCCTATATTGGCCGCATTGGACTTTGAAGCGGGCCATATGGGTTGCTGCATCTTCCCTTGTCTCCCCAGAGAATGTCGTGAAGACAATGTTCTTAAACCCGTGGGGGAAAGGGTACTGCGCCACACTATCGGGGTAGAGGTCACGATATTGCAAGTCAGCATCACCTTTTCCGGTTTGCTCCTTGACTATGTTGGAGATAAGTTGGCGCCAATCGGCTGCCGTCACAGCTGTGGATTATGTTCCCTCCTCATGGTTTGGCCATGCAGAGAAATTGGCGGCTTGTCTAACATTTTTGGGAGCTGGGCTGGAATGGGTTATAACCGGGTCATCTGGTGTCCCGGCTCCCTGGTGTGGCGAACCGTTAAACCCCTTAAATGCAGCAACAGAGTTACGCGGGGGCGGTGTCTTTGAAGTTCCAGCCCCAAAAGCGAACTGTGGGGTCTTTTGAGCCCTAACTTTCGGATCACCCCTAGGGCGTTCATTAGGTGGGATGTACTTGGATGATCCATCGTTCACGCTCGTGCCAGTGAGGTCGAGGGCATGATTCTTTGGTGCCTAAGACCTCATCCAGTCTTCCACCTCAAGGACCCTCAAGCTCAACCTATCGTGTTTTTCTTTGAATTCATCGAGCTTTTCTAGGTTATTCTTGTTTCCGAAGAAAGACGCGTTTTGCTGGTCGTGCAACTTGGTATCGTGTTCATCCAAGTGACAAGTTTGCTCGTTCACTGTCGCGCGAGTGAGCGACAGGGTCTCCGCGGTCTGCTTCACGGTCTCCACGTTCTGATCCAGATCCTCTTGGATCCGTTGGAGGGAACCTTCAACTAGGCCTTTAGTTTCTGTGAATTTGCCTTCGAGGTGGCCATAATCCTCACTAAGCATGGTGAGTTTGTTATGGCTGGCCTCCCAGAGGGCTCTGTCTTTTTTGACCTGTTCAGTTAGGTCAGTGACGCTCTGTTGAGTGGCCAAACCCTGACCTTTGAGCTCTCCGAGCATCTGGAGGATTTGCTCCATAGGCATAGCAGCTCTTGAGTCTTGGGTTGGCTGTGAGCCTACCATGGTGGTCTCGCTGAAGTCTGGGTTACCAAACTGAGGAAGAACTTGTTCTGTGGTGAGAGATCGGCAAGTCGCGCTGTTATGGGACTTGTACTATGGTGATATGTGCTTAAGACAAGAAATCTGAGGTTTCCTGTATGGTGATTCTCCTGGTTTCCCTATGGTGAATCGCTTATACTCCCTGTCCCACTGGGCGTGCCAATGTTTTGGCCACGATCCTCAGTAAGGAATAAAGAGGTAAGTAGCTACCAAAGTAAATAGAGAGGGGATGTGAGCGTGCCACCTCGCGGACGAGGAAAGAAGATGTGCGAGATCTTGACTTCTTGATCAAACAGACGGCTTCAGGTGCCACATCGCGGACGAGGAATTACAAGCACTAAGCGATTTGATACTCACGGTGTGTCGTGAGCAGAGCAATAATAGGGATCAGGGGAGAGTCCGACAGGGCTCTGAGCTAAGGCGAGGACGCGCTTATGATTCGTTTTTGAAAGGCTCAAAGGGAGATTGTAGAGAGCGAGCTTCAATAGGGAAGCGAAAGCAAAGCTCCGGGGAGCGTCTAGAAGTTCAACTGGGTTGAAGGTTTTGTTGTATTGTTGTGTTGTATTGTTGTTTGAGTTGTTGTGTGTGTGTGTTTTTTTTTTGAGAGAGAGTTTATGTAAGCCTTCGAGCCCCTTTATATAGTAGCTCGACTTCTGCCAGAAGTAATCACTATCCAAGTCGGACTTTGAAATAGAATACCACAAGGACACTGCTTCACCCGCGTGAACCAACCATCTGCGTGACGCGTGTCCATTTTGCATAGCACATTTCGCATAGGTCACTGCCTCCGCGCTGCCTAACTGTAGAGTCCTATGAGGACTCAAATTAGAAACGTCCTTATCCCGCGAGGTGTCACAGTCTTGCGGAAACCTATCTCACGCGGGCCGCGAACTCAAACCATCCCGCGAGCTCTTGAAGCTTGCTTCCATCTAGCGCGCCCCTGAAGCTGTTTAAGCCTAAATTAACATTTTATTGGACAGTAAATGTCTATGTAAATATTAATTATTTCTTGGTCCATGTCATACCGGCGAGCCCAAGTTTTCTTTAAATTTACAAGTGATGGCCCGCCAGAACCATCACGCGAGCTGAGAACAGAGTTCGCGTGCGAACTGGACTTCGCTTAGCTCGCGCGCGGAATGGACATAGGCGGATTACGTAGTTCGCGTGCGAACTGGACTTCCCTTAGCTCGCACGCGGAATGGACATAGGCGGACTACGTAGTTCGCGTGGAACACTTAGCTCGCGCGTGGAATGACTTGGCGCGGAGTGACTATTTAACACTCCGCATAGGTGAGGCGAGATTGACTCTCCGCGTAGGCGAGGCGAGGCGAGCTGGCGAACTGGCTCGTGTGGGAGACTTCGCGAGGCAGCGACATGCGGACTCCGCGCGCACCACGACAAACGTTGAAGACTTTTACAAGTCTTTGACATGCTTCAGGCCAACCTCTGTGGCCCATTAAATATAAAAAGCCCTTTTAAGGCTCGCGAGCTGCAATAGCCCGCGAAATGGACGCAAGTTACAGAAGCACGCGAGATAGCACCATGTAGCAGCCCGCGAGATGAGGATGCTCCTAATTCCAGTTCGCATAGGAGTCTACAGTTGGCAGCGCGGAAACAAAGCCCTATATGCGGAATGAAGTGTGCGAACTGGACATGTGTCACAAGAGGGTTGGTTCGCATGGACGAAACAGTGTCCTTGTGCGAATAGGGTTTCAGAGTCCGCCTTGGATTCTAATTATACTCTTATTCTGCCGCAAGTCGAACTACTATATAAAGGGGCTCGAACCCTAACAGAACAACTCTCAAAATCAATACAAACAACAAACACAATACAACTGAAACCCAGTTACCCTTCGAGCCTTCCTCGAAACCCTAATCCTAAGCGCCGCCGCCTAGGTTTCTTCTCCAGAGCTCTCCGGACTCTGCATCCCCGCTTCTCTCTGAACTCCCTATAGTTGCTCTGCTCGCGCCGCCGTGAGTATCGATTCGCTTGTGCTTGTAAATCCTCCTCCGAGGTGGCACCTGTAACCCCCCTTTACCTGATCAAGAAGTCAAGCGCACCCCCATCAACCTCTTTCCTCGTCCGCGAGGTGGCACGCCCGCAACACTCACCCCTTTCTCTTTGTTCGCTAGAAACCTCTGCTCCGCGCGCTGAGGATCGTGGCCAAAACATTGGCACACCCGGTGGGATAGGGAGTACAAGCGATTCACCATAGGGAAGCCAGAAGAATCATCAATACAATTTTCAGCTTCATCGGGATCGGAGATCGAAAGCAAAAAATGCAATAATGAATTGGGACGAATTGCAAGAAAAAATAGCAGCTAACCAAGAAAAAATAGCAGCTAACCAGGAAAGAATAACTGCCATCAGCAGGCGACAAGCTAAGCGGGCGGCCAGAGAGGCTGCTGAAAAAAACGAAAAGGTTTTACAATGCCCAAATGTAAAGCCTATAGTTGACGAGCATGTCCTTGCCAAAAAGATTGAGTTGTCTAGCAGCCAATCTCATGGTGAAGAATCTTCTTTGGATGAACCCACGTCCAAAGAACCTGCGGTCGAAGTCGTTGAGATTATGGGTCATTATCCTA
This sequence comes from Fragaria iinumae, assembly GCA_009720345.1. NCBI lineage: Eukaryota > Viridiplantae > Streptophyta > Magnoliopsida > Rosales > Rosaceae > Fragaria > Fragaria iinumae. Next base: position 20,905,339 of record CM019118.1, on the reverse strand, counting down.
TCTCAAAGATCGGCGGTGTTCCTCAGGAAAAGGAGCCTGAAGATAGGACAGAACAGTCCATCTTTGAAGAAGTAATCGGTTCGCACACTGAAGGCGAACCACAACTTCCAACATGATCAAGGGTATGATCAACTCAAGCTTTGTCCAATTACTGGACGTGATCAAGACGCCGCTCCAAATCATGACAAACAAAATGCGATAATGGATTGGGGCGATTTGCAAGAAAAGTTAGTGGCCAGCCGTGAAAGATTAGATGCCTTCCATAGACATCATCTCGAGCGAAGAGCTGTCATCCAAAGAAGATGTGCCGAGCGAATGGCTGCCCTTCTCGAGCAATTCGCTGAGGAAAGGGCTGCTCGAGCGGTTGCTAAAGAAAAGGAAGAAGCCGAAAGGAAGGCTTTTCTGGATCAGTCTCATCAGTGGTGGGATACCATGAAAAAGGCTTTACAACGCCAGAATGCAAAGCCTACGGCTGGTGAAGCTTCTTCTTTGGATGAACTTACGTCCAAGGAAGAAACTGCTTTGTCAATCAATGACAAAGTATCTAAGGTCAAGGCCGGCGAGACTTTGGATAATGATCTTATCTCAAAAACCGACGTTGTTCCCCAGAAAGATAAGTTTGAAGGTAGGACAGAACAGTCCACCTTAGAGAAAGAGAGCGGGTCAAACGCTGGTGGTGAACCGCAAGCTCGCATGAAAGGTGACTCAAGAGCCAGCTTTCCTATGCGAGATGTATATGTGGACACAGGTTAGCCGCATGGGGGGCAAGGCGGAGCTCGCCTGCTTTCTTTACCAAATCATGACAAGCGAAATGCAGCTGGACCAGAGCCTCTTGAGTTTCCTTTTCAGCCTGTACACGCGGGGCGTCAAGGCTGGCGAGATCCGCTTCTCCCACTAATTCGCCTTGCCAATCTTATATTCACCAGCAAGATGCCTCAGTCCGCTTCGCCAATCCTAGGTCATGATAAGCTTAACTATACATGGTGTGGTGGTATACTTAGGCCAGCCCGCGATTGCACATTTCAATACTCTTGGACTCTCTGCATGCAAGTTCAGAGGCATGTTTGTTATTTCACTCTAGTGTGCAGCAGGAGCTTGGCGGCATCTGAGCATGATGCTTATGGATGTCATATATCTGTATCAGGGGCAGAGGTGAATTCGCTGGACTATAGTGACTCCAAAGTTGAGTTTGACACAGAGCCAATATACAATGAATACAATGAAGACTATATGTTGGTATGTCTATCTCATAATTATAGACCACAGGAGTTCAATCCCAGTGACACTCTTGATATGGTGCAAAGAGACCAGCAAGTGGGTCTTTTCCATGGTCAGTGCGTGGTTATTCCTAAAAACACCATGCATTATGACATGATAGTTGGCAACAAGGCTGATCTCAACGGCATACGATATACGAGAATGCAGTTGAAGATCATGATTGGTCAACAGAAAAGGATACGTGGGGGGCAACGAGATGTACCCTACGAAATACCTTACCCAACTTTTCAAGTGGTTGACGCGGAACAACTCTGCTCAACATTTGGAAATTCTCAACAGTGACAGTCTCTTGTTGGAACCATGACGACGTCGAGACTTGGAGTGAAGCATTGGTGGCTTCCCCCGTGGCCTAACAAAGGGTACCTAATCAAGCTATGATACCCTTTGTTCTTTGTTCCTAGCTTTCCTTCAGTTTTTACTCCTGTTTGCTTTCAGTTTCTTTCTTTCTCGCATTGAAAAAAGAAAATACAAAAAAATAAAATAGCCAAAACCGTAAAAAGAGATCCTTGGTCTTGCTGAAATGCAAGACAATGTTCTTGCCTCTGACAGGCTTGAACTTTACATCGGAGCCTATCCCTGAGGCTTGACAACAACAGGCATTCCACATGCCTTCGAGTTACTGCCAGCGAAGTCAAGTCCGAGAGGCAATACAACTAGTTTGCAATTCTGAAAGTTGCACCAGCCACTACCTGACAGTCAACTTCGCGAGCTCCATTGGAATGATCCAGGAAGCACTAGTCGGCCCGCCTTATACCGACCGAAAGCCCTGGATGTCTATTTTCCAGAGGATTTTACGGCTTGTCATTTCGCCATTCCTGGAGAGAGTTATGGCAGTTTGAATGCAGACAGGTCATGATACGCGCGGATTTGCAATATGCATTTTCAATGTGTTTTCATGATCTCGTAGCCTATCTTCCTCACTGGGGGGCATTGGTACCACAACTCTGGCTGGGGGGCATGCTCAAGTTTTGATGTCCTTCATTTCTTCTCAAGCATCGGCGAACAGACATCAAAACTGGGGGGCACATTGGGTAGATGTGTTCCATTTATTTCAGACTTTGGACCTCCTTCAAGTGTCTTAGTCATTATTTAGGCCAATCCATGTGGCCTCCAAATTTCCTAAGTTGGTTCGCCATCTTTATACGCCTGTCCATTGGGTAGATGTGTTCCATTTATTTCAGACTTTGGACCTCCTTCAAGTGTCTTAGTCATTATTTAGGCCAATCCCTGTGGCCTCCAAATTTCCTAAGTTGGTTCGCCATCTTTATGCGTCCGTTCGCCGACTCCTATGGTTGCCTCTCGCTGGTTCGCACTGGGGGGCAGCGAAATGCATGACCTCTAAATTTTTTTCATCCCTCACTGGTTCGCACTGGGGGCAGCGAAATACATAGCCATTGTCTTTCCATGTTGGTCCGCCATCGCCAAAAACTCACGTATGTGCCATGTACTATGTCTTCTGAGTTGAGCAGGCAAATGCGGGCTAAAAGCACGCGAATGTAAAAGTGGAACAAGCGAATGCGAGCTAAAGGCAGGCGAATGCGTTTGAAGTTCAAGTCCAAGGTGCTTAGGCGAGCCATACAACAGTTCGTTACAATGCCTAGCTGGGTGCTTGGGTTTCAAGGCCTATTCATAGGCTTGTTTATGCACACTCCTTTTATGTATGACCCGAGCCAATACTATTGGCTTTGGAGCAACATGAACATAAACCTCTTCAGTCATTTTCGACATTTCATAACTTCGACGCTAGGGAGCAATGTTTAAGCCTAAATTAACATTTTACTGGACAGTAAATGTCTATGTAAATATTAATTATTTCTTGGTCCATGTCATACCGGCGAGCCCAAGTTTTCTTTAAATTTACAAGTGATGGCCCGCCAGAACCATCACGCGAGCTGAGAACAAACTTCGCGTGCGAACTGGACTTCGCTTAGCTCGCGCGCGGAATGGACATAGGCGGATTACGTAGTTCGCGTGCGAACTGGACTTCCCTTAGCTCGCGCGCGGAATGGACATAGGCGGATTACGTAGTTCGCGTGCGAACTGGACTTCCCTTAGCTCGCGCGCGGAATGGACATAGGCGGATTACGTAGTTCGCGTGGAACACTTAGCTCGCGCGTGGAATGACTTGGCACGGAATGACTATTTAACACTCCGCATAGGCGAGGCGAGATTGACTCTCCGCGTAGGCGAGGCGAGGCGAGCTGGCGAACTGGCTCGCGTGGGAGACTTCGCGAGGCAGCGACATGCGGACTCCGCGCGCACCACGACAAACGTTGAAGACTTTTACAAGTCTTTGACATGCTTCGGGCCAACCTCTGTGGCTCATTAAATATAAAAAGCCCTTTTAAGGCTCGCGAGCTGCAATAGCCCGCGAAATGGACGCAAGTTACAGAAGCACGCGAGATAGCACCCTGTAGCAGCCCGCGAGATGAGGATGCTCCTAATTCCAGTTCGCATAGGAGTCTACAGTTGGCAGCGCGGAAACAAAGCCCTATATGCGGAATGAAGTGTGTGAACTGGACATGTGTCACAAGAGGGTTGGTTCGCATGGACGAAATAGTGTCCTTGTGCCAATAGGGTTTCAGAGTCCGCCTTGGATTCTAATTATACTCTTATTCTGCCGCAAGTCGAACTACTATATAAAGGGGCTCGAACCCTAACAGAACAACTCTCAAAATCAATACAAACAACAAACACAATACAACTGAAACCCAGTTACCCTTCGAGCCTTCCTCGAAACCCTAATCCTAAGCGCCGCCGCCTAGGTTTCTTCTCCAGAGCTCTCCGGACTCTGCATCCCCGCTTCTCTCTGAACTCCTTATAGTTGCTCTGCTCGCGCCGCCGTGAGTATCGATTCGCTTGTGCTTGTAAATCCTCCTCCGAGGTGGCACATGTAACCCCCCTTTGCCTGATCAAGAAGTCAAGCGCACCCCCATCAACCTCTTTCCTCGTCCGCGAGGTGGCACGCCCGCAACACTCACCCCTTTCTCTTTGTTCGCTAGAAACCTTTGCTCCGCGCGCTGAGGATCGTGGCCAAAACAGAAGCTAGCGAGACTTAAAAGGCTTTTTCATTAAAAGGGTCACAGGAGTTGGCCCAAAGCATGTCAAAGAGTCTTCAACGATAAATGTGGCGTAGGTGATCACGTGCATGCGGACTCCGCCTCTTGCTTCTTCGCGAAGTTTCCTACGCGGAGCCATCTCGCCTCTCCTTCATGCACTTCTACGCGAAGTCCATCTCGCATGCAACCTGTATCATCTAGCTCGTGCCACTTTGTAGACAGCTAAACATCAGACCAAGTCAACCCACGTCTTCTAGTCTTCTATGCGAACTATACACCTAGCTCTCATGACTTTGTCGGCGAGCCACCACTTGTAAACCCAATTATTTGGGCTCGCCGGTGTGACGTGGATCAAGAATTTAATTAATATTCACTTAGACATTTACTGTCTAGTAAAATATTAAGTTGGGTGTAAACAACCTTAAAGCATGAATCAGGCTTAACGAATTAATTGGTCCAACTATCTGGATTTTTAGGCCTCAACACCGCCGGAAGACATATCTGACAACACTTAACTTTGTCCTACCACCCTACCACTAGGCGACAACGACCTTTTGACGAAGTAAGAAACTCACCGCCTACTTAAAGCAGACAAGAAATTAAGGATGGACACGCCGACACAAAGTCCAACTAGCCCTACATACAACTAATATAATTATGTACTGCACGCCTAAGGGTTCAGTGTTTACTAAAAAAACATAATTAAAAAAAACACATACTGGGACCAACAAGAGAGCCCAAGCCCAAGCCTAAATCCAAGCAGTAGAGGCAACCACAACCATCGGCCAAACACAGCCTTCCCCACCTCGCCAAGAGACAGTGATCCAAAAGAGCCACCTCAAAAACACTAATCCGAAAGAGACACTTTGATCAAGGACTTAGTTCACTCCTGACCCACAAGAAGTCGAAAAAAAGCTTGTTCGACGTCAGTGGGAGGGCACATCGTCTGACAGGTTTGGAAGATTAGTAGGCTTTCGCCCTCTTCGCTCTTTTAAGTTTGAATATAGTTTTTTTTTTTTTTTTGATTCAAGATCGCAGCATTCCAAAGGCTTCCTAGGCCCAATGACTAATCCGTTGGGGGCCCGGATAGCCAACAAGGCATTGCAGCCCCTCTCCTTGCCACTTTTGATAACGTTGTGATTCGAACATAGATTGAGGAGCACACCAAACTAAGCAAAAACCAGTAGAGTACCTTGCAATGGTTAGTTTGAATATAGTCTTGTTTATGTAAAGTTTATATTAAAATTTGAAGTAAACTATTTGTTCTTCATTTCTATTGAAGAGAATAATAGTGAATCTGAACAAGAAAAAGTTGTTGTCGTCATCATATCAAATTCATATTTTCACGATAATTTTATAATTCAAACTTACCCTAGATCACAAGTACACTTTAGAGAATTTAGTTTGTGCAAGAGCATCAAACTCATTATGAACACATAAGGGCATCTCCAACAAGGAGTTTCAAACCCATACCCATAGTCAAAACCCATTATTTTTAATCTCCAACCATCAAACCCATACCCATATATTGGTTTCCTTCTACCCAATCGACCTAAAATGAGTCGACCTCCAAAGAGAAAATTCATATCTCTTGGCGCGGGACCCACGTCTTGCAAGTGCACGTGAAGGTAGGAAGAGACATTGATTTAACACGTCAAGCTTTGGGTTTCATTCGTACGCATGGAAAACGATAAAATAATGGGCTGAAAAGTGGGGACGCGCTCTGTACACGCATTGGTTGCGTCAGATAAGTGGGTCCAGGTCAGAATAACGGATGGTTGAGATTTGATTTTGTTTAAAATGGAAGGTCTAGATTAATTCATTTCCAAATAGAATAAGTTTATATATAATTAGTGAATTTCTAATCTGACGGTTCTAAATATTTGATAGATTAAATTCGACGGCTAATAATTAAAAGATCACATTTTCAAAGGAAGTAACTTTGAAAAATAGGGAATTTTTTTTTTAATTTTAATTAGGTCAGCATATTATATAAAATTATTATATATGATTTATATATAATTCATTTGTTGTTCAATAATTATATGAAATGATTAAAATTTAAGTATGAACATGAGTTTAAATAAATGGTTGGAGATGAAATATGAGTTTAAATAATAATAGTGGTAGGTGAGTCAAAAAATGAGGTTAGGTATGAATTTTGGGTAGGGTCGATGGAGATGCCGTAATCGGGTCACACTGCGGGAAGTGTTCCTGCATTTGTTAAAGAATTGATACACCTCCCCAGTGGGGCCCAGTGTCGGGCATGACAGACCCACCTAGTTACCATCGGTCTCGACCCGACCCACGTTTTCATACTCTGCGACTGTCCGAACCCCATAGATTCCTTTGATTTTTACAAGAAAAAAGCGAGAAAACAGAGAGAAAAGCAAAGAAAGAGACAGAGACATCTGAGCTCTCAACTCAAAATGATTTGTGGGGTTTTAGCTTCAGCTTCCCCACAAACTTTTCCTTCTTCTTCTTCCTCTTCATCTCTCGTCTCTAAACCCAAAACCAGCTGTTTCAGCTATGCTTCCAGTTCTGTCAGGGTTCCCAAGGCAAGCTCCTTGGATCTGAAGCTTGAAAGGTTCGGCCTTTATGGGTTAAAGGGGTCTCGGAGAGGCAGCAGAGTTCACTGCAACACTGGACCTGGTATGCCAAACTCTGTTCTTGAACTTTTTTCTTGATTTGAAATTGGTTTGTCTGAACTTTAGATTGGTCCAATTCTTGTGATTTGGTGTTTTGGCAAAATTTATAGTTGAGGTTGGTTGGTTTGGAATTGGAAGTTGGAAATTTTGTTGCTTTGGTGTTTTTGTTAAGGTGAGAAATGAAGGTTTAGAGTCTTGGACCGCTATAACTCTTAAGTTTGATAGTGGAGTGAGTTGGGTTGTGACAGAGATATTGTCTATTTCATATATGGATTGGAAAAAAGAAGAGAGTTTGTTCATTGTCTTACAAAATTGTCATTTTTTATTGGAGAAAGAGAAGGGTTTTTGATTTGAAGTTGTGAAGAGTTGAGAAGACTGTTGTTGCAGGTGAGAGTGATAGCAAGAGTGTTCTGGATGCTTTTTTCTTGGGGAAAGCTCTAGCCGAAGCGCTAAATGAGCGAATTGAGTCCAGTGTTGGCGAGTTTTTGAGTACGATTGGTAGGCTGCAAGCTGAGCAACAAAAGCAAGTAGAGGAATTTCAGGTTAGCAAATCCAAGTTGCTTGTGTTAGACACTATTCATAAACTCTTTCTCTCTCATCTGTTGGTTCCATAAATGTTGAGCATTGTGGATAGTTTCCTTCAAGCTTGTTTCGAAAGTTTGTATAACAATGAGGGGTTTATGCTAAACGTGAAATCAAGTTTAGATCTACTTAGTTTCTCAGTCACTCTACTTTACATTATATCATCATGCATAGACATGAATCTCTACTCTCTTTCTCCTTTAATAAAGTATTGCCCTTTCTTTTTACACCATTCTGCTTTAGAAGTTCGTTTTCCTCTTCTTTAAAACAAAAGATAACTTTGCATGTTCCAATTTTGGGGGCTGAAGCTTTAAGGCAAACCAAGTTAAAACCTTTCGCTTCTGTACTCAAATTCACTTAAATTCGCAGTTTGATCTACAGTTTAATACTGCAATAGGTAACAATATCATCTTGCATATACACCAGATAGTGTTGGATTTAGACAGTTCTCTTTCGCTTTCTATATTCCAATTTTTAGGGGGTGAAAAGCTTAAATGCAAACCAAGTTGGAAGTTATAACCCTTTTGCTTCTATACTCAATTTCACTTAACTTTGCAGTTTGGTTTACAGTTCTAATGTTCTATACTACTACAGATAACAATATCATCTTGCATATACACCAGATAGTGTTGGATTGCCAATTAAACAATTCTCTTTCACTTTCAATATTACAATTTTGCTTGGATGAAGCTTAAATACAAAGCAAGTTAAGATCCTTTTGCTTCGAAGCTTAAATAAAAAGCAAGTTAAGACCCTTTTGCTTCTATACTCAATTTCACTTGACTTTGCAGTTTGATCTATAGTTCTATACTGCAACAGATAATGATATCATCTTGCATATACGCCTGATAGTGTTGGATTAGCAGTCAAACAGTTCTCTTCACTTTCCATATCCCAATTTTGGGGTACTGAAGCAAGTTAGAACCCTTTTACTTCTATACTCAGTTTCACTTAAATTCGCTGACCATATCATCATGCATATACACCAGATAGTGTTAGGTTGTTAGTTAAACAATTCTGATTATCACTGATTTGGTATGGGAGTGGAATTGATCATGATGCAAATTAGTTGCTATACATCAATAGTTTATTTACCTCTGAATACTAAAGAAGCCTATTCATTCATTTCTGATTCCACAGGCAGACGTACTGGAAAGAGCTAAGAAAGCCAAAGAGAAAGCAGCTCGTGAGGCTGCAGAGGCACAAGGAATTGTTTCAAAACCGACTACAGAAAGTATAACACCAGTCACCGTCACCAATGGCGTTTCTTCAGTAACTCCAACAACCACCACCAGTACCGACGTCACTCCTACTGTGAGTCAACCTTCCTTATCTGATCCAAGCCCCTCAATAACTAAGAATGTACCCGGTCCTGCCGACGAGGATACATCTTCAGAGGTGCCAATTGATGATTGAAATCCATCTGTTGTTTTAGAATGTCGTACATTTGAGCCAGTGCAGTTGGTTTGATCGACTGTGGTATAGATCACCACTTATCATTTTGATAATAAGCTATTATAGTCTTTCAAGGCATATGGTTATCCATATAATGGTATAAACGTATAATTGCATTAATTGGGTCCCTTATAAGGTGCATAGATGACATACTTTGCCTCCTTAGAACACCATAATCCTTTGTTTTCACATTGAACAGTCCATTATTTTATCTCAAAACATTTTGCAATGGCAATTGAACTGAGCCAAAGAGCAAGACATTTTATATTATCACCAAAGTTTAGGTCCTTGACATTCTTTAAAAAGTTATAGTTCATGTATACATTGCCGAAGGAAGGTTGTTACAGATTCACAGTACTAGTTTTTCACTATTTTTCCATTTACTACTGTTGTTTGGACGGGAAAAGAAACAGGCTAGGAGGTCTGGATGATGTTCATGGTCTGTGGCATGTAAACTCAAAACTTCTTCATTCCTAGGACCAGACCACCAGCCATGCTGATTATGACCATTTGCCTCAATTTTTCCAATTCGAGCTTCTTGGTTGCTTGGACGTTGATACTTTTTGCATCTAGTTTTTCAATACAAGAAATATTCCACAATCACTATATTACTAATTAAAAAACCATTGACGTTCTAGCTTTTGAATTACATAATACATTTGTAGCAAGCATAGATAAGAGTTCTAAACTATTCGGAACAAAAAAAAAAGAGGAAGACAGAATTCTAAAATAAGAATAAAATCCAATTATTAACTGTGTGGAGGCAAATAACAGATGCATAGACAGGTTCATCCACATAAAGAACATATTAAGAATCATACATAATTAATCAAGGAAGATATCCAAGCCTCTGCAGGTACTTCTCAAACTCTTCCAAGGAGTCGAACTCGTTCTGCTTGTCGCTCTCATCATCATAATCCTCATTTCCAGTGTCTAGATCAACATTGTAACGACCATCTTCCAAAGATTGTGCAAGACCTTGTTGTTTAATCTCATCCCAAATGTTGTCCTTGCTATTGCCGTTAAAATCATTCTCCATATTGTAAATGAAGTTGTCCCCATTGTTGTAGTTTTTCTTGTCGTTTGAGCTGGTAACAGTGGTAGCCGATGTGCCCTCTGTAGAACCGAATAATCCGTAGCCGCCGTACTGGTTGCGAGTGAAACTTGGTTCCTTTGATTGATCAACAACCACTTTTGGTGCCTTGGTTGGTGCTGCAACTTCTGGTAGAGGTTTAGCCTGTTGTTCGTAACTTAGGGGGATGTTGGCATCCTCGGCATTGTAATTGTTTTTGGAACCGCTAGCTTTGCTGAAGAAAAATCTGCCGCTGGCTTCCATCTGCAGGGGGGAGAAAAGCATGAGAAAGAAGAAAAAAGAGAGTGATTTCTCCAAGGACGCCATTGAAGAAGGTGCGGTATGTGTAGGCAAAATGGTATGCTTTACATGTTTGTCCGTCTTTTCAAGTACTTATATATAGAGAATATTCTACCGCGTTAATTTAATTGCTAACTAATTAATTACAGTAATTAGGCGTTGATTGGGGAATGAATTGAAAAGATCATGGAATTTTATTGTGAATCAGATACAATTTAATTTGGGCTAGAAAGGAAACTCAAATCATCATGAATTCCAATTTTTCTCCTAGTTTGATGGTTAAACAATATTGGGTATTTCTTTATCGAGATCACATACTTTTTTAAAAGACTAATCTGTATCTGAAGATCATGACATAAACGATTCTTTCCTCTGACCACCAAATATAGATAATCTAAATTTTTGAGAAAATGAAAATGTATTCCAGTGATCAACTGATGACGACCATCCAAGATAAAAAGAAAAATGCAAAAACTACGGTCCAAAAAGGAGGGAAATTGAAGACTAAAAACCAAGAAAGGAACTAACTCATCTCATTCATATCCAACCTTAGAAACAGCCACCACCGTAAAAAACATGACGTCTGATGTACGTTAATTGGATGAAAAACGTTAAATTGATAGAGAGGTGCAAATAAGTTGTTTTTACCGAGTTTAAGAGGTAAAGCGACGCAGTGCAAAATGGATGTGTAAATTGACAATTTCATTTTGGAGAAAATTAAAACCATATCTCAGAACCTCAGAAGCAATGAAAAGGATTCTCTCTCCCACCCCGTAGCTTTCCAATAAGACAGACTCTTGACTCTTTGACTCAATTCCATGCCATAATCTGTTGGAGGTGGGTTTCATCTCTCTCTCTCTTTCTCATATTCGATTGCGTATCCGGAAATGTAATTGCTGGGCTCAGCTACACACCGGTTTTGTTATGAAGATTGTTCAGTAGTAACTGATTCTTGAATTCGATTCTTTACTGTTTTTGGGTGTTTCAGAAAGTCATTATCTTTGCTCATTTTTATTAGGAGAGTTTGATGTGGTAGCTGCTTACCTGGAGGTTTCATCAAATGTGCTGATTGTGTGGGGGTGAGGAGGAATTTTTCATTGTAATGGCAGAATGTTTGGCATCTCCACTATGTGTCAAGCTGCAAATGCAGAGGAGTTTCGCCCGAGGGAAGCCCCGGAGTTCACATCCGAAGATTGCGCAAAGGTTTAACAATTTGTGTTTCTACTTGCTTTGTTTTGATTATGGTTTATAGCACAGTAGTTTGTTTAGTTAGAATGCGGATTGTGGGCTAATGCTGATGTTGGTTATCGACATTTTTCTCATGTTATTTAGTAAACTTTTCATAGAGGGAAAGTTATAGTTCTAGAAGCGAATTGACACCGCAGTTTAGTTGGAAATGCCAATCATACTGCGCACCTTATTGAATAATATCTTCCAGAAAAGCTTTAAAAAAGAAGGTTCATACTTTACGATCAATCTTACATGTACGGATTCTCATCATTCTATAATACATTTGTGACTGTAGGAAGTATTCCTATGGAAATTGCAAAACTGTTCCATTTCCAATGTGGAAGGCGTGTGACTTCACTGCACCTGGCTTCTCAAATTCGAAAGTTAGTCCCTTTTCTGGAGAGGCTGGTTTGAAATGTAGTTGCTTGGGGACTTTGATAGGCTCTGATGGTGCAGCCGCCTCTGATTGGGTTCCTATTGTTGATCAAGTGCTTTTGACAGCCAGTGTGTTTCTCACATATATGGCTGGAGTAATTCCTGGTTACAACTCTAGTCCACCTTTTCAGAAGAATATCAACGACAATGCAGTTCCAAAGGCTTCAAACGCTTCTGGTAGGTAAGGGTAAGCATGTCAAAAGTTTGAAGCTTGAAGTTTTTGTCATTTTTATTTTTTAATGTCTGTAGATTACTAAGTGCCCACACACCCACTGAGAACTCAACTTTCAGCTTTGTTCTCAAGGGGTGTAAGAGCCCATTGACCGCAAAATCTATTGGCATTGAACTCTAAGTTCTTGTAACTGTGAGAAAACATTTTTCTTTTTCTGTGAACTTGTCTTAAGATATATAGAAATATGGGTGCAGAGCTTCTGATTGTTATTATCATCATTAACTTTTTCTGTTGTTGGTATGTGGGTTTGTTTCGGTTTCTGAAAGTGCATTTTCTCTAATTGCAGTGCAAGAAAGAACAATGATCCAGATTCAGGTTATCCCATCGATGCAGTGAAAAAGAAACTCTTAGATTCTTTAGAAGCACTTGAACTACGAGACAATCTGGGAAATCAGGTCCTTGAACCTGAAGGGTATTATGCAAAGAGACCTTTAAGTTTGAATGCTATTGCTGATGGTCCCCGACTACGATTGCTATGGACATCATTGCAGCGAATTGAGGAGGAGGTAAGCACCTCCTGTCCTTCTTTGCTATGTTTTTTTTTTCTTTTTCCGACAACTCCTGCTTTGCCATGGATACTCTGCTATTTCTAAGAGATATATTGCCACTTAATTGCAAAATCACTCTTGAGTGTTAAAATTGCTATCAAGAAAAAGCTAAATTCCCTTCCTTTTTCTCTTTATATTAAGAATGATGCTGGTATATTCAGACTATTAGTAAGGGCTATAACTAGTAAATATGCTCCTTTTTACTCAGTGGATATTTACATATTGTTCTTCATATTGCTATGACTATCTAAGTCAAGAGATACTTCTACAAAGGAGCTATTTCGTACACGTCCCTTTTGGATGTTGATTACAAACATAGCTGAATCAAAGAGTTCTTAAGTTGCTTCAGTTGAAGTATGTGCTGATTATACTCCTTTAAAATTGTTTTTATAGGTCAAATCTATCTCCAATTCTCAAACTATTAACTCGGGTTATTGCTTGGCGGATTTTTCTGGTGTCATACAAAACTCCTGTCTGCCTGTATGCACTAGCTGGCTAGAAACAGAACTTGATCTTTTGAGCAGCAAACCTAACAAGGTAATTGGGTAGTGAATGTTTCCTCCATATTTTTCTGCATCTTACGTACACTTCTAGATAAAGTGGTTATTCTGCCGTCCACTTTGTTCAGGCACTTGTTTTGCTGATGGATGCAAAGTTAAATGGCGACAATGCCATTTTACAGAACATCAGGAACTCTGGAAAGGAAGATCTCTATGCAGAACTGCTGTACTTTCTTAGTTTTGGTTCACTCAGGTAAATTTTAGTTGTGATTGTATTTTCTCTTGGTCATGTTTCTTTAGAATTGGCCAACTAATTTGCATCTTCTGCTATGTTTGCAATATGACCCTGGTTCTCTCCTTTGTGTTTCGGAATTTTTCTGCAAAATCAGATTCTCTAGCTTTGCAAAATATTAATATTTGAGTTTCAGTATATTGAAACTACCAGCACTAACTAGTTTTAGTAGCTTTGAGCACAAAAGTTTTTCTAGTGAAGGCTATAATATAGGCTCGGTAGAATGTTATATACCCAATTGATCCCCTCATACCAATTACCTGTCATTGGCACCTACATGGTTAACATAATAGGTCTTATTCAATCAGCCTTTTAACTAGTTCCAGTAAGTTTAGTCGCTAGCATTTATTGATGGTTTTAAAAGATTTTAGTTCTGTTCCCAGGCTGAAGATAAGTACAGCTAAATGTTCAATTGCAATAATAATACCCAATAAACAATCGTGAAAGACTTAGTGAAGATTTTTTAGGTGTGAGTGGCCTTTGAAGTATTCAGGGTTGTGCTGGTCTTAAGCAGGCATACCAATATGCAATGACTCCTTTACGCATTCCTATATCTGTTGAAAAAAGCAGTCAGAAGGAGTTGGTGGTGAAAAGAGATTATCTAGTTTAGTGGTTTTGCTGATACAAGCTGAAGTTGGGGGAGGGGGGTGGAATTTAGATGTGGGAAAATTTCTATAAGAAGTTTTACTTGAAAAGTGGTTGTGGCATTTCCAGCAAGAGAGAGATTCCATTTGGCTGTGCTTGCTTTTATCTTGGCAATGTTTCTTTAGAATTGGCTAACTAATTAGGCTTCTGCCAAAGGATCTCTTATTGTTTACTTGTTTTAGCATATTCGAGTACAATTTTTTTAAGCTGAACTACATGTCGATTCCCAGTTTCTCCTAGAAAGAAGGGACTCAGGGGGGAAATTGGAAAGAATGGTTAACTTACCATGATGGTACTTTGGTGATTAATAATTTATGCTTTTTGCATACAATTTGACAATATATCTATATTATTTAGATAATAGCTTAGCTTTCTCATTCACTGCATTTTCCAATTAACCTGTGTTTTATTGAGATACTTTACATTGCTTGTCTTATCAGGGAGGGTTGCTCTTATGACAGTGGCCTGTTTATGATCCATGGAGTTTCCGTACTGGAAGATTTGGTGATAACTTTAGCAGATGGGATAATAAGCATATATTTGGAGCTTATTTCTGTTGATAGCAATTTCTCAGATGAAATGGATGGCGTGTCTTCAGCATTGTGTCCTTTGTCAACACGAGCACTACAACGATTACGTAATGAGGTACAATCTGTCTATTCATTTATACAACTGAGGGGCTTGATCATTGATTCTAAGGTCTTCAGTTTTCATTATTAATACGTTCTCATTCTCTCCTCCCAACACGCAGTCACAGACACACACACACACAGAAACACCAAACATTGTTTAACTGATGGATTGGACTGCTAATTTTATCACATTAACACACAACCACACACACACACAAGAACAGTAGAACATTATTTAACTGGACACTGATGAATTAAAGTATTAAACTGCTAATATTATCACCTGTCGGTTTTAATTTTGCTTATTTTCTTGTTTCTCGTTGCTACGCTGATGGATCGCATTGTCACACTTTTAGTTGTAACATCTACTTTCCTTTAACTTTATTCTTAATCTCATCTGGTTACATATGAAGAAGTTATTCTTGCCACTATTATTCTTAGGCTTCCTTTAGTGTCTAGTTATTGTAGTAATGTGATATTTAAACCAATGGAAAATATAAGAACAAAATTTAGAGCTTTTTCACGACTATGTCAGGTGGCTTTGTACCAATGGTTGTATCAAAATTTGGAAGCAGTTGCATCAATGTATGAGGATCGGTTTGACTTATGGACATTTGAGAGTCAACTCATCAAGAAAGTAGACAATAGCTGGAATGAAAACTACAGTTGGTTGAAGAGACTCATCTATAAAAATTCTGACACTGCGTCCTCAACGTTAGACCATATTTTGATAAATAGCTTTTCTATGCCTGTAAAGCGAACAAAAGAACTGAGGGCCCTCACAGGCTGGTATGATCTTGCCCTCTCTCAGAATTTTTTCATATTTCATTCATTCCTAAAAATTTTACTTTCACTTTCACCTGTTAATTGGGATGTGAATCAGATATGTATATATTTTCTCTGCCAGAGAACTATTGAGCTGGCTAGTTTTCATAGGGCTACACATATGTGGATGCTGAAAAGATTCTTATTGGAGTGTCATGTGAATCACATCAGTGTGATACTTACTGGGATGCATTAGGGCAGAACCAAGAATACTTGAATCATTCTTAGGGTATAGTATATGGACAAAATGGATAGAACAGCTTATAAGAAATGAGCATTCAGAAATTCTACAAAGGTTTATCATGAATAAAATTATAGCACAAGAGTGCACTTGAGTTTGTTTTTCTAGGTGCTTGAGAAAGGTCAATGACTTAATGAACTAGGTGCTGCAGAAATAGTGCTCATGTATATTCAGAACGATGGACATATGGTTTTGACTGCTTGAGGAAGCACAATGTGTTTCCTGTGAGTGTGGATACTGTGATCGTTTAGTCACCTTGACCATGCACAAATGATCTTAGCTTATATTCCCCCGAACCACCCACAATATAGAAGCACACCTTATCAAACCATGGGTATAGACTTTTGGGACAGAGACATGAGAGATAGATGAACAAATAATCTGTTTTTTTTTTTGTGGTACTATCAATTTAATTCATTTATGAACCATTTCTCCTCTTAATTTGGAACAACACAAAAGTTGCTTTGTCAATATGATTCTGTTTGTCAATTTGGAACCATTTCTCCTCTGAAAATAATATTTGATCCGAGTTGCCTTCACATTCATTTCTATTGCAGGAGGTACTACTTCAGTTTATTCCTTGAGTTATCTGACATTAGCATGCCTTTGGTCAGAGTAGTCATTGATAAAGTCAGCAAGGCTATGTCATTTTTTCTGGTCTGCTTGATTGGGAGGTCATTAGGACTCATTTATACCGGAATTAGGCAGTCTCTGCGATGGAAGTGATTGACGGGTATTCTTTTTCATTGTTTCTTGCAATATTTTTTGTCATTTTTATTTGCTATAGCCAATTTGATTCTAAGATTGTAAATTCATTTTCTATACGGAAGTGCTCTTATCTGGGACATTAGATGCAACACGTTGTACCCATTGATTAACAATCTGAGAAATCATAATGACAATAATTTAGAGTTGAGTATTAATTTGGATGTTTTGTTCCCAATGATAAGTATGCATTGTAGGTGGCAACTACTCTTGCAATTCTGGAGTAGCAACGTAGACCAATAGAACTGTGCAAGTAGTTTTCTTTCTCAGCATTGCTTGACAACGGGATGTAGCAGCGCAAGTATTTAGTTGGATTTAGTCTCGGTTTAGAAACAGCAAATAATTGATAGATTTTACTATACAAGCTAGCCACTTCCAGCACTTACTGCCAGTAAAGTTTTGGTGAAATGATGTCTATTTAGATAAAGTTGGTAGGTGATAGTTGAGTACAAATCTATGATAGTTAAAGATACAGAAAGATCAACAAGTTTCTCTAAATATGGTGACTAATGTTTGTGTCACCGTATTCCATATATGACATATTATATCATGTCCAAACTTGCGTGTGGTTTCTCCCTTGATGTTCATGAAGAAAATGGTGGGAAACAATCGAATGAGAAAATGACTGGCACATAATGATATTACTTTTCAGTAGATCACAAAAGCAAAAGTTCATTTCAGAAGATAATATCTGTACCCTACCATCTTTACACCATAATCTTTTCTTTGATAAGAAACTTCTTATTATGCACTAATCTTCATTGTGTCGATACCTTTTTCTAAAGCATGGTTTCCCACTTTGAGCCTATCACCTTTTAACTGACCTAATTAGGAGGAAGCTAAGCACATTATTGAGAAAACTTGTATAGCTATCGCTAAATCAGTAGAGTTACTGTGCACACAAATGTATTTCAGGGTCTCAGGAACTTGCAATAACTGCTCCATCACTCATGCATTTGTTGGCTTGATTTCTCGACCTCTAGCACATTTGGTGTTTGTAGAGGCTCTCCATTTGTTCAAGATAACTATAGTTTCAAAGGAATGTGTATCACTGTATCCCCCTTTTCACAAAGAGCTTGTGTTACCTAACACCCTGTGTGGTGTTCTCACCCTTAGATAGGGTCTCATACCCAGCGTCGGCACAGAGTGCAGTAGCTAGGTGCACTCAAATTATGTCCCCTCTTCGCTTCTTGTGTCCTCATAGATGGGTTTAGTAGGTGTTCATATTTCTCTTCGGATGCAGTAGCTGATGTACAAGATCTGGCATAATGGGTACCAAAGTCGACAAGGCAGGAAGAGAAGTGGAGGAAACAAGAGGAGGAAAGAGAGGCATGATTAAAGGGTTGCACCAAAACAGTAAGAGATTGGAAATCCATTATTTATCTTGGTGTTTAGTGTTTACAATAGGGCAAATACCTTTTATTAGCTATGATTAGACAATGATAAAGGATTTTGATATTATTGTGTGTCTGTGGACCTCACTGGCTTTGGTTTCTTTGTAACCTTTCTAATGTGTGGTTGCCTGGTGTAAAGAACCTTACATGAGACTCTAGTCAGGCAACTGTTATGATCTTAAGAATCTTGACATGCAAGTGATCTGATTGAAATTGTGGAGGAGAAATGTTCAAAAACTATCCTATTTGCTGCGGAATTATACACCATTAATTATTCAAATTTCCAGCACTATTTTTATTTGCACAATGCAAGAGGGGGCCGGGGAACACAAATAACCCTTTTTTTTCTTTCTTTTACGAGAAAACACTGTATATTATAGAACAGAGAACAAGAGTGCAAAGATCCTAGCCAACATCAAACCCAGAAGGAATTAATAAAGGAACAAAGTTCTGGGGAAGGATGTGAGAACTGTCAAACGATATTGTGGGAACAATGTCCTAGCTAACACTTCCAGATTGAACATCCTACTTATGTTTAGCTGCTTCTTTTACCTTTATTTTTTTAAGTTCTTGATCGAATGATGAACTTTAATATGGGAAGATGGAGAAAACTCCATCAAATACAACTAGAGGTTTTATGTCCAGTGGAGTCGTTAAGCTTTTTCTATGTAAACTACGTGGGATAAAACCATAGATAGGAGAAGAGTATTACACAACCATATATCACTACTGAAGCAAATTGTTCTCGACAAGTTTCATTAGCCAAATACGTCGATCATTGACAGAGATCATGTCATCCTAAACCCCAAAACTAGAAAAACTGCACCCATGAAAAAATATCATTGCTCGAACTAGGAAACGATTCCCCTCGAGAATCAAACTTTGGTTTTCCATTGTGTTCTTCACGTTTTGAGGAAAAAGCCACCCCTTTAGCCATTCATCCATTCCTTGCTACCAATGAGAAAGATCGAGGGTACGTAGTCAAACAATTTCATGGCAAACTGGCAAGGAGGGAACATTTCAATAATTTTTTATCGTTTAAAGTAGAACCTGAAGACTAGCCATAGCCATGAACAAATTGAATATGTATTACATACGCAAAAATCACGGATATTATAAAAGTTTGCATGTAGAGTGGAGAGGTCAATATATATATAGGCAGACTCCAACCTAATTAAGCAATGGCCATTGTATATCATATTTCCTTCATCGTAACCCCTGCATAAAAGAAACTCCTACATATTTGACTATGATTGTTTGACTGTGATCCAAAAGCTAGCTAAAGCAATAATACATATGTTGTTGAATTGAATCAAAGAAAAGTAGCAGTAGCAATCAGAGGGTAGCATGCACACACTGCCTATGAAATAACATAGAATTGCCCACTAGCTCTGTAAGTTCTATCTATTTGGGAGGCAGAAAGTGTTGTTGAATTGCTTCTGCCTTCAAATGTTGAATTGACCCAGCACTATCTTGTTATAGATCAGTATAAGTGTTTAACCATAGAGTTAACAAAACCTACATTGCGGTCTAGGCACGTCTTGCGACTAAATCTAAAGATAAAGAATAGTTGATGAATTAGCTAGTCTACTGATTAGTTTTTCTATATGGATATGCGTTGTACTATGCACTCTCAATCAATTCCCCTAAAGGATTATGACAATTACGCACTTTTCCTTGATGGAGGTAATTCTTCTTTCTTATATAATTAAGAGTAATTAAGTTCACTAATGTAGCAATAAGTTTCTGTAACCATCTAATCTTTTCTTGCTAAAGTAGTAAGCATAGTTTTGATCAATATATAGGTGTTTTGATTCGGATATATACACACACACACACAGTTCCCTTCCAGAGTGAGACACCGCTTTAAAATTTAAGTGTGGTGCTCCTCTTTTCGCTCACTTTTAGGTCACATTTTCACATCTCCACCATTCTGTGTCTAGAACATAGTATGTAGATCATTCCTGCAAAGTTTCATCCAATTTGGAGATCATTTGGGTACTGAATTAGATTAAATGAATCAAATGAACAAAATCTGTCCAAATGGAATCGTTCGTGTAAATCACAATTACGGAAGCTCAAGTTATCTTCAAATTGGATCAAACTATGCATGAATGATCTACATACTATGTTCTAGACACTGAACGGTGGAGATGTGAAAATATGACCTAAAAGTGAGCGAAATGAGGAGCACCACATTTTAATTTCAAAGCGGTGTCCCACTCCTCTGGAAGGGAACTATATATATATATGGACATGATCAGAAGAGGACGTCCGCAAACCCGTAAAAGTGTGGACTTCCTTGCTTTTGCAGCGATCAAGCGCCGACAACGTCCCTTCTCTTGCCGGACGGACACCAGACCTCGATCGTGAGCTTCCTCTTGCCGGCGGACTCGCCGAATACTAGTTTGCAGCCGAGATTGATCTTGTCTGAAGTTTTGGGTGGAGGTTGCTGCCCAGACCTTCAACTCCAATCTCCATGGCTTTCATCTTCATGTAAAGTCGTCCGGGAGGCCTCTGGTGTCCGTCCGGCAAGAGAAGGGACGTCGTCAGCGTTTGATCGCTGCAAAAGCAAGGACGTCCGCACTTTTATGGGTTTGCGGACGTCCGTCTCTGATCCGGACTATATATATATATATATATATATATATATATATATATATATATGATGATGATGATGATGATGATTTTCATATCATCTAAACTCTGATTGGTGGGCAAACAGTTGCGAACTCTAATAAACTGAGGATGCTATTCTGATTTAAGATGAAAAAACTCAAACGATTTTTCTGGCTTCTCGATTAAAGCTCTCAACTCTAGAGGGTCTGAAATACTTATCACAGAAGACATTATTAATATCAATGTGGTAATTAAAGACGTACTTGATATGTAATATTTGTGATCCTTATTCTCCAGAATTGGGTAGTACGTGGATACAAATACAAGTGTACAACTAGTCAAGTAGTGGACCAAATTGAACAAACAAAAAACTGACCAAAGCTTCAAAGTCGAAACACACACACACACACACAGATATATATATATATATATAGTGTGATGGTGGGTACGTAGGGTTCCTGGTTCTGACATTAGACACCACCAATCTGACCTGAATAGATGACATTCCAACTGGTCTTTTTACATAGTGGCAATTACATGAATGATTCATTACATGCAGTACAGGCCAGGTCAGGTCATATTCAATAGTCGATCTTTAACTGGTTTATTGAAGAACTTCAATCTGAGATAAGTGATCGATCGAGTGATTCCATATATACTGCAAATCCATGCTATATATATATGTAAATAAGTGGGAAAAGAATAAGCTAAAAGCTCGATATATATGTTAGAAATTCACAGTTATATGCTTTGTAAAGAGATTCCTGACATGAAGGACTGGTTGCTTTGGACATTCGATCCTTAAGCACCTGAAATGGGAATTCTACTTTGACTAATTTGGCATTGGTAAAGAAAGGTTGAGATTAATCAAAGTATGCAAAATACATAAAGCTTGTGCAAGCATATTTAAAATCATATGCATACTGCTTTCATATTCTTTGCTTTAGCATGTGATTTCAATTGTGTCACATCCATAAAAATGGACATCCCTACCATCTCTGTATATTAGATGCCATTATATTAGGTGCCACACACACAATATGAATCCTCTTTCCATCTCCATATAGCGCTTGGAGAAATCCTTCTCTAAATTATGCATGACTTTTCATGCCAAAAGAATAGGAAGAAAGACTTCTAACTAAGCATATCCACAGTTTTTCTTTTGTTAATAAGATGAATGATTTCTTGAAGGATCATCTTTTTTGGGAAAGGAAGACAACAATATCTAAAGTGGCACCATGTATATATTTACCTTAGGACAACATATAAAAAGACAGTCCACAAGATGATATTAGATTAGGGTTTGAGCTAACAATTAAGCTAGCTTACCTCAATTTGTTGACATTTTGAGCAAATAATAGTATGACCTAGCTAACCCCAAAGAAAAGAGATTGCAATAATATATAGAGAGAGGTTGTCTTCATGTCTTGTCTCTGTCGATCTCTTACTCTCTTAGAAGATACTGAGAGGAATTCTTGCAGAGATTTATGGTTGTTGGCTTGTTGCAAAACTTACATCTGCAAAATGCTAAACCAATGTTATAAAATTCCATCCAATTGACTTTAGGGTTTTGGCCCCAGATGTCATGGAAGTATATATACAAACATAGCCAGACACACCCGCTTCGATCATGGGCTAGATCGATCGAGTATTTGCAAAGGATGGAGATAATATGTTGTTTTCATATTCAATTTTGTTTGTTAAGAT
This sequence comes from Fragaria iinumae, assembly GCA_009720345.1. NCBI lineage: Eukaryota > Viridiplantae > Streptophyta > Magnoliopsida > Rosales > Rosaceae > Fragaria > Fragaria iinumae. The sequence continues at coordinate 20,882,880 of CM019118.1, read as the reverse complement.
TAACCATAATTAAGGTACCTGGACTTTCCCTTAATTAATTGTGGAAGTTAAGCACGATCGAGGTGCTTTATGATCACAATGTGTTGTGTATCCTATTCTAACCAAGCAAGCAAAGAAATCAGGGATATCACTTTCTCAAATTATGAAGCAACGATCTCCTAGCTAGCTAGATAGTTAGCTCTATTAATTTTTTCATATTTGCTTAAAAATGAGCTTACACATATCATTGAGGTGGGTGAGAAATTTGTATCCCCGTTGTTCAATCAGTCTTTTTGCTGGTGGTTTTGAAAAGTAGCTTTTGTCATTTCCGCTAGATCATGAACTTATTTTCTCCTTACCCTAATAATTGTCCATGCTCGTACCGTTCAAATCTAATTAGGCCGCAACTCCGACATGACATTATGAGTTGACGTAATTAGATTTTCAATTAGACTCATAATATGAACCGTGAATGCATAATGAGACGTGAATTGTTCTTTGATGATCGATCATTTCATATATGATTTTCGAGAAGGCTAGGAGATATATGATTTTCCAACTGAAAACTTCAGTATTGGTAATAGCGAGCTTACCCAACGAAGCATGAACTGAATCGCCTCCCGGCGGCTTTATTGTTGGAGATGCTCCACCGTGTTATAAACCATATTTATCGGAGAAGAAGAGATTTAAACTTGATATCGCAAAGGGATCAATGGCGAGTCTCAACAGTTACTATCGCTTAGGGATTTAAACTCGATTAATGTTGTGTTTACAGATCAATTAATTAAGTAGGTTAATTCGTTGGTTTGCTTCTTTCATGAAGCAATTAAGGGCCATGGATTAAGCAATCAGACTTCTAAAATACGACCATTTATATATATGGTCTCGTAATCGAAGGGGAAGGTAGCTAGGGCACTGATTGATGATGTAAACCTTAACGTAGCATCCCTCTCTGATGAGGACCCATGCAATACCCTTAATGGGAGACACACATGTCTATCTCTTTGGCCACTTTCAGTCCTCCATTGAAATGTTGCAGTATGATCATCCTTCTCCGTATGTTAACAATGACGGAAATAGATGCCTGACTCATGGGCTAGCTGCTCATTGCAGTAGAGAGCCATGAGAGAAAGAAAAGTAAATTAAAGCAAAGCAGCTAGCAGTAGTACGTATATGAATACGAGAAAGAGAGAGCGAGAGATCGAATACGATGCTTTGCTTTCCGTGTACTACTTTTCCTTAATTTGTTTCCCACCAACGCAAGAATAATCCACCCACTCTCAACCCCTTTGCTACCTATCGATCTCAATGCACACTGTGAGATCGATATTGATGTCATAATTCGTGGAGGATTAGAGAGAACATATGTCATAGCTAGTGTCAAAGGATTTACATGGTTAATTTTTGCCTAAATTGCATGTTTCAGGTGTATAATTAAATATCTCTAATCTAGCTGATCTTCGTCTATATGTGTAGGATGGAGGTGCCATTTTAGGTTTGGGTTGGCCTATGTATGATATATATATATATATATATATATATGAACAAAATCTAATTGTTTCGTTTTTCATATAAACCCCTGAAGGGAAATAGTTTTAGTTTCTATATTCCAAATTATGACATACATGATATGGGGATTCATAGTCGATCGGCCATGCTAGCTAGTAGCTAGGAATATTCGAGTGTGAAAGTCACGCAGGAATGGAAGAGACTGAATTGTATTCTCTCCTTTGAAAATAAAAATGATGCATTAGGTTTTTCCTTTGTTAGGGTTCTCCAAGTCAAAGAAAGATTTCTTGCGGAACCGGCCAAACTAGAAAAAGCCAGCATAGCGGAGAAAGAAGAAAGAGGTGGTGCCTCTGGCCTTTTCCTTTCAAAGATTATATTTGATCTATGCTACTGACTAAACTGTCCTCGTCTAAATGTAATTACACGAGGATCTTCCGGTACATTCATACCCATTTCAGCTAAGCATGATTAGCTCCCTCTTAATTTGTCATATATACTTCCATGTTAAGCAGCCTAGCCTCCCCTCTCTCTCGCTCTCTCTCTCTCTCTCTCTCTCTCTCTCTCTCTCTCTCTCTCTCTCTCTCTCTCTCTCTCTCTCTCTCTCTCTTTCACTTTGGTTTCTGCATATTTCAAAACCCACTTTACAGTCACTTTTGCTGAAGCTTCTCTTGTCTCGCTTTCTCTCTCCCTAGCTCTCTGAACATTATCACTTTCTCTCTCTCTCTCTCTCTCTCTCTCTCTCTCTCTCTCTCTCTCTCTCTCTCTTCATAGCTAGCTTAGCTTAGCCTTGGAGCTGGTTCATGGATATTGAACCCTTGTGGGCTCTTGGGGGGTGGTTTCTTTTTCCAAATTGCATGGCCTCAGCACCTAAATCCATCTCTGAATCCCACACAACACCTGCAACAAAGTTACACCCTGCTTTGATTCTCTCTCTTACCCTTGTTTTCGCTCTGCTCCTTCTTCTTGCCACTCCGTTATCAAACCCATCATCAATGGCAACGAAAAGGCTTCTCTTGGCCGATACTACTACTACCACCACCACAAATTTGCAGCCAAAGGAAACCCAGAACTCGCACAAGGGTACCTCTTCAACTTCGACAAGAGCAAGATCCGAGTTTGGAGCTGAAGCTCATGAAGTTCCTAGTGGTCCGAACCCCATATCAAACTAGCTACACAAAGATGATAGACCACCACCAGCTACTGGATGAAGATCGATCCCTAACGGCAAAGAGTTTATCATGGTTTGTCAAGATCTTTCTGGTTGTCAATTGTTTGAGTTTGCCGTTTAATTTATTATCCCCTTTTTCTGGCTAGATATCATGTATAGCAAGAGACACTTTTTTAATTTATATTATGTAATATCTATCAATCTATATAGTTTCATATATAGATGATGATGATGATGGTACTATATATGAGTTCATTGGGTGGTATATATGGACATGTTTTCGTCTCTTATTGATGTTTGTATGCTTGGTTCTAATTATATTTTACTTAAGTGATCAAATCCTTATCTTAATTTTTGATGAGCTTAATTACACAATAGTACTAGTTCTCATAGGATTGAAAGAGAGAGTTTACGTAGTAGTGGTTGAAATTCAAGAAAGAAATGTATATATGATCAGAAAACGAAGGTTTTTTTTTTTTTTTTGGGTCTGAGATCAGAAAACGAAGGTTGGCATGTGGGTTTCAAAGCTAGCTAGGTCATGAATGAACAGAGAGAGAGAGAGAGAGAGAGAGAGAGAGAGAGAGAGAGAGAGAGAGAGAGAGAGAGAGAGAGATGAGTCTAGTCTGATGAGACGGAAGCAGTGGTTGTCAGATTATCACTGCCATACACACAGTGAAGGCCAGCCAGCCAGCGAGGGGAGGAGCTTTTGTTTTGCCTGCGAGAGTAATATACTGATTGGAAAAATTATATGAGAGGGAGCGAGTGAGCATCATTGATCCATCATCGGCTAGCTTTTGATAATTGGACTTTCCTTTTTGTCTTGTCAAAATTCATATTCCGAGAAAGCTGATAAGAACCAGAGCTGCTGCAGCTAGCGGTGGTCATGAATCATGATTTTGATAATCATAACAGTATCATTTGCCTGTTGTTGAATAAAATGCATGTCACCAATCATTTGATTTATCAAGCTGCTTTTGAAAACTATTACAATTTAAAAAGAAATTCCTCTGTATATATAAAATATATATCCACTGAGAGACTACTGATCGAGGCTGCTGCAGCTTCATTGATTTCTGCATGTAGAGTCATTCAACTTTTAGCATGCAGATGCGACAATGGCATCAGGGCCACCCATGTCGTTTATGTGTATCAACAAGTCATTAGTGTATGAAGTGGAGCTGTATGTGGAGGGACCAAAATTTACAAATTCATTAGTTTTGAGGTAAATGTAAGACCTAGATATAAATGAAAATTAGGTCTAAGCCTAATTAACAAGTCCAACCTATCAAATTGTGAGGATTAGTAGTTAACGTTTTCGTGAGTATAAAAAACAATTAAGAATATTATGGGAAGCTTAAGAAAAATGGTGATACAATAATTGTCAACCAGCGACAAGCGTGACTCATGAATTATCTTTGTAACGATACTATCCCAACTTAACCACCTTTAAGGTGTTGAGTTTTAATTACAAAAGGTTTCAGTATAATTAGGAATGATTCACCCACTTATAAGTTATATTTTATTTATCACTTTTCCAATGTGAAATATCTCCTCTTAAACACTCCCCCTCACGTGCAACCTAACTTTTAGGTCTGCACGTGAAACTGATTAACAAACTGAACTCGGGCTCCATGACAATCGAAAGAACCCCAAACTCCCCATGACAACTGAAAGAACCCCAAACTCGAAAGAACCAAACCAAGGTCATGACCCCTGAAAGAACTAACTCGGGCTCGTGGAGACGCAACTGAAAAGGGACCCGCTCTGATACCATGTCAAACATCGACAAGCGTGGCCCGTGGATCATCCTTGTACCGATATTGTCCCAACTTAACCACCGAATTGGAGGGTTAAGGACCTGTACAATTGAGCATACTTAACTCAAGAAATTAGTGTTAAGCGTTGAAATTACACGTAGAGGTGATAATACGGCGTATAAATACACGCATCAAATATTCAAATATCATGTTGTCTCTGACATTTCTTATTTATGAAGTAGATTTTATAGAGTATATAAAAATATGAAGTATGGGATACAAACTGATGTTTGTATCTACACGCCTTAATTAAAGTTTCTTTTTTCTCTGCTTTGAGGAAAAACTGTTAATGCGCGCTTTTCTCTACATAAGTAACTAAAAGAAAACTAAACTGTTAACTGTTTTTTTTTTTTTTTTTTTTTTAAAACTCAACCTCACTTAACTATAAGTAACTAGTATAGTTGTCCAAACAATGCATAGAAAGCCAAACCTAAACTTCTATTTTCTGGAAGGGGGAGATCAAAATTCTGTGCAATTCCTATACAGTACATATTCCTTACGATCAAAGGAAGTGTGCATGATGAGCCAATTTGAAATAGACAATAAAATCAATCAATCAAGTAGCTCGTAAATTGACACAAAAAAGATCATCCCGTGTTGGTCGTTGTTCGAGTTTTATAACTAATTCTATATGCAAATCTTCGATCAGTGTCAATGGACAAAACGTACTCCATCATCAAGATTTCAGTATGATAAGCTTGAAAGCCAGTGGCAGAAATTGTATTTTTCTGGTGTTATACGTTGATGATATTCTGCTAGCAAGCACTGATAAAGGGTTATTGCAACAAACAAAGAGTTTTCTTTCTGAAAATTTTGATATGAAGGATCTAGGAGATGCTTCATATGCTTCATTGAAAGAGTAAATCTGAAACACTCCAAATAATTGCATACAAACATAAACACATATATTGCACTCATAAGCACACAAATATATACAAATATAGAGAAACAATATATATCTATGAATATAACTGAATATGTACCTGATGGAACCGATGAAGCCATCTCAAAATACCGATCTTCTGCACGTCTCTTTTGTTAGCTATCTTTCTATGGGGCAAGAACTGAATAGCTGATTATTAAAGAGAGTACAGGGACCTAGTATTTAAAGTGAAAACATCCTAATACAAAGCCCTCCCATAAAAGGTCTTTATATCTCAATAATGGTTGCAATCACTATTATCTGTTTCAGTTATCTTCTTTAGAACTTCCCACTATATTCACATAATGAATACATTTAACATGGAATATGAATTGTCTAATATCTCTAATTACTTACTCTGTTGTAACATTAGTTGTTGTACTAAATATAAACTTGTAATTGTTCAAATTCAACTTACAATCTCCCACTTGAACATTTACAGGTTTATACAACAAGAATAATGTAGCTTCAGAAATAGTAATTAATCCAAAGTGTGCACCTGAGATAAAAACATTCAAGTTTCTAATCATATCTTTGTCAACCCATAATCATGATGAAGAACTGTAGAAAAAGTTGCACTTGAAAGCACAGCTACTCTACAATTACAAAACATCAAAACCATGAGCTACATGAGACATAAGATATCACTTAATATATACAATGCTGGTTTTTTACAACCTTTCAAAAGCACCTGTATATGGTCCTCTTAATGGTTCCATATGCCTGAACCTCAACACATAGCTGCACCTGCAACTATTCTGAATGTGTTATCCAGATCAAGTCTGGAATGAAAATAAAATGATTCAAAAACAACTCATAGACTGAAATGTATACTATTATGAAACAGTTATTTATAAGAATCAAATAAATAATTTAAATCAAGTACTTGAATAATAAAAGATAAACAACTTCAATCCAGTAAAAGATGAATTTTATTGTAAATCAATTCATAAAATTCATAGCTCAATGAGATCTCAAAACATAACCAAAAAGAAAAATTCTAAAACTTAAATGAAACAAAATTTCCAGCTTTAATGAATGAACACTATTTCCCACTGAACCTAGCAATCAAACTCCCACTAAACTCAGTCATCTAGATTAGGCAAAATGCCTAAGTTCTCAGTATGCTTTTGAAAAGCTGCAATGGTTAATGGCTTAGTGAAAGGATCTGCTAATTGGTTCAAGGTATTGACTTTAGCAAGAATCAACTCACTATGCTTTACTCTCTCTCGGACACTATAATACTTCAAGTCAATGTGCTTGGAGTTAGTAGACCTCATGTTTTTCTTTGCAAAATAAACTGTTGCAGAGTTGTCACAATGAATCTTCAAAGGTCTTGAAATGATGCTATCAACCATCTTGGTTGGTGTGAGAAAATTTTTCAGCTATAATCCTTGACATGTAGCCTCATAAACAACAATCAACTCTGCCATCATAGTAGAGGTTGCAATCTGGGTTTGTTTTACACTTTTCCAAGCTATAGCACCCCCAACCAACATAAAAACATAGCCTGATGTTGATTTTGATGAAAATGGAAACTGTCCAGCAAAATCTGCATCAGAATAACCTTCTACTTCAAGATTCTTGACTCTTCTATACACCAAACTATAACCCTTGGTTTTCTGAAGATATCTTAGCACTTTCTTTCCAGCAATCCAGTGCTCATGTCCTGGATTCGATTGAAATCTCGCCAACATATCCACTGCATAAGCTAAATCCGGCCTAGTGCACACTTGTGCATACATTAAGCTTCCCACCAACCTAGAATAAGGTTTGTTCTTCATGTGTTGCTTCTCTAACTCATTCTTAGGACACTGATTTTTGTTCAACCTGTCACCTTTAGACATAGGTGCTGATCCAGGTGAACAATTGTTCATTTCAAACCTCTTCAACACTTTTGAAATGTAGGCCTGCCGAGACAAACCTAGAAGATGTCTAGATCTATCCCTGTTGATCTCAATCCCCAAAACATATGAAGCATCTCCCAGATCCTTCATATCAAAATTTTCAGAAAGAAAACTCTTTGTTTGCTGCAATAACCCTTTATCAGTGCTTGCCAGCAGAATATCATCAACGTATAACACCAGAAAAATACAATTTCTGCCACTGACTTTCATGTATACACATTCATCAACAAGATTTTCAACAAAGCCAAAAGAGGTAACTACTGCATCAAATTTTAAGTACCATTGGCGGGATGCCTGTTTCAATCCATAAATGGATTTATTCAATCTGCATAGCAAGTGTTCCTTTCCAGCCTCTATGAAACCTTCCGGTTGTTTCATATAAATCTCCTCCTCCAAATCTCCATTGAGGAATGCCGTCTTAACATCCATTTGATGTAATTCCATATCATAATGAGCTACTAGAGCCATTATGATTCGGAAAGCATCTTTGGTAGACACTGGTGAAAAGGTTTCATTATAATCTATTCCTTCTTGCTGAGTGAACCCCTTTGCCACTAGTCTAGCTTTAAATCTCTCCACTGATCCATCAGCACACCTTTTGGTTTTGAAGACCCACTTACAACCAATCGGTTTATGACTCCCAGTAGGCTCCACCAACTCCCATACATTGTTATCATACATGGACTTAAGCTCTGCTTCCATTGCTTCTGTCCATTTCAAGCTTTGATCACTTTCAACAGCTTGACTAAAAGTTACAGGATCATCTCCTTCTCCCCAATCAAATTCAGCTTCTTGCAAGTACACAATGTACTCCTGTGTGTTAATGGCAGGCTTTCTAACTCTTCTAGATCTTCTAAGTTGCTGTGGAGGCGCTCCGGCATCAACTTGCACATCTTGCAAGTTTTGGGACTCAGGTTCTTGCTCTACTTCTTCCAGATCATCTTCTGAATTTTTAGAATCATCATTTTGATTTGCTACAACAACTTCAAGCTGAGGTTGTCCAACATTTCCAGCTGCAGCCTCAAAATTTATGGGAACAACCATGCTTTGAGGCTCATCTTCAGTTAACTCTTGGAAATCGAGCTCAAGGTCCTCATATGTGTGAGTATAATTGATCTCATCAAGGAAAACAGCTTTGTTGGTCTCAATTATTCTCATGGAATGGGTAGGGCAGTAGAATCTATAGCCTCTGGAATTTTCTGGATACCCAATAAAATGGGCTGAGATTGTTTTTGGATCTAATTTCCCTTCTTTAGGATTGTATGGATGAGCTTCCGCCTTGCAGCCCCAAACATGCACATGATTCACACTTGGTTTTCTGTTTTTCCATAACTCAAAAGAAGTTTTAGCCACAGCTTTGCTCGGAGACCTATTTGTAATGTAATTTGCTGTTTTAAGAGCCTCCCTCCATAGGAATCTTGGCAAACCTGAGGTGCACATCATACTCCTCACCATGTTGAGAAGAGTTCTATTTTTCCTCTCTGACACCCCATTTGATTCAGGTGAACCTGGAGTTGTATACTGAGCTTGAATCCCATGCTCCTGCAGGTACAAAGCAAAAGAACCCTTATGCGCTCGGTTTCAGTATACCTACCATAATACTCCCCTCCTCTATCCGACCTCACTGCCTTAACTTGTTTTCCCAACTCTTTTTCAACTTCAGCTTTAAAAATTTTAAATTTGTCCAAGCTCTAAGATTTTTCTGAGATGAGAAACAAGGTACAATACCGGCTGTAATCATCTATGAAGGTAATAAAATACTTATTATGGTCTGGTGTGCAAAAGGTCCACAAATATCTGTGTGGATAAGTTGCAAAGGTTCAGTGCTTCTATTGGAATCCTTGTTTCTAGACTTGGTCATTTTTCCCTTAACACATTCAATGCAAGTATCAAAATCAGAAAAGTCTAGTTCTGGCAGCAAGTTTTCTTTCACCATTCTCTGCAACCTTTCTTTAGATATGTGTGCAAGTCTTCGATGCCAAAGATAAGCTCAATTCTCACTGTGTTTTCTCTTTCTACTTATATCTTTTTGTGCGTTCTCAATCAACAACACTTCCTTAGGATAAGAACATTCAAGAGACCAATAATCATTCAACAAACAAGCTGAGCCAATATAACGGGAATCAAGGGAGATTTTTATTCCATAAGAGTCGATAAAAAGGGTACATTCTTGTTTCACTAACTGAGAAACCGAAATTAAATTCCTTTTCATAGAAGGAATATAGTAAACATTATTCAAATCAAGATAAGTGCCAGACCCTAGCACTAAATGGACCGTGCCTATAGCCTTCACACTCACTCCCATGCCATTCCCAACTGCCACTTGCACCTCATTTCTCCTTGAAGCTCTCTTGCTTAGAAAGCCCTGCAATGAATTTGTAACATGAATCGGTGAGCCGGTATCAAGCCACTAAGATTTAGAAGATAAATCAACTAAATTAACCTCAATAGAGAAAACACTTAGCTGTGACTTACCCTTCTTTGCCATCCAATCCTTGAATCCCTGGCAATTCTTCTTCATATGTCCTTCCTTTTTACAGAAAAAACATTTGAAGACTCCCGGTTTCTTACCCTTGGTAATCACAACTTTCTTGGGGCCAAGTTTGAAAGGTTTAGTCCCACTGGTACCTTTTCCAGAACCAGTTGCACTGGAGGCAGTAGTTTTGCCTTCAGCAACTTTGCCTTTTCCCTTTCATTTTGACTTTGAAACCAGATTCACAACAAGCTGCCCATCCCTCTTGATCCTATCCTCCTCTTGCACACATATCGCTATTAACTCATTCAAATCCTATTTATCCTTCTGAGTAAAATTGTCAAGACCCACCCCGAATTTCACCCTGAAACCCGAGGTAAGTCCTGCGGGGACCACCTCCAAGGAAAATTTACCGAAGAACTCGGCAAACCTCCGTTGAAAATGGACAACCCTAACCTGGAAAAATATAGAACATTCTCTTAACCAAAATATTAATCTTCAACTCAATCCAAATAACCGAATAAAATAATACACAGTTATTTTTCCGAAAGTATTCAGAGCTACTACAAGAAAGACAACGGAAGCTGATGAAAAAACCTAGTGGGTTAAACAGATAACCTACTGGTGAACAGTAGTGGAAATGTGGGTGACTATGCCTCGTCGCCTCCTTCTAGACCCCACCCGAACTCTGCAGACTGGGCAATTAAAAACGAAGGAAAAGCCCAGGGGAAAATATTTAATTACGTCAGAGTGAGTGGACAAAAGTAATCTCGTCAACAAAATAATATTTCCCCAAGAAAACTTTCAATGACACGACTAGTTCCGGCTAGTCTCTAAAACTTAAACAAATACAGCCTCTCAGGCTAAAATTATATATTTATATCAGTATGTATTAACACCCGTCTACTCCATGTATGCTATCTATGAATAAGCTTGAAAGTAGATAGTCATACCAGGCTACTACGCTCGCGTCTAACGCGCACGTCACCCCATAATGACATTTTTCCTCAGTATGGGAGAAACGACCGAGTAGTATATATACGTGCTTACTCCTTGTACGAATTCTATGAATGAATCTAAAAACATAGAATGAACTCGAAAAGTAGAAAGTCGTATAGGGCTACGACGCTTGCGTCTAACGCTCACGTCACCCCATAATGGCATTTTTCCTCATTATGGGGTGAAATCACGTATTGCTAGCTAGCGTTCTCTCATATACATACTATTCTCAAAAACGTCAATAAATGAGTATAAACACCGAAATTCTCAATTCCGGTTCAAATTCCAACAAAGGAAATTATTCAACAGTAAAACATTATTTAAAAACAAAGGTCCACTCACAACTTAGGCCTAAGCCTGACGTCGGTCGAAGATCTCCTCTGCTCGAGTCTCCTCGCGTCCTGTTACAAAACATAATTAATTCCTTAAATAAAATCCCAATGTTTAAAGAAAATAGGCATAATTAAATATGAGCTTCTCGCGCTCAACCATGCCTATCGTCCTAAATCTTAACTTCACTGCCAACCACAAATCTCTATAAATACCGACATCCTTAAAATCACCTTCCAACGTCCTAATCATAAAAATAATTCAATGGCCGGATTTTAACTTATTAATCCGCCAAAAATACCAAACTTTACAAATTCCAAAACCTATCCAAAACTCCTCCAAAAATTCTAAAACTCATTTCATTAAACTCCTCATAAAAATCTCCACCAAAAACAATTTTTCAGCGGTGGCACCGGCGACCTCCAATGCCCACCAAAATTTGGCAGCATCTTCCTCTCAACATCCTCTACAACATTCCTAACTACCACAAACTCCAATTCTAAGCCTAACCATGTCAATCGAACGCAAACACACAATAAAGCCCTAGAATTTCAAATACCGATTTTTCCTTACCTAGCTCAAGAGGGAGCGAATCATTTAGAGGGATTAGAGCACGGGAGGAGGGCTTCCTTTTAAGCCAAGGATCGCCAGCTATGGCGGCCGGAGGAGGGAGTTCCGGCGAGAAAACCGATTCGGCAGTTGGAGCTTCCGGGCGGCGTTTCTCCCTCACGGCGGCGCTAGAGAGGCTGCCACCGGTCTAGAATGGAAGCTGGGTTGAAAACCGAACGATTGGGACCGGTGCGGCGGTCTGGAGCGGCCAGACGGCGGCGAACGGCGGCCGGGAAGTTTTCCGGGTGTAGAGAGAGAAAAACCGGGTGCGGGAGAGAAGAGAGAGAATCAGGAGGGAGGAGAGAGATTTTTGGGCTTGGCCCAACCGGTTCCAACCCACATATACCCAATCCAAATTTCAACACCCCAAAATAATACCCCAATAAAAATTACCTTTTACTAGCTAAAATTTATCATTTTTACCGTCGTCACATTTTCTTCCTTCGAATAATTCTTTCGAAATATTCGTCCCTCAACACACCTCTAGGGACTTTAGGACTATAAACTTAATGACGAAGACGGTAAAATTCTTATTACCACAATGCTAGTAATTAAGGTAAAATTTAAGAGTCGGGGCGTGACAAAAATAGGTGGTCTTAAGCTGACCAAAAGAAGCAGATAGGGTTCTAAGGGACTGATGCACTACAAAATCTGAGGGCAGGGGGATCTCCAGATCTTCAAGCCTAGTGGTGATGTCAATGATCCTCATGATAAGCTCACGGACACTCTTAGAGGAATCATATTTGACTCCCATCAATTGATCCAGCAAAAGAGAAATTTATGTCTTCTCATTCTCACGGAACTTTAAGGCAATAGCAGCCATAAACTCAGTGGCTGTATCCTTGTCAGCAATACTTCCCCTAACCACATCAGTCATGGTTTGCTTAAGAATGAGCTTAGTCATCCTGTTGGCTCTAGTCCATTCCTTGTGTTTCACAGTCTCTAGGTCAGAGGAATTGTCATCTATCACTGGTTCGGCCTCAGTCAAGCACCAATCAATTCCTTGAAGGCCAAGGTAAAGCTCTATGAACTGCTTCCACTTTTTAAAGTTACAGCCATTGAGAGGTTCAATGGTTGCAAGGGACAATCCTGAGGTGTTCAGAACTGATGAGAAAAAAATAAAGTTTTAGTTTTTCTGCCTTAGTTATAGTCTAAACAATTTAAGAAAACTATGAACACAAAAGAAATCAAGTCACAACAAAAACAACTCGAGATCATAACAGAAAATATGGTAATCAGAATCCCCAAAATATGCATATTAGCTTTCAATAACAGATCTTACCTGTATGGCAAAAGAATAGGTTATTGCTTAAGTTTCTTATTTGCAAAATCAAAATACTAAAAACCAAGATATCCCTAGAACAGTCAACACATGTATAGCAAGAAGAAAAGGTCCAATTCACTGAATTCTTTTTTTTTTTTTTTTTTAAACCAATTCACTGAATTCAGTTTTTAATATTTCATGATGCACTGTTTTACCTTTAAGAACACAAGAGTCAATCTTTATGTTGAAGATACAATTCTGTTCCAAAAACTAAAGACACAATTTTCCTAGTTCTTTATCCAAATGATTCCAAAATAATATATTGACAGATTGATGTGTACAACATGCATCAAAATACTATCTTACAATCAAGAACTAGTGGTTATTACTCCTTAACTTTTAACACAGCAAACTAAGTTAAAACCAAACAAAGAGAACAACCTGTTTATCAACGAATTTCAATGAGCAAGATTATGAAAGTTGGGAGATCATCTTGTCAATGTCAACAATTCAAGATAAACAAATATATATATATATATATATATATATATATATGTAAGTATATATAATTCAATTATAACTCAAGAGCAGACAATTGAACACTCAGAAATCTCAAACAATTCCAAACATCAAGAATTCAATCAGCCACACTAAAGTAAGTTTCATCTGGACACCATCTACTCTAACTTAGATGCACGCCAGGAATGCTTCTATTGTTCAATTGCCCAACCAACAAGAATCATATATACATGAAAGAAAATTTTGAATTTTGGGAACTAACCCGGTGTTCGTGCTACGCTGATGGAACCATCAATTGAAGCAAGATAGACATATGCAGCGATTGGAGTTTATAATTCATAGCAACTTGTCTCAGTAATGCGGAATCACAAGATCAAAATGATTTTTCTCTAGAAACCTAATTCCAATTCTGGGAATGCGGAAGAAGATGGCAACAGAGAACAACGACTTGATGTCGTTTAATTGATTTGCGCATGTGCGCTAGTTGTGTGTGAATGTGAACCTTGGGCCTGAGAGCAAGCCTAGGTGTGGGTCTTAATTAAAAAACAAGGCTTACGTTTTAGCAACATAATCACCTCCCTTTTTTTTTATTTATTTTTTTATTTGTTTAGAATGAAATCGTACAAAAAAAAAAAAAAAAACCAAACTAGCAAAACTGAAGTGGTTTAGGAAATATGCAATTGGCTCTGATACCAATTGAAAGAGTAAATCTGAAACACTCTAAATAATTGCATACAAACATAAACACATATATTGCACTCACAAGCACACAAATATATACAAATATAGAGAAACAATATATATCTATGAATTTAACTGAATATGTACCTGATGGAACCGATGAAGCCATCTCAAAATACCGATCTTCTGCACGTCTCTTTTGTTAGCTATCTTTCTATGGGGCAAGAACTGAATAGCTGATTATTAAAGAGAGTACAGGGACCTAGTATTTATAGTGAAAACATCCTAATACAAAGCCCTCCCATAAAAGGTCTTTATATCTCAATAATGGTTGCAATCACTATTATCTGTTTCAGTTATCTTCTTTAAAACTTCCCACTATATTCACATAATAAATACATTTAACATGGAATATGAATTGCCTAATATCTCTAATTACTTACTCTGTTGTAACATTAGTTGTTGTACTAAATATAAACTTGTAATTGTTCAAATTCAACTTACAAAGCTTGTTCGAAATTTTGTATCAAGAAATTTTAACCAGGGCCCACAGCTGATAATTACTTATTTTGGTTACCAAACAAATAGTAACTTTTACTTTAATGTGAGTGACAAAGCAAAAGTGTCTGTCACCGTTTTACACATGGGAAGCCTAACACTTTCCTTTCGCCATTCCAGTCTTTGAAATCATGCAAGATGCAACTACCTTTCTCATCTTTTTTTACTCAAAACTTTGTTCAAGGTTTCAACACCCAGGAGCCAAAGGAAGAAGAACTTCTATCATGGATCATATGCTACTAATATTTCCTCACGAACTTAATTAACCCTAATTTGACCCTATTTCAATCTTCTCGTGTGTGGATTAACCGCTTATATTGCAAACTAAAAAATGTTGGTGATTAAATTCTTGGATGCATCACCACGTGCAAATAAAAGTTGAAATTCTAAACCTTTATACATAAGTGTATAACTAATACACAAATTGGATGTACACGCAAAGTGGAAGGAAGAAAATTAAAGCCCTCGTACGTAGTTGTTTCATTTCTTCACTAAAATAGTGTGGTAACAACTAAATGCCATATGTTCCATAATTTTCTGGTTTACAAGTACATTGCAGTAGCATAGTACGCAGTTTATAAGGAGAAATTTTTCTGTCCACCCGGAAGACCATGTCACCATGCTAATTTGGTCCTCTTTACCAATAATAATTCGACACATAAGCTTTTATTTAGTTTAATTATAATTAAATTGTTTAATTATATTATCCAAAGACCTTACTGGTCCTCCATCTTCTTAATCTCCAATTCTTCATAGCGTCAAAAATCTCCTTATCTTTGTTCTTCTTTTTCTATATATCAGAAACCTAACCAGATTGATGTGGAGTTCAATACCATTGAAGGACTATAGTATATATATATATATATATAAAGAATGCCTTATTTGAAATGGTAATTCTTCCACTAAAGAGGCCAAACCTCTTTATGAAGAAGAACCTTGATGTCCATATATAGGTTTGGGTGGGAGTGATGGGATGGGATCGGAGAATGAAAAACATATATATCAACTGCAGAGATTTAGTTGGTATAAAGATTCTTATTTTAATAGTTAGACAAACACATATAGATCCAGTCAGAATTACATTGATGAATTGCAATAAATAGCTCTCTAGTATCTTAAATGACTATGAGATTCAAATTGACTTTTCACTTTTCTCTTCCTCTCAACCCAGAAATCTCAGTAAACAGTCTCTATGAATTTATGAACAATTTTTAAAGCTCAAAACCTCAAACTACATCTAGGAACCTTTATGAATTGCCCAGTTACTAATGAAACGACTCAATCAAATAAAAGAATAATTAGAAGTATCAATAATTTTGATTTGGGAATGCTTGCTTGAAATAAAGTTGCAGAAGGAGATGAGATACAGGGCATTATCGAGGATGAGGAGGGTTGCTGCAAATTTGAAACCCAAAAAAGTCTTTTGATAATATAATTAAACAGTCTAATATTAATTAAACTATATTGAAGCTTATGTGTCGAAATATCATTGGTAAGGAGGACCAAATGACATGATGACATGGTCCTCCTAGTGGACAGAAAAATTTCTCGTTTATAAGGGAAACAAAACACATGAAGCATATATATTAATTGCTATCAATATTAGCCCTCTACTCTTTACACGGATTTCAAATCGGAATCAACAGACTGAAGGCAGCGTCGTCACTTTTTTTTTTTGGTCGTGAAACATATTTATAAATGACCCATAAACAAGTCACTCATAGTCAAATTTAAAAAGAATCAAGACAAGAGAAAGACATTAAACTACACAAAATAAAGCCTACAACATAAAAAGTCCAAGCAGCCCAATACATCCAAACCCTAAAAAAACTTTTTCTTCAACTCTAACTCACAGCCGCCATGGAGGACTCGTCGCCGGAGCTCTGACAGAAGTCGAGAGCATGGATAAAGAACCAAGGTGGTCTACAGAGGTGAGGATACGGCTAGAGCCGCCATACATTATCTAGTTGACCGATTACGAGAAAATCTCGTATAGAGGAACACCTACAACCAAATCAAAAAAGATCTCAGCCAAATGAACTCAAATATGTAGAGGTGGTTGCAGAAGAAAACAAAATCCTCCATGACATGGCAAGGTAGAATAGAAGAAGGAGCTTTGTTCGTGGTTTGGAGATCTTGGGGAACAAGGGAAGACAAAAGCTTGTAACTCATCTTGAGCACAGATATGTAAGTATATCTTACTAATGAAACAATATTTTTTCATTACATATCTGCGTCGTCACTTGAATTCCAAATTTTAACTATCACGTCTGGTGTCTTGTGCACTTGCGTTGGTAAAATTACTTTCAGCTCTCAAAATAAAGATTTTAGATCAACCATGAGTTTGTAATTAAAATAAATCCAATCGCAATAGTAGGGAATTAATTATGATATGTTGTAATCATGTTTGAGGATTTTAGTTTCATCAAAATTTGGGATATGTTGATCCAATGATTAATGATATATATGCAACTTTAGCTGAATAGGTTTCTTTAGTTGAATCACTTGAACGTTATCCCTTGTTTCTGAATTATTTTCCTGAAAATCATTAGTTTCAGAATGAAACTAGCACAATATTTTGATTTCATGTTCCCTATTATCGCTACTTTAAGTTGTATGCATCTTTATTGTTGTGATTGAAATTATAGAGTACTTGACGAAATGAAATGCGTTCATTAACACAGCCATGAGCTAGCCATAGGAGGAGAAGCCTTATACTAATTACTTATCCTCATATGCAGGAAAAAGTGAGAGATCGAGAATATGTATGCATTATACATCGATCAGTGTTAAAACTAACAACTGAATCAAAGTCCCAAATCAAACTCCATTGGCTTCTCAAATAAGGACTCTATCTATATATCGCACCCTCATGAACATTTTTTTTTTGAGAAGAAACGACACTGATATTGAACACACCTCACTACTCTTTTGCTCTAAGGCTCTAGGCAATGAATTCGAAACTAAAACAAGCTGCATCATCCTCCACTGATGCTGCTTCAAATATTCAATTATAGATAAAAGACTGAGAAACTAGATTGGTAGCCATAGCAAACCCTAAATCATTTCCTTCTATCTCGCCGCAGCCCATACTTGTTGAGAGTCTTGATATATCTTCTCATGAGACTGAAACTTTTTTGTTTATTGGATTTTTTTTCCTTTGTAGTCTTTTGTTTCGGTAAGGAAATTATGTTTCCCATTCCTGGTAGACTTGTTTCGGTAACACAAGAGTTCTGTTCCTTCCACTTTTCATCTTGTCGGCCAAAAAACAATGTCCAGTAAGTCCATCACGATAGTTTCCGGTACTGAAAACTCGTTCACGGATGAGACGGTTGTCAACGGTAAATATATCACGGTGAAGCAAGAAAGCGTACCATTTCCAGACAAACGGGGGTTGGAGACTATTTTATTCTCGTCAACATTGGGTTGTTCAGAGGAATCAACGACTGGCCTAGCCCTGACCCTGCCTGCCTATATAGTCTCGACTCAGAAACCCTTATAGATGCTATACCTTATTGGCTCAATCTCCCAAGGATCAAGAAGGTTCCATCCCGCTACCGCAGCCGGTGTGCAACATCAATCAAGATCTATCTTTCATCCATGGATGTCACCGAAAGAGTACAAGATGCTATAATGAACAAGTTATTCGAGGTTCTTGACGTGGCTGTCTCCCCGGATCTGCCGATTCATGTGAAGATATTGGACATGAGTCTTCGTGTTTCTCCGGAGATAGCAACCAGCAGATTCCTTCTCAAGGATAACAAGGGTTATAGCTATCCTGAATAACAAATACATAATGATAATAAATAAAAGTTGCAGTAAAATAACAATGAACACCAATATATTTTTTACTCGCAGAAACCCTGCAACCAGAGAGAAAAACTGTGTGCCCATAACTCTTGAGGGACAAACATTTCCACTATGTAAAACTCACTTCTTACAAGATTAGAGTATATGGATACATCAACGACTTGCTATCCTGCCTAAACTACCCACTAGTCTAGATCTATATTTTCTCTCTTGTTTCTAAGTACCTCACGCCTTACAAGATTACAGTATAGGACACAACAACGACATGCTATCTTACCTAGTCTCAAACTAGTCTAGATCTACCTATCTTGTCTCTAAGTGGCTACACATGAAGGTATAAGAAGTTTCAACTCAGAACTCAGCTATCACTTTAACTGATTCTTCTTGAACACTTCTCAGAAGTTTCACTCTCAAAAACTCAGCTATCCTAAACTGATTCTTTCATGAACCTAACTACCTCAGCGGGATACATCAGAACTCAGCTATCCTCAACTGATTCTTTCATGAACATTTCCGGGGTTGCTGCACTACCAACTGATCTCATGGTATCTCATGGTATGCAGAATGCAATGAGTTTATGAGAAAATGTTTTGTTCAGCTCTAAGGTTTATAATCACAAAAGGAAGACTTAGAGACTAATGAACAATGCAAAGGAAAACCAAAACCCAACAATGCAAATGTAAAAACTACATTTTGACAACCATTGAGCAAAGGCAGCCTTGCTCAATATATAGGCTGATGGAGTGCTGTAACAAGAGAGAGATACAAGCCAAAGAGGTGCCACAAAAGGGCAGACACGAGGGCTAAAGCAAGGAAGGAGTTTTGGACTTTTGTCCTTGGCCAAACTCTGAAAGGGAGAGGACATACAAAGACAGCTGCTATATTGGTTTGTATATCACAAACACAGTTGTAGCCTTAGAGCTCTTAAACCATGAGTCATGGGTTAAAACAAAGGCATCAAACCCAAAACTAAATTGACCACAAAGGCAAGATCTTTATATATTCTAGTTGTCAATTTGAAATTCAAATTAAGATCTCCCCTAGACATAAGATTAATGCCACAAGGGTAAAGAAATTTAAACATAAGACAACAGAACAAAAGATCAAAAAGCTGGAAATCCAGGTTTTTAGGATGGCAAGTGATACTGCTATCTTTTGTGAAAAACCATGAAATGCACATGCATGATTTTACCTGAGTTCCATGAGATCATGTTGGTTCTTCTACTTCTTCAACTTGTTTTCAGCAGTGAAAGACCAATATCTCAATTGTTTTAGGCTTCATAGGTTGTGTTTGGTTCCACATAAGGATTGTCAACAACCTTGTACCTTTAGTGAGGCTTGATTTCAGGGAAACTTGTGCCATTTGTTTGGAGTGCTATGATGACGATGATGAACCGGTGGTTACTAGGTTGCCCTGCTCACACTATTTTCATGGAGATTGTATTCTCCTTTGGCGCACATCCATCATACCTGTCCTATGTGGCGATTCGCAATGCCAACATAACCCTAATTTATTTTATGTGCAATTCATTTACAGTACGTACTGTTCCTTACGATCAACAGGAGTGTGTTCATGATGAGCCAATTTCAAATACAGGATAAAAGAAAAATCAATATTGACTTGTACATTGACACAAAAATGATCATCTTGTGTTGGTCATTGTCTGAGTTTTATAAGTAATTCTATCCCTATTATACAAATCTTCAGTGTCAATGGACAAAATGTACTTGCGAACGATCATCAAGATTTGTATTATGAAATTTTGACCCATGCCAACTGATAATTACTTATTTAGGTTACAATACAAATAGTAATGTTTACTTTAATGTGAGTGACAAAGCATAAGTGTCTGTCACCATTTTACAGCAAAACATCATAGCGAACACAAAAAATAAGAGAGAAAGACGAGGTTGGAAAAACAAGCTCGTTTGTACGTCTATGTTTTTGTTTTTTGTTTTGTTTATGTTGATATCTTGTATCTAAGTTTATTTGTTAGACTCTTGTCTGTCTTGATCTAAGTCGCTCTCATTAGTTGTGGCTTCGTAATAACTCCCCTAAGTGATCGATCGCGAGTGGCTTAAATCTAGTTGACAACTACAAGATTGAATTGTTGCACTTGATAATCACATAGCTAACTTGCAACTTGTGATGAAAATGATTTCAATTCACTCAATGCTGGCCGAAAATAAAAAGAAATAAGGGGAAAAAAAATCAAAAGGGTCCGAAAAGGAAAGAACTTTAAAGATAGGGATCTCAGTATAATTTTGCAAACACATCCCCCAGAAATTGAATCAAACGCCTAAAACCCTGAAAACGTTAAACCCTAAACCCAAGAAATAAAACCAGCCGGGAAAAAAAGCTTCGATCTTTGCTCCTCGAATTATTATCTCAACTATCTGAGAGCCTCAATCACAGGTACCTTGTTCAATTCCAATTCCATTTCTTCAAAATTTGATATACTATTCATTTTCCTTTGCTTGTTCTTAGCTCAAATCCATCGGATTTTACTGGCATTTGCTTTATCAGAATCTAGAGGTTTAGCTATAATGAGTTCAAATGTTGGGTTCAGTTTAGTTTTTCAATTGTACCAAGTTTTGGGTTCAGAATAAAGATATGCAATTTCTGAAATTTTGAATACCCTTTATTCTTTTTCTTCAGAATTGAGAGTTTACATGTTTGGGTAAGCAAATGGCTCTGAGATATCGGCGATTCAGAGAACTCTCGAGACTTTTGCCGCAAATTGAATCTGGTGAGCTCAACCTCTATCTTAAGTTAACTTGAAGTTGTGTAGCTCTAAGCTTGCTATTGCATAATCTTAAATGTATTCAATTCAAGTTTGTTACTAAAGGAAAGTTGTTTCGACCCGGAAGCAGTTAATCTTGCTGTTAGAAGTGAAATGAGTCGATTATAGTTATTGAAAAACCGTGTTGTTGATACCCTTTATTCAGGCGATCGTTATATACAATGTAGTTCAGCCTCCAAATTACTGGCACTGCCCAGCATTCTTCGAGTACATGCTTGGGAAAGAAATGGTACGAGGATGCCACAGAGTAGGTATCATGCTTCGCTTTAATTAAAACCCACTTCTTTTTCATTCCAGTTTAAATTATTAGTTCAATGTGTATGTGTATATGTGATTCACTTATGTTGTGCTGATGGAAGATTTCATAGAGCTTGCCATTGGTTCTGTCACGTCTTTATCTCGATGGTTGTAGGCCCTTGTCTATTTGGTTTGATTGATATCTATGTGGGTCAAATTATTGCTTGGCTCGGTTCAAGTTTTATATTTTTCGTTTTTGGCTCTTGTTGTCTTTGTAATCAAAGCTTTATCTTCTAGGTTCTCAACCACTTCAGAAGTCAACTCTACCCAGGAGCTTGATCTTTTGTCCTTCATTAAATCGTCACTGGATGAGCCTGAAGGTACTCAAATTATGTAGACATTTCTTCTTTCTTTGCTAGATGATGGGGATTATTTGGTTTCTATGTGTAAACATTTATATTTCTTATTTCCTGTTGAAGTAACTCCTTATTTCATTATGCTGTTGTTATTGTTATTTGTTCCTTATGTACTTTCTGTATAATAATGTACAGGCCCATGTCATTGTTGGTTGAATAGGTCCAAAGGTAACAGAGATTTCCTAGGAAGAGATGGAACTTTCTTGGTTCTTGCTGGGCGGTGTGAAACTATACTAACAACTTGCGAATCTGTTATGATGTTAGAAAAATTGAAGTCACTTCAACAGAGGTAACAAAATCTAAAAGCATTAATAAAGTTTCTTCCACTTAGAACCTGAATAGTTAGTTGGAATATTGTTATTTTGTGAGATTTGTTTCTCTTTCTTAATCTTGTGTGCTGGGTGGGTATTCATACTCTCATATCTACTTGTGTGCTTTATTGTAGGTATCCTCAGCTCCATGTCATGGGTTTTCTGTCAGGCAGTTCAGTTAGTTTAACTGCTGATCGAAGCCACCTAACCCAATATGTAATGAAGGAATATGTCATGTTTCCTGTCATATTGTCTAACAGGACCTTCCCTGAGGTAAGGTAAAGATCATTTGGTTCTGGTTGTGTAAAGACATAAAACCATATCATCTACTTGATTACAGTCTTAAGCATGTGTAATAGAAGTAATAGGATCCTTTTTCCTAATATTACTATAAGAGTTTTTAATTGATTTGATGTAATCAGATGGACAATGGGGCCTGCTACATTTTGTTCAAAGATTTTGAAAGTCCGGTGTTTTACCATGAGAAGGACATTGATCTCACAATTCTGAACAAAGGTATGCTTGTCATTTTGCATGACATGGTTAGAGGTTGTTTGTAACAATAAATTTCTTCTTCCTAGTTGTCTATTTCCAATCTTTTCTACCTCTCTTCCCCTTCTTGTTTAGACTCTTGAGGGAATAGATCATATTTACTAAGATTGTTGCAAACAACTTCACTTTTATTATACATCTTGCATCTTTTTGGTATCTGCACACCAGTGATTCTATATACCTATTCTTTGTCTCATACGAACACATTTGCATGCATAGACTTATTTCTAGTTAAATTTTAATGTTCTTCTTTGCAGCTGTTGAGGAATTTCATGTGCAAGATGATGGGAGAGCCAGGTCCAGAGATAACTTGAAAAGCACTTGGGCAAAGCAATTTGAGATTATCAAGGAGCCATATGTCCATGCTTTGAGGAACTTACTGTTTAACTTCCCAGGTGTAGTCTCCCTCTGCTTCGTTGACTTGCTGCCTAATATATGCGTTGGTATTGTAGAAGTGGTCTTTGTTCCTTTTAAAATTTTGGTATAGTGTACTTTCACTAAGGAGACGGTTTCCAAGGTTTTGATGGCTTTGTAAAATTCTCTATAGGATATGCAAAAAAGGGATTTATAAATTGTAATAATCCTGAAGAATCTAATCTTCAACTAAGTCTATGTTTTAAACATCTTTTACTGCTCAAGTAACCTGTTGTTTATATAGAAGTTTCTTTTAGATGAAGTCTTCTTAGATAATGATTCTACTAATATAATGGTAGTTTAGTCTTTTGATGTGTGATGTTTTGGAAAATAACTTTAAAATGCATAATCTAAAGCTCTTGATCTGGAAACTGGAAGTCCAGAGTTGATTGGCACCATGTCTATTATGTATATTCTTTCATGAAGTACCATCCGTAAGATCCATTAGATTAAAACAACTATGTTGATGCCGTTATGCCTTTATGGTAATGCATGATATTCTCCCCAAAGTTTATAGTTACTCCTGTGCTTAGTTGTATAAGCATCCATGTGAGCTTGAAGCACTAAATACCTTTTCCCACTACTTAATTGTTTCCATTTTGAGAAAGTTCATGTATAACTTGCCAACTTGGAGTTCTCGAAATGCAGATGTGTGCTTGAGCAGTGTAATGAAATTGATGAAGATCTGATTAAAACAAATGGACTTGCATATGTTGCTTGTCATATGTGTCACGCACATTTCTAGTATCATCACAAATTGCATTATATGATTGGGAATAGTAAATTAATGTTCTGAAATCATTTAATTACAGGTTGTGTCTCTGCGGATGAAATTGGAAACCGTCTCTTCCTTTCTGACAGCAGCCACCATCGAATTATTGTATTTGATGGAAACGGAAAGATTCTGGACTGTGTATGTATATGGAATTTTAGTAACTGATATATGGTTTGGTTTTGTAAATACTCTTAACTTCATTATCAGTTAATGTAAAGATTTAGTCAAAAGATTTAAGCTACTCTGAATTAATAATCCATCATGACTATAAGTTTCTCATCTCTCAAGAGTAAACAAAAGGTAGTTTTCCTTGTCAAAATTGAACTGATTTCCTTTGGGATCATATTTTGAGTTCCTAGAATTGGCCTCATCAGGTTCTTCTTGGACATTAATGGCTAAGAAAAGTTCTTGGACCAGTTGGTTTCTTTCCATAAGATTTAAATTGTCTCTTATTTAGTTTTCTGGCTATAGTGTCTTGGCTTGATAATCTGAAGCAATTGTTCAAGCTGCAGTGTAAACTTACTTTGTTTCTGTGCAGATTGGTTCCTCACCTGGTTTTGAAGATGGAAACTTTGAATCTGCCAAGATGGTTTGCCCTGCATCTTCTATTTATGATGCTACTGAGGATTGCCTATATTTTGTTGATTCAGAGGTATGTATTGAATACTATATTGCGTCACTATATTGTTTTATAACCCCGTCACTATATTGCGTAAGTTTTGACATACCATTTTTCTTTGTGCATCTTTTTATCTACTAAGAATCATGCCATCAGGAAAGCTGATTTGGGGAAGCGAGTACTAGAAACTCTCTATCCGAACTATGACGCCAGTAAGAAAAGTAACTCAATTTGGACCAGGATCATGATCAAGCTGGGTTTGAGAAGCAATGATAAGCGATCTGAAGAATTTGATGTACAATCACTAATGTTTCCCTGGTACCTGATGAAATCCAGTGAAGACAGCTTTTCCATTATAAACCGAAGGTAAAACATGTGCCTTTGTTCTTGTTATCTCTTAACAAAAATTGATGGCAGCTTATCTGTATTTGTTTTAACCAGTACTCCTGCGTGTTCCACTTCTATGTTCCACTTCTATCAGAAACTTTCATGTCATGTTAGGAACTCTATTTCAGTGCTCACGACCAGTACCTTGGATTAACTTACCATGCAAAACCTAAAGCAGATGCATATGCTAATGCATTATGCGTCACGACCTGATAGTGAAACAGAGCCATTTATCTTTCGAATTGCTGTAGGTATTACCATATAAACGTGATTGATTGACTTGATGTGGATTCTTTTGAATTGACTTACCACACAAAACCTAAAGCACATGTGCTCCTTACATATGCCCTGACCACATACTGTAATGAAGTCAATTTTCATAACTTTATATAGGTATTGATGTGATTGATTGACTTGATGTGGACTCATATGAATCAACTTACCATGCAAAACCTAAAGCACATGTGTAAAAACTGAATATATGCCATATTGCCATAATCAGATAGTGAAATGAAGACATTTCTCATTTCAACTTTATGTAGGTATTTATGAGATTGATTGACTCGATGACGATTTCGTAGAATAAAATCATGCAAAACCTAAATCACTTGAATATGCTCATGAATATATGGATGGCCAGTTAGTGAACAAAGCTACTTCTCATTTCAACTTTTTATAGGTACTGATAAGATTAATTGACTTGATTTTCAGCTTTGGAACATTATGGATCTTAAATTTGGCTTCAGGAGATATTGAACAAGTTGTCAAAGGTTTGGCATATTTCCTGTTTGCTACATTATTTTACTACATGTATCCGAGTGTAACATCAGGATGTAATAGGGTTCCCAAAGATTGTGGATGTATGCGGGCAGCAGATCATGGAGAAAGTATCCCTGTTGAAACACATGCCACATGATTGGTTGCAACAGCAGACTAATACTGTATGTTCACCAAAGAGTCTCCCATATGCTGGTCTTATATCTTCATTGACCACCTTCCAGAATCATGTTATCCTTTGTGACATGGGTATGTTTTTTTCCGTTTGCCAATCATTCCTTAAATATTGGTCTATAAAAGTCAAATACTCATTTCATTTCAATTCCCATAATTGAAGTTGGACAGCAGATTTTGAAACTAAGTGAAGAATCTGGAGTATGTTCGACGTTCCAGTTTTCAAACTTTGGGCTCCTTGGATTGCCGTATTGGCTGGCTTCCTCCTTGGAGAGAGTTTATGCAGTGTATGTTTACAAAGAAAAACTATGCTAATAGTTCCTCCTGTGTCATCAGCTCCTCCTCCCTCTTTCTCCACTTAAATCACATATGCTATCTTTAATGAAAATTTATTTGTGTGCATTCCCACTGCTACCTTTTATCTTTTGTCTTCTGAATCTTTTATATTTTTGATATATCATCAGTTTTAGCTTAGAAGCACAAGTAATAAGAACATGGAAGAAAAATATATAGGAGGATTGAAAGTGTAGAAATGGGAGTGAAAAATCAGCTTTTTATCTTAGTACGTCATTATCTGGCTATTGTTTCAGCAGCTTCCGAGTTGTTTTCTTTTAATCCAGATTTTTGTATATTTTTGGACTCATTATGCAGTGGTGGACATCAAGAAGAGATTGATCATCAGGAATGTTTCAGTTTGTTACCAGGTATTTTTCTTACTGTTTAAGACTTGAATATGCGTTGTGTAATCCTTCATTTTTACTTCACTATTATATTTGACATTTTGCTTCTATTTTCTTCACTTTTTCCCCCGGGACTTGGATTTATTACCTTGCAAGACTGTTTGAATAATCTCACAGTTGAGCGAAAAAGCCATATTTGCCAAAAGTGTAAATTTCAAATCGGCAGAAGTCTGTCCAAATTTCTTACCTTAGCTCCCTGTCTTATAATTGACTTCAAGTCAAGACCTTAAGATTCAAAGAAAACAATTGAATTGCTAAAGGATGCATATGATGCTTATATTAGCTATGATAAGACTCAAGGAAAAGATTGATTGCTATTTCTGTTAGCCAGGCAGCCAAGTCTAGTATAAGCTTTCTTTGATCCTGGCGTATTTTCATCTATGTAACAGGTAGAATTGGTATACAATTAAATGTTGAAATCCCTGTGGATACTGAGTTTGTAGAACAGTTGCAAGAGGGTTGTATATGGCGCCAGGCTAGGGGTGCTGCCACTGAAGTGTTAGGAGCAGAGGATGCAGGAGGATCGTCAGAGAAGGTACTGGCAGAGCTTAATTCTTATAATTTTTGCCGTGGGGCTGTACTGGCAGTTGTGGTTTGTATTGCAAATTAGTTATCATGATTATACCAAGTATTTTACATCTGTGCTTCTTGGAACTTAAGAGTTTAGCTGTTTGGTATTTTCAGGTTGGGGCTGCCCAACAATGGTATGATGAATTGGATAATCTTGCCTTTTCACTTTCAGCACCTGAATCAGAGCTGAATGTGGTAGATGATTGTACAACTTCGGATATAGGATTTCAAGATGCGAAAGTTCACATTGATTGTGCTGTCAATACAAGTCCTGGTACAAGTGAGGTGTGCACATCCACTGCATATTACCATCAATTTCAATTTACTTTTCCTCCCTTTTATATTGTTTTTGGTGGGTGGGGAAGGGGTTTCAGTCCTAAGAGATCTCGAAATGTTCTTAGGTTAAATAGACATCAAAAGTGCTCTCTGTTAGTTGTTACTTGTTAGTTTGATCATATCATACTTTTCTGAATATTACATGAAGTACCTGGATATCCCTATGCAGACAGGCACTTCTCTAAAGGGTTTATCTTTTATCCAAACGTTACCCCTCAGGTTTCTTACCTGTGCTATGAAGATAAAGTCTTTGAAGATTTCTTTTTTACCATTACCTTCTTAGAAACGAATAAGAACATAATAATATTCGTATAGCAGTATAACTCTACTTGAACTCATATTGTTTGCTGAGATCTAGAAACATTTGGAGCAAACTGCAAAATATTTCGTAAAAACTTTGCAGCATTTACAACGCTTCCCTTGTAGTATGACTCCATTTGTGCAGGCGTAGTGGTGCCTGATATTGCCATAACATCCTCATTGTTGCCAACATGCAGGTCATTGTTTATGCAGCGTTGTATTTAAAACTTAGAAAGCAAGAATTATTAGAGGATAATCAGGAGAAATATGCGGCAAGGATAGCAGATATTCTGAACTCGGAGAGAAGTGGAAAGATGGGAAGAGATTCGTTCATCCAATTCTTGTTGAAATCAAATAGAGATTTAAGAGACCTCATCTTCATGAAACCTCTCCATGTGAGGGTGAAATTGGATTGCCTTGATCACCCAAAGGCAGCTAATGGAAAAGACATTATCCTAACAGACTCCAATATTGAGGTTAATGTATCACTTAGCTCGTAATATTTGATTCATAGAGGCATGACTACATATTGTTCTTTTGTTCTTTACAATTTGATTCTGTTGTAATGAGCATGCAGTCCATGATAATGTAATTATACTGTCAAATGGGTATCTTAACATATCAAGAAAGAGACTGCCATAGTGTGTACGAACGCGATGTTGGCATCAAGGCAGGCCAAGAATAAGAAAATTTAAAGTGGAGGTTATGAATGAAATTACTTTCTGGCCTTTGTGCTGTGAATAATTTTAGGGTTGAATGTTGATCAAACATTATAATTTGACGGCAACTCTAAAAGTTGAGAATAGCATTACAGCCCCCCAAAGTACTTGAGCTCCACATTTTTCTCTTCATTTTAAGAAAGGTTCACAACCTCTTTCTCCATGCTTTGCGGACACACCAAAAGATGTTAACCCATTTTGGTTTATTGCGTACACTTTCCCCACTTTTCCAGGAAAAAGACCACAAAGGTTGTTTGGTGCATGCCTGTCATGGAACTTGTTGTTTTTGATTCTCTTCTCTTAGCTTATTTCATCTTAATTTTAACTTTTCAGGTCATGTTTGTACAACCAACTCCAACTAGGCTGTACATTTTTTCCTTCTTTTTTCATCACATGTTTTAAAACCCTGGTTCTATTTCATGTTCTCCACCATGATTTCCACATTTGTTTCTCGGGTCGATTCAGTTTTTCTTCTCCCAGGATCAGTTTTGATCAGCAGAGTCTGCAGGATCCATACATTGAGTAGAGGGGAAAACCATCTACTTCATTGTTAGGATCATACGCTTACACTTATCTTGTATGCATGGTTGCAAGGATTTGAACTAGTACATGAGATGAGTTGTTTTTCGTGCTTTTCATCTAAAACTGCTGCCAAAAGATCAAATAGTGGGAAGAGAGAAGAATTGTTGTCTCTTTCCGACAGGGAACCGATTAATAATGTAGCACCTGCTGGTAAGTTGCATTTTTCTCCTTCCTAGTGTTCATGTAAGCACTATGATTGTTTTTTCATTTCGCCGATTGCCTTACACGATAAATCTTAGTCTATGCTTGTTTTCCAATTGCTTTAAATTGGTTAAGATATATCTATAGTGTCTTGGAAATTAGAGGTTTGCTGCCTTATTGATGCTTCTTAATGTGATTCGTTCTATACGTATGAACAGAAGTGCCTA
This sequence comes from Fragaria iinumae, assembly GCA_009720345.1. Taxonomy (NCBI): domain Eukaryota; kingdom Viridiplantae; phylum Streptophyta; class Magnoliopsida; order Rosales; family Rosaceae; genus Fragaria; species Fragaria iinumae. Next base: position 20,853,254 of record CM019118.1, on the reverse strand, counting down.
AACCCAATCCCCATTCCCTGCCTAATGAGCAAACCACAAACAATAGGAATGCTAATGCAAATGCAAATGCCAGTAAAGATGGTGGTCATAATATTGCTGCACAAACTTTCACCTTCCGTGAACTGGCAACAGCAACAAAGAACTTCCGACAAGAATTTCTGATCGGAGAGGGTGGATTTGGAAGAGTTTATAAGGGGAAGCTTGAAACAACAGACCAGGTAGGCAAAATGCATGTCTGATGAGCCTTTTATATTTCCTCTTCATTATTGCAAACAACTTTGCTTGCAACATTGAGTGGTGACCCTTTTGGCTTTCTTTTGGTTCAGATTGTAGCTGTGAAGCAACTTGATAGGAATGGCTTGCAAGGAAATAGAGAGTTCCTTGTTGAGGTGTTGATGTTGAGTCTCTTACACCATGAAAATTTAGTGAATCTTATCGGATATTGCGCTGATGGTGATCAGAGACTTCTGGTGTATGAGTTCATGCGTTTGGGATCTTTGGAAGATCATTTATTAGGTACTACACTCGTTCTGTGTAAATTGCCTCTCTCCCTCTTACTCTAATATTGATGATATAAACTTGTGAAAGCAGATGGCAATGAAACACTGTAGTTATTATCTGTGGCAAGTTTGGAACCAATAGCTACAGTCCTGATGTCTAACATATCGTTTTATTATATACACAGACGTCCCACCAGGGCAAAAGCCATTAGATTGGACCAAGAGAATGAAGATAGCTCTAGGAGCTGCCAAGGGTCTAGAATACTTGCATGATAAGGCAAATCCTCCAGTTATTTACCGTGATTTAAAATCTTCAAACATCTTATTAGACTCCGATTTCAATGCAAAACTCTCTGATTTCGGGCTAGCTAAGCTTGGCCCAGTTGGAGACAAGACACATGTATCTTCAAGAGTAATGGGAACATACGGGTATTGTGCCCCTGAGTACCAAAGAACAGGCCAACTGACTGTTAAGTCGGATGTGTACAGTTTTGGAGTTGTGTTGTTAGAACTGATCACCGGAAGGAGAGCAATCGACACAACAAGGCCAACAAGGGAGCAAAATCTTGTGTCTTGGGTAAGCTTTTGTATTGATAACCTCAAACACCGATGTGACACTTCCTGCAATAGAGTTTTATCATATGCTCATATCTTAATATTTGGTGTTTTGACAGGCAGAGCCAGTGTTCAAGGATCCTCATAAGTATCCGGGACTAGCTGATCCACTTCTTCTAGGAGACTATCCAGTAAGAGCATTGAATCAAGCAGTTGCAGTGGCAGCAATGTGTCTTCATGAGGAAGCGCCGGCGCGTCCCTTAATGAGTGATGTGGTCAGTGCTCTCAGTTTCCTTGGGATTGATGATGAAGAAAGTATTCCCTCCTCACCCTCACAAGCCGATGATGATGATGAAGATGATGATGATAATCATGATAACGATGATGAAGACATGTCTGACGTAGAATACAGGAATTCAAAGGAAGAAGAAAGTGTAAAGGAACGCAAACGCGCTGTAGCAGAGGCCATAGAATGGGGTTCAACTTCAAGGACCAATGCAGCCTCCTCAAAGTTGGAAACTGCTTCATTGCAGAAGTGATGCTCCATACTAAATTTTATGTCCTTATGATTCTCTTTTTCTGACACTCCAAATTGTGTACGAGCTGGCCATCTCAAATTGTAAGTGTATATTGAGTGACTACAAGATGAATCGATGAAGCTATTTACGGACCAAGAATATGCGATGCAACTGGTTTCAAATTTTTTCTGTTAGAAAACTTGTTCAACTTGCATATGGTCTGCATATATGTGTCGACATTGCTGAAGTTGTTGTACTAGGAGAGAAACCATATGTAACTTCTTTTTTCAGAAGCTCTTGAGTATGTTCAGTGTTCACTATGCGTTGTTCATCATTCCATAACCACTTGCTTCAAAGTTTCTAAAAGCCTCAATACTTTATATCAGTTATGGAAATGGCACTCATTATTTGCATGTTTGCATACTTGGTCTAGCCAGACTTCCAGAGCAATCCTTGCCTCAGCAGAAAACAACCTTTACCTATTTGCATACCTTGTTTTGCAGACGATTCCCATTTTTTTCAAAACTTTCTTTCCACATGAACCCCAAACCATCTTTTTTAATTGTTCAGTGGTTTCGCCAGTTTGGCTCAAAGGGAACTTTAAATTCAAAACCAATGCTAACATTACTTGATTCATTGTATCATTTTATGATCTTAATGCATGTGTCATTGCACTATTGCAGCACCAAACAAAAGAGAAACCTTCAATTTTTAATGACAATTAAAAGATATGAAGTCTATATGTAATTCATCTTCTGAGAAAGTTCTAAAAGCACCATTGTATTAGAGAAAAAACATATGTGCATCGGGTATTAGTCTTTCATCTGTCCATTCCATAAACTAGCACAACGTACATATAGTCGTAAGATATCTTACAATGAATCAAAATCGAGGATCATAGAACTTCTTTTGGATAGTAGCTAGTATGCGTGTAACTATGGTTTGAATATCTGGTTTTAGTCCTTGAAACTATGACCTCTCTGGCATACACAAAGAAACACACTGATCATAGACAATCTTGTTGTACATGTTTTATCTAAAGCACACTGTTCTTAGCTTGTGAATAACATTAACTAGTTACTTGGTTACGGATATGTTTCTCCTCATTTGTTATCTCGAAAAATAAAACATAAGCATCTAATTACCAAGCATGATCTTAAGAGTGATGCCAAAATTGTTATCTAAATCAAAACATGTTTGTTGCACAAGACATGAAACACGACCTTCACAACCTTAAACCTAACTCCGGGAATATCACCAACAGCATGACCCTTACATCCAAACCCAGCAATCAAAACCTCGTCATATTCTCTTCAATGTAGTTTAGGCAACCATTGTTGGGCACAAAGGCATCAACCTTATTCACATTCTTGATAAGCCGGACCCTAGCACATCTCCTAATAGCGGAGTTAGGCTGCTTGGCCTCACTTTAGACTAAATCATAAAGGTAAGTTTATCTTATGCAGCTAAAAAGTCCAGAACCTCATGTACACCTCACCCATAAAACATGATAGCTAAAATTGCACAGGAAAGACACCAGGATCATATAGCATCATGTATTACCAGAAACATTTTAGGTTCTCTTCAATTATCGAAAAAAAACCAATTTCCTCACTTCAGATTCAATGGTTCTATCATTTTCCAATTACCAGAACTTGTGAACATATTAACTTCTCTGTAAGTACAGATTGTTAGCCAAGACTAGCATTTAAGCTTTAATGGATCACGACTTCTCATTCAGCAAAAGAGCTCCAACATATCAGGTTCTCTTGAACTATACACACAAACGTAAACTCAAAACCTGTCACCACTTGACTCCTGATTGAGCAGTATAGTAGCTAAAGCATTCCATGAGAATATCCCACTCCATAAATGACTTCACATCAAGTAGTCTCTCAACTAACAAACTATCAGGTTCTTGAGAATCACAAATGGCTAGTAAGTTCCCTCACTTTAGATAAAGGTTCATCAATCCTCACAATAAAAATAATTCAGTATTTGCACTGGTTTCACCCTAACAGCTTCATTAGTTTATAATTAAAGCCTCTACCTCTCTAAATACCCTTGCTATCAGTATAGTTTCTTTTGGCTTTTGGCATAGTTAAAATTTCATTTCATAATGAGTAATCATCATAACTTAAAGATAGACTATATGAATTTGTACATAATTTGATAGGAATTATGCCTTGTACTAATATGCACAAAACCCAACTCAGAAATAAGCAAATTCCACGAACCACAAAACCAACAATACTCATCAAATGAGGCAGCGAAGTTCAGCAAGCTAACCTTTGAAGTTGTTGGACTGCGCAGCGAATACAATGCCAAAAGTCCGAGTTCAAAGAAACAAATTGAGAGCTGGTGAAAGATAGAGTTTGGTTTTGCAGCATAGGCTGTGCAACATGATAAGGTGCTACTTTCCCTTATCATAAGTTTCTATGTTTTGGGGCTCACATTCTGGACTAAGCAAGCAAACCAACAAAGAAGTGGATGAGCTCACAGATAAAGCTCCACAAGCTCCCCATCGAAGTGCCATAGGAACTGTAATTCTGGGACCTGCAGAGGCATAGAGCCACAAATGATATGAACTTTGTTCACAGAAAGATATTACAGATATTATGAGTCATCTAACCGGGAAGAACAAGTGCACAGGTGTTTCTGCTTAAACATGGCTTTATAACACGAGGATCAAAAATAATATATGGGACTCAACATCATTAAGATGCTTGTATGCAATACTCATAACTACTACAAGTAGCATACCATAATGCAATCTACAAAGAATCCAGAATCCAAATGCCCCTCCAACTGTAAAGATCCCGGCAGTCTGTCTCATCAATCTGGAACACGGTTTGCAATCCGACCTCATCAGCTGACCATCTAAAAACCCCAAGTAGCACCTCAATGCCATCTTTAACCACTTTTTGCCACAACTATGCGCTTTCTTCACACACCCAGGAGAAGTTAATGGACTTATCCCACTGAAAAAGTCGTAATAGCCTATTCAGTAACCCAATTAAGCTGGCAATTCTGAGAGTGGAAGAACACAGACTACCGACACAAACCCAAATACAAGTATCATAATGATAAAATTTTAAATGCAACCAAAGAGTAAATACCATCGTGTTCCAAACTAAATACAAAGTCTACAACTTTATGCTTACAGACTTAAACACCACAAGCACAATTTTTCATCTTGTAAAATTTCAATGAAGGATTGTCATTCAAACTTTGAAGTTATATGCAACTAAATAGCAAATACCATCATATTAAAGCTGATTAGTCTTACGCTGAAGCAGGAGCCTGAGAGATGACCAGTAAATAATTTCCTAACTGCTGAATTTTTTGGTCCTCAAGAATCCAGTTATTTCTTAGCAGCCAAACTAACTACCCATATCAGCGCCAATACTTTACAATTCCACAATGATATTGTGATGTGTGAATCCATCTGTTCCCCATCATCTTGCCCCCTTCTCCCTTCTCCTTCCTCAAAACCCTTAAACTAAAGTCTTGCATTTAAGAGAGAATAGCAGCCCTCTGGCAAATTTCAGACTGAAGAGCTTGGACCAAATTAAGCTGCTGAACAACCAATGAATATTACGTCTAGCTTTACTTTTATGATCGTTTGATGTGACAAGATTTGGATCTGAAAGAGGCTATTTTTGATGTGGTTGAAGGAATGGCAGCTGCAGGTATTTACATTGGTTATGCATGGTGAAAGGAGCATTGGAATGGTCCTAGCTCCTAGATTGTTGATACATCATATTGATGTCTCAGTTTCTAATCACAAATCATTATTGTTAGACAGGTTCCATTTTGAGGAGTAGATAAATATTTTGGCTTCTAGGGAAAGAGATAATGTTTATATCACTGAACAATCAAAGACACTGGAAATAGATTGGCAGAAAGGAAGTTATGTTTTCAAGAATGTACAGCACCAATCATTAGATGGGGGGCTCAACGTGCCAATACAGTGTCTTATCCAACATCTCAACTAACAAAGTTGATAAATAAACGGAGACATCGATCTTGGGTTGAGTTAGCTTAAGGGAGAGGGCCATAATACATAATCCTTCATGAAAAGGGCAAAATTCTGGGCATCTATGGTGGTATAGGATTTGGTGATCTGAAACCAAGCAAGTGGTGGGAGGTTTCTTGTCATTATTTCCAGTCTATATTCACCGAGTCAAGGAATGTTGATATGGTGGATTTGGTTCGATGTACTACTCCTGAAGAAGATCATAGATAAATGCTGCACTACCGAGCCTTACTTGAAGGCTACGCTACCTTCGAAACAAATACCTAGAACAACTACGCCAGGAGTTGATGGGTTGAGTTCCCTACACTTCTATTTTTCAAAAGGAGTGTAGTTGGGAATGATGTTAGTAGATGTTGCCTAGCAGTTTAGGGTCTAGGGTTGGTGTCAGAGAACTAAACTATCCTCTCATATAACTGTAAACTCTCAAAATGTTATATAAGAGCTTGAATTCCTGAATCAATATTGGCCTGCGTAAAAATGTAGCTATAGAGAACAATTATTGGGTACTCTTCATTTAATTGAGTAAAAGTCATTCATCATGAAATTAAACAAACAACCCAAAAAGGGAATTTATCTTATGCAGCAAGAAAGTCTAGAACCTCATGTGCACCTCACCCATAAAATATGATAGCAAAAATTGCACAGGAAAGACACACCAGGTGCATATGGCATCATTTTTTTACCAGAAACATATTAGGTTCTCTTCAATTATGGACAAGTAGCCAATTCCCTCACTTCAGATTCAAAGGCTTTACCATTTTCCATTAAAAACAAAATTGTCCATCACTTAAAAATAGCCACTCCTATCACTCAAGACTTAAATTGATTATCGCATCCATTCACTAGAACTTTGTGAACATTAAATTCTTAGTAAGTACAGATTGTTAGCCAATACTGGCACTTAACCTTAAATGGATCACCACTTCTCATTCAGCAAAAGAGCTCCAATATATAAGGTTCAATTTCTTGAACTCTATATGGCTAGCCAGTTACCTCAGTTCAACACTTAAACACAATCGTAAACTCAAAACTCAACAGTAACCACTTGCACTCCTAATTGAGCAGTATAGGTGCAAAAGCGTTTCATGAGACTGATGAGAATATCCCACTACCTAAATGGCTTCGCATCAAGTAGTCTCTCCACTACCAAACAATTATGTTCTCGTGAATTCCCTCACTTCAAATTATTTGGCCATCACTTTTCTCTGTAGTTACAGCTTCACTAGTTCATCAAGCATTAAAGCCTCTACCTTTCTATATCTGATTGCTATCACCACAGTTTCTTATGGCTTTTGGCACAGTCAATACAATTTCCCACTAAACAATAATCATGGAAACTCAAACATTGACATTCAAAATTTTGCATAATTTGATAGGAAATTGACATGCTTTCTACTAATATGCACAAACCCAACTCAGAAATAAGCAAAATCTACGAACCCACAAAACCAACAATACTTGCACACATTCAAACACACTGAAAATTCAAAATGAAGCAGTGAAGTTGAGGAAGCTAACCATTGAAGATGGACTGCGCAGCGAATACAACGGGGCTCTTAATTCGCAGAGCCGAGAGCAAAGTTTGATTCTTTAAACTCAAGAATGAATTGGAAGTAACGAATTGAGAGCAGGTGAAAGATAGAGTTTTTTTTGGCGAAGATAGAGTTTGAGTGTTGAAACATTTTGGAGAGAGCATAGAGTATGCAACATGCCTCTTCTTTTCTTTTCTCTTTTTAGAACAGGTTACAGACACTGTGTCGTTGATTCTTTAACAAACCAAACTGGCTAAAATGCACTCAATTTTAAATGTACGTACAAGTGTGCAACGTGTATCACTGCACCTTCACCAACAAAAATATATGCAGACAACACAAAAACACCGAGCACCGGCGAGCAGTGATCATTGATATGATGATGGGCGATGTAGTGCTATGTATGAGGCAGTGTAGTGTCACGCCCCGCCAATTAACGACAAGTTTCCCTGAGCATTTTTGACGCAATCATGACTCAAAAAAGGTTTTGGAGAGCACATGAGCATTCTAGAAACATCCGGAATATTATGGAAGGTCTTGGAAGCATCCAGAATATTATGGAAAGTCTTGGAAACATCCGGAATGTTATGGAAGCATTCGGACAACTCTAGAACCTTAGAAAGTCTCTAGGACACTTCAGAACTTTCTAGAACCCTAGAGAGGCTCAAGGCTCAAGACTACTTCGAAAGTCTCTAGAATACTCAAGGTAACACTTAGAGTTGTATAGAAAACTATAGAAACCTCTGTACTTGTAAATGTCCTAGAATTGTCTAGAAACTTAGGTAAGAGGGGATGATGCCTATAAATAGGGAGGCACCCCTCTCATTTGAGACATAGAGAGTTGAATAGCATTCAAGCTCACTTGTAAAGCTATGTAAAGCTCTCTCAAGCTTAATACAAGTTCTCAATTTCAAAGATCTTCTCCCTTCATTCGAGTGTTCTAGCCAAAGTGTTTGCGTGAGGAAAGCTGACTTAGCATAAGGGAAATGCTAAGGCCGCACGAGAAGCTTAGGAAAAAGGAAGCTCGTGACAGTTGGTATCAGAGCAGAAGTTCGATCGGAACCTCGCTCGACATAATGGTAAAGCACGGTGCTACCAAAACTACATCGGGATCAAACCCCTCCGAATTGGCGAAGCATGATGCTGCCAAAGGTGCATTAGGATTAAACCCTTCCGAGGAAGTTACGCAAATGAGAAGTCGCAAAGAGCAAGTCGACCATGTCGTTCCAAGGCGGGAACGGTCTAAGGACATGATCTCTGCTTTCGACTCATGCATATCTCAGGTGGAGGAGGGCGTGAGTGAGATGGAAGCCCAGGTGGATGATCTAGACCAAAGGGTAGAAGGCTTAGAGGCGGAGGATGCCGTCATCCACATTGCGTTCAAGGGCATGGTGGTCTAGCTAGAGGAGTCCTTACGGGGCGAGATGGAGAAGATTCGCGAAGAGTTCATGGGGGAACTCATCAAAATGCGTCAAGTCCACAAGAAGGAGTTGAATAGCATGATTGCACACATTGAGGAGATGCATGGGGACTTGGCCCTATGCAAGCGCGCATTGGCTACGAGAGCTGGCACCAGCGGTATTATTGAGGCTAAGCGCATCGAGGTGTCAAAGCTTAAGAATTTCAAGGGATCGCGCAACACTCGTAAAGTAGATAACTTCTTATGGGGGCTAGACCAATACTTTGGAGCCGTAGGCATCACCCAGGAGGACACTAAGATTAGGACCGCGGCTCTCTACATCACCGATACTGACATGTTATGGTGGAAGAGAAAGCAGGGAGATGTCGAAAAAGATACGTGCACCATTACTACCTTTGATGACTTTACAAATGAGCTTAAAAGACAATTTTATCCGGAGAATGCCAAGGATGAGGCAAGAGCTCGCTTGCGAAGGCTCAAGCACTTAGGGTCTATTCGTGATTATATTAAGGACTTTACCAACTTAGTGCCTGAGATTCCCGATTTACCCGACAAGGATGCTCTCTTCAATTTTATGGATGGTCTCCAACCATGGGCTAAGGCGACGTGGGATGTAAGACCTTGCTACCGCCATAGCTGTGGCCGAAAGCCTAATCGACTATACTAGTCCAAAGGAGTCCACCGACAAGCTGAAGGAAAAGAAAAGTAGTTATGCCAAAGGTGGGGGAGACAAAGGCCAACGCAAAGACGAGCCCCGTCAAAAGAATTATTCGACTAGGAGCAAGGATAAGGGCAAGCAAAAAGAGACAAGGAGCTCGGGTAAACCCAACAACAACAAATGTTTCCTTTGCGATGGTCCGCATTGGGCTAGAGATTGCCCACAAAAGAGAGCTCTAAGCGTACTCTTAAGAAGTTATCAAAGTGAGACGGACACCGAGGGTGATAATGGTGGTGTACACGTGGGGTCTATGCAGCTGTTGAATGTGATCCAATCCACACCTAAGGTCCAAGCCAAAGGTTTACTCTTCGTTGATGTCACTATAGGTGGGAAGCCAACAACGGCAATGCTCGACACAGGTGCAACCCACAACTTCATCGCAGTTGAGGAGGCCCAAAGGCTGGGACTTAGGGGAAACAATGGAGGGGGCTCCATTAAAGCGGTCAATTCACCAGCTCGACCCATTCATGGTGTAGTCCGAGGAGTCAAGACCTGCGTGGGAGCATGGTGTGGGAACTTAGACTTCTCGATTGTTCCAATGAATGACTTCAAAGTCGTCCTGGGGTTGGAATTCCATGATCAAGGCAAGGCAAGGCAATTCCGGTGCTATTCGCCAACGGCTTGTGCATCACGGACGGCGACAAAGCTTGTGTGGTGCCAACAACTAGAGGCACAAAGCAAGACTTGAAGGTGTTGTCAGCGTTACAACTCAAGAAGTGGGCGGACAAGAAGAGGAGGCACGTGGAGTTCAAGGAAGGTGACCTCGTACTTGTGAAACTTTTGCCGCAACAATTCAAGTCCCTTAGGAAGGTGCATAAGGGCTTGATACGCAAGTACGAAGGGTCGTTTGAGGTTATCAAATGCATATGCAATGTTTCTTACAAGCTTTATGTAACAGCCCGGCCTAGTCCATTGAGATATTGTCCGCTTTGGACCTAACGACCCTCACGGTTTTGCCCTTGAGGTTTCACCCCAAAACGTGTTTCAATGTAAGGTGCTAGCTCTGCACATATAAGCATAGCAACTCGTCTCCTCCGGGTGATGTGGGACGGATGCACCTACTAGCTTGCTTGCCTAGTCAGGTCATCACAATCCACCCTCCTTAGGGCCCGACGTCCGCGTCGGCACACTTCCGGTCGAGGACAGGCTCTGATACCAAATGTAACAACCCGGCCCAGTTCTCTAGGGTTCTAAAGAGTTTTTGAGTGCCTTAGAGACTCTCTAAGGTTCTAGAGAGTTCTAAAGTTGTCTGAATGCTTCCTGATCCTTCCGGAAGCTTCCAAGATCTTCCATAATATTCTGGATGTTTCTAGAATGCTCATGTGCTCTCCAAAACCTTCCTTGAGCCATGATTGCGTCAAAAATGCTCAAGGAAACTCGTTGTTAATTGGCGGGGCGTGACACTCTTCCCCACCTAAGCACGCGATGCCCTCATCTCGCCTTCGTTGTAGCGCTGGATCTTGTCCTTGAATTGTCATAGTATGTCCTCGGACTCCCAGCTAGCTTCCGTATTGGGCAGACCTCTCCACTTGATGAGGTACTTTTTATAACTTGGCACGCCTCGACAACGAATGACTCGATCCGCGAGTATCTCATCTACTTCTTTATCAAAAGAAGTGACAACTGCTGTTGGTGCCCAATGTGAAACTGTCCTTGATGGGTCTTCCTCGTCTTCATGAAAAAGCTTTAACATGCTTACGTGGAAGACCAGATGAATCTTCAACTTGGGCGGGAGGTGAAGTGTGATGACCTGACTAGGCAAGCAAGCTAGTAGGTGCATCCGTCCCACATCGCCCGGGGGAGACAAGTTGCTATGCTTATATGTGCAGAGCTAACACCTTACATTGAGACACGTTTTGGGGTGAAACCTCAAGAGCAAAACCGTGAGGGTCGTTGGGCTCAAAGCCAAGACTCAAGACTACTCAGGAAGTCTCTAGAATACTCAAGGTAACACTTAGAGTTGTATAGAAAACTCTAGAAACCTCTATACTTGTAAATGTCCTAGAATTGTTTAGAAACTTAGGCAAGGGGGGATGATGCCTATAAATAGGGAGGCACCCCTCCCATTTGAGACATAGAGAGTTGAATAGCATTCAAGTTCACTTGTAAAGCTTTGTAAAGTTATCTCGAGCTTAATACAAGTTCTTTATTTCAAAGATCTTTTCCCTTCATTCGGGTGTTCTAGCCAAAGTGTTTGCGTGAGAAAGACTGACTTAGCATAAGGGAAGTGCTAAGGCCGCACGAAAAGCTTATAAAAAAGGAAACTCGTGACAGTAGAGTCTCTAAAGTCTTCTCACTCTTCTGAGTGATTTGATGAAGATGCAGTATCCTTCTTGTGAGCCACATGGCTGTACAACATTTTTTTTTCTTTCTGATTGCCGCAACATGAATGAACCACCAATATTTCATAACTTTTTGTGTACCATAAGGCCAATTTTGTGACGAACCAATTAGCTTCCTTGGCGCATACTATTTCAGGTCTCTCTTAGTTTGGTTGTCTTTTCTCTATCTTCAGAACAAGGGATATCCATCTTTCTGCTAAACATGATGTATTGAATTCATTATATACTTTATATGAATGTCAACTGAATATTATAAGTAAATTGCTCCCGGTTGTTCAATCATTTGATAACCAAAGTCATTCTTTGATAAACAATAACTATGAGTCAGACTTAATAGAATTTGATCAATCATTTTTTTGTCGTTAAGGTGGAGAACTGAACCAAGAATTCTCAAAACGTTCCATCTAGATAAGCTATGAAACGGTGATCCTCTTTCGATTGTTGTTTTTCTTTTCGGTCATAATAAAAAAAAATTTAAACTAAATATTTTATTACACATATTTTCTTTTTTGTTTCGGAGGAATTATTGAGAGAATAATAGATAGTAAAGAAAATAGAGAATCATCATCTTATTCATTGATAGGACATAACACCATCAATCATTTGATAACCAGAGTCATTCTTTGATAAACGATCACTATGAGTCAGACTTAATAGAATTTGATCAATCATTTTTTTTGTCGTTAAGGTGGAGAACTGAACCAAGAATTCTCAAAACGTTCCATCTCGATAAACTATGAAACTGTGATCCTCTTTCGATTGTTGTTTTTCTTTTCGGTCATAATAAAAAAAATTGAAACTAAATATTTTATTACACATATTTTCGTTTTTGTTTCAGAAAAATTATTGAGAGAATGATAAATAATAAAGAGAAAGGAGAATCATCATCTTATTCATTGACCGGAGATGCTATAGAAAGAAACATATATTTGATATATCAGATTTTTGGTCACATATGTCTGATATCCTGCAACAGTTTTGCTTTTTAATTTTAATTTTCCCAAAAATTGACGTCATAACGAACTGTGCTGATATGATATCTACCCGCCACGCCACTACTTTCTAATTCCATTCAACACGTAAAGAATATCAACCTCTCTCTTTCTCTGAATCTGAGACGACTCTGATGCCAGGTACGTCTTCAATCCCAGATGGGTTCGTCTCAGTTTGACCACTTTGTCCATACAAATCTTTTTACTTTTTTCTTTTCTGGGTTGGAATCTAATGCGCGAGCTATTTCGTATAGCGGTATAGGATTTACATGCATGAGATGGGTTTTACTGGGTGTGATTGATTCAATCGCTATTGTACTAAAGTTTGTAGCTTTTTGAATTTCTGGTGGGTTTTTGTGGTTTCAGGTTATGTATTGGTTTGATGGTGAAATGGGCATTGGTTATATACAGTGTGTTTGGTATGTGAAGGTTGTGAATATAAAGAGGTGGGTTTGATTGGATTTGGGTCATTGAGTAGATATGAAAAGTGAATCCTTGAAGTGGGTTTTAGGTTTGGTATACATATTTGCTGTTGCAGCTATTTGGATAGCTGCTAGTTTTGTAGTACAGTCGGTTGTGGATGCTGGTGTGTCCCCTTTTCTTGTTACCTACATATGCAATTCATTGTTTGTGATCTACATTCCCTTGGTTGAAGCCGGGCGGTATTTGGAGGATTCGTTTGGAGGGTTTTGGTTTTGGAAAAGTAAGGAGAGTAGTAGTCCTTTGCGAGAGTTGGTTGAGTCGGAGCAAACCACTCTTCTTGGAGGGGGTGGTGCTGTTGCGAAAAGTGATGATGCATCTGTGCATGTAGAAGAAGGAGAAATTGGTGGACATGGAAAGGGTATTGATGGAGAAGTAAAAGTTGTGGCGTATGAGCCTATTAGGAAATCAACAAATCTGTTTGAAATCAATGAAGTTGCTGATAAGCAGGTGGATGAAAAAGGCCGTTGGACACGTACTCGAGTTGCAAAAGTTAGCCTATTAATTTCCCCATTTTGGTTTTTTGCACAGCTCACTTTCAATTTGTCATTGAAGTATACAACAGTCACAGTAAGAATTTTGTAATCTTGTTTTGCATGTCTTGCTTCTGGAGTTTGTTGTTCTGTTTGAACATTTTGGTCTGATTGGTTCATGGTTCTTGTTGCTTGCAGTCAAATACCATCTTGAGCAGTTCATCCAGCCTGTTCACATTTTTGGTCTCTCTAGCATTCTTAGGTGAGAAGTTCACTTTGGTGAAGCTGTTCAGTGTTCTTCTTTGCATGGGAGGAACCATAGTTGTCAGCCTCGGTGACTCACGAACTACTCTAAATGCAATTGCTTCAAACCCTCTACTAGGAGACATACTTGCTCTTTTCTCAGCAGCTTTCTATTCTGTGTATATTACCCTCATTCGCAAGAAGTTACCTGATGAGGATGATGAGGAAAATGGTCGTGCTAGTATGGCTCAGTTTTTGGGATTTTTAGGGCTTTCCAACCTCTTGATATTTCTTCCAGTTGCCCTTATACTGCATTTCTCAAAGTTGGAACCCTTTTATATGCTGACCTGGAAGCAGCTTGGTCTCATTGTTGGTAAAGGTTAGTAATATACTTATATGTCAAATGCCTTATGACTTGGGGATACCTGTACTAATGGATGCTTTCCTAATTGTCTATACATGGGTTCTTAGACAAGTAATACTATAGACGTCGATATAAATTCCTTAGTTACCAATTCTCTCTATGTTCATTTGGTCTCTATAAACCTATAGTAACTAAGATATTGTAATGCATCTGCCTGTATAAAGATTGGAAAACCATATTGCCTCTAGCCTCTAGTATTATTGATTCTCTACACCAGCATGCTTATGATTGTTGTGTAGTACATGCTAAGATATGATGTGCTTTCTTTTTTGGGATGAATAAACCATCTATTTCCAGTGTACATATGTGATTTAACTGTTTGTTCTAGTTTCTATTTCTGTACAAACCTGAGTTCATAGCTTCCAACATTCTTTTGATGATTTTTACTTATTAAATTAAATTCATTTTACCCCACTGAGGTTTTGAGTTGACCTCAATTCCGTCCCCGTTCTTTCAATTTTGAAAATTTACCCCCTAAAGTTTCTAAATTTCATCAGTTTTGGTTACTTGCTTGTATTCTGTCAAAATTGAACGTTACTTTTCACTTTATGGCTCACTTTAAGGGCTAAAACAATCATTTAACGGCAACAATCACACTTTAGGATCCCTTTTCTAAGATTTTGTGTTAGCATTTAACCTCCAAATTGGAAGAAATCTTAGCAAATAAGCAAGGCTGATGAAAATTAGAAACTTTAGTGGGTGAATTTTCAAAATTGAGAGAACAGAGACTGAAATGAAATTAACCCCAAACCTTAGGAGGGTAAACTGAATTTAATCAGAACAAGAAGCACAAAGTAAGTTGATATTACGTAGCGACTTGGTCTTTTGGATCTACTGATTTCTGTCCGGCAATTTGATGAGGTCCTGCATCTATTGGTTTTCTCTTGTTATATCATGGGATACAGATAGAGCTAGGGACATTGAATTTGCTGTTTAGCTACAACTTTGTTTTGCTTTTCTAAGTTGTTAAATCAAGCATAATCTTTCAAATTGACAAGGTTTTATTAGACTTTGGTTGAATAAGCAATTGTAATTGTAATTTTTTGTTGGATCTGCTGTTGAGGCTTTGTGAGTTGAGATCTGGCATTTTCCTTTTTCGCACTGTTTAGATGCATTTAGATTTTCCCAAATTTAAATGTATAAATGAAAGTGACAAGATGTATAAAAATGTATAGGTATATTCATTATTCAATGCACCAGCTATCAAAGTTTGTTGAATAAGCAATTGTACATTACCACTTGTAATGAGTTTTTTGATTTGGTGTGGAAGGCAACAAATTAGTCTGGTCTTCACTGAAGTTTTTACTGCTTTGTGGTGGCCTTACTGTATGTTGACAAAAGATTCTTCAAAATTTAGTTTCTGGCCTTAGCCTTTTTGTCCATGGTTTATGGATTCAGATGATCCTACATTTCAGATGTTTAAGTTGTCAAATCGAATTCTAAAACTACCAGTTTGTCACTTACAAATTGTTAACATACCTACTCAGTAGGACAATTATAATGAGGTGCAATACTGATTTTTAGCCTGTTGGATTAATCCTTTTAGTTGGGCAAGTCTCAAGTATAGTTGGCTTGAGACCAAGGAATTCAGCCAGAGCCTATCATATATCTCTTATCATGAGATGTAATCTCTAAGCACCTAGCATGTACTGAATAAAATATCAGACAATTTTCATCCCTATAGTACATAGACACCAGCATTTCATTTTCTTCACTATGCTATTGTGAATATATGGATAGTTGGTTGCTGGTACTAATTTGCATCATATAAGCATGATGTGTCGAGTATATAATAGCATGCTGAAAGCGTATGAGGTTTATTACTGTCTTCTTATTTCATATTGGACAATACCGGGTTACATGGTTTTTTTTTTTTTTTCATTGTTTATAGGTTTGCTGGATAACGTTCTGAGCGATTACTTATGGGCCAAGGCTGTTCTTCTAACAACGACCACAGTAGCAACAGCTGGTCTATCAATACAAGTCCCATTGGCGGCAATTGTGGACTCAGTGACTGGCCACGCTCCTCATTTTGCTGATTACTTAGGAGCTGTGGCCGTTATGGTTGGATTTGTTGGCATTAATATTCCTTCTGATGCTTTTAAGAGGTCAAAAGGAGCTACACTAGAATTAGAGAATGGAAATAATAGAAATAGTAGTTCAATTAGTGAACCTGGTGGTTCATCAGGCAGTCCAGATTCAACTGCCCATTCATAGCACGCCTTTGTTCTGTGCATGTACAAAGTCAATATCAGAATTTTAAAAATTTTCTTTACACAGTGCGTCTTATGTACTAAGCCCTTTTAGCAACTAGAATATTGCCATCAGACCCAAAAAAAACTAGAATATTGTCATGTATCACTAATTACTTTATTCAGAATTATTATGATGTCTTGCATCCAAAGAGTAAAATATCCAAAATATCTTCGAAATTTCCGTTTTTTACAATTACCGATATTAATTTTCATATCTTTCTGATATTTTATATTTAGTCTATTTTTGGTCTAATATACACTTTTTAGATAAAATTTGGTAAAATTTCTATCGATATTCGATATTATCTCGATATATCCATTGAGATTTCTTTTTTTCGAACCATCGAAATTTCTATGATCGTCGATATTTTACTCATTGCTTGCATCTGTCATGTGATAGAAATTGGTAGCCAAAATTAGGGGCATCTGTCATGTGATAGAAACTGGTAGCCAAAATTAGGGCTAGTTGTAATTTCTTCGCTTTCACAAGATCAGTCTGATTTTTTCTTAAATCATAAAGGCAATATGCAATATGCAATTTGTCTGCTGTCTTTGTATTTGGTTTTTTTCTTCTCTGAAGGCAGAAGTAAGATGCTTATTCTTACATTATTTCTTTCTATCAGCTTACTGATGAATAAAGGCTTAGATTCTCTTAATTCTCTGCAGAAGTTCTACCGTTCACTAAAATACAAGATTCACATCCGATTCTTGCTTTAGTTCTGTTCAAGGTACTACTAAAACTGTTGACATATGCTTTTATTGTCATTTTATCCATTACTATCTAAATATCAGATGGACATGTTCTTTTACTCTTTGTTTCTTTTTTCTTTTTTATAAACATTCCTCTGTAGAAACACCGGAAAGCAAGTAATGAAGAAATTACTGGAGTCCACAGAGATGAATGAATTAAGTCAGCCAAATAGGTGAGGGTGGATTAAGGGGTCGGAAGATAAAGATCATGAAGGATACTGATATTTTTCTGTGAAATCACACATAATTCTCATAAAAAATGGTTCCAACCTTGACATCAGTGAGGGTTTTTAAGTTCTGGATTTTGAAGCACAATTTTGTATGCAGATCATCAGGCTTTGAGAAATCATCACTGTATACTAGAGTTCCAAGCATTAATCGTGCCAGTTGGACAATTGGTTACACAACCGGAAGAGTTAGTTATCATTCCCTTGCCAATTTGGAGAGATTGTTAATCAAGACGAATGAACTAGTCAAATGTGGTTAAGAGGAGAGACAATGAAACCTCTATTCTGAAACATACAATCTCAAAGTAGTGACTTCAAATCTCAGCATGAGTGCATGGCTGCAATCTTCAGTATCTGATTGTCTTAACAAGATGGTTTAAAACAATGCAACATAATAGAAGACTGGTCTGTGCTGATTTCTAGGTTTCAAGTTTGGCATCTGTAATCACCGGAGATCATCATAATAATGAACTCTATGCATCTGGCGCCATTTGTCTTAGTAATAACCTGTTGAGTAGGGAGACAAAAGGAGTTGGATTGAGCTATATAGGAAGAACTGGGCAGGATTGCAGGAAACATGTACTAAGAAACTGAGAACAGTTTTGCACCTCGCCCCTTGAACTTTGGAACCATCCTAAAACAATTGAACGGAATCATGAAAACATTCCTCCTACAGCATTAGAATGTAGTCAACCGCAAAAATCCTTGATGCCCCAGCGACTTCTGCACCTTCGGCGGCGTAGAAAAACCCATTCAATAATAGAAACAGAGAAGAGGAAATAGAAATGGTTGTCCGAAAACAGTAAGTAAAGATCACCTGTTTGGTTTTGGTTCATTCAGAGTGTCACCATATCCTACATATTTGCTGAAACGCATTAGAAATGTAAAAATATCAACTTCAGATACATAAACCATACTACATTACTACTCCGAATGCAACAAATAACTTGTTGAGAAGCCACCATTCTTTGCACCTTCAGTAGCCTAGAGAAACACAGTTTACACTACAAAATATCAGCTGTACAATGTCAACCTGGGATATATATATATACACACACACACACAGTTCTCTTCCAGAGCGGTGTCCCGTTTTGAAATTAAAGTGTGGACCTCCTTATTTCACTCATTTTCAAGTCGTATTTCCACATCTTAACCGTACAATGTGTAGATCATTTCTGCACAGTTTTATCCAATTTAAAAATCATTTGAGCTTCCGTAATCGTGATTTACACGAACGGTTATATATATATATATATATATATATGACTTCTTGTATGTCTAAATCTTATTTTGATCATTGCCCTCTCCTCTCGGGACCTTTTAGGTTTGAGCAATTTGGTGCAACATAATGGCTTTGGAGGTGTAAATTTGATATTTCTGAGTTATGCGACTTCTGTTAACATCAAAGTAGGATTCGTAAATGGTGAGCTCATAGCTTCTACTGGTCTTGCCCTTTCGATGCCGCTTTCAATTGCTTGAGTAGATATGGATACGTATTTTCTAAAGCCTTTAATCCAGGTGACCGAAACAATCAAATAGTAGAAAGGGAGATCTAAAGTTGAAGCGACAAAGTCTATATGTCAAGACGATAAGCATATCAAACTATCCAAGACCATAAATAAACCCTTTTAGGAAAAATAACAAAACCTGCAGGAAAATCTTTGAACCAGTGCCTTGAAAAGATGAAATTTTACAAACCATACCTCAAATAAAAGTCATTCATCAATTCAATACACCATATTTTTAAACTATTATATTGGTACTCAAACAATAGAACAAAAATCATTTTTAGTATTTGCTGTCAATAACGGCGTTAACTCTCTACTTTTAAAGGGGTATTTTTGTCTCCTTGGTTGATACAATTTTCTTTGACAACGAAGGCCGTTTTCCTGTCACTCTCTTGTAAGAGTATTGGATCTTGCGGCGGTCTGACGAGATTCGACAGCCAGAGACCCAGAGTATGCCTTTCTTTTGTATTTTAGTGAACCCCATGCCCCATTAAAATGGGTGGCATGAATTTATTTCAATATTTGGATTCACAGATTTTGCTACTTGTGCTTCTTCTGCAGCTACTTTTCTTAATTACCAACCTAAACATCAATCTCGAATAGAGTCAATGAGTTCTAGCAGAGGGGATTCTTGGGTCGAGTTCTCCATCGGGTTGGGTCGGAAACTTAGAATGGAGATTGAAAAATTGAGAATTGTTTACTGGAGAAACAACAAATTAAGTTTTGTGGTTAGTTGGAATCTAGATTCTGAACTTTGGGGGAGTTTTAATTATTGGAGAACTAATGCAAGTACAAGAAGAAAACAATGAAAAACAAGAAGAGGAAGGTTCAGTTTACAACAATTTTGTGTCTGATTAAAAAGATATATAGATGAGAACATGTGCTCAGGTGTGGCTGTGTGCGGCGGAGGGAGAGGGCGAGAGGGAACAGGCCGAGAAAAATTAAAAGACGTAATTGCCCATGAAACAGCTTTTGTAGCAGTCGATTTGACACTGTTAGAGACGGAATGTATCAAATTTATGTCAGCTTTACATGTTGGGGTATATTATAGTTTTGAAATGTCATATATCATAGTGATGAATGGATGTTATATGGGGTACCATTGGTAAAATTTCCTCCCTTGAAAATGTCATGAAAGAATCTTTATTGAAAGACGATATGGGAAATGGGCAATTCAAAAGATAAGACTGTTTGTTTTTAAGATTTAAGCACGACATTATAGTTAAAAGAAACAAAGATTTTTGATCTCTGTCAATGGAATTATCATTATGATTCACACACACGCATCACAATAGACAATGATCATTGTCTGATTATTGCATCTTTATTCCAATTTTCACAATGAATGTATGACAGCATAAAATGCAAATGAGCAAATGATTCAGAAGGCTAATTTGACAACCTTCATAGAAATTCAAGCTACTTGACTCTAGATATTTTGTTCAAAAGGAATATGATAAGTGAAAATAATCAAAACATGAATGTTGTATCGAAAAAAAAAAATCAAAACATGAATGAAAGTAAATAAGAGAATACTTAAGTCCACAGAGAAATAAAGAATGAAGTGAGCCAATTAGGAAGACAGATGAAGGTTCAGAAGTCATTCACAATTTACATGAACATGTTGTTACTTTCTGAGTACTTTCATTCATCGGCTTGGCCATGAACATGGCATCCTTGTTCAACCCTTCTGCTGATCAACTTAATCTCCAACAATTGGGCATATCCCTTCTTACTTAATGTTTTCTTTTTTCTTTTTTTTTAGCAACATTCAGAATGGCACCTATCCCTACATCACATAAACTATTGGACGTGTGATATCCAGCTTGGGATATTTAAATAAACCACATCTCTTTGACTATAACAAATAACCTGATGACATTACACTAGTGAGGATGCAAACTATTTCTAAAGGTGCTGAGGGATAGATCTTGGTAAGGCAGCCTGAATGTAGTTGGTACCTCATCTTCAAACCTAGCACAGGATTAGTAACATCATATCAACGACTTATACAGTTTCTTTGGGGCTAAATAGGTGCGGCAATCAGTTATGTCAATCCCTGAATTCCCACACGAGAAAGATAGATGAAACTAGCAAATGAGCTGAAAACTTTAAAGGGTGGAAGTTAGCCTTGTCTCTAAGGAGGTAATACATAAGAAAGCCGACCATATGAGCAAAACCATTATTTGAGCATCCTTTCATTTGATAAAGTGATGTGTTTATAAACATAACTCACTCTTTGTATAGGACCCTTTTTATAAAATAAAATCACAAATCCTAGTCGTTACAAGTGACCTCAATTTACAATCCAATAGGCCTTGATCTAATGTAACTGTCAGTTATAGGTACAAAATATATGAGCAAGAGCAAAGCGCCACACCCTCAATCTAGTAGGCCTTGATTTTACTTTTCTGAAAGGAAAAAGAGTCCACATCTGTGTGCCTTGCCCTCCAAGGCTGATGTTATACCAACGTCTTCTACCTAATATAAACTAATTTGATCTGTTAGGTCCTTGTACATGTTTATTTTTTCTTGTACACTCTCTTATTTTCAAAACACAACATTTAGGTAGGGCTGCATATTTGGTCCGGTTCCAAGTCGATCCAATCCGATCCGATCATAATAAGGCGGTTTAGATCGGATCCTGATTATTGAAAATACAATTTTTCGTGGATCCGATTTGTTTAAGAAAGTTCGATCGGATCGGATCTTGAAAAAAAATGTAAAAATTCGAATAACCATTGGACTGAACTAGATCTATAGTAATTCGTTAGATTTAGGGTAATGACAAGATAAAACACAAAAAGGAGTGTGCTTCTTCTTCTTTTTTTGTCAAGACTTTGTTAAGTTTGAAACTTTAAATTGCTTAATGCTTGATGTTATTTTGTGTCCAAGTTAGTTTGAACTTTTGGAAACTTGGAATATCTTTGCTTTCATGGAAATATGTCTTAAATTCTAGGCTTTCTGGATCCAAAAAAATCGAGATCCAAACAAGTTTTTTTTTTCAGATCCTGTATTTAAAAATGCAAATCCGATCTGAAATAATTAAACAGTTTGGATCGCGGATCCTGCTCTAAAAAAATGGATATGATCCGAACACAGTCATACATTTAGGTATATGGGTAAATAAAAAAAGTCTCTGAAAGCATAATACAACAAAAACTAAGAAACAAAATAACTTGGCTCTAAAGCATAATGCAACAAAAAGTAAAAACAAAATAATTTGGTTCTGCAACAAGATAGATATTGATCCCATCAATAGATAGTCAATGGAAAATCTGCGAATTATTTAATCAGTAAAGGTAATACACCCTTATAATAAGGGACATGAACAAAGCTCAGAACTTCATATTCAACAAACAACATTTCAAAGTTCAACAAATCTCTTGGTTAATCTCTTCAAACAACTTCACCTGCATGTCACAAATCAAGTCCGAACTCAATAATCATCTTCATCATGCATGTCTGCCAAGTAATTTAATTTTTCAGGAGTGTTGGTGAGTCGTGGACTGATTGCTTAAGGTGTTAACTAACAACTTTGAGGTCATGGGTTCAAACCTCATTGACATATGTATGGTGTGTAAGTTAATAAAAAGTTTTTCAGGAGTGAGTTTCGCAAAGATAAAAAAAAAACACCCTCATGATAAAACAACACCTCGGTATCTGGCGGTGATTATATTAGTATCCTAACCGAGGCCATAACAATTGATGTTTTGTTTCATTGTCTTACTGGGGTCGTATTGAGACATGTTCATTTGGGAAGACACCTACATGTGAGTTTGGATGTCTATTGAAGGAAAAGAGGCATGCAATAAAAACTTGCACTGTATTTTATAGTTATTAAAGAAGCATGGCACCTAGATAATTACTTGATTTTTATGACTGAGGGCTTACCGCATACTCTTTTAGCTGAGAGAGTTTTTGCTGAAAATATTGAGATTATTGTTGGAGATGCAGAGAGCATAAGCATTATTGGTGTTAACCTCATCAAGGGTGTGACTATCAGGTTGATTAGGTTTAGAGACATTTTGTCAGCTCATGCCGCTTATACTGGATTGCCTAAAGTTAGGAAAAAGAAGGACTGAGATCATGATGATTATGAGCTATCAGAGTCAGCTATCTACTATATAAATAATGCAGCTGGTGCCGACATGTCATTTGATTAAGAAGAATCTGATGAAAAACCTAATCAAGAACTTGTTAAAGAACACGATGAACTAAGGACCCACCCATTCTGTGTGATTGTGTGTCGCCATCATTGAAGAGTGTATTACACTTTTTGTTTAGATATTGAGGTTTTGAGTTTTAGAGCTGTTGCTGCCGTACTTTATGTTTATGTAAGCTTTTGCCGTCAAAATTTTATGGCTTCTTGATGCACTTTATGTTTGCATCTAAGCTTTTTGACTTAGAATCATTGTGGCTATTTGATCTTAAGCTTTTTATAAGTTACAGGTACGTTGTGGTTATTTGATTCTAAACTTCATATAAGTTACAATTTAAAAAAATAAATAAATAAATAAAAAATAAAAATGTTGTCTGAAGAGAAACACAATGACATGTAAAAAGATTGATAGTGAATTTTTTTTGTCCCCTCTTTTGATTTTTGGGTCTTTGCAATTTATGCAACTTAAAAAAATCCAACTTTTATATTTTTATGAAATTAATATAAACGATTCTATATTTTTAGAATAACAACCAGTGAGTAGAAACCAAGTTCGAAACGTACAAGCCACCATCACTGGAATTTTTATGTTTTTTTATATTGTGATCGTTTTTTCTTTGGTCGGTTGTTATATTGTTATTTTACTAATATTTATTTTCTGTTTATATTTTTTATTTTCAATTAAAAAGAACAAAATTGTAAATATATTTGGTTGGAGAGCCCTATTTTTGTTTTTCGCCTAGAGCCCTCAAAAACTCAAGGCCAGCCCTGCCTCTACAAACGGTAAAACCTCAGAAATCTGAAACATAGCCAAACGATCAGAAGTTAAAAGTTCAAAATCACAAAATCTAGAGATGATCATAATGAAAGGAGAGAGACCGCATATTTTGACCAGATTGTACATCTTTGTGTCTGGCTATGTATATGGATGTGCATCAAGAAGGGATTGGACATCTTTCTGCCTTTTACGCGTTTAGATTATTCCATTTTTGTACTGTGCACAGTTTTCGAGGAACGCTATATTTTCATCTCCGTATATAAATTACAGTTTGTTATTTTGGCTTAGAACTAAGTACCACTTGATGCCCCGTATAGTGGTCGCACAATATACACATTATACTGACTTGCATAAACATTTAGTATATGATCTCGGGCCTCCATATGCACAACTCTATTCTTCTTGTTAAAGATCTTGATTAGTCTCAGGTAACCTCCAACTTAAGGTTCCATACAGAAATTGTAAAGCTCACTCTGCTCGAAAAACTCATAAAATTGTTCTACTCTTGTTTCTCTATTGGTTCGATTCATAGCAAAGTAAATTCATTCATATACATATCCATTACCACTTCCATTTATTGCTCCTACATGATATCATTTCACGACTCTATTATATGTAGAATATATTGTAGAAAAACCACCAAGATATATACACTTGGACAAGTGCGTCAAATTTTTTTTTTTTTTTTTTCTCTTTTTCTCCTTCAAATACTGATTGATAATCTTCATAACAGATTGTAGGTTCCCTTTGCTTAGAGCTGTCTACAACATCTGCAATTGTGCTAAGAGCCGCCTACTGATTATGTAGAACTTACGTTTTTATCTTTTCTCAATGTGTCCCAGATTTTTCTCTGATTGGTAATACACATCTACAATCTGCGACTGCGTAAATGACATTTTTACTTACCACTGTCAGAATGCATGTCCTACGCCTTTTTTCAGTAGGCTTTTCCTTCAGTTTAACCTCAATTTGAGTCAATGTATCTGGCATCTTCTCAATCCCTTTCCCAAATAAGCTTGATGAGTATGAATAACTTATGACACAATACTAAGTTGTTACGAGTTTTAACAGGAAAAAGGATGACCACATGTAGCGACATAAGAAAGTTGCGGTCTTATGACTTGAAATAATGACTTGGTTTTGTTACATTAACGTGGATGACGTATAATATATTTGGTGTTGATGATGATGCAAGTCCAATCGAACCAGTGACCTGCTTTACACATGATGAAAAACAATGCCACTAGTCCACATAGAGATCGACAAGTAATTTTAGGAGAGTGAATTCAATCCAGATTTTAAAAGCATCTGGTTGACTTCTAATAATCCATGGATTCTGCTAATTCAATGGGTTGTTTTAATTCTATGTAGATTAGGTTAAACAGATTTTATTGGATTGATTTATCAGTTTTTCTTTGAACTTATAAAGTTTATGGATTGTTTTAATAGAAATAAATAAATAAAACTCTATCAAAACACAAACAATAGAATAAAAAAAATGAATTGAAATGAAATGTTCTTCTACAATGTCATGTGCAACTACTTTTGAATCAAAATAGTTGTCCAACTCTGTAATATTCCTATATGAAATCTTCCTATCAAATGTTGTGTACTCTATTTCACCCTCATTATCATCATAAACCTCTTGAATCCATCATCCATGTGTTACTTGTGATTCTCATTGCTATTGGTTTAATCCTCATTTTTATTCTCTTCATTTCCATTATCATCAATACGCTTTTTCTTATTGTTAGCTTTGTGAAGATTGATCAATACTTGTGAACTACAACACATAAATATGTGTGATATACCCAGCTGTGTATCATAGAACCAACATTCATATAAAGAGCTTCAAGAGACATTTGCAGTTTTATAAGCTTCGACTTCCTCGTGTTTCCTAGTGTAATAGAACTGCAAACATCTCTTGAAGCTCTTTTACCGAGTTTCGTAGAGGCCTTATTGTTTGCGAATAAGGAAAGGACGAAGAAGGAGCTAACGAATGAAAGAATGACATACACTTTCACTTCTCCTTCTGTATTGAAACCAGCTTTACCTCTTTCCTGCATTGGTATTTGTCTCTTGATTATAACCGTATGCTTTTACCGTCTTATCAGAAATTCAGAATGAAATTTAGACTAACAAATTGTGATCGATAGAATTATTCTCCTCGTCATGAATCCTAATGTACGTAATAGCCGAATAAATAAATAAAGAAACCCGTGTGCAAATATTGGCCGACTTGGCCAACGTGCAAGATTTGCCTCCGAGCTTGGTCGGGAAGGCCAGAAGTCGGCCAATAATTTTGAGGTGCATCTTGTTGTAGAGTATGAGAATACGAGAGAAAAAAAATATATTCATTTATTGATAGATTGACCTTTATATAGGCATTACATAGAGAATCCCTGTAAATCAGGGATAAATATCTAAGAGATATTCTAGTCTAATAAGGAGAAGATTCGGTCAAAACACATCATCAAGGATATGAATGTAAATTTCTTCAACACTCCCCCTTATGTCGCGTACCAGAATCACATGGCGCATGAACGTTGCCTCGGTAAAAACCTTGCCAAGTAAAACAATAACTTCTTGGGTAAAAACAAAAGACTTGGTCGAAGGGAAAAAGAGCACAACGCGCCAACTACAACTTGAATATAAAACATGTGACGTAGACTCCCCCTGATGTCTACACAATCAACTCCCCCTGATAATTAAATCAATTATGGAGTTTAGATAAGCAACACATACCAATACTTCGCACATGCTTCTCAAGAGTAGATTTGGGTAGAGACTTGGTGAACAAATCTGCTACATTATCCTCGGAACTCACTTGGTTCACTTGGATATTCAAAAGCTGTTGTTGTTGTTGATTGTAGAAGAACATAGGCGAGATATGCTTAGTATTATCACCCTTGATGAATCCCAACTTCATTTGTTCAATGCATGCCGCATTGTCTTCATAGATACAAGTTGGTGCATCAGTGGTAGATGTCAATCCACTTGACTCTCGAATATGAGCTACCACAGAGCGAAGCCAAACACTTTCTTTGACTGCTTCATGTAATGCAATAATCTCTGAATGATTCGAGGAAGTAGCAACAAGGGTTTGCTTGGTAGATATCCAAGAAATCGTCGTAGTCCTAATGGTGAACACATAACCAATTTGGGAACGTCCTTTGTGTGGATCAGAAAGATACCCAACATCAGCAAATTCGACTAACACATTATTTGGTGTTTCGGAATAGGGGACAATACCACATTGCTTCAATTTTGAGCTAGAAGGAGCTTCGGAAGCTTGATTTTGGTTGGGGAACAAAATATGCTCGTCTCGAGGACGCGCAGGGGCACGGCCGTGTGCAGCATGAGCGTTCAGGGGTGTGCTCGGGGCGCGCTGCATGCTGCCGGCCGAGGCAGATTGCGGCAGGGGTGCGCTGGGGGCGCGCTATGTGCTGCCTAGTGCTGCTGGGCACGGCAGGGAGCCTTAGGGGCTCAGCCAATGTTCCTACAGTGTTGCCATCAACAAGGACATCGACATTCATGTCTTCCACTTCAGTTTTGTAAGGGAAAAAACAAGCCCAAATCAATTGAACCCTTCAAGTACCTAAAGATGTGTTTAACACCGGTCCAATGGCGTTGCGTAGGCGTAGAGCTAAACCTAGCTAACAAGTTTACTGAGAATGCAATGTTTGGTCTTGTGCATTGAGCCAAGTATAATAGAGCTCTGATAGCGCTTAGGTATGGAATTTCTGCTCCAAGGACTTCCTCATCGTCCTCTTTAGGATGGAATGGGTCTTTTTTGATATCCAGACTTCACGTGACCATGGGAGTACCAAGAGGGTGAGCTTTGTCCATATTAAATCGCCTGAGCATCTTTTGAACATAAGCTGAATGATGAATTAATATTCCAGTCTCTCGATGCTCTAGCTCTAGGCCTAGGCAAAATCGAGTTTTCCCAAGATTTTTCATCTCAAACTCGGATTTCAAGTAGGTCACGGTCTCATCAATTTCTTTGAGATTACCGATGATGTTCATGTCATCAACATAGACGGCTACTATAGCAAATCTGGTATTTTTTCTTTTAATGAACACGCATGGGCAAAGATTGTCATTCTTATATCCCTTCCCAATCAAGTAGTCACTTAGACGATTATACCATATTCGTCCGGATTGTTTCAATCCATGTAGTGAACGCCGCAATTTAATTGCAAAGGCACTCCGTGGCTTAGAGTCCCTTGACTTGGGTAGTGAAAGTCCATCAGGCACTTTCATATATATCTCTGAATCAAGATCCCCATAGAGATATGCAATAGCCACATCCACAAGCTGCATGCTCAGTTTTTCGGACACTACTAAATTGACTAAGTAGCGAAAGGTAATGACGTCTATAACGGGAGAATATGTCTCCTCGTAGTCAATTCCAGGGCGTTGAGAAAATCCTTGCCCCACTAGTCGCGCTTTATAGCGCATGACTTCATGTTTCTCATTTCGCTTTCGAACAAAGACCCATTTATGTCCAACATGCTTAACATTCGGTGGGCATGACACTACCGGACCGAAAACTTGTCTTTTTGCTAGAGAGTCTAGTTCGGCCTGGATTGTATCCTTCAATTTCGGTCAATCTGCTCAACGTTGGCATTCTGCAACGGAGGGCGGTTCAATCTCATCATCGTTGATAATATCTTGAGCAACGAAATAAGCAAAAACATCATCAATAGTCGTGGAAGTTATTTCCATCATACCGTGCGCATCGGTATACTTTAGTGAGATTTCTTTGTTCTCCAACATCAACATTGGATCCGAGGCGTTCCCCAGATACGCTAACATTGATTCTTGGACATAACTATAGTCAGAGACAATCTCATGTGAAGGATTCACAGTGTTGATGATGAGTGGATCATTTAGTGCCTTACTGTCAGGCCTTTTTCTAGGCACAGTATCTGGAAACAACATGTCTCCCTCTCTTCCTGGTGGGAGCAGAGGCCGCAACCATACCTCCACCGTGGGCATCTGGCGCGTCAATGATGGCATTGCCGAGCCCGGGTGCGGCCGGTAATGTCCCTTTACTTGAGACATCTAACCTTGCAGGAACATTTGCAGCAGGTATAATTGATCTCGTCACTTTAGCGATATCGGTAAAAGAGTTAGGCATCGAATCTGCAACTCTTCCAAAATCGAGAATACGTTGAACTTCTAAATCACTGTCAGAAGTTCGGGGATCATAATGAGACATAGTGGGGTCAGACCACGTTAATTCTCGACATTCAATTGGAACGAAAATGGTCATGTCTCCCCCTAACAGCGGGAAGAATGTCTCATCAAAGCGACAATCTACGAATCTTGCAGTAAAGAGATCTCTTGTCAAATGTTCTAAATAGCGGACAATCGTAGGATGTTGATAGCCAACATAAATACCTAATCGTCTTTGAGGACCCATCTTAGTACGCAATGGAGGCGTAATAAGCACATAAACCGCGCAACCAAATATGTGTAAGTGTGAAATATCAGGCTCATATCCAGTTACCAACTGGTACGCACTAAATGGTTGGGTTGCAGTGGGTCTAAAACGAATAAGTGCAGCTGCATGCAAAATTGCATAACCCTAGGCAGAAACAGGCAAGTTGGTGCGCATCACCAAGGCCCGTGCAATCAATTGTTAGCGCTTAATTGTAGCTTCTGCAAGACCATTTTGTGAATGCACATGGGGTACAGGATGTTCTACTTCAATCCTGATAGACATGCAATAGTCGTCAAAAGACTTAGACGTAAACTCTCTAGCATTGTCCAATCGAATAAACTTGATTGGATGATCAAGGTGGTGAACCCGAAGCTTAATAATTTGAGCTAGGAGTTTAGCAAATGCAGCGTTTCTTGTGGATAGCAAATCAACGTGTGACCAACGCGTTCATGCATCAACCAGAACCATAAAATATCGAAATGGTCCGCACTCTAGTTTGATAGGTCCAAAAATATGACCTTGGATTCTTTGTAGGAATGGAATGTTTTGTATAGAATCACTAGCAAAAGATGGTCTTGCATTCAATTTGGCTAGTGAAAAAGCTTTGCAAAACGAGCGGTGAGCATTAGAGATAGCCATAGAGGCATTTGGAGTCTCGGCAATGGTCTTGGAGGCCAAGCCTTTGGCAGGTGCATCATGCACGGCCGCATCACCTATTTCAGTGGAAGGAGGATCTCTAACATGCTTCAGTGCTCGGAAAAATGGATGTCCATGTGAATTCTTGAGAATTCGGATCATCATGTCACATCCGGGATGTCCCAAACGATCATGCCAAAGCTTGTATGAGTCAGAGTCACAGAAGTTACGAGAAACTGCATAGGATTTGATGATCCTGATGGTTGTAAGATACAAACCGCTAGTTTGACTCATTTCTAAGATGCGTTTACGGCCGCAGTCATTAGAGGTGATAAACAAAAACTCTTGTCCATTCTCATTGAATGTTTCCAGGTGAAATCTGTTGGCACGAATGTCCCTAAATGATAGCAAGGTTCGATTAGCCTTAAGCGCGTAAAGCGTATCAGTGACATGTATCATTATGTCATTTGGCAATAAGAAATGCGCATTGCCTTTGCCTTGAATTACATGCAAGGAACCAATCATGGTTGTCACTGAGGATTTGTGAGGCACAAAGTCTGTAAATAATAGCTTATTCTGCAGAATAGTGTGGGTAGTCCCACTGTCAGCTAGATACTCAATTTCGCCACAAGACATCTACATAAAGGTGTGAAAATAATTAGTCTTGGATCAAGACAAGGCGAACACTCTAATGAAACATAGAGGGGTTAATCGGGAATTGAATCCCGAATGAGTGCAATTATACGGCATGAAAGTTAATTTCATGAAGTTACAGCAATTTGGTCCGCCAAGAGGCTCGGCAGTAGCATCAAAAAAAGAAAAGGCGCTGGAAGTGCGCTTACAGCGCTGGCAGAAGGTAGAACCCCGCTAGGGGCTCGGCAGCGTGCGGCCGAGGGCTTGTCTGCACGCGGAGATGCGCAGGGGCGCGGTCAGGGACGCGGGAGTGCAAGGTGGCGGGCAGGGGCTCAACGACACGCAGCAGCACCCAGCTGTGCGCAGGGGCAAGGCAGGGGCCTGCCACTGGCATAGGCTCGGTAGGCTGTGGCAGGGGCCCTCTAGGGGCGCAGGCAACCGCCCAGCGTGCACAGCGCGCGGAAAAGACGCTCAAGGGCGCCTTAGGGGTACTGTGACAGTGCCAAAACATGGCAGTTTGCTGCCCTAGTGTTTTTTCGTAATTTTTGCATATGTTTTGCCACTCTTATGCCATAACCAATTGTAAGACCACGAAAACATGTGGATTTAGTATATTTTCCATGTAATAAAGCTTATAGCTTTGTGCAATTTGAACCATTCATAAGGGAATAAATTCTCAATCAACTGAACATTGTGAAACGTAAATGAGACATTTTATTAATGCCAACTCAAAAATACATCAAAGGATGTCTAATTCCATAAAAACTGACTAAAAGTCGAAAATAACTGTGGCTAAACAAGTGCCAAACAGAAAATAGCAGAGAAAAAACATCTAATCAAAAGAGTTTAATCAAAATCCGCAGCATCCATGTGCGCAGGACCAGCTTGCTTCTTAGCTTTGAAATCTGCTTTGGTGAAATTGGTGGAAGGCTCAGCACCAATGTCATCTCCCCCAGTAAAGTTAGTTTCTTGAGCCAAGTACTGCTTGTGTCTTCTGTAGGTATCAATAGCTTCTTTGCTAGCACGGCAATCATGATGCAAATGAGCGGTAGATCCTCAAATATAGCATGGAGATCGCCTCTTCTGGTTCGAGTTAGAGGGAGGATTTCGGCCTTGGCCAGATTTCTCACCTTGGCGGCCACGGCCGCGATTATTATTCCTAGGAAGGGCGGAATTTCTGTCATCACGCCTCCAAGTGTTGTTGCGGTTGTTTCCACGCCGATTATTGACATTATCGCGACCACGTGGCTGATTCTGCTCACGTTCATATGGTGCAGGTTTTCTATTTCCTCTTTTCCTTAGAGCTTTACCTCCACTAGTTTGGTTGTTAGTCCCAACCGGCCTTGCATTGTTATTGAGGATAATCTCCTGGTGTTGCTCTTTATTTGCTAGCACGCATATGAGGTCACTGAACAACGTAACGCGGTTCTGCTCATACTCAAGGCGATATTGATGGCTAAGTAAGCTCATCGATGTCGAAAAAGTGTACAAAGTCTTCTCAATCATATCTTTGTCAGTCTTGTCGACGCCACAAAAGCTTAGTTCTGCTTGGAGGTCCAACATAGCTTGGTTGTAATCCTCAACTTTAGCAAAGTCCATTAGTCTAATGGATTCTCAACGAGCAATTAACTCTGGAATGAGTACATCATGTACGTTGTTGAAGCGTTGCTTCAAGACATCCCATAGATCTTTGGGGTCTTCCCTTTTCCGGTATTGTTTCTTCAGAGTTGGATGAATGTGGCGCCTCAGAAACATGAGGGCTTGTGCCTTGGCCTCGTCACTTGCTAGAGGGCCATTCGGCGGCAGAAAGATGGTGGTTGTCAACCGCTTACCGATGAACGTATTCGTCACATCGGACACCCATCGGTGATATTCCTTACCTCGGTTATCGAGGATCTCGAACTCGGGCCTAGATGGCTCAGTCATCTATAAAAGATAAGGGGATTGGAATTAGTCAATAAACCAAGGATGTGGTCATAAAATCGATACAAATAAAAGTAGGTGACGCGTTAGCGCAGTCACAATCGATTCTTCCTTTGTAGGCGACGCGTAATCGCAGTCGCAAATATATGGTGACGCGTATGTTGCAGTCACAAAGTTTAATAGAGGATGAGCCCCAACAAAACTCTCAAACCCTATTCCCCCCCCCCCCCCCCCCCAAAAACCCAATCCCGTCATAGAGATGGGATAGATGGAAAGTCTACTAAGCCCGAACTATGAATTTAAATTCGGAAAGCAGTAACCTTAATTAAAAATTTACATCTGATGAGTTTGAGTCGATGGCAGGCTTCGACCGAGGGTTGGGAACCTTTCTGGCTTTCCTTGGAAGATGAGCAATCTTGAGATCTTTGGTTTCTAGAGGCTGTCGAGAGGAGATAACAACTTTTCACATACTTCTACTTCGATTTTGGAGCTGAAATTTTGAAAGGAAGAGTACCACTAGAAGAGGAAGCTGCTGTCTAAAAATCAGGTCGATCGGAGCACGGGAAGGCGGTGAACCGGTGGTCATGGCGGTCTGGAAAATTCCGGCGTGAGGAAGGGGTCCTAACTAGGCTGGTTTTGGAGGAATTTTTGGACTTTTTTAAGTGCTTTTTCAAGAAAAGTGACGGTTAATAATGCTATTGAAACTAAATTGTATGCATTTGTTGAAACTATGAATATTGCTTTGAATAGAGGTTGGAATAACCATTTTTAAATAGATTCTTCAGTGGTTGCCCACTACTACTCTAACCCAAATTTGGTTCACTAGTACTTGCAGATACCTTGGCGTAATGCTATGTTACTTATGAGTCAAATGACGGTTAGTGTGTCTCATATATACCGAGAGAGTAATGCAGTTGCAGATGTTCCTGCTAACTACAGAGCTTCTAATAGTGATTATTGGTGGACCATCTTGCATAGTTTTTTACGCCAGTCGTTTGGTTGAGATGTCTCATCTAGAACTGTTTTTTGTGAAGGCTAGCTTGCGTTGCGGTTGGTTTCTTTATTATATTTTTCTTTCTTGCTTTACCTGGTTCTTTTTTGTTGTCCATTGTTTCTAGGAGCGGTTTTGGCCTGGTCCACCTTTCTCTATTTTATACTGGTCTTATTTTTTATTAATAAAAAAAATAAGTGAATGTTATTTGTGTTACCATGACATTTCTGGTTTCATAACGATGTGACGGAAATAATGATCGCTATATCTTTTACAGAAAAACAAAAAACAAAATTCAAACAAGCATACATACCATTTTGGGGAGGAGAAGTGACTATCCTTGATATTTTGGCATCATTTACACCTATAGTCAGTTTGCAGTTACATTATTATTTTTGAAGAAGGGCCAATGCGGCTGCCCTTAAACCTTGATTAATGAAACCATATAAATGCAATAGGGGGACATAGAGCCAAAACCCCAAATTACAAAAAGTAATGTATTTTATGGAAAGAGTGCATTATTATCTACTCTATTTGTTTTAATGAAACGGTGACATAACGAAAATATAACTATACTAAGGACAAGCATCATAAAAAATAATGCATCTTTCCTACTATGTTGCCGTGTCTGACGACCCTATGTTTCCTTTGGCCACTAAGAGATTGTGACTATTTGACAAAGTAAGGAACTGACAACCTATATAGGACAGACAAGGCATGCAACGTTCTCCTACTAGGACAACGCCCATATCTTCTTATTGAAAAGAGTAAATAATTAAAAACTAGAAAAGAATAAGAAAATAAAATAAAAGGCATAGGTGCCTTAACTGGGCCAAAACAAGGGCCCAAGCCCAATCCTTAACCTTCGAAATAAGAAGATCGCAAGTCGCCACCGAAGACTAATTATTCCTTACCATAACCACTGACGTCGTCCATCGTGCGCCACTCAAACCATTACGCAAATCCGTTGGCATCCACATTCCTCCACTGTCGTACAACAACCTCTGTCAAATGACGATCTCTCTTGGTCGTGTCCAAGAAATTTGATCCAGAGAAATACGAGAGGGCGAGAAATAAATTTCAAAGAGAGTTTATTTGTCCTTCTCACATTTACATTTTTGCAGTTACTTTATTAAAAACAGAAAAACTAACAATGACTTCAAAACACTTGCGGATTAGAAAATATAGGCGAAAAAGGAAGGATACTCAACTATTATTGGACACATTAATTTAAACTAAGCTGCTTAAGGCCAAGCTGGACTTGAAGTATTTTTTTATGCTAAACGACTAAATTACAAAGAAAAATATCTTGAGCAACCTTCTCCAAAAAGATTAAAATTTAAAGCCTAACTAGTAGTAGCAGGAAAGTTGGCCTAGCTACAAGGATTGGAGAGCCTGTGTCACAGATTGGTGAGGGCATTGGAAACAAAGTTTGTTTCATGAAGCACATGATTGAAAGAGATGTGATCAAAGAAGGTGGCAATTGATCAAATATCCTGGAGAATCTGGAGAAGCTGGGCACTTGACCTTCTTGTTGGCAGAATTGATGAT